>OX638313.1:103481802-104731802 GCA_951812415.1 Beris morrisii | reverse complement strand
AGCGAGCTATTGTACAGAACAAGTAAACATGCAAAACGACCTTCGGCAATTTCATGCCACCAGATCTGAGCTTTCAAATATTTTTGCTGCTTCGAACGAATAGATAATTCCTGTTTTTTGGTTAGCTCACTAGACGATTATTGTTCTTTTTTTTTTGGCAATTGCGCTAAATCCCCAATCGGGCCTTGACGTCTTTGATAATTTTTCTTTCATTCCTTCATCTGATCAGAGCCTTTTCTATCAACGCCCAATAACACTGTTGATTTATCCGGGAATAGGTTGTTATTACATATTCAAACCCTCGAAATGAAGGCAGAAAACAACCACTCAGTGCTGAGTAATAGACAATTAAAATTGTTTCAAATTGAAGAAATTTAGGGCGTAAATGCCCATCAATTAAAATGATAAAAATCAATTAATCAGCTCGATTAAATTTAACTGAAAAAGGTCTGTTACAATTGGACCGAAATATGACCGAAAAATGAAATAATAAGTCAGGAGAAAATGTAAAAGGTTCACTTTAAAAAACATTAGGCTCAGTCGGACAAAAAACCAAATTAAAATTCCTATTTTCTTAGAATTGAATTCATAAATTTAATTTTACTTTGCCGTGTGGGGTTTGTTACGTTTTTTTTAAATCAGTCCCAATTAGGCCTTCATGTCAATTTTTTTCCGATATGAAATCCTACTTTAATGGAAAAATAATAAGCGGTAAGGGTGGATAATAATGTGCTTATGATAAGATACTGATTATGTTCTTTAATTAGCTCTCGGCTGATCAAAATTACTGTTTTTGTAAGGCAAAATTATCATTGATATTCCAAAGTAATACGTATATAAAATTATATTTCATTTCGAAGAAATATATTTTCTTGATTTTTTTAAGGCAGCTTATAATTTCGTTCTTGTACTGACGAAATTACCTCAGTGAAGTATTGTAACCCCCGAAAAATCGAGAGTATTCCCTTAAATTTGGTTATTTTTAGCTTAATTCTATCAAATTTTGAATTATGTTTCCAGTCGAAATTAAATTTTTTCATAAAGTTTCAAGCCCGATTAGAACCCATTAACCCTTTCGAATTTAATCCAACTGAACCGAAGCCTTGTTTAGACGAAATTTTGTAATACAGCAATCCGCAACAATCACAACATGAACAGAACAATTTCTTATTTTTTTTTTTATTTTGCACAATTCCAAACTTTTTAATTACCGGTTCACTTAAATTTTTGCACGATCTGTACATGTACACTATACCAGTAAATCACTTCAGTACAAAAGATCAATTTGATATCGAACAATTACTCAACCCGGCACTTATCAAAACACAAAAACAAATAAACCAATTTATGATTGAAATCAGGCGCACATGGCACACGCGAATCAACGATCTAAATACGCGGAGAATCCGTGACGAGTTACGGCGGACGTACGTTCCAAACTAAATCCTGAACGGACGAAATTATTTGCCTTCAGACGAAAAAGGACTCGATTTGTCCGTACCGCGTACACAAACCCATGGAAGGATGCACGCAGTGTGGTGAGAATCCATCCAGGTGTGGTGAATTCGTAAGATTTCTCCTCCGTAACGCACTTCGTAACGTCTCGAATCCTTGCACTCCAATCGCCAAGGAACTGTTGCGTGCCGTTCGTATAAGAGGGATAAAATATTTTGGGGGCGCATGTCATTATCCTGGTAAGGACATGTGGTAGTCGTATAAGAGGAGAAAATCTCGACTATATGGTGAACTTTAGATTAGAAAAGCCGCGTTGGCGGCAACGGAAAAAAAAATCCATAGAAAGGATAGCGGACAGCGTTAGTTTCCTGATCATAAGGCGTCCGGTTCCGAGTCCAATGAACGTTTCTGGCTATGAAAATCCCTTTGTGTCTACATCCCCTGATCCTTGTTTCTTGAGCTTTTGATTAAGTCGGATCTCGGGATAGGTACGTTTTAATAGAGTCCGGAATATTAGGGGTTAATATTGGCCTGTCGGTGGGCATCATTGCATACAGAAAGGGAACAAGCAGCATGAATTGGTGCAAGGAGTCCTTCCAGACCGAAGTTTACCATGACCTTACTTACTGCATTTCGAACTGGTCTGGGAGGGTGGTGATGGTGGTACTGCTGCGGGAATTGTTAAGGTAAGGTAAGGGCAGCAGGTACTAATTATTTATGCAGATTTCGTAGAGGGAATTGATGTCGAGAGTGCGGAACTATAAAGAAATTACGACGCTATTGTGGTTTTAGTTGGCAGATAAGGTTATTGTAGTTGTGGTGTTTCATTAGGCTTGCCCTGGTGAGTAAAGGGAATTGTGTTATTTGGCGTGTTATCCCAATCTCAAAGTATAGTTCGGAGCCGACAGGCCTAGGGAGTTAGTTGCTGTTTCCAGACGAATAGAAGGGAGAACAATTGTTAGGATGATCTCTTTTGTTATTGGTTGATGCTTCATTTGGAGAAAAAGAGAGAAACGAGTTTATAGCTAGTTTCAGCTTGGGACCAGACTACTTCTGATGATTAATCCCAAACAAATGTATTTATTTATTTCGTACTCAAAGTTCCCCACTAGGAAGCATCCAAATGTACATTGTGCGAATAGGCCAATTACTAATCGTCAAATTAAAGCGAACCAGAGGCGATCTATTGACAACTTTCAGTGGATAGATAGATAGATAGATTGGTAATAGGGGTTGGTATGATTAACCTCTGTCACTGCAGCCACAGTTGGGCCTATTGTGACATCCTCCCGGTTTCACTATGATTCCTCTTCGATCCCTGCGCTTTCAATGAAGCCTAGTATTTTGCGAAGAGGAATGGTCAGGAATTCCGATGGGTCCATGAAACCCTGACCTAAGTGACGAAGTCTTTTGTGAGCTAAACCCTCACATTCACAGAGGATATGCTCTGGTGTTTCGTCTTCGTCATTGCATATTCTGCAAATTTTAGTCTCAGAGAGACGAATCCCATTGAGATGCTTCCTCATGTGACAATGTCCAGTCAGAGCTCCCACTAGGGTTCGGGTTTGACATCTGCTTAATTTTAGATAATCAGTGGAATTCAACAGATTTTTCACTAATTCGATCAACCATTGATTGTTCTTGCTTCTAAGGAACGATTCCAAACTTAACGCATTCGTTTATCCGCATTCCAAGGATTACGAATTTCTCAACTTTGAAAAATTCCAAACAAATATTTATACTCACCAAGGATGTGTAATCGCTACTCTTTTTGGTTTTTTACCAATGATCTCATATTTCTTACTCTCAGACTCAACAAATCTGCCTAAAATTCGCCTGGGTTTAACTACAAGTTAGAAGCAGTGGTAGATTTATTGACTTTTTACATCAGAAAGATTCAAAGCTAAGACACCAAGAATCGAGTGAAAATCAGTGTACCAAATATGAAGTTTCCAGATAGGACTGCAACTTTAAAATATCCAATTAGAATTATACAGTTAGTTCTACATTTTCCACGTGTTTTCTACAAAAACCGATTAATGTACTCGAGATCTCTGGGGAACACGCATGCAGTACAACAGATCTGGTTTCCTGAAAAGCTAAGCCGATAGATTTTCATTTACAGCTGCGGATCTAGAGCGGAAATAGAGAGCGCAAGAGCAGTTTATAACCGCGAAGCGTTACCAAGTGGAGTGTTGAATTAAGAAGAGTAACACTATTGAGTGCGATTTTAATTAAGTTTTATTAAATTAATCGAATTGTCTTTTACTTGAAATCTCTGCAACCGCCTAGTTCGCAGCCGTATTAATTGAACTACCTATAAAAAAATTGTGTTTTTGTTTTTGGTCAAAAAGTTAGTTAGATTATATAAATATTGTTTTGTTGAGATATTTGTGAAGGCATTTCCTAGTGCTATTATTTGTTAGTCAAATATTTTACCCTGTGTTCGTACGAAATATTATTTAGAAAACAAGGAATCATTATATAATGAGGGATTGTTTTTTTTTATCTAAAGTATATCATCTATGGATGTGTTTATGACTAAGGCATTTTTCCTATTCTAATTATTACTTATTTATTAATAGTAATTGATAGAATTAATCGAATTCTTCATCTGACCCGCACACTCATTTATGAATCTTTAACATATTTTAAAAATAATTTGCTTAACATGAACGTAAGTGACTATTTGGCGCCTCATGTTTGTTATTCGCTATTAAAACGATTACGTGGATCATTTTACTTTATTATTTTAATAATACAGTATTGTTTTCGATTCTTAAAAAAAAAAATTTTCTACCCTCAAATTTTTTTTTCACGTTTCATGACGAGTAGACACGAAAAAAGCAAAAAAAAATTTCAGTCCGTCTGTCCGCCGTACGTCGACCGCTGTACGCAAAATCGTTTGAAGGCTCGTAGCTCCCAAACCCTTTGAGCTATTAAATTAAAAATTTTTTTGTGAATAGACTGGGTACGCCCCTTGAAGTGACCAAATTCTGAAGGGTGGGGGTGTGAGGGGGGAGGAGGGGGAAGTGTTTTAGACGGAAAATTTTGGTTTCTAGATCTCAGGAACCGCTTATGGCAGGAGGCTGAAATTTGGAATTTATATAAAGCTTCAGTAGTGGACCCATTTGCAAAAAATTTGCCGATATAGGTGAAGGGGTTTGGGAGTGGGGGGAAAAATAATGCGTCCGAAACGCAAAAAAGGTGAGATCGACACATTCTAAAATCCATATCTCCTAAACGGTAAATGTCACAAAATTGAAACTTAAGGAATATCTGTAGATATACTAGGAGAATAAATCGGAAACAAAAATTTGAGTTGGGCCAGTGGCGTACGGGGGTGGGGGGTAAAAAACTTTAAATTACGATATCTCACGAACCAATTGCACTAGAGAAATAATATTTGGTTTTTGTATAAAGCTTGATAAATGAAGTTTGCTGAATGCAAAATTTTTTAAGGGGGTGGTGGAGCATGAAAGTGGAGGGGATAAGAATTTTTCTAAGAAATCACGTCTCATATCTCAAGAACAGTGTAAGATAGATGCTTAAAATTTTTACCAGAAGTAGGCCTAATAAACCCCTAGCAGAAAACAAATTTTTGGAAGTGAGGGTGTAAAGGGTGAGGGTGGGGGAGGGTGAAAAGGAAAAAGTTCAGATTTTAATATCTCGACAACCTATAATGATATAAGACTGAAACTTGGTATTTAGATAGAGCTATATTAGTAGCATCTTGGGAAAAATATAAGTTTTTATAGGGGTAGTATGGTACAGGGGTGGGGGGTGTTTTTCCTATCTATAGAACGGCTTATGCTACAAAGTTGAAACTTGGTACGTTTATGTAAATCAACTAGAAAACTATTTTAGATCAAAAAAAATTTCAAATATCCATTGGCGTTTGGAGGGGGGGCAAAAAAAATGATCAGTGAAAATGGAATGCATATATTTTCACGGTTTTCGTCATATCTATTAGGTCTTCCCAAATATTAAATTGATTTTTATTCTGCGGCTTCTTCATATAAATACCTAGAAAGTGCTTTCAGTATTTTTTAAAATTCGACCCCTAAGGGGGTGCAAAGGGGGTTGTAAACTTTTTCACAAATTCTACTATATCCCCACGTCTTATCAGATAGCGAATATCTTTTCACTTTCACGTGCTTGCGTAATAATCGCCTAAAACTTGTTTTTAAGTTTTTTCCTTTTTCAGCCCCTAAGAGGGTATAAACGGGTTGAACACGTTTTCACGAGTTCCGTCATTTCTTTTAGAAGTGATACGAAATTGAATTGGTTCCTACTTTCTCGTGCTGTCTTCATATTTATTTATTAACTCCTTTCAGGATTTTTGGATATTCAACTCCCAAGTGGGTGTAAGGAGGTTGCATATCTGATGATATATCGAATTAATTTTTACTTCCTAAGGTTTCCTATATAACCGCCAAAAAGTCAATTTCAGTATTTAGATATTCAATCCTAATGGGTGTAAGGGGGTTGTATGCTTTTCAAAGTTTCGACATATTTCTTAGGTTCGATGAGATATTAGATCGCTTTTCATTTCCACAGACTTTTTATATAATCGCCTACAAACCCATTTCTCAGTTTTTCGATATTCAACCCCCAAGGGTTTGTATATGTTTTCACAATTTTTGCCATTCCTTAGTTCTGATGAGATATAAAATTGATTATGACGGCCAACCAATTCACGATTTTTCGAATTTCCAGAACCAAGGAGGTGTGAAGGGTTTGCTTACGTTTTCACAAATTTTTCAAAATCCCTCGTGTCTCATGTGATATCAAGTTGCTTCTTATGAAATCGTCTAAAAACGTGTTTCACAATTTTTTCGAAATCAAACCCCAAGTGGAAGTAATGGGTTTGTATATGTTTTAACAATTCGTCATATCTCTTAAGTCTGATAAGGCAACAAATTCGTTTTTTCTTCTATGGGCTTTTAGTGTACATAATATACCGAAATTTGTATAGTCTACAGGGGCTTTTTCAATGTTTAATTGGCTAAAAATCTTTATTTTGAATATTTTTATATTAAGAACAAAAATAATTTTCCAAGAAATCTAATAATCTCGAAGCAGCTCATGATACACTCCGACTTTGACCACTCCCGAACTTTGACCCGAAAAATAATAAAGTTTCGCCCAGACCATTGGCAGATTTTTTAATTGTAACAGGGATTCTTAAGTAGATGTACATTACGTATAGATAGGGAGTCAATTTTGAGTGAATTCGCTTTAGAATCGTTTTGGTGATGTACTTTCGAATGAAAATGTTTGTTAGCTTAACATAGCTAAAATATCTTAATTGACGCCTCGTATTGAATGTATCTATGCGGCTACCTCTGAGTTCGCTCAACAATACCTGAACATACATAGTTGAAGAAAAACTTAAGTTATCGACAAACTAATCGGTTCGAAAAGGAGTCGATAATAAAAACTTAAGTACATGTTTTTATAGTAGCTGAATTTTATACATATTTTCAGTTAAATTCTGTAGTAGACATCATTCACCAAATTACAAATTACGTATCAGAACGTTCAGTCGAATGTGATTGTCGGGTTCACCCCAAGCACCGACTACGTTCTTTACTGCAGCCAACTCACATGGACACGGCTGCTCTATCTGTATGCTGCGTACATGAGAGTTTTCTAAAAGCTCCTCATACATTTCACGCATGTGTATGCGTGAAAACTAGCAAAAGCTCATATGAATTTTTATAAAATTTTCAAGTCAGACGCTGATGACTCACTTTGAGAACTGAAATATGGGTTTCAAATTACTACCGCTAGACGGTAGTACGCGCGTTTGCGTGAAAACTGGCAAAGCTCAAATGAATTTAATTTCTTATTAGGTGTGTTATTTTCAACTGGATCAGATCACTATTGAAAAAAACGATGTATCTTTACTGATCTTCGCGGTTCGCGGATCTCGACGGCTCAGCAGATCTTTACAAATCTTTGTGGTTTGCAGATCTTCACGGCAGATCTTGCGATTCGCGGATCATCACGGCTCGTGGATCTTAAAGGTTTGCGAATTTTTGAGATGATGTAGATAGAAGATGGAAAATGGATGGTGGAGGATGGAGGATAGAAGATGAAAAATGGAAGATGGAGGATGGAGGATTTAGTATAGAGGATTCACGATGGAGGATGGAGGATGGAGGATGGAGGATGGAGGATGGAGGATGGCAGATGGATGATGGATGATGGAGGATAGAGGATGGAGGATGGAAGATGGAGGATGAAGAACGAAGTATGGAGGATAAAGGAAGGAAGATGCAGAACGAAGTATGGAGGATAAAGGATGGAGGATGAAGAATAGAGGATATAAGATAGAGGGTGTAGAATGGTGGATTTAGATTAAAGGTTAAAGATTAAAGATTAAAGATTAGAGATGATTAAAGACATAAAAGATAAAGGATCAAGGATCAAGGATCAAGGATCAAAGATCAAGGATCAAGGATCAAGGATCAAGGATCAGGGATCACGGATCAAGGATCAAGGATCAAGGATCAAGGATGAAGGATGAAGGATGAAGGATGAAGGATGAAGGATGAAAAATGAAGGATGAAGGATCAAGGATCAAGGATCAAGGACCAAGGATCAAGGATCAAGGATCAAGGATCAAGGATCAAGGATCAAGGATCAAGGATCAAGGATGAAGGATCAAGGATCAAGGATCAAGGATCAAGGATCAAGGATCAAGTATCACGGATCAAGGATCAAGGATCATGGATCAAGGTTCAAGGATCAAGGATCACGGATCAAGGATAACGGATAAAGAATAAAGGATTAAACATTAAAGATTAAAGATTAAAAATGAAAGATTAAAGATTAGCCCCGCAGTACTGCATAAAAGCTAGTTGGAGCGTAGCGCGCGTCAGCCAAATATGAACGCGAAAGCGAGTTTTAATCTCTTTAACCCTGCAAATTTTTAGATAACGATATCTATTAATTTCAGATCGAACGGGGAATGAAACAAATTGATATTGGCTTAAAAGTTGAAATACCACAAATGAAAAATGTAAATTTTCATTTTGGAGTTTTAGTGTAGATAATACTTTTTCCTAAATCTATAGCAACAAAAAGAAATGATATATATATAAAAAAAACATTTTAAAAATGTAAAAAGAAGGTGTCGGGTTCAACAAAAAGGGATGATATTCACAGAGTCGGTTTTCTTTTTATTAATATTTCCACTTACACTTGTATACAAATTTGTGATATTCATTTTTCCAAGAAACCCGACAATCGCTCGGAAAAATATCCCCCCCCCCCCCCCCCAAAGCAACCAAAAAGTAAACTTTGCACATCATCTTTATGCTACGACGAGCGATTGTCGAGTTTCTTGGAAAAATGAATATCACAAATTTGTATACAAGTGTAAGTGGAAATATTAATAAAAAGAAAACCGACTCTGTGAATATCATCCCTTTTTGTTGAACCCGACACCTTCTTTTTACATTTTTAAAATGTTTTTTTTATATATATATGTAATATTACTGATATAAAAATGATTCATCTAGGCGAGTTAATGGCAAATCTGTAGTATGCATGTACTTGCCATTTTAGTTCAGTTTGTCGTATATCCTCGGCTTCAATGCCCACCTACATTAATTAATTAAATAAAATTAAACTAAGTAAACTTAAAAAATCAAATTAAAAATCAAAAATATAATATAAATAAAGAAAATAATAAAATTAAATAAAATGGAAAAAATAGTAAATATTAAAAATTATATGTATAAAATAAAATAAAACTTGGGTATTTTTTAATTAATGTAACAGCACACACTGGAAACACAAAGCTTAATAAAATTAAATGAGTTAAGAAATTTTTTTAAATAATTTATAAAAAACAAAAACTCTTGTTGCAAGGAAATAGTGAGCGGTCCAAAGTTTTAGCAGGGCTTTGTATCGAGCGTCTATTGCACTATAAATAAAACTGTACAAAATAAATAAAATTAGATGAAATTACGTGAAATAATCAAATTAAATTAACAAAAATTAAATTACGGAAAATACAGGGAACATATAATAGGAAAATGAAAATAGTTTAATTAATTTAAAAAGCAGAACTTAAGCTAGTATTACACTGTTCGACCAAGTGGTCAAATTGCAGTAATAAGCAATGCGATATAGCGAATTCCAATTAATCTCACAGTATCCGCTCGGTCAAATTCGCTAATTCGCATTGTCTATTACTGCAATTTGACCACTTGGTCAAACAGTGTAATACTAGCTTAAGTAACATTAAATAATTTTAAATTCAATAAAACTAAATTAAAATTCAAAAAATTAATAAATGAAAAAATCATATTGGAACATTTTGCCCTTTGCTTTTAATTTAGAAACAAAATAAAATAAATTAAAAATTAATGAAATAAGATGAAAACCGAAAATTAAAAGAAAAAATAAAAATAAATTTAATTATATGATTTTGATAAAAAAAAAATTGAAAATTGAGTAAAACTAGATACGGAAATAAACGAAAAAAAAATCAAAAGCTTTAAAAATAATTGGAAATTAAATCAAAATTAAAAAAAATAAAAGTAAATTAAAATAAACTGAATAAACAAAAAGAAACGTAAAATTAAATAAAATGAAAAAAAATCAAAATATTATATTAAATAAAAGCAGATAGGAAATTAAATAAAAAGAAAGAAAAATATAAATAAAAGTGTAAATATTAAATTAAAGAAAAAATAAAAGAATGAATTAAAAATCAATTCAATAAAGTCGATAAATAAAAAGCAATGTAAAATTTAATAAAATTAAAGAAAAAGGGTCATTCCACCAAGAATCGTCAAAAACTACGAAATTGCCTAGGAAACGCCGATTTTTTTCAACTTTGTGTTCTCAAAGAATTAATGACAAAAAATTCAATTAAAATTTTTTGTTCTACTTAAATTTTTTTGTTATTATAGTTACCGTGTGTTCACGATTTCGTGAAAATGCTATCCTAGTCTTCTTTTAAAATTCATATATCTGTTGATTTTTATCACAGAATATCAAATTACGTCTTTTTTGAAAGGGAAATATTTCCGCGCAATATAAAAAAGTACAAATAAAAATTATCATTGCAAATTTTTTTTAAGGATAATGATTTTGTCCTTTATCTTTGAATATATCAAAAATCAATTTTGATTTGTTTTTTATTTTTTTGATATTTCATAATGAACTGTTTTTGAAAATATTTCAAAATTTCAACTTGGTAAGGAACGGGTTCAAAAAATCCACGAACATCAGTGGTTCTCAATTGTTTCATATCAAAATTACAATTATTTTAATTACTTAATCGTAAGTCACCACCATTTTTCATTTTATTGTACCACCTCTTAAAATAATTAATTAAAAATAGGTTACATCTCTAATAAGTTCGGACTGAGAATTTTTATAGGCGTCAAAAGAATCGCCGATGTTGAGTTGAGGTCACACTTGTGGTCAATTCTTGATGTAATGACAAAAAATTAAATATTGAAAAAAAAATAAATAAAATTGATATGAAGTTGGAAATACAATTGAAAGATATGAACAAAATTATAAAATTCAATTAATCTGTAAAATAAAAGAAAAGACAAAATTCAATGAAATTAATGAAAATGTATAAAATTTTCAACAGATACTTAATTGAAATAAAATCAACTTATTTTTTTAAGCTAAAATGTTTAAGATTTCGATTATTAGATTTCAAAATCATAAAAAGCGTTTACATCACGTGGACGAGATTTATTTTTGTGAGTTTTTAAGCAAGAAAAAATTAAATAGAAACAAAGAGAACAAAATATAAAATTTTAATATACCAGAAATCGAACTAGCAAAACCGAAATTCTGGATAGATCATTAAAAAGAGGAGAGCTTCTAGAATATGTTCTCATCATTAAAATCCCGACTGCCCTAGTCCTTTCCGTGCCAAGGAGATATTAGCGCATTGGTCCATTAAATCTGGTTTGAATCTCCGCTACACTTATCACCTGAGCTGCAGAAAAGCGCAGTTTTCGTCCTACAACCTGATTGCGTTGTAGAAGACTTGGAAAAGTATAAAACAAGGCAACCAAAGTTGATAAGCGTTGAGTTGATGAGTCGATTTTGTGCCCCAAGCGGACAATTGACGCAGTAACACTTGGATAGGCTCAGAGTGCTTGTGAAAATCGCTCTAGTTGCTACATGGCTGAATGTGCTTGATTTATCTACGGACAGAAACTTAACTGGACGTTGTCCTTAGAAAGACATGAACAAAGCCTTGGCATCACTATGGCTGACTTATCTTGAATCTAGAGTGTGAATGTGGGAGTCTGATTCGCACAAGATATCGGTTTTTTGGCAAAACATTCTCGAGGGATCTTTCGAAACTTAACCGAGCAGTGGGTGTATTGTACTGAGGAGAGGAAGATCACTCGAAGGAATATACCTTTCGGATGCTAATCCTAAGAAACTGTCACTTTTACCCACCAATCCACGATTTATTAGAAGGAAATGGGTGTAATCTTACCCTCACCTACCGATTCTAACAGTGGACACTTTCGCAGCCAAATCCGGAAATAACTTCCGTCGAATCCTAAACTGCACCAAAGCATTTAATGGTGACAACTACAATATTTGCTAATTTCTACCGCATCTTATCCGCCATATATCACGGCAACCCTCTTAAACCAGGCACTTAGGAAATCTCTCGGCGCAGTTCGTTGACCACAGAATTCAGTCGCGACGCCACTATAAGAGGCACTTTCAGTTCGCAAATTACCCCATGACGACTTCGTGGCAAACACTTTTAACATTTTTCCCGACGTCTTCTTATGGAAGAGCCACTGTCTAGACTCAACCCCATTATGGGTCACTAGACTCCCAGCTCCTAGATCATCTCAAAACGTAGCCAATGAAATCCTCTGAAGCAATCCTTCATTGTCGCAAAACCGAAAATGAATTATATTTGTCCTTTGCATACAAGCAAAGTTTGTGGCATACATGAGACAGTGTAATGCAATAAAATGCATTTAAGTGCTTGTCCTTAATAAAAATTTGGCAAAAGTTTTTCAGTAGTCGAAGGACTTTGTAGCGCTGCTGTAGCATTCATAAGGAACTTTAAATAAGTTTTTTCGCCCGGTTAAATTTATATTCGGTTTTTTTTTTTAGCTCAGGACCAATTTAATAGCCAGCAACATAGTAAATAAGGACACAAAATTTTATGGGATGTTGTGACACTGTACTTTGTTCGGAAAATTGGTCCTTAGTGCGGACATAAACAACAAGTGGCTGGGCTGCATAAAACCTTTACAACAAAACTTTATATTTTTTTCCGTACTCGTCCTGGCCGAGTGTGAGCAGGAGGTGAAACTGATGCTGACACACTCCTTGCAAATTTTATAAGGTTTGTTTGCATGGCAGGTGTTTATTATTTACACGTAAAGTGGTTTCTCTCGTTCTATTTATCATTAAAGGTACGGAAGGGTTGGTCTGTTCTTGCTGCACTAGACTGTTTCAAAACTGTCCTGGTGTCAACATTGAAATGTTGTCGTTACTCCAAAAAACAAACCTTTGGTACCTTGTATTCGAGTTAAAAATGTAAACTTGGTTCCATCTGAACAAAGTTATAAGAAAACTATTTTGTGAAACATCAGGGTTAGTCACTTTCCGATTTTCCATACAAAATGATGAACCTTTTTCTCGGGAACCGCTCAAACGATTTGAATCAAACTTTGTGCACTTATTACTTTAGTAAAGTTAAGGCTATTGAATGAAGAAATTTCAGAAAAATTAAAAATTAATTGACTTATAAGCTTTGAAATTTTTTCATGTTTGTTGACCTAAAAAAAAATATTTAGAAACAACTTTTTAAAAATTCCTTCATTCAGTATTTAGACAGTGCTGTTATCTTCAACCAAAAAAAAAAATCATTTTGATATCTGTTATAATTTTCAAGAAAAAGGTACAAATCTTGAAAAAAATATGTAAAAAAAATTATGCAGGAGAGCGAAAAAACTAAAATGGTTTAGTTTCCATCTTTTTTCAATGATTTTCTCTCCAAATTGAATTTTCTTTGTATTTATATTGTTGATAGAAATTACAGAGATGCCATTTTCAAACCTTCTTAATTTTTTTATCAGATTATGTTTTGTTTTTTGTTTGAAATATAATATTGCACAAATCTGCCAACAGTCTGGGCGCAAGTTTATTATTTTATGGATAGAAGTCCGAAACGTGTTTAATGATGAGATGCGACCGACAACCTAAAATATAACGTTCCAAATTGCCTTCTGGTTATTCCTTAGGTTGTCAGTCGCATAGTATCCTACACCGCATCTCAGCATTAAACACGTTTCGGACTTCTACCCATAAAATAATAAAGTTGAGCCCAGACTAAGGCTGCCAGATTGGGCTATTTCCCGCGATTTGGGCTATTTTATTTTCCAATTCGCGGGTTCGAATTTCAAAACGCTACTTATAGCTTTTTAGGCTATTCGACAAACGCAAATTGTACTATTTCGCTAGTTTACAACAGAGACGTTTTACAAGAAAAAAATAGTAATAGAAAACTGAAATATCGGTCGTTTCTATTATTATTATTTTCTTCAGTACACTAAATACTATACATGTGGCAATGCTTAAATTTCACCGTCGACTTCGATATTATTGTAAATCTTTAAAAAAATGCGATACAAACGCGATGTATGAAATTCATTGAATTCGTATACAGTTATGATTTCCATTTATTCGTTCTTCGTGTCGCATACTGTGCACAGTGCTCAAAGGTTTCCGTTTTTTATAAAATTTGCTACTTAGAAATTTTTCTGAAAAAATGGGAAAATGGGAAAAGTATCTTAAGCATTATAAGCCGATATGGGAAAATGAAAAAAATGTCAAAAGTGAGTAGAATTATCTGTGCATATGTAACATAACACTATTAGTTATTTTATAACGTCTTTTAACTTGTAAATCGTCTTAAAATAGATTTTTAATTTTTGACCGAAGTTGAACTTTCATGTAATTTCCAAGCATTGTTAGAAACACAGTATCACAATCGACGTCGAAGTTGAAATGAAATAAATTGAATTTACTTTTATATGAATGGATAGGTATATATGAAACTATTGTCCAATATGAAATACCAAATCAATGTATCCACTTTTGGAATGTTCTTGAAAGAATTTAATTTTTCTAAATCGCGTTGTTCGTCCTCGCTCAGATTGGTTACAACCCTCAAGTGAAGCAGATGTAAATAATGGGAAAGGTGAAGCTAGGTCCAAACTATGCAAATGCAACTTAAGAGCCCACCACAGTGACCTAATGACACACGGTAAAACAATGAAGCACAAGGAAAAAGAGAGAGAGCTCTAAGTCGGAGCTTACAATCCAGTTTAACCCAATATGGTTTGTATTGTTATTACGATCTTAGGGCATGTTGTTGAAATAAGCTTGGTATTCAATTTTATTTCTGGGCTGGTTACGTCGAAGTGAATGAGGACGCGAAGACTACAGATTTGCGCCTGGCTGTCTATGTTGCAATGCATGCATCTATAAATGCTGTTGACCATCTAGGCGTACTAAGAATCGTAGGAAAGGGTTCAAAATTAGAAAGCATTAGGTTACACCGAACGAAATGTTCAAAATTAATTTTAGCCGTTGTTGAGCCAGTACTTCTCATTGAACTGATAAAAGAATTATGGCATAATTGCTAACAAGGCAACAGATGTATCCGTTACAAAGTTCATGGGTCTATGCATAAGATACTTCAGCATGAGTCGCCAAGCTATGGCTAGGAACTTTCATGCTATTGTTAAAGTTGCACCGGCCAAAACTTGGCGACAGCCTTGGTAGAATGCATTAGCGTCGCTGGCCTAGATATCAAAAGGATTTCCTTCGGCACTCTACCATCAGTCGAGTTGTGCTTGCATCCTGAACATAATGGCGATTTGTCAAAAATAGACATAGTACATTTCTGGGCATGTGTTCTAAAACCTACGAATGCTAGAGGCGAGCAACCGTTTAAAGACCTGGCTCTTTTTGCACTAAAAACGTTAACTCTTCCTGTTAGTAATGCAGTAGTGGAACGTGTATTTAGCAGCGCAATCGAATGCAACTTCAAATGCTAGATTCTCTCTTACGGCTTCGGGTACACTTAAAGGTACTTATATTCATGCATAAGCCGAATTTTCGTCGCGTCTTGAAATATATTACAAAATCTTTTGTCACAAAATTTGCAAGGTTACAGACGCATGTTGCAAAAATTTCACTCCCTCCAAGGATATGTTGAACCGCTTCAATTCAAAAATGTATGACGATAATCGAGAGCCGGCTTCATCTTCTTTAGATAGTTTCTGTGATTTAAGCGAAGACGGTTATGAAGCAATTAGATTATTAAGTGTTGATGCCCAAAAACATGAGAAAACGTTACTTTTCTGGCCCCTTATTGCATTAAAATTATTTTATTCTTTTTTATATGATTTTATTAAAATTCTCAAGAATATTATTAAATCGTAAGGGGTTAACTATATCAGCTGAATTTCATCCGAATCCAATAAGGAGTCAGTAAGTCAAGCCCTCTCATGCTATTAAAAAATAAGTTGACCCCTTATTACACCAAGGGCTTCATATTGTATTATTGTTCCAAATATTTTCTTCAAATAAGAGTTTTGAAATGGTGATAAATACAAATTTATGTATCCGCACAAATATCATATTAACATTACATCGTTTCTTAGAAATTCACAGTTCGAACTGTATTCAACACATTAAACTGCTACTGTAAAATTGCAAAGTTGGGCACTGTATTCGGGCTACAATTCTTCTTGCGGGTTTTGGGCTATTTCTAGAGCTCACGCGGCGGGTTCTCCAGCCAACTATCTGGCAACCTTAGCCCAGATCGTTGTCAGATTTTCTTTACATATTTACGTATTTGTTTTTTCAATTGATTCCATAGAAGTCAAAGTTCAAGTCAAATTCGATCTAATTAAACCTAAAAAAAATTCGGAATTCGTCAAAACTTGAACAATATCTTACTCCCCGGGGGGTATAATATCAAAAAATACTTAAATCGGTTTATTCCCCGACTATATTCAAAGCATTTAGAAGTTCTATATGTCATTAAACCTAAGAAATATATCGGAATTCGTGAAAAAGTATGATACATAATCGCCTTACACCCCTTAGGGGTTAGATATCGACAAATTTGGAAAAATGTTTCTAGGCGCTTATGTTAAGAGGCCACAGTAGTAAAATTGATTTGATAGCTCGAGAAGTCTAAAAGATTTAACGAAATTCGAAACGAAAAAACCCTTTTTACCGACATTTTTTTTACTCCATCTTTGTACACAACTGAAAATCTAATTTTTGTTAGTTTTAATTACTCTACTAGCACATCTACGTATACGTACTAAGTTTCAACTTTTTAGTATAAGCCGTTTCTGAGATATAAAAAACCACCCCTCACCCCTGTACCGTGCTATCCTTATCAAAAATTTTATTTTTCTAGGGTGTCTCTATAGTAGTTCTATATAGTCGTATATTTTTAATATTACAGTCTTCGAGAAATGTTTTCCTTTCAAACCCCCTTTCACCATCACCCCAACACCCACACCCCAACATTTTTTTCCCTACTAGAAGTCTACAGACTCCAACTCCTGTAAAGTTTTTAAGTTCATATCTGGTACGGTTCTCGAGATATAAAAATTTAATTTTTTTGAAAAATTGCTACCCCCCCCCCCGCACTTTCGTGCTCCACCTCCTTTCTCAAAAAGTTTACATTCAGTAGACTCAACTTATGATCTCATATACAGAAACCAAATTTTATCATCCTGGTGTAACTAGTTCGGAAGATATTGTAATGCAAAGTTTTTCACCAGCCACCCTTACACCCCACCACCCTCCTTAAAAATTTTAGCCGTGGTCTAATCTTGAAGTATCGCTAAAGACAACCACAAAGTTTCAATCTTCTAACATCAATCGTTCAGGAGATATGGCTTTTACAATGTTCCAATACCGGCTTCCAATCATTTCAGACTCATTGTTTTTCCCCCCACTCCCACACCCCTCCATCACTATCGATAATTTTTTTTCAAATGGGTCCACTATCATAGTTTTACATAAGTTCCAAGTTTCAACCTCCTAGTATAAGTGGTTCCTGAAATCTAGAAACCAAAATTTTTCGTCTAAAACACTACCCCCTCATTCCCCCCTCATTCCCCCCTCATACCCACTCACACCACCACGCCCTTAAATATACCATCCGTAGGGGCTTCACCTAATCTACCCACCATAAAAATTTTAACTTAATATCTCAACGGGTTTGGGAGCTACGCGCCTTCAAACGATTTTGAGTACGGCGTACGGAGTCTACGGCGGACAGACGGACATTTTTTTTGCTTTTTTGGTGTTTACTAGTCCTAAAACGTGTAAAGACAAAATTTCAGGGTAGTATTAAAAAATAATAAAGTAAAATACATAGCATACATACCGAGAAAGTTCGGTAATATTTTGGTACAGTGGATGCCGCTTATTGTAATCGCGGATAATGTTATAAGCCGCGTTTTGTTATCAAAACAGTTGGGTTCCATTTTCCACAAACAGAATTTATCGCTTATTTTTTTATTCGTTTATTGTTATAACCCGGTTAATGTTATTGTTTTTGGCTGGTCTCAAAGTGATTACAATAAGCGGATTTCCTGTATTTTCATAATACCAAAATATTACCGAACTTTCTCACTTTGAACTAATTTTTTGATCATTTTTACTGATCAGAAAAATCTGCGGTTTGTTTTATTTTGCGTAGAATTAAATGTAGAAAAATAATAAAATATAAAAAAAAATTTAAAATTATTATTAAATTTTTATATTTTCCATAATTTATTTACAGATGCACTAGATGGAGACGGCAAAGTTAGGAGCAGAAGTACTTGCGTCATTTCGAAAAATGAAAATATATTCAAAACTCCTTTATTTTCGAGCATTGATTGAAGTGCCACTAAGATTAAAAATTCGCCGACATTACACTCATAAATAGCTTCACAGTAGTTACGTACATATATACAAATCGACCGAAATTATGTTTACCGCTTAACCGGTTGCTATCCTATTCTTTAAAATTATGATCAAAACCCTAAAGATACCTGCAATACATGACGTAGTAAGCTAACAGAAGGGGAATTCACTAAGTTTGTAATATAATCTGCAGATATAGTTGGATTGAAAATAAATACTTTACTATTAAAAAAAATAAAGTAAAATTGAGCGTAATTTTTTACCTAAAAAATTGTAGTTATTAAACACAATAGTTCAGACTTTTATCGTTATCATTAGACGTTGGAAAAAATTGTCGTTGCGAAATATCGTTTTTTTTGATTCAAAAAAAATTACAGAAATCAATAAGTTTATCAGAAGTGGTTGAGAACTATCGCAGAATAAATTCAAAAAGATTATTACTAAGTTTTGGCACCTTTCTCACCAACTAATTAGTGTTTAGAGGCCTTACATAAAAAATCTTTTTTGAAAAAATCAAACCAAACCCAATTTGATTTTTTCAAAAAAGTTTAAACGGTGTCATGATTCAAGAGACCTAGTGCCCCGGTTCATCAAATTCAAAATTTCTGCCAAAAAGTTATTTTGTCAGCTACACTCAGAGAAAAACCTTGGTAGCATTGACAAAAATTCAGTTCAATTTGACAAAACTTCGGTCAATATACGTCCAACAAAATACTTTGTCGTATTGACAAATTTCATATATGCTTTGACAAAACCCACTGTCTAGATAACAAAAGAATTTGTTGAATTGAAAAAAAATTGTTCAGTAAAAATTTTGTAGTTTTTTAGTTATGACAAAAATAAATTATCAAATCAACAATTTTTTTGTATTTGTAACAAAAGTGTTTTGTTGTTTATTTTGTCAAATTGACAATGGTTTTATTGAATACGCTCACGTTTGTATGGATGGATGGCATAGGGACAAGCAAATAAACAGTTTGAGCACCAGGGTACTAAAATAGCGAACAAATTTGTAAAATGTCGAAAAAAAGAATTGTTTTTGATTCGATTGGCACCAAACTTCATAGGAACCATCTCGGGACTATTCTACACGTTCCCTGGAAATTTGATCAAAATGGGTTGAGTGTAGATACTTCCTAGGTACAATATTACACGGATTTCTCCAAAAGAAAAAAATAAATGAAAACGTTCAGTATAAATGAAAAAAATTAAAAAATTTTTTTTTCAAAAAACAAAAAGAAACATACTGCAGTCACGATCGGCTGCAAGCCAATCGTATAATACTCTAGATGAATACTGAACTCCGATTTATATTGTAGTTGGTGATAAAATAGAATTACGTGTGTGCATGTTGTATGTCCTTTATAAGGACTGCCATTAGATTGCTACTCAAAACTAATTTCACAATATTCAGTGTTTAATTTCATATCTTGAACTGAGTAAGTCATCGAAAAAAATGTCCTTTTTGAAGGACTTTCACATGGGATATGCAGGAAGGACTCACTCGATTTCTTACATATTTATCCTTTTCCTTGGAACCATATAAAACTGAACGTTCAAATTCGTAGCTTGAAGCGTTCAAAAGTTATCGAAAAATATTGTTGAACACGTGTCTTAAGGACATTTTGTATGGCAGCTACCAGAAGGAGTAAATGGATTTCGCTGATTAGTAAACTTGAACTTTGTATTTACTTAAAAGCAATTTGTACAAAATTTCCAATTCATAGCTAAAAGATTACTTGAGTTATAGTAAGTTCCGTAAATTAAGTGAAGACGTTTTGACAGGATATTTGTATGGCAGCTACACGAAGGACTAATAGAATTTTCTTCATAATTATACATTTAGCTCCAACTATTGAAAAAATAACACATACAAAATTTCAAAGACGTAGCTTAAACCCTTCTGAAGTTATCGGCCAATATTCTTAAACACATGTTTTAAGGACATTTTGTATGGCAGCTACCCGAAGGAGTAATAGGATTTCGCTGACTAGTAAATTCGAACTTTATTTTCACTCAAAACCAATTTTTACAAAATTCCGAATTCGTAGCTAAAAGATTACTTGAGTTATAGTGAGTTTCGTAAATTAAGTGAATACATTTTGACAGGATATTTGTATGGCAGCTACACGAAGGACTAACAGGATTTTCTTGATAATCATACATTTAGCTCGAACTATTGGAAAAATAACACAAACAAAATTTTAATGTCGTAGCTTAAACCCTTTTGAAGTTATCGACCAATATTCTTGAACACGTGACATTTTGTATGGCAGCTACCCGAAGGAGTAGGACGATTTTGCCCGTTAACGAACTTAGCCTTACAAATTCAACCAAACATCCAGATTCAAAATTTCAAGATCCTAGGTGAAGGCGTTCTTGAGTTATCGTGCTAACGGACAGACGGACGGACGGACGTCAGGCGGATTTGAGGTTTTTGGGCACAAATAAACAAAAAATAATATATAACTTTTTTTCGTCCGAGGCTTGGTTCTATGCGTTACAAACTTTTCGGCTGGATTAAACTTATAATACTCTATATGATTTCATCTAGAGTATAAAAATAGTATTATAATATATTACATAAGAAGAAAAATAAAAATTTTTTAATTATAGCTTTCAAGCTCACTACATATTAAGCTTATAACAGGATGACTTTTATCGTAAGCCGTTACAGTTCCATAAAAAAACTTTTGTAAAAAACGCCACACTAAAGAAGCTGGTAATGGGTGTTGTAAATGAAATACATTAAATATTTTAAAGCATGTGTCAATTGCTTGTAAAATAGAAAAAAAAATTATATTTAATCTTATCAAAATAAACCAGTGTTAAATGGGCCACCAATGCCTTAACAGAGGAAAGGCTAATTTTCCATAAAAAACATTTCATATTAAGTTTTAGATTTTAAATTTAAATTAAACTATAAAGTTTCTTTATCGTTTCGAATGGGCGTCTGAAACATATTATTTTAAACTTTCCTAAATTCTTTAAATAGCTAAATAATTTGTAAAACTTACCTTCCAGATGACCTTATGTCCAGTTCCAGATATTTTATGAAGTCAATTTTAAGTTAGTTTTCACTTTACAAAGACCACTTTCACATTCAACCAGTCAGTCACGAAGGTCGCAATAGAACTAGAACTCTGCGCAAGTATGGAATCGTGTTCATCTTTCTTACAAAATTTTTTGTTGATTTAACAAATAGTTTTGTGAATATAACAAAATCTTGCAGTTTACTTTTGGTCACTCTGACAAAATATTTATCAGAAGCCGTTTCTTCCAAACCAACAAAAAATTTATTAATTTGATAGAAATGTTGATCAATATGAAAGAAAATTTTGTCATTACGATAATACATGTTTTGTTAAAAGAACGAACTGGAATTTCGCCGAATTTTTATCAATACGACAAAAATTTATCAAACTGAATAATTTTTATTTGTTATGCTAACATATTTTTATCATTATGACAAAACTGCACTGTTGAAATTCAACAAATACTTTTTGTCAATGTTACCAAGGATTTTTCTTTGAGTGTATGTATTATATATAAAATTAATTCAAAATTAAATGAACTTAATTAAATAAAACTAAATTAAAGAAACATAAATTAAATAATTATCGATATTTCTAAATATGTAAGTAAATAAAATTAAAATAAAAAAAATACAGAACTTAAAATTGAATAGAACAAAACGTACTGAATATGAATAAAATCTCAAAAATGACTTTATTTATTTTTCCGGGGATACATTGTTACCCCATTCCTTAACCCGATGATGGACAGAGAGAGGAGCGGCTTTTTAAGAATAATTGAGAATGGATATTTTTATTTATTTGAACCTTACCGCTTGAATTTATTAGTGTTTTTGGGATTGTAATTTTTTTTAAATTTTCTGAATTATGTATCTCAAATTTAAAGCTAGTCTACTGAGTTCACCTATTCTCTTTTGAGGCTCCGCAATACTGTCAAGTTTTCTGAGGCTGAACTGTTAGGAGACTACTTCATTTCCACAATTTTCAACTTCTAAGGAGTCGTCCTTGCATGCGTTGACAACCGTAACAAACAGCCAGTCTTTTTGTTTTTGGGGAGAATAATTCGATTTGTTGAATTTTTTTACCTCTTGTTCAGTCAACCAGACATCATTTCGCAAAATTTTTAATTTTCTATTGAAAGCCTATGTTTGTCCAACCCAAGATAGATCCTGCGTCTTCACTAGAATAAGGTCCTTTTCATAGCCAAGATCCACTCCTTTTTATAAAGCGATAGAAGTTCATACGTCTCCACCGTGATGGCTTGGATCGAAGAGTCAAGGAAGCCCCTGTGTTCTCCTCTAATCGGTATCGCAAGGTTGCTCAAGCTGTTATAGCTAATACCGATTACTCAATGAGTCCATTCAAGCTTACTTCCTGCTTGACTAAACGAATCCAGCGATAGGTCTAAAAAGTCAGAGGTTTGCATGCCCTGCAGTCCACAATTCAACCTCCTTCCCTTTTAATGACTACATACCTTCCGTGCTCTAATCATTTTAAACATAAGGTAAAATAATTGTTCTCTGAGTTGAAGCATCAAACAAAGGACACCACCTACATGTTCTTCACCTAATTGAAAAAATCAACCTACATATTAATGCCGTCGAGAAGGAAGTAGGAGCACCACGTACAGTTCTGAATACCTGACGGTTGTGTTTGCCTTTGATTTAAGCTGACGGCCAAGCCAGGTGAAAACAGGACATGTGCGGTAAATATATTTGTAGCGCTGCGGTATGGCTTATAACTGTGCCATGGATATGTCGTAATGTGTTATTAAGTTACCATAGATTAATTTAAAATTCCCTGTGTACGAGGGCAAGTTCGCTCTGAATGACGCCAAGAGGGTTGATACGTCCTGCCTTGCGTGCGAATCTGTTGAGCGCGAATTACCCCTGTAACTTGTAGCAGGTAATAGAGTGGGTGTGTTTGGTGTTATACGCTGTAATACCCCGTACCCCCTATTGTCTTGTTTCGTGAGAACGCTTCTTCTCAATCCGATTGTAACCGCTTGATGTCGAACGTTAGAGAAATGTATCAACTTGGTGGTATCGAGATTAGGGGCAGTCGAAAGCGGGATCAACCAGAAAGTTAAGCGGTACTCCCTTTCATTGGGATCGGATTTTCATTATGGTGACAATGAGGACTTTTAGTCCAGGAGCGAAGTAGTATTTATCCGCAAATTGTTGAAGCGTAAATCAATTATCTTGTTGCGCTTTGTGTGTCACGTGCTTTACAGGCTTAGGCATTCAGTTTTCAGGACATTTCTTCTGTCTGTCTGCACCCATCCTGCATGAGGTACATATACAGAACAGCCATCCTAGCACCCAGGACAATTTTCCAAGCCTATAGACTTTGTTGGGGTCCTGACTCGAGTTTGGTGGATTCTCGGAAATTGGTGATAATCACAGATTTGCGGGTTTGTCTGTTTTTGATGGAAACTAGGACAAAATTTGCCAAACGATTTTATTAGGATTAAATCTATCAGGGTCGAATGAAGCATACACGTTATAACTAAAAGTGGCTAGAGTAGAGATTTTGATATCGAAATTTGTGTCATTGATTTATCCATTTGACTGCACTTGTTTGAATACAACAGATTTATTTGATGTAGCGTTCTAAGCGCTCTACTAATGGAAAAATCGGCAAAACGTAACAAGCAGTTGTGATTTGGTCATCGTTATGGTTCTAGTTAACCTTTTATGGGTCATTCCCAATTAATACGGCTTAACCAAGCCGACGTAGAAAAAACAGGGTCAGTCCGCGAAGTCGCACCGACGTTTTAATGACGACACATCGACTAATTTAGGATATGATTTTATGGTCGTCACGATGTCGGTATAACTATGTTTCAATCACTTGTCCAACACAAATCCGACTTGCCAAAAGAAGTTTGTCTAAGTCATCTTACGACCAATCAATTGATTTCAATTGATTGCCAATTGACCAGAAACAATTTTATTATTTTTTGGAGTTCCAATTAAGAGTTGTACACTTTTTGGGATATATCTACTTTGTGGAAGGGTTTCTATATGCAAATAAATAGAGATGAATATTTATATCCGATCAGCTTACGCCGTATACAGCTATGATATTGAATGAAGCAAAAACAATGTTACGACCAAAAAACTTCAAGTACATATGGACCAAAGACAACCAGGTATACACTAGGAGAGATGAGAATGAACCAACAATAATAATAAAGGGTTTAAACCATGTTACACGATTTAGTAAAGTATATTATCTAAATAGGGTCATTCCACCAAGAATCGTCAAAAATGACGAAATTTGTCACCGCCGATTCTTTTGGAAATTTATGAACTCGAAGAATTAGGGAAAAAAATAGAATTTAAATTTTTTGTTTCTATCTCATTTTTTTTGTTAGTTTTTTTTTTTTTTTTTAACCTTAAATTAAGAGGCTCAGAGGCTGTAGCCATATTGGAGCCGTGGAAAAGTTTATTTAAAATAATATTAAAAACGTATATTGTTTGTTTTAGCGAAGTTAAACAGCACTAAAAGAGGTTTGTCGTTATTTTGCATGACAGAGACTGCGATGATGTCCCGTATAAACAGAGGAGGAGTAAAGCCTAAAGTCGCCAGAGATGCAAGAAGTGTAGTTCTAAAGGGGTATTTGGAACATGACCAAAAGACATGATCGGCAGTCTCATATTGGTTGCAATCGGCGCACAGTAGGCTTGCATTAATTCCTAGTCGGTTCAAGTTGGTGTTGAGGCCATTGTGATTAGCCATGAGTCGAGAAAAAAGAGTTACCATTGAGCGGCTAGGTTCTACCAGCAGCCTTTGGAACCATGCATGTATTGAGATCATTGGAATTATGGAGTGACAGTATCTACCCATGTCGTCTTCTTGCCAGTGTTTTTGCCACCTATCTAAAAGTCTTTGTTTCGGAGTCGTCATGAAGTCTTCTTGAAGCGGATTCCTTTGTATCCAACACTATCGAGTTGTAAGAGGACCTTCTTGCATTTGAACACGTATGTATGGGAAGGCTTGCCAATGTTGTTTATAGCGAGTATTGTTGACAGACTGTCGGATAAAATTAAGTAGTTTCCCGGAGAGTGATACAGTTGAATATTGCGGCATGCCATATATACAGCGATTGCTTCTGCCGAGAATACTGATGCCGGTTCTGGCAGTTTGAAGCTCATTTGGCAGGACTCATTAAGATAGAAAGCTCCACCTGTCCCCTCTACTGATTTCGAGCCGTCTGCGTAGAAAATTATTGGCTTTTCTTCCAAGGATCCAATGAAAGACGCGAATAGATTGCTCGCTACATAAGGGAGCATGGTCCTAGGGACTCCTTTAATTATTTCGGTCATATCTAATCGGGTTGTAGGTGTGTACTGAACTACTTTTAGGTCGTGCTGAAATCGGTGTGGCATTTGTGATTTTCTAATATTTAGCTCGCATGCTTTCTGATAGACCATACTCAATACATTCATTCGAATAAAGAATTTTTCGACCAGTGAATGAAACCGAAAATGAAGTGGGGGTACGCCGGCCAAAACCTCGAGAGATGCGATGTGGGTTGTTTTCATTAAACCGATACACGCCCGAATTGCTCGGCTTTGAATCCTCTCTAGCTTTCTTATGTGAGTTTTAGCAGCGCCAAAAAACCCGATAATACCATATTCCATAACCGATCTTACAGTAGATTTATAGATGGTTAGAAGGCATGATGGGTCGGCACCCCACCATGATCCTGAAACTGATTTAATAAAATTTACCCGCCGACTACATTTCTTCGTTATATGGTCTATGTGGCATTTCCAGGTCAGCTTGGGGTCAAAATAAACGCCCAGATATTTGTTAGTTATATGAAGTATGTTAAAGTTTTAGCAAAAATGGTGTCCGAGTCCTCTTTGAAAATTCATTTCTTTGGTAATTTTTATCATAGAATAATAAAATAGAAGTTATTTTAAAGGGGGAGGTTGTCGCAATATAAGAAAATACGAATAAAAATTATCCTTGAAATTCTTTTCAAGGATAACGATTTTGTCCTTTATCCTTGAATATCTCAAAATGCGATTTTTTTCCATTTTTTATTTTTCTATTTTATAGGTTATACTGTTCTACAAAATATACCAAAAAATTAACTTGGGATCTGAATGGGATCGGAGTGAAAAAAATCGAAGAACATCAGTGCTTCTCAATTACTTTATTGAAAAAGGGTCATTCCATCAAGAATCGCCAAAAGTGTGACCTAACCATCGCCGATTCCTTTCAAATTTTATGTACTCAAAAGAATTAGTAAAAAAAAATGGAATTTCAAGTTTTTGTTTCTATCTCATTTTTTTGTTAGTATAGTATGTTAAAGACTTCGCAAAAAAGGTGTCCGAGTCCTCTTTGAAAATTTATATCTCTGGTAATTTTTATCCTAGTAGGACTTTTTTTAAAAATTGTTGTTAAGAAATTGATGCAATATAAAAAAAATCTGCCAATGGTCTGGGCGAAACTTTATTATTTTTCGGGTCAATGTTCGGGAGCGGTCAAAGTCGTAGTGTATCATGAGTTGCTTCGAGATAATTAGATTTCTTGGAAAATTATTTTTGTTCTTAATATAAAAATATTTAAAATAGAGATTTTTAGCCGATTAAACATTGAAAAAGTACGTGTAGACTACACTATTCGAATTTCAGTATATTATGTACACTAAAAGTCCATAGAAGCAAAAACGAATTTGTTGCCTTATCAGAATTAAGAGATATGACGAATTGCTAAAACGTTTTTCGACGATTTCATGAGAAGCAACTTGATATCTCATGAGACAAGACGGATTTTGAAAAATTTGTGAAAACGTAAGCAAACCCTTCACACCTCCTTGGTTCTGGAAATTCGAAATTGTGAAAACATATTCAAACCCTTGGGGGTTGAATATCGAAAAATTGAGAAATGGGTTTGTAGGCGATTATATATAAAGTCTGTGGAAATGAAAAGCGATCTAATATCTCATCGAACCTAAGAAATATGTCGAAACTTTGAAGCTTTTTTATATAGGAAACCTTAGGAAGTAAAAATGAATTCGATAGATCACCAGATATGCAACCTCCTTACACCCACTTGGGGGTTGAATATCCAAAAATCCTGAAAGGAGTTAATAAATAAATATGAAGACAGCACGAGAAAGTAAAAACCAATTCAATTTCTTATCACTTCTAAAAGAAATGACGGAACTCGTGAAAACGTGTTCAACCCGTTTATACCCTTTTAGGGGCTGAAAAAGGGAAAAACTTAAAAACAAGTTTTAGGCGATTATTGCGCAAGCACGTGAAAGTGAAAAAATATTCGATATCTGATAAGACGTAGGGATATAGTAGAATTCGTGAAAAAGTTTACAACCCTCTTTGCACCCCCTTAGGGGTCGAATTTTAAAAAATCCTGAAAACACTTTCTAGGTATTTATATGAAGAGGCCGTAGAATAAAAATGAATTCAATATTTGGGAAGACCTAAGAGATATGACGAAAACCGTGAAAATATATGCATTCCATTTTCACCGATAATTTTTTTTGCCTCTCCTCCGATCGCCAATGGATATTTGAAATTTTTTTTTATCTAAATTAGTTTTCTAGTTGATTTATAAAAACGTACCGAGTTTCAACTTTGTAGCATAAGCCGTTCTATAGATAGGAAAAACACCCCCACCCCCGTACCATACTACCCCTATAAAAAATTATATTTTTCCAAGATGTTCTTGAGATATGAGACGTGATTTTTTTGAAAAATTCTTATCCCCTCCACTTTCATGCTCCACCGCAACCTTAAAAAATTTTACTTTCAGCAAACTTCATTTGTCAGCCTTTATACACAAACCGAATTTTATTTGTCTAGTGTAATTGGTTCGTGAGATATCGTAATCTAACGTTTTCACCCCCTACCCCCGTACGCCACTGCCCCCACTCAAATTTTTGTTTCTGATCTATTCTCCTAGTATACCTACAGATATTCATTAAGTTCCAATATTGTGACATCAATCGTTTAGGAGATATGGATTTTAGAATGTGTCGATCTCGCCTTTTTTGCGTTTCGGACGCATTATTTTTCTCCCCACTTCCAAACCCCTTCACCTATATCGGCAATTTTTTTGCAAATGGGTCCACTACTGAATTTCTATATAAATTCCAAATTTCAGACTCCTAGCATAAGCGGTTGCTGAGATCTGTAAACCAAAATTTTCCGTCTAAAACACTTCCCCCTCCTCCCCCCTCACACCCCCACCCCTCCAAATTTGGCCACTTCAAGGGGCCTACCCAGTCTATTCATAAAAAAAATTTAATTTTATTTAATAGCTCAAAGGGTTTGGCAGCTACGAGCCTTCAAACGATTTTGCGTACAGCGGTCGACGTACGGCGTACGGCGGACAGACGGACTGAAGTTTTTTTTTTGCTTTTTTCGTGTCTACTCGTCAGTAAACGTGAAAAAAAAAATTTTGAGGGTAGCAAATTTTTTTTTTTAAAAATCGATAACAATACTGTGTTATTGAAATAATAAAGTAAAATGCGAATAAAAATTATCCTTGAAATTTTTTTTCAAAGGATAACGACTTTGTCTTTTATCCTTGAAAATCTCAAAATCCAGTTTTTTTTTATTTTTTTTACATTTTATTGGTTATACTGTTTTACAAAACATATCAAAAAATTAACTTGGAATCTTAATGGGATCGGGGTAAAAAAAATCTAAAAACATCAGTGCTTTTCAATTATGTTATAGAAATATTACAATTATAAAAACTGAACTTGAAGGAGCTCGTTAAATTCTTCTCTAGATTAAACGGCAGCTACTTCTCCCCTTATATTCAGACCTATGGACATTCATCAGCTCTCTCTCCACTGATATGATTAAGGATTCTCAATCTCTTTCTCTCTAGTTTTAAAATTATCGTCTTATTCTGTCTCTCTTTTTTATTAATTATTTTCTTATATTATTTTATTTTTTTTCTCTTTCCTTTCTTTCTAATATTGTTTTAAATTATAATTGCTCATTTTTTACTTTATTATTTTTTAATAATAAAGTATTTCTATTATGTGTCTCATTTTCTTATTTCTTTTTATTTTTTAAATTATTTTGAATTACGTTTAACTTAATTTTCTATTTTTGCTTTCCTTATACCAGCTGTCAGCTGTCTGGGAAGCATGCTTGGAACTACTACATTCTGAATTTCCGATATATGTTGCTGTTTTTATACAAAATTTTGAATGTAATAACAATTTAAAAAAAAAAAAAAATATAAAATTGGGTTAAATATAATGAAAAGCTTATAACTAAGACGTCGTACCGACGTTATTTTGACTAAACATTTAGGAAATTCGAATTAAGCGACCAAACAATTCTTGGTTTTAGTTGATTATAACTTTGCAGTTATTCTGTGATAATTGGTGACCCCGTTCTATTTTGTTGGCTTTCTTTAAATTTCCCACAAAGAAAATTGTACTCTTTAGATAGTCTTGACTTTCTCCATCAAGCGTCATTAAATTCCCACCGTACCTACAAGAAGGTAAAGCCCTACAAATAAACAACAATATTATGACAATGTTGTCTCTCCACAAGTTCTATGAAGCAACTATGTCACTTTTGAAATTAGTATCCTGAAAGGGACACGTTGAAAAAAGAAATGTTTTAAATATGAAAATTTTAAAAGAGCATCTTAGAGTTGTCCTCTTGAGTGATGGCACTTAAGTATTATAAGGTTTTAGGGCAACTCGGTAACATTTGTAAAAAAAAGCTGGTAGAAGAGGTGCTTCTTGTATTCCTTGTCGGCTCTGACTTATTTTTCTCGACTGTTAAAAAGGACGTAAGGTGACTCCATTCATAGATGAGATGTTCGTTTGCTCGCTTTCGTCACATACGTTAGTGGATCTTGTGACTAGAGGGTGTTTAGTGTCGGGCTGAGGACTGCTTTGAAGTACTCCATGTACGAAAATTACATTTCTGGTACATACGTGCCATATCAAGGGGCAGTAAGTAGTATGTAGTAATAATTCAATTTTGAAATTAGATCCAATTTATTACAGGATAGTAGCATTCCTTGCATACTAGCTCGATGTGTAATCGACTGCACGGTGAGACCTGTCCCCCCCACCTTAATCTTCCACTTAGCTAATTGTCTCTTAGCCCAACATAATTCTAAACTGTCAATCCTGTCTAATATATGATAGCGATTTCATGCTGCTCTAGGCCCCAACATATGCAGGGGTGCCATGCCATGCTTTAATCACAACTGTTCACCACCTGAATGCAATATCATCTTCAAACACCCTACATACCAAAGCGATAGGGAGATAAATGGGTCGTAAGGTAGAGGCAATCGCTAAGATAATATTCCTAGATCGAGCAAGGTATTTGTGTTCTGCCTAGGCCATACTTTACCTGATTAGCTTGAAATGTGTCTTAATTACAATTCAAGCTGTTACCAGCTATTAATTACATCGGGGAATAGTTCTATGCTCTAATGATGAAATCATACTCCGGACTATATTTCGGATTCCAGCTCAGACAATAATGTATTCATCTAGCAAGGACGAATCGGTCCGCAGTTATCCAGAACAGACGTCTATTTACAAATTATTTGTCGGGATAATAAGCGAACAGATCTCTAAATATGGCCCTATTAGAACTGAATTGTTATGGAATTTTTGAGTCGGGTGGAACGAGAAATGCCTAGTAGGATGCATGCTCAAGTCAGTTTAGACTGCAATTATTAAGCATAATTCTTCAAGTGCATCTACATCTTTAGGTTAATATAATCTTTGGTAGGTAATCGAAACAATTTGGTCCATACAGTAGTAGGCTGAGCTTGTATGAAAAATGTTCGTGTTATCGGCGTGGAAAAGGACCTATGAGTCGGAGAAACCGTATAAAATAAATAGCAGTGGTCCAAGATGTCTACTTTGTGGCACACCTCACGTATATGGAATAACCGTGTAAGAATTCTTGAACACACACTCAGAAAAATAAATGATTGATTTCAATCATTTTTTAACTATTTTTCTAATTGAAATACAGCTTACCAGAAAAATGGTGATAATTCTAGTTAAATTAATTAGAAACATACTGCAGTCACGATCGGCTGCAAGCCAATCGTATAATACTCTAGATGAATACTGAACTCCGATTTATATTGTAGTTGGCGATAAAGTAGAATTACGTGTGTGCATGTTGTATGTCCTTTATTAAGGACTGCCATTAGATTGCTACTCAAAACTAAAAGACAATATTCAGTGTTTAATTTCATATCTTGAACTGGGTAAGTCATGGAAAAAAAATTTCCTTTTTGAAGGACTTTTACATGGGATATGCAGGAAGGACTCACTCGATTTCTTACATATTTATCCTTTTCCTTGGAACCATTTCAAAATGAACGTGTACAAAATTTCAAATTCGTAGCATGAAGCGTTCAAAAGTTATCGAAAAATATTGATGAACACGTGTCTTAAGGACATTTTGTATGGCAGCTACCAGAAGGAGTAAAAGGATTTCGCTGATTAGTAAACTCGAACTTTGTTTTCACTCAAAACTAATTTGTACAAAATTTCGAGTTCATAGCTAAAAGAATACTTGAGTTATAGTGAGTTCCGTAAATTAAGTGAAGACTATTTGACAGGATATTTGTATGGCAGCTACACGAAGGACTAATAGGATTTTCTTCATATTCATATGTTTAGCTCCAACTATTGAAAAAATAACACATACAAAATTTCAAAGACGTAGCTTAAACCCTTCTGAAGTTATCGGCAATATTCTTGAACACGTGCTTTAAGGACATTTTGTATGGCAGCTACCAGAAGGAGTAAAAGAATTTCGCTGATTAGTTAACTCGAACTTCCTTTTCACTCAAAACTAACTTGTTTAAAATTCCGAATTCGTAGCAAAAAGAATACTTGAGTTATAGTGAGTTTCGTAAATTAAGTGAAGACTATTTGACAGGATATTTGTATGGCAGCTACACGAAGGACCAACAGGATTTTCTTCATAATCATATATTTAGCTGCAACTATTGGAAAAATAACACATACAAAATTTCAATGTCGTAGCTTAAACCCTTCTCAAGTTATCGACCAATATTCTTGAACACCTGTTCTAAGGACATTTTGTATGGCAGCTATCAGAAGGAGTAAAAGGATTTCGCTGATTAGTAAACTCGAACTTTCTTTTCACTCAAAACTAACTTCCACAAAATTCCGAATTCATAGCTAAAAGATTACTTGAGTTATAGTGAGTTTCGTAAATTAAGTGAATACATTTTGACAGGATATTTGTATGGCAGCTACACGAAGGACTAGCAGGATTTTCTTCATAATTATATACTAAGCTCCAACTATTGGAAAAATAAAACATACAAAATTTCAAAGTTGTAGCTTAAACCCTTCTTAAGTTATCGACCAATATTCTTGAAGACGTGTTTTAAGGACATTTTGTATGGCAGCTACCCGAAGGAGTAGGACGATTTTGCCCGTTAACGAACTTAGCCTTACAAATTCAACCAAACATCCAGATTCAAAATTTCAAGATCCTAGGTGAAGGCGTTCTTGAGTTATCGTGTTCACGGACAGACGGACGGACGGACGGACGGACGGACGGACGGACGGACGGACGTCAGGCGGATTTGAGGTTTTTGGGCACAAATAATCAAAAAATAATATATAACTTTTTTTCGTCCGAGGCTTGGTTCTATGCGTTACAAACTTTTGGGCTGGATTAAACTTATAATACTCTATATGATTTCATCTAGAGTATAAAAATAGTCTATGTTCATTCTTACAATAATATAGTACATTCTTCTAATAAATTGTTGTTTTGACTTTAATATGGTAGGCAGTATCTTGTTCCTTTTTTACTAATATTCTAGTGATATTGACTGAAAAATATTAGATATTATGGTACATTGCGAGAATAGTAGGAATAGTTGTATTATACTATTTTTATCCATAAAATAGTGTATTGGTACAAAATACATATATACCTAGTTGCATGAGGTTTGTTTAAATTTTATTTATACTTACATACTTTTTCCTATAATTCCGTCTTTCGAAATGTTACTTTTGAGGTAAAATTATAAAAACAGTTAAGATATATTCATAGAATTTTATTTTTATAACATAACATATTTAAAAATACTTCAATCTAACAACGTTTCTGTTGTCTCTAGTCTTATGTTTATGAAATGGAGGACAATTAAATTCCCTTATGTTTATAACACACAGTTCTGCAATTTTATCACCTATGATATAAGCTAATATACTTTCATCAAAGTAAAGTATTTCATACTGAAAAGCAATAAAATATTTTTCTTCTGAATTCTTAACTTCGAAAATACTTTCCATTTCAAATATTTTTAACTTAGGTTCGGAGAGAAAAATATAACAACCTCTTCTATAAAGGGTACCTTTAATGACTGCGTCTTCTAAAGCCCAAAATAATTTATATTCAATTGAAAGTAAATTTTAGTTTATACAAATTAATTGAAAATAGTCATAATTTTTTAGGTCAATTACTTTCCTCTCGTTGAATTCAAATTTTTCCTATTGATATTAAAGAATGTTTGAGGGCAATTGCTTTGCAAACAAATGAATTTTCCATATGGTGTTAAATTATGGTTTAGTTTTAAATGCGATATTAATAAATTAATACCTCCAAAGAGATTTTTGCAAATAAAACACTTGTACATTTTTGCTTTTGCTATAAAGATATATCTTAAAACTAAGTAAGTTGGGTTGCAATTTCGAAAATAATCGGAGAAACTTTACTTATTGCAAATTTATAAAAAAATTTCTCAATAAATGTCCAAACCAACTCTGATTCCAATGCATATTTTACATTTAACACCATATGTATTTTAAAGCATGTATCTAAAGCATTTACAAAGTTAGTAAATTTGTAAATTACGTTTTCCACCCCTACGAAAAATACTTGAATATTTGCTAGTGAGCTACCTACAGTTATAATGTATGGTTGACACGTTAATCCCATGTTTTTGTATAAAGCTGCTCTATTTTAAATTTTTGGTAGGACGTGACTTTCAATGTTGATGTGAATAAGAAAACTATCTTGAGATCCAGAAATACTCGAGAGCCAGAATTCATTTTTACCGTCCTTTTTCAGTTTAATTCTACATTTTGGTTTCAATATACAATGCAATAAGAAAGCGCGAATTGTATTACGAGAATCTGTAAGAGAAACCATTAATATGTCAAGTGCGATAGTTTTCTAAACAAAATTTACCTTCGGATACATTTTCATCTATGGATAACCATATGTTCTTCAAGTGAGGATCCTTTACGCGTGGCAACAAATTAGGAAATTTTGTTCTAAACTCGTGCCATTTATTCAATAACCTCATAGATATTTCTTCACCGTAAGTTCTTTCAAAGTCATTGCATATCTAAGGGCCGGTTTCACAGTAGAAGCTTAAACCTGACATTTGGATTAAGTGTAAAAAGTGTTTCACAGTGATTAGTTAAACTCAAACCTAGGTTTAATCCTGAGAAAAACTTAAACGGTGGATGGCTTGGGTTTAAACTAAAGTTTATATCGTTTTGACAGCTCTGCGAACAGACTCGGTAACATAATGTACTCGTATTTAAGTGAAGATTCCAGTGATGAGGAGATCAGTGATGTGGTAATGGTGCCCAGACGCGTAAGAATAATTAGAATTCGCCCAAATCATTTTAAAGAATGGGATGATATCGATTTCCGTACGCGCTTCCGTGTTACAAAACAGTCTGCATATGTTTTGTTAGAACTCATAGGATCACAAATACAACATATTACAAATTGGTAAGTGGAAAATGTTTGTGCTGTGCATTAACTGTAAATACTTATTTATTTTAGGAATAACGCCGTGAGCGCAGAGACTATGTTGTTGCTAACGCTTAGGATATATGCCACAGGAAGTATGCTAATCACTGCCGGTGATTTTTCCGGGGTTTTTAAATCTACAGCATGCAGAATTGTAGCAAAAGTCTCTCATTTTCTTGCACTTTTGAGACCTTATTTTATTTCATTGCCGCGTGACAGTGAGGAAATAAATACAACCAAATACGCATTTTATGGATTAGCTAAATTTCCTAATGTAATCGGAGCTATTGATTGTACTCACGTTAAAATATTATCACCAGGTAAATAAATGATAGTTTACAATAATAACACATATTAACCACAATTTATTTTTTTAGGCGGAAATAGTGTCGAAATTTTTCGAAACCGGAAAGGTTTTTTTTCGTATAACGTGCAAACGATATGTGATGCGAATTTAAAAATATTGGACATTGTCGCCCGCTGGCCTGGTTCTACTCATGATGCGACGATATTTGATAACTCCAAAGCTTGCGCCCGATTGGAATCGAACGAGTTTTTCGACAATTACATTGTGGCGGATAGTGGATATGCAAATCGTAACTACATTCTAACATGTCTGGCAAATGTTAACCTGCCTGAAGAAAATCTATACAATGAATCCCTCATTTGAACCAGAAATTGTGTTGAAAGAAGCTACGGTGTATGGAAAAGACGATTTCCAATTTTATCCACAGGTTTAAGGTTCAAGGCTCTGAAAAACCAGAGTATTATTGTTGCTACTGCTGTCTTGCACGATATATGTATAATGGAAAATGATGTTGAATCACCTCCATTAGAGGAGTCTCTGGAGACCGCTGTAAATGTGGTTTTAAACGTACCTTCAAATAATGATGCGCGCAACAATGACAACAATTTAAACAGATCACTTCTAGTAAATGACTATTTCAAAAACATGTTATAATAATTTGAAAATAAACCAATTTATTTCGTTAATTATTGACCTTTTTTTCTAACTCGGCTTTTAATAGTTGCATCTTAATGGCATGTTCTTCTTTCAACATAGTCATCTTCAGGTCGTGTTCAGTTTTCAAAGCCAGGAGTTTTTCTTCCGATTCAACTTTTTGGCTTTTTATTAAGTCTAGATTAGCTTTGACTAACTCCAACTTTGCTTCTGCAACCTTATCCCATTTTGATGCCTGCAACTTCTTCGGGTATTTTTTTGCTCCCGAAATTTTCCATGCTAAAGGTGAAGAAATTTTCTTCCGCAACATGGATGGATTATATTTGTCCCATTTCTTGGCAGCATCAGATGTGTCTAAGACAAAAGTATAATGTAATATATTGACGGTTGTGTGTTCCTAAAAGAAGAATACCATAACGTCATCACTGTTCTTCTTGCCTAAACATCTTGATCCTGCTGCAGGTTTATATACTGAATCTTCTGCAACATCGACATCTTCCTTACTGATTTCTAGGGCGAAATTATTTTCTTAACTCACACTAATTTTAATCTTAAAATTATACCTTCTGTATCAATATTTTCTTCATCCTGATCTAGGATTTGATAGATTTCGTTGCCTGAAAAATACATTGAAAATATTGTTATATACTCAGAATTAGGGTGGTTATAATACACCCGTGGAACAGGTTATTCATAGTTATTCTTACCATTGTCAACTAAGTCGGCATCGTACACCGATTCCATCCCGAAAACTTCTTTTTGGAGCAAATCTTTTACGGTTTCATCCAGCACAGTAATGTTAGATAATGTTGAAGGCCCGCCACCTGTTCCATAGATAGACCGCTTCTCCGCAGCAAATTTCCTTTTTGTTGTTTTTTTAATGTTCTCGTACTTCCGCTTTAGAACACCTTTGCTTCGAAACACTTTACCACTTTTCATATTAAACTCAGTTTCAATTTCCACCCACGCTTTTTCCTTTTCTTGCCACTGTGTTTTGTCCGTTTTTTTACACTCAATAACATTTTTTTTATTCTTCACCAACTCCAAAACAAGTTTAACTTCGTCCCCCGATTATTTTCCATTTCGCGATAGTTTACTCGATAAATCAAGCGACAGAATATAATGCAGGCGCGTAGCGTGAATCTTTGTAGGGCTAACGCAACGATACGGTAGCAAAATTATGCAGAATTTTTTTGTTACTTCCTAGAATTTACCAAATAAAATTTTATTTCTGAATGAAAACTACGTATTTATGATTACAGAATTCACGGAATTTCACGATCGTTTTATTGTGTTAGCCCTACGAAGATACTTTGATCCTTCCGCAATGTAACAGTAATACCAGATAATATTAATAATGGATAATATTCAAATTGGAACACAAAAAATCACAATGGTAGCAGAAAAATTCACAATATTAGCAGTGTTCTCAACTTAAAAACATGAAAGTCAGTTTAGTTAATCCAAAAAAAAAATTGGACTGTGAAATCGAAATAGGTTTAAACTCTAGTTTATACTCAAGTTTAAGTTTAACAAATCCGAAGATTAAACCTGCACTCTGAAACCGGCCCTAAGAAACACAACTCAAGTTAAGCAGGATCTGTAGATTGTAATATTATAAGAAAATTATTCTTATTACCAAAGTACATCCTTTTGGGTGTTTTAATATTGGCCACTCCGTAAAAATAGTTTTTAGCTCACAACTAGACTTGAAGGCTAAACATCTATGTTTATGAAGTTCGTTCCATTTTACTTTATTATTTCAATAATACAGTATTGTTATCGATTTTTAAAAAAAAAAAATTTGCTACCCTCAAAATTTATTTTTTTACGTTTCATAACGAGTAGACACGAAAAAAGCAAAAAAAAATTTCAGTCCGTCTGTCCGCCGTACGCCGTACCCCGTACGCCGTACGCCGTACGCCGTACGCCGTACGTCTACCGGTGTACGCAAAATTGTTTGAAGGCTCGTAGCACCCAAACCCTTTGAGCTATTTAGTTGAATTTTTTTTCGTGGATAGAGTGGGTAGGCCCCCTCTAGTGACCAAATTTAGAGTGGTGGGGGTGTTAGGGGGGAGGAGGGGGAAGTGTTTTAGACGGAAAATTTTGGTTTCTAGATCTCAGCAACCGCTTATGCTAGGAAGCTGAAATTTGGAAATTATATAGAGCTTCGGTAGTGGACCCATTTGCAAAAAAATTGCCGATATAGGTGAAGAGGTTTGGGAGCGGGGGGGAAAATAATGCGTCCGAAACGCAAAAAAGGCGAGATTGACACATTCTAAATTCTATATCTCCTAAACGGTTACTATCACAAAATTGAAACTTAATGAATATCTGTAGGTATACTAGGAGAATAGGTCGGAAATAAATTTTTGATTGGGGCAGTGGCGTACGGGGGTGGGGGCTAAAAAACTTTAGATTACGATATCTCACGAACCGATTGCACTACACAAATAAAATTTGGTTTTTGTATAAAGGTTGACAAATGAAGTTTGCTGAAAGTAAAATTTTTCAAGAGGGCGGTGGATCATGAAAGTGGAGGGGATAAGAATTTTTTTAAAAAATCACGTCTCATATCTCAAGAACGGTGTAAGATATATGCTTAAAATTTTTACTTGAAGTGGGCCTAATAGACCCCTAGCAGAAAACAAAATTTTGGAATTGAGGGTGTAGAGGGTGAGGGTGGGGGAGGGTGAAAAGGAAAAAGTTCCGATTTTTATATCTCGAGAACCTATAATGATATTAAGCTGAAACTTAGTATTTAGATAGATCCATATTAGTAGCATGTTGGAAAAATATAATTTTTTATAGGAGCAGTATGGTACGGGGGTGGGGGTGGTTTTCTTATCTATAGAACGGCTTATGCTACAAAGTTGAAACTCGGTATGTTTATGTAGATCAACTAGAAAACTAATTTAGATAACAAAAATTTCAAATATCTATTGGCGTTCGGAAGGGGGTCAAAAAAAATTATCGGTGAAAATGGAATGCATATATTTTTACGGTTTTCGTCATATCTATTAGGTTTTCCCAAATATTGAATTCATTTTTATTGTACATCTTCTTCATATAAATACCTAGAAAGCGTTTTCAGGATTTTTTAAAATTCGACCCTTAAGGGGGTGCAAAGGGGGTTGTAAACTTTTTCACGAATTCTACTATATCTCCAGGTCTTATCAGATATCAAATATCTTTTCACTTTCACGTGCTTGCGTAATAATCGCCTAAAACTTGTTTTTAAGTTTTTTCCTTTTTCAGCTCCTAAGAGAGTATAAATGATAAGAAGAAAGAAATTTACCAATGTTTAATCGGCTAAAAATCGCGATTTAAAATATTTTTATTTTAAGAACAAAATTAATTTTCCAAGAAATCTAATAATCTCGAAGCAACTCATGATACACTCCGACTTTGAGCGCTCCCGAGCTTTGATCCGAAAAATAATAAAGTTTCGCCCAGACCATTGGCAGATTTTTTACTTTCTCCTTCTGTCTTCATATTTATCTATTAACTCTTTTCAGGACTTTTGGATATTCAACCCCCAAGTGGGTGTAAGGAGGTTGCATATGTTTTCGCAGATTCCTACATATTGCTTAGATCTGATGATATATCGAATTCATTTTTACTTCCCAAGGTTTTCTATATAACTGCCAAAAAGTCAATTTCTGTATTTTAGATATTCAATCCTAAGGGGTGTAAGGGGGTTGTATGCTTTTCAAAGCTTCGACATATTTCTCAGGTTTGATGAGATATTAAGTCGCTATTCACTTCTACAGACTTTTTATATAATCGCCTACAAACTCATTTCTCAATTTTTCGATATTCAACCCCCAAGGGTTTGCATATGTTTTCACAATTTTTGCCATCCCTTAGTTCTGATGAGATATAAAATTGGTTATTACGGCATTTGACGCAATGACCTAAAAACCATTTACACGATTTTTCGAATTTCAAGAACCAAGTGGATGTGAAGAGTTTGCTTACGTTTTCACAAATTTTTCAAAATCCCTCGTGTTTCATGAGATATCAAGTTGCTTCTTATGAAATCGTCTAAAAACCTGTTTCACAATTTTTTCGAAATTCAAACCACGTTTTAACAATTCGTCATATCTCTTTAGTCTGATAAGGCAACAAATTCGTTTTTACTTCTATGGGTTTTTAGTGTACATAATATACCGAAATACGAATAGTCTACACGGGCTTTTCAATGCTTAACCGGCTAAAAATCTCTATTTTAAATATTTTTATTTTAAGAACAAAATTAATTTTCCAGAAAATCTAATAATCTCGAAACAACTCATAATATATTCCGACTTTTACTGCTCCCGAACTTTGACCCGAAAAATGATAAAGTTTCGTCCAGACCATTGGCCGATTTTTTTAATGCAATTTAACCAGTCACCTTGGTTGAATTTCAAAAAATTCTTATTGGTTTCTATTTGAGTTTCTAAACGATTTATAGAATAAACGAATTATTAAATATTTTTCAGAATAATTAAGCTCACTATCAAGATCATTAATCTTTTCTGTTGTGGCGTACAATTCATTTTCTAAATGTTTAATTTTCTTCCTGTTTTCGGCATATGATGATTCTGGGAATAAATTTTTCCGACGCAATTGTTTTAGTTTATTGTTGTACTTATCGTACAGTCTCCCGCGTGCAGGGGCGATAGTCGACCGAGGTACAAAGTATATTTCCTGCAGATTTTGAAATGCACATATGTGAATAATAAATGACAAAAATAATAAGCAATTTATCTTATTAGGAATATAATTTAATTTAATTTAATTTCGTTTGGAAATTCTAGTAAAATTTGATCGGCAATTGCTTCGAGTCCCTTCACAGTAATTTTGCTGTATTTTTCGAAGATATAACACACAATTAAATTTATTAGTTCAGCCCGGTGTATCTTATCGAGCTGTTTATGTACATTATAATAATTTTTTATTGATTGTCCGATATGCGTATTCAACACATCTGAAGTTAAATTCTACAGGGAGCATAAATTAACTAATAAAAGAATTTATCTGGAAACTGGAGATGTTACGTTGGTGATTTCTGATGGAGTGTTGCATCTGGATGTACTTCCACTATGAGTGTCGGGTATATTCCTTAACCAAGAAGAAACCCTTGACGGCATAAAGAGAGTAGTGTCATCTGAATTAAAATTTGGAATCGGCTCAGTGTATCCCTAAAATCGAAAATACTATTCAGTCTGAGTTCACTAAACAAGAAGAACATTGAATTTACGTGTGCTTTCCTCCATTGTTTTAAGTTTCCTTTCAGGTTCACGAATGTTCCATAATTATTCTCATTCGTACCGACTATTTCACGTATATATCAATGAAATTTAAGCATTCAAAGTCTAGTCCTAGTTCTATGTCAAAGAATTGTATATACTAGGTATATCCAATGAATAAACTGTAAATAATGTTTACTTACGATTAAATCTTTCGAACAAGTGAAGAAGTCCCCAAGACTGTAGAACTGTTCTTAAGTCAAGCTCTTGACTTATCAGCGCCCGTTCATCCTTTCTTTCCAAACTATTAGTTTCAGAAACTTTATTTTCACCCGAAATTTGAATCGATTCCAATATTTCCGTATCAGATAGGAATATTAAGTGATCACTTGCAAAGTCTTCTAATATAACAGAATTCACAATTTGGGAATTATCACATCACTCATTGTCCATTGTAAAACACTAAACATTTGAGAATGAAATTTTTCACTATTATTATCACCACGGGCAAAAAACAAAATTTATTCTTTAATTCTGCTGGAACGATTCTCTGCATCTGAACTTTAAACATAATATGCTTCAACACAGCGGAAAATGTTAACCCATTAATAGTATAGTTATACCAGAATATAGTTAACGTTTACCATATATTGATCAGTTTTTTCTATAAAATAGTTTTTGTTCAACGAAAAGTAGAAGCGTCACTTGAAAATAGTTCAACTTACATGAAAATAGTAATTCTTCAAAAGAGAATGGTAGAAAATAGTATGGCACCAGAAAATATTTCCATTTAACTAGAAATCTGATTATTTTTCAAAAAGACGTTTTCTTAGAATATTGTACTGATGATTCTTAGCAAATAATAAATTTTTACTAGTGATCTAGTTGAATCTAAAACCTAACTATATTGTTACTATTTCTTAACTAATTTTACAATTTTAAGAGAGTTTCTAGTTAACTGTTAAAAATTTGACTGAACTAGAGAAATAGTTACATTTTACTATAAATATTTCTCTCAGTGCAGGAATATCGTGGGTGATTTGGTCAGTTTGGATTCAATCAACCTGTTTGCCACTTTCGATAGCTGGAACCTCCCAGGTCACTGGGACTCGACACCAGGCAATAGACACTCAAGGCTTTTTATGCCAAAGCAATTGGAGAAAAGGACATCTGAGTATCTGAAGTTAAGCAGACTCCAGACTCGTACCTTAGTGGGTGCTCTGACTGGACATGGTCACATGGTGAAGCATCTCCATTGGGTTGGTCTCTCTGAGACTAAAACTTGCAGAATTTGCGATGAAGAAGACGAAACACCAGAGCACATCCTCTGTGAATATGAGGGTTTATCTTACAAAAGACTTCATCACTTCGGTCAGGGTTTCATGGAACCATCGGAATTCCTGACCATTCCTCTTCGTAAAATACAAAGCTTCATTGAAAGCGCAGGGATTGAAGAGGAATCATAGTTAATCCAGGGACGTCACAATAGGCCCAACTGTAACAGAGGTTAAAAGGCCAACCCCTTTTACCAATCTAATCTCCCAGAATGGAGATCATAGCGCAAAAAAAGTAATTGTAAAGTCTAAACTGATTCGAGCCTATTTTATCTTCTCTGTCAAATAGAAACAGTTAATATTCCTGACATAATGGTCCTGATTAAAAAAAAGTACAATTCTTTCAACTAGGGTGGATAAATCCGGTCGTTTTTCCTTAGCCAACATTAGACAAACGTTCTAAAACAATTTTTTTCATATGTCAGCTGAACCGAAAAACTTTTATTCTAGTCACGGAAAATCGCTAAGGCGGCCTTTTCTTTTCTGTCTGATTTTTCCATTTGATCAAAATTTAATAAAGCGAAATCAGCGCAAAGGCATTTCATTCGAAGGGAAACGTAATTTGTCGAAGATAGAGATTTGCATTGGGCCACGCGATTTGACTCCTTACAACCCGAAGTATTACACGCCACTCATTCCTGTGGGTAGGGGTTGGTTGTAAATACTCGTTGTATCAGGGGGTAGTTGGGGTGCGGGTGTCATCCGCCCGATTTAAAATTTCCATCGTCGTTGAGAATTTGTGATGACATCGTTCAACGTTCGAGAAACTACAACGCTTCGGTGCACGTTAAAGCAAATAAGCGAGTGAAGGCTTCAGGTGAAAAATTAAATTATATCTTACTTCATGCGATTTATTGATGGCATTGAAGTGAAGTGGTTGGATACCCACTTGGGAGCTGCTTGTCTGATCGCAACTGTAGCTCCTTGACAAGACTCGGGCTGTTGACGGAGGGGTTGTTGCTTATTACCTTGCCTCGGTTGTTTACATTTTCTGCGACCACCTCAGTCAGGTCCGTTTATACATCACTTCATTGGAAGGGATGAAAAGCTGGGTCTGGGGTCCGGAGGCATCCGCCAGTTTGATGTTATGCTGCCACTGAACAATTCTTGGAGCAGATTTTTTTTGGGAAACTTATTTCACCTTCGTTTGGGAACTAGATGGATGCGGACTGAATGGTAGAAGAAAGCCAGGCAGCCTGACACAGGACAACTCTGGCATAAGGGGTGGAAGGAACAGTCTGGAGTTTGGCACAACTTTTAGCCGACGTCCCAATATCTTGAAGTACCGGGACCTGAACGCGATTTACTCTTCTTATTTCCACCCTCGTTTATTTATATTTTTTTTTGTGACTATAATCACATCAGGTAAGAACGTTACCCGGTAATCATTGGAACGTTTTATTGAAGCACTCAATCTTGCTATTGGTTTTTTTGCGAGCTACTCTTAGCTGTTGTGCTGTCGCCGTTATTGATTTCAGTTTTGCTTCGTGCTGCTGATCTAAACAAATTTGTTGATTGATTTCGACATTTCGCTTGAAGCAATCATCCCCATCTGCAAATCACCCCCATCCTCTAGATATGCTTGAGCAGTCGCTAATGAATGGAGCGCTTCGTCAGTTGTACGTTTTATGGCAAGAGTATGGAAAGAAATAAGGGTGGAGGGTTTAATCGAATCGATGTGCAAATTAAACGTATATTTGTTTATGAACAATTTGTTTTTCTAGTCGCCCATCTCCATTTTTTCCAAACTTCGCGTGATGGTTTCAATTAATATTCGTAGTCAGGCGAACTGTAAAAAGGGATTATTGCAGCAAGAAAATGAAACATTTTGCTGAGAATCCCTTCCGAAAATTGTAAGAAATGGTCAATTGCGTCGGGGTCACCAACCAATTTTAGGGTAAATACTAATATTTCTATGACCGTAGGTCCGTAGGTTATTTGAACTGGTTTTAGTAAACTCGATGCCAACGTAGGATCTTGTCTGTAGGTGAGGTTCTATCAAGGGGCCTGCCACGGACACAGCGAACTCTAGATGGGAGGCGCTAACGAGGTGTAGGACTTCTAGAGCACTCTGGTCAAGGTTGGACAGACGGAGGACTAGGGAGATATTGGCATGGAGTAGGGGAGTTTGCGGTTACTCGTCGGAATACTGACACGGCACTGCTTGCTATGGAAGCATGCTATGCGTATGCGGATCGCTGACTCTGAAGTGTGGAGGTACTGCCTTGACTTATATGCTGAGGAGGACATCACCCATATTTTGTCAGGAGCTTGCAAGGACTGAGGTGATTGGGCAGTCTTTCCTTTGACAATTTGAAGGATCTGCGGTCGATAGTGCAAGCTGGTCAAGTTCTTTAGGGATCTGGGTTGTTTCGGGGATGTTTAGTGACCTACGAGGCTCCGAAGGGATCGCTATGGGCCCTATTGTGATGCCTAGTGTGCACGGTGGCTTAGCGCTTCGCCCTTTCTTAAAACTAAAACTATGGTGCAGATCTAATATGCGAATATCCATAGATTGGTTACAGTATGATTAGTGGTCAAATAAAGTGGAGGACTTCTGGTAACGGGCTACATTGGTGAAGCTCATAGGGGGAGTATTGGATTGGGGGTGTCCGAAAGCTGGAATCGAGACATGCCAATATCTATATCTCTTGAACTTGAACGGCTCATGTCACAAGTTTATATCCTGGAGATAGTTTGTAGATGTATTAGGACAATATTTTGAAATAAAAAGTTTTAGGGATGTAATTGGCGCGCGCGGGGGTTGGGTGTGAATATCTTTTGATTACGATGTTACACGAATCAATTATACAAGAAGGACGAAGGTTTTTTGTATGAACGTTTAACAAGGGGAGTTCGTTAAATTTATTAAATATATAATATACATAATTAACAATTTATCTGACGGACTTTTTATATAATCGCCTTAAAATGGTTTTTAGGATTTCTAGTTTTTCATCTACTAAGGGGATATAATAGTGTTGTGCACATTTTCACGAATTCCGTCATATCTCTTAGGTCTGATAAGATATTAAATTGCTTTTTATTTTCACAAACTTCTTATATAGTGTAATTGCCCAGAAACTGGTTTCAGGATTGAAATTCAAAGCCTAAGTGGGTTCCATAGGCTTATACAATTTTTTCCATAACTCTTAGGTCCGTTGTGATATCAAATTGATTTTTTCACTTACGGGCTTTTTATACTCTAGATGAAATCATATAGAGTATTATAAGTTTAATCCAGCCCAAAAGTTTGTAACGCATACAACCAAGCCTCGGACAAAAAAAAGTTATATATTATTTTTTGTTTATTTGTGGGCAAAAAACTCAAATCCGCTTGACGTCCGTCCGTCCGTCTGTCCGTCCGTCCGTCTGTCCGTCCGTCCGTCTGTCCGTGAACACGATAACTCAAGAACGCCTTCACCTAGGATCTTGAAATTTTGAATCTGGATGTTTGGTTGAATTTGTAATTCTAAGTTCGTTAACGGGCAAAATCGTTCTACTCCTTCGGGTAGCTGCCATACAAAATGTCCTTAAGACACGTGTTCAACAATATTTTTCGATAACTTTTGAACGCCTCAAGCTACGAATTTGAAATTTTGTACACGTTCATTTTTAAATGGTTCCAAGGAAAAGGATAAATAAATAAATATGTAAGAAATCGAGTGAGTCCTTCTTGCACCTCCCATGTGAAAGTCCTTCAAAAAGGACATTTTTTTTCGATGACTTACCCAGTTCAAGATATGAAATTAAACACTGAATATTGTCTTTTAGGTTTGAGTAGCAATCTAATGGGAGTCCTTAATAAAGGACATACAACATGCACACACGTAATTCTACTTTATCCCCAACTACAATGTAAATAGGAGTTCAGTATTCATCTAGAGTATTATACGATTGGCTTGCAGCCAAGGCTCTTATGGTGTGTAAATTTTTACGAATTTCGCCATATCTCTGAACGAGCACCGAATAACTTTTAATTTCACGAATTCCGTCGTATCTCTTGGGTTTTTAAAGATGTCGAATTGGTTTTTTTCTCCACGAACTTTTGATATAATTGCCTAAAAACTGGTATCAGGATTGATTTTCAAAGCCTAAGTTTGTGTAAGCGGGTTCCACATGCTTATACAATTTTTGTCATACCTCTTCGGTTCGTTGTGATATCAAATTGATTTTTTCACCTACGGGCTCTTTATATAATAGCCTAAAACCTCCGCTTCGGGTTTTATGCTCTTATGGTGTTTACATTTTTACGAATTTCGCCATATCTATGATCGAGTACCGAATAACTTTTAATTTCACGAATTCGGTCGTATCTCTTGGGTTTTAAAAGATATCGAATTGGTTTTTTTCTCCACGAACTTTTGATTTAATTGCCTAAAAACTGGTATCAGAATTGATATTCAAAGCCTAAGTGGGTGTAAGCGGGTTCCACATGCTTATACAATTTTTGTCATACCTCTTATGTCCGTTGTGATATCAAATTGATTTTTTCACCCACGGGCTCTTTATATAATAGCCTAAAACCTCCCCTTCGGGTTTTATGCTCTTATGGTATTTACATTTTTACGAATTTCGCGATATCACTGATGGGTAACGAATACCTTTTAATTTTACGAATTCCGTTGTATCTCCTGGGTTTGAAAAGATATCGAATTGGTTTTTTTCTATACGAACTTTTGATATAATTGCCTAAAAACTGGTATCAGGATTTATTTTCAAAGCCTAAGTTTGTGTAAGCGGGTTTCACATGCTTATACAATTTTTGTCATACCTCTTAGGTTCGTTGTGATATCAAATTGATTTTTTCACCTACGGGCTCTTTATATAATAGCCTAAAACCTCCCCTTCGGGTTTTATGCTCTTATGGTGTTTACATTTTTACGAATTTCGCCATATCTCTGATCGAGTACCGAATAACTTTTAATTTCACGAATTCGGTCGTATCTCTTGGGTTTTAAAAGATATCGAATTGGTTTTTTTCTCCACGAACTTTTGATTTAATTGCCTACAAACTGGTATCAGAATTGATATTCAAAGCCTAAGTGGGTGTAAGCGGGTTCCACATGCTTATACAATTTTTGTCATACCTCTTAGGTCCGTTGTGATATCAAATTGATTTTTTCACCCACGGGCTCTTTATATAATAGCCTAAAACCTCCCCTTCAGGTTTTATGCTCATGGTGTTTACATTTTTACGAATTTCGTCATATCTCTGATGGGTACCGAATACCTTTTAATTTTACGAATTCGGTCGTATCTCCTGGGTTTGAAAAGATATCGAATTCGTTTTTTTCTCCACGAACTTTTGATTTAATTGCCTAAAAACTGGTATCAGAATTGATATTCAAAGCCTAAGTGGGTGTAAGCGGGTTCCACATGCTTATACAATTTTTGTCATACCTCTTAGGTTCGTTGTGATATCAAATTGATTTTTTCACCTACGGGCTCTTTATATAAAAGCCCAAAACCTCCCCTTCGGGTTTTATGCTCTTATGGTGTTTACATTTTTACGAATTTCGCCATATCTCTGATCGAGTACCGAATAACTTTTAATTTCACGAATTCGGTCGTATCTCTTGGGTTTTAAAAGATATCGAATTGGTTTTTTTCTCCACGAACTTTTGATTTAATTGCCTAAAAACTGGTATCAGGATTGATTTTCAAAGCCTAAGTGGGTGTAAGCGGGTTCCATATGCTTATACAATTTTTGTCATACCTCTTATGTCCGTTGTGATATCAGATTGATTTTTTCACCTACGGGCTCTTTATATAATAGCCTAAAACCACCCCTTCGGGTTTTAAGCTATTATGGTGTATACATTTTTACAAATTTCGCCATATCTCTGATCGAGTACCGAATAAGTTTTGATTTCACGAATTTCGTCGTATCTCTTAGGTTTGAAAAGATATTGAATTGGTTTTTTTCCTCCACGAACTTTTGATACAATTTTTTTTTTTTTTATTTTATTTAAATGCATTTTTGTAACTTAAATCTATTTCTACAATACATATATTGCACTTCTTCCCCTTATAAGGTAACATACCTTGTGTTAGGGGTAAGGAGTTCAATGTGAATATCATTACACACAAAATTTAAATTTTTTTTTTATTCATATCACTACACATAAAATTTATATTCTTAATTCAACCTATCTTATAAAATAAAGTGTAGATGTGGTAAATGCAGATAAAATTCAAATCAATATGACTAACACGTCATATCACTTCCTGTTTGTTCATCATTTCAACCCTATATGTTATAGTAGTGGTTTTTAATGTTAACTTTAAATTTCTTTAGACTAATAGAGTTTTTTATTTGATCTGGTAGCTCATTGAATAATTTGATTCCAGCGTAAGAATAGTGATTTTGCCCCAAATTAGTCCTCCTCAGCGGCAATAAAAGTTCATTGAATGATCCATCACGAGTGTGGTTGCTGTTACGTTTAATATCTCCCCTTTGTAGTTCCTTGTAAATTTGTATACTAGCGATAGCATTGAATATTTTATCAATATCGAGGACCTTTATTATAGAGTAAACTTGTTCTGTACTATATCTACGCGGTTTCTTTAGTAATATTTTTAGTACCATGTTTTGCACAATTTTTAGTGGTTTTAATGCAGTTATTGTAGCCCCTCCCCAAGCAATTATCCCATATTGTAACACTGAATGTATTACAGCAAAATAGAACATTCGTGTTGATGCTTTTGTCAAGAATGACCTTACGGTGAAACATACGGGAAGTAACATCTTTAGACGCTTTACGATGCTGGCAATATGTTCATCCCACCTAAGATGTTGGTCAAAAATTACCCCTAGATACCTCGTATGATCTACATAATTGCTTAGAAACTGATTTCAAGATTGGTATTCAAAGCCCAAGGGGGTGTCAGAGGGTTCCAAAAGTTTTAAAAATGTTTGTCATATCTCGTATATCTGACGAGGTAATATTATTGTTTTTTAATCCTATGAGCTCCCGCCTGAAACCCTTTCCCACGATTTTTTTAAATTCAACCCCATGGCGATGTAATGGGGTTGTATGCGATTTTGTCATAACTCTATGGTCTGGCGAGGTAGTAAATTGATTTTACTTTATTATTTTAATAATACAGTATTGTTTTCGATTTTTTAAAAAAAAAAATTTGCTACCCTTAACATTTTTTTTTTCACGTTTCATGACGAGTACACACGAAAAAAGCAAAAAAAAATTTCAGTCCGTCTGTCCGCCGTACGCCGTACGCCGTACGTCGACCGCTGTACGCAAAATCGTTTGAAAGCTCGTAGCTCCCAAACCCTTTGAGCTATTAAATTGAAATTTTTTTGATGAATAGACTGGGTAGTCCCCTTGAAGTGGCCAAATTTGCAGGGGTAGGGGTGTGAGGGGGAAGGAGGGGGAAGTGTTTTAGACGGAAAATTTTGGTTTCTAGATCTCAGCAACCGCTTATGCTAGCAGGCTGAAATTTGGAATTTATATAAAGCTTTAGTAGTGGACCCATTTGCAAAAAAATTGCCGATATACATGAAGGGGTTTGGGAGTGGGGGGAAAAATAATGCGTCCGAAACGCAAAAAAGGTGAGGTCGACACTTTCTAAAATCCATATCTCCTAAACGGTTAATGTCACAAAATTGAAACTTAATGAATATCTGTAGGTATACTAGGAGAATAGATCGGAAACAAAAATTTGAGTGGGGGCAGTGGCGTACGGGGGTGGGGGCTAAAAAAATTTAGATTACGATATCTCACGAACCAATTGCACTAGACAAATAAAATTTGGTTTCCTTATAAAGGTTAACAAATGAAGTTTGTTGAAAGTAAAATTTTTTACGGGGGCGGTGGAGCATGAAAGTGGAGGGGATAAGAATTTTTCTAAAAAATCACGTCTCATATCTCAAGAACGGTGTAAGATAGATACTTAAAATTTTTACCAGAAGTAGGCCTAATAGACCACTAGCTGAAAACAAAATTTTGGAAGTGTGGGTGTAGAGGGTGAGGGTGGCGGAGGGTGAAAAGGAAAAAGTTCCGATTTTTCTATCTCGAGAACCTATAATGATATAAAGCTGAAACTTGGTATTTAGATAGAGCTATATTATTAGCATCTTGGAAAAATATAATTTTTTATAAGGGTAGTATGGTACGGGGGTGGGGGGTGTTTTTCCTATCTATAGAACGGCTTATGATACAAAATTGAAACTCGGTACGTTTATGTAAATCAACTAGAAAACTAATTTAGATAAAAAAAAATTTCAAATATCCATTGGCGTTCGGAGAGGGGGCAAAAAAAATTATCTCTGTAAATAGAATGCATATATTTTCACGGTTTTCGTCATATCTATTAGGTCTTCCCAAATATTGAATTCATTTTTATTCTACGGATTCTTCATATAAATACCTACAAAGCGTTTTCAGGATTTTTTAAAATTCGACCCCTAAGGCGGTGCAAAGAGGGTTGTAAACTTTTTCACGAATTCTACTATATCCCCACGTCTTATCAGATATCGAATATCTTTTCACTTTCACGTGCTTGCGTAACAATCACCTAAAACTTGTTTTTAAATTTTTTTCAGCCCCTAAGAGGGTATAAACGGGTTGAACACGTTTTCACGAGTTCCGTCATTTCTTTTAGAAGTGATAAGAAATTGAATTGGTTCCTACCTTCTCGTGCTGTTTTCATATTTATTTATTAACTTTTTTCAGGATTTGTGGATATTCAACCCCCAAGTGGGTGTAAGGAGGTTGCATATCTGATGATATATCGAATTCATTTTTACTTCCTATGGTTTCCTATATAAAAAGTCATTTCCAGTATTTTAGATATTCAATCCTAATGGGTGTAAGGGGGTTGTATGCTTTTCAAAGTTTCGACATATTTCTTAGGTTCGATGAGATATTAGATCGCTTTTCATTTCCACAGACTTTTTATATAATCGCCTACAAACCCATTTCTTAATTTTTGGATAATCAACCCCCAAGGGTTTGTATATGTTTTCACAATTTTTGCCATATCTTAGTTCTGATGAGATATAAAATTGATTATTACGGCCAACCAATTCACGATTTTTCGAATTTCCATAATCAAAGAGGTGTGAAGGGTTTGCTTACGTTTTCAGAAATTTTTCAAAATCCGTCTTGTCTCATGAGATATCAGGTTGCTTCTTATGAAATCGTCTAAAAACCTGTTTCACAATTTTTTCGAAATTCAAACCCCAAGTGGAAGTAATAGGTTTGTATACGTTTTAACAATTCGCCATATCTCTTAATTCTGATAAGGCAACAAATTCGTTTTTGCTTCTATGGGCTTTTAGTGTACATAATATACTGAAATTCGAATAGTCTACACGGACTTTTCCAATGTTTAATCGGTTAAAAATCTCTATTTTTAATATTTTTATATTAAGAACAAAAATAATTTTCCAAGAAATCTAATAATCTCGAAGCAACTCATGATACACTCCGACTTTAACCGCTCCCGAACTTTGACCCGAAAAATAATAAAGTTTCGCCCAGACCATTGGCAGATTTTTTAATTTTACATGCTTTTTATGTAATCGCATAAAAATTAATTTAAATTCAAATTCAAATTCTCTTTATTTTGCCTAATCTGAATAAATTTCAGTGTAAGTTTCTAATAAAGTTACTTTAGAGCTATTGAGTATCTGTACCAATTTCAACTAATGTTTTATGTATTTGTCGTAAGACGTGGGAGTTAGTGTGATTAGTATATATAAGATTAAGGAAATACGGCAAAGTGAAAAACCTTATATGTACCTTATATGAAACTTAAGACTATGCTTAAAACTAGAACTAACTTAGGACTTACTTACTTACTTACTTAGGAAGTTTACGAGTGGAGAAATGCCAGGGTCGGTTTGACAATAATTTGAGGACTTTATTTTGGGCAATTTGCAATTTTTTGATATGGCAATTTGAGACATCATGCCAAACTGGGGCAGCATACAGAAATATACTTTGAAAAATTACCTTGTAAATAATAATTTTATTTTCAGTGCTTAACACTGATCGGCGATTTATTAGGGGATATAGAACTATAATCGTTACATTGATCTAGTCTCTAATTAAAGCAGTGTGTTTTTCAAAGGTCATTGTGTTTTATCGAGAGTGACCCCAAGATATTTAGTTTTGTCTGTCCAAGGAATGTCTTTACCTAGTATTGAAATGTTAGCCTGAGGTAGTAAACAACTTTTTCTATTTCTGGTGAAGAAGGTAGCTTGGCACTTTTCAGGATTGATTTTTAGTTTCCATTTATGAAAATACTCAGATAGTTCTGTGAGAGCGAGTTTTAGGTTGAGACTGATATCTATCGCATTATCACCAGTTGGGAGAACCCCGGTATCGTCCGCGTACATCGTGACTTCACAATTGGCTGACGGTGACTGATCTAGTTCAGAATACCCTAAACCAGGTAGCAACCGGGTGCACTAAAGCATGATTGGGTATCAACCCAAAGAAAAGCACAATTGTTGCATTCACCAAAAGGAGGTGTAAGGACAAGCTATCTAAGCCTACTCTTTTTGGAGAATCCATAGAGTATTCTAGTGAAGTAAAATTCCTGGGTATTATCCTGGATGAAAAGCTAACCTGGAATGCTCATTTGGACAAAGTTGTTGAAAGGGCCAGAGTGTAGAGAATTGGTCCGAGTACGGACCCCTGAGGTACTCCTACCTCACTCATCTTTATTGTTGATAGATAAAATTAATTTAAAACTTTTTGGATATTTAACACCACCTTGGGTGGATTGCATAAGTTTTCACAATTTTCGTCATATCTCTAAGGTATGATGAGATAACAAATTGTTTTTACCTTTTGAAGGCTTTTTATTTAATCGCATAAAATCTTGTTGCACGATTTTTCAGAATTCAACCCCCAAGGTGATGTAATGGGGCTGTATGCGTTACCTCATTGTATCAAAGCATCGAATGTTACATTTCGAGTTTCACCGCGTCCCGGAACATGGTCCAAAAATATAATTGATGTCTCAAGGATGGCAGTGGAATGTCGTACTCTTACTTTAACCGCTTGCCGAACTTTCACCCGAAAAATAATAAAGTTTCACCCAGGCTGTTAGCGGATTTTTAAGTTCATACAACCATTGCTTCTATGTGACATTGAGGCATTTGAACGCTTTGCTTCCATATATTACAAATTATTCTATTGATCACAATTTAGGTCTTCCATCACAGGACGAAACTGATTCTGCAAGCGACAATGAAAAATATTATTAAATTAGATTCTAATATAAAATTTATTTTGCTTTCGTCCCAAAATAAAAAGAAAGTAAGCAGCCATTACGACTAAATGTCGTGCCGACGTCGTGCCAACGTCGTCCCGACCTCGCACTTACAGGACCGAAATTAAATGACTAAACAGTTGTATAATCTTGATTGCGTAACGTCGAGGTCGATACCGGGCACTGGTTATTATAACGTTAAAGTTAACCATGTAAGTTGGGCGTGCACTACAACATTATCCCTTAATGCATTCAATTAGTAAACAAAATAATGTCCTCTGCAAATTTCAGTAAAACTACAAATTCCAGTAATTACATTTGCTATTCAAATAAAATATGCACTCACACACATGGTCGATTTCCACCCCCTAATTTCGTAATCAGGTTAAATTAATTAATGTCCTCAGCCATATGTACGCCAGGAGACGCCCCGTACCAAATTGATCATTACTTCTGATGAACCATAAAACGATGACATCTGCGGTGATACCTTCAACCCCATCCCTTACTTGTTAGTTGCGTTTAAAACACTCTTAAACAAGTGGCAAACTGCTCCGCCACTAACGTGTTTCTGCAGCAGTAACCCCATCAACCACAGCTTCAATCTCAACGGGGGATGTTAATGGCACGCAAAAGCCTTTATAGTGTTTCATTTGCAATTAAATTTTCTGATTCGATTATAATCAGGGTGAAGGGTAGTTTTCTCGTGTGGCTACATCCACATCCACGAAAGTACCACGTTTGTTACGAGTCCTTCGAAGGGGTTGCTGATGGTTGTTTTTTTTTTGTCGCCTGAAAAATCGCATGTTCCCACATGAGTCCGGAAGTGAACTTCTTCCACCGTTTTTTTAAGAAGCAAGCGTTCACCAAAAACTACGCGACGCCAACATAAGTTTTCTGCAGCTGAATAATTGCAAGGATATTCGCGGTGTAATACGAAATGGTAATGTTAACAAGGCGCTACCCACCCTGCTAAGTTCGTACTGCAAATTCGGTTTTAATTTCCCTTTTAAATTTCTTGAACACGATTTGCATTGTATAATAGAATTCGTTTCATCCCTTGTTTTTGCTAACGTTGCGAATTATTGGGTGGCATTTAATTACGATGGCACTATACTGCATCAAATTATGGCGTCCACTGTAATTATGCTATTAAATGTTCCAAGAAATAATCTTTTTTTTTGCAAAGAGTGGTGTGGAATGATTAACTTTTTGGGGTTCATTATTGCTTGTGCCAGGAGGTATTGACGTTATTTTGTAGGTTTTAACATGCGAACTAAAGTGTTGCTATTATAAAGGCAAGTTCTTATATTATTCCGTGACAGATACTTTCTGTTTGTATCCTGAAATCTTAAACAAAGCTAGCAAAAATTGCGCAAAAAATAAATTTTTGAGTAAACTTTTTATCGACAATAATTCAAACAATATCTGGGTTTTATATTCGGCATCAGAGGAGTTTATACAGCATCTTTGGAATATTGGCGCAGCCGGTCGTTTCTGATCGAGTTGTTGTATGATAATCAGTTCAGATATGTGTTAATAGATTGAAGATAATTGGCTAACTGCACATTGTGCAACTCCAAATTGCTCAATGGCGTAGTTCTGCAGTCTCCTAAGGATGGATATTTCTCCCGAGGATGGGTCTTTCCTCGAAAAAAATTTCGATTTTTCTTTGCAACTCTGCCATGTAAAGAAGATTGTTCAATTTCGATCTTGTATGTCATCTGACGTCCTGATCTTTCCATAAATTATCCAGCCCAGCTTTTCTAGGATCATAAAAGATCTCTTTTTTCAGACCATTTTGAATAATGTCCTCATATATATCTGCGCCAGGGATGAGATCAATTACACCCGGTTTATTGAACATCGGATCTGTTAGCTTTACGGACCAAATCGGGCTGGGAGCTCCAGTAGAACTGAAGGTAACTTAGGCATAACCAAGATCTTAGCTAGAACGCTTAAGTGAATCTTGGCGTAATCGTAATCGAAACCATCTTTCGTCTTACGTACCATCTTTCGTTTTTGTGGCAACACACTAGATCAGGATGATGGTCGCCATTATGTCTTCTAGTTGTCAGTTGAACCTATTGGTCGCTGTAGAGTCCAACCTTTCGGTCGCTTCAAAAGGACGTTTCCGATTCTGGATCCATGGGACTTCTAAGCTGTATGCTTTCTACGATATTGGGATTTATGTTGATAAGTGCAGTACTGTCCAAGAGTGATTCTTTTAGCTGGCAATTTTTTTTTGTATTCCTGCTACTACTGCCAGCGTTGTAGTCGGAAGCAAGGTATGACGGGGTTTACTGCACTCGAAGCAGCTATATGAGCCTTTGTATTTCGTGTCCTTGTTGTGCGAAATGCAATTTTTACACTCTTGCAGACGGTATGATATTGTACTTTTGCAGTAGGTACTACTGACTTTTAAATCCTTGGTGGCTATTTCATGGCTAACATGAGTGAACCCTTCTTGATTGTCCACCTCTTCGATTTGAACCGTTTGAATTATCGGAATTTATTGAGTTAGATCAAGTCTGGCACCCCTGGCCTGGTAGCCAAGGAGATACTACATCTTCTGGATAGAACTTATCATAGGATTGGCGTGGATAATGTTCTTGAACGTATCAAGAAAACACTTTCAATTCCTGAAATTCCCAATGGATTTTGGGATTTCCAAGCGCGATAATCCTAGGAGATTGGTGGTAATGAAGTATGGTCTGAGATTGCCATGTATCCATCTGGGACATCTTAAAATGAACCGTTCTAGCTGTGGAAGTCGATGCCCATATCCAGCATGTAGTATTTGGTGATCTGATTGTTGAGTGATGAATGGAAGTCTTTCGACGAATGCTATTTGGGTTCTGGGTGAAACTTCATAATAGCCATTGCTCAAGAATCAAGGACTATAATTTGTATTACACCAAATATAAGGAATGCAATGCACTTATTTAAATGTCCTTATAAAGAATCCCTCAAGGCTACCGCAAATCCATATTCTTCCCGAAAAACACTTCCACGTACTATCTGAGTCCTGAAATTACAACATTTTGTTCATACGCTGTCCTTGTGCGCAAAAGGAAGTTGCAATGAAAACGTTGCGGTAAAGACTTTCTCAAAGAAGACTCCCAACTTATTTCTTATGGATTTTTATTACGTGATATTCTTAACACTATTCGTTGGTATTTTGCCTGGAAGCATCCTGGCAGGAATTACACGCTGTATACTAAAAATGAATTGAAATAAGTTTCCTTTTTTTTTGCTGTGATCTTCCTGTGGCTGCGGTTGTTTCAGGAAGAACGACGATATGTTCGCATTATAGTCTTTAAGTTTTTCTTGGCTAGGACTCTACGTTTGAATTTTCACAAGGATTTTCCTTAGGTAGGTATAGTGAGCGCGTAGTACGGGTTAGTTTGCTTCTAGTATAGGGACGATATCTACGATCTTAAATGGTCCTTTATTTTTTATTATAGTTATCTCAAGCGCTTTGCACATATAGTGTTGATATATGGCTCCATTTTTAAGCTCAATTTATTCCGAATTTATCATAAATTCGACAAATATGTGAATATGACAATGTTTGCGTGAGAAGTTAGTACTTTAGGTCTCGAATTATTATTGTAAAAAGAATGGTGGAGTACCTAATTTTTACTCAATGAAAACTGCGACTAAAGACTAATATTGTGACTTGATCTGAGCGTACGATTAATAATCGGTCTAGTATTGCCGTAGTGTAAGTCGGTAAGCGTAGTGAGATACCCGTCTGGAGAGATGTTGCGTTACGTACACGTACATTCTGCCGAAATCTTCTAGAATCCCGCAAATATCTCTAAGATATGTCGGCATGTTTATGAGACTCTTAGAGACACCTAATGGGAAAATTACACATATCGAGATAAATACGCCCCGAATCTCGAAGAGAGATCAGCGAACATCGCGATTCCAGAAGAAAAACTGATCCCGTGTACAAGCTCTGCAGCGCTTATATACTGCATGTGTTGAGCCGAGAGATTTCCAGCATAATCGGTTGTGTGTGTAGAAGGCACAAGAGGTATCTATTAAATGCGAGAAGTGTCTATGACATGCGAGAAGTGTATAGAGCTTTCTTCGACATTTTAGGTGGTTGTTGTTTCTCTCTAGAAACTTTGATGCCAACAAAACGGAGGCAACAAAGTCGGCGGTTGCGAACAAAAAAACGTTGGTATTTGTGGATATTATTTAACAGTTGGGGCAAGCGATTCAACGCGATATGGCACATGTGACGCGATTGTGGCTTCGCACGCGTTGCGCTCATCGCCACTGTAATTCAGCCTTAAGAAATACCATTGACATGTCTCATTGAAATCTTTATAATTGTTTATAGTTCATTTGAAACTCAATGATGATTTTGATTGCCAATTTCGACAATATTCTAAAATAATTCAATTTCAGCCTTTTCTCGACACATTTCCCGGGTGAATTTTCCGAGAGATAGACTGTTGTAATTTTAGTTGAATTGTTGCACCATGTCATCAATTTTCTGCTCTGTCATGCAACAGTTGGGAAAATTTCACAGCACAAACTCGACGGCGGTGATGATGATGTGTGTAAAACAAAGTACAACTACATACTGCCGAGATACTTACTCTGTACTCTGTGTATTCCAACTGGCAGCTCCTCCTGCCCCCCCCCCCCCCCCCCACTTATAGTTCGGTGAATTTAATTACACGAAATTTTAATTAAGCCATTTCTCTCAATGCTGACTGTTTGTTGAGCCCCAGGATATCTAGACAATGTGTACGAGACAGAGTATGTGTGCCATTTTTCATATATCCTTTCGTATAGCAGACGAATTGTATGGTAACAAGCGCCTTGTTTTATGGTGTATATAATTTGATAAAATTCATTGTGTAGATGGCGCTGTGTATTGTTAATGCGCCTGCAATTTCCACCCAATAATAAACAGCCTAACTCGATCTGCAGCATGTGCAAACGCCTTGGTGTTTTGCTGTCTCATAGCATAACGGCATGCAAGATCTTAAACTAAATTAAAATGCATTAAAAGCTTTATGTTAACAGTGTTACAAGGTGAATTGAAGTAGTTTTGTTTTTGTATGTCTGCATCATGTTGGCATGTTTTAAGGTAGTGCTACTAAGCCTATACCATGCAAATAGTCTTATTGTATTCATTCATCTAATCCGCATTCTAATTTTTTTTCTAATTTTCAAAATTCTTCCTTATCTTCTTTTGATCCGGCTCGACGGACCAAAATAATTCTATTACTTTTCTAAAAAAAAAAGGGAAAATTTAGTTTATTTGGTGTCGAACCGGCTTTGAAAATGTGTAGAAGTGCGTACTTTTAATGGGAGAACCTCATAAATTTGGATCCAGTTGCTAATTTCATACGTGGACCATTTAGCGTTGATATGAACCTAGACAAGTGTTAAGTGAAGTTAATAGGAATACAAAGAGCATTTCGATAGTAAGGCAATGCTGCAATCTACTTTTTATGAACGAAGAATGGACAACGGGTCTATTTCGTGAATGCCGAAGTATTTATCTATATGAACAGGATGTTGTTTAATTACGTTAATTACAATCCAAAGATTGTCCATAGTTTTTCTGAAGTTTGGGTAAATATTCTACAACCATGAAAGGACGCGCTCCAATTTTCACTGCTACACTGGCCTTTTTTCAGTGTCATCGATTGAAACCCAGGATTTCAACCAATTACTGACTTTCGACCTGAACCACTTAGGGTCTACTTAGGCTAGGGAGTCTGCAGAAAATATTAGTTCATAGTATAGGACGCGTTTAAACTAATATAGTTGTTTCAATACGAAGAGGTTATTTAAAAAATTAATTATTTTAATAGACAGCTGCTTCTTAAGGGTTGTATATCGAAAAATGTACAACGTTCCTAAACCCTGTTAGGGACTCAATACCAGTCTTGAGTCTTAATTCGATATTTCATCACACCTAAAATAAATGTCAAAATTTGTGAAAACCCCTTTACACGATTCATCATAATCGACATGTTTTCGACCCCAAACTAGATCGATGCCGACGCATCGATTCATTTCCATACTCAAAAGTATTTTCTTTTCTTTAATTTGCAACTCACCGAGTATGCACTTTTGAATAATGTATGTACATGACCGACCCATCATGTGGGTCATAAATTACTTTTATGTTGATGCACCTCGCCGCATATGCACTTACGGCCACGATCATTAGTAGGCCAAAGTGAATTAGCCTTAAGTTAATGATTAAGCATTATTTTATTATATGAGCTTAACTAATGGACAAATAAAAACATTCTGTATATTGTTATTGAAGAAGGCGTTTTATTACTACAGAAGTTATTTTACGGCAAAATTCCCCAGCAGAATCAATAACGAGAAGGCTCGTTATTCTACATGGTGACCCCGACGTGATCAGCACCAGGATCAGCATCAGCAGCAGCATCATCATCTGCATCAGCAGCTAAAACCATTGACATCAATATTCGACGTTGAAGACATCAATTGACCAGCAACAATGTAGGCCCTGCTGGAGCAACAGCAAGAAGTCGGAAAACGGCTGGAAGAAATCGGCGTCAACTTTAAGAAGGAGACGAAGGCAAGGCGAACTGTCCAAGGCATTCAAACTAGGTTGGATCGATTGGATTTCGAATGGAAGCGCTTCAAAGCCACAGACATGCAGATACAGGAGTTCATGGCCGATAAGCCCGACCATCCGTACTTCAAACAGAAGTACCGTCAAACCATAGAAGCAGTCTACGAGGATACCGTAGCATATCGATCGGCAGCATTACAGGCCGCAATAGAGACGGCATCTCAAGCAGACAACTCAACGGACGGCAAGGCAGCAGGCAACTCCACTGGCTGTCCACCTTCTAACGAAGGTTCCAACAATGAACCTCAACAGAGACGAATAAGAACGCGATCCGCTCTCATAACGTCGCTCCAGATTCTCATCAAAAACATTGAGATGGAACTTCATAGCCCGAGATTCAGGCAGTACTATGAGGAAAAGCTAGTCTCACTAAGAAATTATTGGTCTGAGATTACTGCAAATCATCTCCTCATTATGGCTGAAGAATTTCTACTCGACTATTTGGAATCAAGTTTCTGGGAGGCGGAACGACAATACCTAGACATGACCGTTCGATTGCAGGAGAGTCAAGCACGCGACTATCCTGTCATAACACCTCATCATGGACATTCATCGCCTACTGTTAATCTTCCGAAGGTTGACATACCCAGCTTCGGTGGAAGCTATCTTAAATGGTCGCAGTTGCAGGACCTGTTTACTGAGCTAATTCAGTAAGGTACAAAAATTCATGTACCTCAAATCGACGCTTAGTGGAGAATCCAGCAAGCTTGTGGCAGAAGGCAATTACGAATCCGCATGGCAAACACTGAAGGATCGCTAAGCCCAACAAAAGGATCATCGCAACCACAATTTTAGACCAACTTATTTCACACCCGGTCTTGTCCACTGACATGGCTTCAGGTATTAAGTCGCTCCACGACAACACTAAGGAGTGCTTAGGCACTTTAAGGAGTTTGGGAATTTCCATTGACAATTGGGAACCCATTCTCCACCACATCATAATAAACATATAGAATAACGAGCCTTTTCGTTATTGATTCTGCTGGGGAGTTTTCCGTAAAATAACTCCTATAGTAATAAAACGCCTTCTCCAATAACAATACACAGAATGTTTTTATTTGTCCATTAGTTAAGCTTATATAAAAAAATAATGCTTAATCGTAAACTTAAGGCTAATTCATTTTGGCCTACTAATGATCGTGGCCGAAAGTGCATATGCGGCGAGGTGCATCAACATAGAAGTAATTTATAACCTACATAATGGGTCGGTCATGTACATTATGCAAAAGTGCATAGTCGGTGAGTTGCAAAATGAAGAAAAGAAAATACATTTGAGTATGGAAATGAATCGATTCGGCGGCATCGATCTAGTTTAGGGTCGAAAACATGTCGATTATGATGAATCGTTAACAACCCCTTTACACACCCAACAGCGTTGAATATCAAAAAATCCTGACATTAATTCTTGTGATTTTGCCTGAGCAGTTAAAAAGGTAAAACTACTCCAGAAAGCCTAAGAGATATAACGAAATTCGTAAAAATATGAACCTCGTTGAAAAAAATTCTAAATTTACTACTCTTCTTTTGCCACTCCTGGCCGCAAATTAAAGAATTTTTTAAATCTGTTTGTGGATTTGAAATGAAGGGGCCAGCACCTTTAATTTATGTGGTCACTTGTTAAAGTCGGAGAATTTTGAAAAAATTGCTCTAAAATTTACCAAGGGGTACGTACCATGGCATTTTTCAAAAAAGTATTTTATTTTTCGATTTTTAAAAGTGACACATCAAACGAAAGAGGAGCTCAACAGCTGCTCAAAAATCCAAACAAAATTAAAATCGGATCAAAAACGAGAGGAATGGTGGCCCAAAAACGTGGAAAAAAAATCAAAGTTTGCAACTCTTTTGCCACTTCTGGCCGCAAATTTATATTCTTTAAATCTGTTTGCGGATTTGAAAAGGAGGCGCCAGCACCTTTAATTTAAGGTGTCACTTGTCAAAATCGAAATATTTTTAAAAGATTGTGCTTAAATTTGCCAAGCGGTACCATGGCAATTTTCAAAAAATTCTATTTTTTCGATTTTCGCAAGTGACACTTCAAACGAAAGAGAAGCTCCACAGTTGCTCAAAAATCCAAACAAAATTAAAATCGGATCGAAAATGGGGGAATGGTGGCCTAAACAGCCGAAAAAAAAATCAAAAATTTGCGGCTCTTCTGGCCGCAAATTTATGAACTTTTAATATCTGTTTGCGTATTTGAAAAGGAGGCGCCAGCACCTTCAATTTGTCTTGTCAAAATCGAAGAATTTTGAAAAATTGCCCTAAAATTTTCCAAGGGGCACCATGACATTTTTCAAAAAAGTAAATTTTCTCGATTTTTGCAAGTGACACCTCAAACGAAAGGGGAGGTCCGCAGCTGCTCAAAAATCCAAACAAAATTAAAATCGGATCGAAAATGGAGGGGAATGGTGGCCAAAAACGCGGAAAAAAAATTCAAAACTTGCGAGTCTCCTGGCCGTAAATTTATGAATTTTTTAAATCTGTTTACGGATTTGAAAAGGAAGCACCAGCACCTTTAATTTAAGGGGTAACTTGTCAATATCGGAGAATTTTGAAAAAATTTATGTTAAAGTACACCTCTTGTCATTTTCTAAAAAAATAATTTTTTTCTATTTTCGAAAGTGACATATCAAACGAAAGGGAAGTCCAACAGCTGCACGAAAATCCCATGGATGTAGTAGTATAACTGGATCGGCGATAAATAAAATTTTGCCTAATAAGCTCTGGTTGTGTTAGTTGTTTTATTGCGTTAGTGTAAGTGTGCAGTGGCGCCGTACAAAATAGTACGCTTTCGGCGACATAAAATTTAAATTTAAAGCAAAGGCACGGATTTGAGGATTGTACGTTTTACTTATCAATTTTCTCCAAGTTTATTAATTAACTGGTTTAACAAATAACAAGTAACACACTTTACTGGCTAGGAACATTTTTTTAATTTTAACAGAAATGGGACAAAAAGCATTTTTATTCTAATTAAACTATGTAATAATGAGCAGTACGCACAAACGTAACTGGAGTGGGTCCATTTTCCACCTAACTCCACATATGATGAGAGAGAAATAATTATTATCATTCATAATTCAAATAAGCCTTCAGAAGTAATTATAACATACATTTGATAAATTTTGTGCAGCTATATTTGTTGAAACGTAAATAGGTAAAGGAAAAACTTCATGTAGCAATTCTACAGGAGTCTAAGACCGGAAAGATTAAATAAAAATAGTTTAATACAGAAACTATAGCGTTATATGAAATTATATTTACTGATTCCATTCTTACACAAGAAGTAAACAGCCCTGTTTCACCATCGTCAGTGTCAGGTTCAAAAGAGTAACTCCATAATATATAAAATATTACATTAATAACACAAATAAAATTTTTAATAGTATGTAGCTAGCCGTTCCCGCTGGTACATCGTCATATGGAAACGATATATTTCCATTATATTGAGATTCCATACTCGTTTCGAAGCCCTAAAATTTAATTGGCAATAGAAAGACTTAATAATAAATAAATAAAATTACGAAAACAGTGTTGCTCAACACTGGCCCTTCAATATATGGTGTCAATTTATTTTATATTATAGATATTTGAGATTGGCTAGATGACCTAATGTATGTATGTAATTTTTACTTACCATATTAATGCTCAGGGAAGGAACTGCGATACTTATTAACCTTTTGTAGCGTTTACCGGGAAATAACAGAGTTTCGGATTCCAAAAAGTGATCCTCACATATCACACTTCCTTTGCTTAAGATTAAGTTCGGCTCCCTTATTGCTTCCAACCACATTTTCCTCATTTCAATTTTCTTAGGAAATCTGAAGGAGGCAATTTATTGGTTAATTTTATTGTTTATTATTGGTTTTAAAATTGATTCTCAATAGCACTTTTTAAAAATTCACCGATTTTATTCATAGTTTTATTACTATATAATATGTACTCTACCCCAGAAATATTTTTGCTCCGACGTTGTGATGAAAACAACTGTCAGAAATGATTGTCATTAAAACGTAAACAATTTTTTTTTTTAGACAAAACGTTTAAATTTTCACTTAAATTAGCACTAATTTCGAAATGTTGGGCTATTAATGTTTTGCTCAATTGACTAAATTGTAATTTATATAGTGTACTTACTTGAAAAACGATTTTCCTGGCCAGCAATGCGATTTATTCATACAACCGTTCACTTCGCACTTCATTGCAATTTTTTTACTTTTTCCTGAATGGTTCTCACTGAAAATGTTTAGAAAAAAGTTTTTCGGTTCACTCCACGTTAATTTTAATCAAAAACTGGTTATTTACTTACCGTTTAACTGCAGAAAACTACTTTTTTATTTTGTGCTTTTTACAAGTCCAAAATCAATTTGACATAATAGAACAAATGTTCAGTACATCCCTTTCACATCGATGTTTTGTCTTACTCTTGACGAATTAGTCTCACATATAGGAACTTTACACAATACAGCCGATCCAGTTATACTACTACATCCATGGAAAATCCACACAAAATTGAAAATCAGTGCCGCGATTCTGATGACAATTCGCAAATTTTCCTTGCGAATTTTTCGCTAATTTCGAATGTGTCAAAATTGATATTCGAACATACCTCATTTCCAAAATGGCTTCATTTGTATTTTGAACGTGCCCCACTACAGTTTTGACATTTTTCGTTGACAGAAACAGTCAGTAAAAACGAACTTTAAAACAGGAATTCGATATCTAGTCACTTCTAAGTGAATTATTAAAAACGTACACAATCGTCGTTGAATTTTGCAAAATCCTGAAACTAGGTAGTAAGAAGTAAAAGGGAACTTATTATTTTGCTTTTCTAAGGTGCTTCTTTAGTGGCTCTACATAGTCGTCAATTTTCAGCTTTCCATCCTTTACGGTTTTCGACAAATAAAAACCAGAGTTCTACACCCACACCTCACAATTTTTTTCTCCGCTAGAGGTCTACTGGGCCTAACTCCTGTAAAATTTGTAAGGCCATATATGGCACGGTTCTGGAGATATAAAAATAAATTTGTTTTAAAAATGGCTGACTTTTGCGCTCCACCTCTCCCCTCAAAATTTTTACTTTCAATAGGCTCGGCTTGTGATCCTATCTTTAAAAATCAAATTTCATCTTCCTGGTATAATTGGTTCGGAAGATATTGTAATCCAAAGTTTTTTACTCCACCCCACATTCCCCTCCTTCAAAATTTTGGACCTTGTCTAAGCTCCAAGTATCCCATAAAACAGCCACAAAGTTTCAACCGTCTGATATCAACCGTTCGGGAGATATGCATTTTAGAATGTTTTAATCTCAGCTTTCGAGCAATTCGGACGAATTGTCCTTCCCCGTCATTCCAACACCCTGCAATCAGTCAAAAAGAACAGACCTAATATTAACACGAAACGAAAAACAAACAGTTTCTTCAATTCACATATGCGAATTTCAATTTGAATACCTAGGAAGGTCACGAAAATATTCGCCAACGGCCTTGCCTCATGAAACCGACAAATTTCCCTGTTTCGAAAATGGAGGGAAATATGCGGAATTTTCGCAATTCGCATGTCGCGAGAATCGCGGCTCAGGTCATAATTTCATAATTTCAGATCATAATTTGCGATTCTTCTTTTGCCTCCCTTGGCCGCAAATAAAAGAATTTTTGAAATCTGATTGGTGTCAGCACCTTTAATTTAAGAAGTCACTTGTCAAAATCGGAGAATTACGAAAAAATTGCCCTAAAATTTGCTACTCTAAACAAAATTATGTTTTTAAATGTATGGCCACTATATTCCAATACATATTACTAATTATTAATAACAACGTTGTTTTTAAATTAATTTCCAAAACTAATTCCAAAATTCTTGTCTCAAAATCAAATATTATTGAATTTCACAAAAAACTTTCAAAAATTGGCACTATCCATACATCTACCGAGTTCGATTCAAACATTACCCGATTCAAAAATTAATACCTCCAAAAGTTCAAAAACTCTCCAAAAAAATTGCAACCCGCCAAAAAACAAGTTATTCAGTTGTACCTTCCATCGACGCCACTTAGTGACCGGTCAACCTAAGCTCTGTTCAAACTCTTTACTTAATTTTTTCGCAATCGAAAAATTTTAATGTGTAGTGATTTTTACAATTAACCACAAATAAATCAAGCGTTTAATCAAAATTAAAACCATAAACTAAAAATTAAACTAATTAAAAATTAAACCCAGTTTCCAACAATTTTTTTTATAAATCCATAAAAAAAATATCAAAAAACGTGAAATTGATAAAATCTTAACTGTACCTTTAAAATATAATAACTTGTAATTTTACATCACGGCACCATAACAACTATTATTATTCGTTTTTGTTCGTCGCAAAGAGTATCGCGTCCGTGTCTATTTTTTTTTTCTTCTTAAATAAATAAATATTTTAAGAAATTGCCATATTCTGTTTTGAACCTATTATAACCTAAACTGTAACAATTAAATATTCTGAACAACGTGAATATTTTGTTTAGTTTAAACGGAAGGTAGTAAAGAGTTGTGTTCATTTAAACACACAGAGTTTATTCAAAGGTGAGTTGAATTTTGTAAAAAAAACTAATTTTTGTTTTTTAAACGCACGTGGATTCCTATAATATTAATATAGATTTTTTTAGTTGTGTGTATAAAATATTAAATACCAGGTTTTCATAGTAGTGGTAGTTATGGCAAAATTATTACGTTGGTGATAAGTCGATAACCTACGCTTATTTGTAATATGATTTTGCAGCAATTTAAATGTTCGTTGACCTTTTTTACGACTATTTTTCAAAATTAAATACGGTATCCATTAATACATAAGTTTATAGTCCGCTGCATTTTTTAAGTAAAATGCTATAGAGTTGTGTGAAATGCCGGAAAACCCCTGCATTTAAAAATTTAATTTATAACAAAATAGCAATTTTTAATTCATTTTGCATCGGAAATAGTTTGCTTCTACACTATATGCCCTGTTGTCGAATATTTCACTAAAAAAAAATTTAGGAAAAATTTGGTCAAATTCTTCGGTCAAATTAGACCTTGTACAGAGCAAATAAAATAATGTGGCAAATTAAAATTTAACGAATAAACTATATGACAGAATTTTACTGGGAACGTAGTCAAATATGAATTAATTGCATCGTAAATAGCTTGCTTCTACACTATATGCCCTGTTGTCGAATATTTCACTAAAAAAAAATTTAGGAAAAATTTGGTCAAATTCTTCGGTCAAATTAGACCTTGTACAGAGCAAATAAAATAATGTGGCAAATTAAAATTTAACGAATAAACTATATGACAGAATTTGACTGGGAACGTAGTCAAATATGAATTAATTGCATCGTAAATAGCTTGCTTCTACACTATATGCCCTGTTGTCGAATATTTCACTAAAAAAATTTAGGAAAAATTTGGTCAAATTCTTCGGTCAAATTAGACCTTGTACAGAGCAAATAAAATAATGTGGCAAATTAAAATTTAACGAATAAACTATATGACAGAATTTGACTGGGAACGTAGTCAAATATGAATTAATTGCATCGTAAATAGCTTGCTTCTACACTATATGCCCTGTTGTCGAATATTTCACTAAAAAAAAATTTAGGAAAAATTTGGTCAAATTCTTCGGTCAAATTAGACCTTGTACAGAGCAAATAAAATAATGTGGCAAATTAAAATTTAACGAATAAACTATATAACAGAATTTGACTGGGAACGTAGTCAAATATGAATTAATTGCATCGTAAATAGCTTGCTTCAACACTATATGCCCTGTTGTCGAATATTTCACTAAAAAAAAATTTAGGAAAAATTTGGTCAAATTCTTCGGTCAAATTAGACCTTGTACAGAGCAAATAAAATAATGTGGCAAATTAAAATTTAACGAATAAACTATATAACAGAATTTGACTGGGAACGTAGTCAAATATGAATTAATTGCATCGTAAATAGCTTGCTTCTACACTATATGCCCTGTTGTCAAATATTTAACTAAAAAAATATACGAAAAATTTTGTCGAATTTTTCGGTCAAATTAGACCTTGTACAGTGCAAATAAAACAATGCAGGAAATAAAAATTTAACGAATAAACTGTCTGACAGCATTTGACAGGGAACATAGTCAAATATTTGACAGTGTGGCATTACTTTCTTAAAACAGATGTTGACGTCAATTCGTTCAAGCAAAGAATATGCACAAATTTTAACGAATGTATGATCGAATGAATGTTCATTTGAAAAAATTCATTCATTTATCACAGCAATTTTAAAGCGTTTCGTTTCATCGACTATTATAAAATTTATGTGAATTTTTTTTTCGACAAAAATTTAAAAATTTGAAGCGATGAACCATTTGCACAAAAATTTGACTGTTTAAAGAGTTCTTAAGAATAAAGCTTGTATTACACTGTATGCCACTATGTCAAATATTTTACATTTCTGGCTGACAAATGCAGTTTATTCATCAAACTTTTGATTGCCACATTATTTTTTGTGCTCTATTTTGACAGAAAAAATTTGACTGTACTTTTTGTCATATTTTTTTCGTCAAATATTTGATAGCATGGCATACAGTGTAACATGCTTAAGTAAAAGTTACAAAACGCAAGTGAATAGGTCGTTCCATGAAGAATCGATTGCATATGTGACCATACCATGGCCTTTTGAATTGGAATTTTGTTCACTTGTCAATAAAATTAAAATTACTAATTTTGTTTTTCTATGTAATTTTTTTGGAAGTTACACGTAGATTTCGTGAAAAGGTGTCCTATCCTTTTGTGAAAATTTATAGCTCCGTCAATTTTTATCAAATACTAATAAAATTGTGATTTATTAAAGAGAGAGGTTGGGAAAACTTTAAAAAAGGAAAGGAAAATTATTCCTGGCCGTTTTTTAATATAACGAGTCTATGCTTTGTCTTTGAGAGGATGATAAAGCCAAGATAATTTATAATAATTTTTAATTTAATATTTTTTAAAGGGTTAGGGATGACTTTTGGGTAGGGGGGGGGGAGTACAGTCTATTAAATATAAAATTTATGAAGAAAAAGTGGAGCAGTAAAGTAAGAGTCTAGAAATTTTTAAAAAAAATTAATATTTTTATCATAAATTTCATGAACCGTATTCGATGTGGTTTTGAAATTTTTATTGGAGTTAGGTCCAGTAGACTTTTAGCGGGGAAAAATATTTTTCTTTGGTGGGGGTGTAGGAAGTAAGAGATGGAGAGGATGGAGAACAAAAGGCTTTGTATTTCTCGAGATCTGCTTCAGATAGAAAGCTAAAGGATTTTTGCCATATACGGAGGGCGGTTGATAAGTCCGCGGCCTAAGACATTAAATGAAAGAAAAGTAAGTGTATTTAATTTTTATTTTTTAACATAGTCTCCCTCGAGTAAAATACATTTTTCACATCTTGCGTTTAACGCTTTTAAACCGACCAAAAAATATTCTTTTTCTTTGCCCTCAAAATGGTCTTCTACAGCCGCTTTCATTTCATTGTCATCATCAAATCTACGACCTCGTAGCTCCTTTTTTAAATTGGAAAAAAGGAAATAGTCGCTGGGAGCCAGGTCTGGACTGTAGGGTGGGTGGTCAATTTCCGTGAAGCCGGTGTCCTTCAGTGTCTGCTTCGAAGCTTGAGCCTTGTAGACTGGCGCAATGTCTTACAAAAACAGCACTCCGCGCGCTAGTTTCTCATGTCGCTTCTGTACGACTGCCTTTCGTGCCTGAGCCAATAAATTTGCGTAATATTGCCACAATTTTATTCTTCGATCGACCAGTACTAATTTCTCAACTTTTTTGACATTTTCCTCGATCACTACCGTCACAGGGCACCCCGGGCGGGTATCATCTTCACAGCTCTCTCGTCCTTGTCCAAATAAGCGAGCCAATTTTTTGACCATGGTGTACGAAGGCGCAGATTCCTTAAGAACTAATGACATCTCTTCAAACATTTCTTTCGGTGTATTTCCTTTTTTTACGAAGTACTTTATCACGACGCGGTGTTCAAAATTGGTGGAATGCGACGAATCGGTGTTTGTCCTTCAACAGCTAATTTGGTACTGACCTTATTATCGAAATAAGGTTATATTTATACTACCAAGGGGTGTCACAATTAGTACTAACGTAAGTGAAATAAGGAATCATCGATAAGTACCTCAGGCCGCGGACTTATCAACCGCGCCTCGTAGATCCTCCACAGTGACATCCTAACTAAATAAAATGGAAAGGGGGTGGGGGTTGTTTTTAGTATCTCTGGACGAGTTTATGCTAGAAAGTTGAAACTTAGTATGCATATGTAGATTTACTACAGCAGTAGTTTACGCAACAAATAGACTAAGATTGCATTGGCGTACGAAGGTGGTGCAAAAAATCTTCTAGGAAATAGGTTTTTTCACCATTTTCACGAATTTTGTCATATCTTTTAGGTCTTTCGAGGTATCGAATTAATTTCACTTCTGCGGACTCTTTACATAACTCAAGAGGGTGTAAATTATGAAGATTTCTCTTTTTTATTTAGATAAATATTTGTCAAAAATTTCATTAAATTTTAAGGCTCTGTTTTAATTTTTTTTAATAGTATAAAATTCAATATATTTTGAACTTGCTTTTAAATTGGTGGTAGATCCCGTTGAAAAAATATGGAACTTTTATTAATATTATAAATGTCGATAATGAAATAGTATTTGTTGTTGTATTGTGTTTTTTTTCGCCATTCATTCAGATCTAATGCAACAAAAACACTTGTTTTTGTGATTTTTTCTGTCTTTTCCCCAAATATAGTATGGTACATTAAGGCACTTTTTGAACATTTTTTGACCCTCTAAGCCTCCTTTTAAAAATTGGTCTAAACAAGCCCACTATCTTCTGGAAATTTTCAACCCTACTTAGCTCTGGATGAATGGTGCAAAAAAACACGCCTATTATTAAATAAGCGACTACACTCTCATATAAAAAAAAAGAAATACAGAATTTTCAAAATGTAAATTATAGTCATTTTTGAAATGTTCAAATAATGTAACCAGATATTCCAAACGGTGTAGTCGACCAATTGCACAATTTTCGCAGCCTGTCCTACTTTTCTGGTAATGACAAACCATGTCGTGGTCTAACCCAGTGGTTCTCAAAACAACTTCATCAAGGGAAATGTGCCCAGTGACAAATATCAGACTGACCCATGGCGACTCTCTGAAAAAAAAAATTGGCTATGAAAAAACCATTTAAGAATCACTGCTTTTTTACTTAGCTCGCTTGGATGTTATATGGGTGTGCAGGTGTGCACACGTCTCGGAAGGCAGAACAAACTGTCTTGAGAAAAAATTTGTTATGCTATGCCTTAACTTGAATCAGTCGATATTAAGTAGCTTTTAATTAAATGTAATTATAAGTATGTAGAGTATATCTACGAGTATCTTGATATAAAAAAAAAATCATTAAAATCGGTTCAGTAGTTCTCAAGTTATAAGTGTCTAAACATAAAGATAAACAACTTTCTAATTCCGACACTTGCAAAATTTTACAAAAAATTTTGACTAGAATAACAAGCACAAAAATATACAGTCTTATTTCTTAAACACTAGTGGCTAGAACGATCTTATTTAATTTTTAATTTTAATAATTTACATAACGAAAATAATATTCCTACTGATAAATAGAGTTACGCTATTACTGTACGAATCAGTTTATTTTCGAATAAAATTGGATTCTTAAGATGGAATTGTAGCAAAGGCATGCAATGCGTGCGATGCCACAATCGCGTCGCTTGCACTATATAGCGCTATCAATAATTGTAGTTTGCGCGTTGAATCGCTTGCCTGAACTGTTGAAAAATATTCACAAATAGCAAAATATTGTTTTGCTATATTGCCTCGGTTTTTTTAGATGTATTCGTTCGCGATATTTATTAACCCGGTCGCTGTCTATTGTTGTAAAAAGAACAAAATTAAAACTAAGAAAATATTCAAATCGCGTTACGCGTGCGACGAAATTAGAAAATTGGCTATCGAAGCGACGCGTTTGGAGCAATCCGATGGAACTCTAACTGGTTGCACTTATCAATATATATTTTAGTCAGTTGTCGTCGCTTCGCATCGCTTTGCGGTAGCGCGTCGCGTTCACTCTAATTCCATCTTTAGAAGTGAATTTTTAACTGAACGGTTTTCACATTTATAAAGGGTTATTCAATAGGTACATAACAATTTTGTATTTTAATAAAAACGTACCCTTAAATTTTTTTTCTAGTCTGTAAATGTCAAAACGTCCGTCAAGGTTTACATTTTTATCATTGTGAAGTTCACGAACGAGCAACGTTTGAAAATTATCTCAATTATTCTGTGTTTTATTTAAGTACAAAATTGTTATGTCCTTATTGAAATTTTCTATGTAAATAGCTAAATTGCTTAGTAGGGCCTTATGCATTCGGCGAATATGAATAAAATCCATTTATTTAACTTTTCTTTAAAAAAAAAAATCGTTCGTACGGTGACTCTTCAAAAACAGCGCTCAAAAATTATTTGAAAAATTGATTTCCGTAATTGAAGAGCAAACGCAATGCCAAGATTTGGAATCTGATTAGATTTTGAATTTTTCTAAATGCATTCGTATTAAATTTCAAAATATCATCAAGCTGTAAATTGAATGGATTTTTAGGGGGCGTATATCATGCTCAGTGTACTACAAACCATCAAGCCTTCAACAAGTACCTCGACTATAACAGAAAATGTGAATAACTATTTCTGATTTTTCGTAAAACGAGAAAACTGTTTTAATTTTTAATAATTCCATTTGTTCTTTAGGTTGCAAATAAAATACAAAAACAATGACGTCCCATGCTCCATTCAACAAGTTACTGTACGCGAGTACAAGCGGTCCACCGAGTGAGGGTCAAAGCGAAATATCATCGGTCGATAGTGACTGGAGCGATATAAGGGCAATCGCTATAAGATTGGATGTCGCAAATCCCAACGATCTATTCACCGAGCGATTTAAAGTTGACCGACAAAAATTGGAAAATATGATAAAAAGTAAGAAGTTGTGAGGTTGTGAAAAAGCCCTCCTGAAGTAGAAACTAATCCTTTTAATTTTCAGCTGACGGTACTACCGAGGGTCTGAACAGTGCCGAACAATTTTTCGAAAATGTGCGTGAATTGGTGAAATTATTTAGTGAATAATTGGATGAATTTAAATAAATTTTTTAAATTCTTTTTTAGGTTATGGACAGCACCAAGACCTACATTAGTTGGCCGTGTAGGCTGAAAATCGGTGCGAAAACTAAAAAAGGTTAGTATTTTCGCCCTTTCCATTTTAAATTTTTTTAAGAATCCTTTTGCTTGTTTCCACAATATTAAAATAATTTTAATTTTTTTTTTCATAACGCTAAGATCCTCATGTCCGCATTGTTGGGAAACCAGAAGACGTTCAGCGGGCTAAGGAACGTATTTTGGTCAGTTTGGATTCTCGGGTAAGTAGCCACCTTATATGCTTTTCATTACACAATTAGATGGGCTTCTTTATAGAATTTTTGTTTAGCCAAATTTTATTATTTACCTCCTAGTCCACTATCTCAAGATGGAGGTTCGATTCCAACTCATGACAAGCTTACGCCAATACCTAAAAATTCCATGCCAATTATCATTCATACACACCTGGGTTGGTTGGACAATAGGCTAAAATTTTATCCCCGGAAAAACAAAATTAATAGGTTGAGACGCGTTGAGAAAAAATGGAATATCAAAAAGGGGTGATGCCAATACTGTCACGAATTTGATCGAAGAAATAGCATCGAATTGGCCAAGGCTTAATTTAGGCTATCGCAGTATAGATTCGGACTTATTGCCGTGATAAATTAATTTGTAACTACTCCTGCGATGAAACGCCCTATCAACAATTTTATACCAATTTCATACGAACCTACCTTTTTTTCCAAATAGCGTGACTATTTTGTCGCTATACAAGTCTCGATTTTTCTAGCACAAATAGTGCCTTAGACCCGAAAACTAAATTTTTTAAAAGCCAACCGGCTTCCTGTTTACACCCCACAACAACACTAAAAATAAATAATAAGTAAATAAAAATAAGGTTCTGAAAAATGATAGAATTAATATCAAAGTCAATTCGATCTTTAGCGAACAGTACTGAATACGATTGGAGAGAATCCCGAATCTTCTTGTGTTTTTTCAGTACTGAATCGGAATTGCTTCAGTGCATACAAGCTAGTTCTGAAACTATTCCGAGTTTCAGTACCGAAGAAGAACTGTAAATAGTAATTCTAATTATATGAAATCAGTACTACGATAGAACAATATGAGTCTTGTAATTGGTGAATCTCTTACTATTGTTTGTTCATGACTTAAAATTAATCTCAGATTTGTCTTTCTGAACTGAACTATACAAAAATGGTAAACTCAGCATTTTTCACTGTAAGCTGCTCGTATTAAAAAAAATATTTTTTTTTTACAAATTGACGTTTGTAAATTGATAAAGTTAGTACTCTACTCAGTACTAGTCAGGATTGCAACTATGTACCTACATTATAAGTGAATAGTTTTTCAGTAAGATTCTAGGTAATGTAAGGAAGGAGTTGGTTCCAGATGTATATGATCCTGAGTCCAAATCACAGAAGCCATTGTGAACAGGTCCAATTATTATATAAACTTAATTTTGGAGAAAAAATATAAAAAAATAGATTAGTTACACTCAAAGAAAAAATATGATTATGGCCACCATATTTTGGGAGAACCTTACTATGATTGAGGTTATAGTTGCCACAACCATGTTACAACATGTAACACAGTTGTGCTAACTGAATGTATGTTTGTAATAACTATAGGTCTACAGCAAATATTTTAGCATTTAGTAACTAGAACTATGGTTATGTTTTTAGGAAACATACAATGTTAGTCTCAAACAAAATTATGGTTGTGGAAACTTAGGTGTGTGATTCACGCAACCTTCTTTTCTAATAGAACGGTTACGCCAATCATAAAAATCATGTGACATGGTTACTTGAAACATAGTTATGTTTTTAGAAAAGATGTTATGTTTGGCTCAAACAAAATTATGATTGTAAAAACCTAGTTGTGTGATTAACGTAACCATGTTTTTTATTAGAACGATTACGCCAATCATAAAAATTCTGTAACATAGTTACTAGAAACATAGTTATGTTTCTAGGAAACATATTATGTTTGGCTCAATCAAAATCATGGCTGTGGAAACCTAGGTGTGTGATTCACGCAACCTTCTTATTTAATAGAATGGTTACGCCAATCATAAACATCATGTGACAAGGTTCCTAAATATATAATGAAAGTATAAAAATTACTAGAGATATGAATTTTCAAAGAGGACTCCGACACCATTTTTGAGCAAACTTTAACATACTTTCACATATTATAACTAAAAAAAAATAGATAGAAACAAAAAATTGAATTTCAATTATTTTTGTCACTAGTTCTTCAAGTACAAAAATGTTCAAAAGAATCGGAGTTGATAAGGTGACAACTTTGGCGATTCTTGATGGAATGACCCAAATATGAACTTACATGATTGTACTCACCATATCTTAACAAATTCTAATGTCGCGCAGACCATATTCAGGCTTATCACAATCACAGTATGGTTACGGCAATCATAATATGTCAAGTAACATGATTTTTCTGACCATCTCTAATCAAATGAGTATAGTTGCACTGATCATTCAAAGTTATGTCAATTATAGTATGGTTGCGACAATCATATCTAATATGTTACCTTACATGATTGCACACACCATATCTGGTATAGTTGTGGGAATTATTTTGTCAAATTTCATGGTCCCACTGATCATAGAATATTGTTGTCGTGATTATAATATACTTTTACATCATGTAACGAGAATGATTGGTACAACAATATTAAATTTCAGTACGGATATATGTTTAATGCAACCATATTATGTTTTTATGAGTTATATGTTATGGCTAGGAGTATCATATCCATGATCATTGGAAACATATCTGTTTTACAATAGTTAGAAGAACTTTAATATAGTCAATGTAACCTTGGAATAAACATAGTTTTTCTTTCAGTGTAGTTGTTCATAAAAGTTACAGATATAACCAACCATTATTTTCAAAAAATTCAGTACTGTGGAGATATTCCAAAAACTCATTCCATACAGGTGAAGCACAGTCGATTTTAATTCTGTCAATATTCAAAATGTTCCACCAGAGCTATGCATATTTTAGTATTGGAGGAGGAAAAGAGTTCAGTTCGAGTTCCGCTGGAGTACCGATCAGTTTTACTGGACCTGTCAACGAGGTATAGAAGTCGAAATACTAAAACGAAGGCGAACATAATATTTAGCTATTGTTATTTTTTTTCACACCTACAAACTTCTGCTCATCTGTGACCCCATGTATGTACAATACTACAGAAATGATCTGCAATTACATTAACATTAGCAATTTCTTCACTAAAGTACAAAAACTCTATTTAAGAGTAGACAATGTGGGTCTGAAAGTAACGCAATTTTCCATTAAGCCACAAATATTCAGTCTCGAATTTAAGAGATTATCGAAATGTATAATAAATTCTTTTCTCGTTTTCCCAATTGAATATCGGGTGGAGAAAAAAACGCAATATATAAATTGCGAATTGTAAATTTTCATACACAGAATCGCGGAAAAACATGAAAATTTTACAACCTTTGTATATTTTAAGGATAATTTATTTCCATCAATTTTCGGTGATAACCACAGTAGCAATATGAACTGCTGGTAATTCGATAAATTTATGTAATTTTTTTTTCGGTGTACTCACATACAATAATTTTGTAGGTCTGCAGTACACTTCCGACTGTATTTTTGAGGTTTGTTTGTTTATTTATTTATTTTTAAGATTGTGGTCCGTTTTAAACAATGTAGTAACTAGTAAACAGTCTTTATCCTGAAGTTTCAGTCTTGAAGCATCCAAGTGATGAATTTGACAGAACTGCAATTTTTCAGCAATTTCTTAACTTGTTTTACTCCATTTGAAATAATTGCAGTTTTCGTCGGGGTCACCAATTCTATCGTGCATACTGCAGCTTAATGTCATCGGTTATCTTTGATGTGATATAATTGTACATTTGCCTAGTGCAATTATGCTGTGGAAAAAATGCTTGCTAATTTATTTCTTTTCACGTCTTTGGACAGAACATTAGTTTTTTTCATCGGGGTCACCAATTTAGTCATAGCTATTACATTTTGACTGGGTGTTGGTTTGTCGGTCGTAATATAGTATGTTGTAAAACCGTACTAGGTGTATAAGCTTAAAACGATCGTTTTTTAGTCAGAAAAACACATGTTTTTTTTCAAAGATTTAGAAATTTATTCGAAGTACTCACGATCGCTAGCTACACATTTGTCCCATCTCTCGGGTAATTTGTGGATACCAGGCCAAAAAAATTCCTTCTCTTTCGAAGCAAACCACTCATCAAGCCATTTTCGGACGTCCTCGTAAGAACCGAAGTGCTGCTCAGCGAGCGCGTGGCCCATCGACGAAAACAAGTGGTAGTCAGAAGGGGCCAGGTCTAGTGAATTAGCGGGAGGGGGTAGCCCCACCCAGTTCAGTGTGTCCAAGTAGTTGCGGACCAATTTTGATGTGTGCGATGGTGCATTGTCGTGGAGGAAAAACACCTTGTCATGTGTTTGTTGATATTCCGGCCTTTTTTCACGCAGAGCACGGTGCAATTTGATCAATTATTGGTGGTAGCGATGGGCATCGACAGTTTCACCAGATTTTAAGAGCTCATAGTAGACGATACCCTGCTGATCCCACCAAACGCACAACATTGTCTTCCGTCCGAAGCGATTTGGTCTTGCGGTAGATGCTGATGGTTGACCGTGATCGATCCACAATTTTCTGCGCTTTGGATTATCGAAATAAATCCACTTTTCATCGCCAGTCACAATCCGATGCAGAAACGACTTTCTTCTGTGTCTGGCGAGTAATTTTTCGCATGTGTTTTGGCGTCGCTCCATCTGCCTATTGTTCAATTCATGCGGCACCCATTTTTCAATCTTTTGAACCTTTCCCATGACGTAGACGCATGGAAATGACCAGGGTTGCCAGATGCTGCAGAAACTGCCGAGTGAGCTTATGAAATAGCCCAAAACCCGCATGAAGGCTTGTAGCCCAAATACCGCGCTCAACTTTGCAATTTTAATAGACCTACTTAAACGTGTTGAACACAATTGCGATTTCGAACTACGAACTGTGTTCCAAAATTCGTATAATGTATAATAAATATTTTGTGAATATATAAATTCGTATTTATCAACCTTTTAAAAATTCTATTTGAAAAACATATTAGGTGTAAATTAAAGGTAAAATTATAATTGATTAATAATTTCGCCTGGTTTTCAAGTAAAACATAATTCGATATCATTTACTAGTTGATCGCTTTTATCGATGAAAATCACTTTAAAAATACTCTTTCGTGTAGACCGTCGTTTCACTCTCGCAGTAGAAAAATTTATCCCCCGGCTCTGTGGCGTTTATATACTGCATGTGTTGAGTCGAGAAATTTCCAGCATATATGCGGTTGTTTGTGTGGAGCGCACAGGTTTATTATATGCGAGAAGTGTCTAGAACGCGCGAGAAGTATATAGAGCTCTTTAGAGTTGTTGTTTTTCTCTGGAAACTTTAATATCAATAACTAGTGAGTTGTTCGGGTTGTCAGAGTACACATGTAACAATAACTTTAGAAGGACTGAAATTTTTGCAACACGTGTCTGTAACCCACCAATTCAGTAAAAATTATAATTGATACATCATGCAAAAATAAAGGAACTCTATGACAGTAATCAATATTGGTAAATCTATTGTCTCTTTTATGTAATATTTCTACAGGTGTCTTCAAAGAAAGTGGTTCATTTGTAGAAAGTCCACAAATAATGAACCGATTCTAAATTAATTTTGCTTTGCAAATACCAAATAGATATCGTGTGAAATATTATTTTTCAATATTATGACTGGAGAACCGAAATTTAGTGGCAAAAGAATTTGTGATATGACGTAGTTTGCAAGCGTTTTATTTGATATTTTAGCAGATTTAACCCAAGAGACGACTGAAATTCAGTTTTCAAATTTTCCTATTTTTATTTTTTCCCCGTAAATCGGATCTGTTGTAAACTAGCAAAATAACCCTATGTGCATTGGCCGAATAGCCCAAAGAGCTATAAGTAGCTTTTTGAAATTTGAGCCCGCGAATTGAAAATTTAAATAGCCCAAATCGCGGGAAAGAGTCCAATCTGGCGACCTTAGAAATGGCTGCTTGAGTAACATCAAATTGCTTGGCATACGTTTTTTGCGATTGTGTATCGTGCTCGTCCAAAAGAGCCTCCAATTGGTCGTCCTCAACCTTCCTGGGCCGATGTCCGCGCTTCTTGTCGCTCCGGTCAAAATCGCCATCTTTGAATCGACAAAACCAAGCCCTGCACATTGATTCCGCTAAAATATTATTACCATAGACCTCCACAAGTATTTGATGCGATTCAACAGCCGTTTTCTTCAAATGAAAGCAAAAAAGCAGAGCTTCCCGCATATGCTCTTTTTCTGGCAAAAAACTAGACATGATCAGCACAGGACAAACGTGTGTTGTTGAATGAAATTTGTGACGATGTGCACTGATTAATATTAACAACTAACCAACCCTTAAATAAAAAAATGGCGTCCCTAGATTGCTTAACACGCTCACTAACGCCATCTAAGTGTCAACGATCGTTTTAAGCTTATACACCTGGCATATTTGGTACAAGACTGAAATGGTTTTAAAACTCGCAAAAAAAATCTTTCACTTCTCCAATATTTTCCCCAGTTGGGGCTATCCTTGTACCGACCCAAGCAAGTAAACTTTTTATCGACTTATTTGTTTCAGGTAATTTTTCAGTTTTGTAACCGACTTTAAATCATATTTTCTTCGGGGTCACCATTTTAATTTCTTAAAGTTCTCACAGATTAGATATAAGGCTCAATTGGTTCCACTTCTTTTTTCACATTTTTCTTAGCAATGGCTATATTTTGTGCTATTGTACGGGCCCAGGTTCATAGGTCAAAAATTGAACCGGGGTCACCAATTATTTCAGTTTGCTTGTTTATGAGAAAAAATTATTTTATAAAATTCTTGCTGCTCTTGTGCATTTTCTCGTGAAAATGGTTCATATGTCAAAAATTTAGATAGCATATTTGCATTTTTTTCGTCTACTTTAAAATCTTGAAATTTATGTCGGGGTCACCAATTATTTCAGTTTGCTTGTTTATGAAAAGAAATTATTTTATAAAATTCTTGCTGCTTTTGTGCATTTTCTCATGAAAATGGTTCATATGTCGGAAATTTGGATAGGATATTTGAATTTTTGTCGTCCACTTTAAAATCTTGAAATTTATGTCGGGGTCACCAACTATTTCAGTTTGCGTGTTTATGAGAAGAAATTATTTTATAAAATTCTTGCGGCTCTTGTGCATTTTCCCGTGGTACTGGTTTGGACCCATCTGATTGAATCTTTTTCTAAAATTTATTCAGTTTATTTCCGATTTTTCGACAGGGTACTAGAGTCATTATGAAAATGGACGTATCGTATACGGATCACTCGTACATAATCGGACGCGGTGGCAACAACATTAAACGGATTATGGACGAAACGGCCACTCACATTCACTTCCCCGATTCGAATCGTTCGAATCCGATGGAAAAGAGTAATCAAGTGTCACTGTGTGGCAGTTTGGAAGGTGTCGAAAAGGCTCGATCGCTGGTACGATCATCGACGCCGGTACTGATCTCATTCGAATTGCCGATATTGGCGCCCGGACGACCAGTACCGGATCATGAGACACCGTATATTAAGGAAGTCGAGGCGAAATACAATGTCCAGGCAAGTAATGGTTATTCATCGGTTAATCTATCGGTTATTTATCGAAGAAGAACCGATTTCTTATGGCATTTCTTCCGACTCTAGGTGATATTTTCTTCACGACCAAAACTACACTCTTCCCTCGTTCTTGTCAAAGGTTTAGAGAAGGAGGCACAACGAGTCCAGGAAGCTACACAACTTTTGATCAATTTTACATGCGAAAATGTTGCGGTATGTAGTCAACTGAAATAATCATTTCATTTTTGTTGGGTTTTTTTTCGTGTATTTGTCCAGTTGTTAAATCCAATCCTTATTTCACATCGCAAAAAAAATGCCATCGAAATCGAATTGGTATTCGGCGGCTTCAATACCGCGGTTAAATGGCGCTACAGTAAAAACCAAGAGTCATATCCAGAAATGGAATTCCGTTGAGTTTAATTGCATTTCAGAGACAACAACTGTTGTCGCAATATTTTTGCATATTGCCTGCAGTTCTGGCGTATCCTTGCAGTTAGCTTTGCATGCCTTTCGGTTATTTTAGCATCGAACAAGCACTTGAATTCCACCTTCTATAGCTATTACCTGTGATTGCCTTTTATCCTTTTGTATGTCTCAGTGTCTTTGTTATGTCGTTGGATTTTAATTTCTTTCCAACGTTCAGTACTTACCCCCGGCGTAATTCTTTTTTAGAATCAAATTCTGGTCCATATGCAGTTGGAAATCTCACCGCAACATCACGATGTTGTTAAAGGTTTGAATAGCACGAACCTCCTGAGTATTATGGAAAGGACTAAAACAAAGGTAGGTGTAGTTTTTCGGTTCTATGATGATCAAGGCTGTAAAACCAACATTCATATTAAGTTATTGGGTACCTGGTGGGTAAATAACCGGGAATATCCGGTACATACCCAGTATATATTAGGTACTTACCACTTTCGAATGTAATTTCTCGACGCGCACCCCTGCTTATATCCGGAAGAGTACTCATCATAATCTTTTTAGATAATATTCCCAGATGTTAACGACATGAATATAAAAGCAATTAAGAAATCTCAAGTGTCTGTGACAGGAACTATAGACGGTGTCTACAAAGCCAGGCAGCTGCTGATAGTACGTTTGTATAAAATTACAGTCACCTTGATTAGTCTTATTAAATAAAATACACAAAAAAAACAGGGAAATCTCCCGATAGCTATCATTTTCGACTATCCCGATAGTGCGGCTGACACATCGCAGATAATGAATCTCAGCAACAAATATGGTGTCTTCATAATATTGCGACAGAAGCAACGACAAAGCACAGTAGTGGTTGTGATCAAAGGAGTTGAGAAGTTCATAGGTTGGACGGCTTTAAAAAAAATTAACAGAAGGTTCTTATGTCCCCGTTTTTTTTTCCAGACAAAGTCTACGAAGCACGACACGAAGTTCTCAAGCTCCAAACCCCGATTGTGAAACCAGAAGTTCCAGCAACTTACTTCTCGCCAAAGGATCTCGAAATGGAGGTATCCTATCGTCGGAATCTGACATCGTTGCTCTCCAGCTATCCGGAGAGTCCTCTAACGCCTGGCTTCCCCATGATACCGTCGTACAACAATACCAACAATAATATAAACGCATTTCCGAAATTCCAAGGTACTTTGACCGGTGTTTGTACGCCAAATCCCAAGCTAATGCAATCGAACAACTATCATCGCACCAATCAATTACCGACTACCACTACTAATAACAATCATTTAAATGGCACCATCAATCACAATACTTCGGTAAGCAGTGGCGGCAATGGAAACGGTCCATTGGCGTCCGGAAATTATCTGACCGTTCCGTCACAGCTTCCACCGCAACTGGTGTCGCCACGAAGCAGCGGCAATACAAGTGGCTATCAGAGCTTCAGTAGCAGTACCAATTCGCTGGAACAGACGTATTCAGGATCGTATGGAAATATACCGACAACCTTGCGCCAGTATTCGCCAGATTCGAACTATGGGAGCGATCGAGGTCGTCGACTAAGTGACGGTAGCATGTATTCGGCCGGAACTAATGTACACGACTATCGATCAACTCCCCATTATGATTTGAGGGTAAGTAGTCAGTAGGAAGAAGGGGATCTTAGAAGGACTAGGAACCCCTTAGGATAAGGGTTTTTCGTCAAGTAATTTCAAGGTATTTGTCCGACTGTCTTCTTGTAGTCTGAGGCCGAACTGGATATTTGTAGGCTAGATTCAATCCGGGACGAAGGGATGCCTCTAAGCACCTACACCATTAGTCAATTTTGCTATGGGTTATTCGAAAGTTCCGCAATATTCGTTTTGTTTGGTATATTTCACGGCAATTGCTTAAGGTCTCACCTTCTTAAAGCCAGCTAAATTTAACGGAAACCAGGACTCAAGAACCAGCGTGAAACAGATCAGACATACCTTGGATGACTAGTTGAGACTTCATCCCCAATCCCAAAACCCAATAAATTCGATTTTAACAAAATTCATGATTCCGTTTTTTTCAAATTTTTTCCCTTAGCAACGAGGCCTTGATTTCGATGTGCAACGTGTGGTTGGCTTTCGAGCCATGGAACGTTCACCACAAGGTGAACTCCGAACACCAAATTCAAATTGGATTGGCCTAGGATTAAGTCGTACATCACCACTACCACTTGAAACCAATCCACAAACAGGAGCTGGAACATCTAACGAAATGGCTTGGAACCGAGGACAATTATCGCCATATAATCTGGGCGTTACAACCGGCCTGGTAGATTCGACACCGACTAATCGCCGTGATCAAATCCCCCACTACAAGGACATCCATTCACTTCTGACAAATTTCGGACTTGAACACTATATAAGTAAGTACACACAATTCGTTATAATGTTAATGTCCTCGAACAAGACATGAGCCAATGTAAGGATAATTTTATCATTATCCTGACTCGGTGACGTACAATACAAATGTTTCGGTGAAAAGTTTGTCTGCTGCTTCTTAGTTTGTTATGAAGGACACGTTAAGTTATGATGCCAACATGTCTAAGGATGTGTCAGTGGTTCTCGTACTATGTTCAATGGGGTTTGCTTTCAGTAGGAGTAAATTGTTGCAACTTATCCCTGGTAGAAATTCAGGACTTTTATGCTCTAAATGTAAATATTTGGTGCAGCGCGTAAAGGAAAATATTTTTAAATTATTTTTGTGTCATATCCTAACCCCTTTCGTCCGCCCAAAAAAATTTAAAAGAAAAATCCATTCAAAAGAAGTTAAAAATTTATGAATTTATTTCGAAAGAAATCGTTCATATAGTAACTTACTGTTGGTGACCCCGATTCAAATATCAATAATTTAAATTGGGAGAAAAAAATAAAAATAGCCTTCTCAAATTTTTTGCCATATGAACCGTCCGTACAGTAGCGCAAAATATAGCCAGTGGCGAAGAAAATGTGGAAGAGGTGCATGATTTTTTTTTATTTTGAAAGCATCTTAGTCTTCTATCTAATTTGCGAGGATCGTGATTAACTGAATTGGTGACTCCGAAGAAAACATCAATGATTTAAAGTCGGTTAAAAAAATTAAAAATTACCTGGAATAAATATGTTAATATAGAGTTTTTTTGCGCATGCACTTGGGTCCGTACAATTGGGGATACAATTTGAGAAATGCAACATTTTTTTGCGAATCTTAAAAACATTTCAGATTTCCGTCTGAGTGGCTTTACGGTTTTGCAACGTATAAGATGACGACCCACTCAAAATGTGATAGCTCTGATTGAATTGGTGACCCCGACGAAAAAACAATGTTATGTGTAGCGAAATAAATGAATAAGAATACAGTATTGTGATCGAATTCTTAAAAAAAAAAATTTGCTACCCTGAACATTTTTTTTTTACGTTTCATGACTAGTAGACACGAAAAAAGAAAAAAAAAATTCAGTCCGTCTGTCCGCCGTACGCCGTACGCAAAATCGTTTGAAGGCTCATAGCTCCCAAACGGTTTTAGATATTAAGTTGAAATTTTTTTTATAAATAGAATGGGTAGGACCCTAGAAGTGATCAAATTCTGATGGGTGGGGATGTGAAGGGGGAGGAAGGGGTGCGTTTTAGATGGAAAATTTTGGTTTCTAGATCTCAGCAACCGCTTATGCTAGGAGGCTGAAACTTGGAATTTATGAAGAGCTTCGATAGTGGACCCATTTATATAAAAATGTTCAATATGGGTGAAGAAGTGTGGGAGTGGGGGGAAAAAATAATGCGTCCAAAACGCAAAAAAACCGATATCGACACATTTTAAAATCCATATCTCCTAAAGGGTTAATGTCACAAAATTGAAACTTAAGGAATATCTGTAAGTATACTAGAAGAATAGATCGGATACAATTTTTTGAGTGGTGGCAGTTGTGGCAGTGGTGTACGATGATGGGGGGGGGGGGTGAAAAACTTTAGATTATGATATCTCACGAACTAATTGGACTAGACAAAAAAATTCGGTTTCTCTATAAAGGTTGACAAATGAAGTTTACTGAAAGTAAAATTTTTTAAAGGGGTGGTGGAGCATAAAAGTGGAGGGGTTACGAATTTTTAAATAAAATCACGTCTCATATCTCAAGAACAGTGCACGATAGATGCTTCAAATTTTTATCAAAAGTGGGGCTAACAACAGCTCCTAGCAGAAATTTTTGGGAGTAAGGGTGTTGGGAGTAAGGGTGGGGGAGGGTGAAAAGGAAAAGGTTCTGATTTGTATATCTCGATAGCCAATAATGATGTACAGCTGAAACTTGGTATTTAGATAGAGCTATAGTAATAGCATGTTGGAAAAATATCATTTTTTAGAGGAGTAGTATGGTACCGGAGTGCGGGTGTTTTTCCTATCTATAGGACGGTTTATGCTAAATATTTTAAAATCGGTATGTATATGTAAAAAAATTTCAAATATTCATTGACGTTCGGAAGAGGGCGAATCAGTGAAAATGGAATGCATATATTTTCACGATTTTGGTCATATCTATTAAGTCTTTCCAAGTATTGAATTCATTTTTATTGTACGGATTCTTCATATAAATACCTCAAAAGCGTTTTCAGGATTTTTTGAAATTCCACGCCTAAGGGGGTGGAAACTGGGTTGCATATTTTTTCACGAATTCCGCTGTATCCCCCGAATATCTTTTCACTTTCATGGGCTTCCGTAATAATATCCTAACACCTGTTTTTAAGTTTTTTCCTTTTTCAGCCCCTAAGAGGGTATAAAAGGTTTGAACACGTTTTCACGAATTTCGTCATATCTTTTAGAAGTGATAAGAAATTGAATTGGTTTTTACTTTCTCCTGCTGTTTTCATATTTATTTATTAATTTCTTTCAGGATTTTTGGATATTTTCACAGATTTTTTTTTTTTACGGCCGTCGTTATAACTTAGGGGGTCACCCTTTAATGCGATCGCACAGCTAAAACGACATATGTCCCAGTAAATATATAATTTTGTATGCCAACATTTTTTGTAATACACGTACTCCGTTTTCAATTTAAACCACGAAAAGCAGCCCCACCTGCGTGCCGTGTTACCCCTATCAAAAATTTGCACATTTCTAAGGCATATAGGGTAAACTACCCGGTTTCGGGCCCCCTTAAGAGATTTTTTTAGTTCCAAGACTTACTTTTATCTTACTGTGTACCCATTATGTACAAAAATTATTGTTTTATATTCGTCGTAATGTACTTTTTCTATTTTGATATCACAATTTTAACTAATAATAAAAAAAATTAAGAAAAATAAATTTTAATGAAAAAAGACACCGTGCCCAGTTTCGGGCCCCTGTATAATAACAAATAATTGCAATGTTGTTGAAATTAAACTTAGGGTACTATAATGATATTTTTTTATTAAAGAAACAATTAAGGATATTATTTAATTAATTAATTTTTTAAAACCGTTAACAAAACTACAAAACTATGCGTTAAAACTAAATCGCGCTTAGCAAAATACATAATGAAATGCGAAAATTTGATGTGTCATCTTCAAATATTCCAGAATGATTGCACGGGTTACTTAGAGTATACAAAGCGACAAAGAATTCATTCAGAACATCTTAAGCACCTCAAATTAGCAATTGAATTCTTTTTTATTTAGATGAAGCTTATTATAAAGAGAAAAGCAACAGGGTGGCCCGAAATAGGCTGGGGGCCCGAAACCGGGTAGTTTACCCTACTCTACTACATCTCTACATAAATTTGTAAAAATCAGGATCTTTTGCTGGGGTACCTTAAACCCCAAAATGTTTCCCTTAACTTAATAGCCCAAAAAGATTGTGAGTAATGATCCTTCAGACACGTTTCCGTACGGCGTATAGAAAACGGTGGTCAAACGGACAGTGTTGTGATTGACTTAGAATTTTAAAAAAATTGCTGTCCTTAAATTTTGCTATTTCACGTTTTAGGACCCCAAAAAACCCAAAAAAATGTTGTAAAGTGGTCAAACGGACAGTGTTGTGATTGACTTAGAATTTTAAAAAAATTGCTGTCCTTAAATTTTGATATTTCACGTTTTAGGACCCCAAAAAACCCCAAAAAAATTGTAAAGTGGTCAAACGGACAGTGTTGTGATTGACTTAGAATTTTAAAAAAATTGCTGTCCATAAATTTTGATATTTCACGTTTTAGGACTCCAAGAAACCCAAAAAAATGTCTGTCTGCCGTATACGCCGTACGAAAAACGCGTTTGTAAGCTCGTATCTCCCAAACCCTTTGACATATTAAGTTGAAATTTGTTGTCAGCTACTACTACCAGCTTTGAACCAATGTAAACTAACTTTAATTAAACGAAATTTTGTCTTTTAAAGTTCTCCTCAATCGAAGAGCATCAAAACTTTATTAATAATGACGGAGGTTTTAAAAGCTCTAGTCAAGACGCGACCCTCACAAAATGTTGGTATAAATTGTTCAAAGCTGAGTGGTTTTCAAAAGCGATGTATGAAAGCGCACAAGTTGTTACTGAAAGCTTCAATAAGCTGATTTTTTTTTTAGGTTTTCTTACAGCTTCATTTATTTTTAGCATGTTTCTCGGTATCAAAATCTTCCAAAAATGTCGTATGAAATCGTGAAGATGAGTTTTCACAAAGATAATCCAATTCTGCAGATTTCTTTCAAATGATTTTATGTTTATTTTGCCATATTTCCTTAACTCGATTTATAAAAGGTTTTTTTTTTTAATAATTTTTTCTTTCCTCAGAGACATTCGTCCTGAACGAAATCGATTTGGACATGTTCAGCACATTGACAGAGGACAACCTAATTGAGTTGGGCATTGCGGCATTTGGTGCACGTAAAAAGCTTCTAGTTGCGATACATAGCTTAGCAGTTTCGCAAAGTGCCGGCTATAAGTTGGCCTCGAATAGCTCGCCACGCTTCTCCGGTTCAGCAGCACCAGGTGCCGAAAGACGATCGAGTGGCTGGTAATTGCATTTCAAAATTCATAAGAAGGTATTTTATGAAGGCGACAAGGACGACACACTACCAACATTACCGTCATATGGGTTGAACGTGCACCACCACCCCCTTTATAATCATCACAATGCAGCCATGTACACATTCATGCAGTTCATTTTCTACATGAGCAGATTTTCCCACAACAAAAATTTTCATAAAAATTTTCTTTTTTTTTTTTTCAAATTCAATTATTTTTCATACTAAAGGCTTGGTCCTTTTTTTTTCCTTTATATTTTTCCAGATTAGATTTTAAGTTTCTTTTTGCATGCAATTAGTTTTAAGTTAGTTGAAGGTGAGTACGAAATAAGAAAAATGTGTTGGGAAAATGTTACAAAAAAAAAAAAAAATTGTTCAAAAATTTGCAAACAGAAAGATTTTTGTAATTTTTGTAAAATTTCAACGAATCATTTTGTAAGCATTTATAGCAGAAAAATTTCCACAATTTAAAGTTATTTATGAAAAAATAAATAAAATGTGAATAATTTTTTGAAGAGGCAAAATATATATGTAAATTTTTTCTTGGATTAGTTTTTCGTCTTAAGGTGGAATTACATTGGACGCGATTCGCACGATTCGGAGCGACAGGCGCGAAGCGATGCGATATCGGTAGTTCCACTCACTAATCTCAGTCAGCTGTCGTCGCGTCGCATCGCTTCACGCTCGCGCGTTGAGTTTACTATAATTCCACCTTTAGCCGTCTTCCGATTAGTAAAAAGATACTTGCTATGAACCCTAGTCCAAATTTTTGGGTTTAGTTCATAAATTAAAATGTTAATTGATTTGAAGTAGTATCAGAGATTTATTATTGATATCTTCGTATATTTTGTTTACACCATTTTATATATTAAGCAACCTTTAATTATTCCACTGGAGAGACCCATTAAATGCCCTTCTTTCGTTCAGAAATTTACACCTGAACAGGATAAGTATTGGCTCCTGGATCCAAATTTGGCACATAAACCTTTGCTAGCTTCAAACCTTTGGGTTATTTGCTTCTCCTGAAGTAAGCGTAAACAAATTAAGGAAGCCCTATTCCTTACTCCAAGCCAGTTTCATTTCCTAAAATGACAGCCTGTGGGCTCCACATTTACACCTTTCCGCGAATTCAGCTTAAAAGCTTCGAAAATCCTTCACTTTTCCTTGTTGGTTTGACTAATCTACGCAGTAAAAAAAAATCCATTGAATTTTACATCTTTTGGATAGTAGGCAAATATGCCACACCTTTTCAAGTTATTTTACATTGTGATGTAATAGTCAATTTAAATGTAATTTTCAATTTTTGGTCAGTAAATTTCAATTTGCAATCAGTAAATTTCAACTTCGAAAGCAGGAAAATTCACTGGATATTCTCTTGAATTTAAACTCTAAAAAAGGTGTATAATTAGCACGCTTTAAGATACACTTATTTCTACTTCTAATATTATTTCTTACTTACTTACTCTTAGTAAAACCTTTGGCTGTAGATAGGAATCGAACCCGCAATCAATTTTGGTTTGCTGCGTAGGTTTGGAGCGGGTTGCCCTACGTCACCGAAGGCGTTTCATTTTTATTTCAGTAGAAAACAAAATCGAACGACGCATCCAACTTCGTGGCTTCATATATTACATGTTATCGTCGTAAAATTCAAATAGATTAGTAGAATTACACGAAAAAGAACGTAATTTTCAATTCATATATAAATATAGTTAATTTTACACGAAATGTTGCGTAATTTTGTGTTCCTTTTCATGTAAATTGCACGGTTCAGTTGAAAAGTACATGACTAATTTACTAATACCAGTAATTTCATGTAAAAATGATTGAAATGTGTACTTTTACTTGAAAAAATGAAATATACTGGAAATTTCCAGTAAAAACTAGATTGAAAAATCAATTTTTACTTTATTATTTTCTAATAATACAGTATTGTGATCGATTTTTAAAAAAAAAAATTTGCTACCCCCAACAATTTTTTTTTACGTTTCAAGACTAGTAGACACGGCAAAAGCAAAAAAAAATTTCGGTCCGTCTGTCCACCGTACGCAAAATCGTTTGAAGGCTCGTAGCTCCCAAACGGTTTGAGTTATTAAATTGATTTTTTTTTTATGAATAGACTGGGTAGGCTCCTTGAAGTGACCAAATTCTGTGGGATGGGGTGTGAGGGGGAGGAGACGGAAGTGTTTTAGACGGAAAATTTTGGTTCTTAGATTTCAGCAACCGCTTATGCTAGGAGGCTGAAACTTAGAATTTATATGAAGCTGTGATAGTGGACCCATTCGCTTTAGTATTGTCAATATGGGTGAAAGGGTGTGGGAGTGGGCGAAAAAAATAATGCGTCCGAAACGCAAAAAAGCCGAGATCGACACATTCTAAAATCCATATCTCCTAAACGGTTAACGTCACAAAATTGAAACTTAATGAATATCTGTAGGTATACTAGGACAATAGATCAGAATCAAATTTTTGAGTGGGGTCTGTTTAGATTATGATATCTTATGAACCAATTGCACTAGACAAATAAATTTCGGTTTCTGTATAAAGGCTGACAAATGAAAGTTTGCTGAAAGTAAAAGTTTTTAAGGGGGCAGTGGATCATGAAAGTGAAGGGGCTAAGAATTTTTAAAAAAAACCACGTCACATATCTCAAGAACCATGTAAGATAGATGCTTAAAGTTTTTACCAAAAGTAGGCCTAATAGACTCCTAGCAGAAACAAAAATGCTGGTGGTGAGGGTGTAGAGGGTAAGAGTGGGGGAGGGTGGGGGAGGGTGAAAAGGAAAAGATTCCGATTTTTATATCTCGAGAACCCATAATGATATAAAGCGGTAACTTGGTATTTAGATAGATCTATAGTAGTAGCATGTTGGAAAAATATAATTTTTTATAGGGGTAGTATGGTACAGTGGTGGGGAGTGGTGGGTATTTTTCCTGTCTATAGATCGGTTTATGCTAGAAAGTTGAAACTCGGTATTTACATATAAATCAACTAGAAAAGTAATTTGGATTAAAAACAATTTTCAAATATCCATTGGCGTTTGGAAGGAGCTCAAAAAAAATTATCATTGAAAATGGAATGCATGAATTTTCACGGTTTTCGTTATATCTATTAGGCTTTTTCAAATATTAAATTCATTTCTATTCCACGGATTCTTCATCAAAAAATAGCTTTTTTGAAATTCGACCCCTAAGGGTGGGGGAAAGGGGATTGTATACTTTTTCAAGAATTCTGCCATATCCCTCAGGTCTGATCAGATATCGAATATCTTTTCACTTTCAAGGGCTTGCCTAATAATCGCATAAAACTTGTTTTTAAGTTTTTTCCTTTTTCAGCCCCTGAGAGGGTATAAAAGGGTTGAACAAGTTTTCACGAATTCCGTTATATCTTTTAGAAGTGATAAGAAATTGAATTGGTTTTTACTTTCTCGTGTTGTCTTCATATTTATCTATTAACTCATTTCAGGATTTTTAGATATTCAACCCCCCCAGTGGGAGGTTGCATATCTGATGATATATCGAATTAATTTTTTTACTTCCTAAGGTTTCCTATATAAGTGCCAAAAAAGTCAATTTCAGTATTTTTAGATATTCAATCCTAAGGGGTGTAAGGGGGTTTTATGCTTTTCAAAGCTTCAACATATTTCTTAGGTTTGGTGAGATATTAGATCGCTTTTTACTTCCATAGATTTTTTCGCCTGCAAAACCCATTTCTCAATTTTTGAATATTCAACCCTCAAGGGTTTGCATATGTTTTCACAGTTTTGCCATCCCTTAGTTCTGATGAGATATAAAATTGGTTATTACGGTATTTAATGTAATGACCTAAAAACATATTTCACGATTTTTCGAATTTCAAAAACCAAGGTGATGTGAGGGGTTTGCTTACGTTTTAACAAATTTTTCGAAATCCCTCGCGTCTCATGAGATATCAAGTTGCTTCTTATGAAATCATCTAAAAACCTGTTTAACAATTTTTTCGAAATTCAAACCCTTAGTGGAAGTAATGGCTTTATATATGTTTTAACAATTCGTCATATCTCTTAAGTCTGATAGGGCTATAAATTCGTTTTTACTTCTATGGGCTTTTAGTGTACATAATATACCGAAATACGAATAGTCTACACGGGCCTTTTCAATGTTTAAACGGCTTAAAATCTATATTTTAAATATTTTTATTTTAAGAACAAAACTAACTTTCCAAGAAACCTCATAATTTCGAAAGAACTGATGATATACTCCGACTTTGATCGCTCCCGAACTTTGACCCGAAAAATAATAAAGTTTCACCCAAAAAATTGGCAGATTTCTTTATTCGGCTAGCTCTTGCCAATATGAACTAAAATGTCCTTTTTGAGTTGAAATTACAGCTTAAGCTTAAAATTTTTATTAGGAATTTATACATCGATCCAAACATTTTCATACCAAAAAATTTCAAAGTAAAAGAAATGAAGGGAAATTTTAAAGAAAATGAATACAGCCTCGTGAAAGACAGAAACCTTTCTTCTATTTGGCATAAATTTGTGGCGTATGTTCTGTAAGTGGCTTACTTCTTCGATTTCACTCCTTAATGCCCTTAGTGGATAATTAGTAGACATCGCTAAGCAATTTTTTTTTTTCAAACGATTTTAATGAGCCGAAATTCAGTACACAGCGAACATTATCCAAGGGTAAATAAATTTCATTAGTTTACTTATCGTGACGGATTCTGAAAAGGATATTATAGCGAAAATGTTCTTCTTGATTAATCGCCGATTTCAGAAATTATTTACCTTTAGAAGAAGGCCATTACGGCTCTACTTCAAATCTGAATTAGCTACTTCCCAGATAGAAGGGGTGGATCAAGTCCATCGAATACCAAACAAATATAATTGGCTCTCATCAGATTCACCCTTCCGGTCCGATGTAATTAAAATCAAGGGAATTTTTTCGGGAGGCAGGCCAAATTTTCAAGATTATTCCATTAATCAGGATTTGGGGAGGGGAATGGGCGAAAAAAATAAAATCGAAAACTAAAGGGATATAATTCAACTGAAAGGTGTTGTTCGAGCTTCGAAAAAAAAAATCCATTACAGCACAATGGTAAAAGCATTTCGCTTTGTTCGAACGGAGCCTGTGAATCCTTTCTCCGAATACGAAACGCGGTACACTCTCATTAGGAATATATCGTTGTGCCTTCCTATCGGGGGTGGATTCGGTGGTTGTAGATGACTTGCCAAATTTTATTCCAGCCAGATATTCGGATCAAACGTGCTCCTTTATGAACAGCACCGCGTAATTAATTTCACTTTTCCCTTCATCTCTGGGGCCTTGGATAGTCTTCAGGGAAAACGAAGTTCTACCTAAAATCGGATTGCTTGTAGATTTTTCTTCCAGACAGCTAATAACAGCCTTAAGGTTTGCTATTTTCGTTTTTGATTTAAGTTGTTTCGTCTATGGCCACTCGATGCCAGCCTTCGGTAGCTACCTCCTTTGCAAGTCTGTCGTCTCCACTTTCAGCGGTAGAAAATACAAGAAAGTGAGATTTTCAAAAGTCATCATGTACCACTTAGTGGTATAAGGTAAATATTTTAATTAATCGGTTATGTGAGGCTTCCAGCTTGGTGGTAAAAAAAGAACAGAATCAGTTGATTAATCTTATAAATAAAAGCCTTATTTTGAGATAGAAGTATCCTCCTTTTTGTGAAACATAAGGAGCAAAAGGAAAAAGGTATAGAAAGAAGCCCTGGTGCAAAATATTACCCCAAGTAACACGTCTTAGTCGCACCGACGTCGTGCTGACGTTGAGGAAATAACCGGATTCGTAACGTCGGGACGACGTCGCCTCGACGTCATACCAACCAACTTGAGAATAATTTTACGGTCATCCCACGATCTCTATGTCGATCGTCATCCAACTCTCAGCTGAATTATCAAAAAAATTTGGAACTGGTTATTTTTGCAACCACAATTTCATATGACCAATTGGTTATTGATTTAATTTTCGTCACAAAAATTCCTTGCAAAATAACTCGTTTTTTACAACAACTCATTTTATGTATAGGTAGAGTTATAATAAGGGAGGACAATCACAATAGGCCCACTGAGGCACAGCGAATCTGGATTTTTAGACCGTCCTCCACCATCTACAATCTAACAATGTCTCCAAAATTACGCTTCTTTATAACTTTTTATAATTTTGTTGATTAATATTCGGAAATTCAGAGGAAAAGATTCGAAATCCATCGAAAATGTTTTGTAATTATTAATTTTTGAAGAAAATAAGATATATTCATGAAATGACCTAAAATGATTATGGAACCCAGCTGTCTGGTCGCTAGTCAATCTGTAAATAAAAAATAATTAATTATTTCTCTTCGAAAATTAGGAAAGGAGTTTTTCGAAAGTTTAGAAAGTTGCCTAAATATCTTTCACATAAAGACATATGACCACAGTCCACCAAATAACTTCAAAGTCACATATGTTACCAAAAAGATACTGTAATCATTTTTGTGTCATATTCGTAACAGTGTATAACTTGACAGTCATGTTTGCAACCAAAAAGGTTCTGAAATAACTTCAAAGTTATATTTCTAATCATTTGTTCGTATCAGCGAAGTTCTTTTAATTTTCTTTATTTTTTAAATAAAATTTAGTGTGATGCTGAATATTTAGGTCATTTTACTTTATTATTTCAATAATACGATATTGTGATCGATTTTTAAAAAAAAAAAAATTTGCTACCCTCAACATTTTTTTTTTACATTTCATGACTAGTAGACACGAAAAAAGCTAAAAAAAAAATTCAGTCCGTCTGTCCGCCGTACGCCGAACGCCGCGCCGTACGACGAACGCCGCGCCGTACACCGTACGCTGTACGTCGACCGCTGTACGCAAAATCGTTTAAGGGTTCGTAGCTCCCAAACCCTTTGATCTATTAAATTTAAATTTTTTTTATGGGACTGGGAAGGCCCCTTGAAGTGAACAAATTTTGATGGGTGGGGGTGTGAGGGGGAAGTGGGGGAACCGTTTTAGACGGAAAATTTGGTTTCTAGATCTCAGCAACCGCTTATGTTAGGAGGCTGAAACTTAGAATTTATATAGAGCTTCGATAGTGGACCCATTTGCAAAAAAATTGCCGATCTGGGTGTAGGAGTGTGAAAGTGGGGGGAAAATAATGCGTCCGAAAAGCAAGAAAGCCGAGATCGACACATTCTAAAATCCAAATCTCCTAAACGGTTAATGTCACGAAATTGAAACTAAATGAAAATCTGTATGTATACAGAAGTAGGCCTAATAGACCCCTAGCAGAAAAACAAATTTTCGGGTTGTGGGTGTAGATGGTGAGAGTGGAGAGGGTGTAAAGGAAAGGCTTCTGATTTGTATATCTCGAGAACCTATTATGATATAAAGCTGAAAATTGGTATTTAGAGAGAGATATAGTAGTAGCTGGAAAAATATAATTTTTTATAGGGGTAGTGTGGGATGGGGGTGGGGGGTGTTTTTCCTATCTATAGAAGCTTAAGCCACAAAGTTAAAACTCGGTATGTATATGTATATCAACTAGAAAAGTAATTTAGAAAAACAAATTTTTCACATTTTCATTGGCGTTCGGAAGAGGGGCAAAAAAATGATCAGACAAAATGGAATGTATATATTTTCACGATTTTCGCCATATCTATTAGGTCTTCCCAAATATTGAGCTCATTTTTATACTCTAGGGTTTTTTTTTTTTTTTTTTTTTTTTTTTTTTTTTTTTTTTTTTACACTCTTGATCCCCCCCGTGGATCTCTACCTTTTCGTGGTGGGGGGGCTTGTGTCTGCCTACTCTAGAGGAGCGGTGAACGAAAAGGGATCCACACTGAAGCCAAGGTGGATAAGTATTCGTGCCGAGGGCTGCATAGTATCAGGTGTATAAATGTGATGCCTTGAACGATCTCCTGGGGGCACCGGGCGAAACCCCCTTGTAACCTAGCCTTATATCCGTATTGGGAGCTCTGCGGATGCGAACCCTTTTTTCCTCGCCATACTCGTGGGAACAAAATAACAAAATAAACACAGTATCAAAAAACACCGACGAAGTGTCCTCTGTGGTACTTGCTGTGGGCATTGATGGCGAGATGGATGTAATGTAGAGTGTGAAGACACCTTACTACTCACACCGCCGGACCATCATGACGAGGGGAACCGGCTCACCCCATCTATGTGCAGAGGAGCGGTAGTAAGCACGAACGACATCAGCATTCAGGAGCCAATGGTCCCAAATGCGGTAGTTGCTCCTGTGGACCTACCACAAATCGAATCAGAGAGGCAGTATGAATACTTCTCCGGAGCCTCTAGGAGACGTATCAGTGCCAAAATTGCCAGTGGCGTGGATCCAGAAGAAGCGCGGAGACAAGTCAGAGAACTTGTAGCCAAACGCGACTCGGAAGGTGCCAAAACACACATTGGCAAAAGAGGCAGATCTGATGGTAGCACACCAGAACAGATCTCGAAAAAGGTGCAGAAAACTGAAAAAACTGCGGCGGTCGTCGACCCGGTTCAGGTTAGCAAAACCAAACCAGTAGTCGTTGACAAGGTTCAGGTATCCTCGACAAAGACCAAACCAGCCACTACAGTATGCGCAAAAACAGCAAAAGGAAATCCGGGGGAAGGACAGAGCTCATTCATCTCAACTCCGTGCACTTCCAAGCTCTCATACAGAGACGTAACGTCTCAAATGAAAGTAGCTATTACGCACTCCACTCTCACTGAAGACCAAATGAAAAACGTCAAGCGATCGATCATGGATGAAGTGGACATGATTGAAGCTGGCGGACCGCATCCGCAATTTATTGCGCAAAGTCAGACTAGCGGCTGTCTCTCCATCACGTGCAATAACAAACCGACCAGGGACTGGATCATCAGGATCACCCCTATGCTAAAGCCCTGGAAGGATGCGCAGCTCGTTGCGGTAGATAGGTCCGAACTACCGAAGGCAACTACCTGCGTAACTTATGTCCCACCAGGATTTGAATTGACGGGTGACAAGTTCAAGCTAAAAACGAAGTTCGAGTTTACTAATCAGCGAAATCGTTTTCCTCCTTCTGGTAGCTGCCATACAAAATGTCTTTAAGACACGTGTTTAACAATATTTTTCGATAACTTTTGAACGCTTCATGCTCCGAATTTGAAATTTTGTACACGTTCTTTTTTAAATGGTTCCAAGGAAAAGGATAAATATGTAAGAAATCGAGTGACTCCTTCCTGCACCTCCCATGTAAAAGTCCTTAAAAAAGGAAATTTTTTTTCGATGACTTACCCAGTTCAAGATATGGAATTAAACACTGAATATTGTCTTTTAGTTTTGAGTAGCAATCTAATGGCAGTCCTTAATAAAGGACATACAACATGCACACACGTAATTCTACTTTACCAACTACCAACTACAATATAAATCGGAGTTCAGTATTCATCTAGAGTATTATACGATTGGCTTGCAGCCGATCGTGACTGCAGTATGTTTATTCTACTGCTTCTTCATATAAATACCGAGAAAGTATTTTCAGGATTTTTTTTAATTCGACTCTTAAGGGGTGTAAAGGGCTTGTATACTTTTTCACAAATTCTGCCGTATCTCCCAGGTCTGATCAGATATGGAATATCTTTTTATACTCTAGATGAAATCATATAGAGTATTATAAGTTTAATCCAGCCGAAAAGTTTGTAACGCATAGAACCAAGCCTCGGACGAAAAAAAGTTATATATTATTTTTTGTTTATTTGTGCCCAAAAACCTCAAATCCGCCTGACGTCCGTCCGTCCGTCCGTCCGTCCGTCCGTCCATCCGTCCGTCCGTCCGTCCGTCCGTCCGTCCGTCCGTCCGTCCGTCCGTCCGTCCGTCTGTCCGTGAACACGATAACTCAAGAACGCCTTCACCTAGGATCTTGAAATTTTGAATCTGGATGTTTGATTGAATTTGTAAGGCTAAGTTCGTTAACGGGCAAAATCGTCCTACTCCTTCGGGTAGCTGCCATACAAAATGTCCTTAAAACACGTGTTCAAGAATATTGGTCGATAACTTAAGAAGGGTTTAAGCTACGACTTTGAAATTTTGTATGTGTTATTTTTCCAATAGTTGGAGTTAAATATATGATTATGAAGAAAATCCTTTTAGTCCTTCGTGTAGCTGCCATACAAATATCCTGTCAAAATGTATTCACTTAATTTACGAAACTCACTATAACTCAAGTAATCTTTTAGCTACGAATTCGGAATTTTGTACAAGTTAGTTTTGAGTAAAAAGAAAGTTCGAGTTTACTAATCCGCGAAATCCTTTTTCTCCTTCTGGTAGCTGCCATACAAAATGTCCTTAAAACATGTGTTCAAGAATATTGGTCGATAACTTGAGAAGGGTTTAAGCTACGATATTGAAATTTTGTATGTGTTATTTTTCCAATAGTTGGAGCTAAATATATGATTATGAAGAAAATCCTGTTGGTCCTTCGTGTAGCTGCCATACAAATATCCTGTCAAAATGTATTCACTTAATTTACGAAACTCACTATAACTCAAGTAATCTTTTAGCTACGAATTCGGAATTTTAAACAAGTTAGTTTTGAGTGAAAAGGAAGTTCGAGTTAACTAATCAGCGAAATTCTTTTACTCCTTCTGGTAGCTGCCATACAAAATGTCCTTAAAACACGTGTTCAAGAATATTGCCGATAACTTCAGAAGGGTTTAAGCTACGTCTTTCAAATTTGGAATGTGTTATTTTTCCAATGGTTGGAGCTAAATGTATCATTATGAAGAAAATCCTATTAGTCCTTCGTGTAGCTGCCATACAAATATCCTGTCAAATAGCCTTCACTTAATTTACGGAACTCACTATAACTCAAGTATTATTTTAGCTATGAACTCGAAATTTTGTACAAATTAGTTTTGAGTGAAAACAAAGTTCGAGTTTACTAATCAGCAAAATCCTTTTACTCCTTCTGGTAGCTGCCATACAAAATGTTCTTAAGACACGTGTTCAACAATATTTTTCGATAACTTTTGAATGCTTCAAGCTACGAATTTGAAATTTTGTACACGTTCATTTTAAACGGTTTCAAGAAAAAGCATAAATATGTAAGAAATCGAGTGAGTCCTTCCTGCACCTCCCATGTGAAAGTCCTTCAAAAAGGACATTTTTTTCGATGACTTACCCAGTTCAAAATATGAAATTAAACACTGAATATTGTCTTTTAGGTTTGAGTAGCAATCAAATGGGTGTCCTTAATAAAGGACATACAACATGCACACACGTAATTCTACCTTATCCCCAACTACAATTTTAATCGGAGTTCAGTACCCAAGGAGCACAAAGTCTCAGTAAAGTATTGAAGTAGTCGTGACGACGTCCGTTCTACAACTATAAAGTCAACATACTTCGAGCAGTAGTAAATACGGAGTATTGACGTAATAGCGATTAGTTGGTATGTAGACATTACTAGCTACATTTTGAAGTCTTAACAACTTTTTTTACAACTCTTTACCGACCTTAGTTTGTATGTTACTTATACTGACCAATGTACAACGTATTAGCGACCCCTGACTTTCTCGTCCTATATCGAGTAATAGTGACTACATGATAACTGGATATATGATTTTAAAGTCATCAACGGTATTTAAAGTCGCAATAAAGTCGCAAAAACTCATTTTAATACTTCATAGTCGCAATAATTATGCTTGAAATGTCAAACATGTTAGACTCTAGAAAACTTAGAATAAAGGTACGAAAGAAAGTTAAACACACAACGACATATTACAGAAAAGTGAAAACTTATCATATTTAAATCATGTACGTCTGCATTCGGGTCAAGTAATAAATCCTGTATTAAAGCCACAAATCAAATTTATCAAATTTACGATTTAAGGAAATTGAACTTAATCGGCGCGGCCATGAAATTGCAATGAGAAAACAAAATGTAAACTAGCCACCTATACACTTACACTCGGTAATAAACTTAGACTTACAACGGGTTTAAATAAATGTCATTATTACTGATATACGACTGATATGGGAGTGAGAAGTCATAAGTCATATATTGCACGCGTATCAGTTAATATCAAGTTAATGTTACTCAGCCTACGGTTATAAGTTACATATTAGTAGCAACTACAATAAGGTCGTACAGTGTGAAGACACCATTTAATGTTCAATATTTGTTTTTATAATATTCAATTTATAAAAAAAAACATTTTTATTAATGATTGAATATATCGTTGCAAGTAGAGAATAGATGAGATAGTTAAACCTTATACTATTAGAAGAAAACTTTATTTTAAATCTTTTAATTTAATCTAATTTTATATAAAAAAAGGAATTTTTTTTTTAATGATCAAGTTTTTAAGGCGCTCATTTTTTTGAGAAGTGTAAGTATTATGTTTACGATAAAGATCAATTTGTTTGAAAAATTGACCCATCGCATGAAATATAGATGATTTTTTATATTATACGTATTTATTTCGTTTGCTATATTTCATGTTCAATCATTTTGACAACTTGAAATTCTCAACTATTAAAGCAATTGTGGATCGATACAATTATAATAATATTGAATATGTATACACGCATATTAAAAAATTCTAATACAAAAGTAACGAAAATTTCCTACACACTACACCAATGACAGAAAGACGTACTGAAAGTCGCAATCAGTGGTAGCAATGATTTATGTACACCGTCGGCAGGACGTCGTTTATGAGTTATATAAACCTGTATACAACCTGATATGACGTCGTGTCGACTTCCAAATTTTTCCCCACGTGGTCGCTAAAGGGTCGTCCGCACGTCATCAGTCACACATATTGGGTAATTATGACAGTCAGAAGTCATTACTTCAAGTCACGCCAACCGATGAATGTGGTAATAGCGACTATTTTGTGTTCCTTGGGTATTCATCTAGAGTATTATACGATTGGCTTGCAGCCGATCGTGACTGCAGTATGTTTATTTTAAGAATAAACTAACCTTTCCAAGAAACGTCATAATCTCGAAACAACTCATGATATACTCCGACTTTGACCGCTCCCGAACTTTGACCCAAAAAATAATAAAGTTTCGCCCAGATCATTGTCAGATTTTTTTTTGGCTGTATTATTCACTTGCTTTTCTATGACTGTAAAATTTGAATGCCTGAGCCTTAAACGCATTCTTTTACAGACTTACGAAAAATATGTAACCTAAGTCGGTACGACGGTTTGTTTACAACCAGGAAGGCACGGAGGGTGACGGAAATGACCAAAAAGTTATTTTTTAGTTATTAAAAACTAATTTTGGTCGGTTTGATGTTAAATCAACGACCAAAAAGTTATAATTGTGGTACAGTCTGAGTTACGACTTTCCATCACGACGTTGTACCGACGTCGTATCTACTCAAAATTTTGAAAACTGGTAATATTGACGTAAACGTTATTTTTATGACTTCTCGAAGTCGGGCCGACGTCGGTACGAGTTACACTTTATAATAATAATATTTATTAGGTGATGATTTCGAGTATAAACTTGTGTTATTAATAATCAGAGATTAGACAATAGTCTTTACATCTTTACTTTTGCGGGGTATTTTTTACATACAAGTATTTCGAATTCTTTTGAAATTGGTGTAACATTGTGATAGGAAAATTTAGACAAAAACCTATTTCTATTCACTTATACACTAACTTTAAAGGAAAATAAAAATAAGAAATAAAAAATAAAAAAAATAAAAAAAAAATTTAAACTATAAGTCTAATTATTAGTTGACGTAACCAGAGGGTTAACGGATATTGTACATTTTTCGAGAAAGGTTAGCTGAAATTTATTGGCTGTGTCCGTGATCTTAGGAATGCCTGCTAAGTAGTGAAGGCGAGCGGTAGAAAAATAAAATGGTTTGTCCAGTATTATTTTCAGGCATTTGTTCTGAAGTGTTTGGAGTTTTATTTTGTGAACTAAAGCACACTGGTTTCATATTGGTGCTGCATATGAGTTACACTTTAAAAGGTTTACTGAGTTGTGCCAAACGATAGTTAAGAGTTTGCAACATTCAAAGTCTGTTGGCATTCGTGTGAGGAAAAATTCATTCGAATTCGACTTATTGCTGAAATTTGAAATTTGAACAAATCGCACTAGACTACGGTTCTAAATTGATTTTCCAGTTAATTACATGATTATTTAATTTCTGAACAATAAGTTAAACCGATCAATAATTAATTTTGGTCAACAATTGAAGCGAAATCGACTGATAAACAAACCACTTTTGTGATAAATATCTGCAATTTTGTATACTACCTAAAATCATTTGTAGTGTTGCTATTAATTTGCTATCAATTTTCAATTAATTTAATAATATCAACTGTTTCAGGCCCTTGTTTTGCTTTATAAAATCTGCTTCTACTTCCGTCCGGAAACTGAACGCCATTAAATCGAAAATTACCATGAAACCAATTTTTTTTTCGGGGAAATTATTCAAAAGTTCTGACGACAAAAACTTTGCGAAACGAAAAACATCGATAAATTTCTATTTCATACCGAGTCCATTGTGAAGTTGTCAGTACCATTATACAAAAATATTCTCAATTTGATAATTTCCGGTGTGCAATAACTGCAATGTGCGATTTAGTTAATGACGCGGAAATAGTTTGTTCAAAGTTATAATGTTGTAATCGAATCGATAAAATCGAAATATCAATGTCGAAAAATGGGTTTTTAAAAAAAATACTGTTAAATTTATTCGCCTAGGACACAATCCCTTAATTGCCGCATAAAAAGCTTTACATTTTGTGAATTTATCGGTGTTCTATGGACTGAATTTGTGTTGACAACCTTAAAACACGGATATAAAATGCAGATTGCACAAAAACATTACATGCAATGATTTTATTAAATCTCGACTAATCCAGCGACGACAATGGCATAGGATTAAATCGGCCTTTGAAATATGATCCGGAGCTGTTTTGAATATGGAAAATGGGTCGGTACTGGTGATTCCGGCCGGTATCGACAGAATTTCATTCGCATTATACTGGATTTAAACCGCACACATTCGCGTGATTTTACTTTATTATTTTTTAATAATACAGGATTGTGACGGACCTGAAAATTCCAAAAAATTTGCTACCCTTAAATTTTTGATCAAACAAGAAATTCAAATTTGTTTTAAAGTGCATGGTGCCTCGAACTTACTTACCTAAATGTCATGATATAGTTCTATCGATTGTGGAGTTTATAGCAAGACACATCCGGCACAAACCCAGAAAAAGTCCTGGTAACGTGGTTGAGTTATCCCAAGTTCTCCTTTTCAAGGATAGGAGAGCCCCGTAAAAACCAGAACCATAGGTGTGGGAATATATGGTCAATCCAGAAGCTGGCTTCAATGTAATTTTTTACCTATGGGAGGCCTTCAGCAGGATTTCACACAATCTTGTCTGTTTGCCATGAAGGGGGGCGGACCTCACCCAAAGGTCCAGGGGATCTAGCCACAGTCGAGTAAGTTTGTATGGCCTCATCAGCTGCTTGCGCAATTCGTATTTAATTAATTTGTTTTAATTTTATGAGCTCAGTGTCATTTAATTGGGCTTTTTTCCAATTTTCAATCGTTTAAAAGCCCAGTTTCAAGTTGAATTTCCATTTTCAATTTAGAATTTCAAATTCTTACTGGACTACTAAATATGAAACTTTAAGAAATTTTCAAAGAACAATTAACCCATTCCAAATATGTAAAAATTTCATTCGATAATTTTACCTTACGAGGTTGGTCCAAAAGTTCGAATTCTGATAATGGAGGACACACTAATTGATTGGTCAAAACTTTTTGAATAGGACAAAGATTCGCGGAGTGGAAGACCAATTGAAGCCACTTTGTCAGAAATTGTTAAGCGGGTAGAACAACTGATGCTGAACATTTGGGCTTGTCAAAAGTAAGCGCATGATGGGTCAAAAGTAAGCGCAAGAGGGGTCCCGAATGCGCCGGTTCACAGACAGCAATGAGCGTTGCTGCCGAATATGGGTTCCAGGAGATCAGCCATCCACCCTACAGACCAAAACCAACCACCAGTGAGTTCGCAGACAGCAATGAGCGTTCTTCCCGAACGTGGATTCCAGGAGATCAGTCATCCACCCTATAACTCAAACCTAGCCCCCCAATGAGACTATCTGTTCTTCAACCTTAAGCGGGACCTCAGATGTAGTCGTTTAGTGAATCGCTCAAGGACGCCGTGAAGGCAGATTTTGAGTGCGTGGAGGAACATTACTTTACAAGGGACATAGTGTTACTTTATGGAAAAACCACTAAGTGAATTTGACTTAAGAGCGAATATGTTGAAGAATAAAGCCTTTTTAACATTTTTAATATTTTTTTTTACTCAGAATAAGAACTTTTGGACCTCCTCTCGTATTAAGTTAAAGCGTATCCTCCTCAAGGACTCATATCTGATGATACGCATTGGTTTCATGCTATCCAAAATATGCCAGCAGCCTGAATGTATCTCTAAAGCTTAAATTTTAAGCTGTTTAGCATTTTATAGTTTAAACAGCATTGCGGGCGCTTAGCTTAGCTTCTTTGGTAGCTACACCATGTGAAAATTCCGTTTAAGTCACAAGGAGGCATCTCAATATCACCCGCTTTTAATTTAAAAAAATTTATTAATAATAACAATTAATAATTAATAATTTAAAAAAGAGGTACTCTAAAGATACCCCAAAATTTTGAATTTTCACTTTTCAGTGCTAGTAGACCCCAAATCCGTCTGTTCGCCGTCCTAAATCCTTTAAACTATTAACTTTAATTTTTTTCAGAAATTAGATTTTGTGGTGTTGTAATGTGAGGTGGAAGGTAGGGGAGAGGCTTAGACAAAAATTTTGGTTTCAATATCTCTGGAACCTTTTAAAAAAGAAAGTTAACATTTTTTATATGCATGCACATTTAAAATAAAAGTAGAAAAGTTCAATTAGAAAAAAATCAGATTTGCGTCGGCTCTCGGAGGTGGCCTTACAAAAAAATTGTTCGGTTAAATACGGTCCATTTATTTTCACGAATTTCGTCATATATCTTAGATCCTAGTAGAAATCGAACAAATTGTATTTTCACCAGCCACTCAGGCAATTACATTGAAATCGGGGAGGGGGGGGAGGATGGGGTGCCTAATTTTGATTGTATACGTTTTCACGAATTCTGACATATCTTTTAGGTGTGATGAGATATGGAACTAGTTTCTATTACCACATGCCTTTCACGTAATTACCTAAACATTTATTACAGAATTTTCTAATACGCATCTCCTTATGTTTTCACGAATTTTTCCATATGTCTTAGGTCTAACGGGAATAGAAATTGATTTTCATCTACTCACGCTTGTCATATATCTGAATCGAAAATAATTTCATGATTTTTTGATATTCAACCTCTCAGGAGATGCACAAGGGTTGTCCGCGTTTTCACGAATTCCGCCTTATCTATTGGATTTGGTTTGATATCGAATTGATTTTAACTTCCACGGACTTTTTGTATAATTGCCTAAAAATCATTATCAGTATTTTTTTTGTTATATTCAACCCTTAAATCGAAGCCTTTCAATTGACATAATTAATTTTCCAAATTCCCTCCTTGTGTCGAAACAACCAGCGATGTATGAAATTGACCGCGTCCTGGAGGTAATATTGTAATTGAAGCCCTTGGTATAACAAGGGGTCAACTGATTTTTTTAATAGCATCATAAGGCTTGACCTTTCTGAACCCTTATTGCATTTTGATGAAATTCATCTGATGTAGTTAACTCTAAATAATTTAATAATAACATTAATAATTTTAATAAAATCATAAAAAATTTAATAAAATAATTTTAATGCAATACGGGGTCAGAAAAGCCAAGTTGTCTCATCTCGTTGGAAAAATGAGTTGACCCGTTGTTGCTCCGAGGACTTCAATTTATCTTTTAAGGGTGTCAGTAACGTCGGCACCTTAGTCGCAATTCAATTTAACCGGACTTTTTCTCGAAAAATAATAAAGTGGTTTTCAGACTGTTGGAAGATTTTTTGAATTGGTAGGTAATTAGAAATGTAAGTTCGCTTACAGATTTTGCTTCCAAAATGAGTAAATAAAACATACTGCAGTCACGATTGGCTGCAAGCCAATCGTATAATACTCTAGATGAATACTGAACTTCGATTTATATTGTAGTTGGGGATAAAGTAGAATTACGTGTGTGCATGTTGTATGTCCTTTATTAAGGACTGCCATTAGATTGCTACTCAAAACCAAAAGACAATATTCAGTGTTTAATTTCTTATCTTGAACTGGTTAAGTCATCGAAAAAAAATTTCCTTTTTGAAGGACTTTCACATGGAAGGTGCAGGAAGGACTCACTCGATTTCTTACATATTTATCCTTTTCCTTAGAACCATTTAAAAATGAACGTGTACAAAATTTCAAAATCGTAGCTTGAAGCATTCAAAAGTTATCGGAAAATATCGTTGAACACGTGTCTTAAGGACATTTTGTATGGCAGCTACCAGAAGGAGTAAAAGGATTTCGCTGATTAGTAAACTCGAACTTCGTTTTTACTCAAAACTAATTTGTACAAAATTTCCAATTCATAGCTAAAAGATTACTAGAGTTATACTAAGTTCCGTAAATTAAGTGAAGACGTTTTGACAGGATATTTGTATGGCAGCTACACGAAGGACTAACAGGATTTTCTTCATAATCATACATTTAGCTCGAACTATTGGAAAAATAACATATACAAAATTTCAAAGACGTAGCTTAAACCCTTCTGAAGTTATCGGCCAATATTTTTAAACACGTGTTTAAGGACATTTTGTATGGCAGCTACCCGAAGGAGTAGGACGATTTTGCCCGTTAACGAACTTAGCCTTACAAATTCAACCAAACATCCAGATTCAAAATTTCAATATTCTAGGTGAAGGCGTTCTTGAGTTATCGTGCTAACGGACAGACGGACGGACGGACGTCAAGCGGATTTGAGGTTTTTGGCCACAAATAAACAAAAAATAATATATAAAATTTTTTTTCGTCCGAGGCTTGGTTCTATGCGTTACAAACTTTTGGGCTGGATTAAACTTATAATACTCTATATGATTTCATCTAGAGTATAAAAAATCTGCCAACAGTCTGGGCGCAACTTTATTATTTTTTCGGTAGAAGTTCGGAACGAGTTTAATTCTGAGATGCGGTGTAGTTTACTATGGGCCGTACTTCGGGTTATTTATAACCTCTGGTTAATTCCAGTTTTTCCAAAGATTTGGTATTATTCACCTCCGGTTATCGTTTTTAACCGGTGATTCGCTGGTTTTGTAATCACTGATTAAAGTTACCCAGGGAAAAATTTAACCGGTGGAAAACTTCCAGTTTTCTACGATATCCAGGGATTTAACCGGCGATTTGACAAATTTTGTATTATTCACGATTGAAGTTATAGCAAGATTTCATTTGTGGGATAATTGGAGTGATTCTGATGAAGAACATGACTCGAGCGTCACCAAAAAAAATGGCACAACGAATCGACATTGACATATGCGACGACAAAGACTTTTTCTGTCGATACCGGATTGCAAAGCCAAATGAATTTTTTCCATTTTATGGTTCTCCACCATCACTTCTTCCATCATCTCCCTCCAGTTTTCAGCTAGGAGTATAAATGGTCTAGGTCTCGTATTATTTGTAAGATCCCATCTCATACAGTTCTTCAGATATGAGGTGTGATTTTTTAAAAAAAATGCTTATCCATCGCCTCCCTAAAAAATACTTTTAGCCAACTCCTATTGTCCATCTTAAAAACATAAGCCACATTTCCTTTTCTGGTTTAATTGGTTTGTGAGACTTTGCAATGCAAAGTTTTTTACCACCCACCCACGCCACTGACCACTCTCAAAAAATTATTTTCGATCTATTCGCCTAGTTCCTTGTTTAGCAAGTATCAAGTTTCAACTTTGTGACATTAACCGTTACGAAGATATGGATTTTAGAATGTCTCGACCTAAGCTTTCAAGCGTTTCGGACACATTGTTTTTCTCCGAACTCCTGAACGCTTTCACTCATATAAAAATGAAGCCAGCAAGTGGGTACAATATCATAGATCTATTTATGTTCCGAATTTCAGCTTCCTAGCATAAATGGTTCCTGAAATATAAGAACCAAAGTATTACGTCTAAAACGCCACCCACATCCTTCCTCACCCCTCCACTAGAAACTTATCACTTGAAGGGGTCCACTCAATCTACCCTACCAATAAACTTAAATTCAATAGCTCCAAGGGTTTGTGAGATGCAAGCCTTCAATCGACTGTCCGCACTGTAAAATCCAACCACCCGGAAGCACATACTCAGAAAACTATCGGAATCAACAGGGATGGTTCTCGGTGAACGTGTAAGCCGTGCATCACACATGTCGTTTGTATTGCTCCTAGCTCGGCAACCATGAAAAAATTGCAGCCAATAATTCACATTTTTCCTGAAAATACAAATTTAAATATTCACAAAAAAGAAAAATGTCACATTCTGTAAATAATTAATAAAATTCTTGACGTTTGACTGGAAAAATAATGGAAAAATGGAAAACCAGCCGTTAAGATAACCCGACCTACTAAATCGCTAACCTGAGGTGAATAATACAATTTTATACCCAGAGAAATTAACCGGTGATTAAATTTAATACCCTGGATAAGTTAACAGCTGGTTAAGGCGAAAATAACCCGAGGTGAATAATACGGCCCTATGTGACTGAAAACCTAAAAAAAGTTCGGGAAGCGGTTAGAATGGGGTCGCGCTAGAATACTTACGCCGCTGCCACATATAACATATGAATTACATAATTGGGTCATACTCCGGGACGAGGTCTAAGTCCTAGTATAATATCAGTTGTTACGTGATTATGAGATTTTTAGTGATTTGGTTTTGGGCCATTTCATGAAATCGGAAATGCATTTGTAGGCGATAATATAAAAAGTCTGTGGAAGTACAAACCAATCTAATAACTCATCAATCTTGAGAAATATGTCCAAAGCCATACGTGCTATTGGAGTTGAATAACAAACATCCTGAAATCAACTTTTTGACGGTTATGTAGGAAGCCTTAGGAAGTAAAAATGAATTCGGTATCTCATTAGAACTTAGAAATATGTAAGAATGTGTGAAAACATATGCAACCTCCTTGCACTCACTTTGGGGTTGAATATCCAAAAATCCTGAAATGAGTTTTTAGATATATATAAAGAAAGCACGAGGAAGTAAAAACCAATCCGATGTCTTACCACTCCTAAGAGATATGACGGAATTCGTTAAAACGTCTTCAACCCGTTTTTACCCTCTTAGGGGTTGAAAAAGGAAAAAACCTGAAAACGAGTTTTAGGTGATTATAAAATAAGCCCGTGGATGTGAAAAGTTATTCGATATCTAATCAGACCTGAGGGATACGGCTGAATTCGTGAAAATGTATACATCCTCTTTACACCACCTTGGGGGTCGAATTTCAAAAAATCCTGACAACGCTTTCTAGGTATTTATATGAAGAATCCGTACAAAAAAAATTAATTCAATATTTGGAAAGACCTAATAGATATGACGAAAATCGTAAAAATATCTGCATTCCATTTTCACTGATCATTTTTTTCCCCACTTCCGAAAGCCAATAGATATTTGAATTTTGTTTTAATCAAAATTACTTTTCTAGTTTATTTACATATACGTACCAAATTTCAACCTTCTAGCATAAGCCGTTCTATAGTTAAGAAAAACACCCTCCACTCCCGTACCATACTACCCCTATACAAATTTTTTTCACCATGCTACTACTATAGCTCTATCTAAATACTAAGTTTCAGCTTTATATCATAATAGGTTCTCGAGATATAAAAGTCGGGACTTTTTACTTTTCACCTTCTCCACCCTCATTTTCTACACCCTCATCCCTGACATTTTTTCTGCTGGGGGTCTATTAGACCTACTTCTGGTAAAAATTTTAAGCATCTATCTTACACCGTTCTTGAGATATAAGACGTGATATTTTAAAAAAATTCTTACCCCCTCCACTTCCATGTTCCATCACCCCCTAAAAAAATTTTACTTTCAGCAAACTTTATTTGTCAACCTTTATACAGAGACAAAATTTTATTTCTCTAGTGCAATTTGTTCGTGAGATATCGTAATCTAAAGTTTTTCAACCCCCACCCCCGTACGTCACTGCCCCCTCCCAAAAATTTGTTTCCGATCTATTCTCCTAGTATACCTACAGATTATTATTAAGTTTTAATTTTGTGACATTAACCGTTTATGAGATATGTATTTTAGAATGTCTCTATCTCGCCTTTTTTGCGTTTTGGACGCATTATTTTTCCCCCCACTCTCACACCCCTTCACCCATATCGGCAATTTTTTTGGAAATGGGTCCACTATTGAAGCTCTATATAAATTCCAAGTTTCAGCTTCGTAGCACAAGCGGTTGCTGAGATCTAGAAACCAAAATTGTCCGTCTAAAACGATTCCCCCACCTCCCCCCTCACACTCCCAACCCCCAAAAAGTGGTCACTTTAAGGGGCGTACCCATTCTATTAAGAAAAAAAAATTCAATTCAATAGCTTATAGGGTTTAGAAGTTATAAGCCCTCAAACGTTTTGCGTACGGCGGACGGCGGACGGCGCACAGACGGACTGAAATTTTTTTTTGCTTTTTTGGTGCTTATTAGTCATGAAACGTATAAAAAAAATTTTTCAGGGTAGCAAATTTTTTTTTTTTAAGAATCGATAAAAATAATAAAGTAAAACTAAATACGTTTGAGTCTTGGTAGTCTAAAATCTTTAAAAAAGGAATAAAGTTCTCATTAAACGTATTCTAAAAATCAAGAAGGATAAAATTTGTTAAGGCTGTTGTTTTGAAACAAATGACTAAAACCGTTTTTTGCCCGAATTTTTAAAAAATTTTAAGGTATAGAAATTAAAAAAAATAAGTCCCTTGTTTATTTTGTATGAATTTTGATGGATTCCTCGTTACTAACTTTAAAAGCGATTATTTTTTATACCTACTCACAAATAATAAATTTTTGCTACACTGCAGGTCAAAAGAAAATCATGCGATATCAAAAATAATAATCAAATTAAAACTTACTTACTTTAAAATTGTAGTTGTGGTTAAGAAAAAAAAATGAAGACGGCAAAATAACTGTGACTCTTTTGATGTGAGCTATTAGAGGGGCGGGGGTACATTAAATTAATTAAGAACAAATGATTCAAAATATTTATGCACTTGTCATTAATCTCGAGCTATTGTTTTGAGGTAAATTTGAATACGAGCTACGCGACAAAAAACTAGCGATTCCATTCAGATGAACTAATTTTAGTAGCTATCAAAGTCATGTCGTAAAATTCTTAGCTTTCTGGAACCTTATATCAGAAGCAGTATCCCGTTTTGAACAGCAGTGTCTCTCCACAGAATGTTCAAAATTTTTAATTTGAACCAAAATGATTGCTTAGAAAGTACGACGGAAATTAGGATAAATTTGATATATTATGGAAGATCCACAAATTGTGAAAAAGTATTTAGTTTGATTTTTGCATATTGGTCAAGAGTTTCAGGCGTTAAGGTCGTGACACAATGGAAGCAGAAAGCAGCGGTAGCGACAGCAGCGTCGGTGCTTTCTGCTCTGCTTAATGAATTTCAATAAAAGCAGAGAAAAATGTGTCCATGCTAACTGGCAAAGAAAGTAGAAGCAGGGAAAAATGTGTCCATGCTAACTGTAAACAGTAACAAGTATTTTATACTCTTATTTGAGCGGACGAAAATATTTTGTTTCCGAATATATGGAAAAATTTTGACAACTTTTCTATTGTTGACAACATTCCCAATTCTTAAGGGATTTACGTTGGCTGTACTGAAGCAGAAGCAGAATTTTAGAATTTAGAACGAAAAATCAGAACTGCTTTCGTCGCTGCTTTCATTTAAACAGGAGCCATAATGATCCTGTGCTTTCTAAAAAAATGTTGCTTCTGCCACTGCCGCTCAGTGTGACCGTTTTGATATTTCTCAGGGTAGCAAATTTGGGTAGCAATTCTTAGCTTGGGTAGCAAAAATATTTTCTTATATTTCTTTTAATTAAATGGAACTAGTTACGTCATTACATGCTTATCTGTTAATCATAACACTGTATATCCATTACAAATTTAAAATGTTTAAAGAAAAAATAATATTTTAAAGTGTGAACATTTATTTAGGAAAATCAAAATTCACACAAAATGCACATTGTGCCCTTCGTTCGAACGAGTGATAGATTCGAAAAAGATGCTTAATTCAATTACGATTATGTATGCGGTATGCGCTACCACTATACTATATTTCTCAGTACAATAATATTAGACAGCTATCGATAGTACGCGATTTCGAATGCAAGACCAGAGGCGTGCATGAATTTTACATTTGAGTCGTCCAGTTGCAAAACCAGCCATTCGACGATTTTTTTTTGATTTTAAGGTTTCGGTATCCCTGGATTCGTCTCGTCTCAGGCTACAATTTTAAAACTAAATTGAGCATAAAAACCAGTCCTAAACCTTTAAAAATTAGGTTGGAAAAACCCAGTTAGGTGCAAAACCAGCCATATTTCTTTGATTTTGGTTTCAAAAGCTGACCTATTTTATCAGTTGCGAAACCAGCTTTATTTTTAATTAACACAATGATGACTAGTTTGGGTGCAAAACCAGACATATATTTTCTTATTTTTCTTGATACAATACTGTTTTAGACTATTATCAACTATTTTAAGAGACTTTTTTGTTATAGTTTGGTAATGGTAGTTGATATAACCTTGCATAATCATTGATTTGAGTTTTTTCCGTGTTTCGTTTGTGTTTTAAGGTTGTGAAAATAGATTATTATTTTAGAGACAGATTTACAGTTTTTAGTGATAATCAGGTCAAGGAACAACAAGAAATAGAACATCAGCTCGAGGAACAACAAGGAATTCAATAAACTACAAAGTCCAGGAAATGAAAACGTCAACCGAAAGAATGGAAGAGAAACATTGCAAAGCAACACCGCTAGAGTTGCAAAACCAGTCATATTTGCATTTCTGGTGCAGAACCAGCCATATCTAGATTCAAAACTATAATATCTTATTCATTTAATAAGCATAATATCAAAGCTTTGGCAGGGCAACAAAGAATATTTTTGTGATTTTTTTTAAAAAAAAAGCATAAGGATATCTTGCCTAGAAGCTGCATAGTCGGTTTTTGCCATTTTGCCACAAGTTTGTTGAAACAAATATGGCTGGTTTTGCAACTGGACGACTCATTAGATAGTCAAATCATATTTTTGGCGTACACAAGTTTTATAACGGCTAATTTTACCAGGGTAGCAAATTTAGACATGTAGTAACATAGTAGCAAAAAATTGTCAATAGTAGCATTTTGCTACCTTCGTAGCACTTGTGGTCACACTGCTGCCGCTGCTGAAAAGTTCCAGTGGTGGTCCTTCTTTGATTTTCTGTAATCGACATATTGAACCACATTCCTAATTTTTTTTTAATTTAAATTAAAACGTATTGAATATCAGGCGTACTTCTCATTTCATTAAGTCCAATTCGCTTTGTGTTTAAAAAAAAACCGCAGCGGGTATAACAACAAAATAAATAAAGTACATTTCCGCTGAAACTTAAATTGAAAAATGAATTTTTGATGGTAATACGTGCAGATGGGGTGGAAATAGTTTTCCCAGCTTGACTATTCCAAGAACCACTCTTATGTTATTTTGGCCGGTTGAATTTTTTCTCCTCGTTCAACCAACTTGTAAATATTTGAACAGATTTAGACTGGAGGACCTAAGCCACGATGATATCCTGTTTAGCTCAAATAACTATCCCATTTCTGAGACCCACTAGATGCACTGCGGCCACTAATACCGTGGGAAATGTACCGCCAAAGACCGCCTACCATTAATTTATCAATGGATAATCCTGTCATTTCTGTACGATTCGTAGGTCGAGTCCTGGTTGTTTTTGCGGCACGTTATCGAAATAAATTCTTTGTTTGTCGGGTCCTTTTTACGCTAATGGAATGCAGAAAAAACGGCCTAGTCACAAAGTTTGTGACCGAATTTATCTCATATTTTATTTCATTTTTGGAGAAAAAAAAAATGGGGTTGAAAACGAAGTGAGGGTGAAAACTTCATCAGGTGATGAAATGCATTACGTGATCAATAAGTGAACGATAATTTAATAGCCTTCTAAAACCTGAGTGTGACACGAATCGGGCTCGTTTATGGTGACAGGATTTTTCCCAGGACTTTTTTGTTTGCAGTATGACTCTATAAAATAGAGTGCACTCGAGTTAGTGTTCACCTGATTGCTTGATGCTTTCGGATTGATTGAATTGATGGTGAAAATTTAATGTGATTTTTTTTTTAAATTGAAGTTATTAATGCGAATTTGCATTAAGCAGAAATGGTCTGTTATGAGTTTGAAAGTAATGAATTAAGTTGAAGGGACAAAGGATATCTTAGTGTAGTAGTTTTTCGTCTAATTTTAATTATAAAATTTTCTGACGTCAGGCGTGGGAGATTCCAGTCCAAATTGAGTTTTGGTTGGTGTCTTGGCTTTGCTTGATTGCTTTTACGACAGACGGGGAAGTCAGCGATAGAGACGCAACGATTTTTAATTGAATTAAAAGGATAAAATTTATTTTTATCTATTTAAGTGCTTAATCCTTGCAATGCGGGTTGCCTCTTGCAACCCTGGTTTGTTATGAGATTGAAATTAATGAATTAAGTTTAAGGGACAAAGGATATCTTAGTGGAATGAAAACCATGAGGGTGTCAAAAAAATCAAAGTACTTTTAGTATTAAGGTTCACGCCTACTTAAATAAAAATAAATAAAAAAAAATAAAAGAAATAAAAGAAGTAAAAGAAAAAAAATAAATACAGGAAATAAAAGAAATAAAAGAAGTGAAAGAAATAAAAGAAATAAAAGAAGTAAAAGAATTAAAAGAAATAAAGGAAATAAAAGAAGTTAAGGAAATAAAAGAAATGAAAGATGTAAAAGAAATAAAAGAAATAAAAGAAGTAAAATAAATAAAATAAATAAAGGAAATAAAAGAAATAAAAGAAGTGAAAGAAATAAAAGAAATAAAAGAAGTAAGAAAATTAAAAGAAATAAAGGAATTAAAAGAAATAAAAGACATCAAAGAGCTAAAAGAAATAAAAGAAATAAAAGAAGTAAAAGAAATAAAATAAATAAAGGAAATAAAAGAAATGAAAGAAATTAATTAAATAAAAGAAATAAAAGAAGTAAAAGAAGTGAAAGAAATAAAGGAAATAAAAGGAATAAATGAAATAAACCATATAAATCAAATAAATCAGATAAATTAAATAAATCAAATGAATAAAATAAATAAAATAAATAAAATAACTAAAATAAATAAAATAAATAAAATAAGTAAAATAAGTAAAATAAATAAAAAAAATAAAATAAATAAAAAAAATAAAATAAAAAAAATAAATAAAATAAATAAAATAAATAAAATAAATAAAATAAATAAAATAAATAAAATAAATAAAATAAATAAAATAAATAAAATAAATAAAATAAATAAAATAAATAAAATAAATAAAATAAATAAAATAAATAAAATAAATAAAATAAATAAAATAAATAAAATAAATAAAAAAAATAAAATAAAAAAAATAAATAAAATAAATAAAATAAATAAAATAAATAAAATAAATAAAATAAATAAAATAAATAAAATAAATAAATTAAATAAAATAAATAAAATAAATAAAATAAATAAAATAAATAAAATAAATAAAATAAATAAAATAAATAAAATAAATAAAATAAATAAAATAAATAAATAAAATAAATAAAATAAATAAAATAAATAAAATAAATAAAATAAATAAAATAAAATAAATAAAATAAATAAAATAAATAAAATAAATAAATAAAATAAATAAAATAAATAAAATAAATAAAATAAATAAAATAAATAAAATAAATAAAATAAATAAAATAAAATAAATAAAATAAATAAAATAAATATAATAAATAAAATAAATAAAATAAATAAAATAAATAAAATAAATGTAATAAATAAAATAAATAAAATAAATAAAATAAATAAAATAATTAAAATAAATAAAATGATCCGTTTATTTTGAAAGTGGGGCAAGTCCATTTTTTGTTATTGCGAGATATTTAAAGGTTTGCATTTCAACAAATTTAAAAATATCGGTAAGCAGTAATAGACATATTAATTGCTTTTTGTGGTATTAGATAATGTAAGTTTATTATCCAATAGTGTATATAGTGCTAGCTAAAAAAAATTATGGTTTAATTATACCTTAATGGACTTGCCCCACTTTCAAAATTTATGAATTATTGTAATCGTTAATTTTAAAGAGTCATTCCGTGAAGAATCGCCAAAGTTGTGACTTTATCGTCACCGATTCTTTTGAAAATTTTTGTACTTGAAGAACTAGTGAAAAAAATAATTGGAATTCAATTTTTTTCTTCTATCTAATTTTTTTTGTCAGTTATAGTATGTGAAAGTATGTTAAAGTTTGCTCAAAAAAGGTGTCCGAGTTCTCTTTGAAAATGCATATCTCCGGTGATTTTTATCCTAGAACAATAAAATGAAGCTTATTTTAAGAGGGAAATATAAATAAAATATAGATAAAATATAGATAAAATACAGATAAAATATAGATAAATATAGAATATAGAAAAAATACAAATAAAAATTAGCCTTAAAATTTTTTTTTCACGGATATTTATTTTGTCCTTTATCCTTAAATATCTCAAAATGCGTTTCTTTTTCATTTTTTTATATTTTATAGGTTATAATGTTTTCCAAAACATATCAAAAAATTAAAAAAGGGGATCGGGGTAAAAAAAATCAATTTAAATTATTAGAGAACTAAACTAGCATTAAATTATTAAGAACCACTGATCTTATTCAATTTTTTTTCTTTGAGTTCCCAAGTTAATTTCTTGATATGTTTTGAAAAACATTATAACCTACCAAATACAAAAAAATAAAAAAATAAAAAAAAACGCATTTTGAGATATTAAAGGATAAAAGACAAAATAGTTATCCTTGAAAAAAATTTCAAGGATCATTTTTATTCGTAATGTTTTTTATTGCGACAATCTTCCCCTTTAAAATGAGCCCTATTTTATTGTTTTAGAATAAAAATTACCGGAGATATACATTTCCAAAGAGGACTCGGACACCTTTTTTGAGCTAACTTTAGCATACTTTCTCATACTATAACTAAGAAAAAAAATTAAGATAGAAACAAAAAAATCTGCCAATAGTCTGGGCGAAACTTTATTATTTTTAGGGTCAAAGTTCGGGAGCGGTAAAAGTCGGAGTGTACCATGAGTTGCTTCGAGATTTTTAGATTTCTTATGGAAAATTAATTTTGTTCTTAGTATAAAAATATTTAAAATAGAGATTTTTAGCTGATTAAACATTGAAAAAGTCCGTGTAGACTATTCGAATTTCAGTATATTATGAACACTAAAAGCCCATAGAAGCAAAAACGAATTTGTTGCCTTATCAGAATTAAGAGATATGACCAATTGTTAAAACGTATACAAACCTATTACTTCCACTTGGGGTTTGAATTTCGAAAAAATTGTGAAACAGGTTTTTAGACGATTTCATAAGAAGCAACCTGATATCTCATGAGACAAGACGGATTTTGAAAAATTTCTGAAAACGTAAGCAAACCCTTCACACCTCTTTGATTATGGAAATTCGAAAAATCGTGAATTGGTTGGCCGTAATAATCAATTTTATATCTCATCAGAACTAAGATATGGCAAAAATTGTGAAAACATATACAAACCCTTGGGGGTTGAATATCGAAAAATTGAGAAATGGGTTTGTAGGCGATTATATAAAAAGTCTGTGGAAATGAAAAGCGATCTAATATCTCATCGAACCTAAGAAATATGTCGAAGCTTTGAAAAGCATACAACCCCCTTACACCCATTAGGATTGAATATCTAAAATACTGAAATTGACTTTTTGGCTTTTTTATATAGGAAACCATAGGAAGTAAAAATGAATTCGATATATCACCAGATATGCAACCTCCTTACACCCACTTGGGGGTTGAATGTTCAAAAATCCTGAAAGGAGTTAATAAATAAATATGAAGACAGCACGAGAAGTAGGAACCAATTCAATTTCTTATCACTTCTAAAAGAAATGACGGAACTCGTGAAAACATGTTCAACCCATTTATACCCTCCTAGGTGGAAAAAGGAAAAAAGTTAAAAACAAGTTTTAGGCGATTATTACGCAAGCCCATGAATATGAAAAGATATTCAATATCTGATAAGACGTGTGGATATAGTAGAATTCGTGAAAAAGTTTACAACACCCTTTGCACCTCCTTAAAGGTCGAATTTTAAAAAATCCTGAAAACACTTTCTAGGTATTTATATGAAGAATCCATAGAATAAAAATGAATTCAATATTTGGGAAGACCTAATAGATATGACGAAAACAGTGAAAATATATGCATTCCATTTTCACTGATAATTTTTTTTGCCTTCCCCCTCCGAACGCCAATGGATATTTGAAATTTTTTTTTATCTAAATTAGTTTTCTAGTTGATTTACATAAACGTACCGAGTTTCAGCTTTGTAGCATAAGCCGTTCTATAGATAGGAAAAACACCCCCCACCCCCGTACCATACTACCCCTATAAAAAATTATATTTTTCCAAGATGCTACTAATATAGCTCTATCTAAATACGAAGTTTCAGCTTTATATCATTATAGGTTGTCGAGATATTAAAATCGGAACTTTTTCCTTTTCACCCTCCCCCACCCTCACCCTTTACACCCAAACTTCCAAAATTTTGTTTTCTACTAGGGGTCTATTAGACCTACTTCTGGTAAAAATTTTAAGCATCTATCTTATACCGTTATTGAGATATGAGACGTGATTTTTTAGAAAAATTCTTATCCCCTCCACTTTCATGCTCCACCGCCCCCTTAAAAAATTTTGCTTTCAGCAAACTTTTTTTGTCAACCTTTATACAGAAACCGAATTTTATTTATCTAGTGCAATTGGTTCGTAAGATATCGCAATCTAAAGTTTTTTACCCCCCACCCCCGTACGCCACTGCCCCCACTCAAATTTTTGTTTCCGATGTATTCTCCTAGTATACCTACAGATATTCATTAATTTTGAATTTTGTGACATTAACCGTTTAGGAGATATGGATTTTAGAAAGTGTCGATCTCACCTTTTTTGCGTTTCGGACGCATTATTTTTCCCCCCACTCCCAAACCCCTTCACCTATATTGGCAATTTTTTTGCAAATGGGTCCACTACTGAAACTCTATATAAATTCCAAATTTCAGCTTCCTAGCATAAGCGGTTGCTGAGATCTAGAAACTAAAATTTTCCGTCTAAAACACTTCCCCCTCCTCCCCCTCACACCCCCACTCCTCCAAATTTGGCCACTTCAAGGGGCCTACCCATTCTGTTCATAAAAAAAATTTCAATTTAATAGCTCAAAGGGTTTGGGAGCTACGAGCCTTCAAACGATTTTGCGTACAGCGGTCGATGTACGGCGTACGGCGGACAGACGGACTGAAATTTTTTTTTGCTTTTTTCTTGTCTACTCGTCATGAAACGTGAAAAAAAAAATTTTGAGGGTAGCAAATTTTTTTTTTTAAAAAATCGAAAACAATACTGTATTATTAAAATAATAAAGTAAAATTGGATTTCAATTATTTTTTTCACTAGTTCTTCAAGTAAAAAAATTTTCAAAAGAATTGGAGATGGTAAGATCACAAATTTCGTAATTTTTGGCGATTCTTGATAGAATGACCCTAAACGGATAATATTTTAGTTGCATCATCCTTTTTTAATAATAAAAACAAAATACTGTTTAATTTTATATAGATATTTATTAGTTTGAGAAAAAGTAAAATAAAACAAAGAAAACAGTTTTTAAATATTCAGTAGAGAATATAACATAACAAAAAACAATTCATTTTTATAAACAATTTCAATGGAATTATTCATTTTCGTAAATCATTTACTTTATACGAGTACGTATTGAATTTTACTTAGGATTTAACATCTTAAAATATTCATGATGAACGGGAGATATATATGTCAATAAGTCCATCATGTCCTTATATTTTTCAGATGTAATAGTTTTGCTTTTTTCATACAAAGAAGTTAATTTTATATTTGCGAAATTAGTTGGTCTTCCTCGTCGTGGTGATAAATCGATAATTTTAAATAGAACTTGCTTGCAGGCTGATAATAGAAGTTGAATACTATATATTTTACAGTATTTTGCAGTCTTGCCAATATTACTAAAATTTTCTGGTGTTGGAAGTAAACATATTTTTATCGAAACAATGAAATTTGTACTTGTTATTATTTTTGAAGTATTGTACAATTATCAATTACCAATGTCAGGAATAGATAGATAGAAACATATTTTTTTGACATGATGTAAAACCAACACATTGGTTTCACAACAAAAACCGGAGCTAAATTATGCCATAACATATTCGGTTAAAAATAATTTCAGCCAAAGATGGACTTGCATCACTTTCAAAATAAACATATTTACAATACCGTTAATAGCTAAAACTTCCATCTCCCAAATATTACGGAATTTGAATTTTTTGACTAAAAATTGTTTACAGATAAAAAGATCATATTAAGTTTTATCTATAGTTATCATTATCTTAATTTTTTTGAAAAATAGACTTGCCCCACTTTCAAAATAAACGGCTCAAATTAATAAAACAAAATAAATATAATAAATTAAATGAAAGAAATAAAATAAATAAAACAAAATAAATATAATATTAAATTAAATGAAATAAATAAAATAAATAAAGTAAAAAAAATAAATAAAATAAAATAAATTAATTTTTCGTTATTTTTTTGCTTACTCACAATTTCGAATATTATTAGCATAGTGAAGTAAAAGAATTATATTTTCGTATATCTGTACGATGAATCATAATCGGAATCTGGGTGTGCCGCTCTCTACTTGTAAGCTGCTACTGTGATTGGACTCAGTTGAGAAAACCAACTCAAGACTGTATTACATGTCACACTACGAGACAGATCTGGTCGAAGCTGATGACTTTGCTCAAAAGGGTGAATATCAGCACCACAGTCGGTGTCCTGGCCGAATACTGTCTTATAGGTCGGCATGCCAGAAGACTCCGCCTCTTTTCAGACGACTTCTGTAGAAGCTGCCTGGATGAGGAAGAGGAGGAGACAGTCCTTTATATTCTTCATCCGCTAGAAGGAAAGCTCATCTTGGAGTTTCAACAATCTTTGTGACCTTACCTTGTCTTGAGAATCCAACGCTTCATTGCACGCTCTAAAGGGTTTGACGAGTTGGACCAGATTCGATGATCTTGTGGTTATACAACGGACCTTTTTAGGTCTAAGTGTGTCCGTGTTCTCATGGGCAGCCACGCGTACCTACCTACATACCTACCTACGATGAATTCTTTTTTTTTATGTTCTTGTGCCTCGGTCTCCAAAGGTTGCACTGCACATAATCACCTACCGGAGAATACGTTACATGGCTAGTTTTAAAGTGATCTTAATTTTGCCAACACGTAGTTCTCTTAGCTCACTAGGGGGCATATAAAACAATTAAACGCTCTACCAGCAATCAAAAGAAATAAGTGTTAAAACCGCCTTTTTGGCGGGGAACTATAATTCGTACTTCCTCCGTATCTAAAAATTTTTTTTGATTGGCTCCCACTTCCGTCGCATCTTTATTGTCACATTTATAGGATAAGGGTAGATTATTATCATTGTAATAAAGTGTGTAATAAAAAGCGGTAACTGGTGCAGATTTAATCGGTCTCACTTCTCGACAAACACTCAAATTTCATTACCAACCGAACGTGATATTATCGTGACCATTCTACCTTAATTTTAATGACATTTCGCACTGTACGTAAGCATCTTTGAGGACAATCATGTGGGCTTTAGTACACTTAAATTGAAATGTAAAAAAACCACTGCCCTACATAGTTACCCACTTTTTGTCAGTATTCTACCGTTTCACACACAACGGCAAATTATGTCATATAAAAAGGAAATTCTGAAGGGGATGCAGGGTGAAAAAAATAAAAACAAAATCGCGAATTACGCGAGGTGAGGACCAAAGAGCGGGTCCTTGTACCAAAAGGATACAGTAGTTGAACAATAAATCCTGGGATGCGCTTTTATTTTTCAAACTTGTTATGCATGAAGCGTCAATTTATTCAAGTATTTCGCGGAACCTCTATACATATGTGGAGTGATACTTGGGTCCTTTATCCACGTACCAAAGTCCCATGCCCTCTGACAGCCCTGACATGCATTTTTATGGATCCTGTTTTTTTTCCGACGCCCTCTGGAACATTCGTATATTATAAAATGATACTATGAATTCTCTGCTCTACTCGGCAAGTATTCAGGCCCACAATATTGTATCTATAGACTCGTAGATGAAAGATACGTTGCATCATATATGCCATATGAGGACGTGTTTACTTGGCTCGATTGTTTTTTTTTGGACCAGTTTTTTGATGCAACATATTGTTATTATATTGGGCACCAAATTGTCCTCGGTAAAAGTGGGTTTTACTTTATGCAAATTTCTGAAGAGATCAAAGAAATTTGTCAACAGTTAGGGATAGTAGTGTGTAACTGGATGAACATGTTGCCACCATTTTGTCGTTAAAACTGGTATTTAGTCAGAACTTTTATGGGGACCAGTTGGTAGCTTATTGTGGAAGCAAGCCTTCATACCAAAGGTTGTGCATTTAAATTTTTCCATCACTATTTTTAGTTTTTTTCTTTAAATTATTTTCTGCCATTTCAGCTGGGGTTGTAAAATTGGAGATTCTTGTCCAAATTGAATTTTGGTTGGTGTCTTGGCTTAGCCTGATTAGTTTTACGACAGACGGGGAAATCAGCGAGACTAAAAGAGAATTAAAAAGATAAAATTTTTATTTATCTGCTGAAGAATTTTCATAAGGTTGTGTGTGCCTAATCTGTACAATATGGGTTGCCTCTTGCCAGGTTTTACACTAACAAGACAATTTAAGCAGTTGTCACCTAATCTAAATTTATATTCTTTCGGAATTGTAGACTACACGATAAAAGATACCCTGGCGTTAATTCACCATACCAACCTGTCCAATATACCATAATTAGTCACGTTATCTAAATGAAGCTAGAAGGAACCAGTAATGTGTGAAACTTGGCGGAACAAAGATTGTCCACATACGCGAAGGGAGTGCTTTGTGTATGCAGTGGAACTGGTCAAGCAAATTTGCATGCAAAACGAATAACTTAAGGCTTAGGATTAAGATACAATCAACCCCTTACCCCTTTATTTTTTTTCTGTAGCTAGGTAGATGTACATTAGCCTTGTAAGCCGGGAGGTAGGAGCAGTAGAAAATTATTCGTGTGTGTTAACTATTAAAAAAATAAACACAAGACGCTTTTACTTTGGTCAAAATAAAGTCATACTTTTGAAGAATATTGCTCAAAACAAGCTGGTAGCTGAACGCTCTAATGAACATTCCACTGGAACATAATATGTGAGATGAGACGAAGGTGTATGATGTTGCTTCTGTAAACAAACAAAAAATTTCACGTTACAGAGAACTACACTGCGCCCTGTATCCATCCTGCATACATTTGGCGGAAGTAGGAAGGTACGCCGTCGAAAATGTGTAAGCATACAAAGGGTATGTTGATGGCTTGGACATATACCACATCCCCAATACCGTCATCATGCCAGGGGAGGTTAAACTCTTCCGGTATACAAACAATTACGTTTTCATTTTTGAAGCGATATTCTGTGCAAGACCTTGTGGTTTTAAATGTAAAAGTTGGAATGAATGGTGGCGAGGACCCTGTTTGTCGTGAACTACAACCGGGGTTATTTGCTGCAAGCGTTTAAGGGTTAATTTTTTTACTTGAGGGTATGATGAATTGTTGAGTTGAAGATTGAATAATATCATCATGTTTCGCTCCCCAAGTGAATTGGACAGCAGTAACGATAGAGTGGTAAAAAGTGATCACAAAATCTAGATGAAGTTTTTAATTGTTCTGGCAGTTAATCAGAGAATTTGTGAATATAGAATTATCCGATGGTATTATGCCTTTACTGGTTGGTATTAAGAATTTTCGGGTTCGAATTTCTTGATTCTAAACAGGAGAGCGAAAGGTACTGCGTCCAAATAAGCCATCCAACCACGAAAGACGCCTAAAGAGCCTTCGAACAGAGTCTTCAACGCCGGTATGTGGAAATCTATCCAGATCAAACTAACTCTCCAATCCATTCATTTAGGATTATGTTAGGGGATCGAGAAGCGCCATCTTAGGACGATTATATTTCAAACGAATACTCTCACCATGTTCTTGAATATGGCAGATTAGCGAATTTCAGTGATCGGTAGATGTATTGAAAACTCCGCAGCAGTTTCTTTGAAGAATTTCCGAATTGTGGGAACTTTAGCTCTACTGTGCAACTGAGTGACCCTTGTTCAGATAAGGGCACTGAGAGCCGCTCTGAGGCCACGATTTTGGTTTCACTGTAATTTAGAAGTTTGAGAATATTGAATATTGAGAAGTTAGAGTATTGCTGGATGACTCTATGCCGGGGAAGCACAACATGCGATCGGACTGATGATCGCTTCAGCAGTTTCCTGCGAGGGAAGAGCCTGCTGCGAGCATTGGTGTACAGAAGTTTCGAGCCATACTGGATTTGTCCAAGATCTTTTGGATATGCTGGCTAAAACTCAAGTTCTTGTCTAAGTTGAACCCAAGACACTTGACGACTAACTTCCAGGGAATGTTACCCTCCAAGATGAAAACATTATTTTGTGGGGTTTTCAAGCGTTCGCTTTTGGTAGGACTAACGACAATCTTCCATAGTTTGAACCAGTCCTCAAATTTCGTGGCCACCGTTTGTAATCCTCTCATAGTTACAGTGAGGCTCCAAGTCTGACACATAAAAGCAGGGTCGACTGCATAATACATGAAAATCGGGTGTTCCAAACTGGGTCCATCTGCGATTAGGATCGAAAAGAGCAGAGGTTATAGCGTCGAGCCCTGAGTCACTTCAATGGCACCTAATGATGATCTTTCCTCCTTCACCTACACTTTGAACGATCTTTTGAAAAATTTGGGATTTCAATATTTTCCGAACCAATTGTATCAGGTAGATCAATTTTGGTTTGTGTATAAAGGGTTACAGATGGAGTCTAGCAAATGTAAAATTTTGGAGAGGGAAAGTGGAGCACGTAAGTAGGGGGATCGAAATTTATCAAGCAAAATAAATTTTTAAATCTGAAGATTCATCCTGATATGATCTTTAAAATTGTGCAGTGATTGGCCCCAGTAGACCTCTAGCAGAAAAAAATTTCTGAGGTGCGGGTATAAGCTTTGATGGTGGGAGGAGGTGGAAAGGAAATAATTCTGATTTTTACCGGAAAGGATAGAAAGCTTAAAACTGACGACAATATAGAGCCACTAGAAAGATAAAATTTTTAATAGGGGTAGCAATGTACGGTGGTGATTTTCTGCATCTTAGAACCGACTTATGCTAGGAAGTTGAAACTTAGTACATATATGGAAATGTACTGCAGAAGCAATTAAACAAAAAAAAATTCAGAGGCGTACATAGTGGAAAACTGAAAAAAAATTCCGTTCAAAGGGTTTTTTCTACATTTTCACAAATTTCGTTATATTTTTTAGACATGTCGAGTAATCAATTGAATTTTACTTTGGCGGGCTCTTAACATGAGCGACTAAAATATTTGTCCAAGTTTTTCGATACTCAACCCCCAAGTGGGTTTAAAGGGGTGTAACGACTCGAATTTCCGGGGTAGGCTCATCGGGTGCCGGGATCCGTTACAAAACATTTATTTTTGTCGAACTTCACTTTATTCTATAAATATAACATTTGTTCTACTCCAATTCACATTCCAATGCTTCTTGTTCGTTGCGTCATTCAGCTCCGCTCCTGGTTTCCTTCTCCTACGTCTACGTCTTCATCACACTGACTTGCGTTGACTCACGTTGGCTATGTCACCTCGTCGTAGTCTCCACTTGGCCTCCTGCGTTACTTTGCGCTGCTGCGTTGGCTTGCGCTGACTGCGTTAACTTGCGCTGACTGTATTGTTCTGCGATGCTGCGTTGGCTTGCGTTGACTGCGTTGCTTCGACGTCGTCTCCTCTCACTGTGTTGTCTTGCGTTGTTTTGCGCTACTGCGTTGGCTTGCGCTGACTGCGTTGCTTGGACGTCGTCCTCTCTCACTATGTTGTCTTGCGCTGGCTGAGTTGTTGTTGGCTTGCGCTGACTGCGTTGCTTCGGCATCGTCTTCTCTCGGCTTCCTGCTGCTACTACGCCCTGCTGCGTTGGCTTGCGCTGACTGCGTTGCTTCGATGTTGCCTTCTCTCGGCTTCCTGCTGCTACTACGCTCTACTGCGTTGGCTTGCGCTGACTGCGCTGCTTTGACGTTGTCTCCTCTCGGCTTCTTTCTGCTGCTGCGTCCTGCTGCGTTGGCTTGCGCTGACTGTTACTTCGTCATCGTCCTCACCCGCTCAGTTCTTCGTTCGATTCCGACTTGCTTATTGATGGAAGTACAACTCCACAAGAGCAATAGCACAAGTTGAACCGATCGAGCTCAGTTTCCCAATATTGTTAAAGAAAGGAAGTACAACTCCACTATCTCTGTCACAAACATGGGTACCGCCGACTGGCCTGCTCAGTTCTTCGTTCAACTCAAACTGGTTTATTAATGGAAGTACAACTCCACAAGAGCAATAACCCAAGTTGAATCGATCGAGCTCAGTTTCTCAATGTTGCTTCAAAGAAAGGAAGTACAACTCCGCTATCTTGTCACAGTATGAGCACTGCCGACTGGCTTGCTTTCTGGCTGATTCGTTCTCGTATATATTCTGTGAAGAACATTTCTTATCCGTGAATTATTTCTTATGTAAAATTCGTGGTTTGGGTATGTACTTCCCGGTATATATTCCCACCGCGTTTTGTGTACTTGTCGGCGGGTTTATCTGCCACGCTGCGTCGCCTGGGACGCTGTTGTGGTCCTGCCGGCCCTTTTCCAGGTATATACCAATTTTTAGTGCTGTGTTACAGCTTTGTTGTGTCGTTTTTCAGGCTTACGTGTTTTTATTGTCTTTTTCAGGTTCTATGTTACTTGTTCTATGTTTTTGTAATCCTAAGTTTGTAATTCATGTACTTAATCCTATGTTGTTTAATTCTTGATGTTTTATAATCCTAAGTTTGTACTTCATGTACTTAATCCTATGTCGATTGGTGTGGGTGGAAATTATCGAAAAGTTTCCGTCCTTACAGGGGTTGTGTACATTTTCACGAATTTTGATATATTTCTTAGGTCTAGTTAGATAGCGAAATCGCTTTCACTTCCAAAGGCTTTAAATATTATGGGAAAAAAGGCGACTTAAGCATTTTTCGGTATTCAACCTTCTAGTGGTGTAAAGTATTGTTAAAATTTTCACGAATTCTGACAAATCTTTTAGGTTTTATGAAATCAAATTCGGTTTTACTTCCATGGCTTATAATCTAAAAATTAATTTCGGGATTTTGCGATATTCAACCCCTAGGAGGGTGGGTGTATACTAATTGTGTACGTTTTTACGAATGCCGTCAAATAACTTAGGACTGATGAGATATCGAAATCGCTGTCACTACTAAGGGTTTTAAGTAGGTAGGTAGGTAGGTAGGTAGGTAGGCTGGTAGGTAGGTAGGTAGGTAGGTAGGTAGGTAGGTAAGTAGGTAGGTAGGTACGCATGGCTGCCCGTGAGAACTCGGACACACCTAAGCTAAAAAGGTCCGTTGTGCTACCACGGGATCCGGTCCTACTCGCTAAAGGATTTCGAGCTTACAATGAAGCGTTGGATTCTTGCAACCTCCGTTGCAGCAAGGTCTCTAAGACTGTTGAAGAAGTAAGCTTCTAGATGAGCTTTTCTCCTAGCGGATAGAGCTCGACAGGTAGAGAAAAAATGAAGGACTGTCTCTTCCTCCTTCTCATCCAGGCGGCTTCAACAGAAATCGTTTGAGAAGAGGTCGAGTCTTGTCAGGACATACTCGCCCTTTTGAGCAAAATCAGCCTTTTAGAGCGTTTCAGATCCAGCTTCGGCCAGATCTGTCTCTGGAGGCTTTTTAGAACGTCATTTTGTAGGTGGTCAATCGCATAGTAACCTACTATGCATCTCAGCACTAAACGCATTTCGGACTTCTACAAAATAATAAAGTTGTGCCCACTTTGTTGGCAGATTTTTGGTATAAGGTGAGTGGGTTCAAAATTTTTGGAGAAAATTTTGGAACCGGTTAGTGTTCACTCGTAAAAAAAATCTAATTGGTCTAATTTTGCCAGAAAGAGATACTTTGTTCATCGGAATGACCCAATCATATTTCAGGTGTTTTAATTCTTACATCCATAAAATCCTGGAAGAACCACTTCAACAATTTCCTTAAAAATAAATCTAATATTTGCCGAGTGTGATTAATTTCGAGCGGCACAAGTTATTAAAATCTATTATAAAATTCGGGGCCACTATACCAACTAAAACCAGGTCCACCTACAAACCAAGTTCATAACATTCATATGTTCGTATGCATTGTACGCGTTCACATTCTATGTACAGAAGACTTTGAGAACATGGTGCATAAAAATTTCATAAGGTTGCATAACAACATAAAATTGGTCCTCTCCGTTTCGTTGCATACAAGGCTCGTGTGGCTGAGCCTGAGCCTGAGCCTTCAGTTCATATTTCAAATATGCGATTTCCATTTGAGAATGTCGCCATGTACAACATACTTTAGTATTTTCTATAGATGGCTGTTTCTATTCACGGGGATGGATAATATGAAAATGATATGAAGCTGGTTTCGTTTCGCCCATACTTGGGGGATTTTTGTTTAAAATTATTATTTCCACCCCTTGTCCTGTCCTAAATCCCGGCAACTGTTATAATACTCGGTGGATAGTGGCCAGATTTATCCTCATAATATCGGATTTTTTTTTATTATTTCGATTCGTTTTTTTGTGCATTATTCTGGAGAATGGCGTTTAAAATTTATAAAACTTTTGTAAACTTTAGCCTATTATTTCTGCGGTAGTTGAGGCAACAAAAAATTCAATAGCGAAGCATTGTCATCATAGAATATGTGTGCACTTAAAATTAGGCTCCATTCGATACAAAAAGAAACATTTCTATAAGGACTTCGGGATATTGACTTTGTGATGATACGAGGATTCATTAGAATTTTCTGAAATGCTTTTGAGTCTTAGCATATTTTCATTTTGTTTTCAATGCAGAATTCATCTTCATCCGAAAACTTTAGATAGATAAATAGATTTCCGAGATGAGCTCCGGCGGTCCCAAGCCCGTTTGAGACTAAAGGAGGGAGCATGGAGTTAACCCGAATGGCCAGTAACACCAGTGCGTCTCAGGAAGTAGGCAAAAAGTATGACATAGTTGGACTCGCAGCATAGCTGGGAGAACTCCAACATATCATAGTCAGATGAAAACTTCCACAATTTTCCTACCGGAGTGTAATAAATAAGTACGATTGGCACTCCAAGTCGAGTATTTAGCGAGGCACCGACAAAGCATTACCGGAAAAAAAGACTACTGTCCAGAAACCTGGAGGATGCCAGGGCTCGATTTGGACCCGATTGTAGTGGCGTTGACATTATTTTCGCCACTGTCAATTTGGCTGTTATTTCTGACGACTTTGTAGACATATTTTTAGTATCAATCGAAGTCGGCGGCGAACTTAATGAAAAGAAAAGAAATTCGATTTTTTCTCAATCCAATACTTTCAGTCAATTTGATTACAACTTAAAAAAATAATCTCTTGATTTTTATTTTACCTTAAATAACTTGAGTTACCTTAGTAATTATTATTAACTCTGTCAATAATAAAAAGTATTATCAGATTATGGAAAAGAAACGTATTCCTCACGTACCCGTGGGTATGAGCACATAGGCTGAGATTTTTAAAAGGGACCACTTAAATTAAAGTTAAAATTAAATTCAAATCCGCAAACAGATTTAAAAAAAACAATTTGAGCCCAGGAGAGCGGAAGTTCATGGAGTGGTACATAGGTGTAGCTTGGGGGGTACGTGGTGAGTACGAAACGTACCCCTCACGTACCCCCCAATGGGTTTGAGCACATAGGTAGAGAGTTTTACAAGTGACCACTTAAATTAAAGTTAAAATTATATTAAAATCCGCAAACAGATTTAAAAAAAACAATTTGAGCCCAGGAGAGTGGAAGTTCATGGGGGGGTACATAGGTGTAGCTTGGGGGGTACGTGGTGGGTACGAAACGTACCCCCCACGTACCCCCCAATGGGTATGAGCACATAGGTAGAGAGTTTTACGAGTGACCACTTAAATTAAAGTTAAAATTAAATTCAAATCCGCAAACAGATTTAAAAAAAACAATTTGAGCCCAGGAGAGCGGAAGTTCATGGGGTGGTACATAGGTGTAGCTTGGGGGGTACGTGGTGGGTACGAAACGTACCCCCCACGTACCCCCCAATGGGTATGAGCACATAGGTAGAGAGTTTTACAAGTGACCACTTAAATTAAAGTTAAAATTAAATTCAAATCCGCAAACAGATTTAAAAAAAACAATTTGAGCCCAGGAGAGCGGAAGTTCATGGGGTGGTACATAGGTGTAGCTTGGGGGGTACGTGGTGGGTACAAAACGTACCCCCCACGTACCCCCCAATGGGTATGAGCACATAGGTAGAGAGTTTTACAAGTGACCACTTAAATTAAAGTTAAAATTAAATTCAAATCCGCAAACAGATTTAAAAAAAACAATTTGAGCCCAGGAGAGCGGAAGTTCATGGGGTGGTACATAGGTGTAGGTTGGGGGGTACGTGGTGGGTACGAAACGTACCCCCCACGTACCCCCCAATGGGTATGACCACATAGGTAGAGATTTTTACAAGTGACCACTTAAATTAAAGTTAAAATTAAATTCAAATCCGCAAACAGATTTAAAAAAAACAACTTGAGCCCAGGAGAGCGGAAGTTCATGGGGTGGTACATAGGTGTAGCTTGGGGGGTACGTGGTGGGTACAAAACGTACCCCCCACGTACCCCCCAATGGGTATGAGCACATAGGTAGAGAGTTTTACAAGTGACCACTTAAATTAAAGTTAAAATTAAATTCAAATCCGCAAACAGATTTAAAAAAAACAATTTGAGCCCAGGAGAGCGGAAGTTCATGGGGTGGTACATAGGTGTAGCTTGGGGGGTACGTGGTGGGTACGAAACGTACCCCCCACGTACCCCCCAATGGGCATGAGCACACAGGTAGAGATTTTTACAAGTGACCACTTAAATTAAAGTTAAAATTAAATTCAAATCCACAAACAGATTTAAAAAAAACAATTTGAGCCCAGGAGAGCGGAAGTTCATGGGGTGGTACATAGGTGTAGGTTGGGGGGTACGTGGTGGGTACGAAACGTACCCCCCACGTACCCCCCAATGGGTATGAGCACATAGGTAGAGAGTTTTACAAGTGACCACTTAAATTAAAGTTAAAATTAAATTCAAATCCACAAACAGATTTAAAAAAAACAATTTGAGCCCAGGAGAGCGGAAGTTCATGGGGTGGTACATAGGTGTAGGTTGGGGGGTACGTGGTGGGTACGAAACGTACCCCCCATGTACCCCCCAATGGGTATGAGCACATAGGTAGAGAGTTTTACAAGTGACCACTTAAATTAAAGTTAAAATTAAATTCAAATCCGCAAACAGATTTAAAAAAAACAATTTGAGCCCAGGAGTGCGGAAGTTCATGGGGTGGTACATAGGTGTAGCTTGGGGGGTACGTGGTGGGTACGAAACGTACCCCCCACGTACCCCCCAATGGGTATGAGCACATAGGTAGAGATTTTTACAAGTGACCACTTAAATTAAAGTTAAAATCTGCCAACAGTCTGGGCGCAACTTTATTATTTTATGGGTAGAAGTTAAAGTTAAAGCTTATAGAAGTACAAGTGAACTCCAAATCTCAATATACCTTAGGAATATATCAGAATTCGTGAATATGTACACAACCAATTTACTCCCCCTTAGGGGTTGGATATCGAAAAATTCCGTTACCGTTACCGTTACTTGGCGCTTATATAAATAGCCCGCAGAAGTAAAATTGCTTTGATAGTTTGACATGTCTAAAAGTTTTAACGAAATTCGTGAAAATGTGGATTCACGGACATTTTTTTGACTCAACCTCTGAACGCCAATAAAAATCTGAACTTTTTTTTGCTTTAATTACTCTAATAGCACATCTACATATACGTACTAAGTTTCAATTTTCTAGCATAAGCCGTTTCTGAGATATAAAAAACCACTCCTCTCCCCCGTACCTTGATACCCCTATCAAAAATTTTATTTTTCTAGGATGTCTCCATAGTGGTTCTATATAATCCTAAATTTTTAGCTTTCTATTCATTATGGTTTTTGAGAAATCAGAATGTTTTCCTTTCTACCCCCTTTCACCACCACCCCCTACACCCACACCACCAAAATTTTTTTCCCTACTAGAAGTTTATCGACCCCAACTCCTGTAAAATTTTCAAGATCATATCTGGTACGATTTTTGAGATATAAAAATTAAATTTTTTGAGAAATTGCTATCCCCCCACTTTCGTGCTCCACCTCCCCCCTCAAAAAATTTAGTTTTGGTAGACTCCTCTTGTGAGTCCATATACAGAAACTAAATTTTATCTTCCTGGTGTAATTAGTTCGGAAGATATTGTAATCCAAAGTTTTTCACCCCCCACCCCCACACCCCACCACTCTTAAAAATTTTAGCTCTTGTCTAATTTGGAAGTATCCCTAAGGACAACAACAAAGTTCCAATCTTCTGACATCAATTGTTCAGGAGATATCGATTTCAGAATGTTTCAATCCCGACTTTCATGCGTTAAAGACTCATTGTTTTCCCCCCCACTTCCACACCCCTTAACCAATATCGACCATTTTTTTACAATTGAGTCCATTATTATAGTACTATATAAGTTCCAAGTTTCAGCCTCCTAGCATAGTGGTTCCTGAGATCTAGAAACCAAAATTTTTCGTCTAAAACACTCCCCTCTCCTCTCCCCTTGTACCCCCACCCCTCAAAAATATACCAGTCGTAGGGGTTCACCCAATCTACCCACCATAAAAATTTCAATTTAATATCTCAACGGGTTTGAGAGCTACGCGCCTTCAAACAATTTTGCGTACGGCGTACGGCGTACGGCGTACGGCGGACGGCGTACGGCGTACGGCGTCTACGGCGGACAGACGGACATTTTTTTTTTTTTTGCTTTTTTGGGGTTTACTAGTCCTAAAACGTGTAAATACAAAATTTCAGGGTAGCAAACTTTTTTGAAATTTCAGGTCGATAACAATACTTTATTATTAAAAAATAATAAAGTAAAATTAAATTCAAATCCGCAAACAGATTTAAGAAAAAACAATTTGAGCCCAGGAGAGCGGAAGTTCATGGGGTGGTACATAGGTGTAGCTTGGGGGGTACGTGGTGGGTACGAAACGTACCCCCCACGTACCCCCCAATGGGCATGAGCACACAGGTAGAGATTTTTACAAGTGACCACTTAAATTAAAGTTAAAATTAAATTCAAATGCACAAACAGATTTAAAAAAAACAATTTGAGCCCAGGAGAGCGGAAGTTCATGGGGTGGTACATAGGTGTAGGTTGGGGGGTACGTGGTGGGTACGAAACGTACCCCCTACGTACCCCCCAATGGGTATGACCACATAGGTAGAGAGTTTTACAAGTGACCACTTAAATTAAAGTTAAAATTAAATTCAAATCCGCAAACAGATTTAAAAAAAACAATTTGAGCCCAGGAGAGCGGAAGTTCATGGGGTGGTACATAGGTGTAGCTTGGGGGGTACGTGGTGGGTACGAAACGTACCACCCACGTACCCCCCAATGGGTTTGAGCACATAGGTAGAGATTTTTACAAGTGACCACTTAAATTAAAGTTAAAATTAAATTCAAATCCGCAAACAGATTTAAAAAAAACAATTTGAGCCCAGGAGAGCGGAAGTTCATGGGGTGGTACATAGGTGTAGCTTGGGGGGTACGTGGTGGGTACGAAACGTACCCCCCACGTACCCCCCAATGGGCATGAGCACACAGGTAGAGATTTTTACAAGTGACCACTTAAATTAAAGTTAAAATTAAATTCAAATCCGCAAACAGATTTAAAAAAAACAATTTGAGTCCAGGAGAGCGGAAGTTCATGGGGTGGTACATAGGTGTAGCTTGGGGGGTACGTGGTGGGTACGAAACGTACCCCCCACGTACCCTCCAATGGGTATGAGCACATAGGTAGAGATTTTTACAAGTGACCACTTAAATTAAAGTTAAAATTAAATTCAAATCCGCAAACAGATTTAAAAAAAACAATTTGAGCGTACGAACCGTACCCCCCACGTACCCCCCAATGGGTTTGAGGACATAGGTAGAGATTTTTACAAGTGACCACTTAAATTAAAGTTAAAATTAAATTCAAATCCGCAAACAGATTTAAAAAAAACAATTTGAGCCCAGGAGAGCGGAAGTTCATGGGGTGGTACATAGGTGTAGCTTGGGGGGTACGTGGTGGGTACGAAACGTACCCCTCACGTACCCCCCAATGGGTATGACCACATAGGTAGAGATTTTTACAAGTGACCACTTAAATTAAAGTTAAAATTAAATTCAAATCCGCAAACAGATTTAAAAAAAACAATTTGAGCCCAGGAGAGCGGAAGTTCATGGGGTGGTACATAGGTGTAGGTTGGGGGGTACGTGGTGGGTACGAAACGTACCCCCCACGTACCCCCAAATGGGCATGAGCACACAGGTAGAGATTTTTACAAGTGACCACTTAAATTAAAGTTAAAATTAAATTCAAATCCGCAAACAGATTTAAAAAAAGCAATTTGAGCCCAGGAGAGCGGAAGTTCATGGGGTGGTACATAGGTGTAGCTTGGGGGGTACGTGGTGGGTACGAAACGTACCCCCCACGTACCCCCCAATGGGCATGAGCACACAGGTAGAGATTTTTACAAGTGACCACTTAAATTAAAGTTAAAATTAAATTCAAATCCGCAAACAGATTTAAAAAAAACAATTTGAGCGTACGAACCGTACCCCCCACGTACCCCCCAATGGGTTTGAGGACATAGGTAGAGATTTTTACAAGTGACCACTTAAATTAAAGTTAAAATTAAATTCAAATCCGCAAACAGATTTAAAAAAAACAATTTGAGCCCAGGAGAGCGGAAGTTCATGGGGTGGTACATAGGTGTAGCTTGGGGGGTACGTGGTGGGTACGAAACGTACCCCCCACGTACCCCCCAATGGGTATGAGCACATAGGTAGAGAGTTTTACAAGTGACCACTTAAATTAAAGTTAAAATTAAATTCAAATCCGCAAACAGATTTAAAAAAAACAATTTGAGCCCAGGAGAGCGGAAGTTCATGGGGTGGTACATAGGTGTAGCTTGGGGGGTACGTGGTGGGTACGAAACGTACCCCCCACGTACCCCCCAATGGGTATGAGCACATAGGTAGAGAGTCTTACAAGTGACCACTTAAATTAAAGTTAAAATTAAATTCAAATCCGCAAACAGATTTAAAAAAAAGAATTTGAGCCCAGGAGAGCGGAAGTTTATTGGGGGGACGTGCTGGTCCGTGGTTTGTACGAACGTACCCCCTAATGGGTAAGAGCACATAGGCTGAGATTCTTACAAGTGACCACTTAAATTAAAATTCAAATTAAATTCAAATCCGCAAACAGATTTAAAAATAAAACAATTTTTCAATTTTTCTGAATTTGAAGGTTTGTTTTCAATTGGTTAAAAAGATTTCAATACAACAACCATTTGTTGGAATTAAAACAAGTTTAAACTTCATTTTATTTCGTTGCTTGCATATTTCGGTATTAGTCTGCTAAGTTAGCTGCACGGGGTATCAGACTAGAAAAGATGCTACTCGGCTAATGCCAAAGTCATCAAAAGCCATTGTATGTATGACGACTGTGTAATAAAGCTTTAACTAGAGATACATTCCATAAAATTTTGCGGCTCCGTGCTCCATTCTGGTTTGTGTCTTGGCTACCGTCATCATAGACATCCTCGATTTTTCCACTCACCTTTCCAATTCATCATACTCGCAGTCTATTTGAACCATTATTAATTTAGTTTTATGCTATAATACGTTACGTTGAAATTGTTAATGTCGCAAGGAAATCCGGTGAAACAAAAAAAAAATCGTTTGACATTTAATAAACAATTCCCTGTCGCCTGTTAATCATTCGTTTCGGTTTAATAAAAGATGTCATTGATGACATATACGAGGTCTAGCTGAAAGTCAAATATGTGCCCGTTTTGTATTTCTCCGACAAACGTTTCGAGGATTTGTTTATAGCTTTGCAACGCTCAACACAAACTTGCTGTTATTGCTCGGCTCCCTGGATATGTCCTTTCGCTTATCTGCCTTTATATTATGCTATTCGGACTTTAGGCCTGACACGGACAGAATTTCGCCGTTCATATTCAATAGATCCCGTTCAATTTTGTCTGTTTCAATGGATGTAGGATGTGTTCCCGGAATGCACTAACGTGAATTTCATATTATATGACTAGTTGCTTTGTGGAATGCCGAAATAATGCAACACCCACCCTGTCGCCATTATCCCAAATGTGCCGAGTGATTTATGCGAGTGATACAAATGTCGACTATATTCGTACCCAATGATATGATGACGTTTTCGAAAGGGTTTTCGGGAAAATTTCCGGTATTTTATGAGGAATTCAGTCGGAAATTACATTCGGATAGTTAAAAGAGATGCTAATGTTTTTAAATTTTAAAAATAAACAAATCTCACTTCTAGATGGAAAAGCTCAAGATACTTTGAATAGCTACCTAACAAATGTCTGTACAAAATTTGTGCTTACATTCTATTGGACTCGCGATAACCAGGGTTGCCAGATAGCTGGCTGCAGAACCATAGGCGTGCCGTTGGGAGGCCCAGGAGGGGCCGGGGCCCCCCCAGCCCCCGCCTTGGACTGCCCCAGAAAAATAATTCTGGCCCCTTCCAGAAAAGTAATTCCTTCCTATCCGCAAACTTTTTGTTGCCAATTGTTTTTTTTTTCAAATGTTTTTTAACAATACAAACAATATAAAGGAATCTTTTAAAATGAACGAAGCAAATCTCAACTGACTTTTGAAAATAACAAGACATTTTTGAATTTTACAATCATTGTTCTTTCGATCTGACGAGAGCTTTACAAGATTTTTTCAATTTAGCAAAATAAATTGGAAATTGTTTTTGAAAACAACAAGATTCTCATGAAAAATTTTGGAGTTTTATGAAATTATAACAAGATTTTCTTCAAGTTTACAAACGTTTTTAAATGTAACCAGCTTTTTTTGAGAATATCTTTGAATTTTAGAAGATGTTTTCAATTTAACAAATTAAAGTAAAAATTGGTTTTAAACATAACGACATTTGCATCAAATATTGTTTGATATTCTGAGATCTTAGAATAAATAAAATATTTTGCTTTTGAATATATCGAGATTTTTATGAAATGCATACCTACGATATTGGGTTCATATATTTTGATTTCTTAGTATATAGTTTTGAGCAATTTTTTGTAACTGAAGTCTTACCAGTATATTATTCATTTTGAATTATATCTTTGATGGTATTGAAATCAGAAAACTTTTGGTTATTCGCTTAAATACATATATATTATAAATATAATAGTAATCATAAATAATAACGTTAAGTGAGAATTGCGAAAACAATAGAAAATAAGCTAGGAATGTATAAATACAATTTTTTTTATCGAAATTAAAGAAAACATCTTACGAATACAAACAAGCTTCTACATATCCATCAAAATCTTCAAATCTTCGGGAACGCTAAAAATCTTCGAATTGAAGTAAAATATTCAAATCTGGCATCGCTGCTACTACTCAAGATATATTCTCGAATCTCTCAATCACATTGAATTCAATTTAAAGGACTCTCTTTCGGCTGGAACTCGAAACTAAAAGACAGTGAGTTCCGTAAATTGATTGAAGACATTTTTATAGGATTTTTGTATGGCAGCTACTCGAAGGAGGACTCATAGGAATATGGCCACTCTAACCGCAGAGCTAAATGGACTAAATAGCCCTGGGGCGCAAAACTTTTGGGAGCGGCAATTTTTATTGATGTTATGTTTTAATTTTTTTTAAAAAATACTGACCACAAGAGCGCAGAAATGGAAGATTGTATTTTGAAACTATTATCTGATTTAAATATCAATTTGGAAGATTGTAGAGGGCAATCTTATAATAATGCTTCTAATATGTCGGGTATACCATATACAGCGTCATCCAAGCGCGCATTAAATCTATAAAAATCTTGCCATTTACATACCCTGTGCAGCACATTCTTGAAATTTAATTGGAGAGTCGGCGGCGGAATGCTACGTACAAGCAACTAAATTATTTTTATTTCTTTAAAATCTATACAATTTCTTTGCCGCGTCAACATCAAGATGATTTTGACAGATACGCTAGCATTAAAAAAACAAAGTGCCCAAAAAATTAAGCGACACTCGTTGGTCAGCAAGAGCTGATTCAGTAAAGGCAATTGTTTCCGGTTATGAACATTTTAAAGATGCTTTGAATAAAATTTTCGAATATAATTTTCAAAAGAATGCAACAAAGATGAGGGGTTATTAAATGAGTTCAACTCACTGGAAAAGTGGAAACTGCTATTATGGTAGCATTTTGGTACGAAATATTATAAATCATAGATAAAACTAATACAGTGAAACCTCCACTCGTGGACACCTCCAATAAGCGGACACCTCCTATATCCGGACAAATTTCTTCTACGTGCGCTTTAGGACTCGCTTTATAAACAAATTGATCTACGACAAGCGGACCCTCCAATGGACGGACGCGGACACCAGATTTCCGTACGTTTGACTCAGAAAACCTCTCACAAGCGGACACAAAGCTTACTTGATCACAAAAATATTCATACAGAAATTGAAATTAAATTGGGAATTCCCCTTATTAGAAGTATTGAAGCTTTGAGCAGTCGTTGATTGTAATGTATAGGGTAATTCCCCGTTTTAGAACATAATTCTGTTTTGTATGAGAGTCGTGCTCCGATATTGTTGTGTCATTTGTACGTTTTAGCATACGAGTAGTTCGCGTGTGTTAAAGGTTATTTTTTGTGTTGTGTTAATATCAGTATGGCTCCACGAAGAAATGTTATTTCTTTAAATGAAAAAAATGAAATAATTAATGTGTTTGAAAAAGAAAAACTGTCCGTTTGAGAATTAGCTAAAAGGTGATTTATCGTGTTTTAGTGAAATAAATAGGACTAGAATTTATTTGTTTTAAGGTTTCATATTGGGAAAACTCAAGCCGCAGAAATTGTGAAGAACCGAGATGACATTCACCGCAAATGGATGTCCGGTATCAATGTCCAGCAAAAGAAAAGCTTTCTTAAGACGGAAGGCGCACAAATCGATCAAATCTGCTTTCATTGGTTTGCCAAAGCTAGAAGCCAGCATATTCCTATCTCTGGACCAATTATTAAAGCCAAGGCAAACCAAATTGCAGACCAATTGGGATACTGTGGATTTTCTGCGTCGAATGGATGGCTAGAAAAATGGAGTAAAAGGCACAACGTAACATTCAAGTGCATAACTGGCGAGGCTTCAGATGTGAATCCAGTAGACATCGACCAGTTTAGGGCAAAAATACCCTCTATGTTACTTGGGTACAAGCCCGAAGATATTTATAATGCCGATGAGAGTGGCCTCTTTTTTCGCGCTTTGCCTGATAAAACTTTCGCCCTAAAATCGGAAAAATGTGTTGGAGGTAAACTGTCGAAAGAAAGGCTGACAGTTTTATTTTGTGTTAACATGGCAGGGGAAAAAGGGATGCTTCTAGTTATCGGCAAAGCAGCCCGCCCTCGTGCATTCAAAAATCTTCGCTTCCAAGACTTACCAGCCAATTGGAAGTCGAATCAAAAAGCGTGGATGACGCGAGATATAATGTCTGAATGGTTACAACAATTTGACCGTAAAATGAAAATTCAAAAAAGGAAGGTCCTTTTGTTTTTGGATAATGCGGCGTCCCATCCGAAAGATTTAAATTTGACGAACGTTACAATAATTTTCTTACCGGCTAATACTACATCAGTCTGTCAACCCTTATATCAAGGGATAATTCAAAATTTTAAGGTACACTACAGAGGATTAATCCTTAAACATATCATCTCGAAGATTGACACAACGAAGTCAGCATCAGAGCTCGCCAAAACTATCAATGTCCTCGACGCTTTATATTTTATCAAAGCTTCGTGGGACAAAGTTAACGCAGCAACCAATAAAAACTGTTTTAGGAAAGCAGCATTCATACAAACAAACCAGGACCTTTTGGAATTTGACGCCGAAGATGATCTACCTTTATCAACGTTATTCAGCTTACCAAATGTGTTCGTCAATTTAAAGGATCAAAATTTGAAAGAATTTTTGAACATCGACACTGAAGAAGACGACATTATAATTCGATTTGAAAACCCTGTTGACACTATGGAAGAAAGTGACTCCAGAAGCGAGGACATTCAAGATGCCGATCCAATAAAGGTTTATGCTGAGGCCCTGAAGGAAATTGTTCGTCTAAAGGAATTTGTAAAAGATGACTATGTAGCTTTTCAACATTTAAAAACTGTAGAAAGTCACATTGAGAATCAGCAATTTAAATGGAAACAAACCAAGCTTCAACAATCGAAAATTGATCAATTTTTCTATTCTAAGTAGATTTTTTTTATGTATAATGTAAACATACCAGTATAACTCCAAGAAATATCGTATATAATATATACATATATAAGGTCCTTCTTAAATAATAAATATGAAGAAATTGTTATTAAAATGCTTTTTTATAATCATATTTTCATTACACATTTATAAAATGTTGTATTTTGTTCGATACCTCCTACAAGCGGACACCTCCTACAGCCGGACAAAAAGACTGGCACCATGGGTGTCCGGCTATTGGAGGTTTCACTGTATATCACTTCAAAAAGTTAATACTACAATTGAAAGCATTATTTGATTATACGCTTCTTTAGAAACGAAACGAGATGAAACGAAATACAGAATCATTTAACCTTTACAAATCCGAAGGTATAAAATTGTCTAATACTGAAACTTTTATATTTTGTATTTGCCGCTTCCACTAGCCATCAAAATTGTATTTTCTTATAACGAGGGGCGCATTATTTTTAGTAGACGACGGGCGCCGAATATCTTAGGACGGCACTGCATAGAAACTATTTCAAATTTTTTCCTTCAACTGCAGCTAGTGGAAAAGCAATGTATAAAACATCTTAAAGTCGCAATCTAAGACTAGGTTAGGTTAGGTTAGGTGGGTAGCTATTGACAGAGATAGCTAGCACATAGACCGCTAGATGGGTCCATTGTGATCTCACTGCACCACGGCACGGCGCCTACGGCTGATGGCTGTTTTTGGCTAATTGTCAAGAACAAACTGAGCCCAATTGGCCACGGTATTGTTCTATCAAATATTTTTCCGTGTTTCATGGTGAGAAGGAGGAGAGGAGAGTTGGAAGGAATTGTGGAGAAGAGAGGGGATACCGAACTTAATCCGTTTTAGGAATGGGAAGGAAGATCAGGAATCGGGCCGGGTATGGCAGTGTACTAGCAGGTGTTAATGTTCATAATTTTTCAGTACTATTGGCTGTGATACGATCTACCAGAACAGCAAAGTTGCCTATAGCAAATCAACTACTGTCTGGCAGCTCTGATGGTATTTGTGAATCTGGTAAGAATGTAAACAGAACTCATTTGCTCAGATTTAAATCCTTTACAAGCGACCCTATTAAACATTCCGCACTGTTCACGATTTATATTAATATTCTGAAACCAATAGCAACTGAAAAATTCATATAAAAAAATTTTGCATTGAGTGGGAATTGAACTCCGGTAGCAATGTTTTCAAGACCTGTACACTACCACTGGACTACACCCGGCTCAATCTAAGACTAATCATTCGTTGTTTATACGAACATCTAATTTGTAAGCACAAAACGGACGAACTTGTATGAAAAGCATGTGTGCCTTTCGGAAAAAGTCGTATGTCCTGAGCCATTCGGCCCCTGGCCCCCTGGCCCAACTTCGCATTTATCACAATTTTAAAAATCTTCTCTAAAAATATTAGGTGCAATTATCAAATTATTATTTGGAATTATCCTACATGTAAGTTATCGGGCAAAAATAAAATATGGCCATTTGCTTTAATGAATAATAATATATACGAGTATTAGTTTATGGTACAAAATGCATATCAATATACGAGAGTGGTTTGATAAGTCAGTGACTTTTTGAACAAAAGATATTTTTTTCGGCAAATAAGCGTTTTATTTCTCAACATAGTCTCCTTTTAGCTCGATACATTTAGTCCAGCGTTTTTCTAATTTTTTTATTCCTTCCAAATAATAGGTTTTCTCAAGGTCCTCAAAATAGGCGCTTGTTTCAGTGATGACCTCTTCATTCGACCCAAATCTCTTACCGCCCACCGATTTCTTCAGGTTTGGAAACAGGAAATAGTCACAGGGGACTGAATCTGGAGAATATGCTGGATGGGGTAGCAGTTCGTAGCCCAATTTATGGATTTTTTCCCATGGTGACTACACACGTGTGCACCCGTGCATTGTCTTGATAGAACAGCACTTTTTCTTCGCCAAATGCGGTCATTTTGCGGTCCAAATATGTGACGTATCCGCTCAGTTGAGATGCCTGCAGCCTCAGGCACCTCACGCCCTGTCATTCTCCAATCGTCCAGTATCATTCCATGCATTTTATAGATGATTTCTGGCGTGACGACCTCTTTTGGGCGACCTGAACGTTCGGCGTGACTTGTGACCACAACGGAACTCAGTAAACCACTTCTTAACAATTGAACTTGATGGTGCAGAGTCCTCATAGTATTTATCAAGCCTTTCCATGGTTTCGGTGATGGTTTTTTTAGGCAAAAAGTAATGCTTAATCAGCACACGAAATTCACTTTTTTCCATTTTCGTTAAAATTTACGAGGCTGTCTACTTTCAATGGCTGTCAAACACAAACTAATGGGCGCAGCTTGCTCAAAATTTTGCAGGTGTATATTAATACATGGCAGTTGACTGGAGCATTTAAAGTTACTGCGCGGGAAATTCAAAAAGTCACTGACTTATCAAACCACCCTCGTATAATAATGTAAGCATCTCATCATCACCTACGCCTAAGCGATCAGATCCTGAGTCTAAAGAAGATCAAGCCGTTTCCCGATTAGCGTCATACAATGTTGCGAGCTTGAGGTTCGCCGAGAATTCAAGTAAAACACAGTTCGATTTCATTTACTACTTGATCGCTGTTATCGATGAAAATCACTTTAAAAATACACTTTCGCTTAGAACTGATCGTCGTTTCATTCTCGCAGCAGAAAAACATATCCCCGGGCTCTGCAGAGCTTATATACTGCAAGTGGTGAATCGAGAGATTTACAGCATGTTGGAATGCGCATTATGTAACTATTACATGCGAGAAATGTCTAGAATATGCGAGAAGTACATGGACCTATCTACGATATTACAAGGTTGTTGTTTTTCTCTGGAAACTTTAATACCAATAATTAGTGAGTTATTTGCATTGCCAGAGTACAGGGTGGGCCATCTAGTGGTTTATTTTTAAATCATAGGTTATTTTGACACTGAAAGCTGTTTCCCGCTCGAAATCTTGACAGAAAGTCAGTATCATACCTCCACGGAACGAAATGAATCGCTTTACGCTTGAACAACGTTGGGAAATATTGAAAACTTATTTCCAAAGTGAGTGCTGTGTAGCCCAAACAGTGCGTTTTTTGAAAAGAAGTTTTGGCCGAAGTGAAGCACCCACCGCGCCTGCTGTTCGTGAGACTGGCATGCTAGTCGACAACACTCATGGCCCCCGTCGTCGTACGGTGCGCACAGACGAGAATGTGGCTGCTGTAGCCGAGAGTGTGAGACTCACTCCACGAACATCAACTCGCCGTCGATCTCAACAGCTCAACATTTCACGCACTAGCCTGAGAAGAATTCTGCACAAAGATCTCGGATTATTCGCTTACAAGGTCCAGTTTACTCAGCAATTGAAGGCGCACGACCATCCGCTTCGTTATCGCTTCGCAATTTGGGCCTTAGAGCAGCTTGAATTGAACAGTGATTTTGGGCGAAAAATCATCATTTCTGACGAGGCGCATTTTCATCGGCGGCTACGTTAACAAACAAAATTGCCGCATCTGGGGCTCGGAAAACCCTCACGTTATTGTCGAGAAGCCAATGCATCCACAGAGAGTGACAGTTTGATGCGGATTGTGGAGTGGTGGCATCATTGGACCATTTTTCTTCGAAAATTAGGCTGGGAACAACGTTTCGGTCAACGGTGAACGTTACAGAGCCATGTTATCCGACTTTTTTTCACTGAAATTGAAGACATGGATTTGGACGACCTCTGGTTCATGCAGGATGGCGCGCCATGCCACACAGCCCATGGCACCAAATTCCCAAATCGTGTTATCAGCCGTCTTGGCGATGTCAATTGGCCGCCTCGGAGCTGCGATTGTGAAGGACCGATGTTATGCCAACAATCCAGAAACGATTCAATCACTTAAGGCCAATATCATCCAAGCAATCCGTGAGCTACAGCCCGAAACCATCAACAAGGTCTTGGAAAATTGGAGTGACAGAATGCGCTACTGCGCAGCCAGCCGAGGCAGCCACTTGAACGAAGTTGTGTTCCATCATTAATGGGAATGCTTACTCTTACTAATAAAGCCATAATACATGGAAAAAATTTTATTTTGTTCCTTTTATTGCATTTTTAAAAAGAAACTTGTATTTGGCCCACCCTGTATACATGTAACAATAACTTTGTAGCAATGACTTTAATTTTTGCAACACATGTCTGTAACCCACCAATCAAGCAAAAATAATGTTTAATAAATTATGAACTCTACGACAGTCATCAATGTTGGTAAATCTATTATCTCTTGTATGTTATATTTCGATGGGTGTCCTTAACTTAAAAGAAAGTGGTTCATTTGTAGAAAGTCAACAAATAATGAACTGATTCTAAATCAATTTTAGTTTGCAAACACCAGATAGATATGGTGTGAAGTATTATTTATCATTAGAGAGAACCGAACATTTAGTGGCAACAGGATTTGTGATATGACATAGTTTGCCAACGTTGTATTTGAGTCGGTAACACTAGCAGATTTAACCCAAGCGACGACTAAAATTCAGTTTTCTAATTTTTATATTTCTATTTTTTTCTCGTAAAACAGCTCTGTAGTAAACTAGCAAACTAAAAAGCAAAACTAAAAAGTAAAAAGCTGTAAGTAGCTTTTTGAAATTTGTACCCGCGAATTCAATATTTAAATAACCCAAATCGTATCGTATCATTAAGCAGGGGAACAAAAAATCAGGCGAATGTTGAAAAGTTTGCACAGTCCTCTTCATTCTAAACTAATCTTTGTTTCCTCTAAAAATAAAACTACTCTTATGATAAGCAACCATACATTAGTCGTTAAAAATTTTGCTTACATTCGACCAAACTCGAAATAACTCGATAACGCGTTGAGCTTATGGATCGCGTGAGTTAAAGTTACTTTTTTTACTTGTTTTAAAAAAAAATAAATTTTGGTTGCTTTTAAAATATTAAATCTTTTGAAATTATAGCTGCCAAAAGAATTTAAAGTTTACTATTTAGGAAAGTTATATGTTAAGATAAGATATGTTAATTCAGCGTCTGGTTCATTCTTTGGGAAAGGTGCATTCGTTTAGAATTTAGTAAAAAGTGCATTTATAGGAATTGTGCAATTTGTGATATGAACTTGCTGATTATAGCGTATGCTGTTCATCGAGTCGTGGGAATCATGCCGTAACTCGTGCCACAAATTAAAGACTAAAATTTTTATTAAAAAAAATTTATTTTAATGAATACTTTTAGGTATAAAGTGTTAAAGGCTGCTGGTAGAAGAAGACTGGTCTCTGCCGTTTGGTAGCTTTATTAATAAGCATGCCCGTTATAAACTTGGTCGAATCATTTATTTTTTGTTTTAAGAGGAGTAAACCCATTGCAAGCCTAATGACTGGAAAAGAATACTAACTTTGCCGGCACTTCGACCACGGACTTCGCGGCACAGTGATTAGAACACCGACGATTGTATGCCGATGCCCACAATGGTCGCGTTTACGTTCGGACCAGACCAGTGCACACTGCACATAGACCAGATTGGTATTTTTCGGTCTTGCATTTATGTGCGCATTTTCACAGTACTAGACTGGTTTGGTTTCATTTGGTCCGTACCAAAATCAAGACCAAAATTAGTCCAAATGAACTGGTTTGGTTTACGTTTATGCGTACGACCAAACTGTTTTTTTTTGTCTATTCAGACTGGTCTGGTCTGCACGTAAACGCGACCAATGGCAACTTCAACGGTGCTTCGATGTGACTGCGAATTCGTGCTCTCACTATAAATTCTAATGTATCGTCCTCGTGGACACGTTCAATTAAACGCTGAAACCTATTGTCAGTAGGTAGACTCGTAGTTGCAACTCTGTTTAACCAGAGCAACACGGTGGGACTTTACGGTCAAAGTCGGAAGTCTAAGTCGAAAGTCTAAGTCGAAAGTCTAAGTCAGTGTTCTGTTTCATCAAATATTCTCGCTGTCATATGTGTAGGGTTGGGCCCCGACTCTCCCTACGCGCTCCTCGTATCGTTGATTGGGTTCAATATTCGAACTATGTCACAATTTCCGATACGAGGCGACAAACTTAAATTAGTCCAAAGGCCGGATACCTTTGCTTGGCGGTCAGCGGGAAATTTGCAACATCGACTATCGATCAATTCTGTCCAACTCGGGTCAACCGTTGAAAATTGATCGATGGTCGATGCAGATCAGCAATTATCGGGCTGATGGGACAATAATTGACTAAGCGATAATTGCTGGTCGATGCTTCCAAGTCCGGAAAACAATCAGTCTTACGACGATTCCCGAGAAATCGAGTAGCCTCCTCGGTTTCTAAAGTAGTTGTGCAAATTGTAATGTAATGTAATGTGTAAAAACCAGTAGTTAAGTGTAATGTAATGTAATGTGTAAATTGTAATGTAAGATCAATCAGCAGTCAAGTGTAACGAAATCCAAAAGACAAGAAAATAAATGATAAATTGTTAGTTATTCAAAGTTCGTGGTTTTTCTAGTGGATGGTTAAACACCTGAGGTGAGTGTCGAGTACAGTGTTCGCGTTATTTCAAGTGCGTGAAGCGAGCCCTAGGAAGGAGTCTACCCAGGAATGGCATTATTGCTGGCCCGTCTAGTTAACCGTCTCCTGTACAGCCGTTACCTTGTATTCTTCTATCAGGCTCAATGTGGCAAAGTGTCAACATCATCTTCGCAGACGCCACTTGTAGGATCATCGATCATCCCGATCACGATATTTGTCAAGTAGGAAGCTTCTGTAATTTTGGATCCCTTAACGTATAAACGCGGACAGTATATCAGAATTGTCTGGGCGTTTTCAATCTTGTGAGGACAGTTGATATGTAATTCTTCAAACGATAGCGATACTGCTTAAATCAGCCATGTGTGCTGTTCTGCTGCGTCACGTAGAAGTCTATTTCTTTGTCTTAGTGGCTAATCCAGCTATTGATGTTCGCAATCAGAGTGAACGTCCATTGTTCGTCCTTTTGCAGCGATGCTGTGCCGTTGATCGCATACATAATTTGCTGCTGTTGATATCCCATTGCTTCCATTGCGGCAATTACTCTGATTGCTTCATATTGAACTGTTTGAAAAGCCCTGAAACCCTCAGTGCTCTAAAACGATCGTATGCCCAAATTTTCGCTATGTTTGATGCCTTCTATGTCACATCTACCCAGATTGGTACAGCGTATAGCATTAGGTATTATTATTTATTTAAACTGGTAGAGCCTAAAGAAGCCTCACTACTTCTCGAACTGCGACCTAAGAGGTCTTTTGTTCCTGGCTCTTAATCACTCCCTAGGCCATATGGATTCCTTTGAGAAAGGAGATGATTTTACTCAGGGGAGTCTTTGACAGGTCTTCATAGGTGAGAGTAAATTCACCGAGAATGTGCCTTCTCGATCTGGCCACTGCATCACAATCACACAGAATGTGTGCCGTGGTTTCAGATGTGATATCACAGAATCGACATGTATCTAGTGATACTTTACCGATGATCTTAAGGTGATAATTAAGGAAATAATGTCCGGAAAAATATCCCATTATGACCCGTGCGTTATACCTGCTTAAGGAAAGGAATTCCGACGCTCTCCTACTTGAGAAGGTCAGGAATTTCTTTGACTGTCTAAGTCCTGAAAGTGAGTTCCAATAATCTTCCACCTGACGATTTACCCACTTAAAAATACCATCCTTAATGAAGCCTTTACCTACTCCACAGAATGATTCCGGGCCAATCATTGGTGAGTTGGCTCCCCGCTTAGCTAGCTGGTCAGCCGATTCATTACCCGGAATACCCTCATGTCCTGGCACCCACATCAGGGTTAGACTATTATGATGTGCCAGCTCTTTAAGAAGAGTATGACAGTCCCACACAAGCCTAGAACGGAAACAATAAGATTTCAGCGCTAGCAGTGCCGCTTGGCTGTCAGATAGGATAATAACTGTAGCTCCTTTTGGTTTATTCAGTAGAAGTTTACCTGCGCACAGCTCTATGGCATGTACCTCAGCCTGAAACACAGTGGCGGTTTGTCCCATTGCCGTCCATATTTTACAATTGGGTCCAAATACGCCCGCTCCAGTTCCACTATAGGTCTTAGAGCCGTCCGTGTACCAGACTGAAGCACCTTCCCCAAAATCTGGTAGACCAGATTGCCATGATACACGATCTCCCAGAGTCACCATATATGGTTTCTCAAAATCTTTGGCATGTTATCGTTTACTGAGTCGGTTAGGTCCTTCTGATTAAATTCCTGTAGAATTTTAAGGTGACTGCCTTGAATTTATTATACTGCTGTAGCCTTATGGCCTCTCTCAGAGCCTCCTTCTTTATCTCTAAGTGTAATGGGGCCAAGTCTATCATGGCCAAGTCTAGCATTAGGTAGCCCGTGATCGTTGCTTTACTACTGACTTTTCGCATGCTGGAGTATAGTCCTCCAAAGTTTGCCACGGCGTGTGAAAGTGCACCGTTCACTTTTCAAGCCTTTTTGCTGTCCACCGAAAGGTGGTCTTTGAAGAACCACCCCGAGAGTCGATCAGCACCCTTCGCTCTGAACGTGAAGATCTCATGAACTTTTCGAGAACTCTTAAGAACCGCCACCGTTTCCTCTACTACCGGCACTAGGCCTACACTACGCAACCACAGCATGACCCTGGCGATCGCACCACTGTAAAGCTTCTCAAAGTGTGAAAGTGCTTCACTTGTATCACCAATCCTTTTCAAGTATTTCAGTAAAATGTGTAGACACTTCTGCTTTCTTCAATTGACATCAACGGTGTGGATACCCCCATCCAGCAATCTGGAATACAAAGAACAGAAACATGTGTATGGTTTTAGAAGCACTGAGCTCCTTGAAATAGCTAAAGAGTTTTCCGCCTTGGCATCAAGTGCGACGTTTATGGTGTCATTAATTACCACCAGAATTAGGGTAAATGATAACAAACGCATGCAACGTCAGTCATCGTTTCTATCCGGATCTGGCTCTACGCACCATAAACATTTACATTTCTGTAGACGTTACTTTCTCAAACCGCACGAATAAATAATGTGCCATCTTTAATGATTGGAATGATGATTGTTTGTCTGTTAAAGCCTTGTAATCCCTGAATTTAATGAGAGGTTTAGAGTTACCCTTTATGACCTAGACCACAAACATCGAGCAGAACCTATGCCGACCGAGTTCGTATATCCTTCTGTTTTCCATCAATTCCGAACTCTATCTAAGGTCATTACAGTCATTATATCGAAGGATACGGAAACAGTCTATAGCCCAGTTGTTTGATTTATTTCGGAAGTGGTAATAAATCTAGATTTTATGGGGTTGAGATGTGATACTTAAAAAGGGCTCACATATCAGAAAGAAAGGATCTCGAAATTCCATCTTGCCTCTAACGCGACGAGAGAAGAATCACACCATTTTTTTTTACCTCGTCCTCGTCCTCCACGAAGTAATCGCCATTCTAATGATTACCCATGTTTTAATGGCATCCCTATAGATCGGTCTATAGAAACTCTTTCACCACAAATTATGTTACTTGAACTATACCATTAACATATGCCCCGAAAGGTCGTCCTGGCAAATTCAACCCTTTAAATTGGCACTTAGGCACCAACATAGGTCTCACATGAACAGTTTAGCATCGTGTCCCTTTTTCGTGCCATACACCTTCCTTCCACATCTGGCAAACAGCATTCTTTCGCTCTATTCGAGTTCGTCCTTTCTATCGTATCCTGGCATTTATGTTGGTATGCAAATGTTTATTTGTTAATTATCAAGTGCTGTGTCGCCCTGACTCCATCCTGCATGCCATCATGGCACTTTAGGTTGAGCTTTTTCAGTATGTTTTATTTTTCTTTTGTGTGTGGGGTTTTTTTTTGACGTGCCTCGACTTGACTCCCGGTACCCTTTTGTGTGGTCCTTGTGTCGAGTGGCTTTTCACTGTAGTTTGTATGCAAATATTCAATGAGGGTTGTGCCAGAGTTGGAGGGATGAAACTTATCCACCGAAATTAAAGGGTTCAAAACCAGCTAAAAATGTTGTGGTCCGTGTGATCGGAAAATTGGTGCCAACAATATAATTAAACTGTTTAGAAGGAAACTAGTAAAAATGGCGAATTTCGTAGATTGGAAAAGCAGTGAAAATTGACTTTTCAATCAAACCACATAATTGAAACATCACTTCATTTTTGAATAAAATCGGCATGTCTTAACGAAAGCCACTAAAATGTCAGTTTTTTATAACTCAATGATTTTTCTTCTAGTTATCACGAGTTCGAGTGATAATTTTTTAAAAACTTTTGAATGGTAGCTACTCGAAAAGTAACGAAATTTTATGTGTTTGTGTTTTTATAGCCACCATTAAATTGAGAAAAATTCCTGGCTTTATGGGTGTTGATAAGTGAGCTATCTGGAAGTGTTGACAGATTTCGTGGATAGGCCTTCCTTTTTAGTTAAAACATATTTGTGTAAAATGGTACTTCGTTGAATGGGTTCGTGAGACATAGCAAACAATGTAATACCCCGAAATCGAATGCCATACTAGAAATGGGTATTCATTTTTGAAAATTAGCTGGCAAATGTTTGTCAGCTAGTGAGTCTTGGATAAACGATGGTTTTAATCTAAGCTAAAGCTTTCGCGATTTAAAACGTCATTAGGGTTGTGTAATTGTTCACAATTTGGAGAATTCGTACATTGAATACTTACCTGCTTACATACTTATTTATTTAATTATTACAGTTATTCTTTAAGATATTTACAGTTCATTCAATTTTACTTTATTATTTTAATAATAAAGTAATGTCATTGATTTTTAAAAAAAAAAAATTTGCTACCCTGAACAATTTTTTTTCCACGTTTCATGACTAATAGACACTAAAAAAGCAAAAAAAAAATTTCAGTCCGTCTGTCCGCCGTACGCCGTACGCAAAACGTTTGAAAGCTTATAGCTCTCAAACTCTTTGAGCTATTAAGTTGAATTTTTTTTTGCTGGTAGACTGAGCAGATTCCTTCTAGTGCCCATCTTTTGAGTGGTGCGGGTGTGAGGGGGGAGGTGAGGGAAGCGTTTGAGACGAAAAATGTTGGTTTCTAGATCTCAATAACCGCTTAGGCTAGCAGGCTAAAACTTTGAATTTATATAGAGCATCGATAGTGGACCCATTTGCAAAAATATTGCTGATATGGGTGAAGGAGTGTGGGAGGGGGGGGAATAATTATGCGTCCGAAACGCTCGAAAGCCGAGATCGAGACATTCTAAAATCCATATCTCCTAAGCGGTTGATGTCACGAAATAAAAACTTGATGAATATTTGTGGTTATACTAGGAGAATAGATCGGATATAAATTTTTGTGAGAAGACAGGGGCGTACGGAGATGGGGGGTGAAAAACGTTTGATTATGATATCTCACGAACCAATTGCACTAGACAAATAAAATTTGGTTTCTGTATTAAGGTTGACAAATGAAGTTTGCCGAAAGTAAAATTTTTCATGGGGGCGGTGGAGTATAGAAGTGGAGGTTATAAGTATATTTCTAAAAAATCACGTCTCATATCTCAAGAACAGTGTATGATAGATGCTTAGAACTTTTACCAGAAGTAGGCCCAATAGACCCCTAGGAGAAAAAAAAATTTTGGAAGTGTGGATGTAGAGGGTGAGGGTGGGGAAGGGTGAAGAAGAAAAAGTTCCGATTTTTATATCTCGATATGATATAAAGCTGAAACTTGGTATTTGGATAGAACTATAGTAGTAGCATGTTGAAAAAATATAATTTTTTAAAGGGGTAGTATGGTACGGGATGAGGTGTGTTTTTCCTAACTAAAGAACGGCTTATGCTAGAAAGTTGAAACTCGGTATGTAAATGTAAGTCAACTAGAAAAGTAATTTAGATTAAAAAAAATTTCAAATATCCATTGGCGTACGGAAGGGGGGCAAAAAACATGATCAGTGAAAATGGAATGCATATATTTTCACGATTTTCGTCATATCTATTAGGTCTTTTTAAACATTGAAGTCATTTTTATTGCACGGATTCTTCGTATACCAGGTGTGTGAATATGAAATTGCCGTTCACACATAGATGGCTCTAGAGGTAACGTTTATTGTGTATGAGTCATACCCATATTTTTTTTTAATTTGTTCAACATCTGTCAGGAATATTCAGTATACCACATTTCAAGATTTATGCAACAACATAGTGTTTTACCTCTTTAAAAATGGAAAATTTTGTAGCAGAAAGTTGTGATTTGCGGATTTCATTACGTTTTTGTTTTTTTCTAAAGACAAGTGTGGCTGTAGCGCATCAAATGCTTGTAGAAGCTTATGGTGAACATACTTTAAGTAAAAGACAATGTAGAAATCGACTGCAAGACCAAATCGATTTGGAAAGAAGAGAATGTTCTATGTTTGGTGGGATCAAATAGGTGCGGTATATTATGGACTTTTAATACCTGGTGAAACAAGCGTTTTTCTTGCTTTCGATTTGTTTTGATAATTTACTACCAACATCGCTACAAATTTGTTTTTTATTCTGTAACTAACAGGTTGTAATCCGTATAGCGATTATTTAATAGGAAAATGATTTTAATTTATTTTCGCCTCGAGGCTTGTGTCACCTGCCCTGTCCACCGGAAAAAGCAAGAAGTTTCGGTCGTACCTGATGATCACTTACCATCAACCCAATTTTCACCATGAGTACGTTTAAAGGCATTTGGGTGCGTTCGGTCTGCGATAATAGTGGTAACACAAGTATTGATCGAAAAACGACCAGAATGGGCGACAAGACATGGTAAAGTTATTTTGCTTCATGTCAACGCACCGGCACACAAAGCAAACCCGGTTCAGGATACATTGAAGTCACTAGGCTGGGATTTGCTACCTCACCCGCTTTATTCACCAGACTTGGCTCCTTCTGATTATTATTTGCTTTCATCGATAAGACACACACTTAACGAGCAGCACTTCAAAACATCTGAAGAAGTTGAAAAATGGGTCTCTGAATGGTTTTCATCGAAAGAAGAGCAATTTTTTGGCGTGGCATCCACAAATTGCCTGAAAGGTGGACAAAATGTGTAGCTAGCGATGGACAATATTTTGAGTGAAATATTATGTACCATTCTTTCAAAATAAACGTTTTATTTTCAAAAAAAAAACGGAAATTTCATATTCACACACCTGGTAAATACCTAGAAAGTGTTTTCAGAATTTTTTGAAATTCGACCCCCACGGTTGTGTAAAGGGGTTGAATACATTTTCACGAATTCAGCCATATCCCTCCGGTCTGATTTGATATCGAATAACTTTTTACTTCCGCGGGCTTGTTTAATAATCACCTAAAACTTGTTTTCAAGCTTTTTTCTTTTTCAACCCCTAAGAGTGTATAAACGGGTTGAACACGTTTTCACAAATTTCGTCATATCTCTTAGGAGTGATAAGACATGTAATTGGTTTTCACTTCCTCGGGCTTTCTTTACATATATCTAAAAATTAATTTTAGGATTTTTCGATATTCAACCCCAAAGTGGGTGCAAGGGGGTTGCATATGTTTTCACAAATTCATACATATTTCTTAGTTCTAATGAGATATCGAATTCATTTTTACTTCCTAAAGCTTCCTACATAATCGTCAAAAGTTGATTTCAGTATTTTTAGTTATTCAACTCCAATAGGACGTAAGGCTTTCGACATATTTCTTAGGATTGATGAGATATCAGATTAGTTTTCACTTCCACAGACTTTTTATACAATCACCTACAAATGCATTTCCGATTTCATGTAATGGCCAAAAACCTAATCACGAAAAACCTCCTAATCGCGTATTAACTGATATTACACTATGACTTAGACCTCTTCCCGGAGTATGACCCAATTATGTAATTCATATGTTATATGTGACAGCGGCGTTTAAGTATTCTAGCGTGACCCCATTCTAACCGCTCCCCGAGATTTTCAGTGACATAGTAACCTACACCGCGTCTCAGAATTAAACGCGTTCCAGACTTCCGCCCGAAAATAATAAAGTTGCGCTCAGACTGTTGGCAGATTTTTTGTAGAGATCAGACGGGGAAAAAATTATTGTCTTTACAACTATAGTGTAGTATTTCTATTTCTTGACAAATTATGTTATTAATTAAAGTGATACTTCATTTAGGAAAATTCTTTTTAAAAACCTATTAATAAGAACTTAAAACTAACTTAAAACTAACTTATTTAGGCAGCTTAGAAACCACTCTACATTTTAAATACTCGTAGTACTGAATAGTTCTGTAACTAGGGGTTGTCTAAATTAAGGCATCTTTTGCGAAAATTGTTCATAGCTTTTTGCGATAGGTGCGAAATCGAACGAACTTAAGGGGGGCGATACATGTAAAATTTTCCAAAATTCGAGTTTCTTTTTTTTTGCATAAATAGTTAAATTAACATCTAAAAAATATGTTTGTAAAGTTTTAGAATGAAATTCGCATTATTTATCGATTAAAAACTCATTTAAGTGCTCCGCCTCAACTTAACGCTCGAGCGCTATTGAGTCCGTATTGATGACCAGAGAGTGAGTCGAGAAAATCGCCGCACCTCTTCGACAACTAAAAAAGCTCGTCAAGCATGTCAAGAAGAGCTGAGAAAAAAAAACGTGTACTATGAACGTACTGAAGGACTTCTGTATGGGCCTGGAATCGCTGATTAGTTGGTAAGTAAGAGTTTCTGTGTATCAAAACTTTAAACGCGTTTTTCTTGAGACGACTTTTTTTAAATTGACGGGCAAGATAACTCAAAAAGTTCTCAACCGATTCTTATGAAACTTGGCACACGTTTTCTCTATAGTATAAGCTTCTAGATGAACCTCAAAAATGCCAAAAAAACTTTCAAAATTTAGCGTTTTTGACCCAAAAACTGTCGAAAAAAGGGTCAAAAATCGTACTTTTTTTTATGAGGCATGCTTATTCACGATTTTTTGACTTTTTTTTGTTTTTTTCTTAGTTCAACTAGAAGATACATGTTTAATAAACACACTCCAACCCATTTTTTTGATTTCAGATTGCAGTAACTGATGCTAAAAATCCCGCCGATTGATGCCTTTCGTCGCGAGGGTCTCAGGAGATTGGTTGCTACGGCGGCCATTTTGAAAAAAAAAATAAAACAAATCAGATTATTGTATTTTAATATGTAATGAATAAACATGATCACTTTCAAAACGATTCATTTATTCCTTCTATTTTAAATAAGCTTTTGAAAAACTGTCTAAATTCAGGCGTTTACATGTATCGCCGGCCTTAAGCTAAATCGTGGCGATGTCGTGTTGGAAAATAAAACGGTTTGTTTGAAATTATTTTTAAACATTTATTTTGTAATACTTGTAGCTTTTTCTTGTGAGTTTTAGCACATGCGTTCCGAATTGGGGCTCCATATAGAATGATAGGCTGCATGGCTGATTTGAAGATCAAAAGTTTATTTTCTTCGGAGAGCTTTGATTTCCGATTTATGAATGGATAAAGAGTATGGTTGCTCTTTGAAATTAGGTAACATGTTCCGTATGGTCACGGAAAGTTAGTTTAGTATCAAGAATAAGACCGATATATTTTAAAATTTTTGACCACTGAATCGGTTCTCCAAAAATATTTATTGAGGTATTTGGTAGACTGCGTTTTGCGCGTTTCTTGGTAAAAAATATAATTTGAGTTTTAGCCGGATTTATTTTAATTTTTCATTTATAATAGAAACTTTGTAACAGATCTAACTAGGATTGCAAAATTTGAATTATCAACGTGGCATCGTTTGAGCTTGAGTATAAGGCGGTATCGTCAGCGTACACAGCAAGTTCACAATCATGTTTTGGAATATCAACAGTATAAATGTTATACAGTATGGGACTTAAACAACAGCCTTGAGTACATTGAATACAATTTCATTGTTAATTAAATAAATGTCATTTAGTTCAACATAGAGGAACACGTTGCGTGGTCACAGCATGTTCAACAAAATAAATGATAAAATTTTTTAAGACTTTTATATGGTGGCTATAGAAAGGACTTTTCTTCATATTGCAACTAATGAGAAACGAACGTGTACAAAAATTTATAATCGATCTTGAAGTGCTCAGGAGTCAAGAAACTATCTGAAGACGGTTTTAATTTGTACTCGGTACTTTTTCGCTTAAAACTGTGTCCTTAAAACCAAAAAAATAGTTGGGCTCAGTGTTTTTATTTCGTTAACTGAAAAGAAGTAATGTAACTTAATCAAAATTAAATAAAATGCATTAGTTTTTCTTTTTAACTGAAGAATTTTCTGAATTATTGATCATTTCGTTTGATGAATGCACAAATTTTCCAGCGACTTTTGTATTCACACCTACATCAAAAAATAATTTGTTTCAAATTTCGTAAATCGAGGCCGCAATATAAAATCGGCCCATAATCATAAAAAAATGTTTTAAGGACTTTTGCTTGGTACCTCCCAGGAATATATTTTTAATCATAGCTTGCTCTAGGAATTTTAGCAAGTTCTTCATTTCGTTGTTAGCAAACTCAAAAGTAAAGTGGCAGCAAAATCTGAATTCGTCATTTTCAGATCTTTGAAAGAATTTTCCAACGCCTCACTCGAAGGTGGGTGCATTTCCTTTTGCTAGCGAATATTCACATTCCGTTCTGTACTAATCCATTTCGTGTGCAATATTCGATGGTCGAGAATGTTTTTTTTTTAAGAAACGTAAAAGTATATATTTTTGCTTTCGAAAGTATATGACACTTAGGACGTATTCGAATACTTTGATTCGTCTACGTCTACGTCTATGTTGACGTCACAGCATTGCTATTATAACAGTTTTGAAAAACCTTAGCTAAACCGTCAAAATGGCTCAGCTGCTTATTTGACACTTCAAAATTAAATTCAATAGAAAAATTTTAATTTTTTTACGTCTGCTAAGATTGACTGATAGCTCAGCTGTCGTAAAAGTAGTCAAGACACGAACCGAAAAGGAATTGAGACACAGCTTTGCTATGTCTGACGTTATAAACTGTTATAACTAGACGTAGACGTATACGAAGCAAAGTATTCGAATACGACCTTAATACCAATGAATTGAATTACGAGTTTCTTTTCGACTTTTTTGGAGCAGAGTAGAGTAGCGTAGAGAAAGTTCGCTTTGATAATTGTGTCCGTACTATAGTTGGTGTATTAACATCTGCGGGAAATACGCACTATTCAATTAATTTTATTTCTTCCACAAGATTTAATGCATTTTACTTAAATTCTGTTCCTAATATTTCAATTCGATTTAATTCTTTGACCTACTTCTTCCTTATCATTCAATTTGCCAAAGCATGACTTCCTATTATCCATCCTAAGACGTCCCACACTCCTAGGAAACTCCCTTACTATATCCGGGCCGAACCTATCGCCTACTGCAAACAAGGAAAAAACACTCACCTGAAAAAAGGATATCTCATTTAGGGCATGCTCATCTGTCAGTTCCAAGTCGTGACAGCTGAGAACAAAATAAAAAAAAGGACGAGAAAAAACAGAATACTGTGTAAAATCCTTTTTTTTTGAATTGACAATCTACTTGGACAAGCTTGGGAGCAGATTAATTATCTAATCCATGGCCATGTAGGGAGCGATGAGCTATTGTAACAGTGTCCTGTTCCTGATTGAGTTTTAAATTTAAAAGGATGTGAGTTTGTATAGTAAAATCGATAGTGAAATATGGACAATTTTCCATCCTTCGAATAATAAGGACCTACAGAAGCAAACGCGTTTTTTTTTAAATTATTTCCTTAAAACGGTTTAAAATGTTTTGGGCGGCATGGATTGGCTAGTCTGCTACGAGGGCAAAAGCAAGTACCAATCTTCTTGTCCAAGCAAATGTCAAATCCAGAAGGCTTGGATCGATGTACAGCTTTTAATAATACAAGGTGATTCAGAGTGGGTGAAACCAATTTATACAGGGAAAGTAATTTGTAATCAAATAGGAGAAGCAATTTCTGGATATGTACCCTTCAAATGTAAACTGTTGAAAAATTTCTTCTTGATTTTTGTAATGCTACAATAGACTTTTAAAAATATTGAAATCTTACACAAAACTTACTTTCACATACTCTGCACTTTTGGTTTAATCAGAAGTAACGATATATCCTTTTCCCTTATTTGACTTGAAATTCTTTTTCACGTTTGATCACCCTGTAAATTAAACACACCCCACTCTTTCTAATAACTATCACTCAAATGCAGTAGGGATCCTAAGATCTCCGATCAACATTTAAGATGCAGTAAAATTCGATGATTGTCAGAAGTCAGAGTAGAAAATGATTTGACTTCCAGCTTTATAGCTGACAACGGCCTTAAACAAGGTGATAGTCTGGCACCAATGCTTTTCAATTTGACACTCGAATATGTTGTTCGGAAGCTCCACGCTGACACCAAGGGAACACTATTCTTCAAATCCATATAACTAGTAGCATATGCCGACGACATAAATATACTTGCAAGATCTCTGGATAGTGTCAAAGAAATATTTGTAAACCTTGACTCGATAGCAAGGGAAGTTGGACTACGTATTAACGAAAACAAAAAAAAATGTCAGGACACAAACTAGGAAAAACACGCCAATCAGACAAAATAATACAGTAGAAGACTTTAACCTGGAAAACGTAGAGAACTTTGTATATCTCGGGCCAAATATATCGAAGGGTGGACGCGAATCCATCGAAATTAAAAGAAGAATAGTGATGGCAAATAAGACCTATTATTCGGTACTCCCAATAATTAAAAACAAAAATGTGCATAGGAAAACAAAGATTAAACTATACAACACAATTTAAGACCTGTGCTTTGCTATGGCAACGAAACGTGGACATTAACTCAGTAGTCCCAAAAATTAGTTAACGCCTTTGGAAGGAAACTCCTCAGAAGAATCCTCGGACCTGTGAAGGAAGACTACAATAGAGAATTGTATGTCATCTTTGATAATCCAGAAGTATCAATCCTCATAAAATTCAAGAAGCTATAATAGGCTGGTCATGTGGAGCGGATGGTTGACGGAAGAATTCCCAAACGCACACTAAAGGGAAAAGTCAATGGACAAAGACCAGTTGGAAAACCACGGAAGAGCTGGGAAGATTCTATTGACGTAGACAGCAAATCACTGCTAAGATTCTCAAATTGGAGGACGCGACCACTGAACCGAGAAGCCTGGAGGCGGCATATATAGGAAGCCAAGGTCCGATTTGGACTGTAGCGCCATCATAAGTAAGTAAGTAAAACTCGACGAGCAAGTGAATCATTAGCAGTCTGGGTGGTTTAGTGGCTAAAGCACTTGCCTTCGGTGCACCTGGTACCAGGTTCGAATCTGCTTGGCGACAAGTAATTTTCGGGAATGGGATTGGGTGCCAGACTACCAGTTCACTCAGCTATAAATGAGTACCTGAGTTAAAATCAGGGTAATAATCTCGGACGAGCGTGTGGCTGACCACTTTACCTCCTAGTGTTCCGTTGGTCTAGTAATGAAGTAACTCTAGCATTACTTCAAGGCCTAGGCCCAATTTGGGCTATTTTCCATTGATTATTATTAAGGGAATCATTACTGAAGGTGTTGTTTACATTATCAAGTGTCTACTTCGCAGCTCCATTGGTGTATTAAAAAACTTAACTCAATATTTTTATTAACGTCCACCACTGCTATACATTGCATATCCCAAGTCCCTTTTCATACGCGTAGGCACAACACAAAAAAATTAATACTTTTCAGAGGAAACCATTTTGTTCACGATCATTTGACTGTAAAACGGAATCGCTGATCTATTTTCTTCTCCTGGAATTATAAAAGTCTGATTTTTCATCTTTCATACAATTTATTGCTATATTTCTAACACTGTTGAAGTTGTTTCCCTTTAAGTTAAACAACTTTATAATTGCGCAATTCTTTTTTTCTTAACAAAGTGAAACTAAAAAGACATATCCACTTCGTGTGAAACGTTCCATTTTAATACAACTGATATCTGTTTAGTCCGCAATTCAAACCATTTTACCATATTACCAATTGTGCAATTCCTTTTTATACTCTAGATGAAATCATACACTCAAAAAAAAACTGCGTAATATGTACGAAATCGTTCGTACATTCTACGAATAATTTCGTTGTTTTCAGTCCACGAATGGTTTCGTACATATTACACATTGCCTTTCGTACATTATACGAAAAAATCAATGTTGTATTCAACGAACTAATTTCGTAGATTGCACGAATGATTCGTACTAAAAACATTTTTCGTAACCGAAGAAAAAAATTCGTGCATTGTACGAAATAAATTTCGTAGTTTCTAGTAATTTTATTCGTACATTCTACGAAAGGAATGGTTCGATTACAAATTTTTTCGTAAAATGTACGAAATTTATTTAGTATAATGTACGAATCATTTTCTTACATTGTACGAATATAATTCATGAACAGTGATAAATTATTCGTATAATGTACGAACATGCTTCGTTATCATCGACATTGTATTCGTACAATGTACGAATATAATTCGTGAACAGCGACTTTTTTCGTATGATGTACGAAAGAATATCTGTACAATGTACGCATATCTTTCGTAATCGAAAACATTGAAATTATTTTCTAGAATTTTTTTTTTTAAAAAATGGAGTACCAGATGAAAAAGATATGTAGGTACACATATCATGTACCTATTACGATATTATTTCACATCACTCCGAATAGCCTAAAAATACAAAACCATATAACTATAATTAATAAAAGGGGAAGATGAATCGTTTCCTGCAATGAAAATTAGAAACTCTTTCCTGAAAAAAGAATCAAACAATGTGGTTTTTGAAAAATTCTTTATACTAATATCAGCAACAAATTTCGACTTAACTCTATCAAGAACTACGAGTAAAGGTAAATAAAACTAAAACTTCAGAATATTTTTAATTTTAATTAATATTTTTTTATTAAATCTTTATATTATTATATACCTATATTTTATTATTTATTTTATAATACATAAATTATTTATATATCGAAATCTGAAAATAAAATAAAAAATAATTATAAACATGTATGATTAAGAAAATAATAAAATGTTGCTCCTTACATACTGTACTCATTTCGGCAACTACAAGATGGAAGCCTTCTCTGCATCCACCTCCACCAGAGTTTCTTGTGCATCTGAAAAGCATAACGTCCTATACATTTTCTATTAATATGTTTTTGTCGAGAACGCAATTATTTCAACATAATTTCTATCTCGACTCAATGTTTATTATTCGGGTGAAAAGGGAAATACAATAATTACCTGTAATGGCTTTTGGAAGCATCTGGATATTCGGGCTTACGTTCAAACTATGGTTTGTTGATCAAATCAACGATTATATTTTAGTTTCTTAAAAATAAAAATATAATAATAAAAATCACTTACCAAGTAAATTGAGGCTCAAAAAACACCAAATAACTAATCACAATTACTGAACTCTGAAAACTTAAATAATCACAAAATGCAATTCAACAATTACAGAACTCTATTCGACAAAACACTGATCGAAAATGCGGAACATGAAACCAAAACAAAGCGATCGTTTTGTTTTTTGCTTTATATTTACGAAATAATTCGTGATATTTACGAATCTTTCGTAGTTTTACGAAATCTTTCGCACATTGTACTCATGCATCTGGTGATTCTTATATGTACAAATATGTTTCGTAATATGTACGAATCCTTTCGTTCATTGTACAAAATATCCGCAGGAACCGCCGATTTTAGGGTGTTACTATTTTTACGAATCAGTGATCGTAAAATGTACGAATCATTCGTAAAAAACATAATTTAGTGAAAATAAAAATTACGAATGTTGAGTACTATCTACGAAATATTCGTAAATACTAGGAAAATCAGCCTTTCGTAAAGTTACGAATATTTTTTTCGTAAAATGTCGCAGATTTTTCTCTCAGTGTATAGAGTATTATAAGTTTAATCCAGCCCAAAAGTTTGTAACGCATAGAACCAAGCCTCGGACGAAAAAAAGTTATAAATTATTTTTTGTTTATTTGTCGCCAAAAACCTCAAATCCGCGTGACGTCCGTCCGTCCGTCTGTCCGTGAACACGATAACTCAAGAACGCCTTCGCCCAGGATCTTGAAACTTTGAATCTAGATGTTTGGTTGAATTTGTAAGGCTAAGTTTGTTAACGGGCAAAATCGTCCTACTCCTTCGGGTAGCTCCCATACAAAATGTCCTTAAAACACGTGTTCAAGAATATTGGTCTATAACTTCAGAAGGGTTTAAGCTACGACGTTGAAATTTTGTATGTGTTATTTTTCCAATAGTTGGAGCTAAATATATGATTATGAAGAAAATCCTGTTAGTCCTTGGTGTAGCTGCCATACAAATATCCTGTCAAAATGTTTTCACTTAATTTACGAAACTCACTATAACTCAAGTAATCTTTTAGCTACGAATTCAGAATTATGTACAAATTAGTTTTTAGTGAAAAGAAAGTTTGAGTTTACTAGTCAGCGAAATCCTTTTACTCCTCCTGGTAGCTGCCATACAAAATGTCCTTAAAACACGTGTTCAAGAATATTGGCCGATAACTTCAGAAGGGTTTAAGCTACGACATTGAAATTTTGTATGTGCTGTTTTACCAATAGTTTGAGCTAAATGTATAATTATGAAAGAAATCCTATTAGTCCTTCGTGTAGATGCCATACAAATACCCTGTCAAAATGTTTTCACTTAATTTACGGAACTCACTGTAACTCAAGTAATCTTTTAGCTATGAATTCGGAATTTTGTACAAATTAGTTTTGAGTGAAAACGAAGTTCGAGTTTACTAGTCAGCAAAATCCTTTTGCTACTTCTGGTACCTTCCATACAAAAAATCCTTAAGACACGTGTTCAACAATATTTTCCGATAACTTTTGAACGCTTCAAGCTACGAATTTGAAATTTTGTACACGTTCATTTTTAAATGGTTCCAAGGGAAAGGATAAATATGTAAGAAATCAAGTGAGTCCTTCCTGCACCTCCCATGTGAAAGTCCTTCAAAAATGAAATTTTTTTTCGATGACTTACCCAGTTCAAGATATGAAATTAAACACTGAATATTGTCTTTTAGTTTTGGGTAGCAATATAATGGCAGTCTTTAATAAAGGACATGCAACATGCACACACGTAATTTTACTTTATCCCCAACTACAATATAAATCGGAGTTCAGTATTCATCTAGTTTAAGATATAAGTTTAGACGTAGTAATTCTCAGTATGTTTTAAAGTAGGGTATCGCGCATAGCCACATAAACACAACATACTTACAAACTAACCATACACCAGCCCATAAGCCTGGAGCGAATAAAACTAATTTAGGATATACAATAATATATATAATAAAATTAAATCCTCAATCCAATTGATCCACAATCAAAAAAAAAAAAAAACACAACCTTAACACGACAAGTGCGGACTTTATTAAACAACAAGATCTTCCCAGAACTGACCGACTTAGAAAGGATCCTGTTTTTGAGACAATACGAGAATGTAATGCGTTACAGACAAACATTCAAATGGCACATAATCTTTTTCAATTAAAACACCTTGCAAAGAAGCAGCTTCTATGTCCAAACTAGAACCGGTATTATAAAATTTTTGTAAATAAAAATGACCTGGAAACATAAGTTATTCAAGCGGCTTCACTACCGGTCAGTTCTGGCCATATCTTCCCCGACTTTTTGAATTGGGAAAGAGTTGGCCATTTTGCGTGAAGGGATTAATTAAATCAATAATTAAATAAAATTTATTATGTTTTGCGCAGAAGTCCTAGCTTCGCTTAATACGGACTGACTGTTTCTGCAAGAAGCTTTGTGTGGACGGTGTCTGAAAACCTGATTTAACTTTTTCTTATTATCAGATTTCAAATTCAAAAAATTATAGCGTAAAAAATCGTCTTAAAAAACCACCAAAAAACAAAAAACAAGTCACACATCAAACTTTATCATGTTGACGAAACATTGTTTCGAACAAAAAATCGTCTACTGAACCGTTGCACTACAGTGCAACAAGTGTCCTGTACTGCACTATGCACGACTGAAACATGTTGCCCGGTCGTTTGCATGTCGCGTCGACGTAATATCCGCAGCCGGCTGGATCAAACAGTTGGTCGCGTTCGGCTTTTATCGTGTTGTCGCGTTGTTGTTCGTATCGTCGTATTTTTAATGTTTTATCGGGAAAACATCATGGAAATTGCTTGAAATCATTGCAAAACGATGCATTCGGTGTCCGCGTGTAAAACAACCGTTTGATATCGTCGCGAAAACGCGAAATTTTTGCGGAAAAGCGAATTTTCCCTTCGGTTGTTTGTTGTTGTTGTTTTCGTTTGTTTGACAAGTGTCCTGGCGGTCGGGCATGCGTTGCGGTACGTTTCGGTTTTTTGCAATAAGCGATCGGCGCGACGCGTTGTGATGTGTTTCGTGAACGGGCGAGTGCGTGTGATTAGGTTTTTGAAGGTGGGCAAGTGGAAAGGTGGGTGGAGACGGGCTCTGTGGGTTGATGATTTTTTGAATTTTTCTGCTGCTGGCGGTAAGTTTGTTTATTATACTCTAGATGAAATCATATAGAGTATTATAAGCTTAATCCAGACGTGTGTGAAGTTGGCCCCACTTGTTGAACAATTTGAAAAAAATTTTAGAGTTCTGTTTGCCCCCCAAATAGTTCTATAGTTCTAGACCATTCTCGGAAATAGTTCCGTTGATTAAAGCAGTAAAATATCGTAAGAAAGTTGGGGGGGGCCAACTTCACAAATGTGAAATTTCAAAGCGCCATAACTTCTTTCCCTTAAGCGTTAGAGAAAATGTTCATAAGGAGTTATCGATAGAACTCTTTGGGGGCAAACGGAACTCTAACTTAAAAGACCCCAACCCTTAGGGGGAAAAAGTTTTTTTTCACTGACTCGAAAAATTTGTAATTTCAATGCGCTATAACTTCTTTCCCTTTAGTTTTAGAGAAAAAGTTCATAAGGTGTTATCGATAGAACTCTTTGGGGGCAAACGGAACTCTAAATTAAAAGACCCCAACCCTTAGAGTGAAAAAGTTTTTTTTCACTGACTCGAAAAATTTGTAATTTCAAAGCGATATAACTTCTTTTCCTTGAGCGTTAGAGAAAATGTTCATAAGGTGTTATCGATAGAACTATTTGGGGGGCAAACGGAACTCTAACTTAAAACACCCCAGCCCGAAGAGGGAAAAAGTTTTTTTTACTGAATCGAAAATTTTGTAATATCAAAGCGCTATAACTTCTTTTCCTTAAGTGTTAGAGAAAATGTTAGGACCATTTCACACTCTTTGGCGGCGTAATAAGCAAAATTGCCGCATTTGGGGAACGAAGAATCCACACGAGATCCATGAAACGCCATTGCATGATCAAAAAGTGTATGTTTGTGCCGGCGTTTGCGGCAAAACCATCATTGGGCCATTTTTTTCCGACAAAACGAAACAGTCGATGGAAAACGACATCGGTGGATGCTAGCTCATTATGTCTGCCCGCCTGGTTTCAACAAGACGGTGCGCCATGCCACACTGCAAGTGAAATAATTCAGTTTCAGCAACGAAAATTCCCTGGACGTCTGATGTCGAAAAGAGGTAACATTGACTGGATCTCCAGATTTGACTACTGCGGACTTCCTTTTATGGGGTTATTTGAAAAGCAAAGTGTACGCCAGCAAGCCTCAGACTATTGAAGAGCTCAAAGCAAACATTCGTGCCGAAATCATCGCTATACCGCCCGATAATGGAAAACGCAGCAAAAAGGGCACATTTTGCTGTTGCTAATAGAGGCAGCCACTTGATTGATTTTGTATTCAAAAACGAATCCAAATAAATTCTAAAGGACCAAATTGAATAAAATTACCTCGCATATAAAAACCAGTTGTTTTTTTTCAAAGTTATTCAATATTTACATACCGATATAAAAGATGCCTGTACATTTACCGCTATATGTACGATCGCTAAATTTCGCGGAATTTTTTGATTACTTCATGGAATTTAGCAATCGAAATTTAAGTTCTGAATGAAAATTACATGTTTATGGTTATAGAATTCATAGAATTTGAAGATCGTGTGATTTTGCTAGCCCTACGAAGTTTCATGCGACGCGCCTGTTATATACATAAATGAATCTTTAGAACTCGTGAGGGGCTACTCAGAACTCTGAAAATATCGATCGGTTTCCTGAGAAAAAAGGTCACGTGCAGTACTTAGAAAATTTTCGAGTCAGTGAGAATAATTTATTTATTTATATGATTGCTGTTGAAACATAAATGGAACAACACAATATCTTACGGCCAAACCGGCTACACGTAAGGGTTGGGGTATTTTAAGTTAGAGTTCCGTTTGCCCCCCAAAGAGTTCTATCGATAACTCCTTATAAACTTTTTCTCTAACGCTTAAGGGAAAGAAGTTATAGCGCTTTGAAATTACAAATTTTTAGAGTCATTGAAAACAAACTTTTTCCCCATAAGGGTTGGGGTGTTTTAAGTTAGAGTTCCGTTTTCCCCCCAAAGAGTTCTATCGATGACACCTTATGAACATTTTCTCTAAGTCAAGGGAAAGAAGTTATGGCGCTTTGAAATTACAAATTTTTCGAGTCAGTGAAAAAAAACTTTTTCCCCCTAAGGGTTGGGGTGTTTTAAGTTAGAGTTCCGCTTGCCCCCCAAAGAGTTCTATCGATGACTCCTTATGAACATTTTCTCTAACGCTTAAGGGAAAGAAGTTATAGCGCTTTGAAATTTCACATTTGTGAAGTTGGCCCCCCCAACTTTCTTACGATATTTTACTACTTTAATCAACGGAACTATTTCCGAGAATGGTCTAGAACTATAGAACTATTTGGGGGGCAAACAGAACTCTAAAATTTTTTTCAAATTGTTCAACAAGGCCCCACTTCACACACGTTTAATCCAGCCCGAAAAGTTTGTAACGCATAGAACCGAGCCTCGGACGAAAAAAAGTTATATATTATTTTGTGTTAAGTTGTGGCCAAAAACCCCAAATCCGTCCGTCCATTTGCACGATAGCTCAAGAATCCGTTGGCCTAGGAAGTTGAAATTTTGTCAGCACCTGTAAAATGGAAAAAGTAAGGCTAAGTTCGTTAATGGGCGATATCCTTCCACTCCTTCGGGTACCTCCCATACAAGAGTCCTTAAAACACGTATTCACAATTATTGCTCGAATGATTCAAGTTACGAGCTTGCAATTTTGAATACTTAAAGTTTACAATGTTTGAAACGAAAGTTCCGAATATGATGCAAATCAAATGAGTCCTTCGTGTAGCAGCCTACAAAAGTCCTTCAAAAATTTATGCAAGGTACAGAATCCACTATAACTCTAGTACAAGTTAAAGCAGAGATTCAAAATTTTACAGGAATTAGTTTTATATCAAAAGCAAGACTGAGTTCATTAATTAGCGCCATCCGTCGACTCCTTCGGGTAGCTGTCATACAAAAGTTCTTAAAACACGTGTTCACCAATATTAAACGATAACTTTAGAACGCTTTAAGTTACGACTTTGAAATTTTGTATACGTTGATTTTATAATAGTCGCAGCTGAAGGTATTAATATGAAAAATTTCCCGTAAGTCCTTCATGTAGTTGCCATACAAAAATTCTGTAAAAATTTCCCAACTTAATTTATGGAACTCACTATAACTTAAGAAATCGTTTAACCATCCATCGAGTAGCCACTATACAATAGTTTCTACCTGTAAATAAAAGGTCATGCAATAATTGTATGTGCACTCCTTTTGATATACAGTATAACTTCTCTATAGCGGACACCTTTGGGGAATTCAAAAGTGTCCGCTATAAAGAGGTGTCCGCTTTTCGGGGGTATTGAGTTTAATACCTAATTCATTGGGGAATAAAGAACTGTCCTCTATAGGGAGGTGTCCGGTTTTCGGAGGTGTCCGGTAATAGAAGTTTCACTGTATATCCAACTAAAATATAAATCGGAGTTCAGTATTTCATCTAGAGTATCATACGATTGGCTTGCAGCCGATCGTGACTGCGTTATGTTTTCTTAATAAAGTGAAACTTAGAAGTAAAAACCACTTGTTATAAAACGTTGCTTGGTGATACAACTGATGACCTTTAAGTTCGGGAATTTTTATACTCTAGATGAAATCATATAGAGTATTGTAAGTTTAATCCAGTCCAAAAGTTTGTAACGCATAGAACCAAGCCTCGGACGAAAAAAAGTTATATATTATTTTTGGTTTATTTGTGGCCAAAAACCTCAAATCCGCTTGACGTCCGTCCGTCCGTCCGTCCGTCCGTCCGTCCGTCCGTCCGTCCGTCCGTCTGTCCGTGAACACGATAACTCAAGAACGCCTTCACCTAGGATCTTGAAATTTTGAATCTGGATGTTTGGTGTAATTTGTAAGGCTAAGTTTGTTAATGGGCAAAATCGTCCTACTCCTTCGGGTAGCTGCCATACAAAATGTCCTTAAAACACGTGTTCAGGAATATTGGGCGATAACTTCAGAAGGGTTTAAGCTACGACATTAAAATTTTGTATGTGTTATTTTTCCATTAGTTTGAGCTAAATGTATGATTATGAAGAAAATTCTATTAGTCCTTCGTGTAGCTGCCATACAAATATCCTGTCAAAATGTCTTCACTTAATTTACGGAACTTACTATAACTCAAGTAATATTTTAGCTATGAATTGGAAATTTTGTACAAATTAGTTTTGAGTAAAAACGAAGTTCGAGTTTAATAATCAGCGAAATCCTTTTACTCCTTCTGGTACCTGCCATACAAAATGTCCTTAAGACACGTGTTCAACAATATTTTCCGATAACTTTTGAACGCGTCAAGCTACGAATTTGAAATTTTGTACACGTTAATTTTTAAATGGTTCCAAGGAAAAGGATAAATATGTAAGAAATCGAGTGAGTCCTTCCTGCACCTTCCATGTGAAAGTCCTTAAAAAAGGACTTTTTTTTTGATGACTTACCCAGTTCAAGATATGAAATTAAACACTGAATATTGTCTTTTAGTTTTGAGTAGCAATCTAATGGCAGTCCTTAATAAAGGACATACAACATGCACACACGTAATTCTACTTCATCCCCAGCTACAATATAAATCGGAGTTCAGTATTCATCTAGAGTATTATACGATTGGCTTGCAGCCGATCGTGATTTAAATTGACAGAACCATCTTTACTAATAGGACATTGAAAAGATATGCCTCTAGAACGGTTGTTTAAATTTGAGTTATAATTAAATTTCCCACTGCGAGTAAAAATCAAATTAATTTTTGGCAAGCAAAGTACTTTTTTTTGGTGAATGTTTTCACAGTACATTTTGAATTGAAGATACAAGTTTTCCGGGTTCAATACCGTTATTATTTATTTTTTTGCGTGACGTTTCGGACTCGACTGAGTCCTTTATCAAACTTAACCCATTACTGCACAAAATCCGTTTAAACGGATACCGCTTAATCAGCGCTCGGTAATAAAAAGAAGCCTTCTATGATAATTCTCTTCACTTGTTTTCATTTTCAACCTTTTCCCAAATCGGCTAAAAATAAAGAAATATCTACTTTCGTTTGTTTGACTTTTATATTGCCATTCTTATTTGAACGAGCAAGTGAATAATTTCGTGTCATGGAACGTGGATAAGTAAAATTAATTTAAATTCTAAAGTAGCAGTAATCAAAGTGCACTATTTCTTTTATTTATACACTAACGTGTATATCAATGCTTGTAAATATGTTGAAACATTACGGAACTCGTAAAAGCAAAAATATTAGCAGATCAAAATATTGATCCGTTATAACGGATATTGTGCACAGAGGTAACTTTAAAATTCGCTTGCGCGATATATTACCATTGTATCTATGCATGTTAGTCTAGTACATAATGCAATTTTTACAGCCTAACAGTAGCTGAAATATTGAGTGAACTTGAAAGAGACGAAAGTAATGAAACACTCAACATTTTTGTCGAACCTCCCTTTGAGGATCAACTAGCACATACAGATGTGGACAGTGATCTTAGCGACAACGAGCATGAAGGTAACTTGAATTGCTTGGGTCCTAGATTACTACGGTCAAACTGTATTGTAAACAGTAGATCTAACGATTCGGATGACTTCGATTCCGAAGATGATGAACCACTCGCAAAATATAAGCGCACCACCACAGGAAATAGATCAAAAAATAGATCCATCAAGTGGGAGAAAAAGGATATTGATAAAAATCATTTAGGTTTTTCCGTTGAGTGTATATCAGTCCCAATATCCGAATCCGTATATTTTTGCAAAGATCCAATAGATTTTTTTAGTCAACTTTTTAGAGATAAATTAGTTGAAGTTATTCTAATTCAATCAAATTTGTACGCCCACCAAAAAAACGTGGATCTGAGTCTAACACGCGATGAAATTTATGTTGTATTAGGAGGAATGCTTTTGTCAGGTTATGGAAAATATCCAAACAAAAGAATGTATTGGTCAGACAGTCCAGATGTACCAGTTTTGTTGAAACAGAGTATGCGGCTGACACGCTTTGAGACCATCTTGAGGCATCTCCATTTGAACGATAATTCCAAAATAAACGATGATCGTCTTTATAAACTTAGAACTATAATTGAAATTTTGAACAGAACGTTTCAACAACATGGTGGCGTAGAGGAACATTTATCTATCGATGAAAGTATGATTCCATACTATGGGAAACATTTTGCTAAGCAGTACATAAAAGGTAAGCCAATTAGATTCGGTTTCAAAAACTGGGCGCTTTGCGAATCTTCAGGATACTTGCTTGGCTTTGAGATATATACCGGGAAGTCTAATGAAGAAAAGCAATTTGGACTTGGCGGAGATATTGTGAACAAACTATTAAAAAATTCTAATATTCCTGGCAATCAAGGATTCAAAATATTCTTCGACAATTATTTTACATCCTACGACTTACTCACACATCTCGCACAAAGTGGTTACTGCGCCACAGGTACTACTAGAAATAATCGTATTGGTAAGTGTCCAATTAAAAATGTTCAGGAAATGAAGAAGGAATCCCGTGGAGAGTACGACTATTGTCTATCAAATGACAACATATTAGTGGTTCGTTGGATGGACAGCAAACCTGTTACTATTTCAACCACTTATGATTCAGTTGATTAAGTGAATTGTGGTCGATGGCAGAAAAGACAAAATGGACAACGATCGGAAGGAAAAGTAACAATCAAGCATCCCAAAGTAATATCTACCTACAACAAAGGAATGGGAGGCGTTGACAAAATGGATCAACTCATTTCTGTATATCATACGAGAATTCGCCAAAAGAAATGGTGGTGGCCTATTTTTGCTTACCTTCTTGATGCTACCGTGGTAAATGCATGGCTTTTGATGCGAAAAGTGCAACCGACTGATAAACGCGCAAAATGACTTCTAAACTTTAGGCGTAGCTTAGCGGTTAATTTTTTAACTTCGTATGGCATTCCATCCAGGCAAGGCAGGCTTACAACGACAAGACGACTTAATCCAGAGCTTAGATTTGATGGACGAGACCATATTGTTTCATATTGTGGAACTGATAGATCTTGCGGTCAATGCAAAAAGAAAGCGAAATTTATTTGTAAAAAATGTAAAGTAGGACTTCATCCTAAAAATTGTTTTGAATTATATCACATCAATTAAATGTTTAATAATACAATAACTTTCCTTTTTCCAACAATACATTGCTCTACTCTTTATTTTTAATATATTTGTCGTTTGTACCACAGTGCACAATCTCCGTTATAACGGATGGCCTGTAACTAATAAATTTAAATAAAAAAAAATTTAAATTAGTCTTTTAGTTTCATTGTTACTGCTAAAACTTCGATATTTGTTTTTAAATCGACATTATTGTGCTTAATAAACTTTGTGCACTAATGGGTTAATAAATAAATAAACTTACACTTAAACCTAATAAATAAATAATAACAGTACAATATTATACAATCCTTTTTTAAAGGATGACTAGATACTAATTTAGAAAACTTGTATCTTCAAAATACAATATAACAACGATTCAGGTTAAATTTCAATTAAAAATGTCAAACGAAGTCGATTCAAAAAATTCCAAAATCGGTCTTAATTACACTTTCTTAAAAAAAGGAATACTTCAAGGGAAGAAGTGGTTCGAATTAAATGAAGATAACTTCTTAACTAGTTATGCCAGCGCCTCTACTTTCCGTAGAGTTAAAGGTGACAAAATAAGATTTTATTATGTCAATAAAAAGGTCAACGATCCAGTTTTTTTTAGACAAGTGGCGATGTATCAAAATGTTTACTCTGGAATGCATTAAAAACCGAAGCGGCAACAATTTGGTGAATGGAGAATATCTCGAACTCGGTTCAAAAAAATGGCATATGTTTGTTCAGATTTTTATTTCGAAATTTTATTTTTTTTATCATTTAAATCATTAATTCAGTTAATCGACTCATTGGACGAAATGTTTTAACTGCAATAAAATTAGGTTAAATAAAATTATAATATTTATTTCATTCCTCATAAAACTTTTTTAACGATTTGCAAAAGGTTCTCCAAATAGTAAAATCTTAAAAAAAAGTAGCCAAAGATGGTCCAAAAGTATGGGAAACGTTTTTCAAGGATTTTCGGGGTGAAGTGTATGTTTATCAATTATTATTTGAGAATGGAGGGACGAAAAACTCGTTGATCTTGAAGTAAAAGCCTTTTTAAAAATTTGCTTCCACATCTGTAGGTTTTACCTCTTACAATTCCATTTCACACATCCAAAACATGATTTTTAAAGTTCCTACGAAAATTTCTCGTGTCGAAGAAACTTTGCTTTTTCTTCCGAGAACCAGCCTGAAATACAAATTCAATTATTACACCTGTGCAAAAAGAAGCGCCTCCCTCAAGTGAACAGGATAAAGCTGAGAATTAATAAATGAAATTTGTTTGGTTTCCGAAATTATTAGCTTTGATGATGCTGTTTTTATTCGGGTGGAGGGAGACGGAGGGGTTTGCAGTCCATCGCAGACAGATGAATTGCTTACGGCCTGGATAAAGTTGTTTGAAATCCACGAGTTTTGATCAAAGTCAGAAAACTCGGAAAAAAAAACCTGAATCTTTTCCAGAAAATTAGCCCCGTGGCAGAAATAGGCCAGCGCTAAAATCAATTAAAAGAAAATTTTTAAATTTCCCAGCTGCTGAGAAACCGCTGTCTAACTTTTCAATTGATTAAAAACTTTGCGAGTTGCGGTACTAGAATGTCCGCTTATAAAAGATTTTTGAAGGCGAGATCAAAAGGATTTAATCCCGGAAAAGATGGTGGTAAAATTTTTTTTCTTTTTTGTATTTAGGTGACAACCATACCTTTATATCTGGTCCTCGTATCCAGGACTGTATCGTATCCTTGAACTACCGAAAAGAACCACCCATAGTATAACTGCTAGTTATGTGAATTTTTTAAAATTTGTAATTCATATATATCATTTGCTAAATTCAGCTTTGATAGTCGAAAGCTATGCGAAAAAAAAACATTAGAGAGTAACTTAATTTCTAAATTTCCGGATTAAATTTATTCCTTCCTACATCCAAAAAAAATCCTTTTAAAATCAATTATTTCCATGCATTTTCAACCAGTTTTACCCTATGATTTTGAGCTTATTATTATTCTGTTTCAAGAAACATGAAAAATATTGTTAAAAGAACAAGGTTTAATATTTAAACTAAAAGTAAACATGTTTGGACTAACAAAACTCTTCTGTTATTTTAACATAGTACCATGTGAACATATTAATTTGTTCATGTTATTTGAATGTTATTATCATGTTGAAAGAACGAAAAATACGTTTTAAAATGACTGAATTCCAATGTTAAAAGGAATTGTTTAGTTGTCATTTTGCCAATAAAAACTAGTTCGTTGCAATTCGATTCGGTTGTTCCATTTACAATGCAAAATGTAGTTAAATTGACATTAAATCGTATTCTTAAAAAACAAGTATTAGATATCGCTCTATATACCTGCCAACTAACGCGAGAAAACAAATGAAAAGATTATTTTTTTTACATATGACAAAACTTTATTGGATATTCATAAAAATGACATAAATTTAATTTCTTAATTAAAAATATTTGAAAAATTATTATTAATTAATAAGTATTTTAAATACATTTCATACTTGTTGGTACACATAATTACATTACATTATTGCTCCTATAATATCATAGAAAATAATTATTTACATATTTGCAAAAAAAAGGACAACAAACAACAAAAGATATGTTCTTCAAAGTATTGGATTTCGTATTCTTTTCCTATTATCTAGAAACCATTATTTATGAAAATAAACTCAATAATTTCAAAAATGTATTTTTTTAATAATGTAAAAACCCGTTTTATATAGTTTACTTCTAATTTTCAATAAAAGCTATTCGTGTGCTGAGATTTCGAAAATAGTATTTTGCATGGCCACGAATTTAGCACACTTGGTATAAGTAACTATTAAAGGCAAATAATATTTATTGTTTTATTCTTTTCACTCCACTTTTGTTTCTTGAGTGTTGCCTATGATGCGTTGATCATGTTCCGTTAATTTAGTCTGGTTCCTTTGTTCCCTTTCTACTCTATTCTCATTTAATTGCAAGTAGTACGTGATCTAAGCTGGCCACGAGTTTAGCACAACTTTAAAATCTTCCAAATTTCGTCCTTTTGTTTGTGTTAAGGCCGGTTTACATGTCGGTTGCAAGTAATTTTTACTGAGATTGTGAGGGAGAAGGAAAATCTCTAATGAGAAACTGATCAGGAGTGAAACGAACAGATTTTATATCCAGTAAAAAATACTGACGATATTTCTGTGAAAGTGTGTGTGAAAATATTTTTTGTTGCCATAAAAAGTTCTCGAACTGAGATATTTTTATGGTTACTGCTCGTAATTTTCTACTCGGGTATCTCTAGTTCGCAATAAATTCGATATTTGTAACTATGTACTAGCAACGCGAAATTTTATAGTTACTTTTGCGTTTATTCCATGGCTGACATTTTTTTAACCAAAGATAAGGTTTTTTTTTTCTTTTCTAGATTCGGAGTTTTCAAAGATAATTCAAACCAAAAAATTTATTTCTTCTCCGCAATCCATTTTTTATTTTTGAACATACTGGATTTACAATTGGCTTCAAGCCATCATCTAGATGAAATACTTAACTGCGATTTATATTGTAGTTGGGGATAAGTTTTAAGTAGTTTAATGTTTAAGTAGTTTGTCCTTTATTAAGAACTATAATGTACACTAGCATGTTTTTGGCGTAGTAATGCTGAATAGATTTGAGGCGCTATGACATGACCGAAATCACGCCATAGTATCCGTACCATCAAACCATCAACGACATTACTACCCAAGTAATCGTCCTAACCATCAGCATGTATTCATCTCTCAGCCCGCTTTGAAACAAATGATGGGAGATTGTCTCCGTCATCAACTATTCCAAATTGGACCGGACAAACACACGCCGCGAAGACAATTGTCAGCCGGTGACCAAGCCACAGTTGGGTGACTTTAGTCCCATGGTTTCCCGATAGGTAGCGTGCATCTAGCTTTAGCACGTGCGTAGCTCGTCGGAAGGGGCGTGAGTGGCTACCTTTAACCATGGACAAAACGTATTTATGCACGGTTTGGGCTGAAAGTTCGAATTGAGGAGTTCGAACTCTATCTTCAGCGGGCTGGAAGGTGAAGGAAAAAGGAAGGAGGGAATAACAGACTGTGGAAATGAAAATGGAAATGAGACGGTAGGAAATGAAGGTGGAAAAGCACAGGAATATAGACTTTCCGACGGGAAGGCCGATGCCATACTCAATCCTATATATCATTGAGATGGTAAAAATAACTCAAAAGAGTTGAAGTAATTAGAGCCACAAGGCTCATCGAATAGGGCCTAACAAATGCCTGTACTCGATCTTGATAGTACCTATACGTCGTATAATACAAAATTCCAAACGCCATATAATATAAATCCTAATCCCAAAATCGTGTGGGCCTTATTTAATGTATGGCGTTGGATAAAGACGCCGTTGGGTACCATAAAATATGGGCCCTATGCACCCGACAGAGTGCCTTAAAACGTGTGCTATGCCCTCTTGACACGGCGTTGGGTGCCATATAATGTGCGCTGTCCGCTGACGCCACCTAAAACACTTCGTTGGGCGCCATGTAATGTATGGTGCCACGTAAGGACACCAGAAATTAACGCACAAACAAATATAAAACACGCCCTGAATCAGGCTCGATAGGCTACATGTGCTTCGGCATACGTTAGGTGCCGTAGGAACGGGCCCAACGCATATATAGGCGATAGAATGTATGAGTTTTTGATTTTCCCCTCATACCGACGCTGTATTCCATAAATCCGCCCGTATCGCTCTCGCTTTGTACTAAAACAAAAAAAAAACTAAACTAACATTTATCACGTAACCTTCTATTTAACTTAATTTCCTCTTGCTTAGTCCGCATTGAGACTTTCTCAAAGTATATGCGGCTACCTTAGTGAAAGGGGCGGTGTAGACAAGAAAAAATATAAGTACTTATGCCCAACATGTGAAAAATGTGCTCCACAAAAAAAAGCATGTCTTCGACTAAGCTTGTTCCCGTTATAGATTCCGCTGGTCCATGTGTTTCCTTCTGCTGCCTAATATGGGGGCTGAAATTCAGGAAGAGGGGTAGAAAATACTCCTGGGAGGGTGATTAGGGTCCGTATTTTGACGTAACTGCGTTTACTTTTACGGGTAGAGCATGCTTTCAGGTAACCTAACCTCCAAAGGATAGACTCCTGCCAGTAATTTTCTTCCTGTGTTGAATCATATTATCCGCAAGAAACGTATGCCTGTCCTGTGCAAAGGAGGGTATTTCGGCACAAAAAAAACCAAGAAGAAAAAAAAACCCTTCGGATGGCTAACATTGATCCAGCCGGCGTAATCTCACTACTGCAACATCTCGTGATCCTAAATTTCCAAGCTATAAAACGCGAAAAGCACAAACAAAGAGAATGGACCGAAAGAGCCAGACGATGTGGGCTTGCAATGCCTAAACCCCAAAGATTTACCCATTTATGTCGAATGTTTCTCCGCCTATGTCTTCCAGGAAATCCCAAAAAGGACGTTCAGACCGGCTAAAAGAGAAACGGTACCCAAATTTATTAAACGCCGCGTGATATAATACCGGAAAACTTGTCACGAACACGCGGTTGAGCGTCGCATAACGGTATGCGCTAAGCGGTACCTGGTCCGGACTCAACGGTTGTACACCCGCTAGGGGAAACTTTACCGGTACGGGTAGCGGAAGTTTATCTACCGCGTGGCTTGACAATTGCCATTGAGGCCACAGACTTAGCTAAATTGCGCGTGAAACGCGGATTTATTGCACTTGACACTTTTTTTTTTTTTTTGCAGGCCATGTACGCGATCTTTCGGCAACCAATTAGGGTCGTTCAACACCTAAATAGCCCTTATTCACCTCACTGGGGCTTCGTCGGAGCTACCAGAAGACTCTTCGGTCTGTTTGCCGACCAAGAAACCCTTGTGGTCCCTTAGTCCACCAATTGGGAACCCGAAAGCTATATCCTGTTCCTTCGGAATTTCGAGTGAAGCAGTGGAGTAGACCAAAAAAAAAAATTCACGGAACGAGACTTCGAGAGAAGGACAATAAATTAAATATCACATAACTTCCGCACGGACACATTACGCACAAGCGACAGACGAGAAAAGTCGATACTTCACATTATAAGTTTAAGTTTTATTTCTTTCCGCCGTATTTCGGCCGGCGCGCCGCAAAAGTTTTAACATATCCACAAAATACGGGTTTAAACAAAAAAAAAAAAAATATAAATATATAAGAAAGAACCTTACATGATGGGGTTGCTGTGTCAGCACCTCTCGCTAAAACAATCGCCGGATTTCTTCCTCCCTCGTGGGGTGCCTATTCAGGGCCCCTTTTCTGCCGCTGCTCGTCTCCTGGCTGTATCCTCCTGACTTATTGGGATTCTTCACTCACTATCTTTTTTTTTCTTTTGTACTATATGACCGGCGCGGTCAAGCTCTGACTCCAGACTGTCTTGTCTCTGTCATTTGCGCACTGCGCATTGCCTCAATGAGCCGTCCACTCCTTTTTCACGCATTCCTTCGTGACTTTTTATTTAAAAGTGCATGTCATCACATGCACGTGGAGCGTTGCCCAGCAAACAATGTGTACTTCGTACACATTCGATGTATTTTACGTAAGTTTTACCTACATTCGATGAATCGTTGTAGGTTTTAGTGTACATTCGTTGTATTTTGGTACGTTTGTGTACATACTGTGTATTTTGGTAAATTTGGTGTATATTACCAACAAGGAATGACGTGTGACGGGTGACGTGTAATTGCAGGCCGTTCGTTACAGAACTTCTATTTGGTTGCTACTCGAAACTAAAAGGCAATATCATCAGTGTTTAATTTCATGTCTGGAAATAGATGAGTACCCGAAAAAAATTTTTTTTTTCATGGATTTTGTGAGAGATCCAGAAAGAACTCATTCGATTTCTTATATATTTATCCCTTTACCTGGAACCATTTAAAAATAAATGTGTACAAAATTTCATATTCCTAGCATGAAGCAATCAAAAGCTATTGGAAAATATTGTTGTCTTAAGGACTTCTTGTATGGGAGCTAGCCGAAAGAGTAGAACGATTTCGTTGAGTAGTAAACTTGAACCTTGTTTTCACTTAAAACTAATTTGTACAAAATTCCGCATTCGTGGCTGACCGTTTTCTTAAGTTTTAGTGAATTCCGTAAATGGAGTGAAGGCATTTTGGCAGGATATTTTCATGGCAGATGCACAAAGGACTAATGATATTTTATTCATAATCATACATTTAGCCCGAACTATTGGAAAATCAACATATAAAAAATTTAGAAGTCGTAGCTTAAACCTTTCTGAAGTTATAGGCCAATATTATTGAACACGTGTTTTAAGAACTTTTCGAATGGAAGCTACCCGAAGAAGTAAAGGAATTTTACTAATGAACGAAAACTTTATTTTCACTCAAAACTAATTTAATAATTTTCTAGATTCTAGGTCAAGGCGTTCTTGAGTTATCGTCCGCACGGACAGACGTTAAGTGGATTTGGGGTTTTGGCCACTAATATACAAACATAATAAACAACTTTTTCTTTTTCTAGAGTATATAATAAAATATTTATTTATTTATTTATAATCATGTCCTGCTCAGATATATCTGCGCAGGCATCGTTTTAAAGTGCCAAGCCCATAAGGGGGCAAATTGTACTGCTTATATAATTAAATAATATACTCTCAAATTTCATCTAGAGTATAAACAGTAGACACGATTGCAAACCATAAAAACCGTTGAACACAGAAAAATCTTACAACGCTTGCTTCAGTTTCATTACATTTCTGTTAGTTGTCTCGCTCTTACCTAAAATGATTTGCCATAAACAGGTGGGGAGTGTATGTGAATGACATCGCAGCGATTGCTTCTACTCCATTGAAAATTCCATAAGCTAGCTCCCTCACAATCTCAGTAAAAAATGTTTGCATTCGACATGTAAACCGACCTTTAAATCGAATTAATTGGTAAGATTTGTTTTATTTTAAGTTCATTTATGATTGTTGTTTAAAAAATGGGTGTTTAGAAATGGCGAAAGGTACATGGTGCACAGAGGCTCAGCGGTAGGTAGTGTTCCAGAAAGATGGTGTACAACGCATTAAGCCATATGCAACAATATGGGAGCTCCAAAAATGTTTAACAGCGACCAAGAGCATGAAAAACAACATTTAAAGAGGACTCTTTGATTTATAGAGCCTCAATCAAGAATCCTTTTAATAGCTCAACCGTTATAAAAAGGGATGTTTTATCGGAATTTGGCATTGACGTATCCTCAAGGACAATAAGACGACGGCTCAATGAAAAAAAATTGCGTGGATGCATTGCACAGAAGAAGCCACTGGTGTCAAAAAGGAATTTAAAATGTCGAATTACGTTTGCCCGTGACCACTTGCAAAAACCTTTGATTTTTTGGAAAAATGTGCTTTGGAGTGACGAATCAAAGTTTTGTCGGTTTGGATCTGACGGTAAGAGGTACGTATGGCGTCCACCAAACATTCAGCACCATCCAAAGTACACTTACAAGACTGTTAAGCATGGTGGTGGAATTGGGATGGTGTGGGCTGCGTTCTCTTGGTACGGCGTTGGCCCCATTCATAAAATAGACACAAGAATGGATCAGCACGTTTACAAAAACATAATTGTAAATACAATGATGCCATTTGCTGATGACAACATGCCCCTTAGATGGCGTTTTATGCATGACAACGATCCAAAGCACACTTCACGCACAGTGAAGAGTTGATTGGAAGAGAACAAAATTGATGTTCTAAGGTGGCCAGCCCAATCACCGGATCTCAATCCCATTGAGAATTTGTGGAATGATGTCGAGGAGCATATTCACGAAGTCAAACCAAAAAATATGGCAGATTTTTGGACCGAAATTAAAAAAGCTTGGTACGCCTACCGAGGAGATGCGCTGCTGTCATTAAAAATAAAGGATATCCGACAAAATACTAAATTCATGCTTTTAAATTTGTTATTTGTTAGTTTGTTTTCGCTTATAATAAACAGTTTTTCATTTTGTGCTAAATTCGTGTCCAGCTTGTTTTCATCTTATTCACGATTAAACTGAAATAGAAAAGAATATGAAGAAAATAACCAAATGAAAAAAAACGGGATATAATCATCACATCATGGGCAAAACTCAAAAAAAAAATTGGATTGAAAAACATAAAACAGTAGAAAATATTTGCACTTGAAAGTTATAGATACCGAGTGTGCTAAATTCGTGGCCACCACTGTATATATTGAATTCAGTCTGGTTCAATGCTTTTGTTTCATCTTCATCAAGGGAGTTATTAAATATTATATTCGCAAATTTCAACTGAGATTTGATTGCTAGGGTGTAAGGTATATTTTTCCGAGAGGTTACGTTTCGAGCGTTTCTTAAGTTCCTTGTGCTTGACTTCGAACCACATGCTCCAGAGATGTTTCAGTAGCCCGGATTTTAGAAAAAAGTTTTTTTTTTAATTCATCACAATTATTGTAATCTAAATGAGCACTTGGTAGACCGGCATTTAACTCAAATAAATATAATTATAAATTATGTCGTCACTTTTAGCCATTTCACTTTAATAATAATTTTATTGTTATAACGCAAAATACAATTTTAGAACTTAGAAAAAAACCCTCTGGCAACTTTAGTAACATTAAATAATTCTTCTTAATTTGAAACGCGCCTTTCCATAACTCAGCGACTCTGAAACTACGGAAATTTCGGAGGAACTATGTAATCCGATTTAGGAAGAAGTCAAAAGTGAAAAATTGGTGAAAACGTAAGCAAACTCTTCACACCCCCTTGGTTTTTGAAATTCGAAAAATCGTGAAATTGGTTTTTAGGTGTAATATCCAATTTTATATCTCATCAGAACTAAGGGATGGCAAAAATTGTGAAAACATATGCAAACCCTTCAGGGTTGAATATCAAAAAATTGGGAAATGGGTTTGTAGGCGATTATATAAAAAGTCTGTGGAAGTGGAAAGCGATCTAATATCCCATCAAACCTAAGAAATATGTCGAAGCTTTGAAGAGCATACAACCCCCTTACACTATCTAAAAATACAGAAATTGACTTTTTGGTCCTTACCTTAGATTAGGAAGTAAAAATGAAAAATGATATATCATTAGATCTAAGCAATATGTAGAAATCTGTGAAAACATACGCAACCTCCTTACACCCACTTGGGGGTTAAATATCCAAAAATTTTGAAAGGAGTTAATATATAAATATGAATACAATACGAGAAAGTAAAAACCAATTCAATTTCTTATGACTTCTAAAAGATGTGACGGAATTCGTGAAAATTTATTCAACCCTCTTAGGGGCTGAAAAAGGAAAAAAATTACCAACGGGTTTTAGACGATTATTAGGCAAGCTCTTGAAAGTGAAAAGATATTCGATATCTGATCAGACCTGAGGGATATGGCAGAATTCGTGAAAAAATATTCAATCCTCTTTCCACCCTTTTAGGGTCGAATTTCAAAAAATCCTGAAAGCACTTTCTAGGTATTTATATGAAGAATCCGTGGAATAAAAAATAATTTAATATTTGAAAAGACCTAATAGATATGACGTAAACCGTTAAAATATATGCATTCCATTTTCACTGATCATTTTTTCCGCCCCCCTTCCGACCGCCAATGAATATTTGAAAAATTTTTCTATCTGAATTACTTTTCTAGTTGAGTTACATATACATACCAAGTTTCAACTTTGTAGCATAAGCCGTGCTATAGATAGGATAAACCCCCTCCACCCCCGTACCATACTACCCCTATAAAAAATTATATTTTTCCAACATGCTACTACTATAGTTCTATCCAAATATCAAGTTTCAGCTTTATAGCATTATAGGTTGTCGAGATATAAAAATCGGAACTTTTTCCTTTTCACCCTCCCCCACCCTCACCCTCTACACCCTTACCCCCTGCTAGGCCTAATTCTTGTAAAAATTTTAAGCATCTATCTTACACGGTTCTTGAGATATGTGACGTGATTTTTTTGAATAATTCGTATCCCCTCCACTTTTATGCTCCACCGCTTCTTTAAAAAATGTTGCTTTCAGAAAACTTCGTTTGTCAACCTTTATACAAAAACCGAATTTTATTTGTCTTGTGCAATTGGTTCGTGAGATATCGTAATTTAAAGTGTTTCACCCCCCATCCTCGTACGCCACTGTCCCCACTCAAAAATTTGATTCCGATCTATTCTTCTAGTATACCTAGAGATATTTGTTAAGTTTCAATTTGGTGACGTTAACTGTTTAGGAGATATGGATTTTAGAATGTGTCGATCTCGGCTTTCGTGCGATTCGGACGCATTATTTTTCCCCCCACTCCCACACCCCTCCACCCATATTGACAATTTTTATGCAAATGGGTCCACTATCAAAGCTCTATATAAATTCCAAGTTTCAGCCTCCTAGCATAAGCGGTTGAGATCTAAAAACCAAAATTCTCCGTCTAAAATGCTTCACCGCCATCCTTCAGTTTTTGGTCACTTTAAGTGGCCTACTCTGTCTATTCATAAAAAAAATGCAATTTATAATCTCAAACCGTTTGGGAGCTACGAGCCTTCAAACGATTTTGCGTACGGCGGACGGCGGACAGACGGACAGAAATTTTTTTGCCTTTTTCGTGTCTACTAGTCATGAAACGTGGAAAAAAAATTTCAGGGTAGCAAATTTTTTTTTTAAAAATCGATCACATTTAGAAAATAAATACTTTATTATTAAAATAATAAAGTAAAAAGTAAAACATGTCGTTTTAACGATACGTATTTTAGTTCAAACAGTTTCTGTTGGTAAAATCTATTGGTTTAGTCGAATGAAATTTGCTACTACTTTAGTTTTGAATGTTGACAAGAAAAACATGTTAAATTAATATTTTGACAGTAACCGTAGTAACAGTAGTTATAGGAACCATAAACATGTTTCTTGAATCATATCGACTGCTCAATCTGATTAAATTTAATGACATGTTTTTAAATGTTTATTCAAGAAAATCCTTTCATCCTTTTTACAAGGCTGAAACAACAATTATATAGTTGTTTAAACGTTTTTTTAATCAATACAAGTACAATTTAATCAATTTAATATGTTTTTAGTAGCATGTTCAAGTAACCCGTCAATCTTTTTTAACAGACAACATTTTTACTTTATTATTTTTTAATAATAAAGTATTTTCTTTGGGTGTAGAATAAAAAAAAAATGTTTGAAAGTTTGCTGCAATTCGATATACAGTACTGACAGTAATAGTTAACTTTGTGATATCGTAACTAGGACACGGTTAATTGTCACTATGGTGTATCACAATGTGTGAAAAATTCAGCTTCAGAAAAGTTATCGAAGAAAAGTTCGTTTTGTATGTTTTCCTTTTGAACAAAACTCTCGAAATCTTTTCGAGAATTCTTCACTGAGGCGAACATAGTGTTTTGTAATTTTTTTTTACCCGAAATAAATTGATCAAGAATATTTATCGTGAATATCTCGAAAAAGATTCTGGGTGATTCGTGTGTGATGTATGTATTTCAGTGCACCGAATTTTCAATTCGTCAAAAACTGTTCAGAATTATTTTACATGCGCGTAGTAAGTTCTAAATTTGAATTCAATATTTTCACCTAAATTGATTGTTGCTGACATGCGAGCTCGATCTATTTTTCATGTAACTAAATTGTGCTTATTAGATTAACCTGTTGCAAATATTCACCAAATTGTTCGCTGGGATGATACCATCCACATTTTAGTCGGGAAATGTCAAGTCGTAAAAAGATTCAATTTCGATTCATGCAGGCAATCCGATTACGGTACGACCAGGTAATACAATTTCGTTCCGAGAAGACGTCGATCTAGCGACTATTTTTAAATTGATCTCAGATTCGACTAATCGAATTTATATCGATTCGAATTCGAATCAAAATATTTGCTGATAGATTACCATGGCAACAATCACATAAAAGGATTCGGCAATATGCACGCAAGAGCGCATACAGCTTGAATCGAAATGTATTGGTACTAGGAGGCCATCAAGGATGTTATTATTGCATCTTGAAGTACCAACTCCGAGGCACATAAGTAGTCTAGCCATCGAGTACGTACTTCTGTTCGATATTCAAAGGACTTCAAACGCGGGGGGATACTGTGCCTACCCCACTGGATCTACAAGCGTAATTAAGCTTTTCAAAATATTGACTTCCGGGTCGGTACTCTTGTTTCCGCAATACGACAGAAATGCTTTTCGGCCAAATAAAAAATTAACCGTCCCCAGGAGGTTTTCTCAAAGTATTTACTTAGTGTGTTCGTTGGTTGGCCACTACTCTAACGATAATTCTTTTTTCATCTTCTCAGTATTTCTGCTTGGGAAAGAAATCTAGTGGCTAGACATTTCCTTTGAAAGATTTTCCGAAGCGCTCACTTCTGTGACCTCAAGCATGTCCTTTTAGCCTTTAGTCGTCAAGTGAACAAAGAAAGGCTGTTTGACTTGGCTTCTCTCGATGATGTGCCCACCCTGGACAATAGATTTAATTCGCCTTTTGTTAGGCTCGTCCTTGCATTTTTACCTTTTATTTTGTCCCGGAACTCGAGAATGAAAAGAGTTCCTGTTTTTTTTTGGCGACTCTATCAAAAAGCTTAATGGAAATTATAAAGCCGTTCCTTTAAGTTTTCAGTGGACAGAAGGGATGAATGTTGACTAAAATGAAAGGAAAAAAAAATTAAATTCACCCCCAAGAAATTTAGTGCCGTCGTCGAGTAGTTCTAAACCAAAAAAAAGGAGAGCAAAATTCCATCATTTCATAAAAAATACACATAAAATGCATAATGCAAAATTCATGTTGCACCAGCACTCGACTTAAGTGAAAGACGGTTCGATCGTAACGAGGTAGAGTGATTTCATGATGGGACGCACGATATATGGCCGGAGCAATTAATCTTCATGCGAGGCAAAGTGCTTCCGGGATGGATCCGAACTAGGAAATTGGCCCATAAATAACCGACCCTGTACCACCCTCATTCCTCCTTAAATTCACACCATTGGTAGCATTAATGTTACCTTTATTGAGATATGTACGGAACGGAGAGCGTATGGTGGACTGCGCAAAAAAAAACATTAGCAAGTAAAATGAGCTTGATATTGTGAAGGGCGTTGGTGTGTCGTATGAGTTGTGGAAGGGGTGTTATTTAGATTGTTCAAAATTAGTAAGAGGAGTATGAAGACACGCAAATACTCTCAACAGGACTGTAAAAAATATCTCTAATCAAAAGAGATACTCCTGAATAAAAGGCTTGAAAATTTTTATTTTAAATTCTAAATTCACCGGGCCAAGAGGATGGCCCCTCCTTCTCTGTAATTAGAGTCTTCAGTTGAATCTCGAAAAATTGTTTTTTATGTGAAGAGGTTCTTAATCCATTTGGCGTTCGTGACTTTACCTTAGTTTGTCCTCCTAAACGATATGAATGCCATCTGTTTTTTCGAGTATCAATCAATCCGCTGATTTTGTAAGAATCTCGAATATTTGGGAGCACTTTCTTCATTATTTTCGTAATTAAGAGAGCCCTAATGAAAATTTACGTTTTCGCGTCTTAGGGTCTAAAGACTCAAAAGATATCGCCGTTCTCTTTGAAGCCATTCATTTTTTTTTTGTTATTTGTGAACTTCAATTTCTCTTTACTCTTTTAATAATAAGGAATTGTGGTAGAAAAAAATTGCCACCCTAACATTTTGCATTTTCACGTGTTAGTATCAATAGATCACAAAAACGCAACAACAAATTTTTGTCCGTCTGTCCGCCGTACAGAAACTCCTTTTAAGACTCGTAACTAACAAATCCTTTAAGGTATTATCTTAATTTCACTTTATTATTTTTTAATAATAAAGTATTGTGATCGACCTGAAATTTCAAAAAAAGTTGCTACCCTGAAATTTTGTATTTTCACGTTTTTTTTTCAGTTTTAGATTGGGTGGACCGCTTTACGTGCTAATTTTTCGGCGGTACAGGTATTGCAGGTGGTAGGGGGTTTTAGACAAAAAAAATTGTAGGATATCTCGTAAACCAATTACGAAGAAAGTATCAAAATGATGTAAGTACAAAGAAAAACAAAATTTTTGAAAAATTTTGAAATGTTTATCAAAATAGTTAAGAAGAATATCGTGCGTCCCATCATGAATAAGACACCACCAGTCAGAGTACAGACTTCTGCTTCCATTTCATTTACATACAGTGAAATCCGCTTATAATGACTTCTCTTTTAATGACAAACCGTTTTGTATGACACACCTGCGCTAAGAAGTTTGGTTTTCATATAAAAAATATGCATACTCATACTCCTAATCTTTGCTAAATACATATGTACTCTTAGTTTTCCTGTTGCTTTTGTCATAATAATATGTAAAAACGATTCAATCGAAATGGCTGTTTTCATTGCACCTAAATTTTTCATGCACATTCATTGTCTGCTTTATATGACGTCCGGGTAGTATGATCTGATTGCGATTTCCCTTCAATGTCATTATAAACGGACTCTACTGTATTTGAGCTTTTATTTTATGTCCACATGTCTGTACTACCGGAACTACCCCCTCGATGGTCTCTCAACAAGAAACGCAGTTCGTAATATTAATGAATGCCTTTCATTAAACAATGTTCTTCAGAGTAATGTAAAAATCGTTGGATCTATGAACAATCATCGAATTATCTTAATGACCTAAGGTTCAGAAGTTGACTTCATGGGACCATATCCATTCTGTGTGGTACCATTAAGTACAGCCAAAATGAACATCCGAATGTGGCAAAAATCGCAAAGTGCCATTCACTGGGACTCGACACCGGGCAATAGTCACTCAAAGCTTTTTATGCCAAGGCATATGGAGAAATGAACATCTGAGTATCTGAATTTAAGCAGACACCAGAGGAACCATTTATTTATTTCTTTATTTATTTCGGATGTGTCCCGGTTACAAATCGAGACACATCAATTTTCGGCCAAACCCATAGGGCATATGGCACGTCGCTACAATGTTTTTACAGTTCCATTTTGCTTGTGTATTAATTCAGTAAAAAAGTAGTGAATGCCGAGTGATAATAAATTCAAAATTACAGTATAAAATAATATGGAATAAAATAAAGTATACAATATAAAATATAAAATATTAAGATAATCAGGCCAGTGATAAGGCATAAGCAAACGCAAACAGCATGCATGCAATTGGTTCAAAATTATACATAGTAATGCTTAAGACCTGTTAAATCAAATTAAATATTATAAATAAAAATAAGCATAATTCAACTTAAGTCTAACTCAAAAATAAATGCGTAAATCGACAATTATAATTCAGGATTGATATCGAGCAAATCTTTATTTGAAACTAAGCAAGCAAGATAATGATATTGCATTTCAACTTAAATCTGTAGGAGAGGGCTTGAGGGTGGTTAGATTAGATGTTTGATTTTTAGATGCTCTAGGAGTTGAAAGAGTAGGTTAGTATCGGCGGGGTCAAGGAGGGAATTAAGGGGAGGGACGGCGTTCCTGAAGAAGCGGACGGTTTTAACGCAGCTGGTGAGGATGTGTTCCACGGTGAGCGGTACTTGGCATCCCAGGCAACCCGGTTGTGGCGTTCTAGATATAATGTACTCATGTGTCATCCTGGTGTGTCCCAACCTGAGCCTGGTCAGGATAACGGAGTCCTTCCTGTCTTGTTGGGGACTGTAAGCTGGTGGGGTCGTTTTAGGCCAGTGCTTTGCCAGGAAAGTGGCCTGATTGGCCCAGTGTTGTGTTCGCAGAGCGTCCAGGTTCTTTCTTGCCGTGCGGCGTAGGAAGCTGACATGTGGAGGGATAGCTTCTTCCTCATGGGGAGATATAGGTGTCCTTGCCAACTGGTCTGCTTGTTCGTTTCCAGCTATCCCGACATGTCCCGGAATCCATGATATTTTAGTGGTGGCTGTGTTATCCCTTATGACGCCCTGTAGACAGCGAATTGTTGGGTCTGTGGCTCGCAGGTTTTGGAGAGCCTCCACAGCTGCTTTGCTGTCAGAGAAGATTGCAGCCGGTACACCGGCTATTTTGGCTGCATTGGCAGCTTTGTTGATTGCATATATTTCTGCTTCAAAAACACTACTTGCCTGGTGTAGTTTGAAAGCTTGTTGGCTGGATGGCGTACTCGAATCAGCCGGGAGGGCTACAAAGGCCGCGGTTGTTTGAGTCTGGGTCTTTGATCCATCCGTGTAGTATATCGTGCAGTCCATGAGTTCCTCCAGGTGTCTTCTATGTAGCTGTCTATAGATCTTAGCTGGAGTGTGGGTCTTCCTCGGGTACCGTGTCTTGAGTCCTTGGAGGGAGCGAGTGATAGTCTGGGGTGGTAAGGGAGGAGGCGGGGAGATGGGGGAGGGTAGGTTGGGACAGTTAAGCAGGAGGGTGGATCGAGCTTTCCAGATGGCGGAGTTAATTGAGATTAGATTAGAAAAGTCGGCGGCGGTCGTCTCGATGTCCCTGATGGTCCGATGATGAGGGTTTCTAGTATCTATGACACTCTTGGCAGCGATGTTGATTTGCGCTTTGTCTTTCAGGGCGTCGAATCTGTCACATCCTGCCTCTATCATCAGAGAGACGATGGGGGTGGTGCGGTATGCACCTAGGGCAGTTCTGACAATTCTATTAATCGCCACTTGGATTTTGCAGCGGTTAGTTTTTGTCGTGTTAGCGTAGATAGCGATGCCATACTGAGTGTGCCCTCTGATTAAGGTAAGCGCAACGTGTATTATTGCGGCGGAGCTGGATCCCAGATTTTTAGACGCGAGAACGCGAATTAGGTTATTAATTTTATCGAGCGCGGATATCGTTCGGCGAATTTGCGCGTTCCACGAGAGTTTAGTTGTAAATATTATTCCTAGAATTTTGCATTCCTTTCGCGAAATATATGGCACCTCATCGGTTACTGATATTATTGCATTGTTCGACCGTTTTCTTGAACATGTTATTAGCTCTCCTTTGCCGAAGGGTAGCTTAGCTCCAGTCCTTAAGCACCATTTATCTATATTCGTCCTTACTTGTCTGTCCAGGTCGTTAGTAAAGGGACGGGTGGAGGTGAGGATGATGTTATCCGCGTATATAAAATGAGCGGTGTTAGGAATGTCAGACAGAAGTTGCGAGAGAGAGTGGATGTATGTATTAAATAAGTACGGAGACAATGGGGATCCCTGTGGAAGAACATTATCGATGCTACAGTGTTTGGAAGTGTATCCATTGACTCTCACCATTATGGATCGAGAAGAAAGGAAGTTGTCAATCGTTAGGATAAACCTGGTATCAATTCCCCAGATAGTTAGTTGATTAGTAACTACGGTTTTGATTACCCGGTCAAAGGCCTTCTCGAGATCCAGGGAGATGAGCGTGGGCGAGCCATCGTTGAGGAGAACAAGGGATGCGTCCTCAATCCAATCCGCCACCAGCCTCCCCCTGCAATCTCAACGCCCACCCCCCATAGGGGACTGTGAGCGTTGAAATTGCCACCATAGATGGTGTTTTCGGGAAGCTGATCTGACAGATTGGACAGGTCAGCATTGGTAATCCCCTGTCCACACTCAAGATACGCCGACACCACTGTCAGCGGAGGGTCAGATCCAACCGTGACGGCACAGGCCAGAAAGTCGACGCTCAGCTCCACCTGTTCGGAGGCTAAAGAGCTGTGAACCAGGATGGCAACACCGCCATGTCTGGTATCTCTAGGGGAGTTGTGACCAATATAGGAGTAGGCTCTGAACCTGAGAGGTTCTTCGCCCGGAAGAATATTGGTTTCTTGCAGCAGTATTATGTGGGGTCGGTATTGGGTGATAAGGATATCTAGGTGGGGACGATTGGAGAACAGGCCTCTGATATTCCACTGAAGGATACAGAGGCTACGGGAGGGGTGAAAAGGAGGTGGTGTCAATGGTGCCACGTATGGGAACACTATAGTTCGAGTTCTGGTTCTGACTCGTCCGAGATATCAACAGTCTCCATGAGACTGGGAATGGAAGTGGAAGGAGTTGTTTGTTTTATGATGCTGTTTTCAGCAATGGTCTGGAGGACCATGTTTGAGTGGGGCGATAGTCCAGAAGCTATCGCTTTAAGGACCTGTTGTTTTTCCGGGGTTTTTAATAACTTTGCGGTCGTTGTAAGAGCAGATAATGTGTCAAGAGGGTTGGTAGGTTCATTTGAGTCGCGTTGTTGATGAGCTGAAGTGGAGGCGGTAGTGGTGTTGATGGGGGTGATTGAAGGTGTGGGGGGTGTAGTGACTTTAGGTATAGTGGAGGAGGTAGGGGGATTGATTTCGGAGGAGGTGGCTGGTTTGTTAGTACTAGTGGTTTTGTTATTGAGCGTGGAAGTTGAAGGTAAGTTGGTAGTAGGGCGCGGGTGATTTATGGGCAGGGATGGGTTGTTGGATGGGGGGGGACGGTTGGGGGTAGGTATATAGTTGGGAGTAGAGCTTTTGCTGGTGCTAGCGGGAACAGTATTGGGTGCTGCTGATTTTACGGATTGGGCGAATGTCTGAGTGCTTGAAGTGGGTTTATTTTTATGATAAAGTTTCTTCGCCTCGTATTGCGTGCACTTTCTTTGGGTGCGTATCTTAAGGATTTCTTTCTGCTCTATAAAAGCGGGGCAGGATTTACTGCTGGGCTGGTGGCCCGCAGCGTTGCAGTTGATGCAGAAGGAGGAGTTACATGGGGTGTCGTGGGGTACCGGAGCGGAGCATGAGCCACAAGCTTCAGGCTCTTTACACCAGTTTTTGGTGTGCCCAAGCAGCTGGCAGTTCTTACATCTTAACGGGTTGGGGAAATATTCCCTAACCTCCACTCGCTCAAAGCCGACATTAAGGTGGCCTGGGAGGGAGTACAGATTGAAAGTTACTATTAACAGGCCAGAGGGTTTCTGAGTTGACGGGTTTCTTAATTGAGTGACTTCCACGACATTTTGATCTTTGAGTCCCGCCAATATCTCTTCCTGGGTAAGGACCAGAGGAAGCATTTCCATAGGGTTGGTCTCTCTGAGACTAAAACTTGCAGAATTTGCGATGACGAAGACGAAACACCAGAGCACATCCTCTGTGAATGTGAGGGTATATCTCCCAAAAGACTTCGTAACTTCGGTCAGGGTTTCATGGTACCATCGGAATTCCTGACCGTTCCTCTTCCTAAAATACTAAGCTTCATTGAAAGCGCAGGGATCGAAGAGGAATCATAGCTAATCCGGGGACATCACAATAGGTCCAACTGTGGCTTCAGTGGCAGAGGTCAAAATACCAACCCCTTTTACCAATCTTATTTAATCTAATAACCTATGAGCTGTACATTAATACTATAAACTTCATTTCATTAAAAAAAAAAATATTTTATGTTTTTTTTGGAATGAACCAGAAACCATAATCTGAAAAAATTATTATATCTTTTCCTGGTTTTGTTGAAACATTCCTTATTTATTTTGTTCTAGTGATAAATGTGTAATTCCACACAAAATATCACAACTTACATTGTTGAAATTCACATCAATATGTAATTTTACATTCATTTAATGTAAAAGTTGTGTGTTTTACGCAATATGACTTGAAAGTAGTAAGCATAATTCAGCTAAACAGTTTTTAAGGAGGCTTATAAGGTGACCAACATTTAGCCAATACAGGAAAAACTGAGGTAGCTAAAATCAAGTAAAAATAGTGGTAGCCGTGATCACCTCTTTCGATACTGTTTTACATTTTAAGAATGGACACCAATTTTGATACAAAATTTCACAAAACTCAACATGAATTCTGTACTTTAACAAAATTTCTTCCACTTCTTAGAAAAATGTTCAATTCTGTACTCACTGTGAAAGGTTGTTTTTAAGCTACATACTGTAATGAGACTGACGTATACAAACACAATCCGTCTTCTGTTTACAGTTAAATTAAATTTCTCTGCTCAAATTGTAAAGCAGTCACCAATTTTAAAGAATTGTGTAATATAATATGTATAATATAATAATGTATAAATGTCAATTTCGGTCGTGTTGTTCTTGCCATAATTAAATTATAGCAGAAAAATTAAGAAATATATTTTTTTGGTAAATAATTGAATATTTTTTTAAATCCGTCGAGCCGGATTTGTATCAGCGATCCATTCGGAAGAAGTGAGGAATTTATTTAAATGAATTGAATAATAATTGAGCTACAGTTGATTGAAAATTCGGACTTAAAACCTATCAAAACTGAAAGAAGTGCGCACTAAATTTATAGTGAGCCTAAATTGCAAAATAAATGAGCCACAATAGATTGGAAATTTGATTTTTTTTTCGATTGGAGTAGTACATGTGGTGCCAGTTGCATTTCTTGTCCCCACCTACTGGCACTCTTACCAACTATGTAGCCAAGAAGAATGAAAATTAAACCTTTACTGTTAATGTAAAAGAAAATAATTGAAACACCTCGGTTTTTTTTCCTATATACAAGTATGAACTTTATTAAAATTACCTGTCCTTGACGGTGCAGGAATTGTCGTTCATTCATTTTATATTTATAATTAATTTAATTTTTTTTCACAACATAGGTAATAATTTTTTTTAACATGATTCTCGTCATTCACCTGATTAACTTGTTAAGTTCCATGTTCAAATTGGGAGGTGTTTTGGCTTTTGTTAGGTATACGTAAGATATCTTAAAAGTTGTATTTTATTTTTATCATCATCTACTTATGTACTTTTTGCGTTTTTTTTTATATATTTGTTTACATATTTTGAAGTTTTGTTTTCTCATTTATTATGTATTAGTTCACATAAAAGCTACTCTTGTATTTATAAAAATTGAGCTTACCTTACTTTAATAAAGTATTTTACCTTTATTTCCATTTAATTAATTATGTTTAACTACTGTTGAAAACTTTTGATTTTTTTTCTTTTATTTGTTTCGTAATTATCTTTGAAATTATGTTAAAATAATATTGTAATAAATTATAGATCCACCATCAAATCGCAATCAATTTAGGGTTTGTGTCCGAAATATATTTAGGCATTGTTAGCCAAGACTCTCTATTCTAGAAATCTACCATCCCCAGTTTTTGAAAATTTCAATTTAAAGATAATCGAAACGTTGAAAACGTAGGGTCCGTTTTGTGGACGGACATATTTTGTGAATAAGATTTTTGTTTTCTTTTTATGATTACTTATAAATTTTTTCCTTATCTATAGAATAGTGTTTTAGTCTTATGGAAGATTTTCTGTTGTGAAAAAAACCCGTCATTATTTTAAAAAAGAGTGTAATTATTTTCATTTATCTTGTTTGTTTCATTTTCAAGAGATCTATTTTGCCTGTATTTCTGTAACAGGGAAACATGAAAATTTAATTTTTCCTTTATTAGATCCGTTGAATTTACAAAGGTTTATTAATTGGCTTGTACTTTAATCGTTCCTAGAAATAATCGTTAACTTACACGCGCACCTGATCAAACTAATCTTAGCTTCTTAAATATGATCAAACTATTCTTCGCTTCTTAAATATAAAAGTGGAATTTAGGCAGTATTCATACATAGTGAATATGGAACGCATTGCCAGGCAATATCTTCAAAAGTAAAAAAATAGCGTTCACCGCTTCTCTCCCGTTCTTCTCCAGATCTCATACTATTCCATTTTATCTTCTTAGCTTTTCAGATGCATTAAAAGGTGACGGTCAAAGCTGATGGATCTTAACCCACTTTTCAGGCATACCTACTTGTAAGTATGTAGATGCTGCACTGTGGGCATTTTTAGTTTATTCAGGTCGTGAGGGAATCAATATGACGAGTGTTTCGGAACACTAATCCTGAAAGAAATTATAAAAGAGAGACACAACAAATATTTCTCGGAAACTTTAATGTCTCTTAAGGCTAACTAGCCTTAAAACAGTAAAAAAATTTTAAAGAAATTCCACAGGCTGGGGCGGAACTTTTCATGAGGTCAAAATCGTATCCAGTTACTGTAGGTGCAATTACTTCCGAAACAAAACAGAGAGTTACCGAGATGCTTATCCGTTAGTAAGACTTATCACCGCATCCGCGAAGGCGTGGCTGATCTGCCTAACTTCGTAATTCTTAAAAAAAATCCCGAAATCAGTTTTCAGACGTGTGCAGAACTGGCCTTTAAAAACGTAAGGTAGGTACGCGTGGCTGCCCGTGAGAACACGGACACACTTTGACCTAACAAAAAGGTCTTTAAAAACGTAAACCAATTCTTAATCTCATTTAGCCTAAGAAATACTAAGCAATTCGTGAAAACATACTAAATCTCTCTCTTTTTAACCTCTATGGAGTTCGAAAAATTTCGAAATTGCTTTTTAGGCGTTTATACAAAAAGCCGGAAATTACTTTTTAGGCGTTTTTTCAATTTTCCTTTAGAAACAAAAACCAGCTCGATATCTCAATGTGTCTAACAGATATTTAGAAATTCGTGAAAATATACTTAACCCATTTTCACTTTATCGGTGGTTGGATGTGATAAAATCCCGAAATTAATTTTAAGGCTTTTTGTAGAAGACAAAACGATTTTTATATCTCAGCAGGTCGAAGCCGGAAATATTTTTTGTATGCGTTTGTAAAAAAAACTTGTAAAACAATCGGAAGGAAAAATTGATTTCATATCTGAAAGATATTCACTGAAACATACGCAACTCCTTCTCACCCACTTTGGGGTTGAATTTCGAAAAATATCGAAATTGCTTTTTAGGCCTATATTCAAGCAGTTTACAGAGGGGAAACCTGATTTGATATTTCGTTCAGCCTTGAAGATATTGAGGTATTCGTGAAAAAATATAGCCCCTTCTCCTCATCCTTTTTGATTATCAAAAAATTCTAAAATTCTGTTTTAGGCGTTTGTACTCTTATTCTGTGGAAGTCAAAAAAAATTAACATTTCATTGGCGCTAAGGGATATTAAGAAATTCCTGCACACATATTTATACATTTCATGCTGCCTGTATCGAATATTGAAAAATCCTTAAAGCTCTTTTTAGGCGTTGTAGAAGTGAAAACTAACACGATAGCCAATGTCTGTAACATATTATTTGTGGGTTTCATAGCAAAGAAGGTTCGAATGTACTTTAGTCGTTTAAGTGTGTAATTTACCGAAGTGGAAATCAATTTGGTTTCTCCTTAGGCTAAAGAAATATTAAGGATTGAATAAAATAATTCCAAAATTCATAGTTTGAATTTTCTTTCAAATTTCAAATTTCTAGTTGCAGCGGTTTATTCTGGGCGCTGATATTTGACAAAGCTATCTTACCCCTTTTCACATTATGCCAGGAAAAATTTCAAAAAACGCCGAAAAAGTTTTTAGGCGTTTATATAAGCAGGCTGTAGTAGTAATTACAAACTCGCTATTTCAGTGGTCCTAAGAGATATTAAGGAATTCGTGAAAACGTATTGTAACCATTTTCACACCCTGGGATATCTTAACCGTTTATATAAGTAGATAGAAGTATCAATATCTCATTGGGTTAAAAGGTAATGAGGAATGAAAAAAAATTAAACCCTCTTCACCATATTAGAAGTAGAATTTTGGTTCCATGACCTCAGATCAAATAAAATTTACATAAGTGAAAAACATATCATCGTATGTTCACTTTCAATTCGCAAAGTCCTTTCTCGAACTTAAAATTTGTATACCTTATAATTTCCATACTTTTCCTGCATAGCCCATTTGCTTCGGGGTGATTAGTGCACTTACTCGACACAAAGGACACAAAGGTTTGAATTTTAGCTAAAGGTAGGCTACTATTTTTCTAGCCACAGTAGCAAAAAATTGAATTTCTCGCTTGCAAACTAAAATTTGCTCACGCACTGGGGAAGGAAGCTATTACTGATGGGTTTGTCCATTGATTTACTGCTAAGATACAAATAAAGAAGCCTTTTATTAATTTATTTCGAGTGGTTGGACATCAAGTGTATTTTAGGGACTTATTAGAACAATTTTAAAATTTTTTCGCCTTGCTTATCATAACACGTAAGAGGAGCTCCTCAAATCTTATCCTGAGAAGGTACTGATTGCATTTGTTACGACACCGCGTTAATTGCCAAATTTGATTTTAACCTTCTAGAAATAAAATGCTGCTGACGCTTTATACGCATCAAAAGCACACCCGCAACAACTTCGGTTGTTCTTAACATTTTTGGCTTCTAATATTTCCTACTCTCCGATACCAAAAAAGTGTTAGAAACTCGACTACTGCTGGTATTGACACCTTCGAGCACTACTTAAAGTCTATAAAATAGATACAGATACTTTCATAGAAAAGCCATTGTTCTGATGCCTCTTCTCTTGGAGAATAGAATCTTATGGTGTGTCCATCCAGGTGCCAACTGTTGTAAGGAATGTTTGTGATTTGGTTATTGCGGCTAGGTTAGACCTTGTGCATGGCTTCGTTACCTGGTCAGAATATTGGACAGTGGATTGCTATTAAGGTGCTGGAATCGCTTATAATTAAAGACGATAAAGGGCTAGTAGCATACCACTGAAGTGATTTACAAGAAAATGATATGGGGAAAGAGCATTAGAGCATAGCCACGACAGATACTAACTTTCTTGGCAACTTGAGATTTAGGGTTCGCTAGACTGCGTTAGAATCTCTAAGACGGACTCCTAAAGCTGAGTTGTTTCATTCTACTCCAGTTTTCCACTCTCTTCCCAATGTTTATTTCCAAAAGTCAAATTCCCAACTATCCTTTCATACAGTGCAACAGTGCGGGTTGTACGATAGGCTAAAAGTTTGTCCCCGGAAAAACACTATGTTGAATAGTTTCGAGAGTAAAGCTCAGATCGGACTACCGATTATTAAAATATTTCTATTTCATATTTCATTTCTAACACAAGGAAATACCTTGGGGAGGATCGCTTAATATTTTGACTAATAAATTTAAAAAAATGTCCTAACGATCGGAGAAAATATTGTCCGAAAAGCCTAGGCCTGATTTAAGCTGTCGCTATATGAAAAAACTGTAATGTATAGGGACACAAGTTGCTAGCACCTGAAGGAATACCAACAGGACACCTCAAGTTTTGTGACTATGAGTATAACGAAAGTGTGAAAGTTTCTATTTGTGGTATGGGATATTGCCCATATCAATTTCTTCATTCGGGGCCTAGCAGGAAGCCGGAGGAAATGTGAACTTAACTTGTGATATTTTTGCACGAGTTTAAGCGACTTTTGGGGCAGAGGACAGTAACATCTCTCTTCGAAGGTGCTGCTATTGCTTCAAATGTAATTCTGTTTAACTAGACCATTGGCGATTCAAATCTACTGCACCACCGTGGTCAATGTTTACCGAAATCGCAGGGATCCTTCTAGGTCCATCAGATGCCTAGTATGCAGCGTAGTAAATGGTTTTCTACTCCCTTTATTAAAAAGTAATCTTCAGATTTTATACGTCATCTTCTTGAGATTCTGGACAAAAATGGGACCTACGCATCCTTTAATCGAAATTTTGGATGCTGATAAGTTCTAGTCTTACAGGTGGACTGTTCGCTTCTATCGTCCAAACAGTCAAACTATCCGACAACTTCCTACAGGATTAAATCTCAGTAGCAGTTAGCACTGTTTTATTTTGGTCTCTTCGAGGTAATACCAAGCCTTTGCATTGTTCACATCTTTTCAGTTCCTGTGTTATTCCCAAAGGAGGCGGGTATGACCCTGGCCAATACCCTGAACCCGCCGTGAAGACTTATTTATTCCTCAATTCACTTATTTTTTTTTTTTTACGAACAACAAAACGTTCTTGTGAATTCCAATCAGGAGCTGTTTTACTATGGATTCTTATATCGGACTATCTAAAGTGCTTCAGTAGAAAACTAGCCCCCAACGTAGGCTTGTCAAGGACTGCCATTGTATTGTTGCTGGACTCCATTCTGGTTGCAGTCTTTCTTAGGAGCCAAGATTTCTTCACACATGGTTGGTTTAGTTGGTTGTTTAGAGTGGCAGCCCCGCGATATAGGACAGGGCTCAATTGGCACAAAGTTACCTTTTTGATATCACAAACTGGGTTTTTAGAACTAGTTGTGACCGAACGATTGGTGACTCTTGATGATGTGGGAGTGAATTGAAGAGTTATATCTATTCTGAACTATTTAAAAATATTAATAACTCTCCAATTTGTTTTTAGAAATCTCCCATAGATCGTCCTAGAATGGTCTGTCTAGTGCTCGTTCTCAGACTTTAGCTTGTGTCGGACATTCGCAGAGGAAATGAAGGAGTGATTCTCGTTCGTTCGTATCTTGCCAACTACGGCATCGTGGATTGAACGGAATGCCCAATCTGGCTGCTTGATCTCCAATTGGCCAGTGATCTGTATTGATCACAGTGATCCTGGAGATTTCAGCCCGGGTCTTGTTTAGAAGTTCGTAGGTTTGGTTCGGTTATAAGATGGACACATTTTCCTTGACATGGTGCAGATGGCTAAACTGTTCCATCTGTAGTTAGTCGATGATAGAAAGTGCCTGAGTATATCCCCCTTGAAAACTTCTAGCGGAATGTGAACTGTTTCCTCAAAAGATCCTGGAGATTTCTACCCGGGTCTTGTTTAGAAGTTCGTAGGTTTGGTTCGGTTATAAGATGGACACATTTTCCTGATCACAGTGATCCGGGAGATGTCTACCCTGGTCTTATTTAGAAGTTCGTCTTGGTCAGCCTCTAAGATGGACACATTTTCCTTAACATGGCACAGGTAGTTAGACTGTTCCATATGTAGTTAGTCGCTGCTAGAAACTGCGAGAGTATGTCCCCCTTGACAATTTCTAGCGGAATGTGAACTGTTTCCTCAGAAAAACTGGGAAGAGCGGAACTCTTCCTTGCCAGTTCATCAGCCGGCTCAAATTCTCTACGGGATTCAGAGCACAGTGACTTTGAGCTGATCCGCTTAATGAACTAGTTCATTTCGGCACTGTTCTACTAGTTTTGAGTAAATGGTTTACGAATCTAATGCCTTGATTGCGGTTTGACGTCAAGTCCATCCTTAGTATATCCACCTGGAAGATGGTAACATGGTCATGTAGGCGGTAGGACTTAACGACGTTATGTGTATCTGATGCCGCTCCGACCCCGCAGCTCATTTTCGAGTCCGTTTCTACATACTACCTACTCGGTAATTTTCTTCTATATCTTTTGATAGCACATGTCACGTAGTTTATTCACCACACATTTCTCAGCGAATTCCATGCCAGCGCTTTTTGGCAGATATTTGGCTCTAGTTTTCTTTAAGTCTATTCCTTTCCAAGAAACAATCTTTGGTGATACCTCTTTTAAGCTAAGACAAATTTCAGCGTCCTACAATTTGCAATCTTTTTCTATAAGCGTATTATTGTACAGTAGCATGACCTTATATCGGATTTTTTTGACATCTGTTTCGATTAAGAATCCAAGGAGTAGACTTTTTTGTAGTTTGAGTAGTTGTGGCTTCCTTGAGGTATGACCAATCGCAACTTTACGCTCTGAATATTAATACATATCTTGGACTATCCAGTCATCTACCAATGATCTTATTTATTAGAGATACACTAATTATTTTCAAATATGAAAATTTAACAACCAAAATATTTGACGATTACTCTGCTAAAATTGCCAAATATTTGACAAAATACTTTAATAGCTAAATTAGTTTGCTTCAACGTTTTCCGCACAGCTACAAAATATCAGAAATATGGCCGGAATTTCAATCCCAATTCCCTTGAAAATTATCCCATTTTTTTCCTCGCCAAAATCACAACATCCCTATATTTTTGAACATAAACTAGCCCAAACTCAAGTTCTAACGCATGTTTTTTGTAAAGTCAAAATTATTTTAATTCTGTTCACAAAATCAAAATTCTTTTCTGGTAAAATCCCCCTAACTCTCTTCTCTAAATTCACTTTGCCTTGCCGATTTTAACTACGTTAAATAATTTCTTAAGTCAAAAAATAAAACTGAAAACCATAAAATAACAAAGATCCCTTGAAAAGAACACTATTCAAAGCTTATTGCACATCCGGAGAGTTAAGATAAAATAAAATGATTCTGTTGTTTTACAACGCTTAAACTAACTTAAAAATCTAACCTTAGAACAATATTATTTACTTATATTGTTTTTATCCTTATTTTTTAGCGTATTATACATTAATTTTTTTTTAATAATAATATTTAAATACATCTCTTTTCAAAAATTATTATTATTTTATCTACAAAAATTTGAATATTTATTTCATTCAATTCTATTGCTTCCAGCAACAAAATCGAAAACTATAAAAAAATAAAGAAATTTAATTTTTTCGCATTATTTTGATTTTGCCATTATTATTATTGTTACATTCTTTTGTATTTATTTTTAAAATTATAATTGCAGTAATAAATTTATTTTCTTATTATCTAAACATTTCTTATTTTTATTTTTTTGTTTTCTCAATTAATTTTGTTATTACTTTAAATTTTGGATATAAATTTTATTAATTTGTCTTTTTAATTATACATGTATTTTTTTAATTATATAATTTGCATAATAATTAATTTCATTTTATTTGATTTCTACATTCTGACAGTCTGTTTTATTTTAATTTATATATTTTTTTTGGTATTTTATTAATTATTTTCATATGAACAACAAACAACTTTTTATTATAAAATAGACATATCCCAGTGACAAATTTTAATTTGGTTGGTGTTCCGAATAAATTTTTATTGAGGGCACGAACCAAAAAATTTTTTTTTTACACTCGATACTTAAAATTTGCGATTGGAAAATTCCTATAATTTCTTTAATTTAGTTTTATATTTCAGTAATAAATTGTTTGGCCTTAGTAGATAAGTTAAGAAATTCATTCTTTGGTATTTTCATTGTTATTCGTATTTTTTGCTTCCTTTTCGATTTGTTTGGACTCCCACGATGGCTCAATCGATTCCGTATTATAGTCCTGGGATTATCAAGATGCAGTAGATATCTGTTGCTCTGTAGCGTAGCTATGATGTAACTGGTGACCAGGGACAATGGCATTAAATCTAGCCGGGATTGGATTCGGGTCCTTTTTCATCCGATCAATTGTCCGTTTACTTCGATAGTGCGGTATTGTGCTGGAATTTAAATTGCTTGCGACCAGAACTGAAAGTAGGATTGTAACGAAAAGAATTCCATTTGGCGTAATGGTGGTGTGGATACGTTCTCTTATTGCCCGAATCCAAGTCGTTCTGCCATGTCTGACACATGTTATTGATGATGATGAGGCTGATGACGCCATGTCTGCTGAAATGAAATGTTCTAAGGTCATTCAATGTTCGCAACATATATGTATCATGGTGGATTTTGTTTCAACAATTGCCAGGAATATTGGACTTTTGTATGGCTGTTTTCGTAATGATGGTGGAGACTAAGGCTATAGCGCTGCCGGGATATATCGAGCGAGATATGCGAATGCGAAGGTTTTATCTAACGCGGAATGATATATTGATGACACTGCAATGAGGGAATACTAGTCATCAAGTTTTTTACTGGCTTTCGGGAACTCTGAAAGCTGACGATATGGCAGCAATCTTGTAACGGCTACGAATGGATTTTTATTGCCATGTTTGCAGATCCTGGATTAGGGATGCGAGGATATCATATTGCCATATTTATATGTATGCACAACGACTGAGGAGCAAAGTAATATTTCATCGGCGAAAAAAAGGCAAAGAAATTAGAGAACGTTAAATCCAATGACTTGATACAATCGCGGAATTTATGATGTTATTGAGACGACCGAATAGAAAAATGATTGTTTTTCGTCTGTTTTTCTGCTGGGAAGGGAAGAGAAACCATAAAATATGGATACGAAAGAAATTGGTTTTGATTGTGCTGATTTGAAACTTAATTCATCCGAAAATTATATCGGTTTAATCGTTTTAGTTTTTGCTTAACTTGTTTTGAGCTCCTTTTCAAATATTTGGCCAAAAAAATTTGACGAAAAGTCCAGTCAAATTTTTTCCGCCAAAATGGACCTTGCCTAGAGCAAATAAAATAATGTGACAAACAAAAATTTGACGATTTGACTGGATTTGCCAGCGATAATAGTCAAATATTTGACATAGTGGCATAAATTGCAATACAGTCTTTATGAACAATTGTCAAAATCATAAGCACTGTCTTTTGTAATCACCACCATACTCTATCTAAGCCAGATAGTGTCCAGTATGACAACTTCTACGGCGTGCTACTTTTGACCATAGGCGTGCCGTGGACTAAAATCTGACAGGGGCCAGGGGCCGAATGGCTCAGAACTACTACTTCTCCCGAAAGGCACACACGTTTTTCATACAAGTTCATCCTTTTTGAGTTTACAGATTGAGTGTTCGTATAAAAAACGAATGATTAGTCTTAGGCTACGACTTTGAAATATTTTATACGTTGTTTTTACGTAGCTGCAGTTGAAGGGAAAAATTTGAAAAAGTTCCTATGAGTCCTCCTTCTAGTAGCTACCATGCAAAACTCCTGTAAAAATGTCTTCACTCAATTTAGGGAACTGACTGTCTTTTAGTTTCGAGTAGCAACTAAAAGAGAGTTCTTAAAATTGTATTCAATGTCCATGATTGAGAGATTCGAGAATCTATCTTGAGTAGTAGCAGCGATGCCAATTTTTCTTCAATTTGAAGATTTTTAGCGTTACCGAAGATTTGAAGACTTTGATTGCTATGTAGAAGTTTTTTTTTGTATTCGTAAGATATTTTCTTTAATTTTGATAACAAAAAAAATTTTATTTATAAATTCCTAGCTTAGTTTCTATTATTTTCGCAATTCTCACTTAACAGCTTCGTTTTCGTTCATATTTTCCCATCTATATTTATGTTCAAAGTCAGTCAGTACCGGCAACACTGATCTAATTACCGAAAATAACGTTTTCTTCGATCGCGTTTCATTTGTTCTTTATCGGCACACAAAATTAAAACTAAACAGTATTTTATCCAGAAAGCTATAATAGTTTTGCTAAAATAAGTGAATCTTTTATTTTTTACGAGGTACAACGAACCAGTGTTTTGAATTTAAGAAGCTTTTTTTAAATTTACAAGTCAATTAAAGATCGACTTGCATATTTCAAAAATTCTTATGAAATTGAAAAGCTTTTTAAATCTTTCTTGTAATAATTCGCGTTGCTATTCGTTTGCATTTTCTTCATTTGCAATGCAAACGAAACGATCGGAAGTTTAGAAAACCCCCTGAATTTCTACTTTAATTTGGTAAATTGAAAACATCTTCTAAAGTTCTCGTAAAATTCAAAAAATTCAAAATCAAATATTCTTTAGTTTATAAACTTGAAGAAAACCTTGTTATACAATAATTTCGTAAAACTCCAAAATATTTCATGAGAATCTCGTTGTTTCAAAAACTAGATTGAAAAAATCTTGTAAAGCTCTCGTCAGATCGAAAGAACAATGATTGTAAAATTCAAAACTGTCTTGTTATTTTCAAAAGTCAGTTGAGATTTGATTCGTTAATTTTAAAAGATTCTTTTATATTGTTTGTATTGTTAAAAAACATTTGAAAAAAAAAACAATTGACAAATATAGTGTTTGCGGTAGGATAGGAAGAAATTATTTTTCTGGAACGGGCCAGAATTTTTTCTCTGGGAGGGTCTAAGCCGGGATCTGGAGGTCACGGCCCCTACTGGACCCCCTCATGGCTCGCTTATGCTTTTGACGATGCTAAGTATGATATCCAATGTTAGTTTTGGTGTATGGATTGAAATAACTCACTCAAGCCAAAGCGAAAGGATTCAATGCGATGAAAAGGCTAACTTTTGACATAGGTATAACATCGGTGGCGTGTTTTTAAAAAAAATACGATCAATATTTTTCCGTGATAGAAAAATTGTTCTGCAATTATCGAGAAGCATTCGGTCAGCAATGCTGTTATCGTTTCAAATAAATTTCCAGGAACGTTAGAAATTGTGATTATGGTGCTCGACTTCAATCATTATTGTGTTCATAGCCAGCCACTACCCCATCAAATAATTCAACGCAGGTTTGACACCCCATTAACATTCGTTTTGGTGTTCAGCGTTAGCCAAAGTTTTGAAAAGAAAAATTTGTTTAGGTTAAAAGGTGTGGGGTAGATTTCAGAACGGCCGCCCTTGCATCTTTTCTTTTAGTAATTTTGATCACTTTTTATCCCCGGAACCATTCGCCCAAAAAAATTTTATATTTTTGGGTAGACATTGAACCATTTTGAAAAAAAAATACATCCATATGGTGAGTTGAGTATAGGAGGAAGGCGAGTGTATCTTGATAGTTTTAGAGATTTAATTAGAATCTTACAAAGCTTAGAGAGTATATTAAGAATTGTCGAGTGACTTATGATGGTAGGGACAAACAACGTAATTAGTAACGGAAGACCTACATTCCTATTTTTAAAAAGTCTGACAACATTTTGGCTGCAACTTTTTTACTTTTCGGGACAAAGTCCGGAGAGTGACCGAAAGTATCGACACCACTGACACTCTTAAAACACTAATTAGACCATTGGCGGATACAGGGGGGGGCGGAGGGGGCGGCCAACTTTTTCAACTTTTTCTCCGACGCACGCTTCCATATGTGTACACACATACAATGAACTGTGGTACCACACAATTTGCAACTCATCGTATTTATGTCGTTTCGCACTTATAGGCAAGTTGCGCCGCAAAGGCATGTTGAGTGTAAATGGCTTTCAACACAGCAAAGAATACAGCCGACGAAAACCGGTTTGCAATGGCCTGAGTGTAAACGCTCCATGATAAACAGACTACGTAGGTAATAGGGGTCATTCCATCAAGAACCGCCAAGAATGACGAAATTTGTAACCTTACCATCTCCGATTCTTTTGAAAATTTTTGTACTTTAAGAACTAATGAAAAAAATAATTGAAATTCAATTTTCTGTTTCTATCTCATTTTTTTTGTTTGTTATAGCATGTTAAAGTTTTCGCAAAAATGGTGTCCGAGTCCTCTTTGAAAATGAATATCTCTGGTAATTTTTATCCTGGAATAATAAAATATGGCTTAGTTTAAAGGGGAAGGTTGTCGCAATAAAAATTATCATTTAAATTTTTTTCAAGGATAATGATTTTGTCCTTTATCCCTGAATAGCTCAAAACGGTTTTTTATTATTTTTTTATATGTTTTAGGCTATACTGTTTTTCAAAACATACCAAAAAACTAACTTGGGATCGGGGTCAAAAAAATGTAAGAACATTATAGTGGTTCTCAATTATTTTATAGAAAAATCGCTAAAAGTGTGACCTTATCGTCGCCGATTCTTTTGAAAATTTGTGTACTCGAAGAATTAGTGAAAACAAAATATGATTTCAAGTTTTTGTTTCTATCTCATTTTTTTCTTAGTTATAGTATGTTAAAGATTTCCCAAAAAAAATGTGCGAGTCCTCTTTGAAAATTCATATCTCTGTTAATTTTGATCCTTGAATAATAAAGTAGGGCTTATTTTAAAGATTGTTGTTGTTTTTGTTAGTTAAAAAATGAGATAGAAACACAAACTTAAATTTGAATTATTTTTTTCACTAGTTCTTCAATTACAAACATTTTCAAAAAAGGTAAGGTCACAACTTTGGCGATTCATGATGGAATGACCCATAATAAGATGAAAACAATATGATCCCGTTTTTGCTAAGTGCAGTCTATGTACCTAAATTCGCAATTCAACCAAACAAAATAGCCAAATCAAAAAAATTTCCGCCCCCCCAACAGCAAAGTCTGGATCCGCCACTGAATTAGACCAGGGCACGGTCCAAGTCGACATGTAGTACTAGTTTTTTCGAGACGAATTTGAAAATTAATTAGGTCAATGAAACAGTTCCTTGTAAGAAAAAACTCCTTATATTAGCGTTAAACGATGTTCGTGCAAATAATAAGTTCGAGAAAGTAAAAACCTGATAAGATAATTAGACCTAAAAAAATTAAACAAAATTACGCCTCCTAAGCGGATGAATATCGAAAAATCCTGAATTGGATTTTTTAACGATTATACATATAGCAAGCCCGAAGAAGTCCCCAGTAGAAATTTTATCCGGTGGGAATCCGGCCCAGATCTGGAGTGCCTTAAAATAAATCCGGCCCAGATCAGCTGAGCCTTCAAATAAATACGGCCCAGATCAGGTGAAACCAGTATGGACCTGATCAAGGTGTAACGCTCTTGTGAATATGGGTCTGACATGGCGCCTGACGTAAACCTGACTTGTTTAATTCTGGGCCAGACTTGAGTCTGCTCACGCCCAAACATGAGCCAGAGCTAGCCCCGACCGGATCGGCTCTGCTGGTAAAAACGAAATGTGTTTGGAAAAAAAATTTCAAAATATATTGGATATATTTTATAGTGACTACATAATTGAATGTCAATTAACAAAATGCAATTTTTTCAAAAAAACGTAGACCTGCTCCGGTATAAGTTCGGCGAGCCTGAACAGCTCGAGCGATCCTAAGCAGGCTTGCCTTACCCTGATCCGGTGCAAATTCGACGATCCTGAGCAGGCTTTCCTTTCTCATACCGGACGTGGCCCTGATCCGGTGCAAGTTGAGCAACCCTGAGCAGGCTTGCCTTACTCATACCAGACGTGGCCCTGATGAGATATACGGTCAATCAGAATAGTCTGAGAAAATTTCTACTCGGGGTAAACAGCAATTCGATATCTCTGCAGACTTAAGACATATGGCGGAATTCGTGAAAACATATACAAACCCTTTACACCCGTTCGAAATAAATAGGAAAAAATTAAGAATTTGATTTTTATTCCATTTTTTAAAAAGTTCGTGGAAGTGATAACCAATTATAATATTATAACTTTATATATTATCAGATTTAAAAAATGTGGCGGAATTCGTAAATACGTACACAACTCTCTTACACCCCCTATTGATGGTTGAATATAAAAAAAAATCCTGAAACTTGTTTCGAGGCAAATGTTTAGCAAACTCAGAGAAGTAACAATCAATTTGATATCTCATTATACCTAAAAGATATAGCGAAATTCGTGAAATCGTATTAAATCTTTGCTCCTTGTATTCGATGGATTGAGAGCTTTCTATCGGAACGTACTATACAGGTTGTATTCGATGGCGTTTCATCATCTTCACCTACCTTATTCCTGACGTAGCCCTGAAAACCAATTCGATATCTCTTCACACCTAAGACATATGGTGGAATTCGTGAAAATATATACAAACTCTTTAGAATTTGATTTTTATTTGATTATTATTTATTATTATTTTATAAAAAGCTCGCGGAAGTAAAAACCAATTTTATAACTCTCTATCTTATCAGATTCAAGAAATATGGCGGAATTTGTAAACACGAATACAACTCTCTTACACCCTCTTATTGATGTTTCAATATTAAAAAAATCCTGAAACCAGTTTCGAGGCAAATGCATAGCAAAGAAGTAAAATCAATTCCTAAAAGATATAGCGAAATTCGTGAAATCGTATTAAACGCCCTTATACCATCTTAGGGATTAAATAAAAAAATATGGATTTCATTTTTTTTCCGATTTTATAAAATGACCAAGGCAGTAAAAGCCACTTAGTTTCTTATACTTTAATAAACCTAAGAAATATGGCGAAGTTCGTGAAACCCTCTTACATCCCACACCTTAGTGATAAAATATAAAAAATTCTTAAACCAGTTTTGAGGCAAATATATGGAAAACTCGTGGAAGTTTAAACCAATTTGATATCCCATTAGACCTAAGATATATTGCGGAATTCGTGAATCAAATAGAGCCGCTTTACATCGTCTTAGGGGTTGAATATAAACAAATTCAGAAACTAATTTTTGGTTGATTATATAAAAAGCTCGTGAAAGAACAAAACAATTAACATCACTCCTAAGAGATATGTCGGAATTCGTAAAAACATATACAATAAATATCAAAAAAAATCTAAAAGTTATTTCTGTGCTCTTATCTAGGAGCTTTCGGAAGTAAAATTAGATTTAGATCGATATTTTAGAAGACTTGAGAGATATGATGAAATTTGTAAAAATATATGGACCCTTTGTCGTCGATATTTGTTTGACCACCTGTTTACGCCAAAGCAAATACCAAACTTATTTTTTTTTCTAAAATTAGTTTTCTAGTAAATCTACACTCGCGTATGATGTTTCAAGCATTCTCGAATTAATTAGATTTTAGATGCAAAACGCTGAGAGAATATTTAGGGGTGTAAGAGGAAAAGGAAACTGCGGGGTTAAATTTAAAGGCTGAACTGTTACTAAAAACAAAGAACAAGTATTTCTTTCAACTCAAGCTCAATATAAAGAATTTCTTTTCCGATTCCACTTTAGGTTAGGTTAGGTTAAGAAGGGTAGGCTGAAGCATTGTGCAACAACACATCACGAGAGGCCACTGTGGATCCATTGTGGTCCCCTCGTATGAACCGGGCTCTAGACTATTGATTCCAAATGTTGCTCTTCCTTATGAAGAGAGTAGTTGTCCCCATAAAGGTATCCTCGCAAGTTCTGATATTTTGGTCAAGGAGAACTGCCCTAAGTACCGATATCTGGTACGTGCCAGACTTTCACATTCACACACTAGATATTCCAGTGTCGGTTCAACATTCTCGTCACCACAGCGACACAGATCAACCACGGGTATTCCCAGTTTTTCTCCATGTCTCCCAAAAGGACAGTGCCCCGTTAAGACCACCATAAGTTGTCTGCATATGCCCCTGCCCAAAGACAAAATGAAGCTAGAGTTAGAGTATCAAGAGTCGACCAGCAGATTCTTGCTTGCCGGCATCCAGAGAGATTCACCCAGGCCCCCTCCGTCTGTCTGAGTGCTTCTATATCAATCATTTCCTTTACACGTTCAATGGGACATAGTACCGATTCCTCGGCCAGCTCTATGCTCATCTCCGACCCCTTCTGGCGAGCTCGTCTGCCTTTTCATTTCCAGGGAAGTCACTGTGACCAGGCATCTAACTGCTTTTCAGGTTGTTATCCAAACCTACCATCTGCAATATTCTTTAACATTCTCCCACAAGTCTGGATTTAGTGATGTGCCCATCAACCGCCTTGATAGCAGCTTGGCTGTCAACATAAATAGTTATTGTACCATTCACGCACTGCTTCCGTACAATTATTTCAGCTGCTTTTGTCAATGCAAAGATCTCAGCCTGAAACACACTCAAGCTATTCGGTAGCCTAAACGATTCCATAATGTCAAGGTCGCAAGAGTACACTCCCGCGCCCGTTCCGCTTTCCATCTTGGAGCCATCAGTGTAGATAGCAAACCTGTCTGGGACGATGAGCCCAGATCCTCACTCCAGACAGGTGGAAGCATAGGAATGTCCAAAACTGCAAAACGGTGTCCTGTAGTCGACCGGAAGACAGGGAAATTGACAAGATCCTAGTGTGGCCCACACTGCCTCTCATCCAATAGCCTGCCTCACGCAGACGCAAAGCACTCTTTGCCGCAATTGATTTTACCGCTAATTCCAATGGGATTATGTGGAGCATTACTTCCAGAGCCTGGGAGGCCCTGGTACGTAAAGGTCCCATAGACGGGCATGCATGTGTGTCTTTCATGCATGTCGCGATACGTTTTGGATCCGTCCACAAAAATCTAAATTTTTTAATTTCCATCATGCCGCATGATCGCAGACCCACACATCCAAATTTCAGACCCATACAGTCATGGAAGAATGACATGCATGCATGTCCGTCTATGGGTCCCCTTAAGGCACCAGTAATCCCAACGAGTTCAATTCTTTGAATTCTGCTCATGGCGACCCTGTTAGTCCCGACATCCAATACATGCCACCACACCAGTGACCCGTACATAAGAATAGGTCTAACTAGCGTGATATACAGACAGTGGACTGTCTTCGGGTTGAGGCCCCAGGTTTTCCCACCATTTTCTGAAGCATTCGATGCCTTCTTGATCCTATCGTCAATCGTGAGTTTCCAGTTCAACCTAGGACGAAGATAGATTCCTAGGTACTTCACACTAAGGAAAAGCGGGATGGTATCTCCATTCAAACGTGTGAAGAGGATAAGGTCGCTTTTCTCCGGATTGATGTTGAGAACGTCGTTACCAGCCCACCTGCTTAAGGATTTGAGCCCAACTTCTAGTAAATCGCTCAAGGTGTCCAAAAACTTAACTCTCACCATCAGAACGATATCATCTACGTAAGCCGAGGTGGTTGACACGAGTCAAAGACAGAGCTTGTAAAATTTCGTCAACTACTATGACCCATAGCAGTGGAGATAGCAACCCACCCTGTGGAGTTCCATGGGTTGCTTTCATTCTGCTAGACATATTCCACTTTAACTGAGCTATTTGAAAAATTTCCTTCTGTTCTGTTAAAATTTTTTTGCCTCAAGTCCTTCTCGTAGCAATACCTTTCAATAATGATTACCGGATTAGATTAGACCGTTCTAAACCTCTCACAAATAACTCTCGTATACATCGTAATCTCATTTCGACGTCTTCAAGGAGGCTACTATTAAATTACTACAAAACTGAAACTTTATAACATTTTCCAGCCTTTTCGTCCCTTGCACGTTCGCAATTCCTAAACTGAGGAAAATTCTGATGATCTCTCGTTCTACGAACCGATTCACCGTCAATAATGGCAAAAACTCAATAAATTTCCACTTTTCTGCACTTTGTGATAGTGTAGCTAGCAATGTACGCTATTATAGCAAATTGTCGGGGAGCTCCTTGAATCCTGACGTGGCTCGTTAGATGTTATTTCATTTCCCAACATCTGGTAGAAAATATTTCCAAGTATTTCGATTCCGTTTTTATTTATTTCTGTCTAATTTCCGAGAATGTTTCTTGATAAATGATTCAAATGTTTACGATTAGTTCGGTTCAGTCCTTCTTCGTCCTTGAAGACTTAGATTGAGATTCAAGCTGAATGCAGACTTCTTCCGATAGATGAATTTAAGTTAGATTTAATTGCAGATGTTCATGTATTAGATATAAAATAAGAATAAAATTACATTTAAAAGGAAATTGTCCAATGAACTGGGTCCGTCTCTATATTAAAGAAGAAAAAACCGAAAATTTATGGAATAATATATTTTCCAAGTTAAACGAAAAATCCAAAAAAAATATCCACCCCAAAAGACTTCATAGAAATTTTCACGACGTCGACGGCAAATAAAATTCCTTTGGTACAAGTTTCTTAATTTCTTATAAAAAAAAAATATTCACGTTTCTGTCGCTGTATGACAAAGTATAGGAAATGTTTTCTTTTGTGGCTTATAAAAGAAAATAAGTAACTGAAGAAATTTGAACAGTGCAGTACAGCGAGTTATGTCCTCAAAGAAGGACTCCCCTGAGGCTACACATCACGTTATATAGTGCACCATTTCACTATGCATCAGGGTAGTTTTCATGCTGAACGGCGGCGTTGGGTACGAATAAACCTACCCCTTGTTGCTATTGAGGCGGGAAAAAATTGTAGGAAACATTCTTTTTTAAAAGGATTGATGCAGTCTCCGGGGCTGTTTCAAAACATCCTTTTTGTAGAGTGTTTTTTTTTTGGCCATTTCTTTTACGAAATTGTGAGCATCATTAATTTTTAGTTTAATTATTTTTTAATAAATATAATGTTGCTGAAACAGAAACAGAATTTGTGCAGAGCTTTGAAAGAATAGCGCAAAAAGGTTATGTCCGCTGGTGCTGCCATCCCCAAAAATTAGCCTTCTATCCTCCAGCGAAATTTATATAAAAACAAAGTTTCAACTTTCCAGCTTAAGTCAAGATAAATTTTAAAAAAAAATTAGGTTTTCCTTTCAAACGGTATCGTCTCTGCATCAAAAGGACCTGCTACAAAAATTGTACTAGTGGAAAGGGTCTCTTTCATGAAAAAATTTTAAAACAGTTTTACAATCTTTTTTTTTAAATTTAGCTATGCGAAAGGTAGGATATTGGGATAAAGAGTATTTTTTTGCTATACAGAAAATGGGTCGGTCGTCTCCCTTTTTCATATTCTTGTTAGACCCTCATAATTTACAACCCGTTATCACCCCAAATTTGAAAGGTTTCGATTTTACACTGTGTTTCTGCTGTTTATGCGGCCTTAAAGGTGCTCTTACACGAGCAATTGTTCAAACAATTGATTTCCCAACGACTATTGCCAAATCTAGTGGAGCGATTAATGGAGCAATACAGGGCAATATCATATTAGTTGCGGCAATATTTCGGCAATGTTTTAAAAGATTGCTGGTATTGCTTGCCCTATAGTTGCTATATTTCCCCTAACTTGGAAAATTCCGAGCAATTATCCTCGTTCGGTGGTTCAATTGTCAATTGTTTGTTTTGAGTTTTGCATTTATTTGTCAATTTTCGTATTATAATAGCTTGGAATTCAAATATTTTCAAGCTTTATTTTAAGTTTTTGATTTGTTTGTCAAGTTTGCTTTCGTGTTGTTCATAGACTCAATTGCTCGTGTAAGCCCTTTTTGCCAAATTGCGCAAAATTGGTCAATATCGCTCATCACAATTCAGCAACGAGTTGATGAAAAATTGATCCACATCGCCTGTTGCTGTTCTTGATGTGTGCTGTTCATATTTTCGTGACGTCAAAATTGACGAAAATTGTTGCAAATTGAGCAATTTTATTCGCTCGTGCAAGAGCACCTAAAAAAATCGAGGGTTTATGCCAAAGATACATTTTTTGGTTTATTAAAGTTAGTTTTTATAGACAAAAGAATACATCACAATTCACTGAATTATTGGAATTTCCCCCTCCAAAAACTTAAGATGTAGAGATACACGATTTCAACTTTTTAGCATTTGCGGCTCTTAAGATACGAAAAACAGAATCTCTATTCGCCCAATTTTGGTGGGGGCCTACCAACCAAGTCCATCTACCGCATAAATCGTTCCACTTCAGTACAACAGAACTTCCCTTTAACTTTTATAATAAGCAGAAATTTATCTTTTTATTTAGATATTTTGCATCGCACCTTCACTTCCTTCCACGCGATACTTTTAGAACAAGATGTCAGTTTTAATAATCAGCTTTTTGAATTTTGCAGGAACAATTCAGAAACACTAAGGACGCAGTGAACCCGGATTCAGACTGTCCTCTACCATCTACAAACATAATTCTGTCCACACTGAAAAGATACTGTTCTTAATATTAATGAATGCCTTTCATTAAACGAAATTCTTCGAATTAATGAAAAAATCAAGAAATACTTTACATTAATACTATCAATCTCTTTTTATTTAAAATATTTTCATCAATTTGTATATTTGGAAAGGGCACATCTACTCTCAGAAATCAACACCTAGGAATTTTGATGTACGCCTTAATCACATTGATGAAAAAGTTTTTATAAACAAAGCATCTTTGCTTGGTATTAGTAAAACATATTCATTATATTCATAGTAATAATTAACACATTCATTATATTGAAGAAAACGAGCATCGCACATCTCAAGGATCTTCTGTTGGCTGCTATTTTTTGTTAAGGCACACTAGTAGATAATCGTTGGCTCGTAATCGAATGGTGTCAATTGTTTCGCTGAGAAACAGTCGTAGCAGCAGCAAAAATTTCCCACAAGTGTCTTGGAACCTTTATTTGTTTTCATATGGCATAAAAGTCGAAATTATATCCAGTTACACGTTCATAATATTAATGTTCAAATTCATCATATTTATATCAATATGTGCATTAATATTATGAACGCAGTATTGGACTAATCGATACATCTCGATACAAATTTATACTTTTATATGAGGAACAACATTAGAAACATTAATTACTCTTTTAATCAATATTATGAATTCGTTCATCATATTATACTAAGGGACATTATTACGATCGTCAGTTAAACTCTAACTGGAATTTTAACTGGAAGTTTTGTATGAAAATTTGTCAGTTAAAGTCCCAGTTAGAACGTAACTGAACATCGTAGGAACGGGCCTAAGAGTGACACAGTTAATAGTAATAATGAATCAGTACTTTAATACGAATTACTGATTTCATCAATCAGTTTTTATATTATTTCTGTTGTGTGAGTGTCCAAAGCAGACCAAAAAATTATGAACGGTTTTGCATAATATTAATGAATAATTGCATCGTCTCAAAAACAATGATTTTTTCATTATGATGATGTAGATTTTAATTTGTTGGATGTACCTTTTTGGTTCAGTGCACTGAGCAAGAAACAGATGAAGAACACATGAAAGTCCATTGCTGAAAAATGTAATTTAAAATGAAGAATATACTTACAAGCAAAACCGCACCTAATAACATCGTAAAGGAATCATCTAGATGCTTTAATTTCGGTTCACTTCTGTGTAACAAAACAGAACTTTCTGTGATTCACTAAAGAATCCTAAGTATGAACATACCTTTCACCCAAGTGATTCGTTAAAGTATCACTCACGATGTTGGGTACTTAGGCGCGCCCTTACAGTAATCATCTAGACGCTTCACTTACGGCTCACTTCTGCGTAGCAAAACAGAACTTTCTGTGATTCACTAATGAATTATAAGTGAATTTATGATATGAACATATCTTTCACCTAAGTGAATCGTTAAAGTATCACTCACGATGTTGGGTGCTCAGTGTTGCTCTTAGAGGAATCATCTAGACGCTTCACTTCACTGTGATTCAGTAAAGAATCATAAGTGATTTCATGATGTGACTATATCTTTTGCCTTAGTGCATCATTAAAGTATCACTTACGATAGTGGGTACTCAAGGGCGCCCTTAGAGTGGCACTTGTCTACACCTTTATTCTAGAATCTGCAAGCTCCTGTTGATTGACTGCTAATGACGAATTAGTGTAATCTGGTGTTCAAAATTACTCTTTGATTTTTCAGTAAAAACATGAAAAGTTTCGGAGGCTATTTATTGAATACCCTTCATTGTGCGACTACGAGGAATTGATGGTAATGTTAACTATGGTAGTCTTACCCGAAAAATTATTCAAAACTTTTCCACCAAATGCAGCTCTATATTTCAGCAGCTCTCCTTTTTGTAATTCACGTTTATACCATTTTCTTGCTTTAAAATAATGTTGAAAAGGTTCGGCCATGTGTTGTCTTTTATGTATAAGCATCGACAAGTTAGACAGGAATTTTGCTAATTAATGCAACACCTTTCCCCCCAGAATAACAGTCTTAACTCAATTCTAAAAAAAATTAGGCTATTTACGGTGCCATCGCTTTTTCGGCAAAAACGAGTAACCCGTTTTTTTAAGAACCTTCGTATGGTACACAGTAAATTGAATTGAATTTTACATTTTCTGGATAGTAGGCCAATATGCCTCACCTTTTCAAGTAAATTTACATTGGGATGTAATAGTCAATTTTCGGTCAGCAAATTTCAATTTGCAATTAGTAAATTTCAACTTCGAAAGCAGCAAATTCACTAAATACTCTCTTGAATTTACACTCTAAAAAAAGTGTATAATTAGCACTCTTTAGATACTATACACTTATTTCTACTTCTATTATTATTTCTTACTTAATTACTCTTAATAAGAGAGTAAGGATCAAACCCGCGATCAATTCTGGGTTTGCTGCGTAGGTTTGGCGAGCGAAGCCACTGCGTCACCGAAGGCGTTTGATTTTCATTTCCGTACAAAACAAAATCGAACGAAGCGTCCAACTTAATTTTCAATTCATATATAAATATAGTTAATTTTACACGAAATGTTGCATAATTTTGTGAGACTTTTCATGTAAATTGTACAGTTCAGTTGAAAAGTACATGAATAATTTACTAATACCAGTAATTTCGTGTAAAAGTGCTTCAAGTCGGTACTTTTACTTGAAAAAATTAAATATACTGGAAATTTCAAGTAAAAATTGGATTGAAAATAAATTTTTTTAAAACAGTGTAGTCCTACTCGAAGGAATACCTTTATTTTATCGATTTTTATTCTTCTACTATTCAGTTTTAGTTTTAAGAAGGGGCGAAGCGCTGAGCCACCGCGCATACTATGGACCAAAAGGTCCCATGACGATCCCTTCAGAACCTCGTAGGTTACTAAACATCCCATAAACAACCCAGATCCCTGACGAACTTGACTAGCTTATCATGCCCTATTGACCTCAGGTCCTCCAAATTGTTAAAGAAAAGACTGCCCAACCACCTTAGTCGCATCCTCCTCAGCATATAGGTCAAGGCAGTACCTGCACACGTAAGAGTCAGCGATCCCCATATGCATAGCATGCTTCCCTACCAAGCAGTGCTCTGTCAGTATTCCGACAAGTAGCCGCAGACTTCCCCTACTCCATGTCAATATCTCCCTAGTCTTTCGTCTGTCCAACCTTGGCCAGAGTGCCCTATAAGCCCTACAGCTCGTTAGCGCCTCCCATCTAGAGTTCGCTGCGTCCGCGGCACAATCGCTGATACGTGCTTTAATTCCGTTTAATGGCGGACTAACCACCTCCCCTACCATCCCGTCTGACGCTGATCCTAGTCTCGCCAGCTCATCGGCCCGTTCGTTGCCTGGTACGTCACTATGCCCTGTTATTCAGCACAGTCGTACACTATTCTGACTACAAAGTACCGTGAGCACTTCTCGACAGCGCTTTACTAGCTGGGATTTAATAGGTCCCGATTCCAATGCATTCAAAGTTGCTTGGCTGTCAATATAGTGTGAGATGTCCCGACCGAATATCCCCTCCATTAACATGATGTTACTTGCCTGAAGCACTGCCAGAATCTCCGCTTAGAATACACTACAGGCATCCGGCAGCTTAAAAGACTCCGTTGCCCTCAACTGCTCAGAGAAGACTCCAGCGCCGCATTTCATCTTGGAACCGTCCATATACATGGATAGTTCTCCCTCATTTACTACCCTGTTGCTTTCCCAGTCCGCTCTGCTTGGGTATACAACCCTGAACGATAATTTAAAATCATTAACCGGGATCATATAATCCGTGCAAAAGTTGACCGGACCCTCAAGTAATTCCCTAAGAATGGAACCGTGCCCTATGGATCTCTCCCTAAAGAGACCACATCTCAATAGTTTTACCGCTGTGTTTGACGCAACCTGCAACTTCCAGTGCTGCTGTTGGCGTTGTGGGCAGGGCCCCTGTGATCATTACACAAGCACTCCGCTACACTACACTCAGTTCCCTTTGGGTATTCTTTTTGTCTGTGGCTTTCCACCATACCAGTGCCCCGTACGTCAAATACCATATTTGATCTCAGACCCCAGCTCTTTCCAACGGCCTGTCTACACGCAAAAAGCGCGTTCTTAGCCTTTTTAATACGCTCTCCAACATTTTCTTTCCAATTTAGCTTCCTATCCAAGAGCAGGCCCAGATATTTTGCTTTTTCCGATAGTTGCAGCTCGACCCCTTCAAGCATTGGCAGCCTGAATTCCGAGATCTTGTGCTTCCTAGTAAATAAAACCAACTCAGTATTTGAGGCGTTAACCCCTAAGCCACATCTTTTGGCCCACCTGCTCAGTGTACGGAGTGCCGACTCCAAGATGTCAGTAATAGTATCCAAAAATTTTCCCTGAACTATTATGACTATGTCATCCGCGTAGGCCACAACCTTGATTTCTTTCCTTTCGATTTCCATTAGAACCTTGTTCACTACAAGGAGCCACAGAAGGGGCGATATGATCCCACCCTATGGAGTACCCCTTGAGGCTTGCCCTGTTACCTTTCCTTGCGCCCTCTCCGAACTCACAATCCTGGTTTCCAACAAGGTCATCAACCAGCCCGTCAGTTCCTCCTCAAAGCCTATGCCATTTAAAGCCTCCCTAATTGCTTCCAGTGTTACGTAGTTGAAAGCCTCCTCAACGTCTAGAAATGCCGCCAACGTGAATTCCTTACTTTCCAAACTAAACTCTATAGACCCCACTCCTTCATGTAGAGCTGTGTCTACGGATTTCTCTCTGATGTAGTCCGCTACTATTTAATCGCGATTGTATTGTTCTATTTCTGACGAAATAATAATGGGGGTTGTAGTTGCTTTCTCTAAATGCTCGCGGCATATGGCAAAAAATTATTGCTCAAAGTTTTGCCAGTAATCTGTATTTCCAAAACTAAGTTCTTCGATAAAAGCAGAAACAAAGGTGTACACACCTTGATGATGATTTTTTTCTAACCTCAAAAGTCGGACAGAAATTAGTTTTCACTTTCCCAACAATTATTATCCTATGTAAGCGTTTTCGGGAAATTTATTATCAAAGTTTTTCAACAGAACCACATTTGCATTTACCACCCCGTTGCAGTAGTACAATGCACTATGAAACTTTTCCCTATATTGCGCCAACCCGAAAAGTTCTTACAAAAAAAAAACGAAACTTTTATTTTTTATTTATATAATAATAAATTTCATAATGTTAAGCTGTTATGCAGAGGCTTTTCGCTTAGCCCCCGTGTCCGTACAATCCGGTCACATGGTACATTTTTACGATATATCTAACGAGAGTCTCGAACAACAGGTGCGAAGTAAGGCCAATTAAGTTTCTACGTAATAGCGACATGAGGTTTAATATACTTTTGTCCTGCTGTGCATATGTCGAGGTGTTATGAATGTCGAAGTGCTCTCTTTCAAGAGTTTGTGCAACGACGATAAAATGGATGTATGTAGTACTAAGCGTAACATTTATGTACAGGTATTCAACGTAAAAAAAAGTTACACAAAAGCCTTTTGACATCTCGCTCGACTCCCGTGAATTTATGAACTAGCTAGGTACAAAACAGTAGCAGTTCGAAAATGAGTGAATGCCCCAGGTGCGGCTTGTGGGTGTTAATCCCCTCCCCCCATTACCGATAAAATGTTTGTAAACTAAAGGATATAGAAAATGGGACAGCTACAATAGCATTCCTGTAACCTTTTAATTTCGAAATCACATTGCCATTGAGTAGAAAATTTCAATTGAAATATTTCGCTGTTCATATTCATTACAACATTTTTATTAATTTTTTCTGGCTTCCATAGGTTACTACTTGAAAGTTCGGCTCGACGGACCAAATTTGTTATATAGGTAATTTATATACAATTAATTTCGTCATCTTCAGGGGATTAATCGCAAGCAATGGTCAAACTCAATTAACATTATTACTTAGTCATTTCAAAAGTGTAGCTTTGGTAGGTACAAAGTAAAGAGTTGACAGCCTTACACTATGAAAAGTGAAACTTAATTTTATTGTTAATAACAGTAGTTGTGTAGTGTTAGTAAAATCATTTCCCATTGTAGTACAGATACAAAAATTTTACAAAAGATATGCAAACAATTTTTGAAATTACTGCACTCATTTTGTGGTTTTGTATCTATTAAAATGAACAGCAGTATTGAATACAAAATACTACACAGTCGAAATTGTTCAGTTTGCTTAAACAATTGAGACCAATAGCTGGCTTTTTATCTTCTGTGTTGCATAAATATTTGTCATAAAATTCCACCTTCTAATTTGTAGTCTTGCCCCTCCTTACAAAATGTGGTGTGGGTGCCCCTGAAGTTTACCCTGCGTCTACACTGACAATTTATCTGGCAATGGCAATGGCATTATTGCCATATACAAATTGACAGTGTAAACGCACCAAAAGCATATGGCAATATTGCTCTTAGCATTGCCATGGCAATTTTAAGGACAATATTGCCAGAAAAAGAATCGTTTGACAGAAGTTAGCGTTGCTTGTCAACAGGTAGACTTAGGTTTTTTTGGTTTTATCGCAAAATGAGTGAAAATAAATGGACTAAATTTGGGCAATTTTGAGGACAATATTGCCAGAAAAAGAATCGTTTGACAGAAGTTAGCGTTGCTTGTCAACAGGTATACTTACGTTGTTTTTTGGTTTTATCGCAAAATGAGTGAAAATAAATGGACTAAAGAAAAAACTATTAAATTAAACAATAGTTTTCGAAGTTATGATTGCTTTGCTTCACAACTTGACACTTCGAATTCACTCGCTAAAATGAAAATTGCCTGGCAATCAAATGCCCACTCATTGCGATTTGACATTTAACTCAATGGCAATATTGCCAGAATAATTGTCAGTGTAGACGCAGGGTTAAGAACACTGTTACCCTGCGTCTAAACCGACAATTTATCTTTCAATGGAAATGACAACGGCAATATTGCCATACACAAATTGAAATTGAGGCATCAAACGCATATGCCAATATTGCTCTCAACATTGCCATATCAATCATTTCCTAGTCAATTTTGAGAGCAATATTGCCAGAAAACGAATCGTTTGACATAAGCGAGCGTCGCTTGTCAACAAGTAGGAATAAGGTTTTTTTTGCTATGATCACGAAATTGCTGAAAATAAGTTGACTAAAGAGAAAACTATTGAGCTTATCAATAGATTTTTTTTTTTTGATGCAATGTCCGAAATTTTGCTTTGCTTCAGAACTTGATACTTCGAATTCACTCGCTCAAATGAAAATTGCCTGGCAATCAAATGCCCACTCATTACGATTTGACATTTAACGCAATGGAAATATTGCCATCCCTATTGCCAGATAAATTTCCAGTGTAGACGCAGGGTAAAGTACCCAATTTTTTATGAAGGGTTATGGATATCTGAAAAGAAATGGAGAAAGTGTAATACAGCCTGGCGATTAAAATAGCAAAATTAACTTCAAGTTTATACTGCAGCAAAAATTTTTAATTTGTTGTTAAAAATGTAATAATTTTCCTTATTTTCTTTTACCCAAATCTGTTTACAAGAGATTGTGTTTTTATAGGTCTAAACCAAATTGCTGGAATTACAGTGAACGCAATTCGATATCAATCTCAAAGGCATCGCGCGCACTATATAGCGAATGGGCTGAATTGATTTCCGCAACTGCAAAAAAATATAATCTAATACCAAAATATTTGGTTCGCAACCTGTAAACGTTTTGCCATTCATTTTCCAATATTTATTACTCGTTTGCCAACTATTGTTGTAAAAAAAATCAAAATACTATCGACGTGTCAAAATCGAATTACAGCGCGTCACGTTCACTAAAACTCGACTTTTGGTGTTGGATTCAAAATATTTCGCTAATTAGTGGATTCGAATTAACTTCCCAGAGAATACCCAAATTTTTTTAAAGACGAGGTGAACTTCTTTGTACATATGTAACTTCACTATGGAAAACTTTTGCTAGTTTTAATTCGTGGCTATCAATTTTATTTCCGAAACGTAGATATGGAAGAATCCTCGGTAAGGCCAACAGTTGTAAATTTGTAATACACTTTCTGCTTTTCAACTGTCAGATCCTCACAGACAAGCCAGCGATTAATCCAAAAATAAACAAAAAGTCAAAAAAAAATCGAAACAAAATTCAGAAAAATTTGCCAAAATAATTTGGAAAATGCTTCTTTGAACCTTGTCCAATAGTTTTCAAACTAGGTTCTTCGCAGTGTAGGCTTTTCAACTGACATTTCTCAATTACATTTGGTTAGGCAGCGATCGATGCCAGTCGGAAAGTTTGTGTGGTGGTCTCCACAAACCCTTAACACCGAAAATCTTTCAGGCACTTGTAGCGGATGTACTCAAATTTTTATCCTTAAATCAACGAAACGATAAAAACATTGTTCGGTCTTATTGACACCCAGTGTTGATATTTCAATCTCGATCCTGAAGATATCGTCCAAGTTTCTTATATCTCAGGGTAAAAAATGCCCTGATAGTTTATGTCAATAAAAAACTTTGCAAATTATTTCAGAAATTCTCAACAAAATTTCAAAACAAAATATGGTGCAACAATAGTGACTGATGGTAACGAACCTTTAATTATTTTCTAACTGACAATGATTACTTTTGGCGCCCAGCGTAGGGCACGATGTAAGGTCATGTCTCAACGGCTCGTCAAAACCGCTATTCCTAGAAGTATGAAATTGTGGCAGTCTGTTTTGGTTTTGACGTATGCTTGGTTTTTGAAGCGTTTATTTTAAAATTTTAGTCGCTGCAGTAAACAAGGGTGGAATATGTGTTTTTTTTTCACTTTTCAATATCACAAGGTGCTCTTACGCGAGCAATTTTTCAAGCAATTGATTGCCCGACGACTATTGCCAAAATTAGTGGAGTGATTAATGGAGCAATTCAGAGTAATATCATGCCAGTTGCGGCAATATTTCGGCAATTTTTTCAGCGATTGCTAGTATTGCTCGCCCTATAGTTGCTATATTTTCACTAACTTGGAAAATTTTGGGCAATTGTTCTAGTTCGATGATTTAATTGTTTTTTTTTTTGTGTTTTGCCTTTTTTTGTCAAGTTTTGTGTTATAATGGTTTGGAGTTCAAATATTTCCAAAGGTTTATTTAAAGTTTTTGATTTGTTTGTCAAGTTGTCAATTGAGCAATTTTAATCGCTCGTGTAAGAGCACCTTAAACTCGATGAAGTATCAATTAAAAAACACATTTTAAGGCTAAAATGCCTAAAGGTGCTCCTACACGAGCAGAAATATTCGTCAATTTTGACGTCACAAAAATATGAAGCAGCACACAGCAACAATAGCTTCAGGCTATGTGGATCAACTTTTCATCAACTCATTGCTGAATTGTGATGAGCGATATTGACCAATATCTAGCAATTCGGCAATAAAGGCTTACACTATCAATTCAGTCTATGAACAAGACGAAAGCAAACTTGCCAAACTAATCTAAAACTTGGAAATATTTGAATTCTAACACGAAACTTGACAAATAAATGCAAAACTTAAAACAAAACTTTGACAATTGAATTACTGAAAGAGGACTATTGCATTTTCGAAGTTAGTGGAAATATAGCAACTATATGGCGAGCAATACTAGAAATCTGTAAAAATGTTGCCACATTGCCGAAATATTGCCGCAACTAGCATGATGTTGCCCACTCCACTAGTTTTGACAATAGTCGTCGGGCAATAAATTGCTTGAAAAATTGCTCGTGTAAGAGCACCTTAAGATTAGCTTACAGGTTTTGTCGTTATCAAATTTGCAAGGAGTGAAAATTAGTTAAATACGTTTTTAACAATTTCTTAATATTGCGATATGAATGGTTACCCACTGGCAATGAATAGGGGTTAAATATGTTTTCTGCAGATTTCTCAATATGTCATAGAATCGGGGAGGTATTGAGTTGGTTTTCTCTTCGATGGGATATTTCTAAAAGGGACTAAAACTCTATTTCTGGAATTTTAGATATTGAATCCTAGCGGGTTTCGCAAATACCTCAAAGACTGATGAGTACTGGCTCTCTGTTCCATAGACTACGAATACAAACGCCTAAATATAAATTTGGGGATATTTCGATATTCAACCCGCACAGTGTTGAAAAGGGGTTCAAAATGTTTTCAGAAACTGCTCAGCATCTCGTAGGTCCGAGGAGATATCGAATTGGTTTTGGTGATAGAGGAGCGTTTGAAAACAAAATATTTTGCACTAAACTGATTTTGAAAATAGGGAGTTTTATTTTCATTTATTTTTGGAAAATGAAAGGTTTTTTTCAAAAAGTCCGAAGGAAATTGACTAGCGATCTCAGTTTATGGGCGGGCCTTAAACACCGACCTCTTCTTCAGTGTATCACTCACGGATCATAAAATCATACTACCAAACTTCTCAAGAAAAATACTGACCTTTATAATGCGTTAGATACAATTCGTTTTGTTCGCTCAAATCGCCATCGGTTTGCGGATCGTATCCAAATAAATTGACATCAGGCGATCTTCCGGACGCCAATATCCTCGGACGGTCTTCTTCTATACTTTTTTCGGCATCTTGCTCGTAGATTCCATGAATTCGAGCCGTGCATTTTAACTAGTTATTTAGGTAAAAAAATTAAAAAATAATAATAATAATGTTGTAGACAGAAACACAATTTTTGTTTTTAATAATTAACAAAACAACTTACCTTAAGTCGCCCCCGAATAAAATGTTGATGCTGCACGGTGAAATTCAATTCCACGACTGAAGCTTCTAAATTATCGCTTTTAAGCGGATCGTAGGTTCTTATTTCTCGTATTTGTACCTGAAAATTTAAGAACCAGTTGTTAGAAGAAGTTCGTAATTTTTTTGTAATTAGCCATTCCAAACGTATTTAGATGAATTTTTCATCAATCATTTATAGGAATTCATTAAAATTTGTCGCAACTAAAGTGGAGCGCATGGCCTCCATTTGTTGAATAGAATTTTTAACGCCATTTTTATGGAAAAAAGAAGATATTCTACTAATTCGAGTAACTACTGGTCAAAACTCCTCAAAAGAAGTGTTCTGGAATTTTTAAAAAATTAAATTTAGAATACATTAATTTTCCAATAGATGAAAAAAGTCAAAGGAGTCATCCTGTGGCTTCCTTAAAAGTTCTGTTACTAAGAAAAACTATTCAGATAAAGAGATGAAATTGAACAAGAAGACGTTTTGAGTAGAAAGAAAACTTGATTTCATTACTGAGCGCAATCATCTATATCTTTTGAGTAGCTCCCATTCAAAACTCCATGTTGTTATCCTTTTTGCATAACTTAAGGTGTCGCACGCAAAATTTCTTCAACAATTGAAAGTTTTAGAACCAAAATAAGTAAAATAAAGGTGAAGCCACCATACAAATGTTCTTGAAAAAATAAGATAACACGTTTGCCCGTACTATTGACAACTTGGAAATACTGTAGTCAAAGACGTTCAGCACTTCTAATTTTGCTGTGCTCCATGGGAAAAACTTACTTATCTTAAAAAAAAACTTGCTTATCGAAAAGTTATTTAATTAATTCTGTAGAAAACATGCTTCATTTTTTATGCCAAGCAAAATTTCTTCCAAAATGTGGAATTTTAATAGATGAAAAAAGTCAATCCTTTAATGAGTAGCTATCGTCATTGAAATTTACGTGGAATACTACGACGTTATACTTCGTGGTCGTGGTGTACCCTTTCAATGTCGCATAATATGTTGCATTGTTACGTGACACCTTGCAGATTTGAGCTTAACTATGTGACGTTATCGGTTGTAGATGCACATGTCCTTTTCTTTGTCATAGAAAATCATTTTATTTAACTACACTGCATCTCAATAAATGTTAATGGAAATTGTGTAATCTTGTTTGGATTAATTTATTCAGATAATCCAATCGAATAATTTTATTATCGTCAACTACGAAAAAAATCGCAGTTCGGGACTTCATTTAGATTTTTTTATAAACATTTATTTTTTGTTATTATTAAAACAACTACGGTGTGATGGTTCAAAATTGACAACAACTTCGGATTATTCATACACTTTACGAATTAATTTCTGTTTTACCAGCGAAAATAAAAAGTCTAGGGAAAATTTGTGGACAAAATAATTTCAGATCTGGATGGATGGGATTAGTGAAAAAAAAAACGTTTGCAATGGAAATCTAGTAAATGAATTTGCTCACTTGTTACTATCAGTGGAGCATACCCATATCGGACATAGGGTTTGAACGAACCTTTTTTTTAAAATTGCTCAGCAGATAGCATTCGCGTTGTTCATATCAAACGGATTATTGGAATTTCATCCAGCTTTTTCCGTGGAGAATTTTTGTTTTACGTTCGTTCTACTGCCGTCAAAGGGACAATTTAGAAAATTTACATTCATGAAAAAAATTCTACGCATCAATTAAGCTTAGAATTTCGTTTTCTCGTGGGGTAGAACACTGCCATTTTGGTATAGACAACCAATTGTCCATTTCGAAGCATAGCAAGCTCTGGAATTAATCAATTTTTTGATGCTGTATTCAAAAAACAATTGGTAAAAGTCCGATATTTTTATTTACTGGGTAAATACCCGGTATATTTTTCGGTTATCTCTATTTATCACCATAAATTCTGTCAGTGATGCATGGATAAAGTCACTGTTTCTCTGCCCAGGTGCTTAGTAATCCTTTCGATGTAAGTACAATTACTTGTTGTCCATTTAAAGTCGGAACATAATAAATTTAGAAATCTAATAGTGGCAACAAGCAGACATAAATTTCCAAACTATTTGCTAATTTCAAAAACCACATCTCTCGATCGTACCTTCGATTTGGTAAAACTTTGTTCAGAATTACCCAAAAACTTTTGTAATACATCTACTCGTTCACACCACACATCAAATTAAACCGAACACCAGCCATACTTTAGTCGAGACCCAATTAATGTAAACGACTCATAACCGAAGACACACTTTGTCGGCAAACTATTTTAACTAAATCGTATTCGCCCCCAGGTTACCAGTTACGACAGTACAGGCATTTTATGATAATTACTTGTAAGGGATGAACACAGAAATTAGGCTGCTTTTCACCCTTGTCTAATCCTCATCATACAAATCCCTATCCCGGTAATATCCTTAAAACAATAAAACCAGGCAATCCTTGCTTAATATTTCATTGGATCGCCCGAGCTGCATTTCATCTTTTCACTTCTAATATTTGAATTATCTCGCCCTGAAACGAAGGATCCGAACGGCATACAGACCGATTTTATGTTCACCTTTTCACAAAGACCATTCAGAGGTTATAAGTATATATAACTTGTGGAACTTTCCTCTTTTTATTCGCCTGCATTCACAAATAGATGGCGCACACGGGTTGGTGTAGTATGTTCCGAGTAAATGGAATGATAAAAGCCCATTATGGAAAGGACGACGCTAAAGTGAGTCAAGTTGATGTAGTACTCATCAAAGCGGAAGACTTTAATGAGTTTAAAGTCTATGCATATCCAACCAGGGATAATTCAAACGTCCTTATTTGCGGTTTAAATATACAGAACCTGAAAGACGGCTGAACGGTAATCTCTCGTCTGTGCAATATATTCGAAGAAAGGATGCTATTTTCTCATGGTAGCTTTTGTCTAGTTAAAATACTTGGGAAATCTTCTGTTGTCATAGGGCAAGGTAAAATGATAGTTTTTCTGCTAAGAAGAGTAGATTATAGTTTCCTGAAAGGACTTCGAACGAAACGACTTAAATAAGTTCGTTAAATGGCGCATTAGCCGGAATCGAAAGAAATTAAATTTTTATGTATCTAAGAACATAGCCAATTTCTGGAAAAAAAATGTATTCAATCTAGGTTGGATTTGGTGCAATCTACTGAAAATATTAAGTTAGTGAGTACACTGCGACGTACCAGGAAAAGAGGAGGGCGACATGCTCCCACTGACAGGTGTAAAAACACCTTTTGTGGTCCTGAGATTGCTGCAGAAGTATCATACGCGGGCATTGTATAAGACATGCACAGGAAGTTCAGTGAATTGCACAAAGGCGTTTGAAATAATCGAGGCTACTGCAGACAAACAAAAATTACTGGCCCAGATTCTAGAAGAACCCAGTTTCTTCTAGAAGAACAAAGTTTCTTCTAGAAGAACCCAGTTTATTCTGGAAGAACCCAGTTTATTCTGGAAGAACCCAGTTTCTTCTGGAAGAACCCAGTTTCTTCGAAAACATAAACAAGGAAACCCTCTAATGTTGTTGCTATGATAACAAGAGGACGAAAATCCTAAGTACTTCCATATGTGACCAATAATACTGTGCAGAGGAGGAGTCTGTACAACACTTTTTGTGTAAACGACTATCCAGCCATATTGGATGCTAGCTCCCTAAGGACTGGGGAACTTATTGATCTTGACCTAGCCAAAGTTAGTTTCATCAAAAAGTAGAACCAGCTTCGGAAACTAAAAGGACTCCTTAGTAATAAATTTATAAAGAACCGCCTTGAGGAATAAGAAAAAGCCATGTAGAATTTATGATTGCCTCCTAGGAAGGTAGGAACTAAGAATTTGAACCTGTCCGAGCCGTGTTACGACTGAAATTGAACCGGCTTGGAACAGGCTTCGCAGTTATTTCCCGTTTACTTCATAAGAAGCGATGGATTTACAGACCTCTATCTAGCCAAGTTTGTACCGGGTTGGAAAAGTGAAGAAACCTATGCATATGCTTAATTCTGATGATGGAGGAGCTCACACTCAGGACCCAGTCAGAATACGAATTTCGTAAGAAATCAAACCGGCTAGGCTTAGAGAAAGTATGAAGACCCTTCAATTTGTCAATTTAAGCAGGGTTCACATTGGGCCTCTTTGTTGGCCTGAGTGTCGATACTCTTGACACACTTATGGTAGCACCTGTCATAATAGTCCTCAACTCAAGATAACTAACTCTCCGTCTTTGAAGGAAGACTGCACAGACCAAGATAGACAGTGAAATTAGGAGAAAATCGGTTACATTTTGAAAAATCTGCCAATGGTCTGGGCGAACTTTATTATTTTTCGGGTCAAAGTTCGGGAACGGTCAAAGTCGGAGTAAATCATCAGTTGTTTCGAGATTATGACGTTTCTTCGAAAGTTAATTTTGTTCTTAAAATAAAAATATTTAAAATAGAGATTGTAATTTAAAATAGACATTGAAAAAGGCCGTGTAGTTAATTCAAATTTCTGTACATTATATTATATTATTTTGCTTTCAGTGGCCCATAGAAGTAAAAACGAATTTGTTGCCTTATCACTCTTAAAAAATATGACGAATTATTAAAATGTATACAAACCCATTACTTCCACTTGGGGTTTGAATTTCGAAAAAATTGTGAAACAGGCTTTTAAACGATTTCATAAGAAGCAGCAACTTGATATCTCATGAGACACAAGGGATTTTGAAAAATTTGTGAAAACGTAAGAAAAGCCTTGGTTCTTGAAATTCGAAAAATGCTGAAATTGGTTTTTAGGTCTTTACATCAAATGCCGTAATAACCAATTTTATATCTCATCAGAACTAAGGGATGGCAAAAATTGTGAAAAGATATGCAAACCCTTTGGGGGTTGAATATCCAAAAATTGAGAAATGGGTTTGTAGTCGATTATGTAAAAAATCTGTGGAAGTGCAAATCGATCTAATATCTAATCAAACCTAAGAAATATGTTGAAGCTTTCAAAAGCATGCAACCCCTTTACACCCCTTAGGATTAAATATCTAAAAATACTGAAATTGACCTCTTGGCGCTTATATAGGAAACCCTAGCAAGTAAAAATCGATTCGATATATCATCAGATCTAAGCAATATGTAGGAATCTGCGAAAACATATGCAACCTCCTTACACCCACTTGGGGGTTGAATATCCAAAAATCGTGAAAGGAGTTAATAGATAAATATGAAGACAGAACGAGGAAGTAAAAACAATTCAATTTATTATCACTTCTAAAAGAAATGACGGAATTCGTGAAAACGTGTTCAACCCATTTATACCCTCTTAGGGGCTGAAAAAGGAAAAAACTTAAAAACGAGTTTTAAGCTATTATTACGCAAGCCCGTGAAAGTGAAAAGTTAGTCGATATATAATTAGACCTGGGGGATATGGCAGAATTCGTGAAAAAATATACTACTACGGTATTTCAAAAAGTCCTGAAAATGCTTTCTAGGTATTTATATGAAGAAGCCGTAGAATAAAAATGAATTCAATATTTGGGAAGACCTAATAGATATGACGAAAATCGTGAAAATTATATGCATTCCATTTTCAATGATCATTTTTTTCGCCTCCCTTCCAAACACCAATGGATCAAAATTACTTTTCTAGTTGATTTACATATACATAATGAGTTTCAACTTTGTATCACAAGCCTTTCTATAGATCGGAAAAACACCCCTCACCCCCGTACCATACTTCCCCTATAAAAAATTATATTTTTCCAACATGATACTACTATAGCTCTATCTAAACACCAAGTTTCAGATTTCTATCTTTATAGTGTGGTGGAACGTCATATTGTACATAAATAGTTTTAATGAATACTAACTTCCTACATTTTTCTTAAATTCAAATTGAGTTGGCATTTTTAGAAAGAAATACAATTTCGGAAAAAATATTTTTTTAGTCTTGTTAAAAGCTTTGATGGAATCAGTTGTAATAAATAATAGATTTTAATGAATTACATTAAATTAAATATACAAAATATTATACAACGATATAAAAATAATACTGTGATAAATATAATAAAATGTATATTGGTTTTATTAAGTTGTGATATCAAAAATAATTACGCATAATTTTAATCACAATTATTTAATGATAAACTCAATTAATTAAAAAATATTAAATAAAGTTTCATTCTTCATAAACATGAAGTATAGTTTATTTAAGACGGGTTAAAAATAGGTTCTCGAGATATATAAATAGGATTTTTTTCCTTTTCACCCTCCCCCACCCTCACTCTCTACACCCTAACCCCCAAAATTCTTTTTTCTGCCAGAGGTCTATTAGGCTTACTTCTGGTAAAAATTGTAATTATGTATCATACACTGTTCTTGATTGTGATTTTTTCGAATAATTCGTATCCCCTCCACATTCATGCGCCACCGCCCCCTTAAAAAATTTTACTTTCAGCAAACTTTATTTGTCAACCTTTATACACAAACCGAACTTTATTTCTCTAGTGCAATTGGTTCGTGAGATATCGTAATCTTAAGTTGTTCACCCCTCACCCCTGCATGCCACTGCCACCACTCAAAAATTTGTTTCCGATCTATTGTCCAAGTATATCTACATATATTCATAAAGTTTCAATTTCGTGACATTAACAGTTTAGGAGATATGGATTTTGGAATATGTCGATCTCGGCTTTCTTGCGTTTCGGGCGCATTATTTTTCCACCCAATCCCACACCCCTTCACCCATATTAGCAATTTTTTGGCAAATGGGTCCACTATCGAAGCTCTATATAAGTTCTAAGTTTCAGCCTCCTAGCGTAAGCGGTTGCTGAGATCTATAACCAAAATTTTCCGTCTAAAACGCTTCCCCCACCTCCCCCCTTACACCACCAGTCTTCAAAATAAGGTCACTTTAAGGGTCCTACCCAGTCTATTCATAAAAAAAATTTAAATTTAATACCTCAAAGGGCTTGGGAGCTACGAGCCTTCAAACAATTTTGCGTACAGCGGTCGACGTACGGCGGACAGACGGACTGACGGACTTTTTCGTGTCTACTAGTCATGAAACGCGAAAGAAAAATGTTGAGGGTAGAAAATTTTTTTTTTTTAAAAATCGATCACAATACTGTATTATTGAAATAATAAAGTAAAAGCCGAAGCAAAACATTTGCGGAAAGGCTCCGCATTAGCACCCGTAAGGAAAGCGTGATGTACGTCGTCCAATCACATGTAGCAATCGAAAAGGTTATTCAGAAGTTCTGGCTACAAAAAAGGACTATGGCCTAACATCAGGTGTCTTGTGACGAAAAAATCTTGCTGCCCCATGTCTCCTTTGGTGGTCAAACAGGAACTGAGAGAGTGACCATACGCAAAAGTATTTGACATATTTCAGCTCAGGAGCCATTTAAGGAATTTATTTGGAATTTTCATTCACAGTCAATATTTTGAGGTATGAGGACAACGCCTGCTCGAAAATTTTCATAATAATAATCTCAAGATATTACAAAATAAAAACAGGATCTACGGCGGAATGGACAATGGACAATCTTTTCTTTTTTTGTCTGTTAGCGCAAACAACTGAAACTTTATAATATTATCGGGTGCTCAAATAAGTTTTGAGTTATTTGTAAGAAAGGGCGTTACGATTACTAAATCACATCGGGCCATACTGTCTCTGTATTCACCTGGAAGCTCTTTTTAACGGCTTTCATTTTTAGTACGTATCCCTTTGCCAAAGTGTAAACAATATAGATTTTGTGAGCGTTGAATATGTCGAGTTTCGTTCCAACGAAAGAGCATTTGCGGGAAGTGTTACTTTTCATGTTTAATTCGCAGAAAAGTGCAGCTGAGATTTACCGAACTCTAATGGAAAGTTACGATGACTCTACTTCATCGATTAAAACGCGTGAGTTTTGTTTTAGACGATTTAAAAGTGGCGAAGCCGAATGTCCATGGTTCTAAGCTCATGCTCTGTATTTGGTGAGATCAGCTAAGGGTGGTTTATTATGAGCTGCTCCAACCTAACGAACAAATCACAGGTGATCGCTACCGACTACAATTGATACGTTTGAGCCGATCATTGATGGATAAACACCTACTATTCGAGCAGAGGCACGATAAAGTGATTTTAGAGCACGACATTGCTCGGCCCCATGTTGCACGAGTGGCAAAAACCTACTTCGAAGTTTCAATTGGGGTTGAGAAAAGGGGTTGAATTTTTTTTCTCGAATTCCGCAATGTCTCTTACTTTTGATGCGATATCACGTTGGCTTTTAAATCCACGTGCTCTTTAAAGAAAATTAGGAATTGAAGAGGGAAGAGTTGAAAGGGGGTCGAAAGGGGGTTGAAGCGGGGTTGAAAGGGGGTTGGAGAGGGGTTGATGAGGAGTTGAATTTTGTTTTAATTCAAATTAAATATCATAGTAGTCTGGGTGGCTTAGTGGCTAGATCACTTGCCTTCGGTGCACCTGGTACCAGGTTCGAATCTGCTTGGCGAAAAGTAATTTTCGAGATTGCGATTGGGTGCCGGACTTCCAGTTCACTCAGCTGTAAATGACTACCTGAGTTAAAATCGGAGTAATAATCACGGACGAGCGTGTGGCTGACCACTTCACCTCCTAGTGTTCCGTTGGTCTAGTAATGAAGTACCTCTAGCATTACTTCAAGGCCTAGGCCCAATTTGGGCTGTTGTGCCATTGATTATTATAAGTATCATATTAATAATATCATGATATCACAAAAACCATGCCCCAGAATATAATTGTGAACGGTAGACAGACAAACAAGACCAATTTTTAACTCTTTAATTTTTTACTCTTTTTGAATCTGCTAGCTCTAGAACGTGAAACCTTTGAATTTCAGGATAGCAACTTTGTTAAGTTTCAACTGTACTGGCATACAGCAAAGGAAAAGGGGTTGAATATTTTTTCTCGAATTCCGCAATGTCTCTCATTTTTGATACGATATCACGTTAGCTTTTAAATCCACGTGCTCTTTAAAGAAAATTATGAGTTGAAAATGGTTGAATGTACCTAATGTATTTGGGAGGAGTTGAAAGTGGGTTGATGAGGGGTTTAAGAGGAGTTGAATATTGTTTTAACTCAAATTAAATATCATAGTAATAATCTCATTATATCACAAAAAATTAATATAATTGCGTACGGAATATAATTTTGAACGGTAGACAGACGAACAAACCTACTTTTTAACTCTTTTTGAATCTGCTAGCTCTAGAACGTGAAATCTCGCAATTTCAGGATAGCAACTTTGTTAAATTTCACCTGTATTGGCTAAAAGTTTTTGAAAGGGGTTGAATCGGGATTGAACCTTTTTCTCTAACTCCGCCAAATTTCTTCCTTTTGATAAGGTAACATGTTGGCTTTTAATTCTAAGGAATTTATAGAATATGAAATTATTTGAAAAGGGTTGAATATTTTTTTCAAATTCCAAACACTTCTCTTAGTTTCAATGCGTTATCATATAGATTTTTTATTCTACGTGCTCTTTATAGAAAATCAAACTATTTGAAAGGGGTAAAAAAGATTGGTTGATAGTAGTGAAAGAGGGGTTGAAAAAGGGTTGAATATTTATTCACGAGTTGCGCCATGTCTATTACTTTAGACGAGATATTCCATTGGTTTCTAATTATACGGGCACAAATTCTTAAAAATTAATTTAAAAAATTTTGGTTAAGCTACTCTAGTGCGGCAATGCGATAAAAATCGAACTTTTTGAAAGGGGTTGAATCGGGATTGAACCTTTTTCTCTAATTCCGCCAAATTTCTTCTCTTTGATGAGGTATCATGTTGGCTTTTAATTCTAAGGAATTTATAAAATATAAAATTATTTGAAAGGGTTGAATATTTTTCTCAAATTCCAAACACTTCTCTTAGTTTCAATGCGTTATCACATAGATTTTTTATTCTACGTGTTCTTTATAGAAAATTAAACTATTTGAAAAGGGTTAAATGTATTTAATATAATAATTATTTGAAAGTAGTGAGAGAGGGGTTGAAAATGAGTTGAATATTTGTTCACGAGTTGCGCCATATCCCTTACTTTAGAGATATTCCATTGGTTGTTAATTATACGGGTACTTAAAAGAAAATCTTAAAAATTAATTTGAAAAATTTTGGTTAAGCTGCTCTAAGGGTTCAAAAGGGGTTAAGTAAACATATTTTCACAAATTGTGCTATGACTTGTAGGTCCTGTGAAATATCGAATTGGTCTTTACTACTGCAAGATTTTTATACAATCGCAAAAGAATTCATTTTAGGATTGGTTGTCTTTCAACCCCAATGTAGTGAAAAGGGGTTGAATATGGTTTCATAAATAATACTACAGCTTTTTTAGGTTCAAACACTTCGATATGTGTTTGAACCTAAAAAAACTGTAGTATTATTTATGAAACCATATTCAACCCCTTTTCACTAAGTCTGTCCGTAAAAAATAATGAAGTTGCGCCAAATCTCAAATTCACATTTGTGCTGAACACTATCTTTACATTCCAAGAAATTTTTTTTTTCAAAAATATTGTTGCAGATATTTTTGTCAATGGGATCAATTTTCATGTTTTCGATCAATTTAATTGATTGAATCGGTAATATCAATACCGCTGCGAAATGGGAGAACATCAACACGTGTAAAGAAGCACACATCCTGTAGGCCAACTGCCAAATTATTCGAATCTTTCCCTTGAGTGGAGCGTGAAATAAAATTGGAAAAAAAAGTAAACCTCCGTCCCCTACCCCAACCAATGTCCAGCGGAATGAGGCTATTCAGCGGAGCATTTAATTAAACAGCAATTACTTATATCGGACATCGATTGAACAGGGTGTTTAACAAAGTTTTAATGGATGCGATTTTCGTGAGGTTTTTTGCACCCCGCGAGGATGTTATCCGACATTTTCGGCCGTTACATGCGACTATAAATTTACATCCCGTATGACGTATTATATCCTCGAAAATCGAGGGAAATCCCCGGCTTTTTTTTTTTAATGCGGTATAGTAGTATTCCCACGTGTCCCATTCCGTAGGCGGGTTTTCTGTTTGGGGGCAGATATTTATAAGGCCTATGCCATGATGCTTTTCATATTGTATACCTATGGCGTGGCGTGGTGTTGTACTTTACAAAGTCGGGATTCGAATTTTTAATTTCTTTTTTTTTATTTTTGCATGTGCAACCCCGCAGTGTTCCATAGGGAGAAGTGAACATTTTTTGGGGGTTTCAATTTTTTTTCCGGCAGTTGAAATATGAAAGTTTTTCGTTTTTGTTTTGTGTTGCTCGCCACACGGTCTATGGTCAAGCAACAGTTTTGGCAATTGATTTGGAAGCCCAAAACGATATTAGCAAAAGTAAGTTATGAATTTAATAGAAACTGGCTAAAGTTTGATTTATTGAACGACACGGGGGAATCATCGACTCTGGAACACATGAGTTTCGAACAGTTTTGGAAATGTACAGCACTGTGCGAAACCCTACGGCACTTGGGCTATGTATCACACATGGTGACGTTTGGCGAAAAGTTTTCAAACGTATACTGTTCATTTTAAAATATTTCGATTTAAACTTTTCCATAGATATCAAAAAAAGTTGATTCATTGATGAAGAAATTGAACACTTTTTGGTATTGGAACAAACTTTTTTCAAATTTGTTTCATTGCAACGTTGAAACATAGAATACAATTTTTTTTAAACTTATTAAACAGTTTCATTTCAGCGCTTCTGAAGTTTTTAATAAAAAATCAGATGAATCTCTTCAATTACCTCAATCCTAATTTTTCAACTAAAGGTGTTAAACACTTCTTTACGAATTCGACCATGTTTCTCACTTTTGCTGATGTAGTACAAAAGAAAATTGAAAATCAAACTATTTAAGAGGGGTTGAAAAGGGTTGAATATTTTTTTTTTGATTTGCCATTTATCTTACTTTGAATGTGATATCGCAATTATTTTTAAGCACTTAGAATGTGATATTACTAAAAAAAATTTAAAAAATAATATCCAAAATTTGGTGGATACCAAATTCGAAAAGTTTAAGTGTTCTTGAGTTACCTTTCGTTCGGACAGACGGACAAAGAGAGAGACGTCTGTAAATACGTAGTTTTTGGCTACAGTCGATCAAAGAAAAACATGTATCTTTTTTTCGTCCGAGGCTCAGTTCTATTCGGTACAAACTTTTGGATTAAACTTATAAAAGTTATGATGAGTATAGAAAGTCCTACCACCTTTTATACAATCTTTTACAATACTTTTTTTTCTAAAAGAAATTAAAAATAATTCTTAATTCAAAGATAACATTTTCCAAAGTGTGTTTATGTGATGTGCATTTTTTTTTTTTAATTTCAAAAGGATTGGGATGAAAGAATAAAATCGCTGGTCGGAAGCGAACGCATTTCTGTGCGGTACACGCAATGTAGTCAATACCGCTTTATTCACTTCATTTTTGTCTATACCGCTAATGAATAACAAACCTTCTTTTCTTTTACTTGATACTTTTGTTATAAGCTATACTTTCCTTTCGACGTTTTAAGTTTCTTTTTTATTTTTCGTTTCTCATTTATATCATCATTTTTTCTATTTCTTTTTCTTTTTCGATTTCTTCATTCTTTACTTATTTTTTTTCTCCATCACTTTTTCTCCTATTTCTTCTTAAGCTTTCTAAGCTTTTCTTTTTTGACAATCTTTTCTTTTTTTCTTCGGTTTTGTTTTCTAGTTCCTGTTAATTCTGTAGTATTTTTCTATATTTTCTTTCTCATCCCTTTTTTAACTAAAACTAAATTTATTTGATTTTATCTTTTATTTTTTCTTTTGCCTTCTCTGTTTCTTTTTCGCCTTCTTCGTGTTTTACTAAATTTTTTGCCACTTTAAAGTATTTAAATTTTTTCATTTCTTTTCTTTTTGTCCTTATTTCTGCAATCTTGTATTTTCTTTGTTTCCTGTTTATTCTATGTTTTTGTTCCCGCTTCTTTTGTTTTAAATATTTTTCAATACTTTTTTTTCCACACCTTTTTAAAACTAAAACTAAACGTCTGTTAGTTTTTTCTTACTTGTCTTTCCTTTCTTAGTTCTATCAATTTTCTTTTTCGATTTATTTTTTTTATTTATTTTTCGCTATGCTTATTTTTTCTTCAATCTACTTCATTTTTCTTTCCACTTTTTACCTTTTTTACAGTTTTTCCTTTCGTTTCCTTCTTCGTTCACCCATTTTTTTTGCTTCGCTGTTTTTGCTCTCTTTTTGCTGTTTTCACTACACACTCTTTTTGTATTTACCATTTCCTTTTCTAGTTCCTGTTTGTTACAAATTATAATCGTAAATCTTTCTCTATGCTTTCTTTCATATAACTAAAGTTTAATTTCTTTGTTTTTCACCTATTTTCATTCATTATTTCTATTCTTTTTCCATTTCTTTGTTTTTTGTCCTTTTTCGCATTTTTGTTTTCCCTTCTTTTATTTTCTTCAATCCTTTTTCTTTTATCTTTTCGCTTTCTTTTTCTTTTTTTTCACTAATTTTTTCCCTTTTTTTCCTCCTGTTATTTTTTATAAATATTTTTCCATATTCATTTCTCACCCCTTCTTCAACTATCTAAAATTAAACTTCTTTAAAAATTTTTTAAATTTTTTGTATCCTTTTTGCCTTATAAGTATACTGTCTTTACCACTTTTTTTAAAACTATAGTTAAATTTCTTTTATTTTTTCTTTCCTTTTTATTCGCATAATTTTACTTTATTATTTTTTAATAATAAAATATTGTTATAGACCTGAAATTTCAAAAAAATTTGCTGCCCTGAAATTTTGTATTTTCACGTTTTAGGACTAGTAAACCCCAAAAAAGCAAAAAAAAAAATGTCCGTCTGTCCGCCGCCGACGCCGCACACCGTACGCAAAACTGTTTGAAGGCGCGTAACTGTCAAACCCCTTGAGATATTAAGCTAAAATTTTTATGGTAGGTAGAATGGGTGAACCGCTAAGAGTGCTATATTTTGGTGGTGTGGGGGTGTGAGGGGGAAGGAGAGGAGAGCGTTTCTAGATCTCAGGAACCGCTTATGCTAGGAGGCTTAAAATCGGAACGTATGTGGTACTATAATCGTGGACTCATTTGCAAAAAAATGGTTGATAGGAGTTGAGGGGTGTGCGAGTGAGGGGGAAAACAATGCGTCCAAAACGCTTGAAAGCTGGGATTGAAACATTCTAAAATCCATATCTCCTGAACGATTGATGTCAGACGGATTAAACTTTGTAGTTGTCTTAACAGATACTAGGAGATTAAAAAAGAGTTAAACATTTAAAGGAGGGGGTGAAGTATGGGGGTGGGGGGTAAAAAACTTGGAATTACAATAACTTTCGACTCAATTATCCCAGGAAGATAAAATTTGGTTTCTGTGTGTAGAACTACTAGCAAAGTCTACTGAGTGTAAAATGTGGGGGGTGGGGGGGGGGGGGGGGGTTGCACGTGAAGCGTGGAAGTGGGGGGACAATCAATTTTCAAAAAATTCAATTTTTATATCTCAAAAACTGTATCATATATGATCTTGAAAATTTTACAGGAGGTAGGACCGGTAGACCTCTAGCAGAGGAAAAGTGAGGGTATGGGTGCAGGAAGTGATGGTGGGTGGGATGCAAATGCAAAAATTCTGATTTTAACTTCTCGAAAGCTGCAAAGAATAGAAAGCTAAAAATTCAAAACTGTATAGAGCTATTAGATGACAAATAAATTCACGGCATTTTTTGTCAAACTTTGAGACTTTATTGTGGGAAATTGGTTGCATTATTATTTTTGAAAATATTGTCCATCGCTAGCCACAACCTTTTCTCATCTTTGTGGTAGCATACGAATTTCGCGTTGAAAAAACCTCACGTCCTTTGAGGCGATCCACGAGTCGACCCAATTTTTGACATCTTCAAAAGAAGGTAAGCGCTGCTCAGCTAAGCCATGCGCCATCGATCGGAATAGGTGGTAATCGGAAGGAGCGATGTCTGGTGAATACGGCGGGTGGGGTAGGACGTCCCATTCCAGTGTTTACAGGTAGGTTTTTACAACCTGAGCAACATGTGGTCGAGCATTGTCGTGGAGCAAAATCACTTTGTCGTATCTCTGCTCATATTGCGACCGTTTTTCTTTTAATGCTCGGCTCAAACGCATTAGTTGTCTTCGATAAAAAGGTTCTGTGATGGTGTCACTTGGTTGCAGCAACTCATAATACACCACGCCGAGCTGGTCCCACCAAATGCCATAGCCTGACTTTGAAACCATGGATATTCGGCTTTGCGGTCGATGTTGATGCATGGCCAGGGTATCCCCACGATTTTTGGCGCTTCGGGTTGTCATAGTGTATCCACTTTTCATTACCATTCACGATACGATGCAAAAATCTTTTCCTGTTCTGCCGTTGGAGCAGCTGTTCGCACGTGAAAAAATGCCGTTCGACTTCCCTTGGCTTTAATTCGTACGGCATCCAATATCCTTGCTTTTGCATCATTCTCAAGGCTTTCAGACGATGTGCAACGGCTTGTTGAGTCACATCCAATGAATCCGCAAGACTTTGTTGTGTTTGGCCCGAATCTTCGTCCTATAGTGCCTCCTGCGTCTTCGAATTTTTTCGGCCTGCCGGAACGCTCCTTGTCTTCCACGCCGAAATCACCCATTTGAAGCGATGAAACCATTCGCGACACGTTGATTCGCTAATAGAAAACTCGCCATAAGTTTCTCTAATCATCTGACGAGCCTCAGCCGCAGATTTCTTTGAATTAAAACAAAAAGGTAAAACTTCCCGCAAATGGCGCTTATTTGGCTCGAACTCCGACATGTTTAAGGACTCATAAGTATCTGACGCCGATAAAATTTTACAAATCTAATGATGGGGAATTATTGCAATAAGTTAGATCTCGCCATATTACGAGCTTGATCCGCCATTTTTTCCCAGTATTTCGTGTTAGCGCCATCTATACGAGAACGCCGGGAACTTATTTGTACACCTGATACTGTAGTATAGACATCCCACAAAAATACATGTTTGATAGGGGTAGCAAGGTACGGGGGTGGGGGTGGTTTTTCATATCTCAGAAACGGCTTATGCTAGAAAGTTGAAACTTAGTACCTAAAATAATAAAGTTGCGCCTAGACTGTTGGCCGATTTTTTCCCTTTTACTTCTTCGTTTACTCTTCTTTTGCTTTTTATATTTTATTCTGAAGAGAAAACTTTTTGCCTTTTCGCTTTTTTCTTTTATTTCTCATTTTTCTTTTCTTTTGTTTTGTTGAGTTTTATTTTCTTTTCTTTTCTTTTCTTTTCTTTTCTTTTCTTTTCTTTTCTTTTCTTTTCTTTTCTTTTCTTTTCTTTTCTTTTCTTTTCTTTTCTTTTCTTTTCTTTTCTTTTCTTTTCTTTTCTTTTCTTTTCTTTTCTTTTCTTTTCTTTTCTTTTCTTTTCTTTTCTTTTCTTTTCTTTTCTTTTCTTTTCTTTTGTTTTCTTTTGTTTTCTTTTCTTTTGTTTTGTTTTGTTTTGTTTTGTTTTCTTTTGTTTTCTTTTGTTTTCTTTTGTTTTCTTTTGTTTTGTTTTGTTTTGTTTTGTTTTGTTTTGTTTTGTTTTCTTTTCTTTTGTTTTCTTTTCTTTTGTTTTCTTTTCTTTTCTTTTCTTTTCTTTTCTTTTCTTTTCTTTTCTTTTCTTTTCTTTTCTTTTCTTTTCTTTTCTTTTCTTTTCTTTTCTTTTCTTTTCTTTTCTTTTCTTTTCTTTTCTTTTCTTTTCTTTTCTTTTCTTTTCTTTTCTTTTCTTTTCTTTCCTTTTCTGTTTCTCTTTTCCTTTTTTTTTAGCTTTATTTTTTTTTTTATTTTTCCTTTAGCTCTTTTCCTGCTTATTTCTTTCTGTTGTGACTTCTAATTTTTCTTCTTTTTTTTTGTTATAAAGCTTTTTTTTATTCTTTGGTATAGTTCAAATTTTCCTGTTTTTACTTGATAAATCTGACTACATTTGCGTCAAATAGTCGACAGAATAGCGTACAACTTAATTCAAGCTTTTGAGAAGGCTCAGGCTGTAGAGAGAGGCTGAGTCATATTGGAGCCGTAGGGTTGTTTTACTATTTATTTATTCTTTGATCTTTTTTATATAATCGACATTCTTCAAGATTTTGTCTTATAGCCTTTCTTATTATCAACTCTCTGTTCTCAATTCGTAGATAAATTGGATTACAGAAGTGTGTTCTGTTTAGTTTCCTTTAAAGGTACGTTTTTGGTTCTATGAGTTCTGACTACAACTCACCTTTACAATAAGGTGGTAAAAATAGAAAAGAATTTATTTATATGATATCCCCATTTCAGGACTTGTTAAGAGTATTTCCACTGTCTAAAAATAACAGGGTGTCTGAACAGTTTTTTGTGATCCAGGAAATTTTACGTAATTCTTTATCAATGCTATCCTATCCAATGCTATCCTGTAAAAAGTGTAGGTTAAAATATTCTAATAGTTTTTTTTACGAAGTTTCAACTGTACAGAGTAAGTCCTTCCCCAGTCATGGATTTTCCTGCCTTAAGAACATTCTTACTCTCCCACCTTGTATCCCATTGACACTGTTCCAAAAGTGGTGAAGCCTACATATGGCAAAAGTTTAAAAATCTCTCTCGAAATGTATTTCATAATTACGAGGACCAATTTTTTGCACTCTTTTCTATAACCAATCTGATCGCTCCCTATTCTAAAGACATGCCAAATCCTTTTTCAAGGAAATTAAATTTTAAAATTTAGTCAAGTAAGGCTGAGTGGAAGGACCACTGCTCTTTTAATTAACCTGAAAAACAAAACTGGAAAGCAATTTAATCCGATATCCACTTAATCCATCAAAGGTGAAAAAAATCGTTAGAACTTGTGAACTTTCGAGAGGATATACGAATCCGGAGGGTCTTCGGATTTCCGAGAATCCGTACCTATGTTCTAGTGCTTAATTTCTAGTCTCAGGACCAAAGATATTAATTTTCGAGGCTTTATTGCTGTTTACACCAAATATTGTCATTGGGATGCCATTCGTGGAGCTATTGAAACGCTTCTGTGTAAATTGGGTCAAGTTGTATCGGATTTTTGTGATGGGGTTAAACATGAGCCAGAGATGAAGTAGAAAGGTTTCGGGCTTTCATATCTCGGTAATTCCCGGGTATTTACTGAGTTTTCCATTTTCACGCACATGCTCTCAATGTAAATATTTGTGAAGGATTTTTTTTACGCTACAAAGTGCTCAGGACAAAACATTTTAAACGCTTTTAATTGAAATTTATTGTACCAAATTGGATTCTAACGAAAATAATGGCAACACAATAATTGATTATGCATGTTTCCCTTGTTCACTAAAATTGGGTCAAACTACTCTAATCCCAGTTCCAAGTTTTCCGTTTCGAATGGCTACATCCTCGGCCATTTTGGACCCAATTTCAATTCATTCTACTTTACGATTGATTTCGATTCTTAGCCTCAAATGTTGTCGTCCTTTGTTCGGAAATCGATCGAAATTTGAACTTCGTTTCGAGATAAAGAAAAACACCCCCGAGAAAGAAATGGTAAGAGAAAAGACTTGACAAAGGACAAACTAGATTGATTAAATGAAAACCTTTTTCAACAACTTTTCAGGAATGTACCACCCCCCCTATCAACCCCCAAAATCTGTTGTAATCTACGCAAAACTACACTTTTCTATTTCGGATCGAAACCACCAAAATAATGTCACATTTCCGCTCAAAGTTACTCTACGTCATTTTGATCCTGGTCACTTTAGTCACCGTAGACGACACAAAGTCACCGTTTCTTCGAGATGAACGGATAGACCAAACCAGAAAAGAAAAAATTAAAAAAATAGGGAAAAGATAAATGACAACACTAACAAGCAACAATCTATCTTACCGGTATATCATTTATAGTCCACGTCAAATTGGCAGCCGGCTTTGAATAATGCGAAGAGCAATTACCATTAACCGTATCTCCAAGACGATACCTGGAGTGGATTCCTGTTAAAGTTGGACGTTGCTCAGGTATTTCTGTCGGAAAAGAAGAAAGTACACAGGACAAAAATCAATTCGACAAAAATTATTTATGATCTTCGAGCAATTTTCGATACTGTCTAGTCGGGACAGACTTATATCAGCCACCGGAGAAACTTTCTCACTGATGGACTGATGGTTAAAAATTTATCGGAAAATGTTCGGTTTTATTGCTGGAAACAAGGTGAAACTATTTTAAGGATCAGGACAAAAGTGGGGAGTGTAGTTTGGAATATGTGCGAACTGTCGTACTTACCTACAACTTCCAATTCACCGGACACGACCATTGTGTGAAATGATGGAGCATCTGCAGATACTTCACAACTAAATTTTCCGGATATCGTCGGTTGTACTGAGGATAAAACTACGTGACTCTGATTGGATAGTGAACGCTGGAAAATAGAAAGTTTAATAAAGCAGTTAGAATTGGTAGTGCTGTTTCTGTAAGCCTTTGTCGCTCTTTGAACACAAGTAAGAATTTGCATCTTGTTAGACCCTCTAGAGCCTCATAATGAGAAGAGTATATGGTATTGTTGCGAGCTAGGGGTTCGCCGGGATTTCAAGTAAAACACAATTCGATTAAAATAAAAATAAGTAACAATTTATTCAATCGCACTATTATTCTTTTCGCACAATTATTCGCACTATATGGCAATACTGCCCGCTTTTATATCGCTTGATTCAATCACACGCAATCGATCGCTTTCCACCAATACGGTCGCGTATACACGCTGGCTGTCACAGTCGACGTAATAAAAATTACTGTGTCCTCGCTGAAAGCTTCACCTGCTTTTATACTAGCCGGTTGCAGTCTAGGATGTACTTGAATGTTCGCTCGGTGATGGGTGTGGATGGTTCTAGTGAGCTTGAGATCATTCCATTTGATCTTCTAGGCTGTTCTAATACATTCGAGCGCATTCGATTAGAGGGGAGATATAATCGTGTTGCTCCGCTCTCCTTATTTACTCAACTAGGCTTTTGATTGGGTTACTTTGCAGCTTAGGTATTCGGTTGTTGCTGTTTCCCTATTCGTAATCGATCGAGTTGCGCGGTGGCCAGGCTTACACGTAACAATATTTTAGATTTTCAAGAGTTATAACCTGACAGATTTTTTTTTTTTTGTGTTTGAAAATGTAAAGAACGATTCTTGGCTGAAGGTTATGTTGAAACGCTGCCTGGATCCAACCTACATTCCTGAAACATGGATGGAAGTTACGGTAGTTTTCATACCAAAGCAGGCAAACGCTCTCATGTTTGCCCTAAGGACCTCAGACCTATCAGTCTACCATCTTTTCTTCTGAAAACACTGGAAAGACTAATACCTTGGATACACAGCTCGTATACAAATCATGTCGTCCTTTCACCAGTGTATCACCCAATAATCTGCATATAGTACGTCAACGAGCAGATATCTACATAACTTCCAACCTGTTTCCTTGTATATAAATTCGTTGATTTTAGATGATATAGCCTACTTTTAACTGCCATCAGCGCCATCTAAAAGTGAAATCAACTGAAATGCCAATGAATGAGAATTGTGGATTTTAATATCCTTCCGTCAGTTAAAATTGTTTGGGCGTGTTTTCATTTTTGTGTGTGATGTGATGGCCCGCTTTCTACATTTCTTTATTAGCAATGAAAGTGCTTTTCGCCACAACATCATACTGCGACGTTTGCCACGAAGAGCTAGCAGTTGAAGCCTATTTTTCTTCACTGCTAAAATTTCTGAATGCACTTTTAGCTGTCCCAGATTAATTAAAAGTTCCATTCAATTTTGTTGCTATGATCAATTCATATTATTTTTAAGATATCACAATATAAGCACAATACTATGATTGGTAGACGCTTGAAATCAAAAATTTTTTCTTTGACAGCTAAATGTCAAAGTATAACATGTATGGGCTTTGTATCATGCCATCTTTTATTGCATATCATGATTTGAATAAAGTCATTTGTATACAAGCAGTGTATCCATGGTATAATGGATGTATACCACACTTGCGCATTTTAGTTCACCATAGTGAGCGATCATTTCTGATTCCCGATCCCTCTTGAACTAGTTCATTCTTTTAGTTCATAGTTCATTACTTCATGGGTGTTCAGTGATTAGTAGCCGTAGTTCAAAAACAGTAGATCTAGTAGAACATGATGAGCAAAAAAAAAAGACACTAGATCTAGTATAGTATATTGTTTCCCAGAGTTCCGAACGGCAATGAAAAACGAACTAGGATCGGGAATGACTGCGAACTAGTTCGTTCATTTCAGTTATGGAACGCTCTTCTGAACTATAATAGTTCGTTCGCGAACTACACAAGCCTAATGTATACATCCGCGATAATATTGACAAGCGGTTGCTGTCAACGTCCCAACACGCGTATTGGAAGGGGAGGTGGGTCGAAACGGCCTTAAACTTGCTTGTGCGCCCCATTGAAAAGTCTCGTAGTATTAAAGAATACACCATGGTTACCTTCGAGTATGTAATTTGTGTAACTACTACCCTCTCGACTTTATGAAAGCCAACTATTTAATTGTTATTAATAATTTTTTCATTCTTCGTTTTACGCTCGAATGTACAGCATTATATTTTACGGAAATAATTAAAAAAAAAAGAATAGTGCAACAATAACACTAGCGAAAATAAAATTACTCAGCATTCACATTTTATTTTTATTGTGTGAAAAGCAGTAGCACCGCGGAAAAATTGCAACCCCTTTTCCCATTAGCACTCAATAATTTCCTTGCTTAATTGAATCAGTGAAATTTAATAAAATATAAAAAAAATTGAAAAATCAACGCAGCCATTTCGGTATCTTTTAATGCGATAAAAGCTTATCGTGGTGGAGAAAAAAAATTGTTACGTACATTTATTTTAAAAAAAAGTTTTTTTTTAAATAATTGTATAGTGTATAGCTTCAAGGCTGCTATTGTTGTTGTTCGATGAACGAGTTACCATTAATATTTTCGTAATTATAGCAAAATAATTATGCGGCCTATATTCTGTGGAAGTATTTAAAACTTTTTTATATGGATTTTGTTTTGCAGTCTGTAGTGGCAGTAGTTGCGGGTTCAATAATTTCAGTAATTCTGTTTGCCTATGCACCACTTTATTGTTGTTCCTGTAGAAAAAAATTGATATTTTTGTCGCAATTCGACAGTTTTTGATATCAATTCAAACATATCATTAAATCGAAATTATGCATTTATTGATTTAATGGTGTGATGATCGCATGTTTGATTGAATTAAAATAAGCGCATAATTTTTTTGCAACTGAGCGTTATCAATTAATTACGTGGTAGTTAATTTTAGTGGTCCCAGATAGCATACACAGTGAAAAAAAATCCATTGAATCTTATATCTTTTGGATAGTAGGCAAATATGCCACACCTTTCCAAGTAAATTTACATTCGGATGTAGTACCTAGTCAATTTGAATGTAATTTTAAATTTTCGTTCTCTTAAATTTATTCTCTAAAAAAGTGTATAATTAGCGCTCTTTAAGATACACTTTTTTCTACTCCTAATATTATTTCTTACTTAGGAATCGAACCCGCGACTAATTCTGGTTTCGCTGCGTAGGGTTGGCGTAGCCTCTGCGGCACCGAAGGCGTTTCATTTTCATTAGAAAACAATATCGAACCAGTTCGTGGTTTCATAAATTACATGGTTTTCATCGTAAAATTCAAATAGATAAGTAGAGTTACACGAAAAAGAACGTAATTTTCAATTCATATATAAATATAGTTAATTTTACACGAAATGTTGAGTAATTTTGTGATCGTTTTCATGTAAATTTTACGGTTCAGTTGAAAAGTACATGAATAATTTACTAATACCAGTAATTTCGTGTAAATGTCATTGAAATGTGTACTTTATTTGAAAACATACTGCAGTCACGATCGGCTGCAAGCCAATCGTATAATACTCTAGATGAATACTGAACTCCGATTTATATTGTAGTTGGGGATAAAGTAGAACTAAGTGTGTGCATGTTGTATGTCCTTTATTAAGGACTGCTATTAGATTGCTACTCAAAACTAAAAGACAATATTCAGTGTTTAACTTCATACCTTGAACTGGGTAAGTCATCGAAAAAAATGTCCTTTTTAAAGGACTTTCACATGGGAGGAGCAGGAAGGACTCACTCGATTTCTTACATATTTATCCTTTTCCTTGGAACCATTCAAAAATAAACGTGTACAAAATTTCAAATTCGTAGCTTGAAGCGTTCAAAAGTTATTGGAAAATATTGTTGAACACGTGTTTTAAGGATATTTTGTATGGCAGCTACCAGAAGGAGTAAAAGGATTTCGCTGATTAGTAAACTCGAACTTCCTTTTCACTCAAAACTAACTTGTACAAAATTCCGAATTCGTAGCTAAAAGATTACTTGAGTTATAGTGAGTTTCGTAAATTAAGAGAATACATTTTGACAGAATATTTGTATGGCAGCTACACGAAGGACTAATAGGATTTTCTTCATAATCATATATTTAGCTTCAACTATTGGAAAAATAGCACGTACAAAATTTCAATGTCGTAGCTTAAACTCTTCTAAAGTTATCGACCAATATTCTTGAAGACGTGTTTTAAGGACATTTTGTATGGCAGCTACCAGAAGGAGTAAAAGGATTTCACTGATTAGTAAACTCCGACTTCCTTTTCACTCAAAACTAACCTGTACAAAATTCCGAATTCGTCGCTCAAAGATTACTTGAGTTATTGTGAGTTTTGTAAATTAAGTGAATACATTTTGACAGGATATTTGTATGGCAGCTACACGAAGGACTAAAAGGATTTTCTTCATAATCATGTATTTAGCTCCAACTATTGGAAAAATAACACATACAAAATTTCAAAGACGTAGCTTAAACCCTTCTGAAGTTATCGACCAATATTCTTGAACACGTGTTTTAAGGACATTTTGTATGGCAGCTACCCGAAGGAGTAGGACGATTTTGCCCGTTAACGAACTTAGCCTTACAAATTCAACCAAACACCCAGATTCAAAATTTCAAGATCCTAGGTGAAGGCGTTCTTGAGTTATCGTGCTAACGGACAGACGGACGGACGGACGGACGGACGGACGGACGGACGGACGGACGGACGGACGGACGGACGGACGGACGGACGTCAGGCGGATTTGAGGTTTTTGGCCACAAATAAACAAAAAATAATATATAACTTTTTTTCGTCCGAGGCTTGGTTCTATGCGTTACAAACTTTTGGGCTGGATTAAACTTATAATACTCTATATGATTTCATCTAGAGTATAAAAATGAAATAGACTGTACATTTCAAGTAAAAATTGGATTGAAAATAATTTTACTTTATTATTTCAATAATACAGTATTGTTATCGATTTTTAAAAAAAAAAAATTTGCTACCCTCAAAATTTTTTTTTTTACGTTTCATAACGAGTAGACACGAAAAAAGCAAAAAAAAAATTCAGTCCGTCTGTCCGCCGTACGCCGTAAGCCGTACGCCGTACGCCGTACGTCTACCGGTGTACGCAAAATTGTTTGACGGCTCGTAGCACCCAAACCCTTTGAGCTATTTAGTTGAATTTTCGTGGATAGAGTGGGTAGGCCCCCTCTAGTGACCAAATTTGGAGTGGAGGGGGTCTTAGGGGGGAGGAGGGGGAAATGTTTTAGACGGAAAATTTTGGTTTCTAGATCTCAGCAACCGCTTATGCTAGGAAGCTGAAATTTGGAAATTATATAGAGCTTCGGTAGTGAACCCATTTGCAAAATTGCCGATATAGGTGAAGGGGTTTGGGAGTGGAGGGAAAAATAATGCGTCCGAAACGCAAAAAAGGCGAGATTGACACATTCTAAATTCTATATCTCCTAAACGGTAACTGTCACAAAATTGAAACTTGATGAATATCTGTAGGTATACTAGGAGAATAGATCGGAAATAAATTTTTGAGTGGGGCAGTGGCGTACGGGGGTGGGGGGTGAAAAACTTTAGATTACGATATCTCACGAACGGATTGCACTAGACAAATAAAATTTGGGTTTTGTATAAAGGTTGACAAATGAAGTTTGGTGAAAGTAAAATTTTTTATGAGGGCGGTGGATCATGAAAGTGGAGGGGATAAGAATTTTTTTAAAAAATCACGTCTCATATCTCAAGAACGGAAGTGGGCCTAATACACCCCTAGCAGAAAACAAAATTTTGGAAGTGTGGGTGTAGAGGGTGAGGGTGGGGGAGGGTGAAAAAGAAAAAGTTCCGATTTTTATATCTCGTGAACCTATAATGATATAAAGCTGAAACTTAGTATTTAGATAGATCTATATTAGTAGCATGTTGGAAAAATATAATTTTTTATAGGGGCAGTATGGTACGGGGGTGGGGGGTGTTTTTCCTATCTATAGAACGGCTTATGCTACAAAGTTGAAACTCGGTATGTTTATGTAGATCAACTAGAAAACTAATTTAGATAAAAAAAAATTTCAAATATCTATTGGCGTTCGGAGGGGGGGCAAAAAAAATGATCAGTGAAAATGGAATGCATATATTTTTACGGTTTTCGTCATATCTATTAGGTTTTTCCAAATATTGAATTCGTTTTTATTGTACATCTTCTTCATATAAATACCTAGAAAGTGTTTTCAGGATTTTTTAAAATTCGACCCCTAAGGGGGTGCAAAGGGGGTGCAAAGGGGGTTGTAAACTTTTTCACGAATTCTACTATATCCCCAGGTCTTATCAGATATCAAATATCTTTTCACTTTCACGTGCTTGCGTAATAATCGCCTAAAACTTGTTTTTAAGTTTTTTCCTTTTTCAGCTCCTAAGAGAGTATAAATGCTAAGAAGAAAGAAATTTTCCAATGTTTAATCGGCTAAAAATCGCGATTTTAAATATTTTTATTTTAAGAACAAAATTAATTTTCCAAGAAATCTAATAATCTCGAAGCAACTCATGATACACTCCGACTTTGACCGCTCCCGAGCTTTGACCCGAAAAATAATAAAGTTTCGCCCAGACCATTGGCAGATTTTTTTTTTAAAACAGTGTATTTACAATCGCACTATACTGCTACTTATTAGCTTTAAGGGTTTATGCGGGTCTTGAAACTACAAAAAATTCATTTTTTTTGAAAATTTTTTATACGGTAGTACATCATGTCAGGAATATTGTCTCAAAATTTCAAGTCGATCGGATCAAAACTGTAGGAGTGAGAGAGATTTAAAGCGCCTTGTATTAAACATATTTTGACCGGCAACCCTACCCCGGCCGCCGAGCATCACAGGCATGCGGGAGAAAAACAAGCGGAGGCTCAGACCCGAGAATCCAGAATTCGACTCAGACAGGAACAAAAGGATGCATTGGACCTTGTAGCTGTAGCAGGACCTTCACTTTATGGGCCTGGAATCGATGATTCCATGTAAGTTAAAAGTTTTCTCTGTTATATTTCTCTTTAAAACTTTAAACGCGTTTTTCTCAAAACTACTTTTTTGAAGTCGATATTCAAAATTTCTCAAAATCTAATATACCGATCGGCTTTTGCACACTGCTTTAGACATGATTGACTTTTGCTTGAACGAAAGATTTTTTCTTTACCTTCGATTAAAACTCATTTTATAAGCCAAAATTTATGCAAAAAATTACACTTTTCGTAAAAAACGCTACCAAAAATTCAATTTTCAATTTTTATAAAAATCCTTCGTTCAAGCACAACCTATACTTACATACTAACAGAAAAATTTTGGGTTTTTGATTTCAGATAAAAAAACTGCTAATGGTTTGGGCGAAACTTTATTATTTGCGGGTCAAAGTTCGGGAGTATATCATCATTTGTTTCGAAATTATGAGGTTTCTTGGAAAGATAGTTTTGTTCTTAAAAAAAATATTTAAAATAGAGATTTTTAGCCGATTAAACATTGGAAAAGCCCGTGTTTTCGAATTTCGGTATATTATAATATATACACTCAAAGCCCATAGAAGTAAAACCGAATTTGCTGCCCTATCAGAATTAAGAGATATGACGAATTGTTAAAACATATATAAAGCCATTACTTCCACTTGGGGTTTGAATTTAGAAAAAATTGTGAAACAGGTTTTTAGACGATTTTATAAGAAGCAACTTGATATCTCATGAGACACGAGGGATCTTGTAAAATTTGTAAAAACGTAAGCAAACCCTTCATATCCCTTTGGTTTTTGAAATTTGGAAAATCGTGAAATCGGTTTTTAGGTCATTACATCAAATGCCGTAATAACCAATTTTATATCTCATCAGAACTAAGGGATGGCAAAAATTGTGAAAACATATGCAAACCCTTGGTGGTTGAATATCGAAAAATTGAGAAATGGGTTTGCAGGCGATTAAATAAAAAGCCGGTGGAAGTGAAAAGCGATCTAATATCTCATCAAACCTAAGAATGATGTCGAAGCTTTGAAAAGCATACAAACCCCTTACATCCCTTAGGATTGAATATCTAAAAATACTGAAATTGACTTTTTGGCGCTTATAGGAAACCATAGGAAGTAAGAATTGATTCGATATATCATCATATATGCAACCTCCTTACACCCACTTGGGGGTTGAATATCCAAAAATCCTGAAAGGAGTTAATAGATAAATATGAAGACAACATGAGAAAGAAAAACCAATTCAATTTCTTATCACTTCTAAAAGATATGACGGAATTCGTGAAAACTTGTTCAACCCTTTTATACTCTCTTAGGGGCTGTAAAAGGAAAAAACCTAAAAAAATGTTTTAGGCGATTATTAGGCAAGCCTTTGAAAGTGAAAAGATATTCGATATCTGATCAGACCTGAGCGATATGACAGAATTCGTGGAAAAGTGTACAATCCCTTTTCCACCCCCTTAGGGGTCGAATTTCAAAAATCCTAAAAATACTTTCTACGCATTTATATGAAGAAGCAAATGGGTCCACTATCAATGTTCTATATAAATTCCAAGTTTCAGCCTAGTAGCATAAGCGGTTGCTGAGATCTAAAAACCAAAATATTCCGCCTGAAACGCTTCCCCCTCCGCCCGCCTCACAGCTATACCCTTCAGAATGGGGTCACTTCAAGGAGCTTACCCAGTCTATTCATAAAAAAAATTTTAATTTAATATCTGAAACCGTTTGGGAGCTACAAGCCTTCAAACGATTTTGCGTACGGCGTACGGCGGACAGACGGACTGAAATTTTTTTTTTTTAAAAATCGATCACAATACTGTATTATTGAAATAATAAAGTAATTACTCGATTTACAGAGCATATCGTGAGGGCACTTTTTTTGGCATGGTCAACTAACGAGACTCTCAATGGCTGATTTGTTGATATTTTCCTTTTAAGTTTTCACAGAATGTTGTTTAAATGTAGTACTTTTATATAAAATACAATAAATTAAAATTGTATAATTCATGTAGTATTTTTTTAAAAAATTCAAGAAAATATGCTTCTTTTTGGCCTTCTAGGCCCGCATAAGCCCTTAAATCTCAAAGTGCATTTGCGTGATAGTTGTATCGGTTACCGTTGATACCGTATGAACCGAGAAAAATATCAGAATTTCTCGTGAACAAGGAGCAACAACTTTCCAATCAAATTGCTGCTAATCAAATTCTTGATACTTTTTCAATCATTTTCTAGTTGTTGGATTTTAAATACTTGGATTCTTTTAAAAATTTGGTTCACGGCCATATACCTAAAAAACAAAGTCGGTGCCTAAAAATTTTTCTCAGTATTATTAAATTTCATGTTGTCACCTTTAATTTGTAGGTAAGTTGATCGTGCTCGCTAAACTACTTTAGAAGTTGTCTAGAAATAACTGAGCCCATTTCATCACTTGGGTAATTCTTTTTTTTTATTAGAGTGTAACTAACCTATTTTCACTGAATTTAAATACGAACAATTGCTTTCTAAAGCGACATTGTTTAGTGTTTTCAAGTAAAAATTAAATTTAAAATTTATTTTAATTTACATCTGTATTAAAACTATTTAACTTTTTAAAAGTTATCGTTGTTTTACTCACTACGAAAAAATTGTGTTGCTGTTCAAATTTTAAATACACGAATAAAATTAATATAACTAAGGGATGGTGACAATCTTATTGGAAACTTATAAAAAAAATAATATGAATCAAAATTCCAAAATTTTTTTGTAGAATTCACAGTTTGCCTCAATTTATAGTGAAGTTAGAAAGAAAGAAAATGCTACTTATTAGAGGCTCATACTCTTATCTGTTCACATTAATTTTCTGGACATATCCTTTCAACGTTGTGCTAAGAAAGGGGTGTTTCCTGAGACGCAAAACTGCATAACTGTGGAACTCTTTTTTCTTCTCAGTTACACTTTATTAAAAAAAAAGAATTGCTCAATTACGGAAATGGTTTTGTTTAAAGTTAAATAACTTCGACGGTTTTGAAGCTAACGCAAGAAATTGAAGTTTGTATGAAAGTTGACAAAATGCTATACTAGTGTCGCATGCGCGATGCGAGTATATCATCGCACGAGTCGCGCACATCGCTTTCACTATACGAGGACTGTCTTAGAAGTACCCGGCCTAACCAAGATAACACAAAAAATTTGAGAAAATAAATCTTTATTTCTGAACATAGTCTCCTTTTAGAAAGATACATTTTGTATACCTTCGATAGCCTCTTTATAGTGAGAACTATCGAGCTCCTCAAAATAACTGTCAGTCGTAGACTCTACTTCTTCTCTGTTTTTACCACCGAGCCATTTTTTTAAGTTTTAAGTTTAATCCGATGAGACTAAATCTGGCGAATAGGGTCCGTGAAGAAGCAAATCGAACTTTAACTCATTGATTTTAGCGAAAACGGATCTGTGAACCGATGTATTGTCTTGATGAAACAACACTTTCTTTTTCGCCAAATGCGGCCATTTTTCTTTGATTTCATCACTCAAAAGCTGCAATAAGTTCGCATAATACCCGCCATTAATTGTTTTTCCTTTTTGAAAATAATCAATGAAAACTATCCCACGCGCATCCCAAAAAACTGAAGCCTTGCCTGGAGATGGGACAGCCTTCACCTTCCTAGGAGGCGATTCTCACCTGTTAGTCAATTGTTCCTTCGTCTCAGGTGTGGAGTGATGGACCCATGTTCCGTCCATGGCTAAGAATCGACACAAAAACTCGACTTTATTGCTGTGAAACATCGCCAAACACTCGATAGGAACATCCTCAAGACGCTGTTTTTGTTACATTGTGAGCAAACCGGATACCCATTTTGCGTACAGCCTTCTCATGTCCAAATTTTCAGTCCATGTGCAAAGTACAGGACTTTTTGAAATGCCTAAATATCTGCTGATTCGCGCAGTTTCAATCGACGGTCATCCAATACAATTTTATGGATTTTCTTCACCATTTCTGGCGTGCTCACCTCATTTGATCGACTAATGCGTTGTTTGTCTTGACAGTTTGTACGGCCTCGTTTAAACTTTACCACCCAATATTTTATTGTTGTAAACTAAGGAGCAGACTCTCCCAAAGTAGACCCTTCTTTGGCTTTGATATTGATTAGACTGAGACTTTTCAAATGAAGCTATTGTACCACATAACGATGACCAATTTTTTCCACGTTTAAAAATTCATTGAGAACGTTCCCTATTGATGGCTGCCAAATTAAGACAAAACAACGTAGCGTCTTCAAACTTAAGCCTCATTGGGATGGTGGTTTCTACAATAGCATTTTCTTAAAAAAAACAGCCATCTATACGTCAGATTAAGTACTTCTGCGACAGCCTCACTAAACTAGCACCGTGTCGGTAATAGCCCAGTCTATCTTTGCTACAATCTTATAAGTTTGTCCTAAGAATTTTCTTTCAACAGTAAAACATGAAGTGTGATTCAATTCTAAAGTAAAAGATCGACGGACAAAGTGAACAAATCTTATTGCTTTAATTACTCACTGGCAAATCCTTCGAAATCAATTTAAATTTTCAATTATTAAATTAAAATTCCTCTGACAATGAGAATTTTCCAGCATACTGAGTGCTCGTTGAAATATTCGGAGAGGTCGGATTTTTGATTCTATGCATTTTACAAAATCAAATTAATCACTTCTGAATACAGGGCCCTCCACACCGTTACACAGACTCACACTCAGGCACAAAGCGTATTGAAGAAATTCCAATGATAGGCTATTAGTCGAACGCCATATTTCATAAACGCGGAAATTATTGCCTTTCAACGCCGAATACAATTAGGGCGGAAGTTTACTGTCTATACGGGGACAAAATAGCGCGATAGAATCTCTATTTTATAGAGAAATTGAAACGAGTTGGGAGTTCCATTTTATGGCGGATTTTCAACTTAAATCGTAGTGTTACCAGTGATAATAACACGGTGCCGTTTCTATACAGAATGTAGTTATTTTGTATTCGAGGAAATTATTTACCGACAAACAAATTATCGCTAGAGGATGGTCTGAAAATTAAAATTTTGTTTAAATATTTTTTTAAACGAAAAATGACCGCACCATGAGAAAACGTATGGAAATTGAAAATACATTTCCATTCTGCCAAAATTTGCTTAGCGTTTTATACCAAGGTATTCGTTACGAGCCGAATTGTTGTTTTCAATAACTGCTCTGCCTGTATTCGTATTTTCGATTTTACTGGCACAGTTCCCGCTGGAATTGCGTTTAATTAATAAATAAATCGATACTCATGAATGTACCAAAATGTAATAATAACCGAGAATGTGTCGAAATTGTGCAAATAGATTTATACGAAAATATTCCTGCAATGCTGTGAAACTGGCCTGATGCTACTGAACATGAAAGGGGTTTGATTTCGAGTTTTGTTCAAATATTAGATTCGTTACTGTTGATTTTTAATGGGTCTATCTCGTTTTTTTTTATATAATTTTCAAGATTCCTTTCCAGGGAAAATCCATATTGACAATCTTCAATTAAAAAAATAAATCTGTAATTTCCTTAATTCACTCAGTCATTCTTATTTTTTGACACGCTCGAAACAATACACTCCAAGAAATAGCCACAGATACAATTTTTTTAGGCTTTGATATTAAATATTTTATTAGTTTTTATAGTCATAATTATTTGCTAAGGTTTCCTTGGGTATAATGGCACAAACATGCAGATGAATAGAAAATAGTCAATAGATATATTTATAATGCCGCGTTTCCACTATCGTGCGAGCCTGTGCGAACTAGCTGGTATCCGTATGTGGAAACAGAACATTCGCGTTAGTTCGCATCGCTAGTTGAGAATCGCGTAAATTCGCGTCTATGACGGTGCTTGGTCGCACATCAAAGAGATTCGCATTGATCACGAATATAGTGTTTCCACTATCGCCTATGCATTCGCGTCCAATGCACAGGTCCAATGCACATGAGTGCGATAGTGGAAACGCGGCCTTAGATTTGAATTTTTTTCACTCAGTCTTGCAGCTTTGAAACGATTGCACACTGAAATGAGATTGTAAAGGTGGAATTAAAGTGAACGCGACTCGTGCGCGTTAAGTGATGCGACGCGAATACTACTCTATAGAATCCACCTTAGTGAGCGCAACTAGGTATAGTGATATCGCATCGCTCTAATCGCGTCGTTTTGATAGCCTATTTTCTAATTTCGTTGCGCGTGTAACACGATTTTGACATTTTTCGTATTTTTGACAACAAAATCAATATCGCAAAAATTAAACAATTTGCAGTAATATACGTCAGTTTTGACGTCACGAAAATATGAAGCAACACACAGCAACAATAGCAATACGCAATGTGGATCAACTTTTCAACAACTTGTTGCTGAATTGTGATGAGCGATATTGACCATCTAGCAATTCGGCAATAAGGGCTTACACGACCAATTCAGTTTACAGACAACACGAAAGCAAACTTGACAAACAAATCGAAAACTTAAAATAAAATTTTGAAATATTTGAATTCCAGCCAATAACACTAAACTTAACAAATAAATGCAAAACTCAAACCAAAACTTGACAATTGAATCACCAAACGAGGACAATTGCTCGGAATTTTCCAAGTTAGTGGAAATACAGCAACTATACGACGAGTAATACCAGCAATCAGTGCAAAAATTGCCACATTGCCGAAATATTGCCGCAACTAGTATGATATTGCCCTGCATTGCTCCATTAATCGCTCCACTAGTTTTGGCAATAGTCGTCGGGCAATCAATTGCTTGAAAAATTACTCGTGTAAGATCACCTTTACGTTTGCAGGCTGCAAAACATTTTAGAGTTTGTACTATGATTTGGCAGTTGTGTGAAGCAATTCAGTGCCCTCACTAAACTGGTGTCGCGACGCGATTTTTGGTCATCGCTCGCGTCACTCTCACTGTAAATCTTTTATAAACCTGTCGCATGTCGAATTTTCCAAAAAATAGAAATAATACACAGAATTATTAAAGTATTGATTATTTGTACACCTACCGAGAATTGAAGTTCCGAAACAAAATTTTAAATTAATTTAATTTTAAATAAATTTAATTAAAAATTAATAATTTAAATAAATTTAAATTAAAAATTAATAAAACAAATTGAGAAATGGTGGTACTAACCATCTTTTTTTTCCCATAATTGTGTTTTTACTTTTCTCATTTCCCAGAGTATTCGATTCCTTTTCTTGGCCCGTCACAATAACCTTTATGCTCCCAATATTTTTTTGCTTCAAAATGTTTACGTTTCGGTACAAAAGTGGCAAATTTCAGGTGATTGCAGAAGTACATACATGGAATTGGAGTCGAGGGAAAGTGGAAGAAACGCTCTCCTATAAATTTTGCACCGAAATGTTATGGCCTTGCTTTGAACTGGACAGTCTTACGATAATTGTGCTGGTGCATGAATGGTATTATGATGAGGGGGAGTGTGTGAAAAATTAAAAATGCACTCACTTTATAATTTTAGTTTTTTAACTTTGAAACTTTTTGTTCTTTCTTTTCTGGACTACTAAGACTGCTGGTAGCAATGACGTAAAAAACTTCTAAAGTAGTTCCTTCAAATTAAGGGTGACAACATGAAATTTAATAATACTGAAAAAAAATTTTAGCCACCGACTAAATTTTTAAAATTTTTACAACTATCCAAGTATTTTTTATCCAACAATTAGAAAATTATTCAAAAAGTATCAAGGATTCGGAAGTCACTGATAGCAGAAACGGCCAAACAAAGTGTAACATTACACTGTATGCCACGCGGTCAAATATTTGACCATTTTCCCTGTCAAATGCTGTCAGATAGTGTAATGGTCAAATGCGATTAATTGGTGTCAGAAGTGGGACTACACACAAACAGAACAGAGCGAGAAGGAGCAACAATCAATCTGACCACATTTGACTGTTTGCGATTTTTGGAAAAACAATTCTCTCATATGGTTGTCATTCCATCAAAAATCGCCAAAAATGACGAAATTTGTGACCTTACCATCTCCGATTTTTTCAAAAAAAATTTTACTTTAAGAACTAGTGAAAAAAATTATTGATATTAAATTTTTGTTCCTATCTCATTTTTTTTTGTTAGTTATAGTATGTTAAATTTTTCGCAAAAATGGTGTCCGAATCCCCTTTGAAAATTCATACCTCTGGTAATTTTTATGATAGAATAATAAAGTAGGGCTTATTTTAAAGATTGTTGTTTAAAAATTGTTGCAATATAAAAATACTTTATTATTAAAAAATAATAAAGTAAAATACGAATAAAAATTATCCTTGAAATTTTTTTTTCAAGGATAACGATTTTGTCCTTTATCCTTAAATATCTCAAAACAACTTTTTTTTATATTTTGTATGTTATACTATTTTACAAAACATACCAAAAAATTGACTTGGGAACTCAATGGGATCAGGGTCAAAAAAAATCTAAAAACCTCAGTGGCTCTCAATTATTTTATAGAAAAAGGGTCACTTCATCAAGAATCGTCAAAAGAGCATCTCTAATTTTTTTTAATTTTTTTATATTTTGTATATTATACTGTTTTTCAAAACATATCAAAAAATTACATTGGGATCTCAAGGGAATCGGGGTCAAAAAAATTAAATTAAATTATTAGAGAACTAAACTAGCCTTAAGGGGGTACATCCGAGTAGAAAGCAGAAAAAAATAGATGAATTTTAGAAATTATTATCTCAAAAACTATTTGCTCGATTTTATCCAGGTTGGTTTTATTCGAAAGTATATATGTTGAGGTACGCTCATAACTTTTTTTTATAAATATATATCAATCAGGGGCGCTGCTGTCAGGGTCGGCGTAAAGAAAGTCCGTCGCTCGCACGCTCTGCGGTTCGCAAGATTACATGCAGGCGGTTGATTCAAAACAAAAATTTCAAAAAGATTCTGAAAATGTAAAGTATGATGCTCTTCGCTGCGTAGGGGTTTTTGAAAAAAACAATTTTTCACAAAATGTCGGCCGATTGAACTTGATTTTCAGTTTTAAACCTCAATTATCGACCTTTCTGGCTTGATAAAAATAAAAGTAAATAAGTTAAAAAAAAATCCTACGTAGCAAAGTAGAAAGCCTATCCAGAAATATTGTGTGAAATTTTGGAAGCAATCCTTCAAGCCGTTTTCCGAAGATTTTGGGGACCGTCTTTGAAAAGTATGTTTCGAGATAATCGCGTTTGAATACCGCTCTATATAGAGAATTCATGAAGGTCCCATTCCGGTTAACTGCCCATAACTTTCACAATTCTTGGAATTTCAATATGAAATTTACACACAATATTCTTAAGACTGCAAACTTTAAGATGAGTGAAAAAAAAATGTTTGAAAAAAAATAAATTTCTACTCGGATGTACCCCCTTAATTGAGAACCACTGATTTTCTTCGATTTTTTTGACCCTTGACATCCCAAGTTGATTTTTTGATATGTTTTGAAAACCAGTATTATATGCAATATGTAAAAAATTTAGAAAAATTGAAGATATGCATTTTGAGATATTCAAGGTTAAAGGACAAAATCGTTATCCTTGAAAAAAAATTGCAAGGATAATTTTTATTCGTATTTTATTTATATTGCGACAACCTCCCCCTTTAAAATAAACCCTATTTTATTATTCTAAGATAAAAATTACCAGAGATATGAATTTTCAAAGAGGATTCGGACACCATTTTTGCGAAAACTATAACATACTCGTATTATACCTAACAAAAAATTTAATTCCAATTATTTTTTTCACTAGTTCTTCAAGTACAAAAATTTTCAAAAGAATCGGAGATGGTAAGGTCCTTAATCCTGCTGGAATTTCACTTTTATAAAAATGCTTTGGGTTTTTTTCGGGAACTGCAAAGGAATTTTATTCAAAGCAGCAAGCTATAGTTTAAGAGTAAGGCAACAGACAGCTGATTTGTATAAAATGGTAAAGTATATTTAAAGAGTGTCCTTTTCGTCCTTTCAGTCATAGGAGAAGGAAAAAAAATTCCTTTTTATTGTAGTCCGAGTGAGATTTCATTAGGAAAATGATTGAAAGGAAAGCTGTTTTATTTAGGGGTAACTGGGGGTGGAAAGGATTTTAAGTGGGATTTATTTTGAATAATTTGTCGGTCGATGTAACACTTTTTGATCACAAAATCAAGGTTTCCACACCAGTTAAGCTTTGCTTCAAGAATAATACCAAGGTATTTAGCTTCGGTTTCAAGCTCTAGAGTAGACTTAACCTATTTTTGTGGTAAAGGTACGAATTTCATTTTTCCGTTTTTCAGTTTATCGCACTTAAGGTGCAACTGGTGAAAACGATACTCCGATAATTTCCATTGAAAGTATAACATGGCGAAAAACTGCTCAGCATGGACCCCACCTTAAGGATCATATAACTATGGAACATCTCAGTAGTTAAGCTGGTATTACAGTGTCAAATATTTAACCATTTTCCCAGTCAAATGCTGCCAGGTGCTGTCAGATAGTGAAATGGTGATAAGCTGTTTGACAAAATATTTCATTTGACCGTCTAACACCATTTGACAATCAATCTGACCACATTTGACCATTTGCGATTTTTGGAAAAACAATGGGTCAAATAATTTAATTTTTTGTGGCGATTGGTGAAATAAATAATTAGTTTAAACTACTTCTGTCTTTCCTCCAGTAAATATGACATCATAATTGCTGCACAGCACTTTTTTTTTTGTAAGTTTTAATACATGCACAAACAATGACAAACATTAAAACAATAACTTTTTTTATTACTCTCCTATTTTTTGTTGAATCCACTTACGTCTCGTTAATTAATTTGAACGGAGTTTTAAACTCGAGAATTTTGTGATCAAAGTGGCATACAGTGTAATATATACACCAATATTTACAATAGATCTGACCTGATGGCGTTTAACCGTTTGACACGAGGAGAAAATTTGACGATGGTGTCAAATGTGTCAGATAGTGTAATATCGCAATCGGGCAGCGTGTCAAATAGATATTTGACATCAAATTCAGTCAAATTTGTATGGTCAAATATTTGACGGCGTGACATACAGTGTAATACAAGCTTTAAACAGCATGTTTCGAAAACGGCACTAAAATGGGTTTACATTTGTTTGGGTGCTTCAATTAGTTTATCGAGCCTTTCTCCTAACTTTGTAACAATATACCCTAGCTATAGGAACAAAGTTATCACTTAATTGACCACTCCAGATAAATTTTTAACTGGACACAATAAATATATGTATGTAGGCTAAAAATTTGTACGTCAAAATTGTAGGCAACATTATGGCGCAACAAAAAAAATAAAATAAAAAAATTTAATTAAAAAATTCTTGAATAAAAACCATTACAGTTTTCTCTAACTCCTGCACGCCACACGTCTATTTCCGACACTGTGCTAGTTTTGTGAGTTAAGTGAGGCTGTCGCAGAAGTACTCGACCTGACGTATAGATGGCTATTTTTATTTGAAAGAAAATACTACTGTAGAAACCACCATCCCAATAAGGCTTAAGTTTGAAATTTGAAGACGATACGTTGTTTCGTCTTTTTTTGGCAGCCATCAAAAAAGCGAACGCTGTCAGTGAATTTTTAAACATGGAAAAAATTGGTCATCGTTATGTGATACAATAATTTCATTTGAAAGGTCTCAGTCTAACCAATATCAATGCCGAAAAAGCTTCTACTCTGGGTGAGTCTGTCCCTTCGCTTACAACAATAAAATATTGGATGGCAGAGTTTAAACCAGGCCGTACAAGTTGTCAAGACAAACAACGCAGTAGTCTACCAAATGAAGTGACCATTCTATAAATGGTGAAGAAAATCCACAAAATTGTATTGTATGAACGTCCCCTGCCTGAAAGTGACATGATATATTGATATATTATTGGGCATTATGAAATTTTAAACTTACTGGTATACACCATTCTAGGGAGACCGTTTTTCAGGCAGTTTTCGTTTCTGTGATCCAATATATGTGAAAACGGAATTATGGCTAAATAACTTTTGACTGATTTTTTTCACAGAACAAGTACATTGATAGCTTTAACAACTTCAAGTTCAAGTTAGAGTATACCGAAAATCCAGTCTCAATAAATGTAAAGTTGCTGGATCGAATTTAGCTCTAAAATGTTCTAAATAATTTATTTCTTTCCAATAAGGAACATTAAGCTATATAACATAGCTCTTACATGCCATTGCAGTTCACTCGAAACTACAAGTGCTAACTCTCAACGCAAATTGCCACTTCCGTTCATCCCTCCCGTCACTTCACAAAGTATGTACATACATTCCAATCGAAATTATATTTTAACCCTTAACAGCCCTCTTGACTCAAAAATATCTTTCATTTTTCAGACCATACTCCGTACAGTAAGTGCAAATATAATTGCAAACTTGAAATGCACTTGAGTGCATCTCCAATTAGCGTGTATCGATTTCAGAATCAGCTCCTTCAGCAAGGCTATGTACACACCTTTACATCGAAGAATAAAAGGGTTGCAGTCCAAAAAGTTCATTGTCGATAAAATCACGATGGGGCATAGTATGGGGTGTCCCGTTCAAATTGCTATATGAAGGACTAAAATCACCTCATTTATTATCAAAAAAACCGATATGTGTGGATATCGAAAAGTGGTCCATCGTCGATATCGATTAAAAAATATGTGGAAAAAAAAACTGGAAGAAAAGTATTCGCTCCACTCGAAATGTATCTCGATGTATCGATACGGAAACGTTATACTTTGTAGCTCCGGTAGATACACGTATCTAAATTGCACGTACCTCAACATTGATACCGGTGAATGCAAATGTTTTCATGGCCGGATTCTCCTTGGGGGTGTATCGATAAAATTCTCGTCGTCCTTTATACCATTTCACCGAGTATAGTGTATCGCCTTCCAGATCGTAATTGCATATGAGAAGTGCATTATCGCCTTTTTTTACAGCCATCGGTACTGTTACCGACACATTTCGTAGTCCCAGAATGAATTCTGCAAGGAAAGAAAAAACAATTTTTTTTTTGTTAGTTTTGTGAAGTTGCACTATTATATTTTATTATTTTCTTATTTTATTGTTGTTTTCCCTTGTTGGGAATTTTTTATAATGTAGTTAAGAGAAGTTTTAGGGGCCATTAGATCCGATGAAGATTCTAGAGAATAGTTTGTGAAAACCTTATACAATAAATGCTGAAACTACAAATGAATTCGATGGAAATTAACTTAGCAAGTTAAAACCCTAAATAAAATCTAAATAAGAAATTTTATAATATAAATTATAATTTTATAAAACTTAAAAATTTTCATTATGTTTCATTCATGTAGCCAAGGGGGCATAAAGCTATATGGATATTTATTTTTTACTGTCTACTGTCTACTAACATCATTGTTTTTGACCAGATGCAAGTATTCATTAATATTATTCAAAACCGTTCATCAATTTTCAGTCTGCCTTGGACACTCACACAATAACAGAAATGACGAAAATTCATTGTTACAATGAACTAATTCATAATATTGATGAAATCAGTATTTCGTATTAAAGTACTGATTCATTATTACTATTAACTGCGTCACTTTCAGTATAAAATGATAAACGAATTCATAATATTGCTGAAAAAAGTAATTAATGTTTCTAATGTTGTTCCTCATATAAAAATATAAATTTATAATGGTGATTAGTCCTGTCACTGTTAATCAATACACATATTGATATCAATATGATGAATTTGAACATTAATATTATGAACAGCTTTTTATGAAATATGAAATGAGATTGATAGTATTAATGTACGGTTCATAGGTATATCATGAAAAATATTTCATGATTTTCTACATTGTTGTAACGATTTTTTCATTAATCCGAAGAATTTCTTTTAATGAAAAACATTCATTAATATTAAGAACAGTATTTTTTTCAGTGCAGTAATAAGTTGTAATATTAGGGTCTTATTGGCTTAAGGGGAGCTTAGGAAGTGAAAAAATTGCCATTTTTAAGATCCATTTTCTCTTAAGGGCTCACATACCCCTGCGCGCGCTGAAAACCGAGTAAATTAAAAAAATTATTATAAATAAAAATGAGCATATGGTGAAAAAACAATTAAATTGTTGAGTTCACATATCTTATTAACTATTCAACTATAACAAAAAAAATAAATTTTTTTTTTTAATATTAACATTATTTTTTAGGGGTCTAAATGGACTACTGATGAAAACCATGGCGCCTCTTTGTCGGCATCATAACTTCACCAAAAATAATTCAATTTGCAAAAATAAAAAAGAATCTTGTAAAATAATGTAGTAGTTATAGTCTGACGGAGGAAATTTTTTTTTTTTTTCAATAATAAAGAAGTTACAGTATTTCAAACTTTTGTAATCAGTTTTTTAAAAAAAATTTGTGGTTAATAGTTTATAAAAAATTGTCCAACAAAAAAATTAAAAAAAACCTCTCGTAGACTGTAGAGATAATAATTATCAAAATTAAAAAAAAAAATTTTAATAATATTGAAAATTGACTGAGTTATCGTGCCGACCATGGCTAAAAACATAGTTTCGAGAAAAATGCGTTTAAAGTTTTTGGTAGGTACAACGTGAACTTGCGTCTAGTCTCCTATTCCAGCTTCGTACTGTACACCTATCTATCTATCTATTTCTATAAACGACCTTGTTTTCTAAGCAACCTAGGTTTTGCGAACAAAAGAAATACGAAACGCAGCTGTCGAGAGGGGCGCGGTAGTTAGCCAGGTAACATTTATTGCTATAACTTTGTAACGTAGTGGAATTTTCTTAAAATTTTTTTTCAAATTCTAATTTTGTTTTTTAATTCTTAAAAGTATTGCAAATGAAAATTTGTAAAAAAAATTTATTTTTTTTGAAAATTTCAGGGGTATGTGAGCCCTTAAACCGCTAATCGTATCACTCCATTTTTTATTTGTAAAGCTCTGTTGGTACTACTACTTGATAAAGTATGTCATCAATTTTCCTGATTTTTCTAGTCTTTTTTTTATAACTTGCAAAATAACTGTGGCACCACTGATTTTTATCATTTGACAATAAAATAAACTGACAAGCAATCATTTTATCACAGAAAGTTGTAATGGTAATGTTAAGAAAAGCCCTCGTATTCGGCGGGTGCATTTTAATTTTAAAATTTATTTTTAGGCACTTCCCGGCCAGCGTCCAAATGTAGCGATTTTGGTCTTGTGTTATTAGGAAAAATATAAATTTTAATAATCAGTCGAAAAAAAAATTAATTTTTTTTCTTTTTACCATACAGGAATTTAGGGCAGGAAAACTATGGAAAAGCAAGAAATTGAAATTTCAAGGAAAATTCGTAGGTAGTTCCAAATTTTCTTTACTATGCTGATTTCGAGACTAATAATCCTTTTGTTAGTCACACTGGATCACAATCTATTGCTGCTTTAAAACAGGTGTACTTCTTATATGCTAATCAAAAATTATTAAAAATTTTAGATATTCTCTATTTCGAAAAACGTATTTATTTTGCAATAAAAGTGATGGAAATTGTCAAGAAGAGTAGAGTAACTTCGGGTAATATGGTATACCTATTTGTTTTTTATCTATTGCTCGTAAAGTTTCATGAAAAAATCAACAATTATTAGCCACAAATACTAATTAATTAGTTTGTTGTCATTTTCCATTTAATTTAGACTATTTTTCAAATTTATTGAGAATTTATTTTGAAAAATATATCACTATGCCTATAATTGCATCTAGAAGACTTGGCGGTTAATGTGGTATACACTGGATGGTAAATGTGGTATACTGTAGCATATTAACCGAAACCTATTTCAAATAATATATATTGCCTTAAGGTTTTATTAAATTATTAATATATCTAAAGTATAACAGTATTATTATATTTATTTCTGTTTTTATTAAACAAAATGAATGAATGTGCATTTTTGCCTACAAAAATAACAAATATGAAAAACTCATTTTATGGACGATAATAACTTCAATAAAAATTAAAAAAAAATAAGAAAATATGCCTTCTTAGCAAGAGTATACAAGTATACGTAAATATTAGACGTAGCAGAACCAAAATCATAAGATCATTTTCAAAGTTTAAATTTATGTATAGCGAAAGCATAAGAAAAGGTATACCACAATAACCGCCATACTTTGTCCGACGGCAAGTTGTATCAATAATTCTATCGTAAAAAATTAAAATCATAAAAAAAGAGAAAACTAACCCCAGTAAATATGAAACAACACAAGTTACCATCGACTTTCGGCTTCAAAATTACAGTTTATTAATCGAGAAAAAAAAGTTTGTAATCAATGTTCGAGCTTTTTTATCCAACTGCTGAAAAACAACTGAACTAATGAAGCTGCTGGAACATGTCAAGGTATAATATGTTAACAACACTCCTGACCACAAGAACAGTGCTATCATAACATCATGAATAATGGAAATATCCCACTATACCACTTTACCCGCATATACCATATTACCCGAAGTTACTCTATCATGGTATAACTGTTTTATAATAGGAACTGAAACTTGTAGTTATTACTCCAAAATTTTTGAATACTTCCCACATAAACCATTTCAATTAAATATATTACTTGATGGAACAAAATCTTTTAAATTGCCAAAATTATAGCTTTGTAATATATGCAGGTACATATGTGTAAACACATGCAATTAGAATTACAATAAAAATGAATTGAATTTATTTTGTACTTTGAATTGAATAAATATTTGTTTCAAACATATTAACATGTTTTTATTGCATACAAATTGGTATTATGTGTATTATATTTACTTTATAGCTATTTGAAATACCAATACTTACTTTTCTGGACCTTATCATTATTTTCTCAAAATCAATTAAATAAAAATTAATTATCTCCTTCGCGTTTGCTTGATTTGAATAGTAGTTTACCATTAATTTCTTAATACCAATCATATTATGATTAATTCTCTCCTTCGTGTTTGCTTGATTCAAATAGTAATTGCTAATATCTACAAAAATTTTTCTTACCTTCATCATAGAAAATAAAAATAATTTCTGATATTAAGAAAATATATATTGATTGGCTTAATTTCAACAAAAGCTTTTTCTGACATTCAACAATATTTATGTGATATAGACATCACAATTTCTAAAATCATGCAAACATTTATTGAAAATAAATAATGAAATTCTGGATACCAGTGAAATTTATTTGTGTAAAAACAAAAAAAATGTTTGTTGATAATAATAACAGATTTGTTTGACGCCAAATCAATCCTAAATTTTTTTGATATAATGCGTATTTTACTGTATATTAATAATTAATTCTCTCCGTGCAAAGCTACGTTTTGTCTCAGTCGGAAGGTTCATGTCATGACTGACACTAAAAAATGCTTCCAAATATTGCAAGTGATCCAACTTAGTAACCTACAACGCATCTCAGCATTAAACGAATTACGGTCTTTTGTTTAAAAAATATTATAGTTGTGCCCAGACTGTTGGCAGATTTTTAGTTTATATGTTTTTTTCAATTAAAATATTGACATAACCTTTTAGGGGTTAAATATAAAAAAAAATTTAAACTGATTTTTATTCGATTATATATACCCGTTAAAGCAAAAAAACAATATCTCATCAGACCTAAGAAATATGTCGGAATTCGTAAGACCGGACACACTTTTTACCAAGTTCTGTGACTAGTTTTTAGGCAATTATACTTAAAACCGGTATTTGTCGAAATTCGTGAAAACATGCACAACCACCTTACAACCCCTTAGTGTTGAATATCGAAAATTGCTTTCATTGGTTTTTAATCAAATATATTTTTAGTCCTTAGAATTCGATATCGCGTTAAGAAATATGTCGGAATTCTAGAACAAGTACGCAACTAATTTACAACCTCTTAAGGGTTGAATACTGCAAAGTCCGAAAAAAGGATTCTGTGTGAATAGTTCACAGAAGTAAAATGATTCGATATCTGGACAGATCTAAGAGATATGACAAAATTCGTTAAAATGAATACAACTTTTTTTTTCGCTGACCATTTTTTTCCACCTCCGTCAGCCAATGCAAATCTGCATTTTTTTGTGCTTAAATTACTTTTTCTGTACATCTACATGTACATAACGATCTTCAACTTTAAAAAAAAACCACGCAGTCCCGCACCTTGCTACCTCTATCACATTTTTTTAATGTCTCCTTCAGCTCTACACAAACGTTAATTCTGAGCTTTCTGTCCTTAGTGGTTCTCGGTAAATTGAAATCTGAATTTTTTGCTTTCAACCCTTTCCTACCCTCGCTAGGAAGTGAGGGTGATACCAAACCTCCAGAATTTTTCTGCTAGGTTCTCTTAAGTACATTCGCCACGACCTTATGCGTTGGAGTTCTCCCGGCTATACCGAGAGTCAAACTTTGATTAGGTCATGTCGAGACGGCAATATTCGGTGCCGTCGCGCATCTGAGGGTGTGGCGTTCGCTGCGTCGGACACTCACTGGCAGCGCCTTTGCCATCAAGGTTTGACTCTCGGCATAGCCGGGAGAATTACACCGTATAAGGTCGTGGCAAATGTCCTTAACATTGGTGACCCCGACGGGTCTGCTTTGCATTACTTCTCTAGAAATTTCAAGATTATATCTGAAATGGTTATGATGACATAAAAATTGATTTTCTTGAAAAATTGTTTGGACGCCCTCCCTCCGTGCTCCACCAACTCATCAAAAATTTCAGAAACTTAAATGAAGATAAGTAAATTAAAATGCATAAGCAAATTCATTGAAATAGAGTTTAATAATTAAAACTAAATAATTCTTTATGATTTCTAGTAAAAAATTCAATTTTAGCTAAGAAAGTGCTCATAAAAATTGAAATATTTGTAAAATTAAAAAAAGAAAGTATTTTTCCAAGATAAATCGCAGTTTTTTAAATTTGATGATCAGTTTGCGCTAGAAAGTTGACACTTCGTTCATTCTAGTATCAATATCAATATATGGCCACTGCTAGAACTTTATAAGAACACTAGTTTTAATGGAGGTGAAGAAAAGAAGAAGCGCGTCTGTTTCTTGGAAAACATGGTACAAACAATATTCAAAGTTGTTATACTAGCTTCACACTGTCAGCAGTATGCACGGACTTCTTTAAAATGTATTTAAAGTTAATTTGCGGAAGATATTGTTGCATCGCTTTTGCCTTCAAGAAAAATACCTGGAAGATTGAAAGTAAAATGTATATTGCAGGTACGTTCTTATAATGTTTTCCTGTGTTTTAGCCTTCTTGCTCAGCTTTTAATTTTTTTAGTGTTAATTCCTTGCTGTCTTTGCTATTTAATTTAAGTTATTTCCACGGTGCAGTGTAGTCTTTACCATGCCGGTCCTTTTTGTAGCTTCCGCGCAATTGAGTTTATTTTCTTAACGCGATAATATATTCTGTTTTTATCGTTCGTTATTCAGAGCAGTTTCGGGCTATCTTTGTGAAAAGTGAAAATTTTCACTATAGCCAAACTACTAGTTGCAACTTTTTTGACCTATGTACAGGGTGGTCCAAAAACACTCACCCGATGTTTTTTTGCTATATCTTTAAAATTAAACTACCTACATATTTTCATAATTTTTTTTAATGTTTATTTGGACTTTATTGTTTTTTTCCATTACTTTTTGAAGATGATTTTGGTCAAGTAGGCGCCACCATTGTTGATGACCATTTGGGCTCCTTTTAACGCATTTTCAATCGTTTTGGCGAGAACTTCGGGCGATAAGTTCTCACACTCTTATCGGATATTCTTTTTGAGAGCTTCCAGAGTCTGTGGAGAAACTTCAAAAAAACCCCGAAAAAATAAATCTAGAACAGTCAAATCGGGCGATCTTGCCGACCAGTGCAATACGCCAAAACGAGACATTAGGCGACCCGGAAATGCATCCTTCAAAATGCCTATTGTAGCGCGAGAGGTGTGTGTGCGGTTGCATCGTCTTGTAGGAACCACATGTCCTCCAGTCCCAATTCATCGATTTGCGGCAATAAAAACTCGTTGATTATGGTTCTGTATCGCTCACCAGTCACAGCAACCGCGTTACCCACGGCGCCAACCAGGGCGGAATGGAAGAATGGTTTGGTTGTACATGAATTCGACACAGTCATATACAGCAACGGTTCAAAGATGATCTGCGGAGTCGGTGCGGGAGTTTTCTCAGACACACACTATATCGCAAAGTCTTACCACTTACCGGACTACGCCAGAGTTTTTCAGGCGGATATACTGGGGATCCGGGAGGCCTGTCGAACTTTCCAGCGAGACGCAACGCCAGAGTGAAATGTTGTAATCCTCACTGACAGCCAAGCCGCAATCAAGGCCTTAGACTCGGCTACCACCTTCTCTGAACTCGTCGAATAGTGCCGAGAGGAGCTAGCCTACTTAGGAAGTCGGATCAGAGTTACTCTGCTTTGGATCCCAGATCACAGCAAGATAGAGGGTAACGAGCGGGCAGACGAATTAACTAGGCAAGGGTCTGCTCTTCCCGTGGAACCCGTCCAAATCCCACTGGGTAATGTTAAGCGCCAAATATCATCCCACTTTCTTACAATCGCGAACTCCAGATGGAAGAGGCTGACCAACTGCGTCATATCTAGGAAGATATGGCCATCCTACTCCCGGAGCAGAACAGATGAACTCTTGAGCAGGAATCGTGTAGACGTCTCCAGAGTCACGGCGGTCAGCACGGGTCAGATTTCGAAAAATAAGATTGGAGAACTGATTATCTTTTTAAACAGCTCCGGATGGACATGATAATCCATTCCAGCACTAGGTCTCTGTAAAACTCTGTATCTACTCCATCAGCCCCAGTTTAAGCGAGTTATGGTATCAAAACGTCGCTAATGTGCTAATTGGGCCACCACGTAAACCAACCTACCAACCTTCCAATAGGGTGATTCATTTTGAGCCAAGAGTAACTAGTGAACAAATTAATTTTAAAGCTAGAGCTAGTTGTAAGTCCATAAAAGTAAAAATTCAAATTTGATGACACTCTGAGCTAAGAGTTAAAAATGTTTTGCGTGTTTACTACTTTTTGATGTTTCAGTCTAAGAGCGTTGGGGACGGGGTTGGATTACGTGCATTGAACCAATCGGAAAAAAACCAACCAATATGCACGGAAAATGCAAATTTCATTTCGATTGGTTTTCATGTTTTTGACGAGACTGCGTCTGCTTTACGTATGCATGTGACCATGTATGGTATAGCGTCCTTAATATGACTGCGAACAGACATTACATTTTCGTTGTGCATTTCGGTTTTGTTTAGGGATGGTCAAATATGTGAAGGTGGTATGAAGTGGTCGTGATCTCTCCTCCGGGCAGTTTGAAAAATGAGCTACCGGATTTTAAGTCCAGAACCGAATACAAAATGCCAATCCCAGTGGTTGTAGGGTGGTTGAACACACGTTTCTACTCAACGTCGAGTACTTTTATAGCCCCTCGAGCCATTACCGAAAATGATATTTATCGTTGCCCGATGGAACTTTTGTTATCAACAATAATGACAATGGGGTGTGGGTCGACAGTGGGAACGTTCAACGATGAGTTCGAATTATGACAGTTCAGTAATTAGCTGTCAGGGATTAGTTTTAATAATAATCCGTTTTATACCTATGTGTTAAGTGTGTTAACGTGAATATTATCCAAGCTAATTACGATTATCCAATTGGATGTACATAGCTACAGGATAATTATTTATCGAATTCTGTCAAAAATAAATTCAGACTGATATTTGAATGAACTTCTGAGCTGTATAGAACATGCGAGTATCTATAACTATAACATTTCTCATTGAACTGATTGTTATTGTATTATCTCGCTCTGGGATACGAGTATATTTTAGGATAGCGCCTACTACTTCGAATGAGCATACATTTGCATACAAGAGCACCCAACGTGGGGCCATTGACCAATTCGGAACGTAAAATTGGTCAATGGCCCACGTTGGGTGCTTTTGTATGCATATAAGCAACCCCACGTTGGGCGCCATAAGTGAAGTTCAATTTATGTAGAGCGGTTGAAAAATTAACGTGTGAAAAATTGCATACTGTTTGCAGGACTTTATTTGTCAGCTATTAAGTAAAAAGTACGATGTCTTGTTTTACGAAATAGGAGATAACCGAAGCTGCGAAAGATTTTTTGCGGCAAAGTTTTTTAACTAATCTTTCCATAAAAAAAACTATAATTTTATTTGTAGGTGGATTTTTTTTTTATTTTTCAATTATTTTAATAAATAAATATAATAAAATTAAAGTTTATGGCTAATGAATAAAATAAAATAAAATAAGAAAAATGTAGCTCAATTTTAGATCAATACCAATTGCCTTTTAAAGTGAAAATTGTTCACTTCGACTTGAACCTGCTAAGTTGTGTCTTCTCTAGTAGGTCATTACGTTTGGTAGGGGAAAGTGGGGTTGAGGAGTTTACAGACTTGCTTGACTCAAAAAATGTAAAAAAAACAACCATTAAATTTTATATAATATATTTTTTTTGCCTTTAAAGCACTACAAAATTTTTGGGTTCGATTAAAAGTAAAGGTCACCATAAAAACATGTTTTTTGACATACCTGATATTTTACAGCAGTGCTGTTGAAAAATTCACATGCAGAGATTTTAAGGGTGGGAAATAAAGTCAGCGTTTTATGGACATTTGTAAAAATATTTGATTTATCGTCAGGCAGTATAAAAACTATGAAAGTCAAAAGATTTTGTATTGCAAGCAATACTCAATCTGAGACTCTTTTCAACCGCAACTTGACTTTTTTAGTTCCAGTTGTTCCCAGTTCTGATGTACATGGAATAGCAAATAAAAATCATTCTTGGTGGATAAGACACTTGTGAGGGTTTTGTAAAAAAATATTTGTTAATCATTAAAATGTCAAGTTTTTCTATCTGAATAGAACAGACTGCGAATATTTCTTAAGGTGTTCTTACACTTTTCAGCAATATTCGTCAATTTTGACGTCACACAGCGACAATTGCAACAGGTGATGTGGATCAACTTTTCATCAACTCGTTGCTGAATTATGATGAGCAGTATTTACCAATATCTAGCAATTCGGCAATAAGGGCTTACATGACCAATTCAGTCTATGAACAACATGAAAGCAAACTTGACAAACAAATCTAAAACTTCAAATAAAACTTGGAAATATTTGAAATTCAAGCCATTAGAATACGAAACTTGACAAATAAATGCAAAATTTAAATCAAAACTTGACAATTGAATCGTCTAACGAGGACAATTGTTCGGAATTTTCCAAGTCAGTGGAAATAGAGCTACTATAGGGCGAGCAATACCAGCAATATGTTAAAATATTGCCACATTGCCGAAATATTGCCGCAACTAGCATGATATTGCCCTATATTGCTTCATTAATCGCTTCACAAGTTTTGGCAAAAGTCATCGGGTAATCAATTGCTTGAAAAATTGCTCGTATAAGAGCACCTTTAGCGTATTTTGCGAATGAGTACGATATTGTTCAAGGTACGTGATTTAAAACTGATACTATGCAATTTAATTTCACAAATAGTTTTAATCTTGGAAAAAAATGTTGTCCATATGTCCGACATGTATAACCATATTTCGTTTCATATCTCAAGAACCTATAGAAACAAAATCATGAAATGAAAGTTAGAACCTATACGTAGCTCTACTGGAGAAGTATTTCAAAAAATATCAGCGTTAGGGCTTGCACAAACTGGAGACTAAACAAAAGAGATTTGACTTGCATATTCAACTACAGTAGAACCTCTATATAGTGACCACCCAAGGGACTGTGCAAAACTGGTCACTTTATTCGTTTGGTTAGATTATAAAAATAATTTAACAAATAAAATCCGTTTCTGATTTACATCGGGACCGGAAAAAATGATAATTTAGGCAAGTGGTCAAGATAGGAAGGAGGTCACTTCTTCAGGTTCTACTGTATTTAGTTTGAACGAATCTAAACGCTACCCATTAGCCATTCAACTAAATTATCGCCCGATTAAAAATTTCTAGTATGCGGATACTCTTAAAGGATGCAGTAGCGCACGATAGTAGAAGTGATCAAAAATTTCTAGATATCCATAGCCCCAGAATAAGAGTAAGGGCTTAAATCTAACATCTGAGCTTCTGATCATAAAATTACACACGAACCGTCATACAATAGTCTTTTATTGAAAATTTGTCTTGAATGGTTGTTTTAATTTCCACCAGTTGGAAATTTCCAACTTTACCATTTGGTAATAGGATCGCATAACTAATACACCGAAAACCATCATCATCATCAAAGGCGCGACAGCCCAAGTCGGGCCCTGGCCTCTTGTACTCCGAAAACGCAAGAACTTAAAATTTATGAAATACACTCAAATGTTGAAGCAACTCGCATACTCCCAATTGTAAAATGATTTTACTAATGCAGAAACATTCGCGGGCGTGTCCTCAACAAATTTCCAAAGTTTCATCGCAATCGGATGAATGGGTTAAGAGCGCATACAGGACAAATAAACAAATAAACAAACAAATTAAATAATAATTAAATTATTATAAATGTAAGAGAGGGGGGAGAGGAGAATGAAATTTATTTAATTATCACTAATAAGAATTATATTAAACTGGCGTGATTATAATCTTTTCATTTTTAATGAAAGTCCTGAACAAAAATATTTACTGATTGAAGAATATCGGTATACCCCATAATGTGAACCATCCTTATATAAAAATTGTGAAAATATAAAATTTTAATTTGACTGTCAGGTAAAATCGATTTTGGGAATTTAATTAATTTTAAATTTTAATTAATTTTCTATTTTTATTTTAATTTAATTATTTTCTTGTTAGAGGAATTTTTGTTATTAAATTTTTTAGTTTTAAATTATTTTATTTTTTGTTATTTTCTATTTATTTACCTCTTTTAATTTATTCTATTTTTTAATTAATTATTCCTCTATTATACGAATTTTAATTAATTTTTTTTGTTATGGTTGCAATTACAAATTTGTAGAAATCAATTTTTCGATGAATAGATAAATAAAAATGTTACTCTCATATTTATTTTGTAATTACGTTGGAATGATACTTGGTACACGGTTTTCATAGACAGGGTTTAAAAAAATGCAGTAATTCACAGAAAGTCACAAAATAACTTCCAATTTAACAACGCCCAGACTGGAACCAAAAAATTTTGATTCGTTTCTTAAGGGTACATACGGACTTCTATAGCATTCCGATATTATTTGCGTTTGCAACTATTACCTACAAAAAACTAAATTGTGCGCAACTATTAATAGAGTTTTGTTCAGTTTCCAATTCCAAATCTGCTTAATTCAATTCAAAATTAGTTAAAAAAAAATCAAATAAAGTATCAATTTGTCCCGTTTAACCAAAAATTTTGAATGTGTTATCAATATAATTTTACTTTATTATTTTTTAATAATAAAGTATTGTGACCGACCTGAAATATCAACAAAATTTGCTACCCTGAAAGTTTATATTTTCACGTTTTAGGACTAGTAAACCCCAAAAAAGTAACAAAAAGGGTGGACCTGGGGGAAGCGTTTTAGACGAAAAATTGTGATTCCTAGATCTCAGGAACCACTTACGCTAGGAGGCTGAAACTCGGAACTTATGTAGTTCTATGCTAGTGGACTCATTTGCCAAAAAATGGTCGAGATGGGTTGAGGAGTGTGGAAGTGGGGGAAGGGGGAAACAATGGGTCCGAAACGTTGGAAAGCCAGGATTGAAACATTCTAAAATCGATATCTCCTGAACAATTGATGTTAGAAGATTGAAATTTTGTGGTTGTCCTTAGGGATACTTCAAGATTAGACAAGTGGGATGGTGGGGGTGGGGGGTGAAAAACTTAAGATTACAGTATCTTCCGAACCAATTACACCAGGAAGATCAAATTTACTTTCGGTATATGGGATCATAAGGGAGTTTACTGAAAGCAAATTTTTTGAGGGGGGAGGTGGAGCACGAGAGTGGGGGATAGCAATTTCTCAAAAAATTTAATTTTATATATCTTAGAAACCGTATCGGATGAGATCTTGAAAATTTGACGGAAGTGGAAGTCGGTAGACCTTTAGTAGGAAAAAAAAATTTGGGGTGGTTGGTGTTGGCGGTGATGGTGAAAAGGGGTAGAAAAGAAAATATTTCGATTTTTATTTCTCGAAAAGCGTAGTGAAGAGAAAGCTAAAAATTTCGGATTATATGGAGCCACTATAGAGACATCCTAGAAAAATAAAATGTTTGATAGAGGCGAGGGGTGGTTTTTTACATCTCATAAACGGCTAATACTAGAAAGTTGAAACTTAGTACTTATATGTAGATGTGCTATTAGAGTATTTAAACCAAAAAAAAGATTCAGATTTTACTTTATTATTTTTTAATAATAAAGTATTGTGATCGACCTGAAATTTCAAAAAAGTTTGCTACCCTGAAATTTTGTATTTACACGTTTTAGGACTAGTAGACCCCAAAAAAGCAAAAAAAAAAAAAAATGTCCGTCTGTACGCCGTACGCCGTACGCCGTACGCAAAATCGTTTGAAGGCGCGTAGCTCCCAAACCCGTTGAGATATTAAATTGAAATTTTTATGGTGGGTAGATTGGGTGAACCCCTACCACTGGTATATTTTTGAGGGGTGGGGTGACAAGGGGAGAGGAGAGGGGAGCGTTTTGGACGAAAAATTTTGGTTTCTAGATCTCAGGAACCACTTATGCTAGGAAGCTGAAACTTGGAACTTATGTAGTACTATGATAATGGACTCAATTGCAAAAAATTGGTCGATATTGATTAAGGGGTGTGGAAGTGGGGGGGAAAACAATCAGTCTTTAACGCATGCAAGCCGGGATTGAAACATTCTAAAATCGATATCTCCTGAACCATTGATGTCAGAAGATTGAAACTTTGTTGTTGTCCTTAGGGATACTTCAAGATTAGACAAGGGCTAAAATTTTTAAGAGAGGTGGTGGGGTGTGGGGGTGGGGGTGAAAAACTTCGGATTACAATATCTTCCGAACCAATTACACCAGGAAAATAAAATTTAGTTTCTGTATATGGGATCACAAGAGCACGAAAGTGGGGGGACAGCGATTTTTCAAAAAATGTAATTTTTATATCTCAGAAACCGTATCAGATATGATCTTGAAAATTTTACAGGAGTTGGGGTCGGTAAACTTCTAGTAGGGAAAAAAATGTTGGTGGTGTGGGTGTTGGGGGTGATGGTGAAAGGGGGTAGAAAGGAAAACATTCTGATTTTTATTTCTCGAAAACCATAATGAATAGAAAGCTAACAATTTAGGATTATATAGAGCCACTATGGAGACATACTAGAAATACTAGAATTTTTGATAGGGGTATCAAGGTACGGAGGAGAGGGGTGGTTTTTTATATCTCAGAAACGGCTTATGCTAGAAAGTTGAAACTTAGTACGTATATGTAGATGTGTTATTAGAGTAACTAAAGCAAAAAAAAGTTCAGATTTTTATTGGTGTTCAGAGGTTGAGTAAAAAAAATGTCCGTGAATCTACATTTTCACAAACTTCGTTAAAACTTTTAGACATGTCGAGCTATCAAAGCAATTTTACTTCTGCGGGCTATTTATATAAGCGCCTAGTAACGATCTTCAAAATTTTTCGATATCCAATCCCTAAGGGGGTGTAAAGTGGTTGTGTACATATTCACGAATTCTGATATATTTCTAAGGTATATTGAGATTTGGAATTCACGTTTACTTCTATAAGCTTTAAACGTAGTCGGGGAAAACCCCGATGTAAGTATTTTTCTCTATTAAACCTCCTGGGGGTATTGTTCAAGATTTCACTGATTCCGAAAATCTCTTAGGTTTAATGTGATCGAATTCGCTTTTACTACTATGAATTATTCTATTGATAAAAAAAATACGTAAGTAAATAAAAAAAATCTGCCAACAGTCTGGGCGCAACTTTATTACTTTATGGGTAGAAGTCCGAAACGTGTTTGATGATGAGATACGGTGTTGGGTACTATGCGACTGGCAACCTAAAAAATAACCAGGAAGCTATTTGGAACGTTATATTTATTAAGGCATTATATCAATAGTGAGTGGTAAATACTTTAAATGTATGAAAAGTAAGGTCTTGTAATAGTCAGATCAGTAATGTGTACCGAATTGATTCCGTACTAGCAACTTGTACCCATTACTCTTTCGATAACAGCTCTAATTACTTTAACTATGCGGTTGCGGGCGCTAGGGTGTAAACGCTTGAAAGCGCAGGACAAAAAAAGACATATCGTTGTAAATACTTATAAAGTATTGTGTTCGTCTCCAATTTAAACTAGTCTTTACTTTGTTGAGTTACAAATAACAACAATATGAAAAATCGAAATTGTTTTAACAGTAAAAAAACCATTTATTCAATATAAAATAAATTAAAACACGTAAACAATACATCAGAATTCATTCAATTAACAAGAATAAAATTCATTAAGATAAGAAATCTAAACTAATTGTTTACTTCGTTTTATAAATAACACTTATTGGAATTTATTACAAATGAACAGCGCTTCGCAACATTTGAAACACTCAGAACGAACTGAACTGAAAATTATGGGCCCTTTGATATAAAATTAAAGCGAAACGTTAATGATTGCATCATCTCTTTACTTATCTGCTTCTAGGACTTACTTTCGTGAATTGTTACTAAAGCCAAGAGCATTTGGCAAAACTATAAGGTTTCAGATTGTATCATCTCATAACTTACTCGCTTCTAAACCATTACTTTCATAAGTAGATACTAAAGCCTGTACCGTTGGATAAAACTGTAACGTCTCGGATTTTTTCCTCTAATTACTTACGTAAATAGTAACTGAAGCCACCCAGCAGCGAAAAAAGGCATTACAGAATCAATAATGTAATTACTTCTCGGTAATGGGAACTCCTTACAATCAAGCTTACACCCCATGTTAAGAATGCCTTACATTTACACAGCGATGTCATAGGCAGTAGGCGAATGATTACCTTCTGCATTACATATAAATAATTGTAGAACACATTCCTTAGAAGTTGTTATAGATTAAATTACTGAAATACGATATAGAACTAGTTACAATGAAGTTATTACGGAATGGGTAGAAGTAATTCGTTGTGTCAGCATTTACTATGCACCTATTTCTGAAGGAATTTCTGCCACTAATCTGTTCCGGAACCACTTCAGAGTAAGTTATTTGTTCCGGAACAAATTAATGGTACAAATTCAGCACGTTTTTAGTCATAAGCGACATTGCAATGATTACTTACTAAGAAGGATACACTCAACAGCAAAAATAAAATGCATAAATTTTAAATAATAAACAAACTATATTTTTAATGAGACTTCTTTTTCTTTTCTTAATTTCTAAGTAACAAAAAAAAAATCATATTTCTATTTATAAAATAAAAAATAAAGCTTTTTCATAAAATTAAACATAAATTTTTTAATTTTAATATTTTCTCGAAAACTTCACTTTTCTCACCATTTGCTAAACGAACCAACACGCGTTAAATCCACAGATGACTGAAAATCAGAAAAGAAACAATTGAATGTAAAATACAACTTCTGTCTCTGTTCATCGACACCATTGAACGATTAACACATTGCCGATTGGATTACATTTTTCCAATTTGGAAATAGATTGGTAATGCATACTCACTTTCGGTTTTTCTGATTCATTAACTGGTGCGGAATCCAACATATATGTTATATATTTCATGTGGTAATCTATGTATATGATTGCTGGGTAACTAGTTAGAGAATGACTTACATCGGTAATTCCTTGCTCATTTTGCTGCTGGGCAAGAACGTTGGCCATGATTGTATAGAGAGAGCATTCGAGAATATTTTACAGCAACTACACTCTGCATTACTTTGGTAAGGCCTTACAAACTCATTCCTTACTCATTGATTACAAATTCATCTCTTACGAAAAGTCCGACTGGGGTTGATTGTAAGATTGATGTAAATAATGCAAACATACATATATAGTAATGCGATTTTACTTATTTCTGTGATAATGATACATGCTACATCTTGCAATTTTGCCTAAAATATGACGTACATTTATTACATTTTTCTAGTAATAATTTACTCACGTTTAATTCTAATCCATTAAAAATATTGATTTTATACATCTTCGTGTTCAGTTCCTCCTTTTCTTTCACACAATTTAATAAAAAGACTTTAAAAAGAGTTTTATAACATTTATTTTATTTTTAATTTTTGATGAAAGTAGTTTAACAATTTATATAAATAGTGAATATTCATCATGTCTATGCAAGTACATGTGCTTATGGTACTTTTCCATAGAATCGAATTTTCCCTTACAAAAGTTGCACATAAACATTTTGTACTTACGCAGAAAATTAAAATTTTGATTGGCGCAGAAATTCCAAATATCACTTCACGGGAAACTGGTTGTAAAATAAAATTAAATATAAATATTATGAACAAATTCACTTTAAATTGATCACCTCACACTTACTTCAAAAGATAAAACACCAAAAAACCAAATCACAATTAGACGACGACGCACCAGCATCAATTTTACACACCAAATGAATAGGAACAATTCTGTTCGTCAATTGATGCGATTTGGTTTTTCTACAGCTACACGCTTCAACTTCGATATATGGACGTACAATTAAATTAAAACTGTTTATATTTGCATAATCTGAAGTAAAATTATACAAAACATATGTGAATTTGCATAATATTTGTGTGATACGAAAAACGCATCTTTTTCATGTAAATATCAACTTAAGTTTAAATTTTGTGAAGAAAAATGTGTGATTTTACATCTTTCAAAGTTGTGTATTTATTTTCAGTTTTTAGAGTGCATGTTTATTATGTGTATAAATTTAATTGATTTGTTTTAAAGCCACAAACTTCACACACTATAAACATTATTTTCTTTTTAAATTTTAAATCACGCCTTACACAAAACCACGAAACAAGTGAATGAAACAACAAAGCGGTCAAGTGAATACATATCACAAAAAACAAATTATTTCGCATGAAGTATCAAAATTATATGCAAAATGTAATAATTTTGAAATGACAAATTTTACACATTAAAAGAGGGAAATTTCATTCGGTGTTGTAATTTTACCTTCCAGCCAGTAAATTCATAACGAAAATGTGTACAAATACGAACTATTAAAAATTACTCGTTATTTTGTTAAATTTAATGAAAATTTTTAAATTTACTACATAAATTCGGAATATTTTGCTACTTCAAGGACAGTTATTTTCACAAAATTGATTACTGTGTACATTAATTTCGGAAGAGTGAATATGAAAAGAATTGTGCATTTCTTTTGTTTATAACTTCCATACTAAAGTCCTTGAAAAATTTGATAATTAATTTGATGGTAAATAATTATGTGCTGGAATTTTACATGAATTCGTTTCGTGTAAATTGTAATTCTGAGTCCATTCAGGAACGAAATTTAGCTTCTATACAATAGTTCTTAAAACTCGTAATTTTTAACTTTGTCTGACGTAGCTACCATTCGAAGGTCTCTACAAAATTGGAGCTTGTTTTTGATCAAACTCGCTGATGCTTATCGTGACTATTAAAACTATTTTTGTTATTAAAATGGAAGTCATTACTTCATATTTTGGGATTACAGATTACGTTAAGCTCTCAGATATCTCCAAGAGATTCATTTAAATCCCCTTGAAGTCAAAATCTATCTGCCATCTTGCGTATGCTTTTCTTCCATTTACATCAGTCTATGCAAAATAGATGCAAACAACTCACTAGAAAGGTACGAAGATAATCTTTCGTCGTAATCTCTTATACTTCCTTTCGACGTCACAGGATGATTGTTAAGCATCACTGGATCAATGTAATATGAAGACAGATCCAAGGACTTACGTGATGTCACCTGACTGAATTCATCTCGGCTTTGATGTTGTCAACATATGCTAACCCGATTCGACTCCTACTCGATTAGGTTCTGACTCGTAATCGACTTATAAATGCATAATCCGTTCTGAACGGGTGCTTTCGGGAGCATAGAAAATCCAATTCATTTTATTTATGCGAAATCAATCACGTGGCATTAAACTTGAGGGTTGCAGTACATCCCCGAACCTGCTCGATTTCCGATAATAGTCATGTGTGTGGGGTATGTAAAATAGAATGTTATGTCATTGGTAATTGGATCAGGAAATTACATTAGACGAATCGTTATCATCAGAACGATGCACAAATTATAAATTTTATAACTTCTCGGTATCATTCAGGCTTTTATCGCATCGAACGTACTGCAGGTTGAGTGGTTTTAAGGGTTGCGCGTATGGGGTGGTGCACACGGGGTGGTTTCATATACTGCCGAGTGTGCGATAAGTGCTGATATAAGGTTAACTACTATAACGTGACACAACTGGATTATGGAGCATGATGACAGCGTTTAAACGCTTCGAATGAATCAAACATGAGCGAGATTTATGCCACCGATTTGATACCAAAGAGAAGACTGTAATCCAAAGGGATTTCGACATGCTGTCGAACTTTGACCTGATTATCGAAGTACGAACGGACGGAACAGGGAGCAGATTCCACCATCCCTTGGATGGCAAGCGTTGGTTCATATTTTTTTTTCCATCCCCCTTTTGTTCGATGCGTTAAAACTATAAAGTTGAAGAAAACTTTGGATTAGAGATTGCCATCAGCTTCCAGTTCGGCTAGGGTGAAGATTACTTAGTTTAGATGGTATTTTTTCTAGGATCTACATAAAAATGTTTTATGTCCACTCAACACAATCTAAATCTAATTTGATACCATTTTACGTGATTTATTTTCGGCTTTTATTCGAAATTAAACTATTGGATCTCTCTTCCCAAGTTTTTCAAATCAATCGATAATTTCAGATTAGATCACAAACGCCAATGCCATTAAAGTTGAATAGAAAATATTTTAAATATTAAGATTTTGGTGAGTGAAGTAATGACCTTAAGATGTATATCGATTCATCTGCAGTTCCAGTATAACTGCTTCTAGAGCTGTAGCGGTATGGGCAATGTTACTGCTTCAAATACAATTTTTCTACTGAGACCACGAACTCAGACTTTTGCAGACTAGTGCGCTTAGCCATTACGCCAGGAACTATTTTTTTATCGGGCAAATTGATTTATTAATACTGAGTCGTAATTGGATCAGTACGTATCAGCTACGTCTGAACGAATTCTGTTATTCAGTACCGAAGCAGAAGTGTAAAAAGTGAAAATTTCTTTTGAACTTAATACCGCGACTAAATCCACGACAAACTTAAAGATGCACCTCCACTTCCCCAATACTTTAACTGAACTCCTCTTTTACTCTTTGTAGTTCCAGTATAGCTACTTCGAGGGCAGTAGCGGTGTGGTCAATGCTCCTGCTTCAAATACAATTTTTCTACTTAGATCACGATCTCAGACTTTTGCAGACTAGTGCGCTTAGCCAATACGCCAGGAAATACTGAATCGTAATTGGATCAGTATTTACCAGCTACGTCTGAACGAATTCTGTTATGCAGTACCGAGGCAGAACTGTGAAAAGTGAAAGTATCTATAGAATTTAATACCGCGACTAAATCCGCGACAAACTTAAAGATGGCACCCAACTTCCCCAATACTTTAACTGAACTCCTATTTTATCAACAGATACTTGTAAATCTACCTCTTTTAATCGGGACAGTATTTTTAAGGGTGGTAGTAGTGAAACGTGTTACTCACGAATCTGTCATACTATTGTTAAATGTTGTCTTTGCGAAATTTTGAATGCATCATTAAACTCCAAGACCAAAAATACTTTTTAACTTAAATCCACATCTGTTGATTTATAACACTCAACAAAAACCTTCTTTACAAACTATTATAGGATCTTGAATATTGTGTTCCAATATTTGAAAAAACTTTTCCGAAAGTTTTAAGCAAACCTCAATAATTCGATGTCACTAGCACAGGTATGTTACAGAGTATTCAGCCTTGTAAATCTACAACAGCAATAGCGAGCAAAAAAATAGGGAAAACAAAAAATTGACAAAGATTTTCCTTTTCCTTATTTAAAGAAAAAGAAAATTTTCTGGTCGGAATTGTGAAAAGAAGGCCCAAAAAGGCAGAAAACGTGACAACCACGGCGGCCAAGTTATGAGGCTTAAAGTCGACCTCAAGAAAACTTTTTCAATGAACGCTCTACGAGACTTCGAAAATACAGTATCGAAGTTAGTCGCCACCCTCATCCCGGGGATTCGACTTTCAAGGGCGACATTTTTGGGATTTTCGAAGGCACTCTAACTTATTTCTTGGGAGGGTTTTTTTAACTATATGAGAATAGGCGACTCCATAGTGTTATTAAGTTCACAATGTAAACTAATCGAAATTGGGACAAAGAAAGAGGATGAAAATACGAAAAAGGACTTTTAAGGGAAGGTTGTTATTCAGGGCCGCCATCCGTTGTGTCCTTCTATTAATTTTTCTCATTTTCCCGAAACATTTTCCTGGGTAACCCCAGCAGGCCTGAAAACTTTTATTTTCGTATTTGTAATTTCGAAACTTCGCGCCAGACTGTACGCGAACTGATGCCATAAGCGTTGAAGTTCTCGAAAGTCCTTTGGGTTTTCCGAAAGTATGGCGGCAACGCTACATCGAATAGCAGCTTAGGACTAATTTGTTATGTTTCCTATACAAAAACCAAGGAATGAGAAACGAACGATGGATGGCACCCCCAAAAATCTCGACCTCCATCCACCACCAAAAAACCCCGATAAGGGTGGCTACAAGGACTACCACGATGATGATTATGATGACGAGGACAAACGGCAAGGGTATAGTGTGAATAATGCCTGATGTGATTATGGGTATATTGGACCGAATGGGGTATGGTGGTGAAAAGTTTCACGGAGCGTTGAATTTCAAAGTGACTGCGAAACACTTCGAATGCGATATTGATGCGAGACGTGGTATGAAGTTACTGATACAGAAACGAAAACGCTATCGGATTTTCGGAACAATTTTGCCCGATACGAACGGCGATGCCATTAATAATTTTGGTACTGAGGATTCTAAGGGGCCATATTGTCAATTTATTTAAATTGCTAACGAATTTAGTAAGCGAGCTGCGAAGGATTGAGAGCATCGTATTGTCGATGGATTGAAGTGAGTAATTTGCTGAGTGATGGATGGATATTGGAGCCAGTGTTATCCTTGAAAGTTCTGTTGTAGTAATCAAATTACGAATTAAATCTGGCCATTTATAGAGAGAAGGTGCTAAGGGATTAAGGGAGTTTAATCGACTTCTGTGTGAAATGAAGGATATTAATTTCTTGGGCTTAGTTTGTCTTGTTTGATTTTTTTTTCTTTTCAAGGCGCTGATACTGTTCCAGTACATCGTGATCAAGCAAGTATTAGAATGCGGATTTTAAGTCGAACAATTTTTTCCACTGAAGTAAATTGGTAGGTGGAACAAAAAGGTTACTAGTCTGTGCCAAACTTTATTGGTGCAGATTTCACATTCCTTTCTCCTGAAACATATAGACAACATTTTCATTTATAACGATCTCGACCTCCTTCTTCTCACACTCAGCTCCACTAGGTTAGGTTAGGTTATAATGGCAGCCATCCAAACTATGGATTGACTCACTCAAACCATTCGGTTGGTCCGTTGTGATACCACACCCGTGACACCTTAATGAAGTCCCATATAGGGAGTTATCGTAGCATTGCTACAGGGGAAAAGCTAGGCAAACCAGCCACAGATGCGAATGAACTTGGCTAGTTCATCAATTCTTGCTCCAGCCATATCCCCCAGTCTGGAGAAGAAGTTGCTGCCCATGGCTCTGAACCTACCGCTGTCTAGCTGGGGACACTCACCAAGTAGATGGCTAACGCTCTCTTCTGATTGCAAAGCGCACGGGATGCCTATACAAGCCGCTCTCTGCACTTTCGTTAGACTATTCTTGTGCACCACCACCATAAAAAAGAATGGGCCTTACGATAGAGATGTATATCCAGTGAACCATTGCGGGCTTTATTCCCCATTTCCTGCTAAAGGCCTTCTTGCAAGTATAGAAGGCAATCGTTGCTTTCTTGATGCGCTCATCAAGGTTTCTCTTCCAGTTAAGCTTAGCGTCAAGAATAATTCCGAGGTAGTTAGCTTTCTTCAGTTTTAAGCTCCAGAATGGTATTACCAATTTTTGGAATTGTAAATGGGGGTACTGTTCTCTTTCGAGTGAAAAGAACCAGCTCAGTTTTTGTGGGGTTAACCCCCAAACCACAACTTCCCGCCCATTTGTACAATTTCCGTAGTGCTCCCTGCACTAGTTCAGTTTTGTGGGTAGAAATTTCCTTGACTCCTCTCTACCAGCCCGATGCGTCGTATTGTGGATTGTGCCCAGTAGTCCTTGTCATCCTACTTTCGACCGCCAGCCATTGGTCCGCAGAGATCTTCCAGTTTTTACTGCCAGTTTCGACAATTGCCATTTAAAGACTCTCCCGAGCCTTGTCGCTAGCGGAGGGTTTCGCGCTGATAGACCGCTCAACTGTGGAAAGCTCCGGAACGCAGGGTTCCTTCAGAGTATTAGGAATCACTGTACTTCGCCCTCTTGAGCCTTTCTGCTAGTGGGCTGATGCACACCTTGGCTCCAATAGCCCGCAAGGGTGGTGTGTGCCTAGACGACGCGCATTTCGCCTTTTTTGCCATGTTGCCCTCCTCTTCAAAGGAGCGTTGCCTTTTGCTAGCAGCTTCCGCCCCAGCGTTTTTGGCACCTCCCTGTAGTCGGACCTCCGGCGTTTTGGTTTTTGGTTTTTCGGTATCTCCGTGGTGTAGGGAACATGAAAGGGGTCATTGGCTAAGATTTTCGTAGCCCACTTCATCGTTTCCCTATCCCTATGCGTTTGAAGGCCCGGCTTTTTATCTTTGATTTTGCCAAGAAGAAATCGTGATTTCACACAAAGCTTTTTCTTCCTTTGGCCCGAAGTCATTTTGGGACTTTACCACGATTTTGCGTCACTGGGACCTGTCTCGATCTCGTCCTTCTCAGAGGGATCCGACCCGACCGTACCTTCTATTTCAGCGGGGCCACCGTACCTTTCGAGGGTTAATATTTGAACAAAAACATCATGAAATTGTTATTTGTGGAATGTGCCAGTTCAGTTCAGGAAGGGGCGTAGCGCTAAGAACCACTACGCTCACTAGGCACCATACGGGTCCATTGTGATCCCTTCAAAACCTCGTGGGCCGCTCATACCACTAAAAAACACTCTAAGTCCCTGCAGAACCTGACCAGTTTGTCATGCCCTATCGACCTCAAATTCTCAATGTTGTCCAAGGACAGACTAACTAACCATCTCATTCGCCTTCTGGCGACACCTGGGCATTCACACAAGATGTATGTGATGTCCCTCGTACAGATACAGAATAAGTCACTGGAATAGCTTTAAAGCAACCAATTTTTTTTTTTTTTTTAATTTTTTTTTTTTTTATTTTTTTTTTTTTTTTTATTTTTTTTTTTTTTTTATTTTATATAAAATTTTTAACAAGTTTATTATTATTATTATTTTTTCTATTTTTATTTTTTTTGCGGGGTATAACTTCCATACCCAGTTTCGACGGTATTGGTCCTAGTCTCCATCAATGTGGACACACTGACATTCTATCCATCTAGTGTGGGTTAGAATGTACATCCAAATGTGGCAAAATTCGCAAAGTGTCATTCACTGGCATTCGGAAAAAAACATATGATTATCTAAAATTAAGCAGATATCAGACCCGAACCCTTGTGGAAGCTCTGACTGGACATTATCACATGAGGAAGCATCTCAATAGGATTGGTCTCTCTGAGACTAAAATTTGCAGAATATGCAATGACGAAGACGAAACACCAGAGCATATCCTCTGTGAATGTGAGGGTTTAGCTCACAAAAGACTCCATCACTTCGGTCAGGGTTTCATGGTCCCATCGGAATTCCTGACCATTCCTCTTCGCAAAATACTAAGCTTCGTTGAAAGCGCAGGGATTGGAGAGGAATCATAGTCAATCCGGGGACGTCACGATATGCCCAACTGTGGCTTCAGTGAGAGAGGTTAACCATACCAACCCCTTTTGCCAATCTATCTATCTATCTATCCATCTAGTCATCTGTTCCTCTGTTTTCTGTCTATCTGTTCATCTGACCGTCCTCCGTCTGAAAATCTTATAGTCCCCTTGGCTAAGTTCCTGGACATTTGATCGATTGTCCATCTTTTCGTCTGTCAACCTCTTAATCTGTCTGTCTATCCAAGTATCCATCTGACCGTTTGCTCATCCGCATATTTTCATCTAGTCGTCTGTCCATATGGCCATCTTTCTGTCTGTTTGTCAATCTATTTGCGCTCCATCTATTTATTACGTTGAAAGGTGGAAACCGTCAAAAGATATCATTCAGATCTTGCTTTACGGCATGGCGGATTTGTACCAATTAAAACCATCTTCTTCAGTTCTTCGCGTGAGATTAGCATGGCATAATTGGCGGAAGTTGGAGCCGCATTCTGAACGCTTGTCATGTTTGACATTGCCATGTACTTGGTTGCCTTATTGCTTATTCCACTTCTCCGCTGACCGTGACATCTCGTTTATCCTCGTCCTGTCTATCTGTCCACCAGCTTATCCACTCACCTGTTGGTCTATCCCTCTGTCCAGCTAATTATCACGCTCTCAGTTTATCTGTCCATCTGACCATTTGTCTATAAGCCGCTTCTACTGCCGCTTCTGTCCATTTGTCCATCTAGTCTTGGTCCTTTATCGGACTGTCTCTTCTTTAAATGAGTTGAAAGTGCTTACAGCTTACTTTCCACTCGCATTCTATTGGCAGAAATGTCATTTGTTCTGAAGTTCTCATTGCTAAGTACCATGTGGTTATCAAAGCCGGTAACTTCCTTGGACAACTACATAAGACGGCAAGCGGTATTGGACAACAGGATCCCATTTGCAGATAAGTGCCTAATTCAGCTTAAACTCGAGGTTCCTCTACAAGGCGCATACTATGATGTATCATATCGGCCAAAACAACTATCGGAAAACTTGGAAAAATTTTCAAACCCTCCTGAAATGTCATTCCAGTGGCCATAATTTATCCTTCTTATCCCGTCTTCGAAACTAAATTACTCGACAAATTACATTACAGCAGCACAAAAAAAAAAATAACTGAAATACTCTTTCACTTCCGTCTTAATACTCTTAAAATCCCTACTCCCCAAATCCTCCTTAAGACCTGGCAAATCTCAAAATCAATTATCCAACGTAAACTTAATTTACCCTTACGTTAAGGAATTCGTCGCAGGAGACTTATAAAAAATTGGAACTGTTTAATTCCCAGCACAATCTGGTTTCGGTATAAAAAGGCAGCATCCCTTTCTCTTGATGGCGACGATCAAGGATGAACAGGAGGAAGGAGGGTAGTCATTAATAGCACCATAATAATCGGTAAAATCAATAGATCCGTACACAGTTCCAAGGCCTACACCCCATCCCCCCGCCAAACACGGGGTAGAAATGCGGTACGTATCTATTCGATACAATTTTTTGCAGCCATTGCATATCCCACTTCTGACACCAAACCACCCTACCAAAAGCCCCGGCACACCATGAGTTCCAGCAATGTTTCACCTGATCTGTAATTTGCATAATAAAATTAACTTTTTCGCGTACTTTGCATAATAAAGAAATAAGATAAACAGCGGAGTATAGGATCTGCCACGGCCGATGGTGGCAGAATTATCTGGGAAGCCGGGAATAGCTCCTCTGGTGCTGTATATTTTGGCCGAACAAAAGCAAGGAAGACATCTTTCGGTGTCCGTGCGGGATAAGAGCCAAACTAATAAATATTCGTGCACTTAAGACATTTTCGGTTAATTTACGGGCAAAAATTGCTCAAACGTGCCCAGATATAAGTTTTCGGATCGGAAAGACGGCTTGATGGGGTGGAATTGCTCAAGGAGAGGGTTGAAGGGTGGCAAAGATTGTCGCTTATATTCGAGTCACATCCGCTGCACACTTTGTATCCGGGACTATAGAATAAACATATAGCGTTGGAATTGCCTTACGAAGGATACGCTCGTAAGTTTGATATCTTAACTATGAAGGGACAGGTGTACGTACTCTGTACGCTGTAATTTACATTATATGCGTGGCACATACAAACAGACCGACCTCTGACATTCTCGGTGTTATGAAGCATTCTAAGCTGTTAATTACACAATAAATGTCACTAAAGGTATGTCATAATACAACATTGGACAGGAATTTGCTTTGCTGCACTATGCGTATGTGATTAATACTGTGTTTACGATCGATGGTTTGGTAGGGGTAGTTTCGTGTGGCCAATGTGTTTGCTCGGCCCATATATTTAAATGCACCAGGCCGGGAGATGTCCTTCAAGGCTCGGATTTTGATTAATATTAGGTTTATTTGCACATCTATTTATCAGCTCATATGTAATTTCGATGTTTAAATTATCCAGGTATTTGATGAAAATCGAATGGTAGATGGGTTCTGTAATTCAGGACAGACAGTAAATTTCAGAATTTCAATAGCCGCAAATTTAAATTTAGGGAATTACCAGAATAATACTACAAGAATACAAGAAACTGACTTGCATGTTGGTGACCCCGACGTGAAGCATACTGGTGACCGAAATGCAGACTTGCGGACCTCTGTGAAGTTAGCACCCCACTTTCACCAAATTAAATAAAAAGTTGGTTTTCGGGTGGGGAATTGTTTGTACTTGATTGTACCGAAAATTATTTCGTTTGTACCTCAAAGGGAACGGAGAAAAAATTGCTTCGTGTGAACTTAGCACCCGACATTCACCAAATTTCTTGAAATGATGTTTTTCACATAGTGCGCCGTCTGTAGAGGATTGTACCGAAAATCATTTTTTTTAAATCACAATAAAAAAAAAAAAATTATTAAAAAAAAAATATGCCAAACTATTATAAATTGACTCCATTTGATTGTACCTCCAATCATTTTTCATATACTTTAAAATTTCCATCAAATATTAGTAATCTAAATCAGTCAATAATTCACACACATTCGAACGACGATCCTCCGACAGCACTTTGTAAATCCGTAAGTAAAGTATAGGCCGACTTTCAAAAATCGAAAAACCAAAGACACTAAAATATTCTAAAGGGACTGAAATTGATTGTAGAAATTTTAAGAAATCTTAATTTTTTCATCAAAAAATAACAATCTAATTCAGCCAATAATTCACCGACAGAATAAAAAAATTCGAATGAGATCCTCTGACAGCACTTTGTAAATCCGTGAGCGGAGTATAGGCCGACTTTCAAAAATCGAAAAAATAAAGACGCTAAAATATTCTAAAGGGACTGAAATTGATTGTACCTCCAAGAAATTTTAAGAAATCTTAATTTTTTTAATCAGAAAATAACAATTTAATTCAGCCAATAATTCACCCTTGGAGTAAAATAATTGGAACGAGATCCTCCGACAGCACTTTCTAAATCGGTAATTAATATTATAATTTAAAAATTATAATATGCAATTTCACTTCAGTCTTATTTCTCTCGACTCATTTCATTTCTAAATATACTCTGCACAATAAACCAATAAAAGCAAGTGTAGAAGAAAGGGATGAATTATCAAAAATGTATCCCACACAGGTACCCTCTAAAATAGGTTGCTCTAAATTCACAGGAAAGAGCATAAGTCCAAATAAGATTCTATTCTAAGATCTGCCATTTACCTAACATCTTAGCGAGAGCAGAAATATGGAACCAACCAAATTTTTTGGAAAGACTCTCATATTTAAGAAATGAACACTACCCTGTTTAAAAAAGGGACTAATTAAAAAAAAAGATTCGGGCAGTAGGTACATATTTTCATCAATCCTCAAGCAGTCATTTCTGAGTTTCAAACTCTTCTTCTGCCTCTCCTGTACGCAAATTTTAATTTTTTTTAAAATCTGTTTGCGGATTTGAAAAGTGGGCGCCAGCATCTTTAATTTAAGGGGTCACTTGTCAAAATCGGAAAATTTTGAAAAAATGGTCCTGAAATTTTTTAAAAAAGAAGCCATGGTGTATCATGACATTTTTAAAAAAGCAAATTTTTTCGATTTTCGCAAATAACACCTAAAACGAAAGGCGAGCTATGCAGCTGCCTGAAAAACCAAACCAAATTAAAATCGGATCAAAAATGGGGAATGGTGGCCAAAAAAGTGGAAAAAAAATTCAAAATTTGCGACTCTTCTTTGCCTCTCTTGGCCGCAAATGTTAACATTTTTTAAATCTATTTGCCGATTTGAAAAGAGGGCGCCAGCACCTTCAATTTAAGGGGTCACTTTTCAAAATCGGAAAATTGTGAAAGAATTTGGAAAAATTGCCCTAAAATTTGTAACATGCCATTTTTTTAAAAACTCAATTTTTTTCGAATTTCGCAAGTGACAACGCAAACGAAAGGAAAGTTGAACAGATACTCAAAAATCCAAACAAAATTAAAATCGAATCAAAAATGGCGGGGAATGGTGGACAAAAACGCCGAAAAAAAAATTCAAAATGTGCGACTCTTTTGCCTTTTCTGGCGCGCAAATTTTAATTTTTTATAAATCTGTTTGCGGATTTGAAGAAGGCGCGCCGGCACTTTTAATTTAAGGGGTCACTTGTCAAAATCGATTAAAATCGGATTAAAAATGGGGAAAAATTTGCAACTCTTCTTTTGCTTCTCCTGGTCGCAAATTTTAAATTTTTTTAAATCTGTTTGCGGATTTAAAAAGCGGGCGCCAGCTAGCACCTTTAGTTTAAGGAGTCACTTGTCAAAATCGAAGAATTTTGAAAAAATTACCCTTTGATTTTTTTAAAAAAAAATGCCATGGCATCATTCAAAAAAGTCCATTTTCGATTGTCGCAAGTGACACGCAAAGGGGAGCCCAGTAGCTGTCCGAAAATCCAAACCAAATTAAAATCGGATAAAAAATGAGGGCATTGAGCCCAAAAACGCCGAAAAAAAAATCAAAATTTGTGATTTTGAGGCGATGAAGATTTTGTCAATGGCGACGAAACAAAAATTCAGATCCCTCCAAACAGAAAAGATGAACTTTTGAAAGGTTTGATCAATTCGAGTGTAAGTAATTTTTTTTTTTTTTTTTTTTTTTTTTTTTTTTTTTTTTTTTTTTTTTTATTTATAATTTTGTATAAAAACAACAACAAATATCTGAAATTCAGAATCTATTACTGACACCGCAAACGAAAGGATAGCTCCAAACAAAAATGGAGAATTGTGGCCAAAAACCTCGAAAAAAAAATTAAAATTTGCGACTCTTCTTTTGCCTCTCCTGGCCGCAAATTTTAAAATTTTTGAAATCTATTTGCGGATTTGAAAAGCCAGCACCTTCAATTTAAGGGGTCACTTGTCAAAATCGAAGAATTTTGAAAGAATTGCCCCAACATTTTTTTTTTAAAAAAATGCCAAATTTTTTTAAAAAAAATTCCAAATTTTTTTAAAAAAAATGCCAAATTTTTTTAAAAAAAATGCCGAATTTTTTTAAATAGTCAATATTTTCGTAAGTGACACATCAAACAAAAGGATAGCTCAGCAGCTGCCCGAAAACCCAAACCAAATTAAAACTAAATCAAAAATGCGGGAATGGTGGACAAAAACGTCGAAAAGAAAAATTCAAAATTTGCGACTCTTCTTTTGCCTTTCCTTGCCGCAAATTTTACAATTTCTTAAATCCGTTTGAGGATTTGAAAAGGAGGCGCCCGCACCTTTAATTAAAGCGGTCACTTGTCAAAATCGGAGAATCGTGAGAGAATTTGGAAAAAATTGCCCTAAAATTTACCAAGCGGTTAACATGACTTTTTTTTAAAAAGCCAATTTTTTCGATTTTCGATTTTTCACCGCAAACGAAAGGGAAGCTCAACAAATGCTCAAAAATCCAAAGAAAATTAAAATCAGATCAAAAAACTTAAAAACAAGTTTTAGTCGATTATTACGCAAGCACGTGAAAGTAAAAAGATATTCGATATCTGATAAGACGTGGGGATATAGTAGAATTCGTGAAAAAGTTTACAACCCCCTTTGCACCCCCTTAAAGGTCGAATTTTAAAAAATCCTAAAAACGCTTTCTAGTTATTTACATGAAGAAGCCGTAGAATAAAAATGAACTCAATATTTGGAAAGAAAAAATATATATGACGAAAACCGTGAAAATATATGCATTTCATTTTCACTGATCATTTTTTTTGCCCCCCCTCCGAACGCCAATAGATATTTAAAAATTTTTTTTATCTAAATTAGTTTTCTAGTTGATTTACATAAACGTACCGAGTTTCAACTTTGTAGCATAAGCCCTTCTATAGATAGGAAAAACACCCCCCACCCCCGTACCATACTACCCCTATAAAAAATTATATTTTTCCAAAATGCTACTAATATAGTTCTATCTAAATACCAAGTTTCAGCTCCATATCATAATAGGTTGTCGAGATATTAAAATCGGAACTTTTTCCTTTTCACCCTCCCCCACCCCCATCCACTACACCCTCACTTCCAAAATTTCGTTTTCTGCTAGGGGTCTATTAGGCCTACTTCTGGTAAAAATTTTAAGCTTTTATCTTACACTGTTCTTGAGATATGAGACGTGATTTTTTAGAAAAATTCTTATCCCCTCCACTTTCATGCTCCACCGCCCCCTTGAAAAATTTTGCTTTCAGCAAACTTCATTTGTCAACCTTTATACACAAACCAAATTTTATTTGTCTAGTGCAATTGGTTCGTGAGATATCGTAATCTAAAGTTTTTTACCCCCCACTCCCGTACGCCACTGCCCACACTCAAATTTTTGTTTCCGATCCATTCTCCTAGTATACCTACAGATATTCATTAGGTTTCAATTTTGTGACATTAACCGTTTAGGAGATATGGATTTTAGAAAGTGTCGATCTCACCTTTTTTGCGTTTCGGACGCATTATTTTTCCCCCCACTCCCAAACCCCTTCACCTATACCGGCAATTTTTTTGCAAATGGATCCACTACTAAAGATCTATATTAATTCCAAATTTCAGCTTCCTAGCATAAGCGGTTGCTGAGATCTAGAAACCAAAATTTTCCGTCTAAAACACTTCCCCCTCCTCCCCCCTCACACCCCCACCCCTACAAACTTGGCCACTTCAAGGGGCCTACCCAGTCTATTCATAAAAAAAATTTCAATTTTATAGCTTAAAGGGTTTGGGAGCTACGAGCCTTCAAACGATTTTGCGTACAGCGGTCGACGTACGGCGTACGGCGTACGGCGGACAGACGGACTGAAAATTTTTTTTTGCTTTTTTCGTGTCTACTAGTCATGAAACGTGAAAAAAAAAGTTTTCAGGGTAGCAAATTTTTTTTTTTAAAAAATAATAAAGTAAAAATGGGGGAATGGTAGCCAAAAACGTCGAAAAATAATTCAAAATTTGCGATTCTTCTTTTGCCATCCCTTGCCGCAAATTTCAAAATTTTTGAAATCAGTTTGCGGATTTGAAAAGGGAATTAAACTCATACATACCAAACGGAGTCGTGATTGCTGTTTTTAGTACGTCATCCTAGTTCAGAAGTATCTAATGATAAACATGTTCCAAATCGGAAAGACAGAACAGCCTTCAAGTTGTTGGGCGAAGTCTTGTATTTGCGGGACTGTTTCCTCATTCAGTGATCGATGATCACGGCAAGGTCTTCCTCTTCCGTGCTTTTTACAGACCATCGGAAGTGGTGAAGCCCATGCATGGCCTATCCGATGGTCTGGATAAGAAAGGTCTGGATAAGAAAGGTGTCATTTCTACTCGTCCCGAAGTCTGACCCATTTACGAATCTTTAACATGACTTAGAAACGATTTGCATAACATTCACCAAAGTGAGTGCATTTGCTTTTGTTTCGATTGGATGAATCTGTTTTAATCACAATAACTACTTGTAAGTGAATGTGCTTTACGTAAAGTATGTATGGATTTTAAGTCTCAGGTGAATTCACTTTCGATGAGGTGTTGGTGATTTATTTTCGAATCATTTACGAGCTGGTAGCGGACTTTAGAAGTATTCAGAAGTAATAGGTATCATAGTGGAGGCGACGTCTTCAGGAGGCCAGGGCCCGATTTGGGCTGTCGCGCCATTGATGATGATGATGATGAGGTATCATAGTGCCAAGAAATTTTACAATTATTACACTATAAGTTAAAGTTGAGTTTTCGTAAGAACAGCCGGAACGATTCGGGTTACATGGCTTGAAAGGGCTTCATAATGAAAACTTTGTTGTATGCACGGTACACGAAACTATCGAGAAATATTAAGCAAATATTTCCTATACAATTTTTGCATGTAGAATAATTAAAAAGTGAACAAAGTAAGGTAAAATCCGAACTATTTGAACAAACCCTCGAAATACTCAACTTTCTTAGTAAATTATTCGAAAGCCCCAAACATTTGCCTGGCTTATAATCAGTCCCCATCTTTCTCACTTTTAATGAGAATAAACACGCCCCGACTAACTCACTTTCAGTTGTATACATATTTGTTCAGAAAACAATTAAACAAACCCCCAAACCACCCCCGACGCTAGAGTTCTTCCCCTTTTAAATTCAGTCTTACTTAGTCGATACCCAAAAGAGGAAAATAATGTAAACGAAACGCCTACAACAATAATTTCAATAACATCCATATAATATTCATGATAATGATTTTCCAGGGGCACGTTTTACACTGGAAAAAAGTCCTCTCACCCCCGTCGCATTTTCTTTCCGGAAATTCTGTAGAAGCTGCGTATACTGGAATACATCAGCCTCGGGAACGATTCAACATACCGGGTAAATTTTCAACGAAAACTCAAACAATTCGTTCAACGCCTCAAAAACACATCCTTCATTTCGACGCTTCGGTTGTTGGAGCAAAATTTCTTTGTAAACATGAAATTTTCGTAACCACGTTAAGAAAACACTTTGAATGTACGAATATAATAACATGTGAGATGGAAATTTTCGGAAAAGTTAAGATCCTTGTTGATGTTACTTCATTATCCTTGTTGGAAATTGGGCTTACATACGTTTTGTTTATAATATATATGAAAATACCCGTTTGATTTATGAAGTTAAACATCCATACGAGACCGGAAATTGAATATTGAATTTTCAGAGTGTTTATTCCAGACGGAGTTGTTTCGAAAGTATATACTGTTTCCAAATCCTTTCAATTGCCGTAACGACCCTTACCATCCGAAAAAATCCTGAATGGTTTTCGGAGTATGAAGGAACGCATGAGATAATCCATTCCCGATTCGATATTAAGGCGGTTACACCCTGTTGATTTGTTTAATATCTACAAATCCATCTGGAACATCAGGCACACCCAACCTCCGCCCCAAACCAATATAGTCAACCTCGATCCCATTACTGTCAAATATCGAATAAAGTACAATACCGGAGGACGTATGTGTACTTTGGGTCCACATATTGAATTGGGGATTTCGCATACGTTCGATTTACCATCCGCAATATTGTGGATACGTTAAGAACACTCTTTGCACACACAAAACCGGACTCCTCTTTTCATAAGGTTGTCGGGAATCGGGACGAAAGTAATCGGCTTTCGGGATGGGCATCTTTCAGAATCTGCCACTGGTACGGAGCATTAGAGCTATGAAACCATGAAAGGATCCTTCGTATTTGTAATCTACCAACTACTCCCCAAACCCCGTTCTGCAAACTTATGATACGTAGGTAAATGTATCTGAACATATTGGGGTAGTATGTTATCATAATATCCTCGAGTATTTCTCATGTGGAAAACTACCCTCCAAATGTGTGATATCTTTCTCGACCCAGCGGCCTTGCTTTTTCGCCAATGAGTACCCATAATTTTCGTGTAAAACACTGGCTGGAAATTCCTTTTCATCCGCTACATGCGAGGACGTAACGGAGGTCATCACCGAACATGGAGAGAACTTCCTGAGCATCCGCAGCCATATTGAAATTACTACACATCTTAACATTTTCCAACTTGCCAACCGAATCCCACAGCGCTGCCTTTCATCCCCCATCATCGTTCGAAGGGTTGCAATTTACAACGTTCCACAAAACTTTGACATGCTCAACATGCCATTATCTCTGATTTGATTGGAATGATGCAGTACTAATACCTCGTCCTTCAGCTTCTCTATCGTTACGCAGACCACCCTTTTCACAAGGACGTATCAAACAGTTTCCTAACTGCTCTGTACATCGCTCCTTAACCGATAGTTCGAGTACTCAATGTGTGGTGAAAACTTTTTAATTTGGCCGTACTCCAGTATACGAAACGATTTCAGGGAGGTATGGTGTGCAATGTGGTAGCCCGACTTTAATTGAAACTACCACCCCAACCAACCCCCGATTCGACAACAAGATTCTAAAAGTTTTCGTGAAAAGTTACCACCCCGTATAAGTTTCCATCAACTTTCCATAATATACGAATTGCTTTAATTTGTTGAAGACATACGATAAGTGAAGGAGAAGCAAGAACCAGGAACAAGAATCCTAAGGATAATAACGTCGACTATGTTAATAACCATAGCCTCAAAAAGGATTTCTATATGAGAACCAGCGCGCTAATTATAAGCGATATGAAAATTTTCTTCAAATGCTATAAAGGTAATGGATAAATACTCTGCTGAAACTATCACCATGTATGCATGTGCCCGAATAACGTAAAATCATTGAATCAACGTTGCGAATTCATAACATTGCGGTTGTATGAATTTCTGAAGGGAAACGGAATCACGCTTTCAAGGAATTCCGTATATGCTACTTAATTAGTCTCCGCTATTCGCTTGCCTTTAAGATTATTACAGCTCTTACAAGACTTTAATGAATATATTCAGTTCGGGGTCTACTTATTAGTTTAACTCTAGGTGAACGCATGTAGCAACGAGACAGTAACAACAACACGCTCTGAGTCCTAGTCTATCTACTGTATTTTTTTTCACTCCCTGAAAAGTACGGGAACTAGAGCACAACTCTCAGTATTTACCATACAAAGGTTGTTGAAAAATTAGTACCCAAAACTAGTGACAACTCGAGAACGAAATCCGGCAAAAAGCTAGAATTTTCCAAGGGTTGAGTTATGGAAAAAATTGTGAAAACATATGCAAATCCTTGGGGGTTGAATATCCAAAAATTGAGAAATGGGTTTGTAGGCGATTATATAAAAGGTCTGTGGAAGTGAAAACCAATCTGGTATCACATCAAACCTGAGAAATATGTTGAAGCTTTGAAAAGCATACAACCCCTTTACACCCACTTGGGGGGTTGAATATCCAAAAGTCCTGAAAGAAGTTAATCTATAAATATGAAGACAGAACGAGAAAGTTAAAACCAATTCAATTCCTTGTCACTTCTAAAAGAAATGATGGAATTCGTGAAAACGTGTTCAACCCTTTTATACCCTCTTGGGGGTTGAAAAAGGAAAAAACTTAAAAAAAGGTTATAGTCGACCATTACTCAAGCCCATGAAAATGAAAAGATATTCGATATCTGAACAGACCTGGGGGATTAGGCAGAATTTGTGAAAAAGTATACAACCCCTTTACACCCCCTTAGAGGTCGAATTTCAAAAAATCCTGAAAACGCTTTCTAATTATTTATATGAAAAAGCCGTAGAATAAAAATGAATTCAATATTTGGGAAGACCTAATAGATATGACGAAAATCATGAAAATATAAGAATTTCATTTTCACTGAAAATTTTTGTTGCCCTATTTCCAAATGCCACTGGATATTTCAATTTTTTTTTAATCAACATTACTTATCTTGTCGATTTACATATACATACATACCAAGTTTCAACTTTCTAGCATAAGCCATTCCATAGTTAGAAGAAACACCCCTAACCCCCGTACCATACTACCCCTATAAAAAATTATATTTTTCCAACATGCTACTATTATAGCTCTATCTAAATACCGAGTATCAGCTTTATTGCATTATAGGTTCTCGAGATATAAAAATTAGAATCTTATCCTTTTTACCCTCCCCACTCTCACCCTCTACACTCTCACCAACAAAATTCTGCTAGGGGTGTATTGGGCCTACGTTGCATAAAAATTTGTACCGTATATCTTACACTGTTCTTGAAATATGAGACGTGATTTTTTAGAAAAATTCTTATCCCCTCCACTTTCATGCTCCACCGCCCCTTTAAAAAATTTTACTTTCAGCAAACTTTATTTGAAACCGAATTTTATTTGACTAGTGCAATTAGTTCGTGAGATATCGTAATCTGAAGTTTTTCACCCCCCCCCCCGTACACCATTGCCCCCACTCAAAAATTTGTTTTCGATCTATTCTCCTAGTATACCTACAGATGTTAATTAAGTTGTAATATCATGACATTAACCGTTTAGGAGATATGGATTTTAGTATGTGTCGATCTCGGCTTTCTTACGTTTCGGACGCATTATTTTTCCCCCCACACCCCAAACCCCTTCACCCATATCTGCAATTTTTTCGCAAATGAGTCCACTATCGAAGTTCTATATAAATTTCAAGTTTCAGCCTTCTAGCGTAAGCGGTTGCTGAGATCTAGAAACCAAAATTTTCCGTCTAAAACGCTTCCCCCCTTTACACCTCCAACCCCCACCCTTCAAAATGTGGTCACTTCAAGGGTCTACTAAGTCTATTCATAAAAAGAATTTCAATTTAATACCTCAAAGCGTTTGGGAGCTTCGAGCCTTCAAACTATTTTGCGTATAACGGTCGACGTACGGCGTACAGCGGTCGACGTACGGCGGACAGACAGACTGAATTTTTTTTTTACTTTTTTCGTGTCTACTAGTCATGAAACGTAAAAAAAAATGTTGAGGTTAGCAAATTTTTTTTTTTAAAAAATCTATCACAAAACTGTATTATTGAAATATAATAATAACGTAAAACCATTGTTTTTCAGCCGATTACCTAACTCAGCCGATGTAAGTATTCATTAATATTATGGAAAACCATTCATAATTTTTCGGTTTGCTTTGGACACTCACACAATGACAGAAACGATGTAAAAATCTGCCAACAGTCTGGGCGCAACTTTATTATTTTATGGGTAGAAGTCCGAAACGTGTTTAATGATGAGATACGGTGTTGGGTACTATGCGACTGACAACCTAAAAAATAACGTTCCAAATAGCCTAATGGTTATTTTTTAGGTTGTCAGTCGCATAGTACCCAACACCGTATCTCATCATTAAACACGTTTCGGACTTCTACCCATAAAATAATAAAGTTGCGCCCAGACTGTTGGCAGATTTTTTTTTTTATTTACGTATTTTTTTTATCAATAGAATAATTCATAGTAGTAAAAGCGAATTCGGTCACATTAAACCTAAGAGATTTTCGGAATCAGTGAAATCTTAAACAATACCCCCAGGGGGTTTAATTGAGAGAAATACTTAAATAGGTTTTTTCCCGACTACGTTTAAAGCTTATAGAAGTACAAGTGAACTCCAAATCTCAATATACCTTAGGAATATATCAGAATTCGTGAATATGTACACAACCAATTTACTCCCCCTTAGGGGTTGGATATCGAAAAATTTTGAAGATCGTTACTAGGCGCTTATATAAATAGCCCGCAGAACTAAAATTGCTTTGATAGTTTGACATGTCTAAAAGTTTTAACGAAATTCGTGAAAATGTGGATTCACGGACATTTTTTTGACTCAACCTCTGAACGCCAATAAAAATCTGAACTTTTTTTTGCTTTAATTACTCTAATAGTACATCTACATATACGTATTAAGTTTCAATTTTCTAGCATAAGCCGTTTCTGAGATATAAAAAACCACTCCTCTCCCCCGTACCTTGGTACCCCTATCAAAAATTTTATTTTTCTAGGATGTCTCCATAGTGGTTCTATATAATCCTAAATTTTTAGCTTTCTATTCATTATGGTTTTTGAGAAATAAAAATCAGAATGTTTTCGTTTCTACCCCCTTTCACCACCACCCCCTACACCCACACCACCAAAATTTTTTTCCCTACTAGAAGTTTATCGACCCCAACTCCTGTAAAATTTTCAAGATCATATCTGATACGGTTTCTGAGATATAAAAATTAAATTTTTTGAGAAATTGCTATCCCCCACTTTCGTGCTCCACCTCCCCCCTCAAAAAATTTAGTTTTGGTAGACTCCTCTTGTAAGCCCATATACAGAAACTAAATTTTATCTTCCTGGTGTAATTAGTTCGGAAGATATTGTAATCCAAAGTTTTTCACCCCCCACCCCCACACCCCACCACCCCTCTTAAAAATTTTAGCTCTTGTCTAATCTGGAAGTATCCCTAAGGACAACAACCAAGTTCCAATCTTCTGACATCAATTGTTCAGGAGATATCGATTTTAGAATGTTTCAATCCCGGCTTTCATGCGTTAAAGACTCATTGTTTTCCCCCCCACTTCCACACCCCTTAACCAATATCGACCATTTTTTTGCAATTGAGTCCATTATCATAGTACTATATAAGTTCCAAGTTTCAGCCTCCTAGCATAAGTGGTTCCTGAGATCTAGAAACCAAAATTTTTCGTCTAAAACGCTCCCCTCTCCTTTCCCCTTGTACCCCCACCCCTCAAAAATATACCAGTCGTAGGGGTTCACCCAATCTACCCACCATAAAAATTTTAATTTAATATCTCAACGGGTTTGGGAGCTACGCGCCTTCAAACAATTTTGCGTACGGCGTACGGCGTACGGCGTACGGCGGACGGCGTACGGCGTACGGCGTACGGCGTCTACGGTGGACAGACGGACATTTTTTTTTTTTTTGCTTTTTTGGGGTTTACTAGTTCTAAAACGTGTAAATACAAAATTTCAGGGTAGCAAACTTTTTTGAAATTTCAGGTCGATAACAATACTTTATTATTAAAAAATAATAAAGTAAAATTAAATGATCGAGTTCATAATATTGATGAAATCAGTAATTCGTATTAAAGTACTGATTCATTGTTACTATTAACAGTGTCTCTCAGTATAATATGATGTACGAATTCATAATATTGATGAAAAAGGTAATTGATATTACTAATGTTGTTCCTCATATTAAAATAATTACCCATTATTACGAGTAATCCTGTCACTGTAATCAATACTGCGTTCATAATATTAATGCACATATTAATGAATTTGAACATTAATATTATAAACGTGGAACTGGATGTAAATTCGAATTTTTATCCCATTTGAAAACGAATAAAGGTTCCCAGACACTTGTGTGAAATTTTTGATGCTGCTGCGACTCTTTCTCAGGGGAACAATTGACAACATTGGATTACGTGCCAACGATTATCTGCTGGTGCGTGTGTGTGAACCTTAACAAAAAAACTAGAGTATAATTAGCTGCCAACAGAGGTTCCGTAACCTTGCTGTGCGATGATCGTTTTCTTCAATATAATGAATGTGTTCATTATTACTATGAACATAAACAATATGTTTTACGAGTACCAAGCAAAAATGCCTTCTTCATAAGAAGTTTTAATCAATATGATGAAGGTGTGCATTAAAATTCGTAGGTGTTGATATCTGAGAGTATTGTGGTGGCGTTGATACGTTTACGATTTTACTTTATTATTTTAATAATAAATATGTTTTTACTTAAGCTGAGTGGTTTTTGTCACTGTCGATCCAGCAAATGTTGTCGACTTCGATTATCAATTTAATCAGTCGACACGGTTTTCGGATTTTTTAAAAATAATTTTAATTTTTTTCAGTTGAAGAAAAACCTTCTAATCGTTTAAATCAATTTTAAAAATAAACTAATTTCTCTAACCGAAATTATTATTAATAGAAAATCAATATAAGTTTTTAATTTAATTCCATCAATTTAAATGGGTTCATTTAAGACCTTTAATTAATTGTAATCATGGAATAAGTTTAATTTATTAGAAGAAATTGCATGAAGAATTTATATGATTGAATTTTAATAAGAAGGAATTTGTTCAAGAATATCTATGTTGAAGTTTCAGTTTTTAAAGAAGGATAACTGCGTCTTAAAATATCCACCGAAGTCTTGCATTAAATAACGACGAAGTCCTCCTTAGTATGCGTGCCCTTTCCATATATACAAGTTGATGAAAATATTTTTAATGAAATGAGATTCATAGTATTAATGTACGGTTCATATATCATGAAAAATATTTAATGATTTTCTACATTGTTGTAACGATTTTTTCATTAATCCGATGAATTTCGTTCAATAAAAGGCATTCATTAATATTAAGAACAGTATTTTTTTAGTGCGGTTTTTAAATTTGGATAAAACTCCTCTATCAAACATGAACTGCGACATCTAGTCAAATTCCTGGAGAAAGTACTTTAAATTGCCGAAATTCCGAAATAGAAATTTGATTTTTCGGAAGTTTTCCATTAGAAGACATGACAGTAGTTCGTAATTTTCCGAAATTGCTGAGAAACATTTAATTATCAAACGAAATTTTCACCGAATTTCAGTTTTTAAAATAATGGCAGAAATTTTCGTAGCTTTGCTGGGATACCAACAAACACAGGATAACTTTAAAATTATTATAAGTCGTACCAACGTCGGCCCGACTTTATGTAGACATAAAACTATAACTTTTAGGTCAATAATTCTAGTTTGCTGAACCTTAGGTTAGGTTAGGTTTCAGTGGCGGCCAAGCCTCACATAGACCCTCGAGGGTCCATAGCGATACCACATAAAAAGGAGACCCAATGTACCTATGGTAGGTGCGCTTGCGTATCGATCTGTGTTGATAGCTCCTCGTTCAAATCAAAGGTCCCTGTTATCGTAGCAAAGTTTAGCAGGCTGTGCATGCTGCTATGCGAGACTTCTTCAAGGCTTGCGAAAGTCGGTGCACCTAGAGCCTTCACCCGTCTCCTAGCCAGAGCCGGGCAGTTGCACAGGAGGTGCTCTAGTGTTTCCCGTTCCGCGGAAGTTTGCAGTTCCTGCATCTATCATTAGTGATTAGCCCCAATCTGTACGCGTGCGCCCCAATCAAGCAATGACCGGTAAGAATACCGACTAAAGTTGCGCATTGCGCCCTTGGTAGTGCTAACAAGAGTTTAGTACTTTTCTCGTTGTGAGTGTTCCACATTTGTTTCATGGTTTTGGAGGTTGACGTAGCCTGCCACCTAGCCTCGGCCAGGCTTACCATCTTCCTCTCTAGAGAGTTGTAAATAACGTTAAGAGGCGGTGGTACCAATACCGCGGCTTCCTGCCCAAGGTTTGCACCTTTTTTAGCAAGAACATCGGCGAGTTCATTTCCTAAGAACCCACTGTGCCCTGGAACCCAGCAGAGCTCCACTTTCCTATTTTGCTAAACCTTAAGTTGGCACAACGTCGGTACGACGTCCTAGGAAAAAAGTCGTAACTTAGTTATATAATAAACTAATTGTCACTTATTTGCATCTCTCCGTTCTCCTCACGTCTTGTGCGCTAAGTCACCACATTCAACTCTCGATTTCCCTCTGGGAATCATTTTTTTTTTTAATTTAACACATTTTTAATCGAAAATTTTATATCAAAAACTGCCAACTTCTCACGATCGTACCACCTCTTTTCCAGCTCTTCCAATGCGCCCAATTGATCATTTCTGTTCATTTTTTTCCTCGAGGATTTGAACAAAAATTTGAGTTGTGCAACATAAGCAGATTTCTGTGCCAATTCCCACAGATGACACTAAGCACTTTCATACTTTTGAATGTCCAGGCGTTCTCTAAGAATCGCCTAAAAGTTAAAGACTCAGTCAAACTGTGAATTTCGAAGGAAACTAAATCGGTTTGAGGACGCCTCCTTCGCAGAGACTTCGCAAGTATTTCATAAGAAGAGAAGTATTCATGGACCTGGATTAGAACAGAAGACCCGAATTTCATCAACCTCGGGCTAAGATTTTTGAACGCATCCTAAGCGACTGCAGGCGCATCAAAATCTTAGGTTAAAGCTGATGCAAGCTCTTACGTAGTGGTTAGAAGACCGATGAATCCCTTCATCCACGATGAAATTTAGGAACAATCTCAGATAATCACTTTTAATCCCTTGGGTGATAACGCAAAATCGTAGTTCCGCTCCCTGCCTATGCATTATCCTAATCACAGGATTTCTTCTACAAACGCTAACTTCTCTTATTTGAAGATAAGTGCAGAAGACTGGAGAAGACGCTTCTCAAATAGTTTGAAAGCTTCTCAAATAGTTGGAAAGGTTCTCAAATAGTTTGAAAGCTTCTCAAATAGTTTGAAAGCTTCTCAAATAGTTTGAAAGGTTCTCAAATAGTTTGAAAGCTTCTCAAATAGTTTGAAACGTTCTCAAACAGTTTGAGAGAACTACGAATGGAAAATTCCCAATGTATAAACTGCAACTTGGTCTGAAATTAATCTGCTCGCTGGAGTGCATCCAAGCAACTGTCAATTTTTTTTCACCGGTTTAATAATTTTGAAAAGAGCTTGCTATATTTGAACCCTCTTGATTAAACGAGTATGAAGTGCAGCTAAATCCGGAGATCAATCAAATTTTATTGGAGCTACATTATGAATTTGTCATGTCGTCTCTTTGTAACTTCTGAGTGTCTTAAATCTTAATCCACTGTAGACACATTTAATAGTAAAATAATAAAAAAACGAAAACAATTGATACCAAGCAAAATTCCCCCGACAATTATTCCGAAATATTAATAACCAAGCCATCATGAATAGCTGCAGCAGTTCAGTGGTATTAATCCGAGTGGTGCCATAGATAACCTTAAACATCATAAAAGGACATTTCTCTCCAATTTGTAAGTAGATGCACTTAAAATGAATCCCTCAGCTCTCATCAACAGTTCCATAACTTGACAAATGGCATATCCTTATGTTCGTTTCGGGGTGGGTGTAGCAAACGATACCGATCCATACTACAAACATGCAAGGGTTCTATGTTGCAGTTTCAAGGGTTGGTTGGTCGTTCGAGGACAAATTGATGAGCATATAACTTCTGAAAATGACTTGCAGTAAAATAGAGAAATGCATAAACCAAGTCATTTCCTAGATCCGACTCGTGCATAACGCAGACGTTCTATATGGCAGTACTAATATTTTATAAGGGTGGAATATAATTATAAAACTTTCTTCATATCCTGGATGTAGTACTTTCGGTTAGAAGTTCGCTTGTTTAACTCTCCCGTCTACAGACCGGGGCCAAGTTATATTCGGAGATGGGGCTTCGGATTTCCTCAAGTGATGAGGGAGATTTGCCGAGAAAATGAAGCCATGATGAATGTAAACAAGATATCCGGTCCTTAAAGAGCATGGAGTGGCCCCGGTGAAAAAAAATGAATATCATTACGTTCTCTCATCGTACAACAACTTCAGACTTTAAGTTTTAACTCGCCATACACTCCTTGAGGACCTCTGTCGAGGGATTGCTCAGTTCCATTTCTGCAGCTGATACTCGGAGTTTGATTTCTGGCTGGTTAATATAAGGCCCATACCGTCGGGACGTCTCAACTGTGACCTGAAAAGTTTATTCCCGAATGCAATATGCTGGGAATTTTTGACTCAATTCTGGACTTTGTACGAGATGTTCTTTTGGTAGTTTTTGACGATATTTTCTTTATCGGATTTTCTTTTTCTTCAAAGAGTTGAAGACGGAAACAACATCTGGTTGAAGAGAATCGTGCATAGTTTTCCTGTACCCACACTGGGAGTAAGCTTAAACTTAAATTGTCAAACTTCGCTAAGCTTCGTGGCTTACCTACAAAAGATTTACGTTGCACACGTTTTCAGTCCTAGAGGACGATGCGACGGCAACCTCCAACTAAAAGGATCCAATTTTGTCGTTTACAACGTTAACTGGGTTACGAACCACGGATGCATGTAAACTTTTCCAACTCGCATAAGTCAATTTGGATTCAGTTTGCCCACCCACAAAGCTAACCTGTGGGGGCTGCTCTTATGTTTGTCCACATCATGGCCATGTTCCAGGTGAGCGGACGAAGGAGGTTTCGCCACTCACCTACTCTGTCTCGGATGAATTTACTTACCTGTGTTCGGATGTTGTGACGAAACTCCAGTCGTGGTAGCTATAGAGCCTTTTCATTTATAATCGGGGAAGGTTGGTTTTTTCCTGTATTTTCTGCTGGTCATGGCATTCAGAGAAACTAATTAAGTTAGTTCCACCAAATGTATTTTATTTTTACAGGATGATAAATATTATTACGTATTGCTAATTTGTTTTGCTTGGCTGCTGTAATGAAATCAGTTTGTTATCTAACAAAACAGTATACAAAACATAGAACTTAATTTTCATGAGGAATACATTCAACAACGATAGTGTCGAGACCATTAATCAGTTGCACAGGAACTGAGCTAAGATTCTCGCAACAAATTTTCAAAATGTATTTTAAAATAGTTCTTGACAAACCTTGTCATTTTAGTGAGAACTACACAATGTACCAAATCAACCTGCATTCAACGATATACTAACAGAAAATACTACAGCTCTTAACTCAAAATTACACCGAACAGATCCACTGAACATAGTTTCCGATCCGTTTTCCAAAACGCCTGCCCACCTGCACACCCATATGATATGCAATCAAAAAAACGAATAAAGCAGTGATCCTCAAATGCTTTTCGTTGTAGATAAGTTTTTCTCTCACTTAGAGAATTTCGTGGAAAACTACTATATCACGAGAGTACCACTTTAATAGAAAAAAACATTAAATTTAAATACCCATACGTCACTGCTAACTGACATTTATAAAACCGTTTATATATATATTACATATGGCTAGGTACTTAACTAGTGCAAATGCTAGTTAAACAATAATTTATCACTAGCCGAGTCCCGCGGCTACGCTCACGTTTGTATGGTGCTATACTATCGAAACTGGAAAGCCAGCGGTTTCCCATCTTGCTTCCCGTTTGTTTCTGCCGTTGCTTTCATTACTCCCGTTACTTCCGTTGCTCCCGTTGCTCCCGTTGCTCTGCTGCTCCCGTTTCTCCGGTTGCTCTGTTGCTCCCGTTTCTCCGGTTGCTCCCGTTACTCCCCTTGCTTCCGTTGCTCCATTGCTCCCGTTGCTTCCGTTTCTCCCGTTTCTCTCATTACTCCGTTGCTCCGTTGCTCCCATTGCTTCTGATACTCCCGTTGCTTCATTGTTCTCGTTGCTTCCATTGCTCCCGTTTCTCCGTTGCTCCTGTTACTCTCGTTGCTCCATCTTGCTTCCCGTTTGTTTCTCCAGTTGCTTTCATTACTCCCGTTACTTCCGTTGCTCACATTGCTCTGTTGCTCCTGTTTCTCCGGTTGCTCCCGTTACTCTCCTTGCTTCTGTTGCTGGATTGCTCCCGTTGCTTCCGTTTCTCCCATTGCTCCGTTGCTCCCATTGCTTCCGTTACTCCCGTTGCTTCATTCTTCCTCTTGCTTCCGTTGCTCCCGTTTCTCCGTTGCTCCCGTTTCTCCGTTGCTCCCGTTTCTCCGTTGCTCCTGTTACTCTCGTTGCTTTCGTTGCTCCGTGGCTCCCGTTGCTTCCGTTCCTCCCGTTGTTCGATTTTGTCAGACGTGCACACTGAAAGCACACGAAACAATATGAAACACACTCATTTGTTTGTATCGCTCGCCACCTATTGTAAAATAGTTTTACTAATACAGAACGCTTCGCGAGCGTTCGCTGAACATATCAACAAAGTTTCATCGCAATCGGATGAATGGTATAGGAAGGCATACGGGTCAAACAAACAAACAAACAATTAAAGCGCCAGGGTAAAAATCGCGAAAAAATTGGAAAAATGTCGAAAAAACAATTGTTTTTGATTCGATCGGTACCAACCTTCACAGGAACCATCCCGAGACTATTCTACATGTTCCCTGAAAATTTGATCAAAATTGGTTGAGCGGTTTAGGAGTCTATAGTGAACATACATACATACATACGTCCTCTTTTATATATATATAGATTTTAATATTTAGAGTGTACAAGTTGTGCTAATTCGTAACCGGAGTCAAATTGTCTCGGAAAAGAAAGTGACTGTGATACAAGACTGAAATTTTCGAGTTTTTGCCAACATCCTGACATCAGTCGTTTGGTACACTTTATTCGCTGAACCATTACTGAGAAGCACTGAAATAGAACACGTAAAGCAGTACCAGAAAAAAAGTTTATATGTCTGGACCTAAATCTTTACTAAAAAAAAGAATTGGATTATGAATTCGGCCAATTTTTTTTATATGATTAGCGCGTACTAGCCGATATGATTGATTAAGCTTATGAATTTAAAATTTTATATACGTTAATTGGTCATTTATAAATTGTTAATTTGTCAACATATAAATGGAATTTAGTATAGCCTACATGCAAATGTCTTTGTCAAATTTATTATTCGTTCCACGGAATTTAATGTAACCGTTGAAAGTAGAAAATGTATGTGTGTATAATTTAAATTGAACGTATGGTCGACTTTGTTAGTGAACAAAATCTTCCAACAGATTCGGCGATCTTCAGTTCCAAAAAATCATCTTCAAGGGCATAGAGTAGTGACAGTGCTTCTTTGTGGTACTGTTTCAAATATCCAAAATTTTCGTTAGACTAAACTGGCAACTGGCTCCATTAATTTTATTTTCAACAGATAACGTACTTAGCCTCTGCACCATCCTTCGGCAGCTATCACGAACCGATACGCCGTTTTCACAGTACTGAGACAGATAAAATATTTTTATATTCTTTCCAGAAGCTACCATTCAAATGTTGTGAAGAAATTCGTATATACATCCACTTGAACTTGATAAAGATAAAGACCAAATTTTTTTTTAAGTACAACGAACAGAACTAGACTTGATCTTAAGGACCTGTTGCAATAGTCCGCTTCGTCTTTATTGTTGTCAAGTAGGAAATTATAATAGTTTAGAAAAGGTTAAGCTAATCCGTCTAAATGATCATCTTCAGGCGTCAAATTCAAAGTGGAAAAAGTTATACAACGCTACGATTTGTCAAATTTCTTTGATGGTTGGTTGCCTGCGAAACTATTACTATTAAATAATCGTTCTATTCATAGCAGAACGATTTTAATTTTGTGTCTTTTTTATCAGAATGAAAAAGTTGTATCTCTCTCTCGCTAACTTTGTTAGCTGTCGTAAATCTAGTTAGACTAAGCCAAGACATCAACCAAAATTTAATTGGCAATGTGTACTTCTCATACGACTTAGACGTATACGAAGCTGACTATTGATGGGCTCTGTGAGATAAGGGTTTTTTGTAACTTGTCAAATCCAGTTTTCAAAAGTAGAATCTACAGAATACAATACTGTGGCGAGATGTACCAGGTAAAGCCTTGTACTGTGTATATTTCTTTCGTTTTTCAGTACTGTGTTCATGGGCGGATTGAACATTTGCAGTAGTCACTAATAGATGGCGCTTGGTTTCGTTAAGGTTTTAATTCCAAAGGTAGTATACTCTTTTATGACAAGCGAAATATTTGATAATTCAAAATTTTCAACCATTCGCTGTCAGTTCAGTTTGTTTGTGCTCGGGAAATTTTGTTTGAGTTATATTTTGTTGTGTTGTGTGCCGGAATTGTAATTTCTAGCCAACATTTTAATTTCTTTCAAATTTCGCGCGCTTTTATTTCACTGAGATCTAGTAGCGAACTGTAGATATAATTTATTTCACTCTACTTCGAAGGTACCTTTTGCGTTCGTTTTCCTTTCGCCGAACACAGTACTGTACTTAACGAACTAGATAGATGCTAATGAAAAAAAAAAAAATGTAAATCAGTTATTCGTTTTTGACGTGTAGATGGCAGTGCACCTACAATAGAATAATTTCACTGTCGAGAATAATGATCCCAGCATAACTATCCGCAGTGAAAGTTGGCAAATCCTCAAGCGACTAAGGTAGGATTCAAAGATGTTTTGGACACAGTGGGAATGAACATTTCGAAGAATGTAATAGATAAAAAGATGGTTATTCTGGCCAAAAGGCGAAAGACCACAATGGCAGATCAGCCGTCTTAAATAAGTGAAACACACAGTTTAAGTACATGCAAGAGCCTGTCATAAGCCAATCCGAAAAAAAATGTTTTACAAAATGAGAAAAGGTACAACTTTCCAACCAAATGTTCTAAACTTGTTTTTTACTAAGAAAGTTGAGGAAAGTTAATGAAATTACTTTTGAAAGAGTCCCTGCAGAACTGATGCAACAACATTAGTATCAACATTTTGATGTTACACAGCTTTATAGGTATTACTAGTGTTATAACTTTTCAAATAATATTTTGAGGAATTTAATGAAAATTGTGGGATGCACTACCAGTGTTTAATTTTTTGTGGATTTTTTTTATGAGCTAGTTCCTTTTATCCAGTCATGCATGAATACCGTGACGTTTTCCTAAATCAGAGCCTTCTTCGTTTTATGGTATAACTTTGGTTCTTGGGCACCCTTGAGTATGTGATGGTAAATACTTCACAGTAAAAAATTTTCACTCCTCTCCGAGTAGGCAATTTAGTGCCTACTCTGAAAGCAGTAAAATTACTATTGTAAAATTTCTTTACGCACTCTTGTGGTTTTTACTACTCACGCTGAAACACATCACTATTAATGCACATAATTGTGGAAATCAATCGCTAAAAATGTGTGAGTTTACTGCTGGTGTGGAAACACAAAATTTGTCCATAGTGTAAAATTACTACATATGTATTTTGAAGGCCAAAGTACACAGCAATCGACAATTGGAAAAAATTAGATCAATTAACACATGATAATTGGGGAAAAAACCAGGATATAGGGTAGAAAGGTAGGGTTCACACACTATAAGCATTATATGTATATATTTTTTTTTAATTTTAAATCACGCCTAACACAAAACTATGAAATAAGTGAATTAAATAACGAAGCGGTCAAGTGAATACATATCACAAAAAACAAATTACTACACATGAAGTATCAAATTTACATGCAAAATGCGTAATTTTATACACAACAACAAATTTTACACATTAAAAGTGGGAAATTTCATTCGATGTTGTAATTTTACTTTCCAGCCAGTAAATTCGTAACGAAAATGTGTAAAAATACATCATTTTGTTAAATTTAATGAAAATTTGCAAATTTACTATATCAATTCGAAATATTTTACTGCTTCAAGGACAGTTATTTTGACAAATTTTTTTACTGTGATGGTCATGCAGACATAAACTGGGCGCAACTTTATTATTTTATGGGTAGAAGTCCGAAACGTGTTTAATGATGAGATGCTGTGTAGGTTACTATGCGACTGACAACCTAAAAAATAACGTTCCAAATAGCCTCCTGGTTATTTCTTAGGCTGTCAGTTGCATAGTAACCTACACAGCATCTCATCATTAAACACGTTTCGGACTTCTACCCATAAAATAATAAAGTTGCGCCCAGATGCGCAGATTTTTTTTATTTATTTACGTATTTTTTTTATCAATAGAATAATTCATAGTAGTAAAAGCGAATTCGATCACATTAAACCTAAGAGATTTTCGGAATCAGTGAAATTTTAAACAATACCCCCAGGGGGTTTAATAGAGAAAAATATTTAAATCGGGTTTTTCCCCGACTTCGTTTAAGGCTTATAGAAGTAAAAGTGAATTCCAAATCTCAATATACCTTAGGAATATATAAAAATTCGTGAATATGTACACAACCACTTTACACCCCCTTAGGGGTTCGATATCGAAAAATTTTGAAGATCGTTACTAGGCGCTTATATAAATAGCCCGCAGAAGTAAAATTGCTTTGATAGTTTGACATGTCTAAAAGTTTTAACGAAATTCGTGAAAATGTGGATTCACGGACATTTTTTTTACTCAACCTCTGAACGCCAATAAAAATCTGAACTTTGTTCTGCTTTAGTTACTCTAATAGCACATCTACCTATACGTACTAACTTTCAACTTTCTAGCATAAGCCGTGTCTAAGATATAAGAAACCACCCCTCACCCCCGTACCTTGCTACCCCTATGAACAATTTTATTTTTCTAGGATGTCTCTATAGTGGCTTTATATAATCCTAAATTTTTGGCTTTCCACTCATTACGGTTTTCGAGAAATAAAAATCAGAATTTTTTCCTTTCTACCCATTTTCACCATCACACCCTACCCTAAAATTTTTTTTCCCTACTAGAGGTCTACCGACCCCAACTCCTGTAAAATTTTCAAGATCATATCTGATACGGTTTCTGAGATATAAAAATGACATTTTTTGAGAAATTGCTATCACACCACTTTCGTGCTCCACCTCCCCCCTCAAAAAATTTACGTTGATTAGACTCCTCTTGTGATCTCATATACAGAAACAAAATTTTATCTTCATGGTGTAATTGGTTCGGTAGATATTGTAATCCAAAGTTTTTCAACCCCCAACCCCCCCCCCCCCCTTAAAAATGTTAGCCCTTGTCTAATCTTCAAGTATACCTAAGGGCAACCACAAAGTTTCAATCTTCTGACATCAATCGTTCAGGAGATATGGATTTTAGAATGTTTCAATCCCGGCTTTCTAGCGTTTTGGACTCATTGTTTTCCCCTCCACTTCCACACCCCTAAACCCTTATCTATAATTTTTTTGCAAATGAGTTCACTATCATAGTACTACATAAGTTCCAAGTTTCAGCCTCCTAGCATAAGTCGTTCCTGAGATCTGGGAACCAAAATTTTTTGTCTAAAACGCTCCCCCCTCATCCCCCCTTACACCTCCACACCCAGATACCATCCGTAGGCGTTCACCCAATCTACCCCCCATAAAAATTTCAACTTAATACCTCAACGGGTTTGGGAGCTACGCGCCTTCAAACGATTTTGCGTACGGCGTACGACGTATACGGCGGACAGACGGACATTTTTTTTTTTTGCTTTTTTGGTGTTTACTAGTCCTAAAACGTGTAAATACAAAATATCAGGGTAGCAAATTTTTTGGAAATTTCAGGTCGATCACAATACTTTATTATTAAAAAATAATAAAGTAAAATGGATATTTTTGAAAAATTCTTTAGACCCCCTCCATCCGTGCTCCATCAAAATTTCAGAAACTTAAGTGAATATATGTAAAATAAAATGCATAAGCAAACGATAATGTGTAAAAATACAAAAGTTTAAAAATTACTCGTTATTTTGTTAAATTTAATGAGAATTTGTAAATTTACTACATCAATTCGGAATATTTTACTGCTTTAAGGACAGTTATTTTCACAAAATTGCTTACTGTGTAGAGAGAAGATTAATGAATGTTGTCGCCATTAGTGTGCTAAACCTTGTTTCTTCAAGAAACTTACTTGAGCTCATGCGCTTTCCGCAAGCATGGTCGGTTTGGTTTCTTACGAAATTCACACCCTGACTGGGACCTAATTTTTGAGATGCTCCTTCATTAGAAATTTTTCACTTTCACCAAGCTTGATGAACATCTTAACGGAGTGAGCATTTTGGTCCACGTCCATGAGTCCTTCTCTTCTTCTGGTAAGTAAATGCAAAGTATCTGCGAAGAAGGCTTCCTTCTTCCCAAAGCCGGTTCGGGTTCACTCTCATGTTTCCTATGCACGAGTACATGTTGGTACGGGGTCCAATTCTCCATGGTATTAATGTGCCGGGCTCTATGGAAGAAACTTCTGCCTTGTTTTCATAATCTGGTAAGTTTCACAAGCATATTGGTTTTCCCCATACTTTTTCTTTCGGATAGGCTAGTTGAAATTGCCCATAGATCCTTGATTTTCCTCGCCGAGGCGGAGAAAAATCATGCAGGGTCCCTTATAGTAGTTCCAATCCATTCTTTTAGAATCTCTGAGTTCTTTCTTCCTGATCAGTCAGGTCCACCACAACTTCGAAGATTATGTACCTATCGTTTGAAGCACTATCTTCTCCAAAAACTCAACATCCAGCGACTAGATCAGGAAGATCTTCTGATGCTACTGTATTGTCAAGAACTTCCTGGAAATGAATTTCATCTCTAGAAATAAATCAACTCAAAAGGATTTCTCTAGGACACTGCTCACACAATTTTTATCCCCATTTCAGACCTGCCGCTTCGTGGCCTGGAATACTTTCTTCGAAAAACTTAAAACTGGACAGAGTAATGAGGGTTCATGGAGCGGACCATTTTGATCGTATTTAGCTAGTCTTCCTAGCTAGCTGGATTAGCTGGGTTCCGAAAGGACATTCAAACGGACAGAGTACAACTGATCTGAATCCAACTCGTCAAAACCTTCAGTTTGGCATTAAATTAATAATGCCATTCAAATTTAACTGGGATATAAAAATAAATCGCAATACCTGACTCTGATGAATGACAATATGACCAACATATTTTGAACCTGTTCGATATCAACCGAGTCCTTCCATTATCCACGGCATTTGTTCTGTATGCTGACTACCACAACGCCGAATACCACTGTGTATATATCAAAAAGAAATATTGCTACCTTGTGCATTTATTGTCCTAGAACGAGAAAATTGTTGTTGAAAACGTCCAGCTATTTACCAAGCAAAATCTGTCTCACACCCCCCCCCCCCCCCCCGTTTCACCCGCGTTCAATAAAGCCGGATGCATAAATGTCCTTGCCGAGAACTTGTTCGGCCCGATGGGAGGGCAGTTGCAAAGTTTAGGATACATTGTTCGAAAGCAAACAGAAGATTTGGATTGGATTGGAATCAGTAATTCATCGAAATTCCATATATGCAAGAACAAGGATACGCCATGTGAGGGTACGTGTTTCGAGGACACTATCCGTTCAGAATTCCGAAATAGTCGAAACATCGTTTCACCTTCTATCGTGACTGTGTCCTTTAAAAAGCATTTCTGCATACACAGTGTATGAGTTCGTATCTGAAAATAGACTAGACTTCGTAATCCCAGGGATATCACAGGACATCAGACTTTGAATGTACTGAACTGTAACGTCGTCTGTACAGGATCTTTAAATATTTATACACTTCTCTTAGTAATGCGTCCTTGCTTGTTGTTGTTGTTGTTTTTCGGTAGTCTTTTGCTAGCAAATGTTGTGGTAACTGGAAAAACAACTCTCCGAAAGACACGACGGTAGAATTGTTTTCGTCCTTTTTCGGTGAAAAATTGAATGTTCTGGGAATCACAAGACCAGAAAACATGCAAGAAATCCGTGGAAATATTTTCGTAGATAAGCAGCTTTTCTAAACGATATATTCCAAGAGTTCTGGTCAAGGAAGTCGGACCGGCTCAAATTCGACCGGGCATACATTCGACGAATCCTTTTTGTCCAGACTCGGATTTCACTAGACGCAATTAAAATACTTGTCGACGACAACAACTAGCATACCACAAACGGATACTATTTTGCATTTTTATGTTAAACAACAACTACCGAGCCATAACCCGCCTGAAATGGACGATATAAGGACAAAAAAATGGTAATAAAGGATATGTTACATTGGTAGAATAACCTCCGGATAGTAGAGTTCCCGGGCAGAATGTTAACAGTTTCCGGGATGGGTTTGCTAGTTGTTTGGTGATATCGACCTTTGTATATATGGCCGGTCTGTAATAAAAATTTATGATGGCACTGTCACACAGTAACCGCCACAAATGTGCGGACTGCGAACTTTTCCATCGGTCGATGGAAGTCCTGGTGATATTATGGACCAATACTTGAGAAGAGAAAAAAAATACACAAACCTCCCCCATTGTTATGGACTTGCTAAGAGTGAAATTGCGACGATTTGAAATTCTAAGGGATCTAAAACCAACAATACCAGACTCTCTGCGAAGAAAAAAACAGTATCAAAACTTTTGCACAACTTCAATTTGGTCTACGATTGTGCTATAATCGTAGACCAGTCGTACTACGGTTAATGTCATAAAATGCCAACAACACTCCCGTATCTTGAGGGATTTCATATTATTATTATTATTATGGGGTACATTGAATAGCAATAAATAGGCAAATTTTGTGTATACTTGCGAAATGTTTACAAGTTGCCGAAATTGAATTTGAACTTTCGGATTATTGCGAACAGGGAAACTTTCCCATATAATGGCCTGTTTTTGTGTTGAACGACGGCAAAATTTCAATTAGAATTCGGGCCTGGTTCAGATTTGTTTCGGACACGAATGTTTTTCTGTGAAAATTTGCTGGTAATGACAAACATTTGCAGCTGAATAAAACTTTACTTCGGCCCTATGGGACCGTTTGCATGCTTCGATCGCTTTAATTAAAGTTTCAGAGGGCCAAGAGCTTTCCAAGCTTTCCAAGCTTTCTGAGCTTTTGTTGGCGAAGTTTCGATTTTATATGATTAATTTACTTTGAAACGCAGGTTCTAAGAGAACTTTGTGATCCTTAATAGTGAAGTTTGAAGTCGGTAATTGGTTAGTCTCAGGACTAGAATCCTTCTCTGATCATAGGATAATTATGTTCACGGGCGGGGTAACTCCTTTCGTAACATCAAAAGAACTAACTGGGAGAATTTTGTAAGGATAGTCAGTAGGAACCTTAGGCAGAAAACTATCAGCTTAAGCAGTGCGAAACTACTTGACAGAGAGGTGAAGATGATTTCGGCAACCTTAATGACTGCCCTTAGATCGGCCTGTCCGCTTTCAAATGGGGGTGGGAAAGGTCGTCCGAAGTGGTGGTTAAAGGATCTTGAAATTCTGAGAGGAAAGGCGAGAAGACTTTTCAAGAAAGCTAAAAGAACTCATAATGATTTGGACTGGGATGCATACAGACTCAGCTAAAAAGAATTTAAATCGTCGCTGAACTTCGCCAAGCGAAGTTCATGGAGGAAACTCTGCTAGGAAATGGAACGAAGCATCTAGAATGCGCAGGATCCTCGCCAAGGAGCCCAGTGTTCCTGGGTACCTGAGGAGGAATGACGGAAGCTGGACAGAATCGAGTCAGGAAAGTCTTTATCTACTGATGGAGGCGCACTTCCCGGGGTGCATCTCGGAGCTTGGGAAGTCATCTCAGGTGGTAGATCTCCCTGTGGTAGACGCAGCCATTGTAAATCGGACAATCTCTCTTGAAAGGGTAAGGTGTGCGGTTATAAATCTCCGGGAGTGGACGGTCTGGTGCCCATTATGCTGCCTTCCTTCCTTGGTGAGGATCTTTAGAAGTTGTCTAACTCTCGGGTATGACACGAAAATGTAGCGTGAAGTCAGGGTGATTTTCATTCCTAAGGTTGGCAAGCCAAGCCACGCTCTGGCCAAAGACTTTAGACCCATTAGTCATCGTTTTTGCTGAAAACAATGGAGAGATGTGTTCTGGACGCGAGAGGCTTCTCAGCACGCCTATATGAAGAGAAAATCTGTGGAAACGGCCTTACATGTGGTCGTCTCCACGGTAGAATAATCTTTGACTGTTAAAGAGTATACTCTAGCAGAGTTTCTAGATATTGAGGGTGCCTTCAATAATGCGGAGACGAGTGCGTTCGAGAAGGCATTGAATAGATTGGGTGTTGACTTTTTCATTTCGTGCTGGATTGTGTTGTTGCTAGGGGGTAGAATTATCAACTCCTCTCGGGGGGATGGATGTAGCAGAATAAAAGCAACCCGGGGTACCCCACAGGGTGGGGTCATAGTGGTTGACGAAATTTTAAAGGCTCTATCTTCGACCGGAGTCAAGGTGGTTGCCTACGCGGATAATATCGTTCTGATGGTGAGTGGTAAGTTCCTGGACACCTTGAGCGATTTACTAGAAGTTGGGCTTGAGCAGGTGGGCTGGTAACTGCGGTCTCAACATCAATCCAGAGAAAACCGGCCTTATCTTCATTACGAGGAAAAAAGGCCGAGAATTCAGGCTCCCACGCTTGAATGGCGTTAAGCTCGTTCCCGCGCTCCCTTAGTGTGAAATACATAGGAATCTATCTCCATCCTAGGTTGAACTGGAAACTCACGATTGACGACAGGATCAAGAAGGCATCGAATGCTTACTACTCTTGTCAGAAAATGGTAGGGAAAACTGGGGCCTTAACCCGAGGATAGTGCACTAGCTGTACATCACGGTAGTTAGAACTGTTCTTACTTACGGGTCACTGGTGTGGTGGCATGCGTTGGAGGTCGGGACTAACAGGAGAATGGTACAACACCTATTTATGTTAACAGCCAAGCTGCCATCAAGGCTGTTGAGGCGCACATTACTAAATCCAGACTTGTGGGAGAATGTAAAAGAATATTGCAGATGGTGGGTATGAATAACAACCTGAAGATTAGTTAGATTCCTGGTCACAGTGACTTCCCTGGAAATGAAAAGGCAGACGAGCTCGCCAGAAGGGGGTCGGAGATGAGCATAGAGCTGGCCGACGAGGCGGTTCTATGTCCCATTGAATGTGTAAAGGGAATGATTGATATTGAACCGCTCAGACAGATGGAGGGGGACTAGGTGAATCTCTCGGGATGCCGGCAAGCAAGAATCTGCTGGCCAAAACTTGATAGGAGGAACTCTAGCTTCATTTTGTCTCTGGGCAGGGACATTTGCAGACAACTTATAGGGGTCCTAACGGGGCACTATCCCTTTGGGAGGCATGGAGAAAGGATGGGAATACCCATGGCTGACCTGTGTCGCTGTGGTGATGAAAATGTTGAGCCAACACTGGAGCATCTAGTGTGTGAATGTGACAGTCTGGCACGTACCTGGCATCGGTACTTGGGGAAATTCTCCTTAACCGATCTATCAGAACTTGCGATGATTCCTTTATGGAGAAATACTCTCTTCATAAGGAAGAGCAATATTTGGAATCAGTAGTCTAGAGCCCGGTTTTATACGAGGGGACCACAATGGATCCACATTAATCTCTCGTGATGGGCTGGGGCACATTGCTTTAGTCCACCCTTCTCAACCTAACCTAACCTTCAGAGGCCAAGAGCTTTCCAAGCTTTCCGAGTTTTTGTTGGCGAAGTTTCGATTTTATATGATTAATTTACTTTGAAACGCAGGCTCTAAGAAAACTTTGTGATAGTTGAGATCCTTAATAGTAAAGTTTGAAGTCGGTAACTGGTCAGTCTCAGTCTTTCAATACTGAAAAGGAAACAAGTTTCGTTCGAATTCCGCTAGAGTACCGATGTGTTAACAAGATTGTATTAAATTTTGTTATATCAATCAAACCTGATTCTAATTTAAAATATATTTTCCTATTTGATATTTGAACTCGAAATTAATATGTGTATAGAATTCAAATTTTGGTGAACTATTTTTAATAACCCAATTGGAATTAGATTCAGCCGTCTTTTCACATTGGACAATTTCCAACAAAATATTGAAATGCTAGCTAGTGCTACCACTATGATAGTGTGTCCATCAACTACCCAAATTTGCTTCATAATCCATTCCTTTCGCACTAAGAAAATTTGCAGGAAAATTTATACCACATCAGTACAGCTAGTAACTCCACCTCAAAACCTTATTAAAATAATTGCTCACAAAATCTCCTCGAATGTACATATCACGCAATAAAATTATATAAACTAAAGGGAAATAATATTGTGTACTAAACTTTAAGCAATAAAAGTCGATTGCGCCAAATAATATTTAAATTTTGTTCATAGTGGTCCGTCGATGCGAACAAAGAATTTATGACCTCACAAATTTAACACAAAATTCGTAAAGGTTAGACATTTCTTTTACTTTATTATTTTCTAATAATATTACTTTATTATTATAATACAGTATTGTGATAGATTTTTAAAAAAAAACATACTGCAGTCACGATCGACTGCAAGCCAATCGTATAATACTCTAGATGAATACTGAACTCCGAGTTATGTTGTAGTTGGGGATAAAGTAGTATTACGTGTGTGCATGTTGTATGTCCTTTATTAAGGACTGCCATTAGATTGCTACTTAAAACTAAAAGACAATATTCAGTGTTTAATTTCATACCTTGAACTGGGTAAGTCATCGAAAAAAAATGTCCTTTTTGAAGGACTTTCACATGGGAGGTGCAGGAAGGACTCATTCGATTTCTTACATATTTATCCTTTTTCTTTGAACCATTTAAAAATGAACGTGTACAAAATTTCAAATTCGTAGCTTGAAGCGTTCAAAAGTTATCGAAAAATATTGTTGAACACGTGTCTTAAGGACATTTTGTATGGCAGCTATCAGAAGGAGTAAAAGGATTTTGCTGATTAGTAAACTCGAACTTTGTTTTTACTCAAAACTAATTTGTACAAAATTTCCAATTCATAGCTAAAAGATTACTTGAGTTATAGTGAGTTTCGTAAATTAAGTGAATACATTTTGACAGGATATTTGTATGGCAGCTACACGAAGGACTAACAGGATTTTCTTCATAATCATATATTTAGTTCCAACTATTGAAAAAATAACACGTACGAAATTTCAATGTCGTAGCTTAAACCCTTCTGAAGTTATCGAACAATATTCTTGAACACGTGTTTTAAGGACATTTTGTATGGCAGCTACCCGAAGGAGTAGGACAATTTTGCCCGTTAACGAACTTAGCCTTACAAATTCAACCAAACATCCAGATTCAAAATTTCAAGATCCTAGGTGAAGGCGTTCTTGAGTTATCGTGTTCACGGACAGACGGTCGGACGGACGGACGGACGTCAAACGGATTTGAGGTTTTTGGCCACAAATAAACAAAAAAAAAACATATCACTTTTTTTCGTCCGAGGCTTAGTTCTATGCGTTACAAACTTTTGGGCTGGATTAAACTTATAATACTCTATATGATTTCATCTAGAGTATAAAAATTTGCTACCCTGAAAATTTTTTTTTTCGCGTTTCATGACTCGTAGACACGAAAAAAGCCAAAAAAAATGTCAGTCCGTCTGTCCGCCGTACGGTGTCCACCGTACGCAAAATCGTTTGAAGGCTCGTAGCTCCCAAACGGGTTGAGATATTAAATTGAATTTTTTTTTATGAATAGAGTGGATAGGCCCCTTAAAGTAACCAAATTCTAAGGAGTGGGGGTTTAAGGGGGGAGGAGGGGGAAGCGTTTTAGACGGAAAATTTTGGTTTTTAGATCTCAGCAACCGCTTATGCTAGGAGGCTGAAATTTGGAATTTATGTAGAACTTTGGTAGTGGACCCATTTGCATAAAAATTGTCAATATGGGTGAAGGGGTGTGGGAGTGGGGGGAAAAATAATGCGTCCGAAACGCAAAAAAGCTGAGATCGACACATTCTAAAATCCATATCTCCTAAACGGTTTAAGTTACAAAATTGAAACGTAATGGGTATCTGTAGGTATACTAGGAGAATAGATCGCAAACAAATTTTTGAGTGGGGGCAGTGGCGTACGAGGGTGGGAAGCAAAAAACTTTAGATTATGATATCTCACGAACCAATTGCACTAGACAAATAAAATTTGGTTTGTGTATAAAGGTTGACAAATGAAGTTTGCTGAAAGTAAACATTTTTAAGGAAGCGGTGGATCATGAAAGTGGAGAGAATGCGAATTTTTCTAAAAAATCACGTCTCATATCTCAAGAACAGTGTAAGGTAGATGCTTAAAATGTTTACCGTAAGTAGGTCTAATAGACCCCTATTATAAAGGGAGGGTGGGTGAGGGTAAAAAGGAAAAAGTTCCGATTCTTATATCTCAAAACCTATAATGATATAAAGCTGAAATTTAATATTTAGATAGAACTATAGTAGTAGCATCTTAGAAAAATATAATTTTTTATAAGGGTAGTATGGTACGGGGGTGGGGGATGTTTTTCCTATCTATAGAATGGCTTTTGCTACAAAATTGAAACTTGGTATGTGTATGTAAATCAAAAAGTAAAGTAATTTAGATAGAAAAGAATTTCAAATATCTATTGGCGGTCGGAAGGGGGGGGGGCGTAAAAAATGTATCAGTGAAAATGGAATGCATATATTTTCACGACTTTCGTCATATCTATTAGGTCTTCTCAAATATTTAATTCATTTTAATTCTACGGCTTCTTCATATAAATACCTAGAAAGTGTTTTCAGGATTTTTTGAAATTCGACCCCTAAGGGGGTGTAAAGGGATTGTATACTTTTTCACAAATTCTGCCATATCCTCCCGGTCTGATCAAATATCGAATATCTTTTCACTTTCACGGGCTTGAGTAATAATCGCCTAAAACTTGTTTCTAATTTTTTTCCTTTTTCAGCCCCTAAGAGGATATATATAAGGGTTGAACAAGTTTTCACAAATTCCGTCATAACCTTTAGAAGTGATAAGTAATTCAATTGTTTTTACTTTCTCGTGCTGTTTTCATATTAATCTATTAACTCCTTTGTGGATTTTTGGATATTCAACCCCCAAGTTGGTGCAAGGAGGTTGCATATGTTTTCACAGATTCCTACATATTGCTTAGATCTGATGATATATCGAATTCATTTTTACTTCCCAAGGTTTCCCATATAAGAACTAAAAAGTCAATTTCCGTGTTTTCAGATTTTCAATCCTGGGGGGTGTAAGGGGGTTGTATGCTTTTCAAACGTTCGACATATTTCTTAGGTTTAATGAGATATTAGATCGCTTTTCATTTCCACAGACTTTTTATATAATCGCCTACAAACCCATTTCTCAATTTTTCGATATTCAACTCCCAAGGGTTTGCATATGTTTTCACAATTCTTCTGGTGAGATATAAAATTGGTTATTACGGCATTTGATGTAATGACCTAAAAACTTATTTCACGATTTTCCGAATTTCATAAACCAAGAGTGTGTAAAGGGTTTGCTTACGTTTTCACAAATTTTTCAAAATCCCTCGTGTCTCATGAGATATCAAGTTGCTTCTTCAAGTGGAAGTAATGGGTTTGTATACGTTTTAACAATTCGTCATATCTCTTAAGTCTGATAGGCAACAAATTCGTTTTTACTTCTATCGGCTTTTAGTGTACATGAGACACCAAAATTCGAATAGTCTATCTTAAATATTTTTATTTTAAGAACAAAACTAACTTTGCAAGAAACGTCATAATCACGAAACAACTGATGATATGCTCCGACTTTGACCGCTCCCGAACTTTGACCTGAAAAATAATAAAGTTTCGCCCAGACCATTGGCAGATTTTTTTAACAATTCTTCAAAACTGAGCTGTACAAGCATTCAGTCGAATATGTTCACTACGATAAACCGGAAGTCCTAAATTTCTATAAAATCCACAGGCTAAAAATAAATTCTGACAAAATCCAGCAACTTTCTGCTATTTGATTTCTAATCGCTATCGATTTATTAGGACCTCGTCTTCTAAGGTTCCTTTCAAAATATAAAAATTCCGAGTCAGATAGTAATATCGAGTTAACTTCATTTCCACCCCCAAAAGCTACTTATGAACGGATGGATCCGACTCCTCAATCGCAACGTGACAAGTTACCCTACTCGATGAATTCGAAAAAAAGGACCCAGCTAACTTTTCCAACCCCACAACAAATCGAATCAATTTCTCGAATTCTCCATAAGTCAATTATACCTCAAAAACTTATTCTGGCCCAATTGCGACATCATTGATGAAATCGGAAAAGTGTCCTTATCCATTTCGTCCCGAGAATATCACATAGTCCGTGACACACTGTAGACATCCTGCACATTTCCCATTTCGACTGTTATCAACTACTATCCTGGAAAAGCTGAGACATTCTTCGGTTATAAAATACATCCCCTTTGCAGAGTTTGGGGAAAAAAAACGAAAATAATAGCAAAAAAAAATTAATTTGAGAAGCGGATGCCAATAAAATTAAACGTCAGTTTCACAAGAGTCTAATTGAATTCTTGTGACAAAAGAATTTTAATCTGTCGACGACCAAGTAGAAGGAGCCGACTGTAATTTGATATAAGTTAAAGTCCTTCTGCTATACGCTCATCCTTCAAGCTGGTAGGAGTCAGCCTCTAGGAGCATGTCACACAGGACATTGGAACTTGAAATCATTTTCTAGATGTACATGTTGAGGGATTTTGTTCGACGCTATCCCAGTTGATCCTTGGTCATGCCTCATCCCATCCCGCCTGAATGCCATATTGTTTTTGTCTTTTGGGCCACCAATAGTCATCCAGGCATCAGTAATTGGTCTAATTTCAATTAAAATTCTTCCGAATCTATCGCTGTGAAGAATGCTTGTGTGTATTGTCCTAGTCGAGACGGACGAGTCCTACATCCTTGACATACTGGAGATGGAAGTCAATTGTTCTCGATTTTTCCCTTCTTCAGTTCCATCGGGAAAATCCTACACCATCTGCATGACTCGAATTTCAGACCAGAAGCCCGAACTGCATTGAGCCCAAAGGACATCTTGACATCTCTACGAATGGGGAGGTCTTTGCGCCAAGAGCTGGCTGGAATTGAAAATGGTCATTTCGTTTTCCTGATGCTTCCTTGGATTCCGCACGAATCCATCGGAGATTTATTTCCATATGCTAATTGAAAATTTCGAGTCAACAGGACGAAAAAAGCATCGGTAATGGCAACTGACAAACAGACCCATGGTTCTGGGATGAGATTGAAGTCGACGGCAAAAGGACTCTTCCCGAGCTTATACAACTGCGGTGATAACTTTTCCCGGAAAATCTAAGTCATCCCTGCGTGCGAATTGAGTGAAAACAAAAGAGGCGACAAATACTTGAACTGAATTTTTAATTTCACCGGATAAACGTGCCAGGAACAATACACCACAACCTCGACTTTTACCTCGATCTTGCTCCTCCCGAAAAACCATTAGGTCCGGTTCTTTTACACATTCCTTGAAAAAGAGAAAATGAGGAAAATTTGTCAGCGGATCAGCTTACATCTAAGGGTCTGTTCAGCAAGGGTGACAGCAGGAACGAATTTCACCCTGTAAGTAGTCAATGATGCGATAGTACGCTCTGATGATGATTCGTCCTGATGGGATTCTGGACGGTATCCGGGAGTAAAATCTCGCCAAGGACGAGAAGCTCTAATGTCCTTGGGAATGGTGTTCGTGAGGCAATTTGTTTCGATGACATCTTCGAGATAAACGACGACAGCAGCAAAATTTAACGACCAAATAAACAAATGAACGGAACGAGGACCTTTTGTCTTGGACGATATTGCGTTCGATGTAACCAGGACTTCGGCTTGGGCCTAGTTGCTCTGTGAACTTCGGGGCAATAGTGAAAATCCTGAATGTTGTCGTTCAGAACTCCTCCCGCCCCCGAACATCCGAAAGCGGGAAGAGCTGAATTTGAACAGCCCCTCGACTCCTGAAAGTCCTGAAATTGTAGGGTGTTTTTGAATAATGTCGATGGTCTCCGGTTTGTGTGATACCAAAGACACCGGGATTTCATTATCGATTCGATCAGAGGTCGAATCCGGAAAGGATAGGACAAACGGCCAGGATTCGAACAGGTCTTTTGTTTTTCTTTGACATTTACAGGGGATGCAATCATGTCGTTGTGATTATTAAGGTTCGTGTTGCTTCTGGCGGCCTAATGATGGAATGAATTTTTGACCCCAAGGATTTCGAGGCCTGTTTTGGGCGAAGGATTTGCCTATCTTTATTGCATTTTGTCCTTGTCCTTTTTTTTCAGGCACATTTATTGACGAAGAAACAGGCTGCTGATTGAAAAGGGTAATTTTTTTTTGGGGAGAAAAAAAGTGGCAGGAGATGAACAGGTGGAATATATTGGGGTTTTGTCGGAAATTTGCGAAATTGTTCAAACTCATGGAAAATAAGATTAATGACTGCGGAGGAATTACCTGTGGTGCGATGGCTACTATAATAAAATTAAGAAAAAGGGGACATTTTTTTCAGGGTTGAAAAGAAAAGTGGTGGGAATGAGGACGCGACCTTAATTTATAAGTGGATTTGTATGGAAGTAACATCAAGAAGTTGAGCGAATGATTCCAACTATCGAAGGCGAGCTATGGAAGGTACCAGAAGGAGTAAAAGGATTTCGCTTACTAGTAAACTCGAACTTCGTTTTCACTCAAAACTAATTTGTACAAAATTCCGAATTCATAGCTAAAAGATTACTTGAGTTATAGTGAGTTCCGTTAATTAAGTGAATACATTTTGACAGAATATTTGTATGGCAGCTACACGAAGGACTAATAGGATTTTCTTCATAATCATACATTTAGCTCCAACTATTGGAGAAATAACACATACGAAATTTCAAAGACATAGCTTAAACCCTTCTGAAGTTATCGACCAATATTCTTGAACACGTGTTTCAAGGACATTTTGTATGGCAGCTACCCGAAGGAGTAGGGCGATTTTGCCGGTTAACGAACTTAGCCCTACAAATTCAACCAAACATCTAGGTTTAAAATTTCAAGATCCTAGGTAAAGGCGTTCTTGAGTTATCGTGTTCACGGACGGATGGACGGACGGACGGACGGACGTCTAGCGGATTTGAGGTTTTTGGCCACAAATAAACAAAAAAGAATGTATAACTTTTTTTCGTCCGAGGCTTGGTTCTATGCGTTACAAACTTTTGGGCTGGATTAAACTTATAATACTCTGTGATTTCATTTAGAGTATAAAAATCTGCCAGCAGTCTGGCAGCAACTTTATTATTTTATGGGTAGAAGTCCGAAACGCGTAATGGTGAGATACTGTATAGGTTATTATGTGGCTGACAACCTAAAATATAACGTTCCAAATAGCCTCCTACTTATTACCCTTAGGTTTTCGATGGCATAGTAACCTACAACGCATCTCAGCATTAAATGCGTTTCGGACTTCTACCCATAAATTAATAAAGTTGCGCCCAGACAGTTGGCAGATTTTTTTTATTTATTTACGTATTTTTTTATCAATAGAAGATTCCATAGAAGTAAAAGCGAATTCGGTCACATTTAACCTAAGAGACATTCGGAATCAGTGAAACCTTAAACAATATTTTACAAACCCAGGGGGTTTAATATTGAAAAAACTTAAATCGGTTTTTTCCCCGACTATATTCAAAGCTTTTAGAAGTGAATTCCAAATCTCAATAGACATAAGAAATATATCGGAATTCGTGAATATGTACACAACCACTTTACACCCCGTTAGGGGTTGGCTTTCGAATAATTTGGAAGAACGTTTCTAGGCGCTTATATAAATAGCCCGCACAAGTAAAACTGTTTCGATAGCTCGACATGTCTAAAAGTTTTGAACGAAATTCGCGAAAATGTAGATTCACGGAAATTTGTTTACTCAAGCTCTGACCGCCAATAAAAACTTTTTTTTGCTTTAATTACTCTAGTAATGCATTTATATATATGTACCAAGTTTCAACTTTCTAGCATAAGCCGTTTATTATTAAAAAAATAATAAAGTAAAAATCTGCCAGCAGTCTGGGAGCAACTTTATTATTTTTCGGGGAAATTCCGGACCGTGTTTAATGCTAACATACGGTGTAGATTACTGAGCGACTTATAACCTAAAGAATAACTAGGAGGCTATTTGAAGTAGAGATGGAAAATTCGGATCTTTTCAATGAACCGGTTCACCGGATCGCGCTCTTTTCATTGAACCGGCTCTTTGAGCCAGGTGGATCTTTTGCACTGCCGTACAAGGGGACTGCAGATTAATATTAAAAAACCGAAAACTAATTTAAAAAAAAAAAAAATTATGGGTAAATTATGAGCTTTAATGAAAATACTCAAAGTTGAATATTTTAAGGCAATGCTGGGGGTATTGCGGGAAATAATAGGAAACTAGTTTTAAAAACTATTGGCTCTAGTCCTGGATTTGACGGCATAACAATTGAATGTCTAAAAATATTAAAAGATTTTATCTCAAAGCCTCTTACACACTTAATTATTTTTAACCTTTCGAAGAGTGTATTCCCTAAAATTTAGTAAACACTCAACAATTATTGACTTATTTCCTTAATATATGGTATATCGTTGGAAAAATAATTGAAAAGGTTGCAAAGTAGAAATTAATGAGTTTCTTTAAAAGACATAAAATATTAAACGAAAGTGAAAATATTTCTATGCCAAGAGCGAAGCTCACGTCAGTCAAACATGAACGCGAAAGGAGAGTTTTAATCCTTTTAGCCACGCAGGGCTGCGCGTCAGCCAAACATGAACACGAGAAGGAAGTTTTAATCCCTTTAGCCCTGCAAATTTTGAGATACCGATATCTTTTAATTTCAAGTCAAGCGGGGAGTGAAACAAATTGAAATTGACTTAAAAGTGGAAATACCATAAATGAAAATTGTAAATTTTTATTTTGGCGTTTAGGTGTCCAGTAATACTTTTTCCTAAATCTGTCTTCCATCTCCTCTTTTCAATTTATAATCTTTAATCTTTAATATTCCATCTTTAATCTTCAATTTTCAATCTTAAATCTTCAATTTCCAATCTTCAATTTTCAATCTTCAATCTTCAATCTTCAATTTTCAATGTTCAATCTTCAATTTTCAACCATCAAACTTCAATCATCAAACTTCAATCTTCAATTTTCAATTTTAAATTTTCAATCTTCAATCTTCATTCTTCAATCTTCAATCTTCAATCTTCAATCTTCAATCTTCAATTTTCAATCTTCAATCTTCAATCCTCAATCTTCAATCTTCAATCTTCAATCTTCAATCTTCAATCTTCAATCTTCATTCTTCAATCTTCATTCTTCAATCTTCAATCTTCAATCTTCATTCTTCAATCTTCAATATTCAATCTTCAATCTTCAATCTTCAATCTTCGATATTCAATCTTCAATCTTCACTCTTCAATTTTCAATTTTCAATCTTCAATCTTCAATCTTCAATCTTCAACCTTCAATCTTCAATTTTCAATCTTCAATCTTCAATCTTCAATCTTCAATCTTCAATTTTCAACCATCAAACTTCAATCATCAAACTTCAATCTTCAATTTTCAATTTTAAATTTTCAATCTTCAATCTTCATTCTTCAATCTTCAATCTTCAATCTTCAATCTTCAATCTTCAATCTTCAATCTTCAATCTTCAATTTTCAATCTTCAATCTTCAATCCTCAATCTTCAATCTTCAATCTTCAATCTTCAATCTTCAATCTTCAATCTTCATTCTTCAATCTTCATTCTTCAATCTTCAATCTTCAATCTTCATTCTTCAATCTTCAATATTCAATCTTCAATCTTCAATCTTCAATCTTCGATATTCAATCTTCAATCTTCACTCTTCAATTTTGAATTTTCAATCTTCAATCTTCAATCTTCAATCTTCAACCTTCAATCTTCAATTTTCAATCTTCAATCTTCAATCTTCAATCTTCAATCTTCAATCTTCAATCTTCAATCATCAAACTTCAATCTTCAATTTTCAATTTTCAATTTTCAATCTTCAATCTTCATTCTTCAATCTTCAATCTTCAATCTTTAATCTTCAATTTTCAATTTTCAATGTTCAATCTTCAATTTTCAACCATCAAACTTCAATCATCAAACTTCAATCTTCAATTTTCAATTTTCAATTTTCAATTTTCAATCTTCAATCTTCATTCTTCAATCTTCAATTTTCAATCTTCAATCTTCAATTTTCAATCTTCAATCTTCAATCTTCAATCCTCAATCTTCAATCTTCAATCTTCAATCTTCAATCTTCATTCTTCAATCTTCAATCTTCAATCTTCAATCTTCAATCTTCAATCTTCATTATTCAATCTTCAATCTTCAATATTCAATCTTCAATCTTCAATTTGCGATATTCAATCTTCAATCTTCACTCTTCAATTTTCAATTTTCAATCTTCAATTTTCAATCTTCATTCTTCAATCTTCATTCTTCAATCTTCAATCTTCAATCTTCATTCTTCAATCTTCAATATTCAATCTTCAATCTTCAATTTTCAATCTTCGATATTCAATCTTCAATCTTCACTCTTCAATTTTCAATTTTCAATCTTCAATTTTCAATCTTCAATCTTCAATCTTCAACCTTCAATCTTCAATTTTCAATTTTCAATCTTCAATCTTCAATCTTCAATCTTCAATCTTCAATCTTTTAATCTTTGATCTTTAATCATTAATCTTTAATATAAACCTACTATCCTCCACCATTCATCCTCTATCATCCATCATCCATCCTCCATCATCCATCGTCCATCATCCATCATCCATCATCCATCATCCATCATCCATCATCCATCATCCATCATCCATCATCCATCATCCATCATCCATCATCCATCATCCATCATCCATCATCCATCATCCATCATCCATCATCCATCATCCATCATCCATCATCCATCATCCATCATCCATCATCCATCATCCATCATCCATCATCCATCATCCATCATCCATCATCCATCATCCATCATCCATCATCCATCATCCATCATCCATCATCCATCATCCATCATCCATCATCCATCATCCATCATCCATCATCCATCATCCATCATCCATAATCCATCATCCATCATCCATCATCCATCATCCATCATCCATCATCCATCATCCATCACCCATCATCCATCATCCATCATCCATCATCCATCATCCATCATCCATCATCCATCATCCATCCTCTATCCTCTATCCTCCATTCTCCATCATACATAGTCCATCCTCCATCTTCTATCCTCTATCCTCCATCTCCCATCCTCCATCCCCAATCCTCCATCCTCCGTCCTCCATCCTCCATCCTCCGTCCTCCATTCTCCATCCTCCATCCTCCATCCTCCATTCTCCATCCTCCATCATTCATCCTCCATCCACCATCATCCATCCTCCATCCACCATCATCCATCCTCCATCCTCCATCCTCCATCCTCCATCATCCATCCTCCATCCACCATCATCCATCCTCCATCCACCATCATCCATCCTCCATCCACCATCCTCCATCGTCCATCGTCCATCGTCCATCGTCCATCGTCCATCGTCCATCGTCCATCGTCCATCGTCCATCGTCCATCGTCCATCGTCCATCGTCCATCGTCCATCGTCCATCCTCCATCCTCCATCCACCATCATCCATCCTCCATCCTCCATCCTCCATCCCCCATCCACCATCATCCATCCTCCATCCACCATCCTCCATCCACCATCCTCCATCGTCCATCGTCCATCGTCCATCGTCCATCGTCCATCCTCCATCCTCCATCCACCATCATCCATCATCCATCCTTCATCCTCCATCCACCATCATCCATCCTCCATCTTCCATTTTCCAACATCATCATCTGAAAGATCCTCGAACCTTAAAGATCCAGGAGCCGTGATGATCCGCGAACCGCAAAGATCCGTAAAGATCTGCTGAGCCATGGAGATCTGTTGAACCGTTGAACCGTAAAGATCCGTGGAGAAGATCGGGCTCAGTTGGATCTTCGCTTGAGCCGTTTCATTGAGCCGGCTCAGATCTGAGTTACCCATCTCTAATTTGAAGCATCATTTTCTAGATTGTCAGTCGCATAGTAACCTACACCGTATCTCAACATTAAACGCGTTTCGCACTTCTTCCCAAAAATTAATAAAGTTGCGACCAGACTGTTGGCAGATTTTTAACACACAAATAAAACCTGAATATCTCGAGCAACATTTGCCAACTTTGTTGAAACAAAAAAAAAGAAACAATTTTTTGATTGGGCACAGCCTTAAAAATGCCGGAGTATTAAAAATTCATGAAAATGTCGGAAAACGCAAAAGGAAAAAAACCTCCAAAGGAGCCATTAACCGACGGACCTGCCTTCTCTTACAAAGCAGCCATCGAACAAAACTCACAGCCATCACCCGCTTTCCCGTGTACCAAGAAAATTCAGAAGATATTTCCGCCATAATGGGATGCGTTTGCCTTTCCGCGTAAATGAAATTAGTGAAATTCACAAAAAAAAAAAAATTACACGAACCGTCGAGTCGCCTCCCACCAAAAGTCAAAATAGGTGCCGTCAAGGCAAGTATCATTATCCGGCCGGCGAATGGCGATGCAATGATGGCCGCTGCGCTGTTTCAACTTATCTTCGTGTGTGTGCGCTGTTTCACTCGACCGATACGCTCACGCGCGGAACACTGGCTTTCGTTGGAACAAAGCAAAGCGTCGTTGGAACGAAAAATGTTTCAAGCGAGAGAAGGAACCGTTTTGTTGATGGCAACATGTGACTAGTCAGTTCTTTTTTTTAAAAAAAAAATCTGCCAATAGTCTTGACGTAACTTTATTAGATTTCGGGTCAAAGTTCGAGAGTGGTTAAAGTAGGGTTTTAGGGAGGAGGAGGCATTTTTCAGGCTGCCAGTCTCATAGTAACCTACTTTCTTTCCCTTGCGGTTTTCGAGAAATAAAAATCAGAATTTTTTTACTTCCACCCTCTCCCTCAATCACCCGTTACAACCAAACTCTCAAAATTTTTTTCTCCGCTAGAGGTCTTGTACAATTTTCAAGATCATGCGATCTTGTACGGATCTTGAGATATAAAAATGTAATTGAAGCCCTCAGCGCAACAAGGGGTCATCTCATTTTTTAGTAGCATGAGAGGGCTTCACTTTTCTGACCCCTTATTGCTTTCGGAGGCAATTTAGCTGATGCAGTTAATTCCTTATGATTTAATAATATCTATAATAATTTTAAAAAAATAATAAAAAAAATGAGTAAAATAATTTTAATGCATTAATGGGTCAGAAAAATCAAAGTTTTCTCATGTTGATGGAACAACGAGTTGATCCTTGTTCCACGAAGGGCTTCAATTCTATGAAAAATGGCCCACCACTTCCGCACTTTACCACCCGCTCAAAAATTTTGCATTTACTAGACTCCAAAATGTATCTGCGTACAATTGGTTGGGAAGATATTATTACAATTAATATCTCAGCGGGTTTGTGAGCTACGCGCCTTCAAACGCTTTTGCGTACGGCTGACAGAGGGAGATTCTTTTTTTCTTCACTTTTTTGGTGTTTACTAGTCCTAAAACGTGTAAATACAAAATGTCAGGGTAGCCAATTTTTTTGGAAATTTCAGGTCGATGACAATACTTTATTATTAAACTTAATAAAATAAAATAATAAAGTAAAAATCTGCCAGCAGTCTGGGAGCAACTTTATTATTTTTCGGGTAAATTCCGGACCGTGTTTAATAATAAGATGCGGTGTAGATTTCTGTGCGACTCATAACCTAAAGAATATCTAGGAGGCAGGGTTGCCAGATAGTTGGCTGCAGAATCCGCCGAGTGATCTTATGAAATAGCCCAAAACCCGTACGAAGTCTTGTAGCCCAAATACCGCGCTCAACTTTGCAAATTCAAAGAGCTACTTAAACACAATTGCGATTTCAACGACGAACTGTATTCCAGAATTCGTAAGAAAGGTGTGTTTTTTTGCGCATTTATCCAGATTAGAGTAGTGATTAAAATTTACATTGAAAACACCAACAATATTGCTGTTTTTGTTATTTTTTATTCCTTTTCCCTGTAGATAGTAGGCTAGAATATAGATTTTAACCAGAATAGTTAACCCAGTAAGCTCACTGGGTGAACTACTCGCTATAAATTCTCTATTCTAGCCTACTATCTATTGAAAAAAGTTATAAAGAATCGTAAAAACAGCAATGTTGTTGTTATTTTGTATATAAATTTTAATCACTACTCTAATCTGGATAAATGCGCAAAAAAACACACCTACTGTAATCTATAATAAATATTGTGTGAATACATAAATTCTTATTTGAAAAACATATTAGGTGCAAATTAAAGGTAAAATTATAATTGTAAAATAATTCCGCCTGGTTTTCAAGTAAAACATAATTCGTTTTCATTTACTACTTGATCGCTTTTATCGATAAAATAGAAAAACGTATCCCTCGGCTCTGCGGCGTCTATGTACTGCATGTGTTGAGTCGAGAAATTTCCAGCATATTCGGTTGGTTGTGTGGAACGCGGCAGAAGTACTTAGAGTCTCTAGAACATGCGATAAGTAAATAGCGCTCTCTTATTGCAAGGTTCTTGTTTTTCTCTGGAAACTTTAATATCAATAGTAAGTGAGTTGTTCGGGTTGTCAGAGTACACATGTAACAATAACTTTGGAGTGACTGAAATTTTTCCGACACGTGTCTGAAACCTACCAATCCAGCAAAAATTATAATTAATAAATTATGCAAAAAATAAAGGAACTCTATGACAGTCATCAATATTGGTGAATCTATTGTCTCTTGGATGTTATATTTCTACGGGTATCCATAACTTTAAAGGAAGTGGTTCATTGGTACACTCAACTAAAAAGGTACATCCAACCGATTAAAATCTACATCATCATAATGAAAAAATCATTGTTTTTGAGCCGATGCAAGTATTCATTAATATTATGCAAAACCGTTCATAATTTATCGGTCCGCTTTGGACACTTACACAATAATGTAAATGATGTAAAATTCATTGTTACAATGAACGAGTTCATAATATTGATAAAATCAGTAATTCGTAATAAAGTACTGATTAATTACTACTATTAACTGTGTCACTCTCAGTATAATATGTTGAACGAACTCATAATATTGATGGAAAGAGGAATTAATGTTACTAAAGTTGTTCCTCATATTAAAGTATAAATTCATAATTGCGATTAATCATGTTACTGTAATCAATACTGCGTTCATAATATTAATACACATATTGATATCAATATGATGAATTTGAACATTAATATTATGAACGTGGAATTGAATATAATTTCGGCGTTTTATGCCATACGAAAACGAATAAAGGTTCTCAGGCACTTGTGCGTAATTTTTGCTGTTGCTGCGACTGTTTCTCAGCGGAACAATTGACACCATTTGATTACATGCCAACGATTATCTACTAGTGTGTGGGAACCTTAACAAAACGTAGCAGCCAACAGTGAATCCGAAACCTTGAGCTGTGCAATAGTCGTTTTCTTCAATATAATGAATGTGTTCATTATTACTATTAATATAATCAATAGGTTTTATGAATACCAAACAATGATGTCTTATTTATAAGAACTTTATAATCAATATAATGAAGGCGTGCAACAAAATTCTTAGGTGTTGATTGCTGAGAGTATATGTGCCCTTTCCAGATATACAAATTGATGAACATATTTTTAATGAAATGATATTTATAGTATTAATGTACGGTTCATATATCATGAAAAATATTTGATGATTTTCTACATTGTTGTAACGATATTTTCATTAATCTGAAGAATTTTGTTTAATGAAATGAGTTCATTAATATCCCTTCATACGGCTACCAGGTACTTTTGTGTCCAGGCGAAAATTAAATGTGTTGTAACTTTTGAAAGCGGGAAGGGAGGGCGGTTCTGCGCCTGCGTAAAAAAAGTTTGGGGCCTCTAGGACCCGCTTACCAATTGCCACTGTGCCAGTTGCTCTCCTGCTGTCGTAGTGAGTAGTTCAATCTCGCTGTGGACACAAAAGTACCTGGTAAACGTACGGACGTTGTGAAAGCTGTAAGTATTTTTTTTTCGTTTTTTCGTTTTGAAGTGTTCATTGTGTCCGTGAAAGTGTGAAAAAAAAACTGTGCGTGAAAAAAAAATTTTTTTAATTTTTTTTTCAGATTTTTGAAAATAAACTAAAAAAAAAATGTCGGAGCGGTCCACTGAGGAATTTTCGCGATTATTGCGTCCTCGCAAAAATGTCGAATATTTCGACTGCGAGAATAGCGATGATGAAATTGACAACGTTTTAGAAGAAGACAGTGACACTTCAGAAATGACTGTCTCAGATCTCGAAAGTAATGAAAGTGACGAAGAAGAGGAGGAAGAAATCGAGAGCGAGCAACCGACTTCGTCAGCAAGCAGACGTCGTAAATTCGTTTACGGCAAAGATAAATACAAATGGTGTCTTCAGGCTCCGGAAAGTCGAGGTCGCAGGTCAAACGTAACGGTAATTCTACCTACAGCAATCGGAGCAGCTGCCTCTTCGAATACACCACTACAATTCTGGAGCGCGTTGTTTACAAACGATATCTTGGACGTTATTTTGAAATATACGAACGCCGAAATTGACAAATACGCGGCCAGTCACCCCGATGACAACACAGCGGCTTATCGATCTATTCACATGAATGAATTAAAGGCATTTATAGGACTCCTATACTATTGTGGTATCAATCAAAATAATCATATACGTTTGTCGGAATTGTGGGACAAGAAATTCGGTTCAAAGTTGTGTGTAGCGACAATGTCGCAACGGCGATTTGAATTTATTTCCTTGCGATTAAGGTTCGATGATAAAAACTCACGAGCTGAAAGACGTGCCATAGATGTACTTGCGCCAATTCGCGAAATTTGGGACACTTTCATAACTAATTGCCAAACTAACTATTCGCCGAGTGAGTTTTTGACGATCGATGAGCAATTGTTAGCGTTACGTGGTCGGTTTTCAGCGCGTGTTTACATCAAATCAAAACCGGCACGTTACGGAATAAAAATTGTGTCCATGAATGACGCGAGAACGTTTTACATGCACAATGCTATTCCGTATATCGGACAAGTACCAGCAGAGCGAGGCGAAAGTGTACCGTCGTACTATGTGCGTAAGTTAAGTGAGCCAATTCATAATACTCGTCGGAATATAACGTGTGACAATTGGTTCACTTCGGTTGAAATCTGTAATAAGATGAAGCAAGACTATGGCTTGACCATGACAGGTACTCTACGAAAAAACAAGCGCCAGATTCCGGAATCTTTTAGAAAAAATGCTCAGATGGGTACAGCGCGATACGGGTATGATGGGAATAATATCCTACTTTCTTTTTGCCCGAAAAAAAATAAAGTTGTTTTGATGCTATCCTCTCGACATAAATCCGGACAACAGTGCCAAGACAGCGATAAGCCGGAGATGATCGATTTTTACAATAAAACAAAATGTGGAACCGATGTTTTCGATTAACTTTGCGGAAACTATACCTGCGCTCGAGTATGTTACCGATGGCCGATGCGCATTTTTTTCGGAATGCTCGACCAGGCCGGCGTAAATTCTTGCGTATTGTACAATTGTCGGCCTAGCGGTGAAACTCAAAGCAGACGAGAGTTTTTGAAAGACCTCGTGTTCGCTCTAATCCAGCCCCATCTCGAAGAACGCTCAGAAGCGAACGGTTTACAAAAAAATTTGTTGAGTTATATACGCGATATACTGCCAGCAGACGTCATTGAAAATCCTTCTGCGGCTTTCGATACAGGTAAAATGAATAAAAGAAAAAGGTGTCATTACTGTCCGTATGAAATACAACGCAAAACCGCCTATTGTTGCACAAAATGCAAAAAAGCAACTTGCGAAGAGCATCGCACTACGATTTGCCGGGAGTGCATATAGTCACGTGACTTCGAAAAATGTAATTTCGATAAATAAACAATGTTGTGACACTTGACTACTGACTTTTCATTGATTTTACCACCGATTCTTTAATTATTACATATTTATTAACGTTATTACTATGAAAGTTGGTTTCAATTTATTGGCAATTTTGAGGTCGCAAACTTAAGGTCAATTTAACAAAAATTGCTCGCGGTTTATTTTTTTCTTGAAAGCTACATTCTTACCCTTTAAAATTCTTTTTTTGCCGTTTCAATATCTTTATTTGTTTAAAAGATATGATTTTTTGAGTAAACAAATGTATTTACCCCGTTTTCCTTCATTTGTTAAATAAAAAATGTATTAAAAAATTAAATTGTTTACAATGTTATGATTGATTCTTCAAAGTAAAGGTTTGAAGCACCTCCATGAATTTTTTCAGATTTTTTGCACCACTTTAACAATTGAAAAAAACGTCAGGACACAAAAGTACCTGGTAAACGTACCGGAGGTGCCAAAAAACCGTAGCCGTACGAAGGGATATTAAGAACAGTATTTTTTCAGTGTAGAAAGGCCAAAAATAATGAACCGATTCTAAACTAATTTTAGTTTAGTTTTAATGCCATTTCTTAATATTATGACTGGAGAACCGAGATTTAGTGTGAAGAGGATTTGTGATATAACGTAGTTTGCAAACGTTGTATTTGAGCCGTCAAGTCTAGCAGATTTAATTGACCCAAAAGACCACTGAAATTAAGTTTTCTTATTTTTTTTATCCTCATAAATCGAGTCTGTAGTAAACTAGCAAAATAACACAATTTGCTTTGGCCGGAGTAAAAAATATTCATGAAAATGTCGGAAAACGCAAAAGGAAAAAACCTCCAAAGGCGCCATTAACCGACGGACCTGCCTTCTCTTACAAAGCAGCCATCGAACAAAACTCACAGCCATCACCCGCTTTCCCGTGTACCAAGAAAATTCAAAAGATATTTCCGCCATAATGGGATGCGTTTGCCTTTCCGCGTAAATGAAATTAGTGAAATTAACAAAAAAAAAAAAAAAACTGACACGATCCGTCGAGTCGCCTCCCACCAAAAGTCAAAATAGGTGCCGTCAAGGCAAGTTTCATTTCATCCGGCCGGCGAATGGTGATGCGACGATGGCGGCCAGCGAATGGCGATGCAATGATGGCCGCTGCGCTGTTTCAACTTATCTTCGTGTGTGTGCGCTGTTTCACTCGAACGATGCGCTCACGCGCGGAACACTGGCTTTCGATGGAACAAAGGAAAACATGAATGGAACGAAAAATGTTTCAAGCGAGAGCAGGAACCGTTTTGATGATGGCAACATGTGACTGGCTGTAGTCAGTTCTTTTTTTTAAAAAAAAAAATCTGCCAATAGTATTGACGTAACTTTATTAGATTTCGGGTCAAAGTTCGAGAGTGGTTAAAGTAGGGTTTTAGGGAGGAGAAGGCATTTTTCAGGCTGCCAGTCTCATAGTAACCTACTTTCTTTCCTTTGTAGTTTTGAGAAATCAAAATCAGAATTTTTTTACTTTCACCCTCTCCCTCAATCCAACCAAACTCTCAACATTTTTTTCTCCGCTAAAGGTCCTGTACAATTTCCAAAATCATATGTGTAAAGGTGAAGAGAGGGGATCGTTTTAGACGAAAAATTTTGGTTTCTAGATCTTAGGAACCACTTATGCTAGGAGGCTGAAACTTGGAACTTATATAGTACTATGATAGTGGACTAATTTGCAAAAATATGGTCAATAAGGGTTTAGGGGTGTGGAAGTGGAGGGGAAAACAATGAGTCCAAAACGCTAGAAAGCCGGGATTGAAACATTCTAAAATCCATATCTCCTGAACGATTGATGTCAGAAGATTGAAACTTTGTGGTTGCCCTTAGGTATACTTGAAGATTAGACAAGGGCTAACATTTTTAAGGGGGGGGGGGGTTGAAAAACTTTGGATTACAATATCTACCGAACCAATTACACCATGAACATAAAATTTTGTTTGTTGTATATGGGATCACAAGAGGAGTCTACTGAATGTAAGCTTTTTGAGGGGGGAGGTGGAGCACGAAAGTGGGGGGATAGCAATTTCTTAAAAATTGTCATTTTTATATTTCAGAAACCGTATCAGATATGATCTTGAAAATTTTACAGGAGTTGGGGTCGGTAGACCTCTAGTAGGGAAAAAAATGTTAGTGGTGAGGGTGTAAAGGGTGATGGTGAAAGGGAGTAGAAAAGAAAAAAATTCTGATTTTTATTTCTCGAAAACCGTAATGAATAGAAAGCTAAAAATTTAGGATTATATAGAGCCACTATAGAGACATCCTGTAAAAAAAAATAAATAAAATTTTTCATAGGGGGAGGCAAGGTTCAGGGGTAAGGAGTGGTTTTTTATATCTTAGTAACGGCTTATGCTAGAAAGTTGAAACTTAGTACGTATATGTAGATGTGTTATTAGAGTAACTAAAGCAAAAAATAAGTTCAGATTTTTATTGGCGTTCAGAGGTTGCGTAAAAAAAATGTCCGTGAATCAACATTTTCACGAATTTCGTTAAAACTTTTAGACAAGTCGAGCTATCGAAGCAAGTTTACTTCTGCGGACTATTTATTGTATATAAGCGTCTAGAAACGTTCTTAAAAGTTTTCGATATCCAACCCCTAAGGGTAGTAGTAGTAGTAGTTGTGTACATATTCACGAATTCTGATATATTTCTTATGTATATTGGGATTTGGAAATCACTTTTACTTCTATAAGCTTAAAACATAGTCGGGGAAAAGACCGATTTAAGTATTTTTCCCCATTAAACCCACTGGAGGTATTGCTCAAGTTTTCACTGATTCCGAAAATCTCTTAGGTTTAATGTGATCGAGTTCGCTTTTACTTCTGTGGAATATTCTATTGAAAAAAAAAAAATTTGTTAATAAATAAAAAAAATCTGCCAACAGTCTGGGCTCAACTTCATTATTTTATGTCCGCCGTACGCCGTCCGCCGTACGCAAAACGTTTGAAAGCTTACAACTCTCAAACTCTTTGAGCTATTAATTTACTATTAATGCGGAAATTCACACACAAGTGTGAAAATCAATCGCTAAAAATGTGCGTAAAATTACACACGATGTGGAAAAACTAATATGTACTACAGAAATGTTATATTTTTATGTTTGCTTATTATTATATATTATTATTTTATTGATAATATAAATGAATAAGCTTCAAGCGAATGATCGGCAGATGAATTCCCAGACGTATTTTGAAGGGCAAAGGACACAGGAATCGACAACTAAAAAAATTAAATGAGATCAATCAACACATGATAACTGGAAAAAAATCGTCTGGGCGCAACTTTATTATTTTCTTGGTAGAAGTTCGGAACGCGTTTAATTCTGAGATGCGGTGTAGGTTATGCTGTTATGACACTGGCTATTTTCCTCGCTAGAAAAAAGTACAATAATAGCCAATCGTGCGACAAGGCGAACAACATTAAAAGAAAGAGATACCGCTCTTTCCGACACTAGAGGCATCTAGTAAGCGAAATTAACAACTGGTTTGTTAAGAAAAATACCGTTTCATAACATAAGATGGCACTTTCCATAATTTATACGTACCGAACTGTCAAAAACAGTTCTGTGGCGGCTAGAAAATCTAGCCGCCAGTGGTTTTTTCTTGGATTAACTGCTAGAATGTTGCGAAACACTGCTCGAATGCGATTTGTTGCCGCTTTTTTTTGACAGTTATGGATTGTTTTTTGACAGTTTATCATAGTTTTGCTGTTCGGACTGTCTCTCTTACACCAATGTCTAAATTGTATGTAAAAGTCTCTATCCCTCTCCATTTGAATTTTCTAGCCGCTTAAAGCCGCAAAAATAGCCAGTGTCATAACAGCATTACTATGTGACTGAAAACCTGAAAAAAGGTCGGGAAGCGGTTAGAATGTGGTCGCGCTAGAATACTTACGCTGCTCCCACAACATATGAATTACATAATTGAGTTATACTCTGGGACGCAGTCTAAGTCATAGTATAATATCAGTTGTTATTACGTCTTCTTGGAGTTGAATATCTATAAATACTGAAATCAACTTCTTGTCGATTATGTCGAAAGCCATAGGAAGCAAAAAAGAATTCGATATCTCAATAGAACTAAGAAATATGTAAGAATTTGTGAAAACATATGCAACCCCCTTGCACCCACTTTGAGGTTGAATATCCAAAAATCCTGAAATGAGCTTTTAGATATCCATACGAGTATATAAAAAAAGCCCGAGGAACTAAAAACTAATCCGATGTCTTATCAATCCTAAGAGATATGACAGAATTCGTGAAAACGTGTTCAACCCGTTTTTACACTATTAGGGGTTCAAAAAGGAAAAAACTTGAAAATGGGTGTTAGGTGATTATTAAACCAGTTCGTGAAAGTGAAAAGTTATTCGATATCTAATCAGACCTGAGGGATACGGCTGAATTCGTGAAAATGTATACAACCTACCACCTTGGGAGTCGAATTTCAAAAAATGCTGAAAACACTTTCTAGGTATTTATATGAAGAATGAAATTATATGCATTCCATTTCAATGACAATTTTTTTTGCCTCTCTTCCTTTCCTATTTTGCGTACGGTAGACGGCGCACAGACGGACAGAAATTTTTTTTTCCATTTTTGGTGTCTATTAGTCATGAAACGTGGAAAAAAAATTTTCAGGGTAGCAATTTTTTTTTTCTTAAAATCAATGACAATACTTTTTTATTAAAATAATAAAGTAAAAGATGTGCTTCATTTCTAAGACTTTTGTGGTGATTGAAAAACAGATGTTCCAAATTTGATAATTTTGAATATAAAAGAAAGGGTCCAGCTTGTTTCGTAATATTCCAAAAAAAGGCGAAATTTTCACATTAAATCGTAAAATCCCACAATATTTTTCCTTCTATCAGTCCCTCGAAATTATTCAATCACGTCGACATTACGCCACATTCAATCCACGCGTATACACTACAATCTCTTCTCTATCTTCATTTTTTTTTTTATTATTATTTCTCCGAAATTATATTGCCTACATGGTTATTCTACTATAAAATAAGAAGGATATTAGAGAAGAATCATTTTCAAGTGAATTTTCCTGGCAAGGCCGAAGCCGACGAAGAAGTGTTTCGTACGTGACTTCATCCCAAATATTCGATGATAATATCAGAATGAATTTTTGGGGGGAGAATTTGTTTTCGTGCGTACAGGACCGATACGGAAAGTTCCTTGAGAAGTATATTGGATAAGATACGATCCTAACTTGCACATCGACTTTGCCAATTCTCATCGAGAACGCACCATTTGCTCGAATCCTTGTACTTCCTTTCGGATGAACTTAATGGGACTGTAACGTGTTTAAATGTGAGAATATGCCCGGGTCGAATTTGTTTCGGGAAGCTTGCAAACTAAACAACGGCACACATATGTTACTATTTTGCGTGCGAGGGATAGTAATAAGTTTGTAGCCTATGGCTATTGTGCGACGCGTGCCCCACGTTGGGCGCCATCTTACCATGAGTTATTTCAGGTTTGCCTTCATTAATTTTGGACTTTGAACTGCTTTAATTGCTGATTTAGGTATTGTAATGATACGCTCAGATTCTGTATAGCCAACATAACTTTAAAACAGCTCAACGTATTTTGTAATGGTAGCCTATGACTGATATGCCCCACGTTGGGCTCCATTTTAACTTAAATATTTTCATTAATTTTGTACATTGAGATGCTTGAACTACTTTTTTTTTAATTGCAGCCATTTCTTTATTTACAAAGTTTTAATAAATAATATTTTGCTCACTACTCACATAAGCACTGCAGATCATTTCGCGAATTTGCTTTTTAATCTTTAAACATTTTTAAATTCATAACAATCATATAAATATGAAATAAAAATAGTAATAATAAAATTCAAAATTACGCAAATATATAAATATAAAATAAAAAATAAAATAAGAAATAAAAAATAAAAAATAAAATATAAAATAAAATAAAATAAAATAAAATAAAATAAAATAAAATAAAATAAAATAAAATAAAATAAAATAAAAATAAAATAAAATAAAAAAAAATAAAATAAAATAAAATAAAATAAAACAAAATAAAGTAAAATAAAATAAAATAAAATAAAATAAAATAAAATAAAAAAAAATAAAATAAAATAAAATAAAAAAAAAATAAAATAAAATAAAAATAAAATAAAAACAAAAATAAAAATAGAATAAAAATAAAAATAATAATAAAAATTCAAAATTACATAGATGCTTAAAATAATATAAGATAGTAAAAAGACAATATAATTCCGGAAAAAATAAAAATAAAAAATATTTAAATATAATCTTTTTAGGACTAGCACAAGTTTTACGTACTATTTATTATGAGCTCGTCAAAAAGTTTCGGGTTTTCGTACACATATTTCTTGAGCACAGTTTTGAAGTTATCACCTGATAATATTTGTTTTACACTTAAGTCAATATTATTGTAAAGTATTGGACCAAGAATGAAGGAATGTCGTGAGGTTCATGTTTTTTTTGAAAATATTTCGGTAAAAGCCCATGTTCTATATAATGACTGCAACTCGAAAACGGCTTAATTAATTTTGATTAAAATTCGTACACCTGCAAATATTTCTCCAATGGGATTTGGGTTATTGGTTGGTTGGTTGGTTTAAGTGGCAGCCCTGTCACCCAGACAGGGCTCAATTAGCTCAGAGGCCGTTTTGAAACCACAAACTCGTGTTAAACTCGGCTGTTAAGGGTTGTTGATACTGGGGAATACAGAAGATGAATGTGAGAAAGGTTGATTGAATTGGATCGCTATAGCCACCCTGTGCTGTTCAGGAAAAGTAATAACTCTCCAATCCTCTTCCCCGAAATCTCCATCAGGTCCCCGTAGAAGGGCTTGCCTAGTGCTCGCTCTCGGGCTCTAGCTAGAGCCGGACACTTGCAAAGGAAATGAACAAGCGACTCTCGCTCATTAGTGTCCTGGCAGCTGCGGCAGTGTACATTGAATGGAATGCCCAGTTTGGCCGCATGATCCCCAATCGGCCAGTGACCTGTACTGATCGCCGTGATTCTGGAGACGTCTGCCCGGGTCTTGTATAGAAGTTCGTCTGACTTGGCTCGGTTGTAAGATGGCCATATCTTCCTAGATATGGCGCAAGTAGTTAGGCTTTTCCATCTGGAATTAGCCACTGTCTGGAAGTGTGAGAGTATGACCCTCTTTACGACTCCTAAAGGAACATGAACTAGTTCCACAAGAGAGCCGGGAAGAGCGGAGCCCTCCCTGGCCAGTTCATCAGCCCGCTCATTTCCCATTATGTCTTTATGCCCCGAGACCCAGAGCACAGTGACTTTGAGCCGTTCCGCCAGACCGGCTAGTTCGTTACGGCATTGCTGAACTAGTTTAGAGGAGGTGGTAGCCGAGTCTAGTGCTTTGATTGGGGCTTGGCTGTCGGTGAAAATGACGATGTTGTGTTTTGGCGATGAGTCGTGTTTTAGTGTACGACAAGCCTCACGGATCCCCAGTATCTCTGCCTGGAAGACGCTAGCGTGGTCCGGGAGGCGGTAGGACTTAGCGATATTATGTGTATCTGAGAATATTCCTGCCCCGACCCCGCAGTCCATTTTCGAACCGTCGGTAAATATTATCGTGTCGAAGTCTGCTTCCACCGCACCGTTCTTCCACTCCTCTCTAGTTGGGAAACCAACAGAGAATTGTTTCGTGAAGCTCAGTTTGGGGGTGATGTAGTCAGTCGGTGACGTAACCAGTTCCTTTGGTAACTGTCCCAGGATATTACTATGCCCGTATGGCTTCGTAATCCAGCACCCAGATTCTTTGAGCCTCACGGCATTGTTTGATGCGGTGTTTTTTTATATAAAGGTCGATTGGTAGGAGGTAGAGTAGGGTTATTACAGTCGTCTCTCACTTTTTTATTAAAAAGAAACATGATCGATAATAAAATATAAAAGGCGAAACTACTTTCTGTAGAAGAAACTCCTAGTGTCCGTTGACTATTTTGAATGCAAATCAATGGTACTCTCTTAAAAACCCTTCATCCGTTCGTTTCCAAAAAAGAACAAAAACTGAACAATCGCCTTTCATTAAGTCTTACTTGTACTGTCCTTCAAAAAGTTCTGACTATAGAACCACTTGCTTTTCATGGTATTTCCGAAAGTTTTACTCTATGTCGGTACTATCCAATGATTAACTTGATGATAACCGAAGTAGACAACAGACAGTTGTTAAATCATTGCTCGGAACAATGTCCATTTACAATACCCCCTAAACGAATAGTGAAAGGTAAGTAAAATGGTGTATTGTGTTAATGGAACGAAAGGAGCACCTTTTCTTTAAGAATCTTTAGAAGAATCTGCAAAGGTGATGATAGCAGTGGTCTTTGCGCGTTTATTTCACTCTATACAAAAACGGCTCGTACCCGCCCTTCCACCTCATTGCAGTGAAAAAAAAACTTTTTATGTAACAAAAATATACAGAAACTCTCACATAAAACCGAGCAAAATGAAAATAAAATACCGACAAAAAAAAAAGTCCTGCTGTTGGCAGAAAACTTGGTCCTTTGAAATAATGAAGAGTTTTACTTGTTAATATTCGAAGGGCAGGTGGTGCGCACCTAACTAACATCGAGGTAGCCTGTAAGAGTTCTTCAGGAAGGACGAAATGTGCCCGAACCATTCAAATTAATCATCTGGAAAAAGTTTCTCTTTAGAGAGAGGAAACCCTCGCGCGATTTATTTGCCTACATAAGTTTGCCACCCAGTCTCATCGCAATCCTTGTTCCCTCGCTACGGCGACTTACCCTGCGCGAAATCCTGTGTCAGCAGGTTGTTTTTTTTTTCGGTGAGAAATCTGAATTGCTTTCAGTTTTTGGTTCATTATGGGAACCGGGTGAGAACAGTAAGAAACTGACAGGTGGAAGGTAGGAAAACTTTTGCCATAAAGAAAGCTAATGAAAGAGTTCTTTCTTTTTTGTCCGAGTTTTGTTTTATATGTGTGGCGGTTAGATCTAATCCGGTGTGAACGTTTTGTCATCAGGTCGAATTCTCTGGTTGGAATTTTTGACAATTTATGTGCACCGAAAAGTAAGGTTGCGAAAGTTATTGACTTAGTTTCGAGATAGAGAAATTTTAAGTTGTTGAAAGCCATCGTTTTTATATAAACCATTCTGAGATTTTACAGAAATGGAGCTCCAGTCCTGAGGGCCACAGTTTCAGGGAGCACATTTCAGGTTCCAACTATAGTGAAACTTTCAGGTTAAAAAGTCAAAACCGAAATTCCGTAATTTTTGGAAGGCGGTTCATAAACTACCCATTAACCAAATCAAGTAACGACACCAAATTTGTTGATGAAGACTAGAAAGCAAATCTTAGAACTAAGCTCGAACTCTCTTTCTAGGAAATTTTAAGTCTGGAAGCAAATGAGCTCTACCTTATTTTAGATCGATTAAATCCGTGAAGACAGGACTTTCACAGTACCTACTACTGGAAAAGTACATAAAGTATCTTTCATCAATATTAAAGACTTTTGTTCAAACAGTCACTCGTACAAAGAGTGAATTTTTAAAGAGTGTAATTTATAAGTAGAAGTTAAATTGCAAATTTTTTGACTCTAATACCGCATTTCCACCATCGCATTCGCGCATCGTCTACATTCGCATAGCACTTGTGTTCAATACGAATTCCTTTGATTCGCGTTCGAAAACCGCCATCGATTGATGCGAATGCGAATGTGAGTGGTAATAGTGGCTTGTGTTCAGTTCAGTAGTCTCAGTTCAACAAATGAACTGAGGCGAGTGTGTAAGCAATGTATTCGTGTTCAATGCGAGTTCTTTTAATTCGCGTCCTAAAACCACCATCAACGCGATGCTTTGCGAATTTCAACTATAGTTGCGAATTGATGTGAACTTGCTGTTTACACATTCGGATTTGCGTTAGTTCAAATAGGTTTGCGAGATGGAGTAAAAGCTTAACCACGCTTTGATTACCAATTTTCTAATTTTGTAGCGGACGTAACGCGATTTCGGCTCTTTCGGTTCGTTTCGGAATTTTGTTACAACCGATAGATAAATATCGCGAATGGATACAATAAAAACACGGCCAGATAACGCTTCCACAGGCTGTGATCAAAATATTTTCAAATTTGTTAATATTATTTGACAGATGCGGCAAGCGATTCAACGCGGTTGTCACAATATGGCACGCACGACGCGAATGTGCCATCGCGCGCGTCTCTCACATCGCCTTCACCACAATTCCACCTTAAGTGAATATTGCAGTTTACTTATTCATTAGAGTGGAACATTGTGAAAGAAGTCTATAATATGGCAAAATTTGGAGGAAAGAGGACACTTTTCAAATATCAAAATGTGCAAAATCCCTTAAATAAAAATTTTGAAGAAAAAAACCTATAGCCAAAAGTGGCCAAAAAAATTGAAATATTGAAAATTTTCAAAATTTCGAATTATTGTTAACTTTTTATATTTGGGTGCGAATGTTGTTGGGAATTTTTAAATCTAAATTCTAAAAATCAAAAGTTTGCCAAAAAGAACCGAAATATATAAAATTTTCAACATTCTGATTTTTTGTAAACGGTTGGCATTTGGGTCGAAAGTTGTTGCCAATTTTTCAATTCGAAAAATCGAAAACTTCAAAAAGGTTAAAAACTTAAATATAGAAATTTTCTCAAAGCCAGTTTAGTTCGACGCGGGCTCTCAAAGCCGGACGATGCTTAATACATTTGTCAGGAAGAGATTTTTTTTAAATTAAGATTCCAAATTTGCAAATCGCGAATAAACCAATGTGTGGAAATTGGAGTGTAAGAAAATCAAAATTTCGAAATCAAAATGTCAAAAAATTCAGCAAAACCTAAAGGTTAAAAATATAAATTTTAAAAATCGATAAAGCGCAAATAAAAGTAATAAATTTTGATATTTTTGGGATATTAAATCGAACACGGTAACAGATCGACATTTGCTCCCAAGGACAAAGGATGCCCCAGTTACGCTTACGCAATTTCAGGGGTTTGAATTTTACAAATCAAAATGTAGGAATCTCAATATGCTGAAAAATTGTTCAAAATTAAGCACATCAAAAACGTGTAAAATTGAGAGAGTTTACAAAGGGGAAAAAAGCACATAATTTAGTCTTGATTATTTTCAAGTTGAAATCTAAATATCGTACTTGAAAATATTTAATACTAGCAAAATGTCGATGAATTAACATCAAATAGCGGAAATTTGCGGAAAAAATGCTGAAAAGGTGTTTTATTTAAGACGTAGTAGTATCAGAGTTTCAGGTCTAAGTGCCAAAAATAAAATGTTGAAGAAAATCATAATATCGAAAAAAAAAACTCAAGAAAACAGAGATTTTGTAAATACAAAAGTTGAAAAATGGTTACTTGCAAAATCAATAAATTTTCCCTTTTAGTTTATTATTTTAATAATACAGCATTTTTTTTACGTTTCATGACTAGTAGACACGAATAAAGCAAAAAAAAATGTCAATCCGTCTGTCCGCCGTACGTCGACCGGTCTACGCAAAATCGTTTGAAGGCTCGTAGCTCCCAAACCCTTTGAGCTATTAAATTTAAATTTTTTTTATGATTAAACTGGGTGGGCCCCTTGAAGTGACCACATTTTGAATGGTGGGGGTGTCAGGGGGAAAGTGGGGGAAGCGTTTTAGACGAACAATTTCATATTCTAGATCTCAGCAACCGCTTATGCTAGGAGGTTAAAACTTAGAATTTATATAGAGCTGGAAAAAAATTTTGGTGGTGAGGGTGTAGAGGGTGAGAGTGGGGGAGGGTGAAAATGAAAAAGTTCTGATTTTTATATCTCGAGAACCTATAATGATATAAAGCTGAGAGTTGGTATTTAGATAGAGCTATAGTAGTAGCATTGTGGTGGTGCAGTTGACGTTTATTTGGTTGATTTTAAAATTAGAAATTTACTGTAAAATTAATCAATAAATTATTCAGAGTGCTTGATTTCTATATTAATGAATAGAGATCAAGTACTCGGGATTTGTTAATGAAAAATAAAAAATAAAATGTGGAATGTGGAAAGTCAGTTTAATAAAAACGGTTAAATGAATAAGATCTATTAAGATCAATTATATTCAAAATAAATCTTGGAATCATAAATAATTAAATGAATAATTCATTCATACCTATAATTATTAAATAAATAATTTAAATAAGATTATTAATTTTTAAAAGTGAATAATTAATATTAGTGAGAATTTGATAAACTAATAAATTAGTAAATCATTATAAAACTACAATTATAAAATTAAAGAAATTAAATGTTTAGTTAATTGATATTAACAATTATTTTCAATTACCTAACAGCATGTTGAAAAAATATAATTTTTCATATGGGTAGTATGGTACGGGAATGGAGGGTGTTTTTCTTATCTATAGAACGGATTATGCTACAAAATTGAAACTCGGAATGCATATGTAAATCAACTAGACAAGTAATTTAGAAATAAAAAAAAATTTCAAATATCCCTTGGAGTTTGGAAGAGGGGGGAGGGGGGCGAAAAAAATTATCAGTGAAAACGGAATGCATATATTTTCGCGATTTTTGTCATATCTATTAGGTCCCCAAATATTTAATTCATTTTGATTCTAAGGCTTCTTCATATAAATACCTATAAAGCCTTTTTAGGATTTTTTAAAATTCGACCCCTAAGGTGGTGTAAAGGGGTTGTATACTTTTTCACGAATTCTGCCATATCACCCAGGTCTGATTAGATATCGAATATCTTTTACCTTCCCGGGCTTGTCTAATAATCGCCTAAAACTCGTTTCTAAGTTTTTTCCTTTTTCAGCCCCTAAGAGGTTATAAAAGGGTTGAACACGTTTTTATGAATTCCGTCATATCCTTTAGAAGTGATAAGTAATTGAATTGGTTTTACTTTATTATTTTTTAATAATAAAGTATTTACCATCTCGTGGTTGTCTTCATATTTATCTATTAACTCCTTTCAGAATTTTTGGATATTCAACCCCCAAGTGGGTGTAAGGAGGTTGCATATGTTTTCACAGATTTTTACATATTGGTTAGATCTGATGATATATCGAATTCATTTTTACTTCCCAAGATTTCCTATATAAGCGCCAAAAAGTCAATTTCAGTATTTTTAGATATTCAATCCTAAGCGGTGTAAGGGCCTTGTATGCTTTTCAAAGCAGATCTTAGGTTTGATGAGATATTAGATCGCTTTTTACTTCCACAGACTTTTTATATAATCGCCTACAAACCCATTTCTCAATTTTTCAATATTCAACCCCCAAGGGTTTGCATATGTTTTCACAATTTTTGCCATCCCTTAGTTCTGATGAGATATAAAATTGATTATTACGGCATTTGATGTAATAACCTGAAAACCAACTTCACGATTTTTCGGATTTCGAAAACCAATCGGGTGTGAAGGGTTTGCTTACGTTTTCATAAATTTTTCAAAATCCCTCGTATCTCATGAGATATCAAGTTGCTTCTCATGAAATCGTTTAAAAACCAGTTTCACAATTTTTTCGAAACTCAAACCCCAAGTGGAAGTAATAGGATTGTATACGTTTTATCTCTTAAGTCTGATAAGGCATCAAATTCGTTTTTACTTCTATGGGCTTTTAGTGTACATAATATACCGAAATTCGAATAGTCTACACAGACTTTTTCAATGTTTAATCGGCTAAAAATCTCTATTTTAAATATTTTTATTTTAAGAACAAAATTAATTTTTCAAGAAATCTAATAATCTCGAAATAACTCATGATATACTCCGACTTTGACCGCTCCCGAACTTTGACCCGAAAAATAAAAGTTTCGCCCAGACCATTGGCAGATTTTTAAAACACGGTACTATCAGAATTTCAGATCTAAGTGCCAAAAATGAAATGTCGAAGAAACTCATAATATCGAAAAAAACTCCAGAAAACAGAAATTTTGAAAATACAAAAGTTGAAAAATCGTTACTTGCAAAATTCAAAATTTTTTTTTTTTTTAAAAATATTTAAACTTTTATATTCAAAATTAAATTAACACTGATTCACCAAAACAACCGCGCTTGTCTCTAGTCGGATTAAATTAAGATTTAAAATTTGGGCGTCGAGTCCAAAAATAGTTTTGATTGTAATAGAAATAAATTTCACTAGTTTCTTTGAGCAGTCTTGTAACTTAAGACGCTCGCAATCTATGGAACCCGAACGATTTTTCTATTTAGTTCCAGTCCAATGAGATTCTTTACTCATTTTAAATTTTTGTTTTATATTTATAGATTCTGATTGCTGGTATTCAAAATTGATCACGCAATACGGACAAAAAAATTAATTTTTTTGAAAGAGTACTGTTTGAAATATTATTAGGAGGATTGAAGCTCAAATTTTTAAAGGACATTCGTAAGGTATGTATTTAAAGCTGATTTTTTTCATTTTAATTGCGATGATATTTCTGTTGACAAGTTAAATGACGTAGATTCGTAGCTTATATTTAAATTGTGTCAGCTATACGAAAGATTAAAAATGTTTTTGCATAGCAGTTTGAATTATTTTGTGATATGGTGTGGTATGGTATATGGGGTGGTGATGCTATAATCCTCCTGCACTTAGGCGTTAGTGTTCATTCATTGTGATCCCCAGTAATTGAATTATTTTAGAAAAAGGTAAATTTTGCATCCCAGCTCGGGGGTAGTTTATCACCTACAAGTCTTTTTTCTGCAATGTTGTGAATTCAATCCGCACGTTCAGCAGACATTTTTACGTATTTCGAACTGCACTGTCGTCGTCCTCTATATTTCTTGAGGAGTCGGTAATGGATTTAATACAAGTAATTTTGCTGTTTCAAATAAAAAAGCTTCCAGGCTCGAATTGCAGGGACGCAGTGGAATGGAAACGTATCCATAATGCCGGTTTATAATGGAAAATTGCCAACAAAGAGAGGAAAAGTGATGAAAATCTGCTAAACTTCCTCCATTTGTTTCGATATGCATTCAATTACTTGACAATAACCGGCCCCATCCCCCTTCGATACTGACAAATTTCTAAATTTTTCAATCTATTTTCAACACCGTACAAGTATTTCGTTCTCATCAATGCCTGAAGTCAAATCGGTGGAATATTGAAAAATGCCATATAACCGACTTCGACTAAATAAATGTCTTCGACACGCGAGAAAAATAACGAAGAGAAGAAAAAACCTGCTATTTTCTGAAAATGACACGTTTTCCCAATAAATGTAAATAAGAATAAGTGGAAAATCATTTTCCAGAGGTATGCATTACCTTCACTTCTCATCCTGATGTTCTTCGTTTTTTTTCCCAGGGATCGTTCGTAACACTTGTAAAATCGAAAGGAATAAGGGATGAACATTTTCTGGGGATTTTTTTTAGGGATGGGTGCAAAAGGTGTTTTGAACTGTGTGTGTCTTGTACATGGTAAGAAGCAGTTTTGGAATCAGCTTAAGACATTAACATTCAGGCGATGCTCTCCGGGTGTTGTTATTATTTTCAGTCTATAGTAAAAGATCGTGAAGTGTAAAGACGATACCAGAACTGTTGATGGTATTCGAGTTTAAGGGATGCCATCGAATGAAATTGTTCAGGGCAGAGGGTAGGGTACTTGTACTTCTACGAGGGAAATTTATTTTGCACCTTGCCTTTAAAACACGACAAAAGAAATTGACTAAAAAAAAATAAAATCCGCCCTCTACAGGCTGTGAGAAATTATTGTACCGAAGCTATTTGTTGGTTATTGCTAGACATTTTCTTAATTAAAAACTATAAGATTAATTGTGTGAAAGATGTCATTAATAACGAATTTTTTGCTATGAGTTTCTGTTCTGCCATTTTTCGCCAAAATCGCTGAGATACGTTTACAGTCTGTTTTGAACAATACTCTTTTCAATTGCTAATCCTGTTCCTGTAATAATTCTCTGGTGATGGAAAAAGAATAGACCCTGAGAAAGTTAAAATCTCCCCATAGAAACTGAATTACCAGCAATTTTCGGATTTCCGCCGGTAATTTTCCGGATTTCCGTTGTATCTTTGGAGGATAATGTTTTCCTGGAATAGTTGCGGTTTATAGCACATTGTGTTGTGACAGAGGCTTTAATTTTTATTTTATAAATTAAAAGTCGCGATTAATTTTCACTTACTTAGAAATCAATCCGGATCGACGGACTAAAAAACTTTCAGTTCATATCTTGTTTTTTTTTTTAAGTTAAGCACCTAGTTCTGTCAAGTTCAAAGAGCACTGGTATTAAATGAAGTTTTGAACTAACTAAAACACAGCCAACTGTTTACATAATTCAGCAATTTTAGTATAAAACCAAATCCAGATCGACGGACCAAAAAATGTTTAAAAAAATGCCTTTCACTTCGTTTCGCTATTATTTGTCAAAATGAGTACAAGCTGGATCAAATTTAAACACTGAAACGCGTTAAAAACAAAGTGCAGCTATCTTTATCTTATTGCGGAAAGTTTAATTTAGTTGTAAAGAATTAAAAAAAAATGGGCTATACATTTTAATCCGAATCGACGGACCAACAAGTTCTAACATGTTCAGAAAAAAATTCTTTTCGTCAGTTTTATGGAAAGTGACACTGCCAAACACATACACAAATAAATACGTCTAATTTTTTCAATATTATTATCTAGTTTTAGTTTTAAGAAGTGGCGAAGCGCTGAGCCATCGCGCACACTAGGCACCAAAAGGGCCTATAGCGATCCCTTCAGAACCTCGTAGGTCACTAAACATCCCCTAAACAACCCAGATCCCTAACGAACTTGACTAGCTTATCATGCCCTATTGACCTCAGGTCCTCCCAAATTTTCAAAGAAAAGACTGCCCAGCCACCTCAATCGCCTCCTTAGATATTATTATCTAAAAACAGAATATTTGTGCTTTAAAAAATATATAAAAACAACTGCAGTAACAGAAGTCAACTTACATTTAATTATACAAGAGCATTTAATTTAAATCACTAGTTTAGAATTTAAGAATTCTGCAAAGGTCGAATTTTAGTGAAGGCAATGCGTCCGACGCGCGCGATGCCACAATCACGTCGCGCGCGCTATACCGCGACATCAGTTCAAATCATTGCGTTGAATCGCCTGCCATAATTGTCAAATAATGTTCACAAGTACCAAAATACTTTGTTCGTAGACCGCGTACGCATTGCCTTTGTTTTTTTTAAAGCATGTGGACTTATTCGTGATTTTTTTTAGCTTAGACCGTGATAATCTTTTGTTGTAAAAAAACGAAATAAAACCACCGCAAGTGTTAAAACCGCGTTACGCGCGCGACAAAATTAGAAAATTGGGTATTGAATCGACGTGATACTACTATTAGTTTTTAATTTTTTGTTCTCCTGCTAGACTCAGCCTATTCTCCTGCATGCCCGTACCAATTTTAGGGATGTACGCCCAACCTGTCCCACCCACCCGCTTTTACGCTCATTATCATGCAGTCTAGTCAGCTATCATCGCGTCGCATCACTTCACGCGCGTCGCGTCGCGTTTACTATAATTCCACCTTTAGATTCAATCCAAATCGACGGACAAAAAAAGTGCATTTATTTTTTTAAAAAGGGGAAGGTGCATAAATATCTCGAATATTTAAGGGAAGCAAATTTTCAAAAAAACAATTTTTGCTTTTTACATATTTCGAAAGTATAAAGCATAACGTACGTTGTCCAAAAAATTGGGTCAGTTTGGATCGAAAGTATATCGTGTGCGGTTGATTTTTCAAAACTAAAATGCCAAATTATACAAAAGGAACCTTAAACGCGATTATCTCGAAACTGCATCTTCAAAAACACTGCTCGTGTTGTAGTTCAAAAAGTTATGGATCGATTTGGCTGATTTCTTGTGAGCTTTCTGTCTATATAAATATCGGAAGGATATACCTAAAGTTTTGAAGATATCGCGTAAATAAACCGCTTTTTTGTGGTAAAAACTGTCCAAAAAATAGTCGAAAATTAAACATTTGCTTGAAAAGCCTCATATCTCTAAAATTACTCATTTTCGGTCATCCGAAAAGTCTCACCATTTTTATGGGATATCCGTGTTTTATAATCAGTTTAATTTTTCAAAATAAGCAGACGTGTCTCTGATGCAATCTAATGAAAAAAGTGCAGCCAGCTTAAAATTTTTGAAGCAAAATTTAACTTGCTAGTAAAGAAATCACATAGTGTAGCGTATACTTTAATCCGGTCCGACGGACTAAAAATATTCCACACATTATAATAAAGGGTTTAGATACTTTTTTCCATTTCCAAATAATGTGCATTTTAAGTCAATGTAAGGTACGTTGATTAGCTTTCAAAATTGTACTAAGAAGACTGAACAATTTATGAGATTTTCGGTAATCTAGCTTCGTAGATGACGCTTTAGTCACTACCAATTAGTAAAGAAAAAAATCTGCCAATGGTCTGGGCGAAACTTTATTATTTTTTGGGTCAAAGTTCGGGAGCGGTCAATGTCGGAGCATATCATCAGTTGTTTCGAGATTATGAAGATTCTTGGAAAGTTAATTTTCTTCTTAAAATAAAAATATTTAAAATAGAGATTTTTAGCCAATTAAACATTTAAAAAGCCCCTGTAGACTATACGAATTTCGGTATATTATGTATACTAAAAGTCCATAGAAGTAAAAACGAATTTGTTGCCTTATCAGACTTAAGAGATATGACGAATTGGGATTTTGAAAAATTTGTTCACACCCCTTGGTTTTCGAAATTCGAAAAATCGTGAAATTAGTTGTTAGGTCATTAAATCAAATGCCGTAATAATCAATCTTATATCTCATCAGAAATAAGGGATGGCAAAATTTGTGAAAACATATGCAAACCCTTGGGGCTGAATATCCAAAAATTGAGAAATGGGTTTGTAGGCGATTATATAAAAAGTCTGTGGAAATGAAAAGCGATCTAATATCTCATCAAACCTAAGATCTGCTTTGAAAAGCATACAACCCCCTTACACCCCTTAGGATTGAAAATCTGAAAATACTGCAATTGACTTTTTAGTTCTTATATGGGATACCTTAGGAAGTAAAAATGAATTCGATATATCATCAGATCTAAGCAATATGTAAGAATCTGTGAAAACATATGCAACCGCCTTACACCTTATATTCAAAAATCCTGAAAGGAGTTAATAGATAAATATGAAGACAGCACGAGAAAGTAAAAACAATTCAATTACTTATCACTTCTAAAGGATATGACGGAATTTGTGAAAACTTGTTCAACCCTTTTATATCCCCTTAGGTGCTGAAAAAGGAAAAAATTTAAAAACATGTTTTAGGCGATTATTACGCAAGCCCGTGAAAGTTAAAAGATATTTGATATTTGATCAGACCTGGGGGATATGGCATAATTCGTGAATAAGTACACAACCCCTTTATACCCCCTTAGGGGTAGAATTTCAAAAAATCCTGAAAACCCTTTCTATGTATTTTTGTGAAGAAGCCGTAGAATAAAAATGAATTAAATATTTGGCAAGACCTAATATATATGACGAAAGTCGTGAAAATATATGCATTCCATTTTCACTGATAAATTTTTTCACCCCCCCTTCCGAACGCCAATGGATATTTGAAATTTTTTTTTATCTAAATTACTTTTCTAGTAGATTTACACATACATACCAAGTATCAACTTTGTAGCATAAGCCGTTCTATAGATAGAAAAAGCATCCCCCACCCCCGTACCATACTACCCTTATAAAAAATTATATTTTTCCAAGATGTTACTACTATAGCTCTACCTAAATACCATGTTTCAGCTTAATATCATTATAGATTTTCGAGATACAAATCGGAACTTTTTCCTTTTTACCCTCCCCCACCCTCACCCTCTACACCCACACACCCAACATTTTTTTTGATAATGGTCTATTAGACCTACTTCTGGTAAAAATTTTAAGAATCTACCTCACACCGTTCTTGAGATATGAGACGTGATTTTTTAGAAAAATTCGCATCCCCTCCACTTTCATGATCCACCGCTCCCTTAAAAAATTTTACTTTCAGCAAACTTCATTTGTTAACCCTTATACACAAGCCGAATTTTATTAGTCTAGTGCAATTGGTTCGTGAGATATCGTAATCTAAAGTTTTTACCCCCCACTCTCGAACGCCACTGCCCCTACTCAAAAATTTGTTTGCGATCTATTTTCCTAGTATACCTACAGATATTTATTAAGTTTCAATTTTGTAACTTTAACTGTTTAGGAGATATGGATTTGAGAATGTGTCGATCTCGGCTTTTTTGCGTTTCGGGCGCATTATTTTTCCCGCCACTCCCACACCCCTTCACTGATATTGACAATTTTTATGCAAATCTGTCGAAGTTCTATATAAATTCCAAATTTCAGCCTCCTAGCATAAGTGGTTGCTGAGGTCTAAAAACCAAAATTTTCCGTCTAAAACGCTTCCCCCTCCTCCCCCCTCAGAATTTGGTCACTTCAAGATGACTACCCAGTCTATTCATAAAAAAAAAATTAATTTAATATCTCAAACCGTTTGGGAGCTACGAGCCTTCAAACGATTTTGCGTACGATGGACGCCGTACGGCGGACAGACGGACTAAAATTTTTTTTTGCCTTTTTCGTGTCTACGAGTCATGAAACGCGAAAAAAAAAATTTTCAGGGTAGCAATTTTTTTTTTTTTTAAAATCGATCACAATACAGTACTACCTCGATAATGTGAACTAATTAAAACGAAGGTAGTTCACTTTATCGAGGAATTCACATTAGCGGAGACATAACTAGTTAGCATATTACAGCAATATAATAGTACAATTGTATTGGCATAATATGTAAATTAATAATTACAAACATATTTTTAAAGATAATAATTTGTATTTAATTATTTTAGTTGAAAAAAATGCCAAAATTGATCTTACAGTCCAGACTTAAAAATACATTGTTCAAGGGTATCGTGAATTCAATTCATATACATATTAATAGAAGCGTAGAAAAGAAAATATTTTAATTGTTTATTTATTTTTTTAAATTTAACATTATTTATTTTTCTGAAAAAAATTATGTTATTTTTGTCTGACGCAAAGCAGTGCAAGATAATTTTATTGCAGTACTCCGTATCTCGTGCAATGTTAATAAGGCGTTTGCGCTTATATTATTTTCCTGTGCCCAATCCATCAATATATTCGCGCTTTGTATAGCGGAAGTATGCGATACGATAGATCTTACTTCATCCTGATTTTCTAGACTTTCATCCTCAGAAGAACTATCGCATAAGCTATTTTTCTCCTCATGCAGCCATGATTGGATCTCACCATACGAAATTTCTGCATTTCCCAAAAGAGTGCAAAGAAGCTCTTGCACTTCCTGAATTGCATTTTCATCTGAATATGCAGCAAGCGATCCACTTTGAAACATTTTGCTATAGAAGAGCAATACAGACTATCCCAAGCTTGACGAACGTTTAACACTGCGTTTCGTAATGTGATGCTCTTAATTGCAGCTGCAATGTCTTCTTTTCCTGATGAAACAATTTCTCGAAGCAAACGTTTTTTGTAGTTGAGCTTAAATAAGTTAATAACGTTTTGATCCATAGGCTGAATCAACGCAGTGACGTTAGGTGGAAAGAACATAACAGTTATGTCTCCATTAGCAGTTGTTAATTTGTCGACAGCCGGATGACATGAGGCATTGTCGAGGAGTAAAAGAACTTTATTGTTTCGATTATTTTCTGTCGAAAATTTGGTTATCTATAGAATCCAACAAATAAGATAAAATTATATGTACATATCTGTACCAACTATTTTTAAAAAAATAAATGGACATACCTCTTTAACAAAGCAGTTATCAAACCAATCTTAAAAAATATCTTTCGTCATCCACGCATTTTTGCTGGATTTGTATGTAACTGGTAATTCAAATCCTTTGAAAATCCTAGGATTTTTAGCTTTTCCAATTATGAGTGGCTTGAGTCTCCAGGTTCGCATTCATAGATGTGCTATACATATGTAGATCTCTTTCCCCCAGGAATGATATTTCGTTTGTTTTGACGTTAAAATTTCAAACAAATGAGCATCAAATCATTGGAATTTATGAGTTTACATTATAGAGGCAAAATAATGCCAAGAAATTCACATTACAAGGGGCATAATATAAATTTTTGGTTGTTCATATTATCGAAGAATTCACATTTGCGGGGGGTCGAATTATTGAGGTACTCCTGTACTATATTATTAGAAAATAATAAAGTAAAAAACAGATTCTCAGTCTTGAATTTCTTGATTTTTATCAAAGCGTTAGCAAGTATGGGGCTGTAGTCATTCAGTTTAATCTAAATCACCGCTTAAGTAATGCCAAATTATGTATTATGCTGGAAGCCCATAATGTAAATAGGTATCGCAGCTGTGCTCAAAAGTAATATCTAAAAAGCTTCGCTTTTTCAACCTTTAAAAGATTTCTGGAGAACCATCCATCTTTCCATCTCCACGGCCAATGAACTGCCAAACCTTTCAGAATCAACCCCACAAACTTCGCTACCATCACAATTTCTTCAGATTATCAACTTATCCAGTCGTGAGGTGCGTCTAACGACATTACAACTTACCTTCCTTTTCCATTACTCATTCCTCTTCTCAGAAGGTTTCCTTCACGCATTCGTCTACTTTCGTCACAATGTCACCGTAAAAAAAGCATTGGCCAAGTATTGAGCGAATTTCTTCGGAAATTTCGTATTCGTTGTCCACTTTTAAGACCATCGTTAACAGGGCTGTGATGTCGTTAGAATGAGGTTCCTTTCTCCTTGAACATAGGCGGTAATCACTAAGTGTAAACATGGCTTTCACTTGATGGATCGTGCCCAGAATATTAACCCCCCCGGGCTATTACATCCCTTCAACATTCTAAGGGATGGTTATGGTATCTCGTTCGAAATTGTCACCGCCTTTTCCATTAGTACGTAATTTTTCACACCCTCTCTATTCAGACAAATAAATAAATAAGAAAAGGCAACAACGGAAAACAAGGTACAAAATAGGAACCGAAAAAAAAAATCCGAAAAGGAAATCCAACGAATTGCCTGCCAATTATGAAAACTTGAGGAAAGGTTTAGGGGTGAGTTTGAGATGACTCCATAATATACCAAAGCTGGCGTTCACCAAACCGCACAATTCATGCCATAGACATCCTTCGTCCTTCGGCCGATGACAGGACGAACACATAAAAAAGAAACCATATTTCAAAACTTCAAGAACTCCCTTTTTTTTATTTATTTGGAACTTGTTGTTAGTTACGATGTTACAACCTTCGTCCATTTTCTCTTTTCTAAAGAATTCTTTCTTCGTTTACTTCATATCCCCCTAGGGATTTCAATTTACCCTCGAAAAAAAAATGAAGAAAAATCCTGGAAAAGACCCCCTTGTAAGAAAAATTCCTAGGCTGCGGCCTTCTTTCACTTAATAAACTCCAGGTTTTCGGCAGGGCATGAGATTTTCGGACACACCAGCAGCGCCACTTGTAACATGTCCTTTTCGGTGGAACGAAGTGCCAGCCAATTCGAAATAAAAGGATGGATTATTGACCGCGTCCGGAAACCAAGCCTGCTGTCAGAGAAGCGGAGATTCATTGAAATAATGAATAAAAATGAGAAGGCTCAAGTATACAAGTCCAAAAAAGGACGAAAGACGGACCTTTTGACATCCTTCTAACTTACGGCGCCGTACCAAAGCTGCCTTTTCCAAAGAAAAGCACCACGACGACACACTCTCTGTTTGTAGATTTCGACGATTTGATCTTTTGCTTTTCAATTATTCAAATGAACCGCTGACGCCCTTACAACTTATGTTGGTTTTATAAATCGACTCGGGTATCTTGTACCTGCGGTTTTCCAGGTGAATTTTCCGGATATCAATTTATTATGTCGGGAAAGAAAAGGCTAGTATCGTTGCCGTCGTTGTCCTTTCGTGAAACGTACCACCAATGCGGGTAGATTGGGTCCTACTATCGCATTTAATGAATCTGGAAAATCTTTGCTTAAACGACCCAAACTAATTTCGATGGTTTTCACTGGGGGATGAGTTGGGATTTCCCTTCAGTTTTCAGCTCTTCATCGTTCGCTTGGTTAGCGTGGATCACTTTGATTTATGAATGTGCGAAATGTTGATGTAACTTTATCGGGCGGTTTCCAATTAGACAATGCTGGAATGACTCGGACAGATTTTTTTTTTGATGGATGAGCAATTAATTTATCATCTCCTTGAACGTAGAACAAGGTTAAGACTTAATATGCTTGATTTGTCATTTTATTAATTCAAAGGATTCGAATTTTACGGACAAAACGAGTGGTAGCCCTTATGCCATTTCTTAACTCGTTTCCTTGGGTACCTTTATTCAGACAACTGCAATTGCAAAAAAATACTTTATTATTAAAAAATAATAAAATAAAATTAAAAGAGGAACACCCAGTCTTGAGGTTTTTGTGATTCTGGTCTAAGTTCTCTAGAAACCGCGGTTATTAAACCCACTTAAACTTTCCACCATAAGCTTTCAATGTTCACTACCGGCTGCGCCAAAATATTGTTTTTCAATATAAAGTAGAATAAGAATCGGCATACATCCAGATGGCGTTGGAGCCATATTTTAAATAGTTTGGCGTTTCAGGTATATTTTAAACAACTTTTACATCTAGATATCGTTGGAGCTATATTTTAAACTAGTTCAGAAGAGCGTTCCCAGAAGAGAAATGAACGAACCAGTTCGTAGTCAGTCCCGCTCCTAGTTCGTTTGTATTCATTCATTACCGATTGTAAGTCAGTGGTAGAATATGCTTGTACGCGGATGACCTTTTTTTTGTTAGCTCATCACATTTTATCTTTTCTACTTCTATAGTGACGGGCTTTTTTTTAGGTCATCACATTGTACCTGAGGACCTTTTTTTAGGTCATCACATCGTACCTGAGGACTTTTTTTTAGGTCGTCGCATTGTACCTAAGGACCTCATCACTGAACTTGAATTTCGTTCTTTTAGTTCAATAAGTTCGCGAACTACTTCGTTCTTTAGTTCTTCCTAGTTCGCGGCTGAACTCCCGCGAACTAGTGAACTAAAAGAACAAACTAGTTCGCAAAATTTCGCGACTGATCGCTCCTTTCGGTGAACTAAAATGCGCAAGCCTATTTTAAACATATTGCTTCTGCGGAAGAACAATGGCAAAAATGCCGTTTATTCAATTGTTCAAAATCTGCAAAGTTAAAAAAAGGAAAAGGGTTGGTTTTAATATTGTAAATATTCTCTACTTTAAATCAGAAGCAAACACGAAATTCAAGTTGTGTCATTGATCCAACAGAAAACCTTAAAATTAAATAATGGAGCCCTTGTCTCCCTAGATATATATATAATATATAAATCTATTTTAATTGGATCGTTGTTCCAATGGAGATCAACAATACTTGGTACTTTTGTCGCTAATTTTAACTTAAATATAATAGCTCAAAGGTTTTGGTAGTTACGAATACTATAACGAGTTTGAGTACGACAAACGCGGTCGGACGGACAAAAAAATTGTTTATTTTAATCTTATAGTTTTTAACGGACCTTAATTAAAATAATAAATTAAAAATTTATTATATTATTTCACCACAAATATCCATTAAGTGCGGAATTCGTAATACAGAGCCGATACATTTGTTCAGTACTGATTCAATTAAGTTAAGCAGAACTTAGCCAGTACTGGAAAAATTTCGCTGTGCGAGTTATATCTGCTATTCTGTAGCCAGGAACTGACGGAATCCTTCCAGCCCTGCTTTAAAACGGAATGGAAGAACTGATCCCCTACCTACTGGAAATCTTTAGAGGGAGCTTTGCTCTGGGCTATATCCCAAGTACGTGGAGACAGGCAAAGGTGGTCTTCATACCAAAGATAGGCAAAAGATCACGCTCTGATCCAAAGTCATTCAAACCCATCTGCCTAACATCTTTCCCTTTTGAAAACCATGGAAAAGATAATAGTCCACTGTCTGAGACACGAAGCACTTAGCAAGAAACCACTATATGGGCCGTTGATTTTGAAAGTGGAATAAGTCACTTTTTCAAAAAAAAATTGTTGTGACATTGTTTTATACAACACGAAGCAACTTTTGAGAATCTATTGATGCAATTGTTTCATCACACTTTTAGCAAATAGTATAAGTAAATTTTCCCGAAAGTTGGTATGAATATTTTTAACCATGTTAAAACGCAAACCCTTAAGTATGTCGATTTAAATACGAAAGTGACTTATTCCACTTTCAAAATAAACGGCTCATATAGTAATCAATTTGCCTACCAAACCGGCAAATCGACAGAATCAGCACTCCTCCAAATTACAACGGAAATTGAGAAGGCAATTTTCGACAAAGAAATTGCGCTATGCGCATTTCTGGACATAGAAGGAGCATTCGACAACACATCCTACGACTGTATAAATAAGGCAATTGTCGACAGAGGAGTAGACTCTACCACAGCAAGGTGGATCGACCAAATGCTAAGTACACGGGAGATTCACACCGCCCTGGGAACGGACACCACAAGGGTTAAAGCAGGCAAAGGATACCCGCAGGGAGGAGTACTATCGCCCCTTCTATGGTGTCTTGTGGTAGACGACCTACTGAGCTTGTTCAGTCATAGCGGCCTTACAGTCCAAGGATATGCTGACGACTTAGTAATCATGATTAAGGGCAAGTTTGAGGAAACCCTCTATGACCTTATGCCGCAAGCACTAAGTAAAATATAAGCATGGTGAATGAGAAAGGCCTACAGGTCAATCCGGGTAAAACCATGATTGTGCCTTTTTCACGAAAGAGACACTTCAGCAAAATAAGATCGCTCATGATGTACGAGACGGAAATAAAACTCGCGATAGAAGTAAAATATCTAGGAGTAATTCTGGATCAGAAACTCCTATGGAACAAGCACCCGCAAAAAGTATCAGAGGAAGCCACTATTGCTCTACTCTTGTGTAAACAAGTCGTAGGCAAAACCTGGGGCTTGAAACCCAAAATAGCCTTATGGACCTATACAGCTACTGTAAGACCTATGATTGCATACGGAGTATGAGTATGGTGGCAAAGAACAAAACTAGTAAGCGCCAGGAGCAAACTGGGCAAGCTCCAAAGGTTGGCATATATCAACATGACAGAAGCAATGAGAACGTGCCCCACGGCAGCTATGGAGGTTGTTTTAGATCTGACTCCGCTGCACATCTTTATCGAATCGCAGACAAGATAAGCCGCGATGAGAAACGAATTAAACGACAACCCATCCAGAGTAAAAAGTGGACCTAATAATCTATCCAGACTTAGAAGTAGCATTCAAATGCTAGACATGCCTGAGGACCATATGACAAAGAGATATCGCTTCGAAATCCCTTTCAATTCCATAGTCTGTGACAGAGAGAACTGGGCAATGGACCCACCGCAGTTCGGACCGGATAGCATTGTATGGTATACCGATGGATCTAAGACGACTGAAGGCACCGGAGCTGGCATAAGCGGACCCTGCGCCAGGATAACGGAATCCCTCGGTGAATATCCCACCGTTTTCCAGACGGAGGACCATGCTATATCCACGTCCATAGAATAAACCTCGAAAGGGGTTACTCAAATAAGAATAGAGTCATTCTCACAGATAGTCAGGCAGCGATAAAAGCCTTGACTGTACACACAGTAAACTCAAAACTGGTGTGGGTATGCCAACAAAAATGACGTATCCTTAGTACGAACAACAGAGTCCTCTTGTACTGGGTGCCCGGTCATGAGGGCATAGAAATAGCAAACCAACTTGCAAGAGACGGAGCGGTCCGCCCTACTGGACCAGAGCCGTTCTGTGGAATCTCAACCTGAGGAACATAAGGGTATGGGAGGAACACAAGAAATGCCAACACTGGGCCACACTGCCCAGACTTAGACAGGCTAAAAGATTCATACCGAACCACTTAACTAAAAGAAGCAAATAGCTTCTACAGTTTGATAGAAACAAAGTAGGGATAATAACCGGAATACTCACGGGTCATTCGTGCTTGAAAGATCTTCTTAAACTGCAGGCAGAAACCTCTGAACATATTCTTTGCTGCTATGAGGCAGTCGCAACTCATCGCCACAAATGTTTCGAAGAACACTTTGTGGACCATAGTACCATTGCAAAAATAGACCTAGACCAACTAGATAAATTCCTAAGAGAAATAAAGATGAGCGAGGACTTCTAGGTTGTAACTGGAGAAAGATCTATGAGGTATAGCACAATAGACCACTGGTCCCTTCGCCTCCGATGAAATCTAATCTAATCTATATCTGTCTTTAAATTCTACTTCAGTACTGAAACACAGAACTTATTTACTACTAGCTAATAAATACTGATGCGATTCCGCTACAATATTGATAAAAAAAAATTTATCATCAGAAAAAGATAAAAAATAAATTTGGAAATTACTAAATTTGATATCGATCCAACAGCTCATGGCCAATAAACAATTTGAATTGATTAGATTTGAAAGAACAATTTCGTATAATGTTATGTGGCGTTATTTTCTACACTGTGCTATTGCTGTATACAAACTAAATTTTATTTTCACTAATTGATTAATTCAATGCGCTAAGAAAGTCACAGTGTCGTGTGAGGTAAACGCACCAGTTTTAATGCTGGCAGGTTCTGTAATCTATTAGATATTACTTCTACAGTAGCTTACCGGCTGCGCCAAAATATCGACTCCAATAGATCGTTCACAGAACATGCTTTAATAATAAATATAAATTTTAAAAATGCGTGTATCATATTTAAGGATATATTCACACAAGGACAGTTGTAGGACTCTCATCTATAAGGACGTGAACAAGACAGTGGGGCCAATATGTTTTCAGAAAATCCAAGCAGATAATAGTACAACATTATTCAAAGCGACTGACATCAGAATTGGACAATGTTGACAGGGTGTAGTGGCTCCTGCTTCGTAACGTTTCAAAAACCAATTAGTGTATCGTCTGGAAAAACCACAATAACAAAAATGGCCATCACGTCCTTTTATTCGCTGGCTTCTAAATGGTTTCTCCTACGCTCGAATAATAACTTTTTTTTTCTCCAATAACTTTACAATTCGAGTAATTTTCCTGACACATCCATAACGGAAGCGTTCAGGGAAAATATTAATAGTAGCAGAATGAAAAACAGTGCAGAAAGAAAGGAAACAGGACGACCAACTCGTAGCACTTTACTGTCTCTTGCAGCATCAAAGTTGCCTGCGGGAAAAGCGGAAAATGCACGTCATCGTCGCCTTTTCAAGCCATCATATTATTCTTGGCTCTGAAGTTTGATAGCGTTTCATATCGCGCACACTGCTAGCTACTGTGTTCCCAGCTTGCTCTATGTTCACTTAGAAGGTTCTAAGGACTCTTCACTGTTTGTATCCATGGAGAGTAGAGGAGTACGACGAAATGTTCCTGGAAGTCGTACAGTATGCACCATCGCGGAGGTGAAGTGAATCCTTCTACATTCAATTCCATGTGTAAAGTGGTCTGTTCTGGGATGAGGAAGCCTCAGGATGAGGACTCATCTCAGTCGCTATACTGCATAGATTATAAAGACATATGGAGACACGAACACAATAGTGTCCTTTATCGTATTCTGTTGGTTTTCGTCGCCTCTCTGAATCCAATCCTGAAGCCATAGAGGAGGAAATAAACAATGTTGACGCGATTGTCAACCCTGCCTTCCACCACTCCGACACATATACACTTTTATTCCACCCGTTCAATCATATTTAATGTAAGCTCATGCTAATACATCTGTAGATAAGCAAGGAAAGTAGACAAACAAAAACAGAATTTATTTACCCCCCGAAGGCTTCCTTAGCGTAGGAGCTGATTTTCGTTGAATAGTCTTTTATACGTGGAAGAGCTCAGGATTGATCAAATGGGGATTAGTCTTCTAGCTACCTTAGCGAAGGATATGCCAAAAAAAACTTCCCTATCTTAGATCGGAAATTTTCCAGTTGGATTTTCACCGATGTTGGTCAGTCGAGAAGTTTTAATTAAATAAAACTTCGGACGACTTACCATATCCTGGATAGTGATTCCATGTACCAACAGAAACATCAAGTCAGAGTGGACACGGTGAAGCTTCGTGTCAGACCAAAGTAAAACAGAAACTTAAACAAGACAGGGAATTTAACATCGACGGATTGTTTTAGAAGCAAACAAAGACAACACCAGAAGGGTAGGAGTTTGCTGTGGTAATCTCACTCATCGTCAACCCCTAGACACCAGTCCACCCAAAAAGGAAGCCTTTTCCTTCGGATGACGCGCGTTCCACCAAATCCCGACAACATCCCTTCAACATTTGTTCTACTTCAGGCATATCCTCTTTTACGCAAACAAGAGATTGCCCTCGTCCTGACGATGCCACCGGTGCCATACTATTCATTCTCACTAAGATCTCTAATACTACCAATTACTATAATGAAATCAGAGAGGACAATGTCTGGGATTAAAGTGGTAAATAAAATCTGCTTCCACAGATCCTTCCGTATCACTTAGTGCTTATAGTGCATAGGGTAGTAGTAGGTAAACTACCCCGGAGGCGGGCAGAAATACTCAACTATTGTAACGGTCGGTTGTGCGTTCGAAACGACTTAAGGTGGGGTTGATCACCGTACCACACAAATCGGCCTAACAGCCCAGCTATACCGGCACAGAAGTTGCGTTTATTAAATCTATTAGGCGATGAAGACGATTATATCGGAGGTGTACGGAATAGACTAGCCAGGTCCGACCCCGATACCGAAGCCATGATAGTCCTCTTCAGAACGTTCGTTTTCTTAATATGATGAGATTAGAATTCCCTGGCTCTGATTTTAATTACAACGGATTTACCTGTTTTTATAGGATCCAAAAATGGACATCGAGTTCGGCTTACCTGCAAAACGATAAGAAAATGTCTGGTTAGAAATTGTTTTCTATTTCGAAATTAATTAGTTTATGTGTGGTTATGGTCAATAAGCTGTTGAATTTCAGAGTGACTTTAAGGACTCTGGCTGGTAATTGAAAGATTCCTTGGAAACTAGAAGATTTGCTTCGGAGAAAATTAAGACTTGGTGTTATGGGCAGGATTTTAATGGTGTACTGGAGTAGGATTAAGGACATGTCTTTTCTCCTTAACTTTCGAATCGAGCTTATGTTGGGTTGTTGCTACTGAAATTATGCCACCCTGGATTCTGGAGGTTTTTAAGTTCCTTCTACTCCTCTGTGACCGCAGGTATGTTCTACCGAAATGACTGTCTGAATTCACTCTAAGACCGTGACCAATTAAATAGGCATCGGCATTTTTGAGGTAAGAAAATGTAAAGTGCAGTCCTCTGATTTTACAACAAAACATGTTTTTTTAGACCTTCCTGCTCATTCGTGACATTTAGGTTAGGTTAGGTTCAGAAGAGTGGACTGTAGCATTGTGCCACAACCCATCACGAGAGGTCACTGTGGATCCATTTTGGGACCCTCGTATAAACCGGGCTCTAGACTATTGATTCCAAATATTGATAATCTTTATGAAGAGAGTTGGGTTAGGTTATAGTGGCAGCCATCCAAACTATGGCTCGACTCACTTAGACCATTCGGTTGGTCCATTGTGCCGTGACACCTTAATGAAGTCCCATATAGGGAGTTATCGTAGCATTGCTACAGGGAAAAAGCTAGTCGAACTAGCCCCAGATGCGAATGAACTTAGCTAGTTCATCAAATCGTTCTCCAGCCATGTTCCCGAGTCTGGAGAAGAAGTAGCTGCCCATGGCTCTGAAACTACAGCTGGCTAGCTGGGGACACTCACAAAGTAGCTGCCTAACGCTCTCTTCTTCTTCTTCACTTATGCAGCTTCTGCAGTAGTCATTATATTGAACGCCTAAGCGTTGTGCATGTCTGCCAAAGAGACAGCGCCCCGTTATGACTGCCATAATGTTACGGGTCTCTATACGACTTCTTTTCAGAAGATCGGCAATCCTTCTAGGATGTATCACTGGCCATAGCTGTCTGGAGGTTTCACACGTCGTTGTTTGAACCATCTACCATTGGGTTGCTCCATTGCCTTCCTGTCAAGATTACTCTTGACGTAATTGAGCGGTATTTTCACCGCTTGGGTTGCATGTATAGCAGCCATTTTAGATCCAGTTTTAGCCAGCTCATCGGCTACCTCATTTCCTGGTATACCTTTGTGTCCCGGAACCCAGCACAGGAGAACCTTATGAGCTGCGCCCAATGTTTTCAGACGCTCCCTACACTCCATCACTAGCTTTCAGACGCTCCCTACACTCCATCACTAGCTTTGACTTGACTAGGTTGGAGCTTAGAGCTTTCATTGCTGCTTGGCTGTCTATATACTCGTAAATCTTTATACACGACTCTTCCGGAAGATTTATAGCGGAATTTAGTATGTCCACTGCACTACGAGTACTTACGGCAAAAACCTCGGCTTGAAAAATAATGCAGTAATCCGGCAGACGAAAGGATACTTCAATATTCATGTCGGCTGAGAAAATCCCTGCCCCTGTTCCAGTATCCATTTTTGACCCATCCGTGAATATAGCAACTTCAGATTCCCTTATCACTTTTTGATTATCCCAGTCCCCCTAGTAGGGAAAAGGGTATGGAATCCTGTATCGAAGCTGAAAAACGGAGTTATATAGTCGGTGAGTTCACTAAGCCCACAATCTGGAAATAATGAAAGAACTTTGCTATGTCCATAATCCGCAGATTTCCAGCAGGCACCAGACTCTTTTAGTCTCAGGGCGCTCTTGGCAGCAGCATTCATGATTTGAATATCTATTGGCAGCAGAAGTGGCATAATCTCCATTGCAGCTGTTGGCGTTGATCGCAAAGCGCTCGTGATGCCTAAGCAAGCCGCTCTCTGCACTTTCGTTAGACCATTCTTGTGCACGCTTTTGTCCAGGGCTATCCACCATACCAGGCCACCATAAAGAAGAATGGGCCTTACGATAGAGATGTACATCCAGTGAACCATTGCTGGCTTTATTCCCCATTTCCTGCCAAAGGCCTTCTTGCAAGTATAGAAGGCAATTGTTGCTTTCTTGATGCGCTCATCAAGGTTTCTCTTCCAGTTAAGTTTAGCGTCAAGAATAATTCCTAGGTACTTAGCTTCAGTTTTAAGCTCCAGAATGGTATATCTTTGGAATTGTAAATGGGGGTATTGCTCTCTTTCGAGTGAAAAGAACCAGCTCAGTTTTTGTAGGGTTAACCCCCAAACCACAACTCGCCGCCCATTTGTGCAATTTCCGTAGTAGCTCCCTGCACTAGTTCCGCTATGGTGGTTAGAAATTCGCCAGATACCTAGGTCATCAGCGTACGCTACCACTTTGATCCCGTCCCTCTCGAGCTGGAATAAAATAGGATCGACAACTAATACCCAAAGTAGAGGTGATATAACTCCCCCCTGCAGGGTACCTCTGGACACAGTTCCAGATATTTCATTCTCTCCAATGGATGCATGTATCATTCCACTTTCAAGCATGCCGTCGATCCAGTTGGTAATGCCCAGATCAGCCCCTGATCTCTCAACGTTATTAAAGGCTCCTTCAACATATAGAAAGACAACCATTGTGTATTCTTTATTATGCAGCGTACTCTCTATGGTCCTTACTACCGATTTACCTTTCGTGTACGCATGTTGTGCTGTAGAGAGAGTGTTTACGTCCAGATTGCATCTAATGGAGATCTCGAGCAACCTTTCTAGGGTTTTCATCAGAAAAGAGGTTAAGCTAATGGGTCTTTGGCCATTGTGTGGCCTCATTTACCCGCCTTCGGTATAAATATTACTTTAACCCGTCTCCAAGCAATCGGAACGTACGAGTAGTAGAGGGTAGGCCATCTAGTGGTTTCTTTTTAAATCATAGGTTATTTTGACACTGAAAGCTGTTTCCCGCTCGAAATCTTGACAGAAAGTCAGTATCATAACTCCGCGGAACGAAATGAATCGCTTTACGCTTGAACAACGTTGGGAAATATTGAAAACTTATTTCCAAAGTGAGTGCTGTGTAGCCCCTACAGTGCATTTTTTGAAAAGAAGTTTTGGCCGAAATGGAGCACCTACCGCGCCTGCTGTACGCAAGTTTGTGCAAAAAGTTCGTGAGCCTGGCATGCGAGTGGACAACACTCATGGCCCCCGTCGTCGTACGGTGCGCACAGACGAGAATGTGGCTGCTGTAGCCGAGAGTGTGAGACTCACTCCACGAACATCAACTAGCCGTCGATCTCAACAGCTCAACATTTCACGCACTAGCCTGAGGAGAATTCTGTACAAAGATCTCGGATTATTTGCTTATAAGGTCCAATTGACTCAGCAATTGAAGGCGCACGACCATCCGCTTCGTTATCGCTTCGCAATTTGGGCCTTAGAGCAGCTTGAATTGGACAACGATTTTGGGCGAAAAATCATCTTTTCTGACGAGGCGAATTTTCATCTCGGCGGCTACGTTAATAAACAAAATTGCCGCATCTGGGGCTCGGAAAACCCGCACGTTATTGTCGAGAAGCCAATGTATCCATAGAGAGTGACAGTTTGGTGCGGATTGTGGAGTGGTGGCATCATTGGACCATTTTTCTTCGAAAATAAGGCTGGGAACAACGTTTCGGTCAACGGTGAACGTTACAGAGCCATGTTATCCGACTTTTTTTTACTGAAATTGAAGACATGGATTTGGACGACCTCTGGTTCATGCAGGATGGCGTGCCATGCGATACAGCACATGCCACAATCGATCTTTTACGCACCAAATTCCCATATCGTGTTATCAGCCGTCTTGGCGATGTCAATTGGCCGCCTCGGAGCTGCAATTTGAACCCTTTGGATTTTTTTTTTGTGGGGAACCGTGAAGGACCGATGTTATGCCAACAATCCAGAAACGATTCAAGCACTTAAGGCCAATATCATCCAAGCAATCCGTGAGCTATAGCCCGAAACCATCGACAAGGTCTTGGAAAATTGGAGTGACAGAATGCGCTACTGCGCAGCCAGCCGAGGCAGCCACTTGAACGAAGTTGTGTTCCATCATTAATGGGAATGTTTAGTTTTACTAATAAAGCCATAATACATGGGAAAAAATTTAATTTTGTTCATTTTATTGCATTTTTAAAAAGAAACTTGTATTTGGTCCACCCTGTATAAGCAGCTTTTATAAATAATTAATGGCCAAGGGATAATTGCTTCAAGAATTTTCTGAAGCATTATGGGCAAAATTTCATCCATCCCTGGTGATTTATACGCCGCGAAGGATTGAATAGCAATAGTTCTCACCATAGAGGCATCCTCGCAAGTTTTGATAGATCGGTCAAGGATAATTGCTCTAAGTACCGATATCTGGTACGAGCCAGACTTTCGCAACCACACACTAGATGCTCCAGTGTTGGTTCTACATTCTCATCACCAGAGCGACACAGATCAGCCATGTCTCCCAAAAGGACAGTGTCCCGTTAAGACCCGTAGGAGTTGTCTCCATATGTTCCTGCCCAAAGGCAAAATGAAGCTAGAGTTCCTCTTATCAAGTTTCGGCCAGCATATACTTGCTTGTCGGCAACCTGAGAGATTCACCCATGTCCCTCAGTCTGTCTAAGCCCTTCTATATCAATCATTCCCTTTACACGTTCAATGGGACATAGAACCGACTCATCGTCCAACTCTATGCTCATCTCCGACCCTCTTCTGGCGAGATCATCTGCCTTTTCATTTCCAGGGAAGTCACTGTGACCAGGAATCCAACTGATCTTCAGGTTGGTATCCAGACCTACCATCTGCAATATTCTTTTACATTCGCCCACAAGTCTGGATTTGGTAATGTGCGCATCAACATCCTTGATAGCAGCTTGGCTGTAAACATCGTGACATTTAAGTACTTATTAGTAGTTCGCCTGAATTCACTCTAAAATTGTAGCGAATAAAATCATTGGGATAAGACAATTTTGGTTGCAGTATAGACCTCTGCTTCTATGTACAACGAAAAACGTTTGAATTTTTTCCAGACTCATCTGTGAACGCTGTGCAATGATCGTCTGTATTCGCTCTAAAATTATGGCGAATTAAATAATAATATTGTTGCGAGCTAGGGGTTCGCCGGGATTTCAAGTAAAACACAATTCGTTTAAAATCAAAATAAGTGTTTATTAATTATTCGCACTTTAATTCTATTCGCACAATAATTCTCACTGTATGGCAACACTGCCCGCTTATGTATATATTTCGCTTGACTTGATCACTTTCGCTTTCTACCAACACGGTCACTTATACACGCTGGCTGTCACAGGCGACGTAATAAAAATTACTATGTCCCCACGCTGAAAGCTTTACCTGCTTTTATACTACATGTCTGTAGTCGAGACTGGTCTTGAATCTTCGTTCGGTGGTGTGTGTAGAGGGTTCTAGTGAGCTTGAGATCTTTCGATTTTGATCATCTACGCTGTTCTAGTACCTTCGATAAGAAGGGAGGTACAATCGTGTTGTTTCGCCTTATATACTTCAACTAGGTTTCTGATTGGGCTATTTTGCAGCTAGGTATTCGGTTGCTGCTGTTTCCCTTATTCGTAATCGATCGAGTTGCGCGGTTGCCAGGTTTACATGTAACAATATTATAGTTTCAGAGAAAGAACCTCGCCAGGTTGACTACTTTTACAGTAGTACAAGGCATTTAAATTTTGTTCATCAGTGACCACATTTGATGATCGTCGTCTCTAAAAAAACAACAATTTTCAAAATATTGCTTCGATTATGCCAATTCATTGAATAAAGCTAAATTTACCTGATATTTATCCTTTTTTGTTGAAAAATACCCGGTACTTACCAGATATTTACTACCCATGAAATACCCATCTACCTATGAAAGGTCAAATCAAACGCAAGAACGAAAGCTGTCTAGAATCGAACACATGAAAAGAATCTCCCCGAGAAGAGACTATTGAATCAAATTAAATAGACGCTATAAGTGACAAGTTGATTGATACATGAATCCTGTCCTCTTCTATCCGGCGAATATGCCGTCGAGTATAGCTAATTGAATTTACTGTACCGCAGGATACTTGTCAATAAAAAAAGGCGAAACAGTGCTATGAACGAAGAATGGTTGAATCGAAATTCCAATAATAAAGCGAAGGATCTGTCAAACGCGAAGTTCGTTCTGCCACTTATCTTTTGCCCCGTTTTAACAATTCCTACAAACAAATATAAGCACCTTTACAGTCGTCCTTTGCACATTTTCCATCCCCCTTCGAACAAACTTACTTACACAGGGGGCTTCCAAACGATTGACATAGCGTCACATGTCGCCCTATAACTTCGGCAACATTTCAAATCCGTCAGCACCAGGATTAGCCCGTAAGGGTGCTGAAATATTTCACGGGGTTCTTTTTAAGGACGCCTTATTGTTGAATGTTCCCGTCTCGTAAAGCAGTGCGGTAACAAATGCCCGGGCGAAAGGCTTTCCGATTCCATTCCAAGGATCAAATCAAGACTGACAGACGTGGAAAATAAAATCTCGGAATAATGGCTCCAGGAGCATATCAAAAATCCTGAAGGCTATGTGATGGCTATACCGACACGCTTCCTGCAAATATTTCCCGGGAAATCTTATTCATTCGCCTGAGTGGTAATTTCTGGCTGGCAGGCGGGAGGGACGTAGGACCTAAAGAATTTATCTTCCGGTAAATGGTATGTAAATCACATTACTCTACTGCCACCTGTACGAACCCCGGATGGAACTTATTTGCTTGCCAATACTTCACAATTCACATCCTTACCGAAATGAAATGAACTTCACTTCACTCCCGGGTGTTGAATCCATCCTTGAAAATTGCCAGTAGATCCAGTCGGGAAGAGCCTTAAAGAGTGTTGTAGAACCCTCCGCTGCCGAAAAAAAAACACCCCTAACGATAACGTACTGTTGTAGACTGATTTGATTAATTCGCTGGCAGCTTGAATATGAGAAAATTTTGAGGAATACATTGCGGTTTGAAGATGTTTTCCGCCGCACCCTCTTCTTCATTTTCATCCCTCGCTACGTCCATCATAAAGGCAAGAAAATTCCCACATTTTACTCATTGGGAAGATTTCGGGCAACTTAATTTATGCGATTTATTACACCGACTGAATGGTTGCTATATCGCCTATTTTCAACTGCGTAAAGTGATATGAAATTTTTGTGGTTTCAATTTAAATGGGGGGGTTGGGAAATTTTTGATTATATGGATATGGAGTAAATTTGCGGGGGTTCATTATACGTCAGCGGCGAATATTTCAAATTACGTGGATTTACATCAATCTGTTTGGATTTAGACATGAGATGCCTCAGTCGGCACATGTACTTAAGAGAAATGTAACAGATGAAGCAAAATACTTTTGACCTACTTACTATTTATAAATTGCTACAAAGTCGAGCTCAATTAATCTCTTTGAAGTGCTCACTCCCTCTACTCAGCAGTGCGTATCCGAAAGAGAATTACCCTCGAGAGAAGCTAAGTAGTAAATTTACAATGGGCTTTGCTTCTGAAAGCAACTCTAAGGTAACAAAACGGATTTCCAGTACTGATAAGGAACTGAAAATTTGTTCCTAAACAGAACTACAATTAAATCAAATAGAAAATTCCTGTTATTTCTTATTATATCGTTACGTGTAAGCCTGGCCACCGCGCAACTCGATCGATTACGAATAGGGAAACATCAACAACCGAATACCTAAGCTGCAAAGTAACCAAATCAAATGCCTAGTTGAGTAAATAAGGAGAGCGGATCAACACGATTATATCCCCACTCTAATCGAATGCTCTCCAATGTACTAGAACCAAACGAAGATCAAAATCGAAAGCTCTAAAGCTTTCGAGAAGATTCCACATACATCACCGAGCGAACATTTAAGTATATCCTAGACTGCAACCGGCTACTATAAAAGCAGGTGAAGCTTTCAGCGAGGGGGATAGTAATTTTGATTACGTCGACTGTGACATCCAGCGTGTATATGCGACCGTGTTGGTAGAGAGCGAATGTGATCGAGTCAAGCGATATATGGTATAAGCGGGCGGTATTGCCATACAGTGCGAATAGAATTGAAGTGCGAATAATAAATTATCACTTATTTTTATTTTAACCGAATTGTGTTTTACTTGAAATCCCGGCGAACCCCTAGCTCGCAACAATATTTATGAACGGGTCTATAAAGTTGGAAGGTATGAAAAAACCGCTTTAACCCATTCCCGTCATATGGCATCACTAAACCATGGCACTTAAAAGGAACACGCTGGTGTTTGTCACCTATCAACATTTTACCAAGAACTAATAATTTTTTTTCTTGATAGTAGCCTACCACACATCTCAGCATAATACGCGTTCCGGACGTCTACTCAAAAATAATAAAGACGCATCCAGACTCTTGGCAGGTTTTTATACTCTAGATGGAGGAGGACCAGTAGGTACTGTGCAATTGCAGAAACCATAGATTCGTAGTTAATGCAAAATTAAATTCAATTCTGGTACAGGAAACCCATCAATCATTGGAAATGACACAAAAGCAGCGAAACACGAGACAAAGCTGCGGAGCGATTGACGAAGCAGCGAAGCCAAGGCATAAGCAGCGTAGACAGAAGCAGCGACACACAAGACACAAGCAGCGTAGCCAAGGCAGGGGCAGCGAAGCCAAGACAGAAGCAGCGAAACCAAGACAGATGCAGTGAAGCGCAAGACAGAAGCAGCGAAGCACTAGACGAATGCAACCAAGCCAAGACAGAAGCGGCGAAGCGCGAGAAGAAGCAGCGAAGCCAAGACAGAACGGGAGCAGCGAATCCAAGACAAAGCAGCGAAACAGATGCGAGCGCAGCAGTACCAAACAGATACAACAGACATAGCGAGCGTAGAGCCAAGCGGCGATAGTGCACAGAGCGAGCCGAGACGAGCGGATTATGCAAACGAATACAAGATGACGATCAGCAACAGGGTCAAGTTAAGGCAAGCAGAGTCATGCCAGGAGTCGGGCTAAAACCAGCTACGATAAGCCACGACGAACTTCGCCAACACCACGACAAGCAGACACAGCGCAGCCGAGACGAATGAAGCAGAAGCCACACAGAGAGACGAAGAAAGGGAAGGACGAAAACAGGGTAGGACGAAGACAGGAAAAAAAAGCAAGGGCCACACGCGGAGACGAGACAGGGAAGGACGACGACAAAGAGAGCAAAGGTCACACAGAGAGACGAAGACAGGGAGAAAACAGAGCAGAGAGGGTCAAGGCAAGGCAAGTGAAATCGTACCCGCAGGACTACAAATCGAATCACGTTGAGCAGAGGCAGCAATCAGAAGCAAGTCAAGGCGAGGAGAGCAGACGCGCGGACGCGAGCAAGGAGAAAATCCAAAGGAAATCAACAACTTGAAATATATCACACCAATTAGTATTAATAATAATAATCAATAGCGCAACAGCCCAAATTGGGCCTAGGCCTTGAAGTAATGCTAGAGTTATTTCATTACTAGACCAACGGAACACTAGGAGGTGAAGTGGTCAGCCACACGCTCGTCCGTGATTATTACCCCGATTTTAACTCAGGTACTCATTTACAGCTGAGTGAACTGGTAGTCCGGCACCCAATCTCATTCTCGAAAATTACTTGTCGCCAAGCAGATTCGAACCTGATACCAGGTGCACCGAAGGCAAGTGCTCTAGCCACTAAGCCTCCCAGACTACTAATTAGTATTAATAAAGTGAAGTCAATCAAAGAAACAAATTATTTTGTAATGAACACTGGCACCCGTTGAGCATACCCCGGAATTTGAGTCGTTACACTATGCATCAAACAAAGAGCAAGCTCAAAAATGCAACAAAATCGGTATGTGTTTAAGTTCCTCAATAGGTAGAAACCCCTCTTTTAGGAAAATAATCAGAAAAGAAATCCTGGTTTTCACTTTCAGTTCAGTTTTTGAGTAAGAAAAAAAGTAGTCATCATTATTCAACAATACATGGTTCCAAGAAGAACGAAACTATGTTGAACCTATTTTGAAAATCGAACCAGCTACTGCTAGATCAAAAGAGCTTTGAAATGTGTCCAAATAAAATTTTGCCCACTCACAATGAAAAAAGTGACAAAAGCTAGAGGTCCAAAACATTTGTAGACTGGGACTCCTATTTAAAATCCCAAACAAACTTCAATAAGGAACTTTAAATTCCCAAAAGATGTTCTTGGAAAAAGTTCTAGAAAAATTTAACTGATCTTCAAAGCAACTCTGGAGTACTTTGTGTAATCGTCAAGGAGCTCACAAATAATATTGTGTCCTAGAATATCCTGAATGTAGCTTAGTTGCTAGATAGAGGCTTCCTTGGCTCCTCAAAAGCTCGAAACTCCTCTTTCAGAAAAATAGTCAATCTTTCACAAAAATAATCAGAAAAGAAGTCCTGGTTTCACTTTGAGCCCTCAGTAAGGAAAAGAGTAGTAATCATTATTCAACAATACATGGTTCCAAGAAGAACGACACTATGTTGAAGCTATTTTGAAAATCGAAGCAGCTACTGCAAAATCAAAAGAGCTGTGAAATGTGTCCAAATAACATTCTGCACACTTACAGCGAAAAAAGTCACAAAAGCTCGAAAAGTATAGGTCTAAGCCATCTGTAGACTGGGACTCCTATTTGAATTCCCCAACCAACTTCAATAAGGAGCTTAAAATTTCCAAAAGATGTTTTTGGAAGAAGTTCTAGAAAAAATTAAACTGATCTTTAAAGCAACTCTGGAATACTTTATGTAATCTTCAAGAAGCTCACAAATGAAATTGTATCCTAGAATATCCCGAATGTAGCTTAGTTGCTAGATAAAGGCTTCCCTGGCTCAGTAGAAGTTTATTGCTATTAGTTTTCCTTCAGCATATGGGTGTACCCCCAAATCAATCTAGAATCTAGAAATGAACCCCAAAGTAAATTCTTTGAATCAAGTTACTCTCTGTCTCACCGAATTCTGGATTCAGGTTTGAACTATTTTCTGCCCATTCAGTTTTTCGTTGTCCTGGTGAAGCCCGCGTTGAGCGGTTTTGGAATCCCTTCTTTTTATGTTTACATTCACCTCTGTGTCTGGAATGGTCTTTCAACTTTAAATTAATTTTTGAATTTTGGACTAATTGACGTCACCGTCGGCAGGCTGGAGTGACATAGTTTAATTTTTCAAGCCAAAGATGACTCTTTTCTCAAACTCTCTGTCGTTTGTATTTTATATCACTCCTGATGTTTCTCAGGGCTTAATACTAAGAGCCTTCCTATGCTCCCTACTTTTTAACGAACTGCTCCTATATTTTCATTCTCTGTCCTTGTGCTCTGTGCATATGACCTACAAAACTACAGGGTGACATCTTAAACTGTCTTCTATTATATTATAATCTGATCTTAATGCGCTTTTTGAAACGAAAGCCTGACATGCTACAGTTTGTTTCCCCATCATACCCAACTTATGGAAGTGACCTCGATGCCTCTCTTTTATCTATCACCTAGTGACCTACTTCAGTAGATGGCTTAACTCAAATGACTCGAATCGGACACATTTAACGTGTGCTGTCACTACCCCAACCCTCCACCTGACAAGGACATTGTACGAGTATCGACGACTCACACGAAACTTAATCAAGTAAAAAATTCGCTTTACGAGTACCGAGTGATCCCATATGTGAACCTTCTGGTATGCCACCTACGCCGGACTCGAATACAACAAATTGAGCTTTAATATACGCACATCCGGTCCGTTTCCAACTGAAATCGGGAGTTAAAAAAACCGGACTAAAATGACCAACCTACAGTTGCTCCAGTTTCCCTATACACGTAAAAACGAAAAACGCTGGTCTACGTCACAACCTACCCCGCGTGGATGGAAAAGATATGACAACAGCAGAAACTATGTGTAGGTATGTTGCGAAAATCGTGGATATTTGTTCACCGGTTTCCGCCCGAACGAAGAGTATTTTTCATTTTCCGGCGGAAAACTGCCCTTCTAACATCGAACCATCTGTCACTCAACAAACATCAGATTTACTTTTTGCGATATTTTAGTGTCCGTTCTATTGTCGAGGTCCGGCGAGAGACCGACAATTTTGCACCCATCATTGTCACCACCATCCCCCGGCGTCAAAGTCATCCCCCCTCCAAACCCAGTTCACCCCCAACTCAAATCCGAAATAGTCCTTTGTTTTTGCTCGGTTTGTGACCATTTTAGGTAATTTCTGCTGTGAAACGAAATTTTTTTTTATTGTCCTCCCCGCACAAGGATATGGAAACAGAAACAGTTGGGGGTGGCAAACGCTAGGGTTCAAAGTCAGAGGGGTGGTGATGAGATATTTTGGATGTAGCCTTAGGTCAGTGTTTCGTAATGATGTTGGCCCGTCGTCGTAGTCGTTTTTGTAAGTATGACCTGGGAGGGGGCGAGTGGATCGCGGTAGAAGGGTTGGGGGTTGAAAAGCCAATATAGAGAGCAGGATACAAACAATAGCTAGGTTTCTGATGGGCCTGCTGAAGTTGTGATGGAGGTGCAAAAGGATTTCCAAAGTTGACACAATAAAAATGAAATGAAGAGACCGAAGGGGTTGGTGTTTTTGTTTCGAATTGACTTATTTTATTTGTGACATATGATTCGAGGGTCGAGGAAGCAGTTTGGTGTGTCGGTAAAGGTTTAATCGGGGAATAATAAAAGGAAGCAGATTTCGAGTTCATTCTTCTTTATTAGGGGTGACGTCGAGAAAACACCTTTTAACACAACATTAAATTGTTGGGATGACTTTTCAAACTAACTACTGTGAATCAGTGGCGACTGTTCAGGGGGAATGGTTCTTCACGCCCATTCAGTCCCCTACAGATTGTAAAAATATTCCTTCTTCCCAGACTGGCAATCTACAAGAGTATACAACAGTGAAGGTGATGCAAAGAGCTGAACGTCAATCGCGTTCAAATATGCATCCAAACAACGCGTTGCTATAGCAAGGGTAGAATTGTAGTGAACGCGACGCTCGCGCGTTAAGCGACGCGACGCGATGACAGCTGATTTGAATGCATGTTAGCGAGTGCAAGCAGTTGCAGTGATATCGTATCGCTTTAATCGAGTCGAGATCTTATTATTAACAACTTGAACTTGTTTCTTACTCAAGACTAAATTTGGAATAATAAAGAACGCGACGAGCGCGCGTGCAGCTATGCGACGCGATGACACCTGACTAGAAAACATGTTAATGAGCGTAACCACTTATAGTGATATCGCATCGCTTTGGGCACGACGTTTCGATAGCCAATTTTCTAATTAAAAAAAAAGACTACACTTGGAATAATAAAGAAAGCGACGCGCGCGCATGTCGCTATGCGACGCGATGACAGCTGATTAGAATACATTTTAATGAGCGGAACCACTTATAGTGATATCGCATCGCTTTGGGCACGACGTTTCGATAGCCAGTTTTCTAATTTAAAAAAAAGACTAAATTTGGAATAATAAAAAACGCGACGCGCGCATGCTGCTATGCGACGCGATGACAGCTGACTAGAATACATGTTAATGAGCATAACCATTAATAGTGATATCGCATCGCTTCGGGGACGACGTTTAGATAGCTAATTTTCTAATTTAAAAAAAGATTGGAATAGCAAAGAACGCGACGCGTGTGCGTGAAGCTAAGCGCCGCGATGACAGCTGACTTGCATATAGCCAATTTTCTAATTTTGTTGCGCGTGTACTGTGATTTTGATACGTGTGTAGCTTTTATTTTATTTTCTGCAATGGATTGAGACTGGGTAGTAAAAATCACGAGTGAATGAGGTAATACGGTCGCAGGTTGATGAAACATATTTTGGTTATCGTGAATATTAATAACATTAGGTTTATTACTATTTATAATGAAATTGCAACGCTTCGCTCGCGCCGCTTGGATAGCACATTTTCTAATTTCGTTGCGCGCGTGAACCGATTTTAATGTTTTATTTTTGTTTTCTAATCTCGTCACGTTCATAAATCGATGGCGATACGGTCGCAGTCTACTGACAAAATATTTTGGTATTCGTAAATATTATTTGACAAATGTGGTAAGGAATTCAAAGCGCTCAAAATGAAGTTATAGTGAAAACGCGCTCGCGGGAAGCGATATGACGCGTTGACATCTGAATAGAACGCATTTTCGTACTATGATATCGCGTCGCTCCAACGCGTTGCTTTTATAATTTCGTCGCGCGTGTAACGCAATTTAGATTTAGATAAATTTTGTTACAACAATAGACGGGAAACGCTTAACAAATATCGAAAAATGAGTGACTTGCTGTCAATGATCTGGGTGAAACTTTATTATTTTCTGGTCAAAGTTCGCGAGCGGTCAAAGTCGGAGTATATCATCAGTTGTTTCGAAATTATGAGGTTTCTTGGAAAGTTAGTTTTGTTCTTAAAAAAAAGATAGATATTTTTAGCCGATTAAACATTGAAAAAGCCCGTGTATGGTAGACTATTCGAATTTCGGTATATACATATATATTATTTACACCACCTTAGGGGTAAAATTTCAAAAAATCCTGAAAACGCTTTCTAGATATTTATATGAAGAAGCCGTAGAATAAAAATGAATACAATATTTGGGAAGACCTAATAGATATTACGAAAACCGTGAAAATATATGCATTCCATTTTTCAAAAAAACTAGAACCTCACGACATTCTTTCATTCTTCGTCCAAGACTTTACAATAATATTGATTTATAAGTGTAAAGCAAATTTTATCAGGTCATAACTTCAAAACTGTGCTCAAGAAATATGTAAACGAAAACCCGAAACTTTTTGACGAGCTCATAAGAAATAGTACGTAAAACTTGGCTAGTCCTATTTTAAGCATCTATGAAATTTTGAATTATTATTGTTATTATTTTTTATTATTATTGTTTTTTATTACTATTATTTTTTATTATTATTATTTTTTATTATTATTATTTTTTATTATTATTATTTTTCATTATTATTATTTTTTATTGTTATTATTTTTATTTTTGTCTTTTATTTTTGTTCTTAAAAAAAATTTAAAATAAATTTTAAATTTTTTTTTTTTTTGTATTTATATATTTGATACATATACATACCGAGTTTCAACTTTGTAGCATAAGCCGTTCTATAGATAGGAAAAACACCGCCCACCCTCGTACCATACTACCCCTATAAAAAAAATATTTTCCCAACATGCTACTACTATAGCTCTATCTAAATACTAAGTTTCAGCTTTATATTATTATTGGTTCTCAAGATATAAAAATCGGAATATTTTCCTTTTCACCATCCCCCAACCCTCACCCTCTACACCCACACCACCAACAAATTTTTCTGCTAGTGGTCTATTAGGCCTACTTCTGGCAAAAAATTCAAACATCTATCTCTTCTTGAGATAAGAGACGTAATTTTTTAAAAAAATTCTTATCCCCTCCACTTCCATGCTCCACTTCCGTCTTAAAAAATTTTACTTTCAGCAAACTTCATTTGTCAACCTTAGTACAGAAACCGAATTTACTTTATTATTTTTTAATAATAAAGTATTTATTTTTCTAGTGCAATTGGTTCGTAAGATATCGTAATCTAAAGTTTTTCACCCCCCACCCCCGTACGCAACTGCCCCTACTCAAAAATTTGTTTCCGATCTATTCTCCTGGTATACCTACAGAGGGTCATTAAGTTTTAATTTCGTGACATTAAAAGTTTAGGGGATATGGATTTTAGAATGTCTCGATCTCGGCTTTCGAGCGTCTCGGACTCATTATTTTTCCCCTCACTCCTTCACCCCTTCACCCATATCGGCAATTCTTTTGCAAATGGGTCCACTATTGAAGCCCTATATAAATTCCAAGTTTCAGCTTCGTAGCATAAGCGGTTGCTGAGATCTAGAAACCAAAATTTTTCGTGTAAAACGCTTCTCCCACCTCCCCTCTCACACCCCCACCCCTCAAAGTTTGGCCACTGCAGAGGGCCTACCCACTCTACCCACGAAAAAAAATTCAACTAAATAGCTTAATGAGTTTGGGTGCTACTAACAGGGTTGCCAGAAAGTTGGCTGCAGAACCCGCCGAGTGAGCTAAGAAATAGCCCAAAACCCGCATGAAGACTTGTAGCCCAAATACCGCGCTCAACTTTGCAATTTTAATAGACCTACTTAAAAGTGTTGAACACAATTGCGATTTCTATGACGAACTGTGTTCCAGAATTCGTATAATGTATAATAAATATATATTTGGGTTAAATATAAGGTTAAAATTAAATTGAAAAATAATTTCGCCTGGTTTTCAAGTAAAACATAATTTGATTTAACTTACTACTTGATCGCTTTTATCGATGAAAATCACTTTAAAAATACGCTTTCGCGTAGACCGTCGTATCACTCTCGCAGTATAAAAACTTATCCCCCGGCTCTGCGGCGTTTATAAACTGCATGTGTTGAGTTGAGAAATTTCCAGCATATATGCGGTTGTTTATATAGAACCCGGAAAGTTTATTATATGCGAGAAGTGTCTAACATACGCGAGAAGTATATAGAGCTCCTTAGAGTTGTTGTTTTTCTCTGGAAACTTTCATTTAATAACAAATGAGTTTTTCGGGTTGTCAGAGTACACATGTAACAATAACTTTAGAGGGACTGAAATTTTTGCAACACGTGTCTGTAACCTACTAATTCAGTAAAAATTATAATTAATACATTATGAAAAAAATAAAGGAACTCTTTGACAGTCATCAATATTGGTAAATCTATTGTCTCTTGTATGTTATATTTCTACGGGTGTCTATAACTTCAAGGAAAGTGGTTCATTTGTAGAAAGTCAACAAATAAGGAACCGATTCTAAATTAATTTTTCTTTTCTAATACCAGATAGATATCGTGTGAACTAATATTTTTCAATATTATGACTGGAAAACCGAAATTTAGTGGCAAAAGGATTTGTGATGTAACGTAGTTTGCAAACGTTGTATTTGAGCTTTGAAATTTTGTATTTACACGTTTTAGGACTAGTAAACACAAAAAAAGCTAAAAAAAAAATGTCCGTCCGTCCGCCATATACGCCGTACGCCATACGCAAAATCGTTTGAAGGCACGTAGCTCCCAAACCCGTTGAGGTATTAAGTTCAAATTTTTATGGTGGGTAGATTGGGTAAACCCCTACGGATGGTATCTTTTAAAGGGATGGAGGTGTAAGGGGTGATGAGGCGGGAGCGTTTGAGACGAAAAATTTTGATTTCCAGATCTCAGGAACCACTTATGCTAGGAGGATGAAACTTGGAACTTATGTATGATAGTGTATGATAGTGAACTCATTTGCAAAAAAATTATCGATAAGGGTTGAGGGGTGTGGAAGTGGGGGAGAAAACAATGAGTCCAAAACGCTAGAAAGCCGGGATTGAAACATTCTAAAATCCATATCTCCTGAACGATTGATGTCAGAAGATTGAAACTTTGTGGTTGCCCTTAGGGATACTTGAAGATTAGACAAGGGTTAACATTTTTAAGGGGGGTGGTGGGATGTGGGGTTGGGGGGTGAAAAACTTTGGATAAAAATATCTTCCGAACCAATTGCACCAGGATGCGACTGACAACCTAAGAAATAACCAGGAGGCTATTTGTAAAGTTATTTTTTAGGTTGTCAGTCGTTTAGTAACCTACACAGCATCTCATCATTAAACAGGTTTCGGACTTCTACCCATAAAATAATAAAGTTGCGCCCAGACTGTTGGCAGATTTTTTTTTCCCGTAAATTGGGTCTGTTTTAAACTAGCAAAATAACCCTATTTGCGTTTTCGGAATAGTCCAAAAAGCTATAAGTACCTTTTTGAAATTTGAACCGGCGAATTGAACATTTAAATAGCCCAAATCGCGGGAAATAGCCCAATCTGGCGACCTTAGCTACGAGCCTACAAACAATTTTGCGTACACCGGTAAATGTACGGCGTACGGCGGACAGACAGACTGAAAACTTTTTTTGCCTTTTTCGTGCCTACTAGTCATGATACGTGAAAAAAAATTGTTCAGGGTAGGACATTTTTTTAAAAATCGATCACAATATTGTATTATTGAAATAATAAAGTAACATAGTCGTTACGTTTGCAGATTGGAAAGAATATATTTTAGTTTTTGGCAATTTGGCAAAAGTGCTTCAAAACACTCTCTATGATAAGGGCTCGTGCAATGGCTCGTCCAATGCGGTTGAGTTATCGCGGCAATTATGATTGTAATCCAACCTTTACTCACGCCAAACTTGGACTTCGCGACTGAACAATTTTCTGAGTTGAAGTGGGTTCCAAAAAATGAATGCACGGATTTTTCAAAAACTTTTATTCAAATGTTAAATTAATTACTCCACGATTTTCTTCATCTTCGTTCTTTTACCTGAAACAATTAAAAAATTAACGTCTACCAAAATTAGAAAATCCTTTGTAAGCGTTCCGAAGCTTAACATTTTGAGAACTTTCGTATGTAGCACCATCGAACAAGAAGTTCTTTTACCGGAAACTTTTGATGTTGGAAAATCAACTTTTGGCATCATAATGGTGATATTAATTAAAATTTTTGCTAACTGCATCTTAGACACTTGTCGCAATCAATAAACTCCTGGGAACTCTGCAACCAGTAAGATACCCGATTCGGCAAAGTTCTACCAAACACCGCTCTAGTCAATTAAGTTGCAATCATAGATTTTCACCTGGTGGATTTGCTGCTAGCTCTACGAAGTAGAGCCGTGCACTTCTACACCAAGGAGTTGGAATGGACGAAGAAGGTGGATATATGTGGATATTATGGAAGTTTCTCGGAAAACTACTCCGAATCACTTTTCACACCAGCTAATAGTCGAGAAGCATAAGATCGAGTAAGCAAACTTTCGAAGAAATTTATCACCATCACAACGACCATCGCTCCTCCGGCATATCCCTAATAGCAAAGCGACTTAAGACGCCTCGGCTTTATTACAGGAAAACTTTACTACTCGCTCCCTTTCAAGATTAATTGATTTTCTTTCTACGTATTTGTAAGAAATGCCCGTATATGAAACCCCGAAGGAGTCTGTTTGCGCTTGAAGTCTCACCCCATCTGTACGGTGCGCAATTTATCAAAAAGGACCGACCGTTGGAGAATAAATCTTAAATTTCATTCACCACTCACTTTGCGTCATTGTTCCCTCTTGCACACCCTCGTCCAGCTGGGTAAAGGGGCGAGGGGAGGGTGGCTCACCAATGCCAACAACGCTCAAAGCCCAGCTAAGTCCCACCCTTAGCCGTCATCAGATTCATTCGCACGATCTCTCGTATTAATCAACGTGATTTGTTTGAAATTGTTGCCGACAAGCTTGAAGTTTGCTCATCAAATCTGCACAATTACAAAAAGGACGACGCTCTGAACAACTGACTTCGACTTCGTCAGGAAATCAATCCTTAAAGCATTTCGCAATAAAAGACAAGGGTAGTGGCTTACCCTACCGTAGCTTGCTATCGATAAGTACGACAACGAAGGAGGTGCAGAAGCCTCCGTTCCACAAAATCAAGGCTCGCTTCCAAACCGAGTAAATCCTGTAAGTCGCATGGTTCGCCGATGAGAACGACATCATACTTATGCTATCGACTCAAATCTATTTTTATGATTTCGACCTTCATCCTTCCCAAGAAAGGTGGTGTGGCTTCCTACAGAGGGCTTCCTGTGCTCCATTCAAATCTTGCTAAATCTAAACACCACAAAAATCAGTACGGAAATTACGGAAATCTTCCTTGCCAACAAGGTGGGACGCGACAGGAGAACGACAGCAAGACCGGCCCGAAATTTCAACCCCTAAATCGGGATTTTTTTCAAAGCCATCACGCTAAATGGGATTTCGATTACAGTCGAGCACATGGGAACGTGAAAAGGATTTCAAGATTCTATTCCTGCTCGTCGATCCTTCCGATGTACATGCAAACATGTTCGGTATCTAAGAGCCTTAGATCAGAGGGAGTTGTGGTGGCTGTTCAGCCATGATTGCCACCAGCTAGCCACCTCATCCTGATTTCTTATACAGCGAGAAGGCAAGGTTGTTAGCAACAGAAGGCTGAAAAGGCTTTCAAAGTGCTGCTTATCAATGGGAACGTTTTGTACTCGATGCTTAGCGAGCAGAAAATCGCTTCTGCAGCTAGGACCTAGCCTAGCGTGGAGAAACAGCTTCGTAGCTTCTGGCAGCCAATGCTAGTGAGACTTAGGGCATAGAAAAATTTGAAATTGAAAATCTGTATACCAACCTAGGGAAGGTAAAAAAAAATTCGTTAATTCACTTTGGTTATAGAAGTAGGATATTTGACTTGGCGCTTGACTCCTTCCAATTTTTTCTTGTCGATTTTTATTTATATTTTTCTCGGTTATGTCGAAAGAAAAAGATTAGGAAAAGGAACAAATATGCCGCGATATTTTCTCTGGAATTAAACGGAATGCATGAAGTTGGAGCAGTTTCCGTAAGTCGATGTAGGGAGTGAGTTGTCCCAAGAGGCGACTTTAATTTGATTTTCTGTCGTGATAAAGCCGTCAGTAGAACGTGAGCCATGAAATACGCAGATGGAAAGAATTCATGCCGAGGTTTAAACCAATCTTCTTCGGCTGTTTTGGGGTTATGGCATGTTTCCGCTTTAACGTACCCGTCTATGCTCCAAGGACATGAGAAGGCTTTGTGCGGTTCGTCAGAAGTCATCATTTTCGGGAATTATAATCCGGAAGCTTAAATCAAATTAGGCAACAGGAAAATTGTATTCAGCAAAATTGGTGACAGGTCTCGTAGCGGATTATTAACATTATTTTTTTTTTAAATTATGAATTTTGTTTCAGTGGTACCGACTTTGAAAGCAATCACTCGTAACTTAGCAGGAGTCAACTCTGGTCCAAAAGTACTTTAATCTTGAGAACAAGATGGATTCTATGCAGTGGCTTAAGAGACGCTACGAAACTGAAGGTGTCTGAATCGGTTGAAAAAATCATCAAGGAAAACCTTAGGAAGAAACACTAGTCACTAGTCCACAAGAACAAAAAAGTAATACTATTTTAGAAGAGAGCCTAATTATAGAATGAAGGATCAGGTAGCTTGGGATCTGTGAGAGAACAGTGGCGCTCCAATAACCGTCGAAGACTGGGCTAAAGTTAAAGAAGAATGCATTATATTGAGAGAGGAACTGTACCAATTATAAATCCATTGTGGTCCTCGTATGAAACCAGGCATATAGTTTTTCCCCATCCTCGTCAACCTAGCGCAGGAATATGTCGTCAAAACACCACTTAAACGATAGGAGGACTTGACCGACGTGTATAGCAGATCGGTATTGAAATTTTCAAACTGGAGGACGCTATCCCTATACAGAAAAAAATACTGTTCTTAATATTAATGAATGCCTTTCATTAAACGGAATTCATCGGATTAATGAAAAAATCGTTACAATAATGTAGAAAATCATCAAATATTTTTCATGTTATATAAAGCGTACATTAATACTATCAATTTCATTTCATTAAAAATATTTTCATCAATTATACTTTATTATTTTTTAAGAATAAAGTATTTATTTATTTAGAGTAAACGGACAAAATCCTTTTCGTACAAAATAGTATAACAATATTAGCGGAATGATAAAAATGTGAAAAAAAAAATATAATAGTTTGATAAAATTTAAAGAAATTTAGATTAAAATAGAGAAAAAAAGTTGAGAAAAAACATACTGCAGTCACGATCGGCTGCAAGCCAATCGTATTATACTCTAGATGAATACTGAACTCCGATTTATATTGTAGTTGGGGATAAAGTAGAATTACGTGTGTGCATGTTGTATGTCCTTTATTAAGGACTGCCATTAGATTGCTACTCAAAACTAAAAGACAATATTCAGTGTTTAATTTCATATCTTGAACTGGGTAAGTCACCAAAAAAAAATGTCCTTTTTGAAGGACTTTCACATGAGAGGTGCAGGAAGGACTCACTCGATTTCTTACATATTTGTCCTTTTCCTTGGAACCATTTAAAAATGAACTTGTACAAAATTTGAAATTCGTAGCTTGAAGCGTTCAAAAGTTATCGAAAAATATTGTTAAACACGTGTCTTAAGGACATTTTGTATGGCAGCTGCCAGAAGGAGTAAAAGGATTTCGCTGATTAGTAAACTCGAACTTCATTTTTACTCAAAACTAATTTGTACAAAGTTTCCAATTCATAGCTAAAAGATTACTTGAGTTATAGTAAGTTCCGTAAGTTAAGTGAAGACGTTTTGACAGGATATTTGTATGGCAGCTACACGAAGGACTAATAGGATTTTCTTCATATTCATACATTTAGCTGCAACTATTGGAAAAATAACACATACAAAATTTCAAAGACGTAGCTTAAACCCTTCTGAAGTTATCGGCCAATATTCTTGAACACGTGTTTTAAGGACATTTTGTATGGCAGCTACCCGAAGGAGTAGGACGATTTTGCCTGTTAACGAACTTAGCCTTACAAATTCAACCAAACATCCAAATTCAAAATTTCAAGATCCTAGGTGAAGGCGTTCTTGAGTTATCGTGTTCACGGACAGACGGACGGACGGACGGACGGACGGACGGACGGACGGACGGACGGACGGACGGACGTCAAGCGGATTTGTGGTTTTTGGCCACAAATAAACAAAAAATAATATATAACTTTTTTTCGTCCGAGGCTTGGTTCTATGCGTTACAAACTTTTGGGCTGGATTAAACTTATAATACTCTATATGATTTCATCTAGAGTATAAAAAGCATTAGAAGAAGTGAGAAAAGAAAAAAATTATATGAACAAAACATTAAACACGTTGATCGAGTTTACACATAGAAAATTCGTTTAATGTCAGTAATAGAAGTATTAAACAAGTCCGCTTCACTTGCGTAAGTATTGCCAGCTCGCATTATTCTTGAAACTGGGCTATTTTTACCATAATCTGTCGAGTGGTAATCGACGGAAAAGCTGTCGATGGACCGAGATGAGTAACCAGGTACCCTGAAGTTGATGAGACCAAGAAGACTAGGACAATCCAACTCATTATTAATGACCTTAAACAATGTGACAAGCTCTGCTAGTTCGCGGTGTTTAGATAAGGTGGCAAGGTGCAATTCTGACGACAACGAATCATATTTAATTTCATTGATGGGGATGTTTAATTTGAAGGCTATCAGACGACGAAACTTATGTTGGATCGTTTCGATTCTATTCACATGAACATTAAAGTGAGGCCTCCATATTGGAGGAAGGTACTCCAGGTGAGGTCGCACTAACGCACAATAAAGGTATTTTACAGTGAAGGCTCATTTATTTTGTTTTCTACAAAAAAAAGTAATTACGAAATATTAGTGAAGGACCTCGTGTTACGCGAGATAAAGCCCAGCATTCTACGAGCACTACCGCAAATGCGGTCATAATGGGGAACAAAAGTAAATCCTTCATCGAATATAATTCCAAGATCCTTAACAGTTTGGACTTTAGGTAGGGAGATACTGTTAATTTGGTAGTCAAACCTAATAGCTTCTCGTGTCCTATTAAAAACAATAAAATGGCATTTATCAATGTTAATGATTAGAGATACACCATGAATAAAGTGAGTTTAGATTTTTCTGAAGGACTAAACAATCGTCATGGGAATTTACGGTTTTAAAAATTTTTAAATCGTCAGCAAATAACAAAAAGTTAACGTCAGCAAACATAGCTTCAATATCATTAACAAAAAGTAAAAACAGGAGAGGACCCAAGTGGGATCCCTAGGGAACTCCCGAGTTAACGGATTGGATTTGGCAGACTTTATATGAACAATCAACCTTCGGTCAAGTAGATAATCCTTAAGCCAATTAAGGATAAGGCCAGTGATACCGATGGTGGTTAATTTTTGGATAAGTATGGAATGGTTAACTTTGTCAAAAGCTTTTGAAAAATCCGTGTAAATACTATGAACGCGTAGTCGTTTTTCCAGCGAACAACATATATTCTCAGCATAGGGTAATAGATTAGTCAAAGTTGATTTCCGTTTTTGGAACCCATGCTGGTTGGGTGAGATGAAATTCCTAAACAAAGGTGTTAATGCGTCAGTAATTAATTTCTCAAACAGTTTAGGAATGACCGACAAAGAACAGATTGGCCTATAGTTCTTGATATTGCTTTTATCACCAGCCTTATGAATAGGTACCAGAAAGCCAATTTTCCAAACTGAAGCGAGGCGTCCCGTTTCCAAAGATTTATTAAACAATAGTGACAGCGGAAGCGCGAGATACTCACTGCACATTTTTAAAAATAAAGCAGGGACGTTGTCAGGACCAGCACTCTTGCTCACATCAAGATCATTCAACAATTTAAGGACGTCATCAGAATTAATATTAATAGAAGACACAACAACATGAGAACTGAAAATGAAATTGTAGTTAACTTGTACTTTACTAACATACTCGTAGACGCCAGAAAAGTAACGAGCACACAGATCCGCAATACCGTTTAAGTCAGAAGCACTAGCCGACCCTAGAAACATTTCAGGGGATAAAGTGTTGTCGGACCTAATTGTTGTAGTTCCAAAACTGCTTTAGATTAGATGGGATCGCATTCTCGACCTGAGTAATATAAAGAGAATAACACTCCCTAGTCATCACTTTGCATGAAGACCTAAGCGTAGAGAAACACTCGTAATCGAGCGCAGTGCCAGATGACTTAAATTTAGCATGAGCAGTTTTCTTGTCGGAAATAAGTTTTTTCAGTGATCGACCTTATATTTCAAAAAAATTTGCTACCCTGAAATTTTGCATTTACACGTTTTAGGACTAGAAAAGAAGAAAAAAAAAATGTCCGTCTGTCCGCCGTAGACGCCGTACTCAAAATCGTTTGAAGGCGCGTAGCTCCCAAACCCGTTGAGATATTAAATTCAAATTTTTATGGTGGGTAGATTGGGTGAACCCCTACGACTGGTATATTTTTGAGGGGTGGGGGTACAAGGGGAGAGGAGAGGGGAGCGTTTTAGACGAAAAATTTTGGTTTCTAGATCTCAGGAACCACTTATGCTAGGAGGCTGAAACTTAGAACCTATGTAAAACTATGATAGTGGACCCATTTGCAAAAAAATGGTCGATAGGGATGGAGGGGTGTGTGAGTGGGATGAAAACAATGAGTCCGAAATGCTTGGAATACCGGCTTCCAAGCGTTTCGGACGGAGGCTTTGTAAAATCTCCTTAATGATTGATGTCAGAAATTTGAAACTTTGTGGTTGTCTTTACGGATACTTTGAGATTAGACAACGGAGGTGGGGTAGGGGGGTGGGGATTGAAAAACTTTGGATTACAATACCTTCCAAACCAATTACACCAGCAAGATAAAATTTGGTTTCTGTATATGGGATCACAAGTTGAGTCTACTGAATGTAAGCTTTTTAAGGGGGGAGGTGAAGCACGAAAGTGGGGGTAGCAATTTTTCAAAAAATTCAATTTTTATATCTCGAGAACCGTACCAGATATGAACTTGAAAATTTTCCAGGAGTTGGAGTCAGTAGACTTCTTGTAGGGAAAACAATTTTGGGGAGATGGGTGTTGGGGGTGACGGTGAAAGGGGGTTGAAAGAAATACATTTGAATTTTTATTTCTCGAAAACCGTAATGAATAGAAAGCTAAAAATTTAGGATTGTATAGAGCCACTATAGAGACATCCTCGAAAAAAAAATTTAATAGGGGTAGCAAGGTATGGGATGAGGGGTGGTTTTTTATATCTCAGAAACGGATTATGCTAGAAAGTTGAAACTGAGTATGTATATGTAGATGTGCTAGTACAGTAATTAAAACTAAAAAAGTTTTGATTTTCATTTGTGTACAAAGATTGAGTAAAAAAAATGTCCGTAAAAAGGGTCTCTTTTCCCACAGTTTCATGAATTTCGTTAAATCTTTTAAACTTCTCAAAGCGATCAAATCAATTTTCCTTCTGCGGCCTCTTTATATAAGCGCTTAGAAAAATTTTTCCAAATTTTTCGATATCAAACACCTAAGGGTGTGTAAGGCGGTTATGTACTTTTTCACGAATTCCGATATATTTCTTAGTTCTAATGACATATAGAATTCACTTTCACTTAAATGCTTTGAACATAGTCGGGAAATAAGCCGATTTAAGTATTTTTTGATAATAAACCCCCTGGGGAGTAAGACATTGTTCAAGTTTTGACGAATTTCGATTTTTTTTTAGGTTTAATGAGATCAAATTCACTTTGACTTCTATTGAATCAATTGAAAAAACAAATACGTAATTATATAAAGAAAATCTGCCAACAGTCTGGGCGCAACTTTATTATTTTATGGGTAGGAGTCTGAAACGTGTTTAATGCTGAGATGCGGTGTAGGTTACTATGCGACTGACAACCTAAGGAATAACCAGAAGGCTATTTGGAACCTTTTCACCGCCTAACCGGCTACGCCAAAAATACAAAATTTAAATTTTTTGAATAATTTTTTCAGAGAATTTGTGGCATTGAGTACGAGAACTGTACATACTAGACGGAGTCATAGAACGAAATAAAAATGGGAGAACTGTAGGTTCTTGTTAGTCTCATTATAAAACTGCATCAATTATATTCTTCGCTGTCATCGACTTTCTTGATACTTTTTCAAACTTCTAAGCAGATTCTATTTCAGAAAAACTTTTTTCAACAATTTTAAACTGCTCTCTTCCACTGAAAAGTACTAAAATGTTAAAGCAGAGTTCTGATTAAATTTTCCTGCTTTCTAGCAATTTATTTGAAAAAGGCGACGTTTTTTTGCGCACAACATTAGGAAGATACGCTCCAGACTTTGCCAAAGAAATCAAAGTTAAGATGTAGGCTATAAAATGAGAAAACTTGATTATATGAAAACAGAACTATTGACAATAAGTGGATAGAGAAGGACGTTTCAGGCGACGATAAGCTTTCAATCAGAAACAAAAAAGCAAACAAGATCCTATTAAAAAAACATATAGCTGGGTAAAAATAAATAAAGGACCCTTAGCAATATGGGCCCCCGACATCGTCATCATCATCATCATCATCACACTATCAACTCAACTGCAAGGACTCTTCCATTTAAAGACACCAACTGAATGAAAAGACAGTGAAAATAAAAGCCTAGATCTACGTGATCTCCTTAAGATAATTATTTAATTAAAAGCAAGCCTGAAAGCCTTTTCACGCTGTACACAAGGACGAGTGGGTAACTACTAGAAAATCCCATTGAGATCGTCCTTTTCAGCGCTTTAACTTGATTTTTGTTTCGCATATTTTTTTTTCTTCTCCTTATATTTTTTTTTTATTATAATAAAATAAAGTTTAGAGTTAGGAGTGAGTCCTGATAGGTACCAAACAGGACTAAACGGATTATAGCGAACGAATATGACCGTCATGCTGGTTGTATTTTTCTTTAAAATCAAGGATAAAGATACGGGGCGAATGTTTTTCCAGATGGTTTGTTGGTTTTTTCGCCTTAATTAGGCCCATAATTAGTTTTTATTTGCGTTTTTAAAAAGGATCCATGGAACATTGTCAGTACGTCGGAGTAGTGTCCTTTAATAAGAATCCCGGCTTGCATTTCATCTCGTCCACTTAAGGCTTGTAGCATTTGGGGATGAAAATTCTTCGGGTTTTTTTTGCGTTTCAGAAGAAGCTTAGGAATTTTGTTGAAAGTTGCCAGAATGTTGAGGCTATTTCCGATCCTGTGGGTGATTATATTTTCATTAAGTTCGTATTTAGATTTCCCTTTGAAACGGTTTATTTATAATTTAGCAGAAGTTGAAAACAACTTAAAAGAAATATTGATGTTTTCTGGAAAAAACATCCACACGGCACTATAATTAGACTACATCTTCCCTTAATTGCCTTTTATACTTGCAATGAAATACAGTCAAAACTGAAAGAGTCGATTTTCTATAAGTCGAATATTCTCTATTGCGACAAACATTCCGATGTGCGAACGAGTTGTAGAGATTCGCGACTGCAATTATAAGACATAAAAATCCAGACGTGTGAAAAACTCAAATTGTTCCAACTAAACGGTCATCAGAACTTTTGTATGGTGTGAGACCATGGGAGAAAATCTTGTTCGATTCTATTGATTCTTTGCAGGATGCTGGAACTGGTAAGAAATTAAACCGGGCGCAACTTTACTATTTTTTTTAAGACTGCGGTTAAGGTCGAAGTGTGGCAGAAGTACCGATGCTACAGACACCCTTAAAACAACTAATTTTGTGTCACAGTTCAGGACGCTGTCAAAATTGAAAAAAAGCACTGGTTGTTTCGATACAAGAAAACAATTAATTTGTCAATAGAACCCTTTAGGGGTTGAGTGTCGAAAAATCCTGAAATTAATTTTAGGCGATTATGTAAGAAGCCAGTGAAAGTATAAATCAATTTGACATCTAATCAAACCTGAGAGATATGGCAAAATTCGTGAAAACACATACAACCACTTTTCAACCATAGGGGCTTAATATCGAATCCAGAAATTGATTTTATATGATTATGTAAAAAGCCAGTGAAAGTATAAATCAATTTGACATCTAATCAAACCTAAGAGATATGGAAAAATTCGTGAAAACACATAAAACACCTTTTCAACCATAGGGGCTTAATACCGAATCCAGAAATTGATTTTAGGTGATTATGTAAGAAGCAAGTCAAATTATAAATCAATGTGACATCTAATCAAATCTAAGAGATATGGAAAAATTCGTGAAAACACATAAAACACCTTTTCAACCATAGGGGCTTAATACCGAATCCAGAAATTGATTTTAGGTGATTATGTAAAAAGCCAGTGAAAGTATAAATCAATTCGATATGTAATCAATCCTAAAGATTATGGCGAAATTCGTGAAAACGCACACAACCTCCTTACATACACCCCACACGGTTTAATATCAAAAAATTCTGAAAAGGATTTCTAGACTTTAATCTGAGCAGCTCATGAAAGTAAAATTAGTTCGAGATCTCAAAAGACCTAAGAGATATGTCAAAATTCGTAAAAATTTTTGAATCAGCTTTTCACTGACCATTTATTTTGCCGCAACTCTGTCCGTCAAAGTAAATTTTAAATTTTTTCATCCAGTAAATTAAAAACAAAATTTAAACTTAATAGCTGAGTGGGTTTGTGTACTACATGCATTTAATTCGTTTGACTATGGTCTATAAGACGGACAGACGGACATTTTACTTTATTATTTTCTAATAATACGGTATTGTGATCGATTTTAAAAAAAAAAAATTTGCTACCATGAAAAATTTAACGTTTCATGACTAGTAGACGCGAAAAAAGCAAAAAAAAATTTCAGTCCGTCTGTCCGCCGTACGCAAAATTGTTTGAAGGCTCGTAGCTCCCAAACGCTTTGAGATATTAAATTGAAATTTTTTTTATGAAAAGACTGGGTAGACCCTTGAAGTGACCGAATTCTGAGAGGTGGGGTATAAGGTGAAAGGAAGGGGATGCGTTTTAGACGGGAAATTTTGGTTTCTAGATCTCAGCAACCGCTTACGCTAGGAGGCTGCAACTTGGAACTTATATAGAGCTTTGATAGTGGACCCATTTGCATAAAAATTGTCAATATGGGTGAAGGGGTGTGGGAGTGGGGAGAAAAATAATGCGTCCGAAACGCCACAAAGCCGAGATCGGCACATTCTAAAATCCATATCTCCTAAACCGTTAATGTCACAAAATTGAAACTTAATGAATAGAGAATATAGAGAATAGATCGGAAACAAATTTTTGAGAGGGGGCAGTGGCGTACGGGGGTGAGGGGTGAACATATTTAGATTACGATATCTCGCGAACCAATTGTACAAGATAAATAAAATTCGGTTTGTGTACATATAAAGGTTGACAAATAAAGTTTGCTGAAAGTAAAATTTTTGAAGGAGGCGGTGGATCATGAAAGTGGAGGGGATACGAATTTTTGTACAAAATCACGTCTCATATCTCAAGAACAGTGTAAGGTAGATGCTTGCACTTTTTACCATAAGTAGGTCTAATAGACCCAAAGCAGAGGTGAAAGTGTGGAGGATGAGCGTGGGGGAGGGTGAAAATTAAAACAGTTCCGATTTTTATATCACGAGAACGTGTAACGATATGAAGCTGAAACTTGGTATTTAGATAGAGCTATAGTAGTAGCATATTGCAAAAATATAATTTAATACAGGAGTAGTATGGTACGGGGGTGGGGGATGTTTTTCTTATCTATAGAACGGCTTTTGCTACAAAGTTGAAACTTGGTACGTATATGTAAATCAACTAGAAAAGTAATGTACGTATATAAAAATTTCAAATAGCCATTGGCGTTTGGAAGGGGGGAGGCGAATAAAAAATGATCAGTGAAAATGGAATGCATATATTTTAACGATTTTCGTCATATCTATTAGGTCTTCCCAAATATTTAATTCATTTTGATTATATGTCTTCTTCATATAAATACCTAGAAAGTGTTTTCAGGATTTTTTTAAATTCGACCCCAAAGGGGTTGTAAAGGGTCTACCTTTTCACGAATTCTGCCATATCCCTCAGGTCTGATGATCAGATATTGAATATCTTTTCATTTTCACAGGCTTGCGTAATAATCGCCTAAAACTTGTTTTTAAGTTTTTTCCTTTTTCAGCCCCTAAGAGGGTATAAAAGGGTTGAACAAGTTTCCACGAATTCCGTCATATCCTTTAGAAGTGATAAGTAATTGAATTGGTTTTTACCTTCTCGTGCTGTCTTCATATTTATCTATTAACTACTCAGGATTTTTGGATATTCAAACCCCAAGTGGGTGTAAGGAGATTGCATATGTTTTCACAGATTTCTACATATTGCTTAGATCTGATGATATATCGAATTCGTTTTTACTTCCTAATGTTAACCATATAAGTGCCAAAAAGTCAGTTTCAGTATTTTTAGATATTCAATCCTAAAGGGTGTAAGGGGGTTGTATGCTTTTCAAAGCTTCATGGTGCATTTACACTCAACGTTTTTTGGCGAGCCTCTATCCCCACCAATAAATCACGCAATCAGATGGCTTATGGAGTCGCAAGAGTCTAACATTCTTCAACTTTTCTCCGACGCACGCTTTCATATGTGTACACACATGCAATAAACTATGGCAGCACACCATTCGCAGCTCATCGTATTTCTGTCGTTTCGCACTCATAGGCATGTTGCGCCGCAGAGGCATGTTGAGTGTTAATTGCTTTCAACACAGCAAAGAACACAGCCGACGAAAACCGGTTTGCAATGGCCTGATGGGGGTAGAGGCTCGCCTCGAGGCGAGCCTCAAGAGTGAGTGTAAACGCACCATCAATCTATTTCTTAGGTTTGATGAGATATTGGATCGCTTTACACTTCCACAGACTTTTTATACATATAATCGCCTACAAACCCATTTCTCAATTTTTGGATATTCAACCCCCAAGGGTTTGCATATGTTTTCACAATTTTGGCCATCCCTTAGTTCTGATGAGATATAAAATTGGTTATTACGGCATTTGATTTAATGACCTAAAAACCAATTTCCCGATTTTTCGAATTTCAAGAACCAAGGGGGTGTGAAGGGATTGCTTAGGTTTTCACAAATTTTTCAAAATCCCTCGTGTCTCATGAGATATCAAGTTGCTTCTTATGAACTCGTCCAAAAACTTGTTTCACAATTTTTTGGAAATTCAAACCCCAAGTGGATGTAATGGCTTTGTATACGTTTTAATAATTCGTTATATCTCTTAAGTCTGATAAGGCAACAAATTCGTTTTTAATTCTTTGGGTTTTTAGTGTACATAATATACCGAAATTTGAATAGTCTGCACGGACTTTTTCAATCTTTAATCGGCTAAAAATCTCTATTTGAAATATTTTTATTTTAAGAACAAAATTAACTTTCCAAGAAATCTCATAATCTCGAAGCATATACATATATACTCCGACTTTGACCGCTCCCAAGATTGGACCGGAAATTTTCGGGTATCAATTATTTTATTATTTTAATATAACAAAACAATTTTTTTTTTTTTTTTTAAAAAAATAATAGGTATAGTAAAATTAATAATTGTTCTTCGTTATTCCTACACCGATAAGAAAAAATCCATTGAATTTTACATCTTTTGGATAGTAGGCAAATATGCCACACCTCTTCAAGTAAATTTACATTAGGATGTAATAGTCAATTTGAATGTAATTTTCAATTTTTTGGCAGTAAATTTCAATTTGCAATCAGTGAATTTCAACTTCGAAAGCAGCAAATTCGTGGCATGTTCTCTTGAATTTACACTCTAAAAAAGTGTATAATTGGTACTCTTTAAGGTACACTTATTTCTACTTCTGATATTATTTCTTACTTACTTACTCTTAATAAAACCCTTGGCTATAGATAGGAATCGAACCCGCGATCAATTCTAGTTTGCTGCGTAGGTTTGGCGCGCGTGGCCACTGCGCCACCTAAGGCGTTTCATTTTCATTTCAGTAGAAAACAAAATCGAACGTAGCGTCTAACTTCGTGCTTTACTTGAAAAAGAACGTAATTTTCAATTCATATATAAATATATTTAATTTTGTGAGACTTTTCATGTAAATTGTACGGTTCAGTTGAAAAGTACATTAATAATTTACTAATACCAGTAATTTCGTGTAAAAATGCTTGAAATGAGTACTTTTACTTGAAAAAATGATATAGTATAACTTCTCTATAGCGGACACCTTTGGGGAATTCAAAAGTGTCCGCTATAAAGAGGTGTCCGCTTTTCGGGGGTATTGAGTCTAATACCTAATTCATTGGGGAATAAAGAACTGTCCTCTATAGGGAGGTGTCCGGTTTTCGGAGGTGTCCGGTAATAGAAGTTTCACTGTAGTATACTAGAAATTTTAAATAAAAATTGAATTGATAATCCAATTTAATTTAAATTTCTTTTCATAGAACTTCTTATGTTGCTCAAACTTTGGGTGGAGAACATCAAAGGTCCCTAAATGGAAACGTATTTGAAACACCCTCATCTAAACCGATCATAAATTTTCATGTTTCTTGGGCTTAAGAATAAAATCGTTTTATCGCACCAACTCCAAAAATCACTGAGTCTTTATTTTCCATTAAAATATCGAAATCATCAATATTGGGAATTTACGAAAAACTTAGAAGAAGAATTCCTTTCTCGGGTGCATTTCGTAAAACAAATATATAAGAAACAGCAAAGATGTAGTACCGGTAGACCGTCGCTTCATGCGTCCTCGATTGGATTGAGACAATTGATGACAGCCTACAGGATTCACTTCCGAAAAATGCCACCCACAATTCTCTTGTTCTTTATATTTGGTTGATTTTCATACTCGTCTTATGTCCAGTATGTCGAATGGGCTAAAACAAAGTCAGTTAAAAAATTAAAATATGTAAAATTTACTGTTGAAATTCTTCTCATTCCTCTAAAAATTATTACATTGGCTCTGGCTCCTCTTCGAATTCAGTTTCCGTTTTGTATTCTGTATTTTCATTAAAATCTTCTTAATTAAAAAAAAATATCCTAAAATAAAAACAAAAATTTTTAAGTTTTTTCCGATGGGAAAATATACTTTTTAACAGTTTTGCAATAAAATAAATAGTTTTGTAATTTAGTTGAATATTTGGCGCAGCTTTAGTACATGCCTTATGATTTTTTTTATGGGTAGCGAACTGGACTTAGGTGGTTAGTCTTTAATACACAGTAGTGTACAGTCCAGTCAGCTTATGGCCCGTGGACACTACCAAGCAACTTGTGACATTTCTAAAGTAATTTGCTGCGTTGTTTACACTAACTGTCAAATTGCTGCAATTAGCAAGCAGTTCGACAAAAATCTTGCAAGCGCAACTTGCTTATCCATATACTAAAATACATACATTTCATGTATGTCAACACTCAATAGAAAAATTCCGCGTGATACTTCCAATGCAACTAGTTTCCAGAAAAATGTCGGAACTTTCTTGCGCAATTTCAACCCTCGCAAGTATACGTGTACATTCCCAACTTGCTTGAAAATGCAAACAATTGCTGTCTAGAGCTAAAACTTTTGCAAACGCGGTTCAGTATCCCTCAGTAGCGTGTACACATATAGAGCAATAAATGTCTGAAAGCGACTTTAGCAAGTTTTACTTGCTAGTGTCCACGGGCCTTTAGGTATGGGAGGTCAGAAATCGAACCGGGTATAGCAGTGTACTAATAGGGTGTTAATAATTTTTAGTGCAGTTTGGCTGCGATATGATCTACCAGAACAACAATGTTGCCTATAACACATCAACTACTGTCTGGTGGCTCTGATAGTATTTGTGAATCTGATAAGAATGTAAACAGAATTCATCTGCTCAGTGTTAAATCCTTCAGTAGTGACCCTATTAAGCATTCCGCACTGTTCACTATTTATATTAATATTTCCAAGCCAATAGCAACTGAAAAATTCTTATAAATAATTTATGCGTTGAGTGGGAATTGAACCCAGGACATCGCCGAAGCAATGTTTTATAGAGCTAGTACACTGCTACTGGACTACACCTGGCCCTGAGCATATAGTGCAGTTACTATCAGAAAATCTCCTACATAACTAGCTTTTTATCCGAATTTGTATCACTAGTTGCATTCATCTGCTTAGAAAGTCGCCAAAAACTGGAGGAAAGGTGGCATGTTCTGAAGTGAAGCAACATGTGTAGTAATCCTTAAAACCTGTCCAAATAGCAGTATAAAAGCTCTGAAATAGTTTTGACATTTTCCAATTTATAGATCAGTTCATAGACGATACAATTTAAAACTTCAAAAACAAAAACATTTCCTCCAAATTAATGGACCTACATTTCTTCCTTAACCACTTGATCGAAACTTTGGTTAGCTCCAAGGCATACCCAACAATTTAGTCCAAAAATGCCGGCATCTTTCATTACAACCCCAAACTAATTGCCTCCCAACAGCGTTCATTAAATTCAATTTAATAATAAATTCTTGCTCGAGCCACTCCTTTAGATTGATATGAAATGATTTCGGGAAAAAAAACACACCTTTTATTCATTTCGCCGGAGACAAGCAATCCTTTTGGTTATTATTGGCCACTTTTCATCTACCTTAGGACTTAATTTTTAACCCAACACAGCCACGTTCAATTTGCTTAACGAAAAAAAAATATATTTAATTTCTTTTTCTTTCTGTACATTCGCCTTTTCTTAGAAACAATTCGACGAGGAGGTAAGTCGGTGTAGGTCGTAAATTCTACGAAATTAAATATTAGTTGCGGGTGGTAACCGGGCATAAAAGAAACAGGAGCTTTCGAACGAACTGGATACCCTCAGGAACGCCTTAATTACAAACCCGAGCGCAATTTATATTCAATTAATTAGCAATTTTTCAACGTTGTTCTCACTCATTTTAACGCCAAACCGAGTGTATCCTTTTTCGAAAAGGTATTCTACTATGCAAGAAGGCAGGCAAGCAAGCATGCCACCACATCAACTGATAAAAAGGACGAAAATGCTTTCACTTTGCCCGCTTTCAGGCGGTTTCAAATTTATTTTCGTTGGATTCATCCCGCTTGCTCCGCTTCCGCTGAAGACATCACGACAAGACTTTACATCCTTTTTTCCTACCTGTCTCAAGGCTTGGTGAATTCTTGAGAATCGCACGATGGCCAGGACCCTGGGTATGGGTGCGACTGTTCTTCAGGTTGCCTAAACATTAAAGGAAATTAAATGAACATTATCGTTAAGCCCTTTTGCTAACAGAAAATTATCCCCAAACTCTAGGTCGGTCTCTGGACTTTAGAGGAACGCCATGGCGACGCCAATTGATGTAGCGAACATCCTTGAGAAAGCGATGAAGGATGATGATGAAGTCGCTTGAAATTTCTTTGCTTCCGCGTAGTTCTAGACCTAGAAAAGTGTCCTTTTACAACCCCCCCCCCCACCCCCACGCCCACTCTCAATCAACCCCCGATATCATGCAGCGTAGGTTGTCTCCTTCGATTCAGTGATTCCTGCCAAGCGTTGGAGGTTGATTCGCCTTTACGATGAAAAATTTTTTGTAATTAGCGGCTGTTCGTGATTTGAATTTCTAATAGAATCAGAGCAGCCCTTTGGGGAATTCAGGTCTAAGGGAGTGCTTTTCTTCCCTTCTTCCTTCAGGTTCAGGATGTGAATCTTTCGACTACACTGCGACAATGAAGATGGGGTTGTACAACGCGATTTTCGTCAAAGAATAATGGTTGGATTCAATCTTCCGGGATTTTTTTTTCGTTCACTATCTAGCGAATATTTCTAGTGGTCGTAAATTAGCCGAAAATAAATTTTTAATTATCACTTTCAATCACAGTTGACTTCTGGGGATAAAATTGGCTGGCGAGAAGGCCGTAGGCCGCCTTTTAACGTCCTAGAAATTAACAATGTTTTGCTATCCCATTGGGCCTGACTTGACTTAGCTTCGATATGCAAATGAGTCGGAAATCCTTTAGAACAGATCGGAGAAGCTAGGCTAAGCCCGGATAAGTTAAGTGTATGTTTGTACAGTATAATTCTTGAACATGCTCTTATCTTGGCTCGATAATTGTAGAAAGGATTTTAATGGAAGTTCTATGCTAAACGGATCTGTTGCGGTTGAATGGGGTAATTGAAATCATTTCTGGTGAATTATTACATTCCAAGATGTATGATAATTTAATTGAATGACTCTGGGAATTATCACCGAGGAGAGCTGAGTTATTTGGTATTTAATTTGGGTTATTAATTTGATGTAGTGGTATGAGGCTGATTAAAATTTTGCTAAACGAGCCACTGAGCTACAAGGCAACAAAATATCGAACAGAAATGCATAGAACGCCGGTAACCGGTCAAGCAGAGTATCCAATCTATAGGTCAATCTTCTGAAGTGTGTTGAAGTTGGGATCCGCTAATTTGAAATTTGTTGGAATTACCCAGTCTGATGTATCGACGAACATCGGGGGCTGCTGGCTACAGATTTCAGGAATTGCTACAGCTTCTATTGTCGTTGTGAACCCCGTGTGTGGGGAGTTCATTCTGACGGTTGCTCTTCTCGATGTGGCAAGACTAGACTGTCCAATCCCTGAGATGGTGCCCTTGTGATTGCTGTCAGGGATCCTCAATTTCTGAAGTATGAAATTCAGTTATGAAATTCAACTGAGAGGCGGAGTGCAGCTCTACAATTATGCTGTTGACCATCATCATCAATAACTGATACTAGTGCAGTACCAAGTAATATTTGACGAGACCCATGTTTCTTGGTCGTTTGGGTGGTCAATGATGTGCCTGAATGGTTTGACTGTTGTGGTGGTTCAGACGAGGCTGGCATATTTTGTTGAAGAGTGCACTGGAGGTTCCCTTGACTTGATGCTGAGTTGACACTAGATGGTATGGATGTTATCATCCTCCTTCACATAGACGTTAGTGTTCGTCCGTTCTGCTCCCCATTAGAGTATGATAACTCGTGAAAACCTAAAACTATTTTATTGTCTTAATGAAATTTGCTATGTTACATAGCTTTCCCGTATCGATATCACCGAGGAAATATGCGCCGAGGTTCCGTCTTCTCATTCTCGATAGAGCCGGACACTCGCATAGGACATGGAAGATTGACTCTTCCACTTCTGGGTCACCGCAGCTACGACAAAGACCATTTGCCTCGGCACCCAGTCGTCTAGCGTGTCTACCGATCAGGCAGTGCCCTGTAAGCATGCCGATTAGTGTGCTAGCACCTTTCCTGCTCAGGCTCAGGATGTACCTACTTTTCCCGTGATCATATTCAGGCCAAAGAGTTCTTGATATTGAGCATTGACACTAGATTGTCTCTGTTGATTTTGGTTGCTGATTATGTCCCAATGAAGCAGCGTGTTGTGTTTCTCAGAACACTTTAAACATCATCTGACTGTACACAGCTTAGCGTGGTGGCCATCCTTCAAGCAGTTTCTGCAAAGCTTGAGATTCTGTATTTGCTTGAATCTGTCTGCTAGAGAAAGTCGCAAAAACTGCGGGCATCCAAATATTGGATGATTCTGCTTGCACATCTTGCACGTTTCGTTTCCAGAATTGGACATGAGCGTAGTCATCCTTCTTTGTTTGCTGCCTCGTTGTTTGTCGCCCCGAACACCTCCAGTGCTTGAAAGCTTGTCTCCAAGAAGTTCAAGAAGTCTTCTCCCTCGGGTTGACCAGGGACCAGTACAGCCCGTGGGTATGCCTATCAATCTTTTTGAGCACAATATGTAGAATAACTGGATCCCATGAGGGCACATCTAGCCCAAGATTTTGCAGACCTTGCATGCTTTCTTTTGTTGTGTCATGCAGTCCCTTAATGAATGTTGCTGATTCGCTGGTGCTGGCAGACTGTGATATGAGCTTCTCCAGCAAGGATGTACTTGTTCTGATATCGATTTCTCAGGGTATCCAATGATGTGCCATATGTTGTGTCCGATACTAGAAGGTGATGAATGAGCCTCTCAGCGTTTCCAGTAAGGTTCGTCTTCAGGTAGAACATCTTTTGTGCGTTCCCAATAGATTGTCTATCCACCGTCTGCTCGAAAAGATTGTGAAACTGCTGCCACTTGAGGTAGTCTCCATCGAACTTCGGTATGACGATTTTTGGTAGTTCGATCGTTTTTTCGAATATACGCATGGGTTGAGTATCTCCTGCATCATCAGCTAGTGCTATTAGTGTATTTTGCACTTGGTCCTCAAGGTAATTGGCTTTGTTAAGTGCCATGTGCTCGTAGATGTCCGGCATTTCCCAGATCTCCTGGGTGATGAGCTGAACCTTGGCCCAATACTCACTGATAGTTCTTGTTCTTACCATAGATTATTGCCTGGTCAGATGTTTGCTGCTTGACGCAATTCCGTCCATCAGCCTCCTTAGTGCCTCTTTGAGGTGATATTGCACTCGAACTCGTCTCTGCAGCTCAGGGTGTTGGGGATGCTCTCCAGTACTCTGCTCAGGTGGTTCCTTGTGTAGCTTTCTTTATCGAGTGCTTCATCTGCTCGTTGTCATGCTCCAGCTGTTACTGCAGGGCCGGTGATGATTTGCCTTGTGAGGGACCTGCCTCATCACGTCCGATGGAGGTGGCTTGGGGTGGATTAGCAAAGCCCTCAAGCCGGCGAGTAATGTCACTTCTGACCTGCTGGTATTCCTCCTGCACGTTGAGGAAGTAGTTCTTCAGGAAATAAGGATGCTCTGGTTATTCCGTCTTCAAAGAGCCTCATTTCTTGAAGATTGTTTGCAAACTGTGTCCATAGTTCTTCGAATCTTGCCTTCCTTGTCTTTAAGTACTCCACGGTCTTCCAAGCTGAGCCATCCTTCTTGTAATTGGAAAGTACCGATTCCAGGTTCTTGCCGGTGGCGGCCTGCTCCTTAGCCAAGTCCACGAAGTGGTCCATTCTTCAGGAATTTGAATGAAGATGTGATTTGAAGTAGTGCCTTAAATCACGTCGGGGTCACCAATGTTTCTTTACCGTAATGGAGAGCGTTTTAATTGAATAATTACTGGAGCGTACAAAAAATTAAAGAAATGATAATTGCTAATGTTTACTTTATTTTCGCTTGACTCGATAAAACTAGACTGCTCCGATTAGCCATCGCAGCCCCTAATTTACGCACGAAAAATGCTGACTCCCATTAGTTCGTGGGAATCATAATTTTCCGACATAAAGAATAGAACATAAATATTTTATTTCAATTTTACTTGATTCCCGGGTAACAAACAATAATTTGTTTATTAATGGGAGCCGTAATAAGCGATATAACATTAACTTAATTCCCAAAATAAATTCGCTGATTAGTGGGAGCCGTGATATTCGATTCCTACCTTCGTAGTCTAGACTTATATGGTGTTAAATTGCACGTAAGTTATGCCAGCGAACTTATTTCAGGCTACATGGAATTTATTCAGATTTTGTTGAATCTAAACAAATACAAAACACTGTTCACCACGAAATGAATTCACGGCATCAACTAATATCAACAGCATGTGCAATTGAAGTTGAATAAATAGCCGCAACAGAACACACGCGTGCTACTTATCGAGATCCATTTATCGCTTAAGCTGTATAAACGCCAAAAATGCCTGCGATTTTTGTAACGCTCTAATGACGAGAGATACCGCAAGACCAGTTTGCTGCCAAGATTCACTATTTTAAAATTAAGTAAGAAGGTGAAATTTATTGCAATAGCCGACGACGTTAGTTGTGTTTTGCTCCAGGTAAATGCGTAGAAAGTTTTTTCATGATTTTTTTAAATTAAACCCCTAAGGGCTGTAAAATGGTTGTACACTTTTCACGAATTCCGTCATATCTGTTAGGCCTGATGAGACATTGAATTGGTTTTTACCTACTCGGGCTTTCTATATAATCGCCTAAATATGGAATTAATATTACTTTTACAGGTTCTTCAGATAAATTCGCCGAAAGTTTTTATTTTTTTAAATTCAACCCCTAAACAGAAGAGAGGCAGTCGGCATTGATCAGCCAGTAGCAAAGGTTGAATTCTATAATTCTGCCAGAGTAAAAACTGAGAACTGTGATCCGAATCAAGTCGACTGAGGCTTTGTAAGTCCGCCAAACTATAGAATCGAGGAGACTAAAGAACTAACGACCGTCACTCACCGGTACCATCTTACGAGAAGGCTGAGGCTTTGTAAGTCCGCTTCGAGTAGTTTGGGACTGTAGTGAGGATGCTAAGGCTGGGGCTTTGTAAGTCCGCTTAGTATAGTCAAAGCCAATCAAAGTCAGAAGGACAAACACCCGGAGTCAAGGGTAGCCATCACAAGCAACCAGCCAGAAGACGTCCCCTACGAAGAGAGGCAATGAACACAGAAGAATAACAGGAACGAGCCAAGACGAGATACCACGAGTCAAGACGACAGGGCAGAACGAGCAGGCAGTGCAGAGCCAAGGCGACAGACGACGAGCCGAGACGAGATACGACGAGCCGAGACGAGATACGACGAGCCGAGACAACGAGGCGAGACGAGATACCACGAGTCGAGACGACAGGGCAGAACGAGCAGGCAGTGCAGAGACCAGGCGAAAGACGACGAGCCGAGATGAGATACGACGAGCCGAGACAACGAGCCATGACATGATTTTGAATTCGAATGTGTTGCTTAAACTAAATTGAATTAAAGTGAGGTCAAGAACAAAAATAAGTATTTGTAACGAATCTGGCAACCGCTGAACATACCCCGACACGAAAATGAGTCGTTACAGCTGTAAAATGTTTGTACACATTTCATGAATTCCGTCTGGTCTAATCAGCTATCGATTTGGTTTTTATTTCTTCGGAGATTTTATATAATCGCCTACAAGCGGACTTCAGAATTTTTTGATATTCAACCCGTAAGAGAGTGGCAACAGGTTATACACATTTTCACGAATTCCGTCATATTTCTTAGGTCTGATGAGACATTGAATTTGTTTTCACTTCCTCGGAGTTTTTATACAGGATGGCGCGCGGCAGACGCATGGATTTGAAAAGGTCATTGCTCCTTTCCTAGCGGTCGTAGAGGGTTGATAGTGGGGTGGTTCTAAAGAGGAGGAAGGAAGGTTTGTTAACACTTGTTTTCAGTCGCCAAGATGGAGTGGCCTGCTCAACATCATGTTTTTTGTGTGTTCAATCGTCTGCGTGCAGCGAGCTTTTCGTTTACAGTTCAATATCCCCCCCCCCCCGGTCGAGTTCCCGATCGAAATCGAATTCTTGCGTGGGTTAATGCTGGATAGTGGAAATGTGTCCACGTTAAGAAGGGGGCCTCAGAAAACTGTCTCTACCCCATAAAACATCAAGAGGGTTCGAGCTGCAATTGAACAATCTCCCACGCGTTCAATTCGTAAACAGGCAGGTGCCCTTGGCTTTTCGAGACGTTCCATTCAACAAATCGTTAAAAAACATCAGCATCATCAAACAGCAAGAGTTTGCATGGACTTTTTGCGCGACAGATTGCCCGGGCGCCTCATCTCCATAAGAGGCGGTTTGAACTGGCCAGCGCGCTCTCCTGATTTGGCGCCCTGCGATAATTTCCTGTGGGATACCTAAAATCTTTTGTTTGCAATGATCGTCTCACAACCCTAACAACCCTCAAAGACAACATTCGCACCCGCATCCTGCAAATTCCTGTGACAATGCTTGAAAGAGCGAACGAAAACGTCAGAAAAAGGCTTACACAATGTTCGGAGCGTGAGGGCCGCCATTTGGCAGATACATTGTATAAAACTGTATGAAATTTAATCTCCCATGTAAATAAACCAAGCAAAAATTGCAATTTTCGAACAGTTTGCGTTTTATTGATGTTTAAAGGCCACGCGTCTGCCTCCCGCGCCACCCTGTATAACCGCCAACAAGCCAATTTCAGTATTTTTTGATAGTCAACCCGTAAGAGGGTGTAAACGCGTTGTACACGTTTTCACGAATTCCGTCATATCTCTTAGGTCTCATGAGACATCGAATTGGTTTTTACTTCCTCGGGCTTTCTATATAATCGCCTAAATATGGAATTAATATTACTTCAAATAAATTCCTAGAAAGTTTTTATTTTTATTATTTTTTTAAATTCAACCCCTAAGGGCTGTAAAATGGTTGTACATGTTTCATCAATTTCGTCAGGTCTAATCAGCTATCGGTTTGGTTTTTATTTCCTCGGATATTTTATATAATTGCCTACAAGCGGACTTCAGAATTTTTTTGATATTCAATCCGTAAGAGGGTGCCAACAGGTTGTACACATTTTCACGAATTCCGTCATATCTCTTAGGTCTGATGAGATATTGAATTGGTTTTTACTTCCTCGGAGTTTTTATATAATCGCCTACAAGCGAATTTCAGTATTTTTTGATAGTCAACCCGTAAGACGGTGCCAGCGGGTTGTACACATTTTCACGAATTCCGTCATATCTCTTAGGTCCCATGAAACATCAAATTGGTTTTTACTTTCACGGAGTTTTTATATAATCGCCTACAATCCAATTTCAGTGTTTTTTGATAGTTAACCCGTAAGAGGGTGTAAAAGCGTTGTACACGTTTTCACGAATTCCGTCATATCTCTTAGGTCTCATGAGAAATCGGATTGGTTTTTACTTCCTCGGGCTTTCTATATAATTGCCTAAATATGGAATTAATATTACTTTTACGGGTTCTTCAGAGAAATTCGTACAAAGGTTTTATTTTTATTATTTTTTTAAAATCAACCCCTTAGGGCTGTAAAACGGTTGTACTTTTTTCACGAATTCCGTCATATCTCTTAGGTCCCATGAGACATCGAATTGGTTTTTACTTCCAAGGAGTTTTTATGTAATCGCCTACAAGCAAATTTCAGTATTTTTTGATAGTCAACCCGTAAGAGGGTGGAAAAGTACACGTTTTCACGAATTCCGTCTTTTCTCTTAGGTCTCATGAGATATCGAATTGGTTTTTACTCTTTTTTCCTTCCTCGGGTCTCAAAATTACTTGAAAAATTTTCTCCTTCTGGTACAGGGTAATTAACACCAAGTATAAGTATCAGTGCTTTAAGCGAAAAGTTCATTGTAATTTATTTCATTACTCATACTTCAATCAATTATTGTCATACGTGGTTATACTATGTCCTTAGTAGTGAAATATGTCATAACAACAGTACGGTGACAGTACTTTATCGACGTGGACAGGAAAGTATTCATACGATTTATTTGGATCAGTGACATTGGTGTCGGTATCACCCCCGGCTATTATGTTTCAATTAAATTGTAAAGTTGGATTTCGCATCGATTCATGACAAATTTTTGATTATAGCATGTTTTTCTACAGCTTCATCATCCCGACTCCCACAATTTGGCCACCCACTGCGAAATTTAATCGCTGTAATACAGTGAAACTCCGCCCAAACAATATCTGCGAATAAATCGAATATTATTCCGACATCAGTTCCGCCATTCATCAATCAACACAAATCGATTCCTTGTCTTCGATAATGTCAGCGAAATTGAAAAATATTTTCGGATGGGATCCTTCACTGCGCTGCAGCACATTCCTTCCTTCCTTCCTTCGCGTCGTAATAATGGCAACAAAAAGTAGAAAACTTGGGGAATACTCTCCAATATATGCTTTGCCTCATGCCACAATTCTGTCACATCACATTCTGTCTAATGGCCCAAAGTATTCGCTATACTTCATGCCAACATATACAGCTTGGCAACATTTGGATGGAGTATGGAGTAAGCGAGTCCTGGCTCGCTTCTAACCATGTCGACGAATTCATCTTCCTTCCAACCGATCCGGTACCTTCTACACATATCCTTTCCGTTCCTGACGATATATGGACTACATATTTTCGCAGTATTCGAAACATTCACGAGTTATTGAAACTAAATAGCAGCTAGCAGTGGAAAAAAGGAGATAGAATTCGCTGCAAAGGATGGGCAAAAGGACGAGGGATGCAGCATCTTTGTTCGCCTCCTCGAAGGATGAATCTAGCGTTGAGCGCTACAGAGTCGAGACGACTTGCGAAAAATAATGTACCCAGAGTTTCGTAAGCGTTTTGCAACCGGGACACGTCCCATGTAATGAATTTGGCGTCTATCTATTTTATGTATATTGAATTCTTCCCGGATCCTTTCGGTAGAAGCTGCTCCTTTCGATTGAAGCAGTGCGTTTCACAGAGTGGTGGTCTGTGTTTTTTTTCTCCTTTTTTTTGGCAGTAACTATACCGAGTTATTCCAATATAGCGACCGCCAACATCCCCATCAACGATAGCAAGGTTTGGGTAATTGAGCCCGGGGAATCCCCTAGTCGATATTGTACCCCCATCGGGGTGAAAGTTGTGAGGCAACGCCAGGATCCAGGTTGAAAAATTGTCGTGGATATAGAATTCCGGGCACACTCTCACATATTTTAAGGACCAAGAGAGTATGAAGGTCCTGGATGGATCCCGATGTATTGTCGTGAAGTATGTAACGATAGCTTACATTGTCTGTTCCGCTGGAGTGGGAACGTATAGGATCCAGGGCTGGCTGTGTGACATTCGTCCTTTTACGCCGCAATTTATTTATTTTTTTCCCAACGTTGTGTGTTTTTTCTGTCTGTTCTGTTGTGTTTCGCTACTGTTCACTGGTTGCCTCCATAAAGACGGAAATTGAAACATACGTTAGAATATTTGTACGGGGGGGTTGCGGAGCTGACGACACGAAAGGGATGGGGTTTGCTATAGAAAGGAATGATTCATGTCGGGGGTTAATGTTTGACAGTCTATTGCCATTTGTTGCTTTCGCACGGGTTATGTTTAAAAAATGTTCGGAAAAGAAAATTAAAATAAATGTTTGGATGATGCGTGGCAGTATCGTTGGGAAAAAAGTTCAGTTCCAAATGAATAAAATTATTACGTTTATGGTTTTTCGTGATCTGCTAGTATTCGTGACCTAGATACCTTGATATTGTAGCAACCCTGAACGTTTAAAGGGTGGAAAATCTGTTGATCCAGGGTTCACCATCGAGCAAAATGGTTGTGGGCTACAACTGTGACTTAAATAAATACCACTGGCAATCAACTGTGATACTACAAACAGCAGCTTTTTTAACTGCTCATTTTACGCTTTTCTCACCGGTGATTTCAATTCATCCAGTTGTGAAGTCACACTTCTAATACTAATTTTTACGAGGCGCTGATTTCATGTAATCAGTGTTCTGTATCGATTGTTTCAACTTCTTACACTCATGAAACTTTATGAGTTCTTCAACTAGTCATTAAAACAGAATGTCTTCTACAAGCTTGTTATAAAACGTCTACAACAACTTTGCAAAATTGTTCTTTATAAAACTAAAAGTGGAGTGAGAAGATTCTCTTAGGACCGATGAGAAATCGAGTTGGTATGCACACCTCAAACCTTTTATTTAAGCCTGAAAAGAATTTTCGAAAGTTCTAGGTATTCAACTCTAAACGCTGGGAAAAGGGTTTAAATATCTAGAAACGTGGTTAGTATCAGTGCACAGCGCTGCAATGGTTTGGGACCAAATTCACGAAGACACTTTGTAAACAGCAATTTGTATTAAACTTTAGACTGAAGGGGGTGATCATGAGTTTTTTCATTAATACATGTCTCATAACCCCACTAATATTGTGATATGATTTTCACTTCAGTACGCCTCTGTAAAAGACGAACTCACCGGATTTTTCGTTAATAAACCAACCCCAGTTTAAAAAAGGATTGTGCTCCTTTTTTAGACCACCAACGTCTTTAGGAATTCGATAAAATATCTAGGACTCGTCCGATATGAAGCCTTCTTGAAGCCACTAAAGCCGAAAAAGATTTTTCACGATTTATTGAATTCAACCCCCAAAGTATAAATAATATGTTAAATCATCATCATCATCATCAATGGCGCGACAGCCCAAATCGGGCCAGGGCCTGCAGGATACATTGTCTGAAGTCATCTCGGTTCAGCGCCCGCCTCCTCCAATTTGTGCATCTAAGAAGCGATCTGCAATCTGCGTCAACTGAGTCCCTTTATCTTTTCCGCGCTTTTCCCACCGGTCGTTTCATTGTGGCTTACGAAATTTTATAAAAGTCGATGCGGATTAGTTGTCATAGATTTTATACAACTCGTTGTTGTACCGGATACGCCATTTAGTGCCTTCTCTTACTGGTCTCAAAAATTCTTTGAAGAATTCGTCGTTCAAAAGCGTCTATTGATTTTACAGGCGCTTGGGTGAGAGTCCACGTTTCGCTTGCACAGCTCTTGTGCAAGTTTGCTCTGCCTGTGCATTTTTTTCGATTTTAAGATCGGGAGAACCGTGAAATACGTCTTATTTGCTAGTGTGATCCGTTGTTTTACTTCGTCCCGTTCGTTGCCGTCTATTACAAGGTGTGCTCCCAAGTATGAGAAATTATCCATATTCTCCAGGTTGTAGTCCCCCATGGTCATATTTTGTCTAGTTGGCGCGTTTCTTCTTGTTTGGGTCATGAACTTGGTCTTATTCTCATTGACCCTTAACCCGACATCCTTTGCCGCTCAGTCTAGACAATAGAAGACTTCCTTCGAGTCTGGAACAGATCTGGCCAGGATGTTTATATCATCCGCGTACACCACTAGTTGAGTGGACTTGATTAGTAGGGTACTTCTGGTATCAACGGGTACCTTTCTGATGACATATTCTAAGGCGAGATTGAAGAGCATGGGAGCGAGTCCATCTCCCTGCTTCAGGCCGGATTCTGCTCGGAAGCTTTGGGTAAGCTCTTTTTATATCCTTACTTGGGTTTCAGTGTCAGTCACCCATGTGCGAAATGCTGGAGTCCAACTAGAGTTCCGTACACTGCCCAGAATTAGCATTGCATTGTCCGCCAAAACTTGTCAATCGGTATTGTTTTGGTACTGACAAACCACCAGACCAGTGTCAGGCCAATCCTGGTGATCAGTACTCCTACTTGATCTGAGCCGTGTTGCTGGGCCTATGTCAGACCTAGAACTGGCTTATTATTGGTGTCTAAGATCTTTCGGCATTGGCTCGACGGTCGGCTCTGTATTGGGCACATCTTGGTAGAAATATTTTTTGTTTCTAACATATTGTTGCGAGCTAGGGGTTCGCCGGGATTTCAAGTAAAACACAATTCGGTTAAAATAAAAATAAGTGATAATTTATTTATCCGCACTTTAATTCACAGAATTATAATCGCACAATAATTCGCACTGTATGGCAGTACCGCCCGCTTATACCATATATCGCTTAACTCGTTCACTTTCGCTCTCTACCAACACGGTCGCGTATACTCGCTGTCGGCGTAATCGAAATCACTGTCCCTTAGCTGAATGCTTCACCTGCTTATATACTACCCGGTTGCAGTCTAGGATGTGCTTGAACGTTCAGTTCTGGAATCTTCTCGAAAGCTTCAGAGCCTTCGATTTCGATCATCGTTCAGTGGTGTGTGCAGAAGATTCAAGTGAGCTTGAGATCTTTCGACTTTGGTGGTTCATGTACAGGGTTCTAGTACATTGGAGAGCATTCGGTAAAGAAGGGAGATAGAATCGTGTTGTCTCGCCTTATCTTCAGCTAGGTTTCTGATTGGGTTATTTTGCAACTAGGTATTCGGTTGTTGTTGTTTTTCATTATGTGAAACGATCGAGTTGCACGGTTGCGCGGTTGCCAGGTTTACATGTAACATTACTCCCTCCTTAGTTCCTGTTCGTCCCGAACAGAGTCGATCTCCTCGTCATGGGCGCCATGATACTTCGTTAGTCTATCGAGGTGTACCACTTTCATTTTAGTACGAGGTTTTTGGTGCAACTGAATACGGTACACAACATCATTTAACCGGCTGATGATTTGGTAAGGTCCCTCCCAATTGCGCTGTAGTTTCGGTGACCTGCCCTTCTGTCGTTTGGGGTTGTATAGCCAAACTAAATCGCCTTCTTGGAATCCTGATGAATTTGCCCGTTGATCATACCTCGTCTTCATGCGATCGGTCGCCAAATTTATTTTATCTCTGACCAGGTTGTAAATTGTGTGTTGTCGATGTCGAAGATCCGATACGTAATCTTTTGGATGGGTTGGTGGATCTGGTGGTACTCCAAACATTAATTCCGCGGGGACTCGAATATTCTTTCCGAAGATGACTCGGGAGGGAGTTTCTCCTGTTGTTGCGTGTACCGATGTTCTGTATGCCATTAAAAATAGAGGAATGTGTTGATCCCAGTCCTGTTGCCTTTCACTGACGAGTTTCGATAGGTTCGAATTCAGTGTTCTATTGAAACGTTCCACCATTCCATCGGACTGTGGATGTAGTGGAGTTGTCCTCGTTTTGTTTATTCCCAGCATTTGACACACGTGTTTGAATGTTTGAGATTCAAAGTTGCGCCCTTGATCGGAGTGTAGTTCACGTGGAACTCCAAATCTGCTCACCCAGTTGGTAACAATTTGTTCTGCGACGGTAACTGCTTCTTGATTTGGAATTGCGTAAGCTTCGGGCCACTTGCTGAAATAATCGATGACCACAAGAATGTAGCGATTACCATTTTCTGATTCCGGAAATGGTCCAGCAATATCCACAGCAATTCTCTCGAATGGAGCTCCCACGTTGTATTGCTGCATTTCTCCCTTAGATCTGCGTTGCGGGCCTTTACTCGATGCACAGGTAGTACACTTACGGCACCAATTTTCGACGTCATCTCGGAGATGGATCCAATAGAACCTCTCTCGTATCTTTGCCAAGGTTCTATTTACACCTAAATGTCCACCGGGAGTACCTTCGTGATACTCCTTCAGAATTTCCTCGACTTTAGAATGCGGGACAATGGTTTGCATAAGATGCGATGTTCCGTCAGCGGTTTCCCATTTCCGTTGTAATAGCCCGCCGTCTAGGTGGAGGGAGTTCCATTGTGCCCAATAACTCTTTAAGGTTTCGCTGAATTGTGAGATGTCTTTCCACTCAGGCCGCTCCATTTTGTCCTTCCATGCCATGATCGGTGAAATATCTGGATCTTTTCGTTGAGCATCTTCCAGTTCTTGCTGATTCCATCCATCCTTTGGTTCGGTCGTTATTCGCTGAATGGTTTCTCCGACTTCTTTTTCTTCCACGCGGTGACAATGCTTGCAGTTTGGTGGACAAGGACGACGTGAGAGCGCGTCGGCATTACCGTGAATTCTGCCTCTTCGGTGAACAATTTCAAAATCGTAAGATTCAAGCCTTTCTATCCATCTTGCTACTTGGCCCTCGGGATTCTTGAACTGAAGTAGCCATTTAAGCGATGCGTGATCCGTTCGAAGAAGGAACTTTTGACCATAGAGATATTTGTGAAAATGTTTTGTTGCTTCTACAATGGCTAATAGCTCTCGGCGAGTTACGCAATAGTTCCTTTCTGATTTTGAGAGTACTCGGCTGTAGTATGATAGCACTCTTTCTTGTCCGTCAATCTCTTGTGATAGTACTGCTCCGATACCGACATTACTGGCATCGGTGTCTATGATGAAACCGTGACCTGATTTTGGATACGCCAGAACTGGAGAGTCGCAAAGTTGATCTTTTATTTTCTCGAATGCTTCCTGGCACTGTTGATTCCAAGTAAATGTCTTTCCCTTTTCTGTTAGCTGATGAAGACATTTTGCAGTGTTAGCAAAGTCTTTTACGAATCGACGGTAATATGTCGCTAATCCTAGGAAGCTGCGCAGCTGGTGTTTATCACTCGGAGTAGGCCAATTTTTCACCGCCAGTATTTTCTCTGGATCCGTCTTTACACCATCGGCTGAAACGATGTGACCCAAGTACTTTACTTCTGCACTAAACAAAGTGCACTTCTTTGGACTCAGCTTTAATTTTGCCGCTTGCAGTCGCTGAAAGACTTCCTGTAGATTTTTCAGATGCTCCTCGAAGGTTTTGCCGATAACGATCACATCATCCAGGTAAACGAGACAAGTTTTCCAACTCAGGCCACGCAAAACAAATTCCATTAGTCTTTCGAACGTAGCTGGAGCATTGCACAGGCCAAACGGCATTACGATGAATTGCCACAGTCCGCTGCCGACAGAGAATGCTGTTTTCTCTCTATCATTTTCGTCTATTTCCACTTGCCAGTAGCCACTTTTCAGGTCCAACGTTGAGAACCATTTAGCATCTGTCAGGGTGTCCATGATATCGTCGATTCTGGGTAGTGGATAGCTATCCTTTTTCGTAACATCATTTAGTTTTCTGTAGTCCACACAAAAACGGGTACTACCATCCTTTTTCTTAACCAGCACTACTGGCGATATCCACGGACTCTTTGATTCTTCGATGATTCCCTGATGCTCCATGGTTTTGACCATTGAATTCACTTCTTCTTGTTTCGCTATTGGTACTCTTCTTGGAGGTTGACGTATTGGTGTAGCACTTCCGGTATCTATACGATGCTTCACTAGATTTGTTCTGCCATAGTCCTCATCACTGGTGGAAAAGACGTCGCTGAACCTTTCGATTAGTTCCACTGCTTGCTTGTGTTGTGCTCCTTTAAGGTTGCTTGACTGAAGAACTGCTGATGTTACATTATTCTTCCTTCTTGGATTCTTTTTAGAGGCTACGTCATGTTGTCCTTCAGTGTCGATGCTCGTCACCGCCGAGATTGGTTCACAGCTGCCAATTACATCTCCTTTCTTTACGCTGGTAATGCTGTCCGAAACGTTGAGCACTCTTATTGGTACAATCATCCTCTCATTTCTTTTTACTAGCGTTTTTCCCAATATTAGACTTCGTAATGCAGGTGTCGTTTCTGGTTCGATGAGGTAGAATCGGTGGTCCCCGGGATCACCATCGAGCTCTGCCCAAATAACGTTCTCTGATGACTTTGGTATATCCGCATCTTCGCACAATATAACTCGCAGCTTGGTTGTGTTGGAGGATGTTATTTCCATTGGGATTTCGATGTTCCGCCACTTCATTATTCGTTGTCCTAGGTCCAGCTGGATACCGTGTGGTTTCAGAAAATCCATTCCAATAATACACTCGTCGGTAATATCAGCTACCACGAATACATGCGAGAATGTCAAATCTCCAAGCTGGATGTCACGTGATATTTCTCCATGGACTGTAGTAGTTTCTCCTGTTGCTGTGCGAAGTGCGTACTTTTTGGTGTTGTGAAGCCAAGTACGGTCTACGAGGTCAGATCTTAGCACTGATCGTGTTGCGCCTGTGTCAATTGTTATTATGCAGTTTAATTTGTCGACTCGACCACTCATGCATAAGTCGTTTTCACCACGATGTAGTCGAGAAACTGCGATGATGGTTCCGGGGGCGTCGATTCCACCAGCCAACTTCTGCCCCATGAAGTTGGCTTTTACTCGTTTCCCGGACTATGATTAGGCGAAGCGTGCTCTCGTGACGGTTCGCCTCGTTCTCCTTTTTGTTTAGCAGCGCAGCCGGAACAATAGTTGGTAGCTTTTCTTGGCTTTCGGCAGTCGCGTCTTAAGTGTCCTGCCTGTCCGCAATTCCAACATCGGGGAACACCAGATCCTTCGCTCCGCTTGGTAAACTCGGCCCTCTGACATACACACTCTTCTGTTATTTCTCGAACTCGGTAGTTATTTCTCGAGCTTTGCTTGGCAGCTTCGAACGTAAGCCCATATACTAAGGCTTCGCCAATCGTTTTCTTTCCTGCCAATTTTAACGCCTGCTGGAGCTCTCTGTCCTGTACAGCATTGTTAAATGCGAAAACAGCTGTATCGTTGCGTTGCTCTGTTTGCGCATTGGGAAGCGATAATAGTGTAAGTCGTTCAATATCGCGCGCTAGCTCTTGAAGAGTTTCACCATTCTTTTGGGTTCGGTTGTAGAGTTGTGTTTTGTAGATCTCTCGCATGTGGTCACTGCCGTAATGAAGATCCAATGTCTGTACCAAAGTCGAAAAATCTTGTTGCTGCTCCTGTGGAATTGTTTGGAGAACTTCTGCTGGTGGACCTCTTAGCGCCAATATTAAAGCCGTTCCTCGTTCCAAATCATTCCAATGATTATTTCTTGCGGCAGCCTCAAATTGGGTCTTGTAGATAGCCCACGGTGTTTGTCCATCGAAGATTGGAGCTTTAAGATCTTTGTGCGTAACATGCTCTGTTTTGATGACTCCAGTCGCTTTCACGTTATCAAAGTCCCTTTTTAAGCGTTCAACTTCTTCTACAATTGCTGATGTCTTCTCTGTTATTTGATCTTCAAAAGTTCGAAGTTTCTTTTCTACATTTTCTTCTATGGCTTTACCCATGGAGTCCATCGTCTGACTTAGATCTTCAATTTTGTTGTTCTGCTGCTCCAACTTTTGGTTGAGGTCTGTTGATGTTTGATCTAACTTCTTGTTAAGATCCGCTGACAGTTCACTTTGGTGGTCCAGTTTCTGATTGAGGTCCTTCGACGTCTGGTTGAGGTCCGTTGATTGTTGGTCTATTTTCTGGCTTTGTTGGTCCATTTTCTGGCTTTGTTGGTCCATTTTCTGGCTTTGTTGGTTCATTATTTGCATTAATTGCCTTAGAGAGTCTAATGTCTCAGAACACTCCTCACCACTTCCTGCACGAGCTTCTTCGATTGGGAACTCGACACTGTTTGCGTCTTTACCCTCAGCCTCCAGTACCTCGATCATTCGGCTGACAAGTTCAGACTTGTTCCCTACTGTAGATAATTCGCGTCTACCGAGCTCTTCTTTCAGCTCCATTAGTTTTAAGTCTTTTAAATAACGCGGCATTTTCACTATCGATTTTTTTTTTTTTTTTTTATTTGTCCGTTAAAGATTTTCCGCGATACAAATTCACTTAAGTTCTCTTTTTGTCCGTATGAGAACTTTCCACTTCACTAATTGAAGTTACCGCTCACTAGAGCACTCGAGAATATTCGGTTTCACAAAATTCTCCCTGTCCGTTCGAGAATTTTCACTGAACTTCACAGTTTGAAAACTTTATTCGTGCACCAAAATTCTCACTTTGTCCGTTCGAGAATTTTAAATTCACTTTTTCCACTCGCGATTCTAACCCGAATTAATCCTTGAAATCCCACTTCTGACACCAATTGTTGCGAGCTAGGGGTTCGCCGGGATTTCAAGTAAAACACAATTCGGTTAAAATAAAAATAAGTGATAATTTATTTATCCGCACTTTAATTCACAGAATTATAATCGCACAATAATTCGCACTGTATGGCAGTACCGCCCGCTTATACCATATATCGCTTAACTCGTTCACTTTCGCTCTCTACCAACACGGTCGCGTATACTCGCTGTCGGCGTAATCGAAATCACTGTCCCTTAGCTGAATGCTTCACCTGCTTATATACTACCCGGTTGCAGTCTAGGATGTGCTTGAACGTTCAGTTCTGGAATCTTCTCGAAAGCTTCAGAGCCTTCGATTTCGATCATCGTTCAGTGGTGTGTGCAGAAGATTCAAGTGAGCTTGAGATCTTTCGACTTTGGTGGTTCATGTACAGGGTTCTAGTACATTGGAGAGCATTCGGTAAAGAAGGGAGATAGAATCGTGTTGTCTCGCCTTATCTTCAGCTAGGTTTCTGATTGGGTTATTTTGCAACTAGGTATTCGGTTGTTGTTGTTTTTCATTATGTGAAACGATCGAGTTGCACGGTTGCGCGGTTGCCAGGTTTACATGTAACAATATCAATTGATTCGGTTTCAACCCTATTACAAGAATGTGTCAGTTTGGTCTAGTGGGTAGCGTAGCGGACTAATGTGTGACGGGACCATGGTTCGAATCCGAGAGTGTGCAAGGTGTGTAAGTAAAATCAGTTCGAATTTTTCAAAAAAGTTATAATAGCAAAATAAATGCGTTGTTAAAAAAAAAAAAAAATGTCATTTTCTTTTTTTTACTGAGGCCCAGTATCGGGCCAGAGTTTCACCAAGAGTAGGACCGGTTTGATCAAATCGACATTGGCTCGGCAATGATTTGGTCTAGGCCACATACTAGGCCCGAAACATTAGCCAGTACTAGCAAATCTAGCGCCAGTACTAAGCCTGTGCTGTGCCGTTTTGCTTTTCGTACATGGGCATAAGCATTATTTTATATAGTACATTACGATCTATACTATCGTAAGCCTGTTGGAAGTCCACGAAGATCTGTTGCACGTCAATGTTAAACTCCCAACATTTTTCTAGCACTTGTTTGACTGAGAATATCTGGTCAATAGTAGATCGTCCGGTTCTGGAACCACCTTGGTATTCGCCGATAATACTTTTTGTATAAGGCTTTAATTACTTTCGTCAGTATTTTGTGGGACGTACACAACAATGATATGCCTCATCGCAGTTTATCTCCTGTCTTATAAATTGCGCCAGTCGTCAGGTATTTTTTCTTCAATCCAAATTTTTGCCATGATTTTGTGTAGGACATTGGTGAGGTATAGACCACCTCCGTTTAGGAGCTCCACTGGTATTGCATCAACTCCAGGTGATTTGTGTATTTTTTCGTCACGCAGGGCTGCTTCCACTTCTCCGACAGTGGGTACCATAGTTGATGCCTGCTCATCAGATGGAGCACTTGGTGTAATAATTGGGTCGGCGGCCGTCACTCTGTTTGGATTCAGCAGCTTCTTAAAGTACTCAACCCATCTTTGTTTAATTTGTTCTGCGTCACTAACGATACTTCCTTCCTTGTCCTTGCAGAGGTTAGTTCGTGGCTTACAACCTTGTCTTATTTGTTTGACGGCAGTATATGCTGTTTTATGTTGTTTAGGTTTATAATTATGTCATTGTTGTGTTTTCGTTTCTTTCGTCTGCAGGTTTTGTTTGATAATCGCCTAAGCTCGTCGTATCTTTCCTTTTTGGCTCTCATCGATCTTTCAATATATTCCTTGTAAGCTTCATTCTTTTTCGTTATTGCGTCACTACAATCATTTTCAAACCAGTCATTACGTTTCTGTTGGGATCTGAGTCCGATGATCTCTTCTGCTGTCGTTCTGATGCCATCTCTCAACTGTGTCCACTCTTGATCGATGGTTGTCACTTCGTCAGTTAGTAATGCTTCAAAGCATGTTTGTAGCGCTGACTTATAAGCTAACGCGACAGTCTCCCCCTTTAGTTTATCGATATCAAATTTGGGTGTCCTGCCCGTTTTTGAATACCCACATAATGCCACTCGACATCGATATTTCACTTTGACGAGGTAGTGGTCTGAGTCGCAGTTTGCTCCGCGAAAAGATCGGCTGGTCGCAGCCCTTCTCTCGATCAGAACGTGGTCAATTTGGTTTAAAGTGCGGCCATCCGGAGATGACCACGTTCTTTTATGAATGCGATTTGCGATGAGGAAAGCATGTCGAGCTTACAACTAAGTTTTTGCTGGTTGCGAAGTCGATCAGACGTTGTCCATTGTCATTGGTGGTATCATGGAGACTGTGCCTGCCCGTGGTTCCCCTATGAGTCTCCTCTAGTCCAACTTTTGCATTGAAGTCTCCTAGAAGTATCTTTATGTCGTTGTATGGTAAAGAATCAAATATTTGCTGTAGGGTGTTGTAGAATATGTCCCTCACTTCATCATCACTTTCCTCCATGTTAAATTAGTTTTCACGAATTTGTTGACTTCTCTTATATCCGATGAGATTAAAATTAGTTTTTATATAGACGCCAAAATATTGATGTCGGAATTTTTTAACATTCAACCCAAAGGGGAAGTCAAAAATGATAGTAAATTTTTTAGATGGATTGAATACCGAATTGACGCGAAAAAAAAGAAGTTTCAAATTTTTCACTAGATAAAATGAAGAGGGGTTCAGTATTCATAAATTCCTCAATAAGGAAAGGAAAAAAATGGAACATTTATATTTGCAGAAATTTCTCAATATATCTAAGGACCGGTAAAATATCAAGTTAGGGTTTCCTTCTTGACGCTCCTTGTAAACACATATACAAAATTTAAAAATTTTTCCATATTCAACCCCCCAAACTTGTAAAAGGGGTTAAGTCTGCTAGGTCACGAATTCTTCAAAATCTATTAGACCTGAGATTCGAAATTGGATTTCACTTCTACAGGTCCTCATACAAACGTTTGAAATACGATTTCAGAATTTTTCGATATTTAACCCCAAGGCGGAAGAAGAGTGGTTGAATATTTTCTTACGAATATCTTCATACCTCTTAGGCTGAATGAGTTGAGTTATGAACTTATTTCTCTCTTCCAAGGTTTAAGCTATTCAAGCGTCTAAAAACCAATGTCTTAGGCCCTATGACCCGGCTTACACCTAGCATTTAGGACGCAGACTATAACTCAAATACGACCTTAATTATTTTGGACGCCTGTTGTAAACACTTCGACACTTTGACCTAGCGTAAGGTCGGGGCTCGTTCATTTGTTACCTGCCCTAAAATAGGTCCTTTGATTTTTGGGTGTAAACAAGTGTTTTTTTTTGTGACATGCAAAAGACACAACAATTTGTCAAGGCATGTGTAGAATGCGTTCTGATTTAAGATACCACTGCAGATATTTAGTAAAAGTTCCTTCCTTCCACAATCCTTTCAGTACACTTTCTTTCGACAAAAAATATGTAAAAATTAAATTTGTTTTTCCCGAGTGAATTATTTTGCTATTTTCGTAATTGATGGGAAATGTTTGGTGTTTAAAAGTAATCTTAACGAAGAGAGCTTAGTCAAAACTTTTCCATTCAAGTCTACACCACTAATACCATTCGAAATCTCCCTTCAATCATTAACCTCTAATCCATAATTCAGTCTCACTCACAATACCCGAATCTATTACTGCACACCCTTACTAATTAATCTATCTACGAAATCTCCTACATCATGTCCTTACACATTGTTCTTTCACACCCGACTAAATGAATAATTTCGCATTCACCCCCGGGGGATCTACAATAGGCGACATTCCATCCACACGTCCTTACAACGTCACATCTATCAAACAAAATGACATTCCACCCTTAATTACTTGCAGGGATCAGGAAAGATACAATTTAACATGTGACACTAATTAGAATCCGTTCAGTAATTAAGAGTGACACACCTCAAAAGAAAGTACGTCACGACGCGGCTATACTGGAGCAACGTTGTCACCTACTTCGCTTTCATTTTTTTTTCCTTTTCGTCCTCAAAATCATCCCCTAGTTGAGCAGAGGTCTTAGTGAGAATTAGTTTGCACGGTGCACTAATACTCCACGAAACCATTCCATCGGGATCATGGCTCTAACATACGGACAAAGTTGAACCTATCCAGGAGTCGGGGGTAGTCCCATCGGAAAAACTTTAATTAAAACACTGTTCAGTCTGCTGCGCGTCCTACTTGCAGCATACGTTAAGAGTTTTCGATGACATAGGAAAAAGTTCGTGCAACCCTTATCCAAGCCGAGGAGCTGAGCGTCTTGTGGAGTATACGCTTCCCTATGGCTCCTCATAATTACACACAGTTTCGACGAGAGTTTCTCGATTTCGGAAGAATGGGGGATGGTTTTGTTTTTAGTATTTTCGGCGACAACGTCTGCAAATCAAAGACATCCCATCCGAAGGATCTAATCGAAAACAGAGTGTCGAAGGGCGGTTTTAATTACAGAACAATAAAATTAGAACATGAAAGCCATCTAACATGCGATTGTGAGCCTGGGACCATGTTACAGCCGACTGTATCTGTTCTAGATCAAAAGATGGCGTAGTGTCCTGTTCGACTGCAAGTGACGGAGAATTTTAATTAGGAAGGATATAGTGCGCCAAGTGCACGACAGGAAAACTGAGAGCCTTTATACATGGCAGAGAGCGTGTTGAAGAGGTCATTAACGACACTAAAACAGCAGGAAAAAAATGAAAGACCTGAAACTAAAATGTGAAAGGACTTACGAGGACTTGAGGACTTAAATAGTTTTGTTTCTGATCTAGTTGTAGTTGAAGAAAAACTCTTGCAAAAACAACTAATTAGGCGTTATGCTTTTAAGGAATGCAAAAGTTTGTTCCTTGTTAATTTGAAAAAAAAGCGTGTGGCCTAGTTTTATTTCAGCTCTTTTTTCTAACCTCGCCCCCTGCCAAGTATTGTGAACAGAGATGATGTCTTTTTCATCTTGAATAATACATGAAGTTCTTAATAGGGTCACCTGAGCTCTACAAAAATTTTGCTGGACTTGGACAGAATTTAAAATTTAAGGGTTGTTTTTTTTGCAATGTTAATAACTTAAACTTTGACAATTAGTGAAATTTCTAGTTCATATTTTTTGAATTTTGAAAATCATGTGATTAGTTACTACAACTCACTTCTGTACTTTATACTTTGACAAAAAAAATGAACTTGAAGTTAAAATATCAAAATGTGATGCCCTTCCAATTCTGCAAAACTTAGCAATTCTTCGACTGCATTCTTAATCGTTAATGGCCTAGATAAACTAGACCATGTATTAGTGACTTTAACGGGATGTAACACAATACTATTTCCTAATACCCGATGTAGGGCTAAATACAATAAATTTAGACAGTCTTGGAACCAGGGGACTACTGTATACGATGGCGCCCAACGTGGGATAAAATTTTGTGAATTTAGTAAGTCTATGAGAATAACTTTGTGGCATGAACTGGAAAGGAGAGCAAACAATTGAGGCCTGTTGGCTGATGCTACAGTGCAGCGAATGTTTCGAGCGACTGTATCTTAGGTAACATTATATAAGATCGCGCCCAGCGTGGAACTCCCAAGAACGTCCACGTAGAATGAGAAGAAAGTATTAAGGAATACAAGGATCGCATCTCGCTGCACACGAGGTGAGGCAGAATTTCTCTAAAAACTGCGACGGCAGTGTAAGAGGGGAGGCCGTATGTTCGAACGTCCTTCAGGACGTGGTCCCGCATACCCAGTTTTCCTTTCTTCCCAACAAAACTTATTTTTAAAAATACCATTCTCATCCTGTCCAACCCTAGCTAGACTTCGCGTACTAGGCAAACCCTTCTTTAATAACCTTGACGAGATCTCGATGACCAAGATTGGAGATCTAATCGCCTTCCTGAACAGCTCCGGATGGATATGATAACCCATTGGAGCCCCAGATCTCTGTTAAACCATGTATCCACTTCATCAACCCTCAACGTCCAGGTTAAACGAGTTGTGGTATCAAAACCGCGCTTCCTGTGCTAATTGGGCCCTGTTTTCGGCAGATGGGCCACCACGTAAACCAACCAACCAACCAACCATCCTTTTACAGTTCACCCTCCTCCCACTCCAGAAAAACATTTCAGGAGAAATTGGACGAGGGGACAACATTAATATTCCGTATCCCATCGGTGAAATATTATTGAAGTGACCAGAGGTTAATTTGGGCTATGAATGAAAGCAGACTTGGATATAGAGCGCCCAACGTGGGTCTCTTTTTTTAAGAAGACAGTTTTTGTACAGAAAAGGAAAGAATAGAATAATTAATAAATATCTCTGTGCATATATTGCTTAACTGGATCTAGACGGTCACTATCGTTTTCACTTTTCAATTCTCATTAAACAAGATGGCTCCCAACGTGGGACGAAAGATAAATCAAGCCGATCTCCTGATTGGTTATTATGATTTTCATTTTCCTATGTATGCCGTTTGCTACGACACGGTGTTCATAGAGACTGGATCAATTTAATGCAATTTTCGACCCCACGTTGGGCGCCACCTTATGCGAGTTGAAGCACTGGTTGGAACTATACTGCTATCATCCAGTGGTTGGATACAAAACTGAAATTGTTGCTTCTATACAGATTTCCACAGACAAATTTGTACTCGTGAATTCGTACGGGAAGGAAACTCGATTCCCTTCGAGTGGCTTCAAGTACAGTAGAACCTGAAGAGTGACCACCTTCCTATCTTGACCACTTGTCTAAAGTTGCCATTTTTTTATGGTCCCTATGTAAATCAGAAACGGATTTTATTTGTTAAATTATTTTTATAATCTGACCAATCGAATAAAGTGAGCAGTTTTGCACAGTCCCTCGGGTGGTCTCTATATAGAGGTTCAACTGTATATTGCTCTATTTTCGAAAACTGGATTAAAAAATAAAAGCACCTTCTTAACCAGGAATAATCAAAATGCCTCCTTTCTTTTAGTGTGTATCTCCAAAGGTCTTTCATATTTTTGATCAATTGACTGCGATACTAGTAAGGGTTAAATTTAAAACTAAATTACAATATCATTGTATCGTATGGACAACACTTGAAGGGAATTTCCCCCAGGACCCATTGTTTCTATTGATTTCCGGAAAAAATATCTTCTTGATGAGAGCTACTTGACCACAAACACATCAAGCAGCAAATTTGATCAATTGAAAACACTCCCAGCACTAGACGCTTTGCACTTTCTATTGAATTTGATGCAAGCTATAAGATGGCATTTTGTTCCTTGATGTCACTATTTTATACCCCAGAAGCTCTCAAGTTATCGTGTTCTTAGTTTACCTCTTCAGACCGACAGATGGATAAAAAAAAGTATTGTTAGTGTTTTAAACTCTCTAAATTAAAACAATTGCTCAATCTATTTTCCTTTGAGTCTTCCTCACGAGTGTTATCGATTTTCCGGTTTGGATCAAACATTATAAATTCTCAAACTGCATAGTGTGCTTATAAATCTAGTAAATCAAATTAAAGCTTTTATCTTTTGTTACCACTTTTTAATTTATTTTTTTTTTATTTTCGCCACCCAATTCTTTATATATTTTTCACTTGTATTTTAAGCCAACAAATTGTTGTAAAATTTTAATTTTCCGTAGCTTTTGTCACCGTAAAATTGGATTTCTGTATGGCCTCGAATTGAGGCTGATGTAATACACGTCCAATGAAGAATTTATCTCGAGTGAAATGGAATGAGTTTTTTCACTATTAATGGCGCTGCAAAAAGCAATTTTGTTTGTTTAACGTTGGTTTTTTTTACCAGGTAATACCTTTCGGGTACCAATCCTTATTTAGTATTATCCGTTTATTTTACCTGTTTATAGACAAGTCCAGAACAATTTTATATTGAGTGCATATTGAGTGGAATGAAAGTTCTTGTTTTTGCGATGAACACACGATAATCCACACATATGAATAACCAATGTAGTGCTACACCGTCACTACTCGCTGCAATGTGTAATTTTGTAACCATACACCAAATTATAAGCTGACGAAATTGAATTATCTTCTGGTCTTAATCTGAGCTCTAAACGGATGATTTGATTGGTAGTGAACATTTTCCTAATTTTTTCGAAATTTCCACAGATTCTCTCTCAATGTCTAATTAGGGCAAACTGCGCCCGAAAGTATCAACGAGGTACCAACTCTTATGCGGCACACTTTTCGCAGTGAATCTCAACGTATATATCATCCGAAATTCATTTTGCCGCTTAGCCGGTTGGAATTGATGACTGAACTTGGAGTAATTAATTTTTGAACATTTGTGGAGAACAGGGCTGAATACACCAATATCCGAATAATCGTACACTATAGTATTAAAAGAGTCCTTCTTGTGATCGTCATACAAAAGTCTCTGAATTTTTTGTTCATTCTTCATCCGGAAGTCAAAAGAAAAAATTCATTCAGAGGTCAAATTTTCCACGAACTAGTTTCAAGCAAAAAGTATAGATTAGAATATTTCCCGTAGCTCCTTTGCAAAAGTTATTAAAACGTGTGATCACAAATATTTCTCAGAAACGCTTCACTTTAATTTTCCAATGGTTTACTGGCAAATGGATTAATATGAGATGCTGTTTGCTTAACTTCCATACAAAAGTCCTTCAATAATTTTTTTATTCAGCTGTCAAAAACGATTCAAATATCTTGGAAGTATGGAGTACAACATCTTTCGAACCAATTTTACCAGAAAGATAAAGTTTGGTTTGTGTATATAGAGGTTTACAAGTAAACTCTATTAAATTAAAAATTTTTGAGAGGGAAGGTAGAAGACGGAAGTTGGGGAAGCAATTTAAAAATATTATAATCTTAAAATTTGTGTAGCAGGAAAATTTTTTAAAGAGAAAACAAGGTACGGAGAGATGCACTTTTTTCTATCTCGGCATATGCTATAAAGTTGAAAATTGGACGTTATATGAATATCTGCTTCACAAGTAATTTAATAATAATAATAAGATTCATTCTTAAAATTAGCGAAAAAATAAAATTGCTGTTGGCGGGTTTCGAATTCGCGCTCTTAGCGTTTAGCCCTAAATATCCTGGCTTACAACCAAAAATTCCACCAAATTGGTTGAAATATTAGATGATCTTCAGCGCCACCTTCTTTAGTATAGGGTTGCGATGGCGGGAAATTAGCTAAAGTTTAAAGTTCGTGATCGTAAATTTGATTTCGAGTTGGCTATATAGAAATTATGCTCAGCAATTCCACCAGCTGTAAGGGTGTTTCGGATAGTAGGCATGATACACTCTCTGACGTATCTATGCCCTCCGATGACGAAACAGCTCCTTCGGACCTAGTCCAACACAATCTTATGAAACTGGCGTATTCAGTGAAGTGTTTTCCAACTGTCATGTCCTTAAGGACATCGATTAATCAACAGTCGGGGATTTCGTGTTGGGGTTTCACACCAGAAACCCTACTGACGCCGGAAAACAACCAACATTTAATCAATAATAATAATATTTATTCAGTGATGATTTCGAGTATAAACTTATGTTCTTAATAACCAGAGATTAGACCATAGTCTTTACTTCTTTGTTTTGGGGTATTTTTTTACATACAAGTATTCCGAATTCTTTTGAAACTGGTGTAACAATGTGATAGGAAAATCATAAGTAATTTAAGCGAAAACAAATTGATTTTCATTGGAGTACTGAGGTGGGGAAACAAATGTCCGGGAAAATGGTTTTTTTATACACTTTCACGAATTTTGTTACATCTTCTAGGTCTCTCAAGGTATCGAATTATTTTTACTCTATGTACATATATGCAGCTAGAAACCGTTTTCCAGTTTTTTTGATACTCAACCCCCAAAGCTGCCTTGCTGCATGTCTTCAGCCACATCAAGCAACAACAACAACAACCTCCAAGGGGGTGTAAATTTGTTGTGTACGTTTTCACGAATTCCGACATATTTCTTGGGTCTAATGAAATATAAAATTCGCTTTAAATGAAATCGCTAACCGATTCAATAATTTTTTGATTGTCAAGCCCCAAGGAGGAGGTGTAGACTGGTTGTATAAGTTTTCACGAATTCCGACATATATCTTAGGTCTAATGAAATATCGAATTCTACTTTACTTCTATGGGATTTTTATATAATCATCTAAAAATTAATTTCACGATTTTGGTGTATTCCATCCCTAACGGGGTGAAACAAGACTGAGTAACGAATTCCGACATATCTCTTAGGTCTGATGAGATATCGAATTGTTTTTAAAACCGCCTAAAAATAGGTTTTAATTATTTTTTTCATATTCAACCCCCAAAAGGGTTGTGTCAATCTTATTCCGTAAATTTTTATTGAAATTAAAATAAAAAAATCTGCCAACAGTCTGGGCGCAACTTTATTATTTCATGGGTAGAAGTTCGAAACGTGTTTAATGCTTAGATCCGGTGAAGGTTACCATGCGACTTACAACCTAAAAAATAACGTTCCAAATAGCCTACTGGTTATTCCTGACTTCCCTTTTATCTACTAGAGGTCTACCGACCCCAACTCCTGTAAAATTTTCAAGATCATATCTGATACGGTTTCAGAGATATTAAAATGGCATTTTTTGATAAATTGAAATCCCCCACTTTCGTGCTCCACCTCCCCTCTCAAAAAGTTTACATTCAGTAGACTCCTCTTGTGATCCCATATACAGAAGCTAAATTTTATTTTCCTGGTGTAATTGGTTCGGAAGATATTGTTATCCAAAGTTTTTCACAGGAGTTTATCCAATCTACCCACCATAAAAATTTCAACTTAATACCTCAACGGGTTTGGGAGCTACGCGCCTTCAAACGATTTTGCGTGCGGCGGACGGCGTACGGCGCCTACGGCGGACAGACGGAAATTTTTTTTTTTTTGCTTTTTTGGTGTTTGCTAGTCCTAAAACGTGTAAATACAAAATTTCAGGGTAGCAAATTTTTTTGAAATTTCAAGTCGATCACAATACTTTATTATTAAAATATAATAAAGTAAAAGTAGTGGACCTAATATTGATCCCTGAGGCACACCACGCACAAGTCGAAGGGATGATGATAGAACATCATTCACTCGAACGTGCTGTCGCCTGTCACGAAGGAAACTATGGAGTAGCGAAACTGAGCCCAGATGAAAGTTGAAGCTCGATGATAATTTAAGCAGTAGTTTCCTATGGTCAACTGAATCAAATGCTTTGGAAAAGTCTAATAAGACGAGGTAGGTGATCATATCTGAATCCAAGGCCGTTCTTACATCGAAAGTGACTTTGCTGACTCACAGCTATGATGCGGACGGAACCCAGACTACGAGCGGGATATTAATTTTATGTTACGTAAGTAATCCTGCATTTGCATTGACATAACTCTCTCAAGCACTTTTGATATAAAACAAAGAATAGTGATGGGACGGTAGTCACTAACAGTTGAGGGACAGTTGGTCTTCGCAATGGGCAGCACCGTTGCTCCAAATACGTTTCGAGGATAACTTAGGGTCAAATTTCAGACCGAAAAAATGGCGTGTGGCTTTCCTTATGGCACTTGTAGTAGCATTACGCGCAATTTTGTACAAGCATATAGCATATTCAGTTTTAAGCCGTCGATATTGATTGTACAAATACTCTCTCTCTGCTACTAAAGATGCTACTTTGGGTGTAAACCAAGGGCATGTAAAGCTTCTAACCTTCAAAGTACGCAAAGGAACATTTTTATCTCGGAGAGGAACCATAAGCCAATTAAAGTGACTGCTGTTTAGCTCATGAAGAGTATATCATGATCGAGAAAACTAGGAGGGCATGATTTGTTCAGAAACAGCACTCGATTCCGATCTGTTGTAAGGAGGACATCTAGTAGAGATGGGTGAGAAGTATTGAAATAAGTCGGCTCAGTGTTTACAACAATAAGGTTCGAAGATTGCGTAAGATAGAGGAAGCTATCTTTCTGTTCACTGTTCCGAAGTAAATCAACGTTAAAGTCTCCGCCCACAATAACATTATTGTATCGATGTGTAATATCACTCATTGATTCCATAAAGAACTCTGCAGTATCCTCATTGAAGGACCCAGGAGGGCAATAGGAAGATATGAGGACAGCTTTTTCAAGTCCACAATCCAATTTAACGGTAATGAACTCTAGAACACCTGAAGAAGATCTCGTGATAACTCTTCCCTTCAAACTTTCTCTAACGAATACAGCGACTTTACCCCCAATTCGCTCGTTACGATCATTTCTGAAAAGTTTGTATCCTGGTATGGAAATAGAAGTGCTTGAAATATGACCACCCAACCAAGTCTCTGACACCATTAAAATGTGAATGTCTGGATTTATTGGCATTGAACACAGCTCACAGATTTTGTTTCTAATGCTTCTGGCATTAATAACAACAATATTAAGTCCCCGAGATTGTCGACAAAAGGTTTGAATGAGAGCTCCCACCGTGTCAACCTGCAATCTAGCGATTGTCATTGCACGGCAGACTTATCCCGACATTTCGACGATGTTCGAGGGAGTCAATAGTTGCCGCAATGGCATCGTCTCCAATAATTCGGAACGCAAGCAAAGAGAGATACGTTTTGGGTGCTCCTGCCCAGATATGTGAATTGTACTCAAGTCGGGGCCTGATATATGTTTTGTAGTTTTTTGCGAGGTCTGATGGTGTGAAAAATTTCTTGCACATTCGAAGGAAACCTAGGCGCTTGGAGGCGTTAAGAGCTACATCATAAATGTGTTGACTCCAATCAAGTTTTTTACTGATGTTCATTCCTAGAAGATGAAAATGCTCCGAAGTGTTCAATGCGACACCATCAAAAATAAGATCAGGCACCGACGTGTCCTGTTTAAGGGAAAGATAACAGGCTTGTGTTTTTGAGGCAATAAACTCTACTCGGTTGACCCTGCCCCATTCCAGGATTGAGATGAGATCAGAGTTTAAAGACCAATTAACTCATTACGTTGAGAGGGTACCGAAGACTGGCGTACCTCTGTAATCGAGTTGAAGCTGTAAGTGTTGTCAAGTGTAGGTACTATCATCTGCGAAGCTATGAATGGGATACAGATAGGACAACAAAAGGTCGTTAATAAAAATTAGGAATAAGGTAGGTGATAAAACTGAGCCTTGAGGGACTCCGGAGTTGATAGGGAAAGTACGTTCCGAAAGAAAGCTCTCAACCCATCGAATACAAGTAGGATTCATACCAAATGCTTTGAGTTTGGATAGAAGGGCTTTGTGCCAAACTCTGTCAAATGCCTTTGCTATGTCAAGTGCAAGTACTTGACCCTCACCGAAGTTATGGACACAAGCGTTCCAGCGTTCAGTCAGATATACCAACAAATCGCCAGTGGATCTTCGTGGCCGAAACCCATATTGACAGTCATCAAGGAGACGACTGCTTTCCAGGTATTGCACGATCTTACGGTTGACAGCAGTTTCCATGACTTTAGACAAAATAGAAGTAATGGCAATGGGGCGGTAATTTGCGGGGTTCGTTTTGCTACCCTTCTTAGGTATCGGCTGAACATTAGCTAGTTTCCATAGATAAGGAAACTTACTAGACGAATATGAACGATAGAAAAGATTGCGAAAAGGTTTAGCCAAAGAAGAGTAGCATTTTTGAAGGGTAATGGGGGAATGCCATCTGGACCAGCGGATTTATTAATATTGAGAGCTTGAAGGATTTTCGAAATGACACGTGTGCGAAATTTGATGGGAGGAAGTTCTATTTTGCTTGATATCACAGTTGGGGGGACTGTGCACTAGGTGTAAGAGTAGAGTGGAAGAAGAGCAGGTCTATGAGACTGGATTCCTCACGTAGACCCTCCTTCTCTGAATGGTACTAGTCTAGTTTTCACCGATAGTGCAAAATATTTGGGTCTTATTTTCGACAGGAAACTTCACTGGAAACCTAATATTCAGGAACGGGTAAGGAAAGCGCTTTACTCGTGCAAAAAGGCCATTGACAAAAAATGGGGTATGCAACCCCGAATAGTTCAATGGCTCTACGTGTCCGTCATCAGACCGATACTTATGTATGGTGTTATTGTATGGTGGACGGCCTAAGACAAAGCAGTTAACTGCACCACCCTAGGAAAGGTACAGAGATCAGCATGCATATGCATCAGTGGAGCTCTGAGAACAACTCCCTCTGCAGCACTAGACATGCTATTCAGTCTGCCACCCCTAGACATTTTTGGCAAGCAAATGGCAGTCAGTGCAGCCATTCGACTTAGGGCCTCTACACAGTGGACTGGCATTTATACAGGTCATTCAACAATCTTGAATCACTTCACTAACATTCCTGAAAACACCGACTACACCCCTCCCAGTTATGATTTTGAGAAAATTTCCTAATAGCTATCCCAACCCGGGAAAGGGAATGGAAAAGGGATTCGGTACGGACGGAAGAGTCCGCCCACATATATACGGTCGGCTCCAAAAGTGAAGGCGGGGTAGGTGGTGGTGTTTTCTCTGATATGCTTAACATTAGCAGCTCTTTCCGCCTTCCGGACCACTGTAGTGTCTTTCAGGCGGAGCTTATGGCGATCAAGGAGGCCTTGTCCTGGATGAGGTGTAATGTAATATCTACTAGGGGTATTAGCATTTTCACAGACAGCCAAGCGGCAATAAAATCCTTGGAATCGGCCTCGACAACATCAAAGGTCGCCGCAGAATGTCGATCATCTCTTAAGGAGATGGCTGAACATTTCAATATTCTTCTGTGCTGGGTGCCAGGACACAAAGATATTCCAGGGAACTGCATGGCTGACGAACTCGCTCGATGCAGTACTACCCTTCAGATTATGCCGGAACATCGGAATCTGGGTGTGCCTCTCTCTACATGTAAACTGCTACTGGGATTGGACTCAATTGAGAAAACCAACTCAAGATGGGCGGACGGTGTTACATGTTACACTGCGAGACAGATCTGGCCGGAGCTGGATCTTAAACGCTCTAAAAGGCTGACTTTGATCAAAAGGGCGTTATATCAGCACCACAGTCGGTGTCTTATAGGTCGACATGCTAAAAGACTCGGTCTCTTCTCAAACGACTTCTGTAGAAGCTGCCTGGATGAGGAGGAGGAGGCGACAGTCCTTCACCTTCTCTGTACCTGTCCAGGTCTATCAGCCAGAAGGAAAGCTCATCTTGGAGCTTACTTCTTCAACTGTCTCTGTGATCTTGCCTCAATGCAGGTCGCGAGAATCCAACGCTTCATTGCAAGCTCTAAATGGTTCGACGAGTAGGACCGGATTCGATGATCCTGTGGTAACACAACGAACCTTTTAGGTCTAAGTGTGTCCGTGCTCTCGAGGGCAGCCACGCGTACCTACCTACGTATGAGACTGGATAAGTTGCGTGCTTCCAAGAATTATTGAAGTAGTTAGATTTCTAGGATCTGAGACGTTAGTACTGACTACATTTAATGTAAATAGGGGGAGTAAAAAATATGTCTAGAGTCTAGAGTCGGAACTTCATACGGACATTTCTACGCTATATCAACCCCTATCTTCCTACCTCTCTATTTCTGGTGTTGATTAGTGAGTTCTAATCTAAATACTAAATTAAAAGCGATTCATTTAATTGAAACGAAAAATTCTCCATAAAAAATTCAAAACAAAACGTGCAGCTACCCCGAAGGATTACTTCATTCCATGAATCCTTGATAAGACCGCACCTTCGGTCGGTCATTCGGTCACAACTAGTGCCTAACATTCTGGAAATTCATTTCTATAGCTCTATATAACCGCAGCATATCTTATCCAGAATTGCTCCGGAAATGCAACATCAAGTCCTTCCATCGTCATCCTCATCCTCCATACCTCGAATAATGAAATTTCCATACAATTAGCATACAAAAGTGTAAAAAGAAATACTGGTGATTTTTTCTTCTTCTTCGGTCCAAGCTGGAATACAAAAATGTCGCCATGGATGGCAAAACAACAAAAAAAAAAAAAATTCTAAAATAGAAACTCAAATGGAAAACCAGTTGCACATAAATCAAGTCAAGGTGTCACCTAATTTAAATTATTCCCGCTTCGTAGTTCCTTCGGAGCGAAGCCAGCCCCCCGTCCCGAAATTTCACTTGAGACTAAAGCTGGAGTACAATGTCGTTGCAGCCAAAGGACTTGCTACTCCCTGGCCCACCATACAACAGGAAGCAGAACCATAAAGATCCCTGGCACACGATAATGTAATTGCAGATATACGGGTGTATTGCTGTTGCCCCCGGTGAATTGTAATAAGGATAACGTACGTACCTGGAGCTGCAGCTATCAGCAAACAGAGAATTACGAATCGTAAATAAGTGTCCCTTGTGTACCACATATTCCCCAGTATTCTTCTGCTTCTCGGTCCAGCGATGTCACGGCGCAAACAGCAAGACTAGCTTCCAACGAATTCTCGGGGATTCCCTAAATGCACAAACACATGGCTCGCTATCCTATTCTAGTGATAGTGACTCATTTGCCAGTCGAGCAATATCGCACTAAGTGTACTTAAATTTAACTGTTTGCCTGTATTTGGGGGCTGCACAAAAATGTCCTTCTTCTTGCAGAAGGCAGCGACACCGGTGAGCGGGGGAAAAAAAACACCGAACACAAAAACAAAAACGAGCACTATTTAACCTATTTCCCCGGTTAAATTGTTGCTAGTTTCGTTGCACAGTTGTAGGACGAACTGAGTAAGAGTCTACCGGGGTAAAAGAAGCGGGCAGGAACCTTAAACGAAAAGTTGGTAGATAGGTCGTTCCCCGTTCTTGTTGTTGTTCCTTTCTGCCTTGGAAGTTCCTTTGTTCGTTCCTTTGCCAGAGATATCTGTCTGTCGTTGTCCAGGTGAGAAGCTTACTATTTCCCTGCTTGTTATTCTCCAACCAGGTGTGAAACCAATTCACTTTACAATAAACCTTGCCGAGATGTTGCACGTTGTACGCGCGTATGTGTCGGGTGTCTCGTATAAGGTGAAGGAGCTTCTTCTTTTCGGACTCGTTCTACGTTTCGTATTCATTCGACTGACTCGGTTTCGTTTATTTCGACGAAACGGGCACAAAGACCGAAACCGATTGCAATCGCTTTGATCGCGTGTCCTTTATTTGAATTGCATTAATGGTCTGAGCTCTAACAGATTCTATCTCTTTTCCATTAGGACAATTGGGAGCGCTTACACGATACCGGACAGTCGAGAAATCGAATTGCATCATTTAGCAGAAGCGCTCTCACATGTCCGTGAGAGTTGGGGCACGTGTGAAAGGGAATTAGTCCTGCAAGATGAATGAGGAAAATTCTTGGACTAGTTTCGAACCGTAGTGTGGCCCGATAGCATCGCTTTTCTGCTCCTTCTCGTTGGCGTTGTGATTCTGGATCCGATGAAGCTGCCTGGATGGGTATATCATCAGGTTGTGGAAACGTCCTTATGCTGCTCTTCTGCTTCAGGCTTCTAAGGGGGGGCTTTTTTTTTTGTTGCAATTTTCGTTTCGTCCTTCGGTGTTTTTTTTTATTTTTCTTTAATTATTTTAATGGTCCACAGGGAGTTCTGGCTGTGTTTCGTTATTAAACTGCTTACGTCCTTGTAGTGGAGCATCCACCTGAAAGAAAAAGACAAAAATAATGTTTTTAAGTGGACACTTTCATGGAGGAAAGATGAAAAAGCGGAAAAAAATGGAAATAAGAAAATTCATAGAGTTGAGGATAAAAAAAACTATGATTCATTTGCGATAGAAAGTAATTTATAACCAGCTAGTCGTAGAGTGAAAATATAATAATTGAAATAGTTTTTTCCCTTTTTTCGGTAGTAGAGTGCGCTTTTTAATGAAGTTTATACTGTACAAACTTTTTCCTTCATTTGTTATTTAATTTTCTTATCGCAGCTGCATTAAATTAATAAGACAACGCAAAGTTTATAAAATTTTTAAGACCGCAAACGTGGTGGTGAGTATTGGTGACACCTTCTAATTATTGTCACCAAATTGAATAATAATTGATGTAAATACTAAAAAATAAATAAGAAAATTTTAATGGTTATACTATGATTAAGGCATTTTTATACTCTAGTTTACTATTGTGTTTAAAATATTGATTAAACAACGAGCAAATTATCGGTGAACGCCAAGATGGTATAAGAACCTTACAATACTAGAAATGCGCAAATATTTTCACTTTAAGGAGGTGCTAAAAAAATACTGGAAGTTTAGCAACGACGTGCTCCAGATTTTTGAAGATGTCAAGCGTACAAATTTACTCGATTTTCAAATTTAAAAAAAAAAAATGTTAAAATTTGGTCAATTAATTTAAAAAATCGGAACAAGTGATTAATAAAAGAAAAGATTAAAGTACTGAATTGGAATAACAATGAATATCATAACCGAGCTGCTTTTAGATAAAACGAATTGAAGGATGGTATTCCGCAGCTCAGACGTTTGAAAAAAAGACTGTTGAGTACGGGATATTACATGTAAAGTTTGGCGCCCAACGTGGGCTTCTTGAGTGAAACACTAATGGTGTAAAACCTAAGTTTCATGTTTGAATCACTTTTATCAATCATATTTTTAAATTACTGCCTTATTTTTTCTTGGTTAAAATAACTCAAATACTTTATAGACGCGAACCTCTCGATTATAAACTTGTATGAAAACAGGGCAATTAGGAAAACAAAACAGCGTTTTTATATATAACCAGGGGTGGCTTATGACAGAAAGTTAAAACTTGGTTTCTGTATGACGTAAATTAAATGAAGTATAATAGACTGCTTCAAAATAATCAACTCTATCATTAGCATTGTCTTCATCACGATCACATGTCTTTTTAGGTTATTGGAGTGACCAAATGATTTTAATTCTTATTTAGACTGTAATTTTATTTTTTTAAGACTAATTGAATATTCTTTAGGTTAAAATATGAGCTAAGTTTAATGATATACATTTTTTTTACATAGTTTTAGCTTTTTTTTTATATACATACTTTACTTTAATTTTATCTCGATTAATTTATGTTTTTTTATATTTATTTTTGCTTTAAGTTTTATTGAATTGATTTAGATAAAATAAATTATAAATATTAAATATAAATTAATTATGGTTTAAATTTAGCATATATAATTTTAAACGAAATTTAATATTACAACTTTTATTAATTTTTACTTTCTAATTTGAAATACATTTATGTATTTTGTTTGGTGAAATTTATTGCTGCCAAATTTTTGACTAAATCATTTTACTTTATTATTTCAATAATACAGAATTGTTATCGATTTTTAAAAAAAAAAAATGTCTACCCTCAAAATTTTTTTTTTTCACGTTTCATGACGAGTAGACACGAAAAAAGCAAAAAAAAAATGCAGTCCGTCTGTCCGCCGTACGCTGTACGTCGACCGCTGTACGCAAAATCGTTTGAAGGCTCGTAGCTCCCAAACCCTTTGAGCTATTCAATTGAAATTTTTTTTATGAATAGAATGGGTAGGCCCCTTGAAGTGACCAAATTTGGTGGTGTGGTGGTGCGACGGGGGAGGAGGGGGAAGTGTTTTAGACGGAAAATTTTGGTTTCTAGATCTCAGTAACCGCTTAGGCTAGAAGGCTGAGATTTAGAATTTATATAGGGCTTCGATAGTGGACCCATTTGCAAAAATTACCGATATAGGTGACGGGGTTTGGGAGTGGGGGGGAAAAATAATGCGTCCGAAACACAAAAAAGGCGAGATCGACACATTCTAAAATCCAAGTCTCCTAAACGGTCAATGTCACAAAATTGAAACTTAATGAATATCTGTACGTATACTAGGAGAATAGATCGGAAACAAATTTTTGAGTTGGGGCAGTGGCGTACGGGGGTGGGGGGTGAAAAACTTTGGATTACGATATCTGACGAACCGATTGCACTAGACAAATAAAATTTGGTTTGTGTATAAAGGTTGACAAATGAAGTTTGCTGAAAGTAAAATTTTTCAAGGGGGCGGTGGAGTATGAAAGTGGAGGGGATAAGAATTTTTCTAAAAAATCACGTCTCATATCTCAAGAACAGTGTAAGATAGATGCTAAATTTTTTACCAGAAGTAGGCCTAATAGACCCCTAGCAGGATGAAAAATGTAGGGTAGGGTGAGGGTGAGGGAGGATGAAAAGGAAAAAGTTCCGATTTTTATATCTCAACAACCTATAAAGATATAAAGCTGAAACTTGGTATTTAGATAGAGCTATATTAGTAGCATGTTGGAAAAATATAATTTTTTATAGGGGTAGTATGGTACGGGGGTGGGGGGTGTTTTTTCTAACTATAGAACGGCTTATGGTAGAAAGTTGAAACTCGGTATGTATATGTAAATCAACTAGAAAACTAATTAGGATTAAAAAAAATTTCAAATATCCATTGCCGTTCGGAGGGGGGGGCAAAAAAATGATCAGTGAAACTGGAATGCATATATTTTCACGATTTTCGTAATATCTATTAGGAATCTTTCCAAGTATTGAATTTATTTTTATTGTTCGACTTCTTCATATAAATACCTTGAAAAGGTTTTCAGGATTTTTTTAAAATCGCCCCTAAGGGGGTGCAAAGGGGGTTGTATACTTTTTCACGAATTCTGCCATATCCCACAGGTCTGATGAGATATCGAATATCTTTTCACTTTCACGTGCTTGCGTAATAATCGCCTAAAACTTGTTTTTAAGTTTGTTCCTTTTTCAGCCCCTAATGATATATCGAATTCATTTTTACTTCCTAAGGTTTCCTATATGAAAAAAGCCAAAAAGTCAATTTCAGTATTTTAGATATTCAATCCTAAGGGGTGTAAGGGGGTTGTATGCTTTTCAAAGCTTCGACATATTTCTTAGGTTTGATGAGATATTCGATCGCTCTTCACTTTCACAGACTTTTTATATAATCGCCGACAAACCCATTTCTCAATTTTTGGATATTCAACTCCCAAGGGTTTGCATATGTTTTTACAATCTTTGCCATCCCTTAGTTCTGATGAGATATAAAATTGGTTATTACGGCATTTGATGTAATGACCTAAAAACCAATTTCACGATTTTTCGAATTTCAAGAACCAAGTTTGCTTATGTTTTCACAAATTTTTCAAAATCCCTTGTGAGTTGCTTCTTATGAAATCGTCTAAAAACCAGTTTCACAATTTTTTCGAAATTAATTCGCCATATCTATTTAGTCCGATAAAGTAACAAATTCGTGTTTACTTCTATGGGCTTTTAGTGTACATAATATACCAAAACTCGAATAGTCTGACATATACGATCTTTTTCAATGTTTAATCGGCTAAAAATCTCTATTTTAAATATTTTTATTTTAAGAACAAAATTAACTGTCGAAGAAACGTCATAATCTCGAAACAACTGATGATATACTCAGACTTTGACCCGAAAAATAATAAAGTTTCGCCCAGACCATTGGCAGATTTTTTTCTATTTTTTGATATTACTAGTTGAAGTTTCATTTAATTTTAATTTTTCTTCAGTTTTCATAATCAAATTTTAGTTTTGTAGGCTTAAGTTTTTTTTAATTTTACGTTTAATTTCAATTCTATTTAGTTTTCAGGCTAGAAGTTCTAATATCTGCTAAATTCAAACTTTTTCTTAACATGAATTTACTTTTAAGGTTTATTTAGTTAATTTTTTATGTTCAATTTAATTTAAGTTATTTATTTGTTTGATTCTAATTTTATCTATTTATTTTTTTTCAGTTTCGAGATTTATTCAATTTAATGATTAATATTTGAGGTTTAGGTTCTGCTTCTAAATAATCCAATTGTTTTCAATTTTAGGCTATCTAATTTTAAGTTCCGAATCGAATAATTTGTTTGACCTTATGTTTTATTTAGTTCTTAATGTTTTGTAGTTCTTGGAAGTTAGTTTGCTTTATTATTTTTTAATAACTCAAATTAATTTTATTAAGACTGAGGCAATAACAGTGCATTTTTGAGGCTATGTTTCTATTTTTTCTTAACTTTTATTCTTATATCAATGGTTATAAGACCATAGTAGATAAGACGAACCCTTTATAAGAAGTAAAATGAGACGGGTTTGCAGAGCATAGGGAGGATTTAAGGTATATGATTATTTGGAAATTTTTAAATTGATCGCCAATTTCTCAGTTTTATTTTGAAATACTTGTGAGATAAGTTCATCCGACTAACCTTCAAGCGCCTAATCCTTGTGACCTTTCGACTTATACAAATCTCGGACTTATCCCTATATTTCAGAGTAGTCTTTAACAATAGCCTCAAACCCTTTAGGAGTAAATACCCTTCTAATTCGTCCACCCACATAATAGCGGGCAAACAAAGAAAACAGTCGCCAAGTATTTAAGAGGATTTGGTCGTCGACGATTGTTACGATGAAAAGTTTACACATCGATTTTGTGAAAACTTTTATTTCCAATACGTTTTCTATTGTAACACCGAGAGCGGGACGAAGACGAAGATGTCGCCAATAATGGGAATGATTTTCAAAAACCCGAATCGCTTACCGCCTTCTTATTATTTCCCTTGGCGATACAGTCAATTCCGCTGTTGGCCGGAATACAGCAAATTTAAAGCGAACTAGAAACTCAATCGACCGGTACGTGTTATTGTTTACTCATCCCCATCGGCATCCCTCATCCCCATTCCTATCGATAGTTTGGAAAATCCCAATAGCAAGGATGACACTGTGACCAATACTACCCTATCCTATCCGGCAAGCTGTCAAGATTCTATAGGTTTAGGAGTGGACGACCATTTCCCATAGGTTTCATGTCGCAAATGCAATTACATGTGTCCAATAAATGGCCAGTTGGTTGTATGGTGCTTCTGACTTATCTTCTTTCTGTGAAATAAAAAATTGCTTCTTTTTTTTTTGTTGACACTTGAAAGGATTAATATTTTATTATTGGCAATGATCCAAAAATATTTTAGTGTTCACCTTACAGTTGCCCGGTGGCAATGTAGCGACTTGGATATGGACTACCGAACCGATTTCATATTTACTGGGTTGTCGATTTTATGAAAAGCGCAGTTACCAGCAGGCTGGACATATTATTGTCTGGTAGTTGCAAGGATTTGCTCCAATTGTTTTGGAAGAAAAAAGAAAATCTCATTGGAATCTTTCAAAATTTTTTTTCAAAATATCTACTTCCAAGGCACTGACCTTAATTTCTTTGTTTATGTCAAGAAAAGACGTAATATTTGCTGCCAAACATTTGCAACGTTGCAAACAAAATATGCGTTAAAGGAAGACACAATTCGCTCATTATTTCTGCTATATCTTCATGCAGTCGGACTAACCAGAAAATAAGAACCTTTAATATAAGTGCAGAAATTCCAAAGCGTTTTGAAGTGTTCCATCAGATGGTCAATGTATAGTTTAAGACTATTCCATGTTCATTTAAAGGTGGATATTATTTCGACTGTTATATGATTAAAAAGTCTTGGATTTCCTATTAGGAGCGTGTCTGATTGGTTTAACAAGTTATAGCTTTCTTCTGGGCTAGATAGACAGAAATGGACGAACTGAAATCAGTTTAGATTTGCAGGAAGCATATCGAGTGGTATACTGAAAACATCCTTCTAATGCATAGTTAAAGAACTATGTCAAGTTTATCCTATTCAAATCGAAAATATTTTCAATCAACCAGTTCATCAGACAAGAAACTGATCCTTTGAATCTGAATTCAATCAACCCTTAAAACCTCAGAGCATCACGTACGGGAATCACTATAAAATGGATACACTATCCCTGCGCTCAAAAGTATTGGAAATTCAAATCAAAACCTAGGGTGAAAGATTTCGTCAATCAAAAATCAAGGACATACTCCAATTTCGATTCGTCGTCATGTTGACGAACATCAAAGCTACCAGAATGCAGAACCTTCAGCACATCGTCCTTTGGCATTACCACCAACAGTATCATCATCATTATCATCGGCACTATCATTCACCAAAGACAAAATCACAGAATCAATATGTCACATAAGTTCCCATCATATGCATGAGTTGCAATCATTCGATTGTGCAAATTTACGGATGATATGTGCCTGCTCTCATACGAACCCATTCGGCTCAAGCGCTCGTTGCTTGCTTGACTGAGCTTAAATGACAATATCAATGATATTAGCTAACCAGGGGGTGGGTTTATGTTACACACCAAGAATTTATATGGTATGCCAAAGGCGAATTTGATTAAGTGCTACGGAAATTTAGAGTGATCTTGCAAATTTTGTATTAGAATCAAGGAGCTATTGAGGATTCCTTCTTTTTTTAGAACACCCCTCCATTCGATAATCAAATATTTCATAACGAACATTTTGTGACGACATCGAACCAACGGCGCACACTATTTTATCACTTTGATGGCACAGGACGAAGTATGGGAGGAATATCAACAGAGTGGTAATGTTCCCTAAGTAAGGTCCTATTTCTGTCCTAATATCAACTAGCAAGTATCTGTGTAGTATGTTTCCGGGGTGGCATAAGGACACAATTTCATTCCATTGCCGAAGCTCTTGGCACTTGAACGTAATGGTATACTACCCACCTAGAAACGTTACTTTGATGTTTGATACGGAATTCAAGAGGATAATTAAACAGGACGACTCCATGTAGACTGGAATTCCAACATCTAGGCACTCATAGGCTGGAGAAGTGTAACATACCGTACAGATGGTTAAGCATAATATCCTTCCCAAATCGGATAAAAGGCACTTTCTTCGCTTTCACAGATTTCCTAAAATTTTTTTTGTCCTATTCGCCCCCTAAGTCCTTCGTCGGTGTTTTTGATAGGAGCCTATTTTCCGAACAAACCAATTGAATTAAATGGCTCAGTGAGTTTAAATATGGCAAAAAATAACCTTGGCACCAGAGCCGATCGTTGAAAATCATTTTCGATGAATATTAGGCGGAAATTTTTGAGGTTCTTATACTTACAGAAAAGTCGGAAAAGAAATTCCACAAAGTACCATATATTCGTATCAATCTGAAGGAGTCCAGAAGCAAAGAAATCGGAAAGAGGAAGGACTTGCAGAAGTTCAGTCGACTTGATTCCTTGAATATTAGCACAGTTCATTGAGTTTTATTGGAAATCGAGCAAACGAAGATATCGACTTTTAACCTTTGCTTTTTGTATATTTGTACCTGTAATTTTCATGGAATGTTTAAGTAAGCGGCAGAAAATATAATGGAAAGGATTGTGTTGCTACAACTACTATCAGTTCGAAGTGGAATATTCTTAGTTATTCGTTGTGAATAGTTAGGAAAATGATAGCAATGGTGTGGAAGTGAGTCCTCTTTGTGAAAATAGTCAATTTTAGCAAGGATCCCTTCTGTGAAAATAATTAATATTAGCAAACAATTTCAAACTGGCATGTTTCAAACGAACGAGCCATCAATGACCACTACCAGATTAGATTTAATATAGAATCAGATAAGGTGTCTGAAGAACAATATAGACAGCCTAGGAAGACAGACTGAGAATTTTTCGACCAACTTTTGTCTGAACAAATGGCTTGTCCAATAGGCACCGTTCGGAGTGTGGACAGTATTGAAATTGCAAGCGCACAAATCGATGTGTCCATCAATACTGCCTACACTGGGTTTTGTCCGATGACGACAATAAAGATTGACAGAGCGGCACCCTCGTGGATAAATAAGCTCGCAAAATTAGGAGACTCCTGCTCTAGCTCCCTAATGAACTACAATAAGGAGCTCAAAATTGCGAAGAGAAGCTCGTGGAAGAAATTCTGAGAAGAGACAGCCCAAAAAATCTGCCAAAAGTCTGGGCGGAACTTTATTATTTTTTGGGTAGAAGTCCGAAACGTGCTTAATACTGAGATGCGGTGTAGGTTACTATGCCACTGGCAAACTAAAAAATAACGTTCCAAATGGCCTCCTAGTTATTCTGGAAGACTGAAGGTTTAGTGTTACTAATGCTGAAGGGTGAAACTATTCAGCTCTCGGAGAAAGTTAAGTATCTTGGAGTTATCTTGGATAGCAATCTTCTCTGGAGGGTACATGTAGATACAAAGGTGAACCGTGCGCTAGTAACATTCTGCTAGTGCCGGAGAGCTATTGGAAGAACATGGGGTCTTAGGCCGTCAATGGTATATTGGCTATATACGGCCATTATAAGACCCATCCTAATCTATGCGTCAGTGGTTTGGTGGACTCAGTCCGAATGTGCATACATTAGAGCAAGTCTCGCTAAACTACAGAGGACAGTCTGCATCGGTGTAACAGATGACTTGCGTACCACACCGGGAGCGGCACTCGATGCACTGCTCAATCTGCCACCGCTTGACATTGTTGTTCAGGCAGAAGTAAGACTAATGAGATTAGGCCTGTGGAGAAAAGAGCATTGCACAGGTCATGGAGAAATGGCTCGAAGATTGTCTGGGAACCCCATCTTCGAAATGCCTTCGGATGCTATGACTTCGACCTGTATGCTCAAAAGGAAATATCAGGTGGAGATCCCGAGTAAGGAGGAATGGGAAAACCAGTCCGCACTGCTGAGCGGATTCACTGATATATTCTACACTGACGGCTCAATGACTCGGGAGCTGGAATGTACTTGCAGACTGACGATCTCAGGTACTCTTTCGCCCTAGGAAAACATTCTTCTGTATTTCAAGCTGAAGTATATGCGACCCATAAGACAGTAGAATGGATTATAGAGGGAAGATGGAGAAGCAGGATGATCTGCATTTCAGTCAGGCCACTCTACAACCCCTAGATAATCCAATAGTCTTTTCGAAGATGGTACCTGAGTGTAAAAAACGGTTGAATTCTGTTGGCAGATTCAACGACTTAAAGCACATATCGGTTCCAGGCTACCAGGGTGTAAATAGCAATGAAATAGCTAATGCATTAGCGAAGGCTGGATCGGAGTCAGCCATGGTCGGATCAGAACCAGTTTTCGGTGTGCCGGTTGCCTCTGTTAGGGCTGCTATTGCTGAGTGGGTGAGTAAATCACACATTGAGAGATGGCGGCTTCTTCCGGGAATGCGGCAAACCAGAAACCTTGTTGAGGAACCAAGTGGAGCGGTTCGCTGCTTTTCTTCTCAAATTAAGCAGAAAGGAATGTGATAGTATGGTGGGTGTCCTCACAGGGCATAAGTCATGTGGCCTACACATGGTCAGATTGAGAATCATTGACGACCTCATGTGCACTGCTTGCGACGAGAGCGACGACGCAACGGAACATTTCATTCTCGAGTGTCCAGCTTACTCTTTTGCGAGAATGCACGTATACGGCGTTCATGCTATGAGGATGGAAGAACTCCGTTCTCGATCCCTACCTGAGCTCTTGAAATTCGTGAGGAGGACAAAAAGTTCGGGTAGATTCGAGTATAATGGGCCATGTAGGGCTGAATGCTCAAGATGTGCTGCTTTGCTGCGTGTCTTCCCCCACACCAAACAACAACAACAACAGCCTTCCAGGCTCGATGGAGATTTATGATGCAACTTTCTTCTCTATCTGTGAGGCCCTGACTCGAGGATAGATAGAGGATAGCGACCAAGATCGTCACACCAAATAAAAAAAGATGGGCAGTAAACTCCTTTGAGCCATACAAGGCACCAGGAGAAGATGGTATCCATCCTTTATTCGTACATACATACCTAAAGTGGGAAGAAGGCCAAGTGATAAACTAAAATCAGATCGTCTCATCTGGAAGGGGTGCTATTGTGATGTCTAGATCAAGAAGGCAGACTCTTGTTGGATTTACTCTCACCTATGAAGACCAGTCGAAGACTCCCCTGAGCAAAATAATCTCATTTCTTAAGCGAATAGATATGGCCTAGGGAGTGGTTAAGTGTCGTGAACAAAAGACCACTTAGGTCGTGGTTCAAGAAGCAGTAAGTAAAAAAGGGGTGCTATCACCATTACTGTGGCCAATTTCGGTGGATAAACTACTAACCAGGCTCAGTACATCTGGTATAGATGCTGAAGGTTACACCGACGATATAACTATCCTAGTACAAGGCAAGTTTGAAGACACCATCTAAAACATACTGCAGAGAGGACTAGGCATGGTAGCACAGAATCTGGGCTAAAACTCAACCCGAGAAGAAGACTTTCGTTGCTTTTACGAAAAGAAAAAATCGGAGCTAATTCAAAAGCCCAACACTTTCCGGTAAAAGGATTTAGTTTTCCAGGTCAAATATCTGGGGGTAACCTTGGATGCTAAAATGAACGCACTACTGAGAAAGCTAGGATCTCTCTTTGGACCTGTAGAAGCCTTCTTGGAGTCCAAAACTCAATATCGCAATAGTCAGACCAGTGATCACATATTCGTCATCTATATAGTGGCGCAAGACTTTTCAGATAACTGCACAGACCCAACTAAGCAAACTGCAAAGGGTGGCCTGTGCAATTATCACTGGTGCAATACGAACCAATCCTACTATAGCTCTTGAGGTGATCTTAAATCATTCACCCCCCTTGCGAAAAAATCAATTTTCTAAAAAACTATTTTTTGTGAAAATAGTTAATTTTAGCAAGGGTCCTTATGTGGTTTTTCTCAAACACCTCGAGAACTGAACTGGATAAGACCATAAAATTGGCACCACCAAATTGGATAAACAAATTTATTTACACCAAAATTTTCAAGTCAAAGCAACCGACCAGCAATCTGAGTAATGGCCAAGAAAAATTAATTGCGATTAAAATGTTTAAATCAAAATTAATAATAAAATTAAAATTATTAAAAAGAATTGAATATTTTACAGCTTTTACCTTTTATCAAACTCTATGAATTGATATAAAACTTCTGGAAAATTATACACATTTCACTAAAACTATTTGTGAAAAAGACAGCCACTAATCAGGGTAAACGCGACGCGCACGCGTAAAGGGATGCGACGCATTGACAGTTGATTAGGATGCATATTCGTGAGTGCAACCAGTCAAAGTAATATCGCATCGCTCTAATCGCGTTGCTTCTATTGCCTTTTTTCTAATTTCGTTGCGAGCGTAACTCGATTCTAAATCGACATATATTTGAGAATATCATTTGGCAGTTGTGAGAAGCGTTTCAACATGCGCAATAAACTGGTGTTGCGATTTTGGGCGCGCGACGCGATTCTATCATTGCGCGCACCGCTTTCACTGTATTTCCGCCTTAAGTGTATAGTGCGTGGTGAATTGATGCTAGGTCGATTTATGTGGCGGCCGATTTTGGAAGAAGTGGGATGAAATTTTCAAATGGAATCAGTATTTATAGTAAACTATCCGGAGCGGCAGCGAAACTAGTTTTGATAACTCGATAACTTTTGTAAGAGTCGACTGAACCCTGTTGTTAGCTACGATTATATGTAAAAAAAATGATTTTTTTTATTAGTATAGACGTGACAGCGAGTTGTTCTTTACAATCGTGACTGTTGTATGACAGCAAAGTAGGGCTTCTTTGCAGATGTAGTTAGAAAACGACTAGACTTACCAGAAATCTAAAAACGCGAACGGACTTGCCTTGACATTTTCCAGCAAAAGTGATTCACCTTGTTATATCCAATAGCTTTATTTCCAGCCAAGTCACATCTTCTTCAGTCGGAGAATAGGTGCAGTAATTGTAAAACTCCTGTAATGCACGTCACGTTTGCGACCAGGTTGGACTTAATAAATACTCTAATACAATCCTCTCGAATCCCTCCTAATTTGACCCTATTTTATTGTAAACTAATTAGATAATAAATTTACATTAAAACCGCACTAAAGCCATTTGTTCGCATTCCACCAAGCTGTTATAATTTTGTTCCGAATTTTCTAACCGAACAATTATTTTACTAGCTACGGTGCGGTAAATTTTTTTCTAGGGGATGTTGCTGCGATTGGGAGAATTGTGTGTGAGCATTCCAAACAACATTACCGATTTTGCGGTTAGTTTTAGAAGTCCAATTAAATTCATTGAATGGATTCGGTCACCTTAAATCGCAGACCGCAATACGTGCCGTCCAAAAACCCCCTGGTGAATGTGATTGGCATTTTATTATTACTGCCCATACATGCGTACCGATTTCACAAATCAGTGAAAAACCACTTTTCCACCGATACGTACAAATCACCAATTTTCCATTGTGAAAACCAAACCCTGACTAGTCCTTCTCGTCCTGCCCATCAACCACTCGGGCTAACCTAAAAATCACAGACCAAAATTATACACGATTGGATGGAAATTAGTTTTCAGTCAGATTAACTGCAATTTTGTAGCCATCGACCGCAAATTGTTAGGTAAAGGTATCCGCTAGATGTCGGTATCCGAGGATCGACCGTAAAGAAGGGTGAGAGTTATTCTATCCGGTTTACTATATGCGCGAAATAGAATCAGTTCGGGGGCGATATTGTGCGCTTATTGCAGAGAACAAAATCAAATTCAGGACACGTACGGGGCTTCCAATTTATCCAGTAGAGCAATGGGGATGATGATCTAAGTGTAACTATAAGTCGGTGAAGTACACTTTCGAAATAATTAATTTTGTATGGCAACTAAAATACGCAGTAATCTGGGTTTAGGATATGTTGGACCCAGGTGCCGGCTTCCTTACCTCGTCAGGAAGCTATGGAAAAAGGCCTTGCAGAAGTGATGGCATACTGTGCTTCAAAATAGCCGAAGATTTCCTATAAATTTTTGATCAATTCAAATTGCAATTTGAATTTCAGTAAGTTTTTTCAGAGTGACATCAATTTCCAGCCTGCAGATCGAAAAAGGACTTTTGGTGTTGTTTCGGAATTTTTTTCTGCAGCCCCATCTGTGAATATAATGGCCTGAAATTGCAACAACTTTCTGCAGAAACTTTTGTAGCTATGGACAAAGGGCAGCCAACCCTTCTGAATATTCCCGAATAATGTCATTGTTGGAATCTTTTTTCAGTGTGGGTATAGCGATGATAAATGTGCCGGGGGTTTTTTTCACCCCAATGTAACCAATTTTTTTTTCTGTTGCCTCGACTATCCAGGAAAATTGATCTGGACATGATATGACCATTTTCGGTACAAACTCGTTGGTTTTTCTGCTCAATTTTTTCAGACTGAAAAGTGTACAGTCTGGTGGTAGCTTTTATATTTTTATAAAAATTTTTTTTTGTGTTGGTCTGAATGTTCGATGTTGTGCTGATGATACAATTTTGATCACATCGTGTTCCTTTTTGATAGGAATTTGTTAGTATAGTGCAGGGAAGACTGTAAAAAGCCATTCATAGATTCAGCGCCTGAAATCCAGGACAAACTTGCATTCAGAAGGATAGGAACTACAAGTGCTTCCTTCGTGATAGGGTATTAGGACGTGGAGTTTAAAACATGGTGCATTATTGATTTCACGATTTAAAAGGCGAAATATTGCAGTTGAAAGTTTTCGCGAACTGAGTCTTTTATTCGGAATTCAAAAATTGCTATTTTACACAACAGCTGGATTTCAGATGCTTGGTATACTAATATTTAGTTAACATTTGATTAACTTGAAGGTTTATAATTAATACCTTAAAATTTACTTCTACTCTGGGTTTGAACTGCCTATTTTACCATTCAAAATTTAGTTATTATTATTTAGGTACACTTTAATTATACTGTGTACGCATTGGATGAGAAAGTTGTTCCGTTTTGTTTAAGCTGACAAAAATTCTTTAAAAGTAAGAAGTATTTTGTCGTCTTTTTCCTTTTGTACATGGACACTGCATTCCAAAACTGTAGATCAGCTTGGGGAGTGACACTCAGAAAGTGCACCACTGAAAGGAGTCTATCAAGGGGATGATGGAAAATATTTCTTCAATTTGATTTTACCTTCGTTCAAAATTTTTTATTTAGAAATTGAAACTTGAAATCACAGCACCGATTTTTCAGATATAAAAGCGACAAAAGTTTAAAGCGATGTAAAATGCAGTGTACATGTAATGTAAAATGTATTGTAAAATGTAATGTAAAATGTAATGTAAAATGTAATGTAAAATGTAATGTAAAATGTAACGTAAAATGTAATGTAAAATGTAATGTGAAATGTAAAGTAAAATATAATGTAAAATGTAATGTAAAATGTAATGTAAGATCTGATGTAAAATGCTATGAAATTGAATGCAAAATTTAATTTAAATGTAATTTATAATGTAGTGCAAAATACAATTTAAAATTTAATGAAAGAAATAGGTAACATAAAATGTAATTTAAAATCTAGTGTAAAATTAAATGTAAAGTGTAATGAAAAATCTGCCAACAGTCTGGGCGCAACTTTATTATTTTATGGGTAGAAGTCCGAAACGTGTTTAATGATGAGATGCTGTGTAGGTTACTATGCGACTGACAACCTAAAAAATAACGTTCCAAATAGTCTCCTGGTTATTTCTTAGGTTGTTAGTCGCATAGTAACCTACACAGCATCTCATCATTAAACACGTTTCGGACTTCTACCCATAAAATAATAAAGTTGCGCCCAGACTGTTGGCAGATTTTTTTTATTTATTTACGTATTTTTTTTATCAATAGAATAATTCATAGTAGTAAAAGCGAATTCGATCACATTAAACCTAAGAGATTTTCGGAATCAGTGAAATCTTGAACAATACCCCCAGGGGGTTTAATAGAGAAAAATATTTAAATCGGGTTTTTCCCCGACTACGTTTAAAGCTTATAGAAGTAAAAGTGAATTCCAAATCTCAATATACCTTAGGAATATATAAGAATTCGAGAATATGTACACAACCACCTTACACCACCTTAGGGGTTGAATATCAAAAAAAATTGAAGAATGTTACCAGGCGCTTATATAAATAGCCCGCAGAAGTAAAATTGATTTGATAGTTTGACATATCTAAAAGTTTTTACGAAATTCGTGAAAATGTGGATTCGCGGACATTATTTTTACTCAACCTCTGAACGCCAATGAAAATCTGAACTTTTTTTTGCTTCAATTACTCTAATAGCACATCTACATATACGTACTAAGTTTCAACTTTCCAGCATAAGCCGTTTCTGAGATATGAAAAACCACCCCTCACCCCGTACCTTGCTACCCTTATGAAAAATTTTATTAATTTATTTTAATTTTATTTTATCCTATATATTTTTATAGGATGTCTCTATAGTGGCTCTATATAATCCTAAATTTTTGGCTTTCCACTCATTACGGTTTTCGAGAAATAAAAATCAGAATTTTTTTCCTTTCTATCCCTTTTCACCATCACCCCTACACCCCCACCACTAAATTTTTTTTCCCTACTAGAGGTCTATCGATCCCAACTCCTGTAAAATTTTCAAGATCATATCTGATACGGTTTCTGAGATATAAAAATTAAATTTTTTGAGAAATTGCTATCCCCCCAGTTTCGTGCCTCACCTCCTCTCCAAAAAAAACTTACGTTCGTTAGACTCCTCTTGTGATCCTATATACAGAAACAAAATTTTATTTTCCTGGTGTAATTGATTCGGAAGATATTGTAATCCAAAGTTTTTCACCACCCAACCCCTCACCCCGCCACCCCCCTTAAAAATGTTAGCCCTTGTCTAATCTTCAAGTATCCCTAAGGGCAAGCACATAGTTTCAATCTTCTGACATCAATGGTTCAGGAGATATGGATTTTAGAATGTTTCAATCCCGGCTTTCTAGCGCTTTGGACTCATTGTTTTCCCCACCCACTTCCACATCCCTCAACCCTTATCGATAATTTTTTTGCAAATGAGTCCACTATCATAGTACTACATAAGTTCCAAGTTTCAGCCTTCTAGCATAAGCGGTTCCTGAGATCTGGAAACCAAAATTTTTCGTCTAAAACGCTCCACCCTCATCCCCCCTTACACCTCCACGCCCTTAAAAGATACCATCTGTAGGGGTTCACCCAATCTACCCACCATAAGAATTTCAACTTAATACCTCAACGGATTTGGGAGCTACGCGCCTTCAAACGATTTTGCGTACGGCGTATATGGCGGACAGACGGACATTTTTTTTTTTTGCTTTTTTGGTGTTTACTAGTCCTAAAACGTGTAAATACAAAATTTCAGGGTAGCAAATTTTTTTGAAATTTCAGGTCGATCACAATACTTTATTATTAAAAAATAATAAAGTAAAATGTAAAGTAAAATGTAATGTAAAATGTGAAGTAAAATCGAATGTAAAATGCACTGAAAAATGGAATCTGAAATTTAATTGGAAATGTGGTGTAAAATCTAATTTAAAATTTAATGTAAGAAGTAATGTAAAATGTAATGTAAGGAGTAATGTAAAATCTAATAGAAAATTTTATGTATAGTTTAATGTAAACAGTAATGTTGAACGTATTGAATAATATAATGTAAAACATAATATAAAATGCAATGCAAAATATAACATAAAATCTATTGTAAAATTTAAAGTAAAAAGTAATGTAAACAACCCAAAGAAATAAGAACCAGTTTCTTTATAAAGGCCTCGACCCGTTGAAGGAAAAAAATCGAAACATTATTTCTCAAATTTGAAAATTTTCCTGCATACATAACTATTTCAAATATTTCAAATTTTTGATTTCATGCGTTTCAAATTTTGTTTGGTAAAATCAAACCTTTGAAAAATCAAAATAGGGAAATCTCGAATTTTTAAAAATCCAAGATATCAAAATTAAAAAGGAATCATACAAAACAATCAAATTGGTGAAAAATAAAAAATTTGATATTTGGAAATTTTTATTTTTTCAAAATTTTAAGTTTGGTGTTTTAGTTTTTCTTGTTTTAAAGAATGTTTTTGCTGATTTTATTACGACACTTTCACGAAAACGAAAATATGAAAAATGTCATGTAAGTTTTTTTTGATAGCTGACTGAAGGTTAGTGATGAGTTGATACCGATATATGGTAATATCACCTAATACGAATACATATTGTTACATGTAAGCCTGGCAACCCCGCAACCGTGCAACTCGATCGTTTCACATAATGAAAACAACAACAACCGAATACCTAGTTGCAAAATAACCCAAACAGAAACCTAGCTGAAGATAAGGCGAGACAACACGATTGTGTCTCCCTTCTTATCGAATGCTCTCCAATGTACTAGAACCTTGTACATAAACCACCGAACGAAGATCAAAATCGAAAGTTCTAAAGCTTTCTAGAACAATCCACACGCATCGAACAACATTCAAGTACATCCTAGACTGCAACCGGCTAGTATATAAGCAGGTGAAGCTTTCAGCAAAGACACAGTAATTTTGATTACGTCGACTGCGCCAGCCAGCGAGTATACGCGACCGTGTTGAGAGAGAACGAAAGTGAACGAGTCAAGCGATATATGGTATAAGCGGACGGTATTGCCATACAGTACGAATTATTGTGCGATTATAATTCTGTGAATTAAAGTGCGGATTAATAAATTATCGCTTATTTTTATTTTAACCGAATTGTGTTTTACTTGAAATCCCGGCGAACCCCTAGCTCGCAACAATATATTGATTACGCGGTATTATAATATCTGAACTAATACGTGAATATTACTAAAATCTACTGTATCATGTCAAGCATGTGCTTGTTGGAAAAGAATCTTGATGAAATGATCAATGATCATGATGGTGGGAGAGGGTGGAAAGGAAAAAATTTTGATTCTTATTTCTCGTGAACCGCAAAGGATAGAAAACTAAAAATTTACGACTATATTAAGCCACTATAGAGGCATTCTAGGGAGAGAAGGCTTTAAGAAGGCAAGGGTCTGTGAAATAGGGGAGAGTGCGGCAGAGTGGGCTAGCAAGGTAAGGTGGGCCCCTTTAAAATTTCTAGTTTACAATAGCGCCATCTCTTAGCAAAATAAATTATACGATAAGGCTTCATAAATTGACCACAATGCACTATAAACGAAATCCACTTTAATTACAGTTCCTTGAATTTTTCTCATATTACGATTTTGGCACCGTCTGATGTAAATATCAGTGTTTAATAATGTCATTAAAAAAAATTGTTAGCGAGTGAGAATTGTTTGGAACATTATCCTTGAGATCGGCGTACGGATTGTGAAACTTGAAAAGTAAGCTTTGATGATTATTTAAAAAATATATAAATTTTAGCAGATGCTTGCTGCTTAATGTTCATTCGGGGCAAAGTGAGCCCCGGGCACATTTTTCCCCATACCAATACAATTTTATTTGATAATTAAAAATAATAATTTTAGCATGGCTAGAACATACAACAAAAAATCAATGAAACAATCGTGGACCGAAGATGCATTAAAAAATGGAATAGCTTATGTAGCTGAAAAAAATTGACCTAAAGAAAGCCAGTAAATATTTCGGTGTTCCCAGGGCTACTCTTCAAAGCAGAGTACGCTATCAACACACTTAATTTCGCTTGAACTTATTCAAATCATATTATTTGTCTTAATTGATCCATTGCTCCAGTTTTCGCTCCAGTTTTGGGTGAAATTATACTATACCCCAGTAGTGGGGCAAAGTGGGCACTTTGAAGTATGTATAGGAAGGAATAGATATCTTTTTTATCAGCAGCAATAATTTAATTTCACGAATATATGACTAAGCTAACATCCTAAACTATCGATTTTGCGAGAAAAGGATTTTATAACTATTATCCATTTTACAGAATCCCGGTACAAATCTTAGGGGGCTCACTTTGCCCCACTTTCCCCCACATCTGTGGAATTTCGCACCTACCAACTACACATTAAATAAGTGTTAAGTGTAAATGAGTAAGGGAAGATTATGTTAGATTTAAACAAAGAATTCAATAGAAGGACAGCAGGGTAAATCTGTTTTTTTTAGCTCATACTAAACCATAGAATAGATAGGAATATTTGTGCCTTTAGTAGGTAAGGAAAAGGGTAGTTTGTAGAGCTGGTAGAAGCCGTACATACCTCCCATGAATCCATAGGAAAAGGGACTATGGGTAAATGTCTGCCTTGCAGATATGAATGACAATGTTTGCAATTTATTGTAAGAGAAAAAGAAGAGTAGATTGCTAAATTAATACAATTTGGATCCAAGTAAATAAAGAAAAAATAGATCGGTAAATCTATGGTATGAGAAAGGGTAGATGGGAAATTAATATCATAATATTTGAATATCGGACATCGGCATATTCCTAATATCTAATATATCCAAATATTAGTAATATCGTAGTCGAACTGTGAACTGGCAGTTTTTGCGGACGACACTTGTCTCTATACTTACGGAGATGATGTGGATGATATCATTGGAGCTTTGGAAACATTCCTAGACCGTCTCTATCAGTTCTACTATAGATGGAAAATAAAAGTCAACCGCACAAAAACTAAAGCCATATTTTTCAGTAGAAAGAGAAAGCGCGCTAACCTTCCGAGTCGTGAAATCAACTTCGCTGGACAAACTGTTCCTTGGTCCGACACTTTAACCTACCTCGGTCTTACGCTAGACAGAAAAATGACATTTGCTTATCACATAGAAAATGCATGCTTCAAAATTTCCAAGTGTATTCATGCGCTCTACCCACTCATAAACAGGAAATCATCTCTATCATTAGCAAACAAAATACTTATTTTCAAGGCTATCATGCAGCCCACGTTGACGTACGGTGCTCCTGTCTGGGCTAGCTGTGCTCTGTCCCACAAAAAGAAACTGCAAGTCTCGCAAAATAAGTCACTAAAGATCATTTCAAATAAACCATACTATTATTCAACGACAGCATTACACCGCGACAGTGGAGTGCTCAACGTCCAGGAACTTGCTGCAACCAGGTTAACAAGACATCTAACGAAGACCCAAACGGTAGACAATCCTCTAGTCTCTTCCGTGGCTAGGTACTCCTACAACTAGTGTTGTGTACTTTATTATCTTAATCTATTTTTAGTTTTTGTTTAGTTTTTAAGTAGTGTTTAAGTTAGTCATTAAGGTTCTTTCAAGCAAGGTTTTTTGTTAACAAAATTTTTCCTTGAACATTTTACTGTGTCAGATTAACGTAAGTTTTTGCAAACAGAATGCAAAATTTCCAATTGCAGCTGTAAAGATTAAGATCTAATCACTGAATTATTTTTACTTGTTATTATACAACCCAATGAATTTAAATAAATCTATCTATCTATCTATCTATCTAGTAATATCGTAGCGAATACTAATATATTCGTCTGATCTCTACTTAAGGTGCTTGTACACGAGCAATACTTCAAGCAATTAATTGCTACGACTATTGCCAAAACTAGTATCGCGATTAATGGAGCAATACAGGGCAATATCATGCTAGTTGTGGCAATATTTCGGCAATGTGGCGATGTTTTCACAGATTGCTGATATTTCTCGCCCTATAATTGCTGTATTTCCACTAATTTGGAAAATTCCGAGCAACTGTCCTCGTACGTTGATTTGTATTTTTTCAAATTTTGCTTTAAAAATAGAAAAAACAATAACTTTCATTGACGCTGTTCGTTGTCGGAATTGTGTGTGGAATTTAAACATTTCCGACTATAAAAATCGGAACTTGAAAAATGACTGTTGGAGTGTGGGGCCGAGTTCCACATATGTAAGTGCTGATGAAACCCAAAAAAAATTTCAAAATCTGAGAACCTATTTCAAATACCTTATTATTAAAAAATAAAAAAGTAAAATGAGAGCAGGAAGGAGCAAAAAAAAGGCAATGGATGGTTTGCTTTTAAAAGCATGGAATTCCTGATTGTATATATAATACTATAGAATTATCACTAGAGTCTACTGAATGCAAAATTTTTGACGGGGAGGTGAAGCGTTGATGTGGGGGGATTGTATTTTTTCAAAAAAATAAAATTATTATATCTCAAGAACCGTATCAGATATGATCTTGAAAATTTTACAGGAGCTGGCATCACTAGACCTCTAGTTATGAGGGTGTGGGAGTTGGAAAGATGGTGGGAGGGGGTGGAAATGAAAAATTTTCTGATTTCAATTTCTCGAAAGCCGCAAAGGATAGAAAGCTTAAAATTTAAAACTGTAGAGAGCAACTATAGGAACATCCCAGAAAAATAAACTTTTGATAGGGGTAGCAAGGTACGGGAGTAGGGGTGGTTTTTCATATCTCAATAACGGCTTCTGCTAGAAAGTTGAAACTTAGTACCTATATATAGATGTGCTACTAGAGCAATTAAATTAAAAAAAAACGACCAACAATCTGGGCTCAACTTTATTATTTTATGGGTTGAAGTCCGAAACGAGATTAATGCTAAGATGCGGTGTAGGTTTATGGGTTGAAGTTCGAAACGTGTTTAATGCTGAGATGCGGTGTAGGTTACTATGCGACATTTTGACGCAATTTTCATTCTGTTAATTTTCCTGAATAGGTGGCATTCTCACCTTTAATTTGATATATAACACGAGCATATTTGGGAAAACGGTATTTCAGAAAACCGGTTTTTGGTCACATAACTCTTAAAAAAAAGCGGAAAATTATGCCGATTTTCCAGGGTTTAGGCCACCGATGCGTCAACTTTGACGCAATTTTCATTCTGTTAATTTTCCCGAATAGGTGGCATTCTCACCTTTAATTTGATATATAACCCGAGCACATTTGGGAAAACGGTTTTTCAGAAAACCGGTTTTTGATCACATAACTCTTAAAAAAAAGCGGAAAATGATGCCGATTTTCCACGGAACGTCATTTTTTAGGTTGCCAGTCGCATAGTAACCTACACCGCATCTCAGCATTAAACACCTTTCGCACTTCTACCCATAAAATAATAAAGTTGCGCCCAGACTGTAGGCCGATTTGTTTTTTTTTTTTTTTATAATGAATAATAACTAGTGCACACGCAGCTACTAAGATTTCGTCTTCAGTCAGGACTGATTTATTGCATGCACTAAATTGTCCGTGTATGATCTCATTGCCAAATTGCTGAGTATTGCTCCATATCGCTAGTCACTGCTGAGCAATGAATTGACTATCAATTGATCCATATCGTCAATTGCTGATGTTGCTGAATGTTGCTGTATGTTTTCGTGACGTCAAAATTGTCTGGAATTGCTGCAAATTGAGCAATTTTAATCGCCCGTGTAAGAGCACCTTTACATCGCCAGTTTTCGGCATCAATATTTCAAAATCACAGAAAGCGTTTACATCGCCCTGAACAGATTTGATTGAATTTTAACAATTTATCAACCGATTGTTGTGTCAAAATTTTTAACCTTTTTTGTAAGATTTTACGATTTTTAGTATTGGCAAATTGGCCTGCATGGGCAGGCATCGAAAAGTTAAATTATTTAAAGTGAATATTGTAGTGAAATGTGAACGGGGTGAGACATTAATTTCCGGCCTGTCTACCACTGTTTTCATTGATTTTGAGCTGAATTTTCACAAAATTTAGTAATTTGAAAAAATTTTAAAATCGCTGAAATGGACCGGGAAATCGGAGATTTTTCGAAATCTTAAGATTTCGCCAAATGCAGTTTGAAATCTACGATTATTATAATTTTTTAGATTTTGATAAAATACCGAAAAATAATGGCGCAATAGAACTCCCATTGCGTAGATAAGTTAATTTTCAAAATTTTGTTCTTTTGAAATTTTGAGTCCAACATCGGTTTGTTTATAATAATTTATCAAAACTCCACTTCCATTCTAAATGTGATAAAAACCGTCAGATTTGGCCCAATATTTCTCTCAAGCATTAACTTAAATCAGTTAAAAATCGATCTGCTTCATAACACTGAATAATATTTTAAATTAACAATTTTTTGCTCCTCTTCTGGAATTTTCAAAAATATCGTTCTATCTGTGCCGAGAATTTTGTTCGGTTGTTCACGAACAATCAAAAAGCATCACAAAACTCTTAGTATTGTAAATTTTAGAAATTTGGTTTTTTCCCGATTTTGATTTTGACAATTTTGATTTTTGAATTGCCAGTTTTTCTGCTCATGCTCTGAAATTTTCAATAATATCGTCTTATGTCTGCTGAGAATATACTGTTTTGTTCTTCACAGACAGAAAAAACGGAGCAGTAACACTTAAAATTTCAGCATTTTGAATTTTGATCAAAACTTTTCCAATTAGGTTTTTGGCAGTTTTGATTCGACAATTTGATTTTTGTAATTTTCAACGGCAACTAGAAATTTTTTAAATTAAACTGTTTTTTATTTGCTCAATTTTAATCGCCGATCGGACAGAGGGCAGCACCTATTGAATATACTTCTTGATTGTTCGTCTTTTCAGGATACGTACTCTTTGCGAATTTTAGTTCAAAGCCTGAGGTATTTTACTGTGAACTCCTTATGGCTAAACCATTTCCGCTTTTCTACAACGATCTCCTAAATATGTTAGGTTATAGTGGCAGCCATCCAAACTATGGATCGACTCACTTAGACCATTCGGTGGGTCCATTGTGATATCCTAAATATGTCCAGCACATACAGTTTTCAGGCTTAATTAGCACGTTCAATTTATTATAATTTCAACAATTTTCGTAGGAATAAAAGCATCCATCCATCACTTCTCTCCAAACTAATAAATTTAATCATAAATTAAGTCATTTTTTTATAAATTGCCCTGCTCGCTCTCGATAAGACCCGCCTTCTCCACCTTATTTGCCATAACCTAACGCAATAATAATCCATTGGGTCAAAATGGATCATCCTTTTAAACTATTAAAATGTCTATTTTATGTCCAGCTCATATGTAGAGGCATCACTCATGACTCCTATTCGTTCGCGCGCTAAAGATCCATAAACTCCGAACATTTTACCTCCATAAAAAAAATCCGTAACATAATGGATCCAAGCCATGTTTTGATCCCCGTTTTTTTTTCCTGCATCAATACCCAATATCTCCTTTTAACCACACATCCACATTTTTCAGGATTCACTTTCGTCCTCAACATCGTCGTCATCATAAGCCCACATCGCATATCACCCAAACTACAAAAAAAAACTCAATTCAATTTCAGGAGTGATTTCCGTTCATCGTTCCCAGAAACCCTTCAGCCAACCCTTGCACACCCATCCAGGACTAGCCCGAAATCCTTGAAATAATTTATGGACATCCAACAGGGGAGCACAAGGGACCACTCAGGAATCCAAATGTCAGCACATCACTCCTTTTTTTTCTCGATTAGCTTTTAATTTTACGATCCGGCCAAGGAATCCTTTACCTTCCCTTCGAAATGTCTCCAATCCGCCCCCAATATAGCCTTGCAAGGAGTTCGGCTAGGATCTCGAATAGAAGAAGCAGCGTCAGTAACAGCCAGCCACGAGCCATCACAAGGAACAATCCTTTCCCGAGGGGGCACGGATTCTATTCTTTGGTTAAGGATGCGGATGTGGGGGTCCGTATGGCGACAGGGTGCGGATGCTGGAGCGGATGAATCCTGAACCCAAAACCAGGCACTAGGACAGGAATTTTTATGACATTACTGAAGGCTTTTAGAAGCTTTCAATGGATGTTTTAGTGCTCGCGTAGAGCGATTGATTTTCATCGTCCTTTTTTGGGAGGGGGTTTTGTTACGCTTGCCAACCCAAGGACGAAATCCGATACAATTTCAGGATGCAGTGCCAGGAGTATGAAGAACGGGCAACTCCTGAACTACGGATGGACTCGTTTTGATGGATTTACGGCCAGTAAATGGAAATTTCATAACGAGCTTTATGGGTGGGAAAGTATTTTAGAAGCGTGGCTTATCCTATTTTTTTTTAAATTATCCCGCTACTACGGCAGGACGAGAGGACAGACCTAAGAAAACTTTCGTTTTATTACGTGGCCGGTAGATGGACGGATTTTTTCTCGGTTCTTTCTTCAAGCCATTATCATTTTGCGGTAATGCCGTCGTGAACAAGCAGAACAGTAGCGCCAACAACAATAAGTAATGCATTAAATTTTCATAAAAGTTTTAAGACGAGTTTCATAACTTGATTCGAACTTGGGCTTATTATAGTGAGGCTATGTAAAGTATTTTACTGGGCATTATGTTTGTTTTGTTTGCAGATCTTTAGAGGAAAAACATCGACGTCTTGCGAATGGCTCCGTCTTGATCAAGATGAAATTGTTTAAAAGACTGGAAAAAAAAGAAAAGGGTTTCGACTGGAAAGTTTTGTAAGGACTCTGGCTGTGATTTTTTTTTTCATTATTCTCACTTTGGAATAAATTTTAAAAGAATTTCGAAAATCTGACAATAAGCGCTCTGGCTTAGTCGGTACTCTGACTGACCAGGTCTCATCCCATTTCTTTCGACCTCTATTAGATTGCGGTAGTACTTTCGTGCGGTTAAAGATGAGTAGAAGTGCCTGGACAAAATCAATACCTCGACTTATGGAAAATGAGGTCTGTTCTTCGACTGGCGGGGTCTTGCACTGAAATTTTTCAAATTTAATTCCTTTAATTTCAGTCTCAGCGTAAGTTTATTGCTTTTCAAATTTTGTGATGTCTTAAGGGTGGAGAGGGGTGGGTGGGGGGGGTACAGCAGGATTAATTACGCCACAAAGGGTACAATATCGAAATATCACGATTGTTTTTCAAGCGCTTGTATAAAAGCAAGTTGAAAACCTAATAGATATGGCAAAATTTGTAAACATATTTAAGAACAATTTCACCACCTTAGGAGATGAATATTGGAATATCGAAATAATAAATTGAATATGATTGTATAAGACATCTCGTTCGCGAAATTAAACTCATATCTCCAACCATTTCATTCCCTCCCGTTCAACGAGTAAAATTACCACTGAACAAGGTCACCTAGCAAGATCAAATATTCCTGATCGTAAACATTGGTCCGTCGAGCCGGATCAAATATCAAGGAAGCTGCAATTTTGCTCTTGTGAACTCGCCAACAAACTTCCACACCAGCAAGTATCAACTTGCAACGATCACCTGATCGTAAACAAAGTCATTACGTTCGTTTGGATGCAATGTGAACTTCCGGAAGCAAGAACAGCTTCAGTAAGGCCTAATACCAGCTGTTGGCGCTTGGCTGTTGCTTCCATATGGAAGCAATGTGAATTTCCGTACGGAAGTAAGAACAGCTTCGGTAAAGCCTAATAACTACTGTTGGTGCTTGGATGTTGCTTCCATATGGAAACAATATGAACTTCCGTACGGCAGCAACAACAGCTTCGATAAGGCCTTATACCAACTGTTGACGCTTGGCTGTTGCTGTTGAAACATGGGGAAATGTGCGCCAAATTAGTTCGGTAAGACCTTATCGAAGCTTTATCGACGTATGAGAATTAGGCTTGCGCATTTTAGTTCACCATAGTGATCGATCATTTCCAATTCCCGATCCCTCGCGAACTAGTTCGTTCTTTTAGTTCATAATTCATTACTTCAGGGGAGTTCAGTGATGAGTAGTCGTAGTTCAAAGACAGTAGATCTAGTAGAAGATGATGAGTAAAAAAAAGGTGAGTAGATCTAGTAGAACATGATGAGAAATAAAAGGCGCTAGATCTAGTATAGTATATTGTCTCACAGAGTTCCGAACGGCAATAAAAAACGAACTAGCAGCGGGACTGACTGCGAACTAGTTCGTTCATTTTAGTTATGGGAACGCTCTTCTGAACTAGTTCGTTCACGAACTACACAAGCCTAAAGATAATAGTTTCGATAAGGCATTATGGAAGTTAGTTTGCTAGTTGGGTAGAAGTCCTACAGCTCGTTAACGCCTCCCATCTAGTTCAGTTGTGACGCAGTTCGCTGTGTCCGTGGCACGATCCCTGGTACGCGCTTTGAGGCCATTTAATAGTGGACTTGCCCCCTCCTCTACCGTCCTGGCTGACACCAATCCTAGTCTCGCCAGCTCATTGGCCAGTTCGTTTCCTGGTATGTCATGTTGCCCTGGTACCCAGCATAGCCGTACTCTATTCTGACTACAAAGTACCTTGAGCACTTCTCGACAGCACTTTACTTGCTGACGTGGATCTAAATGTGTGAATTCCAATGAATAAAATAGGCTCCAGGACAGAGCCTTGTGGTACGCCTCTTCTCATATCTGACTCGATTATGATGCCATCACTTTTAGTCTTCACTCTCCTGAATCCCGCAGAACTAAAGCTGTTTTACGAGTTTGTGGATTCATCCAACTGTCGCTATTAAACTTAAAGACTTCATCGTTGAGTACATTAAAGATGTGGTTACCCCGAATGAAGTGCTTCAATGAACTTTTTACTCACTCCAAAGATTTATGGTCCGTACTCAAATTTCGACAAGTCCAGGACATCATTGAACAAAAAATCAACTATATCTTGATAAGGAATTCGTTGTCCTTTCATAGAGGCACGACAGTTTTCCTATCCACACCCCTAAATCAACAAAACTTCCGATTTCGAACGTCTATAGTTAAAAAGTGATAGAGTCGTCCTTTTTGTTTCTTCATATCGTAATTCTGTTGACATAAATCCTTAACCAATAACTGGCAACAATTTCAAGTGTGTTTTGTTTCCAATCTTGCTTTCTTCTGCCCCCTTGTTGTTTTCGTAATTACTCGATATCCTCTGAGCGTTATTGTAATCTCCGTGTTCCTTGAGGAAGCACGTAAGGCTACAAACGTCCTTGTAGTTCGTTTCGATGCCGTCACTCGACGGGCTTTCGGTTGTAATAAAAACGACTTGAGAAATCCATTCGATATCCGAGGCGGGGCAAGAGTATGTTGCAATAATTTACTTTCTTATAATCTGCACTAGCGAATGATGTTTATGGCGATACGTGAAAATGTTGTGTAAGAAAATCGATAAGTAGTTGAAGCGACGGGTGGGAGGATTCCGCTTCTGGTCGTGTAGTTCAAGGGAGGAAGTACTCTAAGGGTGGGTCCTGTGTTGTTATTAGTAGTCTTTTAATGGAAGACGTAAACGTGCCTTAAATTTATGATAGTGTACACTGATGAATGCATTGGGCAGGATCATAACTTTGGGTTGAGCTCTAAAGTAAAATGCAAGAACGTGCATGAGAATGGATCCTTAATCTGTAAGGCGAGAGTATTTCTGAACTACACGAAACATGATTTAAGAGATAATTGAAAACAAAGGATGCAACGTTTTATAGAAAATGTAATTTGAGCAAAACGAAAGGTTAGAAAAAGGACAATGACATGGCGACCACATGACGAATAGCAGGGCTAAGATGCTCCATGCTTACCTTTCCTTATATCACTATCAGTTTGAATCGCGTCGTTAGCGTCTTGCAAGCTTGATCACAACCTTCTTCAACAGGATCATGGTGGTTAAATTGAAAATTCATATCTGGAAGGAACCAAGATATCAAATGAAGTGTGTTCTTGAAGGGAAATCAGGCAACGTATTTCTTTCCTAGATTCGCAGTAAAACCTGATAGAGCCGACTTTTAACTTCCTTGTATATTTCCTGGTTATTTTATTTTATAATTTATTGGTAGAGCCTGTAGAAGCCTTATTGCTTCTCGAACCACGACCTAAGTGGTCTTTTGTTCCTGGCTCTTAACCACTCCCTATCTATTCCCTTAAGAAAGGAAATGATTTTGCTCAGGGGAGCCTTCGATAGTGGGAGGACAGAAATTTCCGCGATAAATTTCCACACACAAACATTGAAAAGAAGAAGATATAAATGAACAAAGAAAGCTGAAGAGGAGAAAAGCACGAGAACGGAAAGCTGAAAGAAATGCAGCACTTTGGCAACAAAGAATCAAAATGCCTGAAAAGTTGGTGGGCCACAACCATGCCTCTGCAGGCGATACTGTGCAGAGGGATAAACCCACCAAAAAATCGCATGTAAGATCTGAAAGCCCGGCTGCATGCACCGTTCACGAATCACCAAACAGTGAAAAATTCGAGTTCTAACGAAATTATTCGCGAATGGTAAATGTACTCCCAAGCATAGAAGCACCACCGAACGACCAGAAGTGGATCAGTCGGCAGTAACCTGAGTCTGAGAACAAGGTATTGTGGACTTACAATTACTCTTGTAGCAACATTGACTACTGAGTGATCGATTCGACCTGTGATTCACAGCCTCGAAGAGAATGACGTACTGACAGGACAACCGTCTCTAATCGGTTCCCAAGCTGGATAGGGTATTGTGGACTTACCGGTTCCTGTTTGAAAGCTTGAGACCGACTAGTTCATGTCCTAGCAGCGGAGCAAGCCAAGCAGCAGAGCAAGCCAAGCAGCGATGAGCCAAGCCGCGGAGCAAGCCAAGCAGCGACGAGCCAAGCAGCGTCGATCCAAGCAGTGACAAGCCAAGCAGCGACAAGCCAAGCAGCGGAGCGAGCCAAGTAGCGTCGAACCAAGCAGTGACAAGCCAAGCAGCGACGAGCCAAGCAGCGGAACAAGCCAAGCAGCGACAAGCCAAGCAGCGGAGCGAGCCAAACAGCGACAAGCCAAGCAGCGGAGCAACCCAAGCAGCAACAAGGCAAGAAGCGGAGCAGACCAAGCAGCGGAGCAAGCCAAGCAGCGACGAGCCAAGCAGTGACAAGCTAAACAGCGCATCAAGACAAGCAGCGACAAACCAAGCAGCGACAAGCCAAGCAGCGGAGCAAGCCAAGCAGCGACGAGTCTAGCAGCAAAAAAAACAAGCAACAGAGCAGATCAGGCGAACAGAGACAAGATGACGATCAGTAACCAGGGTCAGGTTAAGGCAAGCAGAGTCGTGCCAGGAGTCGAGCTAAATCTATCTAGGACAAACCACGACGAACGACGCCAAACCACGACAAGCAGATACAGCTGAACCAAGACGAACATACCAGAGGCTACACAGAGAGACGAAGACAGGGAAAAACGCGCAGGCAGGGAAGGACGAAGACAGGGAGAGCAAAGGCCACACAGAGGAACGAAGGCAGGGAGAGAGCAGAGAGGGTCAAGGCAAGGCAAGTGAGGTCGTACCCACAGAAAATACGAATAGAGTCACGTTTAGCAGAGACGACGATCAGACGGCATGGAGAAAACCCAAAGGAAATTAAATAATAATTTTAATGTATGCCAACTAGAAGTAATAAAGTGAAGTCAAATAAGAAATAAATTTTTGTAACGGATCCCGGCACCCGTTGAGCCTACCCCGGAAATTCGAGTAGTTACAACAGGTCTTCATAGGTGAGAGTAAATCCACCGAGAGTGCCTTTTTGATCACAATCACTCAGAATGTGTGCCGTGGTTTCAGATGTGTTTTCACAGAATTGACATCCGTCTAGTGATACTTTACCGATGATTTTAAGGTCCGGAAAAATATCCCATTATAACCCTCGCGTTATACCTGTTTCAGGAACAAAATTCCGACGCTCTTTTACTTGTGAAAGTCGGGAATTTCTTTGATTGTCGAAGTCCTGAAAGTGAGTTACAATAATCTTTCACCTGAAGATTTACCCACTTTAAAATGCCATCCGTAATGAAGCCTTTACCTACTCCACAGATTGGTTCCGAGCCAATGATTGGTGAGTTGTGTCCCCATTTAGCTAGCTGGTCAGCGGATTCGTTTCCCGGAATACCCTCATGTTCTGGCACACACATTAGAGTTAGACTGTTATAATGTGTCAGCTCTTTAAGAAGAGAATGACAGTCCCACATAAGCCTAGAGCTGAAACAATAAGATTTCAGCGCTCGCAGTGCTGCTTGGCTGTCATATAAGATAATAACTGTTGAGCCTTTTGGTTTATTCAATAGAAGTTTACCTGCGGACAGTTCTATAGATTGTACCTCAGCCTGAAACACAGTGGCTGTTTGTCCCATTGCCATCCATATTTTACAATTGGGAAAGATGAAAGATCACAGATGGCAGATGAAAGATGAAAGATGACAGATGACAGATGAAAGATGACAGATGACAGATGACAGATGACAGATGAAAGATGACAGATGGCAGATGCAAGATGAAAGATGACAGATGACAGATGAAAGATGAAAGATGACAGATGACGGATGAAAGATGACAGATGACAGATGAGTTCCATTATAAGTCTTAGAGCCGTCCGTGTACCAGACCGAGGCACCTCCTCCAAAATCTGGTAGACCAAATTGCCATAATACACGATCATATAAGGGTTTCTCAAAATCGTACACCTTTGGCATGTTATCGTTTACTGAGTCGGTTAAGTCCTTCTGATTAAATTCCTGTAGAATTTTAAGGTGACCGACAACGTCGCCTACCTTCAATTTATTATACTGCTGTAGCCTTATGGCCTCCCTCAGAGCCTCCTTCTTTATCTTCAAGTGTAATAGGGTCATGTCTAACATGGCTTCCATTGCAGCAGTGGGACATGATTTAAGTCCCCCAGAATTTTTTACAGGGCCCTCTGTGCTGTGATTTGTTCAACCTTTTGCCATCATACCATAGCGGCATATGTGATCATTGGTCTTATAATTGACTTGTTAGTCCAGCATTCCATTTTTGGCCTAAGACCCCAAGTGGTGCCACGGAGCCTTCGGCACGCCATAACATACATTGTTGCTCGTGTGGAGATATTTTTGAGATATAAGTTCCAAGTCAGACACTTGTCCAAGGTGACACCCAAGTATTTGACATCGGAAGAGAATTCAATTGTAGTTCCTCTCACAACTGGGGGCCTTGAGTTTTCCTTCCGTCTTCCAGTAAATGGCACTACAATTGTTTTGCTTGGATTTATACTTAATCCTTGTTGGACGTACCGGAGATCTACTATCTCTAGGGCCTCCTGCATGCGGTCCAAAATGACACAGTCATGTTTACCTCTTACAGTGATCGACCTGGTCATCATCATATGGTTCAGTCTGAAAACCCTTGGTATTCAGATCCTTAAGGAGATCATCTACAACAATACACTGAGCTGAAATTCTGCGAGAGTCATGGTACGTTTACACTCACCCTGGAGGCTCGCCTCGAGGCGAGCCTCTACCCCCATCAGGCCATTGCAAACCGGTTTTCGTCGGCTGTGTTCTTTGCTGTGTTGAAAGCAATTTACACTCAACATGCCTCTGCGACGCAACTTGCCTATAAGTGCGAAACGACAGAAATACGATGGCTGCGAATTGTGTGCTGCCACAGTTCATTGTATGTGTGTACACATATGGAAGCGTGCGTCGGAGAAAAAGTTGAAGAATGTTAGACTCTTGCGACTCCACAAGCCCTCTGATTGGTTGATTTTATGGTGCGGATAGAGGCGCGCCTCAAACGTTGAGTGTAAATCCACCATCAAGCATCGCTACTATCCATCTCGTTACCGTATCTTCTACTCCTATTTTACGAGTAAGTAATTCAATGGATTTATAGGAGGTGTTGTCAAAACCACCTTCGACGTCAAGAAAAGAGCACAACGCTATTTCCTTGACTGTCAACGTCTTCTCAATTTTCTGCACTAAATTGTGAAAAGCGCTGACAGTCAATTTACCGGCTTGGTAAGCGAATTGGTATTTGTTAAGCTGGCTAAAAGCAACCGAGCTCCTTCTGTCCTCCTGTCGAATACCTTTTCCATAGATTTCAGTAGGAAAGAGGTTAGGCTGATTAGACGATATCCAACATATATTCCCAACTTTCGGAATAAAAGTCACATTTACGTCTCTCTATGCCAACCGATGTAGTTGGACTCGCGGCATAGCTGTGAGAACCCCAACACACCAAACCGGCTGAAAGTTGTTCACATGTCTATGTACTATAGACCTGGCGCTCCAGGTTGGGGGTTGGGCGATGGGATAACAACTCATCCCCGGAAAAACCCACTGTTCCGAAAGCAGGACCCTGCAGGCCCTGGCCCGATTTGGGCTGTCGCGCCATTGATTATGATGATGCCAGTGACACCTAGGCGTATTCGAAATTGGCTCTAAATAATTTGACCAGTATGGGAAGAAGCACATCGAGTCCTTGTTGCAGTAATGCAGGAAAGATGCCTCCTGGTGATTTAAGAGTAAAGATTCTCCCAGATTAAACTAGAGATATTTTCTAGTTAGGTACTGTTCAATTTTAGCTCCATTGGTTTTGTACAAAGATTCATTGTAAATGAAGATGATACTCTGGCTCTTACTATCCGAATATTTCCTTACAACATGTCAAAGGAAGTGGATCCAATTCAATCGAGCACTAAAAACAGTGAGATAGTTTTAACTTTAAAAAGCGAGACGTCTGAAATTTATGAAGCTTCAGGAGAATCGAATGTGCCATGGTTACGACGAAGACATAGTGGAACTCCCTAAAGAAGTTTAATACCCTAGTTGCATAAAATATTACAGATAACGAGTATTTTATCCAATCGAAAAAAGGAAAATGTTTTCACCTTTTCCATTTGAAAAATCAACAAAAGAAGGCGAACTGCCACTGTATCTAAAGAAGACCAAAGTGTCGTCTGGATGTCGCAAAAAGTTCCTGAATTCCCAGAAGTTTCCATCTTGCCTACAATTTTATTTCGTCTTCCATTTTTTTTGTATCATTGCACGCGAAATGTGGATAGCGGGGGTGGAAAGAGAAATGTTTACCTACCCAATAAATCCTATCCTAATCAATAGCTGGAATACGGTTCGTTGCAATATGCACGGACTAAGGGATGGGGTGGTTCTGGGTAGTAAATGGGTGGGTGAATGTTATGTTCTTCTTTCATACAATACTAGACGGTAATACTATACGTGCTATTTGGAATAGTAGTTTTGCTCTATTCAATGATGGTATCGATGTGTATCTGTAAGCTAAACCTGGTTATCCCGGTGATTTACGGGTATTTAAGCAATTTTTCCTGTTTTTCACTGAAAAGTTTCTCTTATGGTTTAAAGGATTTTCGGGTACGTAGCCAGTAGTGCGAGCAAGCAACTACGAGCCATTTTATTTAATCCTTTGGGCTTTTGTTGGTATTTTAAGTGTGGTACTCTAGACGCGATGGGAAAAAGAAATTGCTATTGTATTCCAAATCGATTTTGTTCGTAATTCTTTCTATTATTTTGTGCATTACGCTAGACGTCATCGTTCTGAAGCCGAAACAGGCAATCTTAACCAGGTTAAGAATGCACAATTAACTTAATTGTCCTCCTCCAGGAAATATCTCGCTGACTCTACAAATTTTCTTTTCCTTTTCCAGAAACCACCTTCATCCATAAAAATCACATAAAGTGAAAAGATCAGCAAATAAAGTGGAATTTTCACACAACGGCAATCTGAACTTTCAGTTAATTTCTTATCCAAGTGAAATACTTTTTTGGGAATTTAGTTGCAGTTTCCACGGTTATACCTTTTTAGTTGCACTTTATTGAAAAAAAGAATTGCTTAATTGCGAAGTGGTTGAAATTAAAGGGGAATACCTTCGAAAGTTCTTAACCTAGAGCGATAAATTTACTCTACTAACCCCTCTTGTTCTTAGCATTTAATCAATTTGAACACGGTTACAAAAAATTTCAAGTCTGCAAGTTGACTCATCAAAAACGTAAGTACTAATTTTTTAAAGGCTTTTGTATATGGCAGCCACTAGCAAAATGGGCTTATTAGAGAAACCCGATGGCTCGATTACCGAAAATGGAACTTTTAGCTCAAACTCATTTCCCAGGATCCTCAACCATAGAACCAAGCAATGAAGAACGGTACACCGTTCCAAAGCCGAGTAGACCAACCATATTGGACTGGAAAAACTCAGCCAAGATCTTCACTGCTAACAAGGTGGTCTATACGTAGTTTTAAACCATTTAAATCTCCTGGAGAAGACAGGATATTTCCCGCTTTACTGCAAAGAGGAATGGACCATCTTCTACCAACATTGTTATCCATATTTAGAGCAAGCCACGCATGGGGTTACATAACCATATCCTGGCGTAACGTGAAGATGATATATGGTACATACCAAAAACAGGGCGCCGTTCGAGCAATAATTCTAAGTCGTATCGTCCCATTAGCTTAACGTCATTTCTCTTAAAAACTATGGAAAAGATTATTGATAGGCATATCAGAGATGGGGCTTTAAAATCTCAACCCTTACACTCCAATCAATATGCATATCAACCAGGAAAGTCTACAACCCACGCCTTACAAAACCTAGTCACGAAAATCGAGAAATCGATTACGGACAAGGAAATAGCTGTGGGTTGCTTCTTAGATATCGAAGAGGCTTTTGACAACACTGCCTACGAAAGTATCTACTCTGCTGCACAAAAGCGTGGTATTGATCCAAAAACCTGCAGATGCATCAAAGCCATGCTAGAACGCAGGAAAATAATTTCAACACTAGCCGACTCAATAGTCACAGTCACAGCTGCGAAAGGCTGTCCACAGGGTGGGGTACTATCATTCATCCTCTGGTGCTTAGTAGTGGATGACCTTCTTCTAGACCTTACAAATTCCGGAGTCACGGTACAGGGTTACGCTGACGACCAGGTAAATTTGAAGAGACGGTGACAGATCTAGTTCAGAATACTCTAAACCAGGTAGTAACCTGGTGCACTAAAGCAGGATTGGGTGTCAACCCAAAGAAAAGCCCAATTGTTGCATTCGCCAAAAGGAGGACAAGTTATCTAAGCCTACTCTTTTTGGAGAATCCATAGAGTATGCTAGTGAGGTAAAATTCGTGTGAATCATCCTGGATGAAAAGCTTATTTGGACAAAGTTCTTGAAAGGGCCAGAATCTCTCTCTGGACCTGCAGGAGCCTTCTCGGCAAAAACTGGGGACTGAGTCCAAAACTAACCTACTGGATGTATACCGTCGTTGCTAAGCCCATTATAACTTACGCGGCATCCGTCTGTTGGAAGAAAACAAAGCAGAACACTGTTCAGCTTAAGCTGACTAACTTACAAAGACTGGCATGCCTAGGTATTATTGGGGCGATGCGCACCACTCCCACAGCTGCTTTAGAGGTGCTTCTCAACCTAGCACCTCTACACTTAGAAATACAGAAAGAAGCTAGGCTCACCACATACAAACTTTTGAGCTCTCAAGGACGAGTTAGAGCGCAAAACAGCTTGTCCAACTCTCTCCGCGGAACTCAACAAGGACCCGATACCAGCGATACCTCTTTCTGATTCAATGGTACCGAAATTTAATTTTGCAAAGCCATTCAAAGTTGTCCTACCTGAAAGGGAGGATTAGGCCACAAACAAACCCACTCCAAAACCAGGATCCATAATCTGGTACACAGACGGATCTAAAACGGATCAAGGTGTAGGAGCAGGAGTTTATGGAGTGCGCCCAAATATCAAATTCTACTGTAGCATGCACATAACATCCACTGTTTTTCAAGCGGAGACTCATGCTATTGAACTATGCATTAGAGAAAATATCAAACGGGGCTACAAAAACCAAAAAACCTATATTTTCTCTCACAGCAAGGCTGCAATAATGGCACTTCAGTCCGTTCAAATCTACTCCAAACTTATTTGGAGTTGCCTCCAATGCCTGATTGAATTGCCTCTAATGCCTGATTGATTGCCTCCAATACCTGATTGCCTAAAATGCCTATTTGGATTCCGGGACACAGCGGCTATGAAGGTAATGAAATGACCGACTTAATGGCTAGGAAAGGTTTAGAAGCTGACTTCATGGGACCATATCCATTCTGTGTGATACCATTAAGCACAGCCAGAATGAACAACCAAATGAGGAAAAAATCGCAAAGTGCCATTCACTGGGCCTTGACACCGGGCAACAGGCACTCAAAGCTTTTTATGCCAAAACATTCGGAAAAAAGAACATTTGATTATCTAAAATTAAGCAGATATCAGACCCGAACCGTAGTGGGAGCTCTGACTGGACATTGTCACATGAGGAAGCATCTCAAAAGGATTGGTCTCTCTGAGACTAAAATTTGCAGAATATGCAATGACGAAGACGAACCACCAGAGTATATCCTCAGTGAATGTGAGGGTTTAGCTCACAAAAGACTTCGCCACTTCGGTCAGGGTTTCATGGACCCATCGGAATTCCTGACCATTCCTCTTCGCTAAATACTAGGCTTCATTGAAAGCGCAGGGATCGAAGAGGAATCATAGTCAAACCGGGGGGACGTCACAATAAGCCCAACTGTGGCTGCGGTGACATAGGTTAACCATACCAACCCCTATTGCCAATCTATCTTCTATCTATGGCAGCCAAAAACAGTATCTTCATTTGACCGCCTTTTCCAGTTGGATCGGAGTCATATTTTCTTTGTTTCACTATTTTATTCACTCTAATTTTTCCACACAAAAATAATGTGTATGCTACAAAAATATTTTTTGTTGGCCTAGATGAATTTGTTCAAAAACAAACAACTTTTAATTTCGATCGCACTGCATCGTATACCCGTCGGTCTTTAATTAAATTAAAGACTAAATTAATTCCGACAAATATAACGAAAAGAAGTTATCAAAATGCAACCGTGTTAGGTTCGCAATTTGGTGGAATAAAAACGAGATTCTTTTAATTGCATTTTTCATAACTTTCTTGAATTATAAGAATTTATTATTTCTAAGATTTGCTCTGTTCATGGAAAACTCTTCATCGCATGAATTCATTTATTTTGTGTAATACCAACTACGTTTCAAATTCATATATATTTCTTGTGTAGTTACTATGAGGAAAAAAAAGAATAAAATGAGCATAATTTTCTTCCCGGTTTTTTCCATGAAAAGAATATTTTAATTACGGAATAACGAGTATCAAAACAGGTGAAAAAAATCTTTATACTGTAAATGGACAGGCAAGCTTTTCTATGAAAATGTATGTACATGAATCGTGCTTCTGTAGAGGGTCAAAATATCTAGACTTTAAAAACACTGACTGAGCAAAGAAAAAATTGAATTAAGGAATCTAGCGTTCATTCCTTTTTTCAATTTCTTAACATTGAAAGGAATAAGGAATCTTCTTCGTTTTCTTTTCAAGGATTCATTACTTTCTCAATTCTTAGATTAATTTGGTGCTTTTTTTATCCATATTTAAAATACCTTCAAATACCCTTTGAGGGGCATTGAAGATAATTAGCATTTTCTTGTATATTCTAAAATTTTTTTATAGCATTAATTTCTTTGAATTTAGCACTCGCATGATTGTAAATAAGTTCCCATCCATATATTTCCATACGAACTTATACTAAACACTGTCCTTCACACTATTATGTGGCATCACCTTAAAGATACCTTTAGGATTAACACAGGCTGAAGACTAATCAGTTGGACAACTTTTTAATCGCAGCAAGCTGCGCACACACTAAACTATTCAGTCGAAGTCCATGCGGAGACTGCTCAAACCACTCGATAGTTACAGTCAATTGATACTCGAATCAACCTATCGCCTCCGCTAGCAAATTTTAATACTGTAATATTTAAGGGAGGATTAGGTTAAAAAAATCTGATTTTTTTTACTATACAGGGTGTTCGGTACTCCGTGCACAACCTTGTAAGGGGTTATTCCTTGATATATGTTGTGACAAAAATTGTTCTATGTGAAGGGTTAATTTTCAATATCCGTGGAGATACAGGGTGGTGAAGAAAAGTGTTTCGGACCTGTACCCTCACTCACTTAAAACGTTATATCGTGAAAACTAATAAACAGAATTCAAACTGTTATAGCTTGTTTTTTAGGGAATCGAATTACCTTTCATTTAATGTTACAGTTCAAATTGTAACTGCACCCGATCTTGAGATATTTACTTCAAAACACAAATTTTTCCACTTCTATTCCAATCAATGTAGTTTTTCTTAGAATCCCCATTATAAAAATGCCAGTTTAATTTTATTTTTATATATACCATATTATTACCTGCAAAATCTGCATACATATGAATGAGCTACGTTCTACTATTTTGGAAGTAATAGGAGAAAATACATATCGCTTCAAAATTAAATATGACATAAAGTGGCCCTCGTTCAAAAAAACCTGTTTCAATTGTTGGTTCTACTTAAGAATTTTTAATGCCCATTTATTTTTATTTTAAGTATCGAAGAAATCAACGAAATGTAAATGAGTTTCAATACGATTGAAGCACTTACCTGAATGTGGTAGGTAAAACAGGGTACAGTACTTTGGCTTTTTTTAGTGCGGTACCTAACAAAATAAAAAGCTAAACTACCTTCATATTTTTATCAGTTTCAGTTACATTGCTAAAAGTAGAAGGTATCAGTAAAATTTAAAAAATAATTTCAAAATGCCTGAGTACTCCAATGAAAATTATGGAGACATTATGCTCATCTATGGAGAGTGTCAGAGAAATACAACTGTGTTTGTTATTAAATAATAATTTATATAAATTTGTTAATAATATAAGAAAACAACCATTTTGCATTGAGATAAAAATTGCGACCTCCACATTTCCCGCAAACAACGACGACCTTCGGTGGACAACAGCCCATAACTTCGACTTTTTCGCCCGAAATGACTTGAAAAAATTTGGAAATGTATAATTCAGAATATCATTAAAATAATCTGAAAGTTAGATCAAAGTTAAATTAATTTTTCCCACTAAAAAAAATTCATAACATACACCTGAAAATCAACCTCCTAATGTGATTTCACCTTAAGGTGAAATATCGAGAAGATAAATGCCCGAATAGATAGAGAAAAGCTAAAAATAATAAAATGCATTTGCTTACCCTGCGTCTACAGTGGCAATTTATCTGGCAATGGCAATGGCAATATTGCCAGTTAAATGTCAAATCGCAATGAGTGGGCATTGGATTGCCAGGCAATTTTCAATTGAGCGAGTGAATTCGAAGTGTCAAGTTGTGAAGCAAAGCAATCACACCTTCGAAAACTATTGATTAATTCAATAGTTTTTTCTTTAGTCCACTTATTTTCACTGATTTTGCGATCAAACCGAAAAAACGTAAGTCTACCTGTTGACAAGCAACGCTAACCCGACGTCTACACTGGCAATTTATCTGGCAATGGCAATGACAACGCAATATTGCCATACACAAATTGGCAGTGTAGATGCATCAAATGCATATGGCAATATTGGTCTCAATATTGCCATGGCAATCATTGCCATGTCAATTTGGAGAGCAATATTGCCAGAAAACGCATCGTTTTACATAAGTTAACGTCGCTTGTTAACAGGTAGGAATTAGTTTTCTTGCTTCGATCGCGAAAAGGCTGAAAATAAGTTGACTAAAGAGAAAACTATTGAACTTATCAATAGTTTTTTTTTTTATGCAATGTCCGACATTTTGCTTTGCTTAAGGATTTGGCACTTCGAATTTACTCGCTCAAATGAAAATTGTCTGGCAATAAAATGCCCACTCATTACGATTTGACATTTAACGTAATGGAAATAATGCCGTTCCCATTGCCAGATTAATTGCTAGTGTAGACGCAGGGTTACTTCTGTGAAACAATTCGTTTTCTGTCAATATTATCCTCAAAATTGCAATGGCAATGCTAAAAGCAATATTGCCATATGCGTCTACACTGTCAATTTGTGTATGGCAATAATACCGTTGCCATTGCCATTGCCAGATAAATTGTCAGTGTAAACGCAGGCTTAGATGAATACTTTCACCAGTTGCTATAGGTACATCCAAGTATTCCTTGAGGTTTCTTCACCTTAGAGTAGTACCATAACTTCGAAAATGGACAACTAATTTGAATATCAAGAAGGTGCTGAAATAATATTTATTTCGTTGATCGCTGAAGATCTGCACACTTATAAAGATAGAAACTTGATATGAAGTACAAGAGAAGTAAGTTAGATAAACCAAATTTTCAAGAATCCATTGGCGTACGGAGATGAGGCAAGAAAAATGATCAATGAAAATAGGGTGCACATATTTACACGAATTTTGTCATATCTCTTAGGTCTTTTGATATATAAAAATAATTTCTTTAGGGGTTCCTCAGATAAATGATTAGAAAGCGTTTTGAGGATTTTTTAACCCCTGATAGGATGCAAAATGGTTCTATAATATTAGAAAGCGTTTCCAGAAATTTTCAACCCCTAAGGGGATGTAAAGTGGTTCTATAATTTTCACGAATTTTGCCATATACTCAGGTCTGTCTAGATATCGAATATTTTTTAACTTTAATCACCTGAAAACCGTTTTCAGAATTTTTTCCTTTTCAACCCATAAGAGGGTATAAAAGGGTTGAACATGTTTTCACCAATTCCGTCATATCTCGAATTGGTTGGAGAAAGAAGTTAACTCAAGCTTTTTTATAATCACATAAAAACTAATTTCAGGATTTATTGATATTCAATCCCCAAGATTATTTAAATGCGTTGTATACGTTTTTACAATTTTCGCAATATCTCTTAGATTTGATGCGATATCAAACTCGGTTTTACTTGTGCCTAGTTCTTATATCCCCTACACACTGTATTTTTTAATATTTAGCCACCAATGGGGGTGTAAGGGGTTGCATACCGTTTCTCGAATTCTAATATTTTCTTAGATTTGATGGGATATCGAATTAACTTTAACTTCCTAAGGCTTCCTAGTTTTTTTTATTTTTAATTTCAGGCTTTTTCGATATTCAACCCCAAGCGGTGTAAGGGGGTTACATACGTTTTAATTTCTTTGGTTTGTTGAGATATCAGATTTTTTATTAATACCACGGCCTTCTTACTTAATCACCTACAAACTCTTTTCACGATTTTTTGATACTCTACCCTCAACGGAGTGTGAAGGGCTTTCATGTGTTGTTACGAATTCCAACATATCTCTTAGATTTTGTCAGATATCGAATTGATTTTTACTTCTTCGAGCTTTCTAAATAATTACCTAAAAAATTATTTCAGGGTTTTTAGGTATAATACAGCCAAGGGGGTGTAAGGGGGTTGCATTAATTTCCAAAATTTTCGCCATCACTAAGGTCTGATGAGGCATAAAATTTGTTACGCACATTTCATGTAATCGGGTAAAAAGCAAATTCACGATTTTTCGAATTCAACCCCCCGGGGGGGTTCACTCCATCTTTCGTTTTGACAAATTCTTCAAAATCCTTGGTGCTTGATGAAATATCAAATTGGTTTTATCGGTTTTTATGCAATCGCCTAAAAACTTATTTCAAAATTTTTCAAAATTCAACCCCCAAGCATTGTATGCATTTTCACGAATTTCGTCATATCTTTTAGGTCTGACGAGGCAGAAAATTCGTTGTTAATTCTATGGGCTTTTAGTGTTATTGCATAAAACCTAATTCTGATTTTTTGATATTCAACCGCGAAGGGAGTGTAAAACGACTATATAAGTTGTCACGAAGATATAACGAAATTCGTGACGTCTACTCGGACTTAATTGTGCGTACCAATGCGGCTATTTATTTAAATAAAAAGAAAGGTGTGGGTACTACATTCTCTTCTAGTGTATACCGCCATTTTACGATTGTTTCTACCTGGAGATGGCGACCGGTAAATAGCAACATTCAAGGTTCGAGAATGATTCTACCTGTAGATAGCGACTGGTAAACAGCAACATTCTATGCTCGAGAATGTTTCTACTTGTAGATGGCGACTGGTAAACAGCAACATTATATGCTCGAGAATGTTCCAAAGAAATAATAACAGATGAAAATCAAATCAAAAAAAAAACCTACATTCCAATTAAAACGAAAGTAAGTAAATTTACCACCTGAAACATTTCATAATAAAATCGTGCTCTTTCACAACAATTCCCCTTTCAGAATTTACTTCATTGTTCTAAAATCTAAGTTAAATTCGTCTGTGGTATCACATTATTGTGTTATAATTAAGTCACAGGGACTTATCCCCTTTCAACGGCGAGGCCAAAGAATAATTTCAGTTTTTATCTTTCGAATAAACCTCTTCATCACGTAGCCACGTACAAGGGTCTACTATTGTCAAGTCGAAATTGAAACGACTCCTTTCTACGTTCGTTATCAGCACTTGAACATGCAAACTGCTGAATATGTCACGAGGGGATGGGCGATGAAGGGGCAGTTTTCTATAGGATTTTTTTCCTCCCAAGTTAACACATCTCTATGTATGTCGCTTTTATGTTTCACTCCCTGCACTCCCCCGCACTTGTACTGCAAACGATGAAGGATTCAAAATCACAAAACCTAATTATGTCCCACCTGACGTGTATAGCTGGCGAGTTTCGAATAAAAGGCCTAGAACCAAAAAGAAATGAGAGTATCCTGTAAAGTTTATTCCATTCTATTTTCTATTTAAATTATGAAACATCCTGTACGGCAAAGGAGCAGGTAAATAGACAAAGTTTTCAGTGTTTTCACGTCATGTTGCACACACAAGTGTATCGCTATCCTGCGCCGAAAATGCAAGGATACAAATACCATCACCAGGTGGTAAAATTTGAGTAATGACAACTTTTCGGTGAAAGGCAGCTTCCTACCCACCCCCATCCTTTAGCTGGCTTCAACCTGAACGTACATTCTGATGCAGTTAAGTTTTAATGGTGGCTCTATACTTGTAGCTCGCTCTGCCAGCTATGCACTGAGTCCCAAAGCATAACCGTTTTTCAAAGGGTTAAAGTGGTTGAACTTGTTAGTGAGTATCAAATACATCAGACAAGGATACAAGGAGGATTCTCGAATGGAGTTGCTCCCGAAACTGTTTACTTAGTATTGTACCTGGGAAGTTTTCCCGACGTATGTAAAAGTACAAAACCAGGTACAAGTAAAACTAACAACGCAGCGAAGAGCCCTAGAAAAAAGCGAATTCAGGAATTTACTTTTCGTTTCAATTTGAATGCATTTTTATTCCGTACGTTAGGTAAAGGTTACCATTAATAAGCTTAAGTGCAACATCTAAAGGATAGGAGCGAAATGAAGGTAACTCGATGGAAAAATGAGCAACCCGGTATTATTTTTACGTAGCGAACAGATCGCGATTTCTCTGATAAGTCAGCGAAATATTCACAAGGAGAAGCCAAATTTAAACGATAAATTTCCATTCGTTCATTATAGGCTTGCACATTTTAGTTCACCATAGTTAGCGATTGGATTTCGGATCCCTCGCGAACTAGTTCTTTCTTTTAGTTCACTAGTTCGCGCGAGTTCAGCCGCGAACTAAAAGAACGGACTAGTTTGCGAACTTATTGAACTCTTAAAAAAAAAGGTTCTCAGGTGGAATGTGATGACCTAAAAAAAAAAGGTCATCACTGTACAAGTAGAAAGATCGTTTCATAGAACGCAGAACTCGGGGCTCTTAGAAAATGCTGTAGGCAACTGTTTAACAAAGCCAAAAGCACGAAAGACGTTTGCGACTGGGACTCCTATAAAGGATCACTTCGTAAATACAAATATGAACTGAGAAAGGCGCAGCGCAAATCCTGGGGACTCTTCTGTAGTGAAATAGAAGATTCTTCCGAGGCATCCAGGCTCCGCAAAATTCTCTCTAAAAATCCAACCACACCATGCTACCTGAGGAGACCGGACGGATCTTGGACTACCTCAAGTAGGGAAACCACTGATCTCCTCCTGGACACCCACTTCCCTGGTAGCTCGCCTGTTGAGTCGGAGCGGGTAAACATTACAAGAAACCATGCACCGTTCAACTCTGACGCTCTTATAACAGAGACCAAGCTCCTCTGGGCGATAAAAGGCTTTAAACCATTCAAGTCTGCGGGACCGGATGGAATAATTCCTGCTGAAATCCAGCAGACCTCGGACATAATTCTTCCTTGGCTGAAGGTTATCTTGAAAGGCTGCCTGGATCTAACCTACATTCCTGAAACATGGAAGGAAGTCAGAGTGGTATTCATACCCAAAGCAGGAAAAAGCTCTCATGTCTGCCCTAAGGACCTCAGACCTATCAGTCTATCATCCTTTCTTCTGAAAACACTGGAAAGACTAATGGATGTGTACATCCGCGAAAATATTGACAAGCGACTGCTGTCAACATCCCAACATGCGTACTGGAAGGGGAGGTCGGTCGAAACGACCTTACATTCGCTCGTGCGCACCATTGAAAAATCTCTCAGTATTAAAGAATACACCATGGTTGCATTTCTCGATATCGAGGGAGCTTTCAACAACGTCAGACCAAAAGCAATAACTGACGCAATTTCTATCCTGAAGGTGGAGTCCTCGCTTGGCGCGCTGATCAATTTGATGTTTACATCCAGGATTGTGAACACAAAGCTGGGCGAGTCCTCCTCTCGAAGGTTTGTCAGCAGAGGTACACCACAAGGTGGTGTGCTCTCCCCTCTTCTATGGAATTTAGTGGTCAACAAACTACTATTGAGATTGGAAGGGGCGGGCTGCAGAGTGATTGCCTATGCAGATGATGTTGCAATTGCTGTCTCGGGAAAGCACCTCAACACGCTGAGTGAGATATTGCAAAATGCTCTCTCTATCCTCTCCAAATGGGCAGCTAAATGCGGGTTGGGTGTGAACCCACGCAAAACAGAATTAGTCCTCTTCACCAGGAAATATAAAATTCCTCACGTAGACCCTCCTTCTCTGAATGGTACTAGTCTAGTTTTCACCGATAGTGCAAAATATTTGGGTCTTATTTTGGACAGGAAACTTCATTGGAAACCTAACATTCAGGAACGGGTAAAGAAAGCAACAGTTGCGCTTTACTCGTGCAAAAAGGCCGCAAAAAATGGGGTATGCAACCCCGGATAGTTCATTGGCTCTACGTGTCCGTCATCAGACCGATACTTATGTATGGTGTTATTGTCTGGTGGACGGCCTTAGACAAAGCAGTTAACTGCACCACCCTAGGGAAGGTACAGAGATCAGCATGCATATGCATCAGTGGAGCTCTGAGAACAACTCCCTCTGCAGCACTAGACATGCTATTCAGTCTGCCACCCCTAGACATTTTTGGCAAGCAAATGGCAGCCAATGCAGCCATTCGACTTAGGGCCTCTACACAGTGGACTGGCATATATGCAGGTCACTCAACAATATTGAATCACTTCAATAACATTGCTGAAAACACCGACTACACCCCTCCCAGTTATGATTTTGAGAAAAATTTTCTAACAGCCATCCCAACCCGTTTAGAATGGGAAAGGGATTCGGTACGGATGGAAGAGTCCGCCCACATATATACGGACGGCTCCAAAACTGAAGGCGGGGTAGGTGGAGGTGTTTTCTCTGATATTCTTAACATTAGCAGCTCCTTCCGCCTTCCGGACCACTGTAGTGTCTTTCAGGTGGAGCTTATGGCGATCAAGGAGGCCTTGTCCTGGATGAGGTGTAATGTAATATCTACTAGAGATATTAGCATTTTCACAGACAGCCAAGCGGCAATAAAATCCTTAGAATCGGCCTCGACAACATCAAAGGTCGCCGTAGAATGTCGATCATCTCTTAAGGAGATGGCTGAATAGTTCAATATTCTCCTGTGCTGGGTGCCAGGACACAGGGATATTCCAGGAACTGCATGGCTGACGAACTCGCTCGACGCGGTACTACCCTTCAGATTATGCCGGAACACCGGAATCTGGGTGTGCCTCTCTCTACATGTAAACTGCTACTGAGATTGGACTCAATTGAGAAAACCAACTCAAGATGGGCAAACGGTGTTACATGTCACACTGCGAGACAGATCTGGCCGGAGCTGGATCTAAAACGCTCTAAACAGCTGACTTTGCTCAAAAGGGCGAATATCAGTACCACAGTCGGTGCCCTGACCGGACACTGTCTTATAGGTCGACATGCTAAAAGACTCGGTCTCTTCTCAAACGACTTCTGTAAAAGCTGCCTGGATGAGGAGGAGGAGGAGGAGGAGACAGTCCTTCACCTTCTCTGTACCTGTCCAGCTCTATCAGCCAGGAGAAAGCTCATCTTGGAGCTTACTTCTTCAACTGTCTCGGTGACCTTGCCTCAATGGAGGTCGCGAGAATCCAACGCTTCATTGCAAGCTCTAAATGGTTCGACGAGTAGGACCGGATTCGATGATCCTGTGGTAACACAACGGACCTTTTAGGTCTAAGTGTGTCCGTGTTCTCACGGGCAGCCACGCGTACCTACCTACCTAGAAAGAATGTGATGAGCTAAAAAAAAAGGTTATCCGCGTACATTGTACCAGTGACACAAACCAATGAATGAACACAAACGAACTAGGAGCGGGACTGACTGCAAACTAATTCGTTCATTTCTCTTCTGGGAACGCTCTTTCGAACTAGTTCGTCGAACTACACAACTTAAATATCTTTCGTCAATCTGGAACCCATATTTTGAAGTACATGGTGGTCGGATTGAAGCAATCCAGCATAAGTTTTTAAGACTCATAGCTTTTAAGCTTAATATTACTATTGAAAATTTAAGTTATGACGATCTGTTATCAACCCTACAGCTTTCAACCGTAGAGAACAAGCTGATCTCATTTTTCCTTTTAATATTTTTGCTAACAACATTGACTCTCCCCAAATACTAAGCTTTTTAAATTTTCGGGTACCTAGTTTTTAGAACTCGTTCGCAAGATATTTTTGTTATTGAAGCCCACCGTACTTTATATGGGCTGAACGGACTCCCAGAACGATTAATGAGAGTTGGTAACAAATTTAGCAACTCCATTGATTTATTGAACAGTGACACTGCTTCCATTAAAGCGTTATTTCGCAACTAATGATTTAAACATTTTATACATCATCTGTATTTATTTTATAAGGAATTTACCGTATAAGAATAAAGAATAAGAAAAAGAATAAGAATAAGCCCAGTTCATTATCCATAGTTTTGGTTATCAGAAATTATGGCTAATAATGTTCTTAGAAATTCAAGAGAAAGTTGGCTCAAGTCCAGCGACTTCAGTAGTCATTGATAAAATAGAAGAAGTAGTCAACAAGGAGTTATGACGCCCCAATCCTGGTACTTTTCCCATTTCAAGCAACGCAATAATTTCAAAACCGTCGACATATCGATGAATTTGGGAAAAAAATCTGCCAATCGTCTGGGCAAAACTTTATTATTTTTTGTGCCAAAATTCGAGAAGAAGAATGTTTGTGTCACTGTCACACTTAACACCTGGATTACTTAATTGGTTCAAACTCCGGGACGCGGTCAAAGTTAAAATGTAACATTGGTCCTTTCGAGGCAAGGAGGTTTTTTTGAAAGTTTATTTTGCCACTAGAATAGAAGTAAATATATCGAAAATATTGTTTTTTCGCCGAAAATCACTTGTAGACATAAAACGTATGAAACTCCATTACACTCCCTTCGGGGTTGAATACTAAAAAAATCCAAAAATTAATTTTTAAGCAATTAGAATAAAAGTTCAAAGCCACCTCATCAGACCCAAGAGAAATGATAAAATTGTTGAAAAAATACACAAACCCATTTCATCACCTTGGGAGTTGAATTTCGCAAAATTGTAAAATTGGTTTTTAGAACAATATATGCAATGCTCGTTAAAGTAATAACCAATTTGGTGTCGCATTAAAACTAAGAAATATGTAAACGTATTCAACTTCCATACACCCCCTTGGGGTTGAAAAACCAGGAAATTAACTTGTTTTCGATTCCGACTTCCAATATGAAGTAAAAACCAATTCGATAACTGATCAGATCTAAGAAAAATATTGGAATTCGTGAGAAGGTATTCAACCCCTTACACCCATTGGGTGTTGAAAGTCAAAAAAGAAATCCTAAAATCAGTTTGTAGGCGATTGTATAAGAACTAGGCAAAAGTTAAAACCAATTTGAATCGCATCAAACCTAAGAGATATTGGCAAAAATTATAAAACCGTATACAACACCTTTAGCCCCCCTTGTGGGTTGTATTTTAAAAAATCCTGAAATTAGTTTCTAGGTGATTATAAAAAAAAAGATAAGGCAGTAAAAACCAATTCGAGATGTGACGGAATTCGTAAAAACGTGTTCAACCCTTTTATATCCACTTAGGGGTTGAAAAGGAAAAAATTGTGAAAACGGTTTTTAGGTGATTAAAAACAAAGTCCGTGGAAGTTAAAAGTTATTCGATATCTAGACAGACCTGAGAGATATGGCAAAACTCATGAAAATGTATAGAATCCATTTACATCTCCTGAGCGGTTGAAAAATTCTAAAAACACTTTGGAAAAATTTATCTGAAGAAATCGGAAAAGAAAATTAATTCAATACTTTAAAAGACCTAAGATGTATGACGGAATTTGTGTAAATATAAGCACACTTTTTTCACTGATCATTTTTCTTGCCCCACCCTCCGTACGCCAAAGGTTATTTGGAAATTTTTTATCCAAATTATTTTTCTAGATTTTTCTACAATTGTATGTACCTACTAAGTTTCAAGTTTATAGCATAAGTCGTTCGCGAGATGGGAAAAATTTTATTATTAGAATGAGCCACTAGTTCTAAGTACATTTTTAAAAAAGTGTTTAACATTAAACAGATTTTACAATAATTAATGTGGTATTCTTCTGTGAAAAATTACCTTACTAGTCAAAAACATACATATAAATACACTGTTTTAGTAATATTAAATTAAGACGATTGGTTTTAGGTAACATTTACTATACTCGTAAGTGGGTGTAATATTAGTTTCTAAACATTAAACATTAAATGCAAAATAGTCAATTTTGCGTAAATTTACTACTTCTGTGTAAATTTACTAACACTTTTTGTATAATCACGAAAAATATTAACAAAAAAGCGATAGAGCTTCAGTTGTTACACTTACGTCGTGCATTAACGTTTATTTGTTTTTTGCCGTGACTTAAAATAGTAAGATATTTAACAATACGACAGTGATACCACAATATGTCGCTTATTAAAATACTTTATTATTAAAATAATTAAGTAAAATATAAGAATAAAAAAAAGATTTGTGTAGATTGAATACTTTTTAATTTTTAATTACAAACCAAAATTTGTATTATTTTTTAATTACGAATGTATTCTTCATTTAATTCAATATATTGCGTTTAATTATGAAATCTTTTCTTCTGAAGGTTAAAAAATATGTGGATTTGCATTGTGGGATGTTACTGAAAACCCTTTCCACTGTTAAGAACTTCATTTATTGCAACGTAAGTATCTAACAAATAATCCAGATAATTATTGATTTGCGCTTTGGATAGCGGTACAAGTACATTTTGTTGACGGATTTGAGAGTAAAACGGATCCAGTGCCGACCAAAAACAAGAAAACTATAGTGTAAAGTACTACTATCCACTAGTAATTACACTTAAAGAATTGCATCAAATAATTCATATTTACTTAAAAGTACACTACTTTTGTTTAAAAATCAACAAGCTTACAACTTAGGGTAGTAATTTTACATCATTTCTAGTGTAAAAATTACTTAACTTTGATACCAATTTATTCCAGGAGGCCAGGGCCCGATTTGGGCTGTCGCGCCCGCCATTGATGATGAATACCAATTTTACACTATAACTTAGTTATTTTTACACACCAGTAGAGTATTTTAATACACAAAAAATGAGTATTAATAATTTTATTATATTAATAATAAAGTATTTTTTTTGGTGAATGTTTTCACAGTACATGTTGAAATGAAAATACAAGTTTTCCGGGTTCAATACTTCAATACGCAAAAATAAATAAGAACAGTATTGAACCCGGAAAACTTTTATATAATAAAGTATTGTTATCGATTTTTAAAAAAAAAAAAATTTGCTAGCCTGAAAATTTTTTTTTCTACGTTTGATGACTAATAGATACCAAAAAAGCCAAAAAAAAATTTCAGTCCGTCTGTGCTCCGTACGCCATCCTCCGACCGCCGTACGCAAAACGTTTGAAAGCTTATAGCTCTCAAACTCTTTGAGCTATTAAGTTGAATTTTTTTTTGTTGGTAGACTTAGCAGATCCCTTCAAGTGGCCACCTTTTTAGTGGTGGGGGTGTAAGGGGGGTCTAGATCTCAGTAACCGCTTATGTTAGGAGGCTGAAACTTAGAATTTATATAGAACTTCGATAGTGGAACCATTTGCAAAGAAAATTGCTAATATGAGTGAAGGGGTGTGGGAGTGGGTGGAATAATAATGCGTCCGAAATGCATCAAAGCCGATATCGAGACATTGTAAAATCCATATCTCCTAAACGGTTAATGTCACGAAATTAAAACTTAATAAACATCTGTAGGTATAATAGGAGAATAGAGCGGAAACAAATTTTTGAGTGGGACAGTGGCGTACGGAGGTGGGGGGGGGGGAGTTTAGATTACGATATCTCACGAACCTATTGCACCAGAAAAATAAAATTTGGATTCTGTATTAAGGTTGACGAACAAAGTTTGCTGAAAGTAAGAATTTTTAAGGGTGCGGTGGAGCATGGATGTGGAGGGAATAAGAATTTTTCTAAAAAATCACATCTCATATCTCAAGAACATTGTAATATAGATGCTTAGAATTTTTACCAGAAGTAGGCCTAATAGACGCCTAGGAGGAAAAAAAATTTTGGGGGTGGGGGAGGGTGAAAATGAAAAAGTTCGTATTTTTATATCTCGAGAATCTATTATCATCAAAAGCTGAAACTAGGCATTTAGATAGAACTATAATCGTAGCATGTTGGAAAAATATAATTGTTTATAAGGGTTGTATAGTACGGGGGTGGGAGTGTTTTTCCTAACTATAGAACAGCTTATGCTAGAAAGTTGAAACTCGGTATGTATATGTATATCAACTAGAAAAGTAATATTGATTAAAAAAAATTCAAATATCTATTAGAGTTCGAAGGGGGGGGGGGGGGGCAAAAAAAATTATCACTGAAAATGGAATGCATATATTTTTACGATTTTCCTCATATCTTTCAGGTCTTTTCAAATATTGAATTCATTTTTATTCTACGGATTCTTCATATAAATACCTAGAAATCGTTTTCAGGATTTTTTTAAATTCGACCCCAAGGTAAAGGGGTTGTATACATTTTCATGAATTCAGCCGTATCCCTCCGGTCTGATTAGATATCGAATAACTTTTACTTCAACGGAATTGTTCAATAATCACCTAAAACTCGTTTTCAAGTTTTTTCTTTTTTAAACCCCTAAGAGGGTTTAAACGGGTTGAGCAAAATTTTTACGAATTTCGTCATATCTATTAGGTGTGATAAGACATCGCTTTTTTTTAGGTTTTCAGTCACATAGTAACCTACACCGCATCTCAGAATTAAACACATATCGGACTTCTACCCAAAAATAATAAAGTTGCGCCCAGACTGTTGGCAGATTTTTTTTTACTGTAAGAACAAATTCACTACAATTATTGTTGGCATTAAGTTGCCTACAATAATTATAGTGAAATTCAATAAATTTTTCTTAGAGTGTACCAAGTTCTCGAGATATAAAAATCTGGTTTTTTTTTACACGCCATCACCGTCACCCCCTATACCCCCACTCCAAAATTGTTTTTAGTTAGTTGCTAGTTTTTAACGCGTCATACATCCGAAAATTGTGAAAAAAGAGTAACTTTATGTTTACGCAACTAGTAGATGAAGGATGAGCTTAATATAGTGAGGGTGTTAGTTACGTAGAATTGCCCAAAAACCAAGAAGAGGAGAGTGTTTTGAACGTTAGTTTTTGTATTAATGGCTCATATAACCCTGAAATTTTCAAAAAATTTTTTTTTTTTTACAGATTTTGATTTTTTATACTTTTAAGAATTAAAAAAAAATAAAAATTTAGAAAATTCCACTCCATTACAAAGTTATAGCAATGAATGTGACCAGAAATCGGTTTGGAACGGCTTCCTGGCTTAATGCCGCATTTATTTTGTGTTGTGTGTGAAAAATACGAAGATACAAGGGGAAGAAGGTGTACAGTACGAAGCTGGAATGGGAGACTAGCCAGTTCATGTCGTACCTACCTAAAACTTTAAACGCATTTTTCTCGAAACTATGTTCTTAGACATGGTCGGCACGATAACTCAATTTTCAATATTTTTCAACTTTTTTTTTTAAATTTTGATAAATATTTTCTCTATAGTCTGACGAGAGGTTTTTTTTAATTTTTTGCTTGGAAAATTTTTTTATAAATTATTAAACGCAAATTGTTTTTAAAAAACTGATTACTAAAGTTTAAAATATTTTAACTTATTTATTTTTGAAAAAAAAAACCCCTCCGTCAGACTATAACTACTACATTATTTTACAAGATTCTTTTTTATTTTTGCAAATTGAATTATTTTTGGTGAAATTATGATGCCGACCAGGAGGCGCCATGGTTTTTTTAAGTAGTCCATTTATACCCGTAAAAAACAATGTTAATATTAAAAAAAAAAAAAATCTTATACTTGAATAGTTTATAAGATATGAACTCAACAATTAAATTTTTTTTTCACCATATAACCTTTATAATAATTTTTCAAATTTACTCGGTTTTCAGCGCGTGCAGAGCACAATGCACCCGAGCAATAATTAAAACATTTTATAGTTTTATCCAGCTTTTGCATAAAATATTTTTTGTTATGTGATAGATGATCGTTAAAAATATTAATATTAACATTATACTTGCTAATGATTTTCTAGTGTTGTACCCTGTACAGACTATGTGTTTTAAACGCATTTAAGTAGGTAAATTTAACATGTTAAAAAAGTAGTTTTCAGACTAAGCAACTCGTTTTATTTTGATACATGATAGCTTGATGTTATTTGTTTTGACAAGTAGATATTCAGCTGTGTTTCATTAGCAAATTTATGCTTTCTAAATTGTTTGAAACAAATTAGTTTGTATAGCAGTAATGAAAAGGGAATTTATTAGCTAATGCAGTCGTTACACAAGCACAAAATTGAGTTTCTGCAGCATTAAATAGTTTCTTCCAAAGTTTACTTCGATTTCCGCGAGGGTCGCAGTACATGTTTTCGGTTTAACGCGTAGTAGCTACGTGTTTTCGTAAACGCGTCCGGGATGTGTTTTCAGCGCATTTAACTCGATTTAAACGCGTTAGTCTCGTAGTCTGAACATAGTATTATACTGAAATTATTGTTATTTTAGTATTTTCGCCGCTTCAGTGACTCCTTTCAGTATTTTCGCATTTTAATTATTTTGTTCTGTTTTTGGCAGCGGATAATAATTCCCGATTAATTTTCAAATAATTCTTTTTTTTAGAGAAATTTACCTCATTTTCAATTTGACTCAATCGCCACCAAAATGAAAGTTAACTTAACCAATTTATGGTAAGAATTAATTTGTTTTTGACATCGTGATTTGTGATACGTTGTGAATTTCCGAATAATTGCGAATGTGCAGTTCAGTTTGTTGCATATGAGAAAGACACATAAGCGACTTACAATAATCTTCTTTCGATGGCGTAGTGCAAAATTGTTGAAATATTAGAGAAAATTACTTTGTGAGCAACATCATCAATGAGGCGATTACCGGGAATAACGTTTACTAACGCTCGGCTTCAGTATGTACAGACTTTCCGGTCTTTGAAGTTTTGAATGCAATTTTACATCTGAATTTCGTTTTAATTAAATGAAATCAATTCATGAAAATAGATTTCTCGTTTAAGTCGATTTGTTTCAATTGTATATTGGTTTTAAAAAAGATAATTTTTGCTACCCATTAAATAAGAAGTCTATTCGAAGAACTCATTGTAGTTTTAAATTTTTCCGGGAACAATACCAACGCTCGCCCCCACCATGTGTAAATTTTCCAATTTTTGTAGGTCTTAATAGAATTTCCGATTTTGTTAAATAGCCATGAGGATTCCAGTTATATGACTGTGCGTACTGATGCGGCTATTTATTCAAATCAAATGAAAATAGAATTTGTGCTTCACCATAAAAATGCATAGTAAATACGCCACTTGATACATTTCTGGTTTGAGCCAATTCGTTTGAATTGAATCGATATTTAACAATTTTTAAAGCATTTTTTCACAGGATTAAATCGGAACTTGTTTACAAATAGCAAGTAAAGCTTCAAGATTATTTCTCGTATAAACAATTTTTTTTATACGATTTGAGCCGGGAAGTAATTCAATTTATTCACCGCATATCCTTAGGGCCATAATATTATCTCGATGAACGTAACAGCATTCTTCGAAAGTCTTGAAAGATTCACAGACTCTGCAATACAATATCTGCACCTGTATTACACTTTCACAGAATTCTGAGTTTTATTTTCGTGCAACTTTAAAAGCAAATTTAATTTTTCGGCAATTTTCGTTCGTAAATTACCTGAAGGAATGAAATACCCGACGTCAAAGGGAATTTCTGCGAAAGAAAATAGAAATTACATACGATGAAACTCATCTGGGATATTCAGAACCAAGTGGAAATTGAACGTATGTAGATTTGTTTTATATAATTAAAAAAAAAAAAATTTTTTAATTATACGAACATTATAATTGCGCCGGGAATTAATTGAAAGGCAGTTTACTGCGAAAGTATAGAAGTGCTGTGGAATAGCGTTGGATTGGGGCCGATGGGGGTGGGTTTGTTGAACGTAACATTCTGTAAATGTTAACATATAGACCTGGGAGCTAAACTTGTGGGGTTTATTCTCGTTTCCATGACTTAAGGTGAAGTGCATCATTAGTCTGAAATCGAAACTCTATGAATGATTTAAAAATTGCTGGAGCGCGAATCCAGGCCAGTAAAACGCTGTATTTTAATATTCTAAGTGTTTGGATAGCGCGACTGTTACATATTTTAGTTAGTATTGATTGGAACGTATGCACCTGACTATATTACATATGATTTTCGTTTTCAGGATATTATTTAAAATTATTATTCGTAGCATTTTTTGTCCTCAAAGTATAGTATAGTGTCAGTGGCAATTACTTTACAAAATTCTACCAAATTGTGGTCTATGGAGATTCCAGGGCTCCTTTAAATGAGTGTACAATTTTTTTCAGAATCTAAAATTTCTTCCTTCGCCTCATAATTCACACAACCTTCCTTCTAAGACATCTGGCTTATTTGTTCATGTATAAAAAAATTTACTCTATGCTTGGAAAGTGAAAAAAATTTCTGAACTAATCTAAATTCAAATTAAAATTTCTTTGTTGCCAGGAATAATTTTTATGGATTACATGTATGACTCATTTTTGAGATTGGACAAATATCTGTACAACTTCGTTATATTTTTAGCGCATGACTATAGTATAGCAATTTTAAAAAATTTAGTGTGAGTTTATACAACTAAAATTGCAAAAAAAATCTTGACTATTTAAACTTAAACTATTTAATCGATCTTACTGCTAAAACAAATAAATCCACTGAAGTGGTTGTAGCAAATAAATAATATAAAGAAATGCAAGTAAACATGTTGGCTACATTCGATCACTTAAGAGTACGTCAGATTATAGGAAGGATGCTACAAGAGAGTTGTCTAGATGAATTGATTTCCTCAAGAAGGAGCTAAGTCTAGTTTCAGCAAGAGCAAGAATAATAAAATGGTACCTAGGTCAAGTATGATTTTCAAGCATTTATTTTGAAATATTTCTAGCGTCTTTTTGTGGATAGTTGAAGTCTGATTCCATACAGGAGCTGCATAGGAAATTATTGGCTGGATCACCTGTTTAAAAATAAGGAGCTTGTTGTCCGTTGAAAGCTTAGATTTCCTGTTTATTAATGGGTACAGGGCATGCATGGATTTGGATACCTTGGAGCATAACTTCTCGATATGGTCTTTTAGTATCAGCTTCTTGTCAAGAGTAAGCCCAAAGTGGTTGATATGGTTAGCTCATTCGATGGATTGTCCTAAGAAATTGATAGGCCTGCTCGGAAGATTGTGGCTTTTCCGTTTTTTGGTGAAGTATATCGGCTGAGTTTTCGTGGGATTAATTTTGATCTTCCATCTATTGTAATATTGGTATAGACTGTCCAGATATAGCTCTAGTTTGGTTATTATTGAGGCAGGATGTTTTCAGTGAGAGTATATGCTGATGTCATCCGCAAAGATAGCTAGTTCCCAATTAGCGTACGTCTGCAGTATAAATATTGTATAGTGTTGGACTTAAGCATGATCCCTGTGGAACAACTGCGGGTATCGAATAATGGTTGGATTTCCTTGATTTAATTTCTGAACTAATCTAATTTTCAATTCAAAAGGCACCTGATAGCATCCACTATTTTTAGATTCACTTTATAATTTATCTTTATTTTTTCAATAAAACAAATTTAATAAAACTGAAATTTCCAAAAAATTTTAATCTATTAATTTTTCACGTTTTAGGGGTAGTAGTCCTTAAGAAGGAAAAAATGTACTATAAATTTGCGACTCTTCCTTTGACTCTCCTGGCCTCAATTTTAGGAAGGTTTTTAATATGTTTTCGGATTTGGAATGAAGAGAATTAAAATCCGATCAAAATGAAGGAATGGTGGCCAAAATCGTGCAAAGAAAAGGCGAAGAAAAACGGCATAATTTGCTACTCTTCCTTTGACTCTCCTGGCCGCAATTCTAGGATTTTTTTAATCTGCTTACGGATTCGGAATATAGGCGTTAGCACCTTTAATTTAAGGTCTGACACGTCAAAATCGGTGATTTTTGAAAAAAATTTCGAAAATGTTTTTTTTTTAAAAAAAAAAATAATTGCTTATAACTTCCGCAAGTGACAGCGCAAACGAAAGGGGAGCTCAACAGATGCCCGAAAAACCAAACAAAATTAAAATCCGATCAAAAATGAGGGAATGGTGGCCAAAATCGTGTAGAGAAAAAGTGAAGAAAATCGTCAGAATTTGCGACCCTTCTTTTTGCCCTCATGGCCGCAATTTTACGATTTTTTTCAATCTGTTTTCGGATTTGGTGTATAGACTTCAGTACCTTTATTTTAAGGTATGACATGTCAAAATCGGTGATTTTTGACAAAAATGTCAAAAACTTCCCTTATGCTTTTCTCAAGAAAAAAAATTTAGCATGTGATAGCGCAAACGAAAGGGGAGCTCAACTGATGCCCGAAAAAAGAAGCAAAATTAAAATCCGATCAAAAATGAGGGAATGGTGGCCAAATCCGTGCAGGGGAAAAGCGAAAAAAACGTCAGAATTTGCGACCCTTCTTTTTGCTCTCCTGGCCGCAATATTACGATTTTTTTTAATCTGTTTTCGGATTTGGAATATTGAATTCAACGCCTTTAATTTAAGGTTTGACACGTCAAAATCGGTGATTTTTGAAAAACATATAGAAATACTTTATTATTAAAAAATAATAAAGTAAAACTTCCCAAGAGTTACCCTTTATGCCTTTTTCACGAAAAAAAAATTTAACTTAAGGGGGTCATCCCGTGTGATTGATTCAATTTTTTTTGCATTAATTGCATCTAAATATAGTTTAGAATATGTTGGCGAAGTGATTTTCCGATATTTGAAGCCATTCGGAAGTTACAGGCCGTTATATTCTCTAAATCCTTTGCTGTTTCGAATATCGGTCAGTTTAGTCTCGTTTTTCTCAAAACGGCATTTTTCAAATCGGTAGACATTATCTCGAAATCTATCGAACGAATTCCTTTAAAATTTGGTGAACTTATTCATTACTTATGTAGACACTTTGCAAACTAGAATAATTGTGATTCATCAAGCCGTTTTTTTTGTCGAGCTGAAGAAGTCGTAAAAAAAACACCAAAATTGACGATAAAGAGTTCAACAAGTTGCCAAAAATTCACTTTTCAACATTTGTTTAATAATCCTAGTTCCGAAATTACTTTCAAACTTAACAGATTAAAATGCCGTTTGATTTTTATATTTAAGATAAGCAGAACGCCCGCAATCGTGTCTACCGAAAAAAAGGTTTTTTGAAAATGAGTGGCTAAGTTGCCGTATACCTCAGCAATGAGCGACAATTTCGGGCTGAAAAAATTTTAAAGTGTGCTCAAAATGTCCATAAATATGTGGTAAAAATTTCACAGTTCTATCTTTATTTAGTTTGCCGAAAAAAATTCACAAAAAAAGCGTAAAAAAAGAGCCTTCACACTGGATGACCCCCTACAGAGGTCACATGTCAAAATCGGACAATTGTGAGAGAATTTGGAAATTTGGAATCCAAAGAAAATTAAGATCGCATCAAAAATGGGGGAATGGTGGCAAAAAACGTCGAAAAAAAAATTCCAAATTTCCGACTCTTCTTTTGCTTCTCCTGGCCGCAACTTTTAAATTTTTTTAAATCTGTTTGATGATTTGCAAAGGAAGCGCACGCACCTTTAATTTAAGAGGTCACTTGTCAAAATCGGACAATTGTGAGAGAATTTGGAAAAAATTGCCCTTAAATTTGCCAATTTCATGGGTTTTTTTTTGAAAAAGTTAATATTTTCGATTTTCGATTTTCTCACCGCAAACGAAAGGGGAGCTCAACAGATGCTCAAAAATCCAAAGAAAATTAAAATCGGATCAAAAATGGAGAATGGTGGCCAAAAAACTCAAAAAAAAAATTCTAAATTTGTGACTCTTCTTTTGCCTCTCATGGCCGCAAATTTTAATTTTTTTTTAAAAGGGGGCGCCAGCACCTTTAATTTAGGGGGTTACTTGTCAAAATCGGAGAATTTGAAAAAATTGCCCTAAAATTTGCCAAGGGGTTCCATGTATTGAAGTCAATTTTTTCGATTTTCGCAAGAGGCACCACAAACGAAAGGGGAGCTCAACAGATCTTTATAAATCTGAACAAAATTAAAATCGGCTCAAAAATGGGGGAAAGGTGGCCAAAAACGTCGAAACAAAAATTCAAAATTGGGAACTCTTCTTTTGCCTCTCCTGGCCGCAAATTTTAATTTTTTAAATCTCTTTACGGATTTGAAAATGAGGCGCCAGCATCTTTAATTTAAGTGGTCACTTGTCAAAATGGGACAATCGTGAGAGAATTTGGAAAAGTTGCCCTAAAATTTGCCAAGGAGTAACATGGAATTTTTTTAAAAAGTCAATTTTTTCGATTTACGATTTTTTCACCGCAAATGAAAGGAGAGCTCAACAGATTCTCACAAATCCAAAAAAAATTAAAATCGGATCAAAAATGAGGAATGGTGGCCAAAAACGTCGCAAAAAATTCAAAATTTTTCGACTCTTCTTTTGCTTCCCCTGGCCGCAAATTTTAAAATTTCTTAAATCTGCTTGCGGATTGCAAAGGAGGTGTCAGAACCTTTAATTTAAAGGGTCACCCTTCTTTGCTTCTCCTGGCCCCAAATTTTAATTTCCCAAGAGCTTTTTTAAAAGAAACAAAATTAATTTTTTCGATTTCCCCATGGACATGTGGGTTTGAGGTTCCTGAGTCAGGAATATAACTGAAGCACTTTGGTCGTGAGTATAGAGGTAGCTCCAAATAACTCTGCTGAAACCAAAGATTATACGCGCAGGATGAAGCTGATTGGATTCAAAATAAATTAATTTAATTTAAAAAATAAACAAAATACTGCCATTTTAAATATTATTGAAATGAATTTCCGTATAGTTCCATTCACCATCAGCCGGAATATAACATAATCCAATTAAGTCCTAAAGCTAACACACGTTGGCTTCAACGGAAAAAAACCCAATGTAATTGCGTTAGCAGTGTTGGCTTTTCAAGCTCTAGCAAATATTTACAAGGCTCTATTGTAGAGCACTAGTAGTACAAGATCGAATCCTCCATATACACACACACATCGCTTCTCCTTATGCAAATCCTTTAAAGACATTTTTTTCCGTCTTTCCTTATATGAGGATAAACAGGATGCGAGGGTATATACATTTTTTTTCGGTAATTCGCATTTCCTGGTGATCGAAACAAAGCCAGGGGATTTCGATAGAGCATTTTTTTTCTGTATCCTTAAGGACGAAAAGATTCAGTTTCAAGTTTTTAAGGCCGAATTGAAGTGTATCTATTGATTTTTTTAAGTTTAATTTTAAAGGGTTTGATATTAATTTGAAAACAGAAAAAAATTTGCTAAAAGTTTTTTAATTCAGTTCTTCAGTAGTACATACTGCTATTTACTGTTTTCTAATACTCGAATCGGTGTAGATATTATTTCAACTTTGTTGGCAAATTCTTCCGTGGAATCTTTAAAATCATAAGGTTTCTGAATATTATCCCAAACGAATGTAAGCACTAATTTTTTCAGGACATTCAGATGGTACCTACATGCAATTTTTCCATCATTTCAAAAATGTTTATTCCCATTATTAATTGATTTGTTAGTGTAGAAAAATTGCCAAATTTGCGGATTTTCTGGTGCAATAAGTTACTTTACTTCTTGTCACGAACTTTTGTACGGGTGCCGATTCACAAACCGTTGCATGCCTACAAATAACTGGCTGGACTATACTGCACCGTGTATTAAAGGATAGCCCTTAAGTCCAATTTGGTATGCTTCAAGTGCTGTAATTTCATAATTTACTTCGGTCGCATGTTCGTAATTAAATTAAAAAAAAATCAATTAAGCTTTTCATTAAAGAATCGAATATTTTTTGGTCCGTCGATTCGGATTTAAATCCGTAAATTGTACCTTTTTTCTCATATGATTCTACTGGTGTCATAAAATTACCATTTACAACTAAATTTAAATTTTCCGTCTTTATAGTGTAAAACTGACAGCATTTTAGGATGTGCCTACTTAAGCTTTACTTTTGGAAAAATCTGAGAAAAAAATTTCACTTGCGTTTGAGCCTAGTTTTGCGAAATTTTAATTCAAGAACAAAAAATTTATTAGCGCTTTTCTTAAATGAAACGAACAGTTTTCGGTCCGTCGATCCGGATTTGAATCATTTTATAGTGAACCTAAACTGGTAAATAGATCGAGCCACATTTTTCCGGATTGGTACAGTTTAAAAAATTCAACTAAAGACGTCAACGTATTCCCTAATTATCAAACGTTCAAGGGGATATATGCACAAATTCTTCAAGGACATTTATATGGAGGCTGGACTTTTAAGATTCATTTACATTCACATTCCACGCAGTTTCGAACCTTTAACAATTTTTCGTTATTAGTTCAATTGTAAGCCAAAATTTTCACTCCGGAATGTTTTAGAGTTATAATGATCGCTTTATGTGATGAGTGGGGAGATGAGGGAGGTTTTTTTTTAACGAAAAATTTAGCAATAACGTAACAAAATTTTCTGCACTCCGATTTAATTCACATCTCAAATTTTGCTCGAAAAAAGGTTGAACCCACTATTCCTGTCTTTTTAGATACAAATATTGGTGTTTTAGTACTCTTCTGTTTAATTGCTACCTACAGAAGTTAAGGAATCCAGTAAAAAAAGAGATTATTATAATTGGAGCTCCAAATTTTGGATTACGATTGTCATCGAAAGGGTTAGATGAAGATTTGAACAACACAAGCTTTTGGCAAAGATTTGCAGGATTCAGGCAAGAGGAGAACGTGCATAGTGTCGAGGTTTAATTAGAATACTCTGGAAAGATAATCAAGAAAACTTGGTAAGTTAGGCACTTATTTTAAGACTGCTTATTCTAATGGGGAATAGTAGTAGCAGAACTATTCCACATGTGATGAACTTCGCATGTTCAGACCAATGGATCGATAAAGACTAGAGCAAATATCTGACGTCCCGGAAATCTAAAATACATCAAAATTTTAATTGTTCTCGTAGAATTGCCGAAATTTTCCTCCATTCCAATTTACAGTCTCTCCAAATAGCACTGTCGCGAAAGCTGGCGTTAATTGGCTCTTATAAGTTGATTAGCCCAGACACTAGACAATACCAGGCTCTTTGTCACTGCCGGAGTAAAGACATGCGATTGGTAATGCCAAATATCTGCCACGAAAACCCAATTAAAACCAATTAGATTAGCTTAAATTGCTCGAGCTGTAGATATGTTGAAACAATCCCTAGCGAGAGATTATCCAGGCAGGTATATTCAATGGAATCATTTTTGTTAGTAGGTGTCCTGGCCAGACTAAATATTTTTGATGGCCCTTTTTCTACAACGAAGTACGGATGGTAGCAGTTGATCCGATTAGGAAAAACCCATTGAAATTTCATGAATGTGGTTAATCAATGCAATCTGTCCAGCTCACAAATTGCACGACAGGCTTTTAATATTCCCAAGACTATAGAATTCTATCAAGTGAACAGAACTTTTTCAACCAATTTTCCATTTTCTTTTCTCGCCGTCGTTATTCGAGCAAAGTAACATTCTTTTCAAGGGAACTTGTGTGCCACAGTTATCCTTGTGATTAGCTATGTAGTCTGAAGGAAAGTCATCCTGTGGTATGTGTCCCGGAAAATGGGAAAAAAACCCAGCAGAAATACCGAGGAAAACTCAAAAGAAAGCAACAGAAAAAAATGGTTATATCTGCGGTTTCCGATGTTATTCCAATCTCGAAGTTTTTTCCTTTCGGTGCATTTATTGCGTATTGAAAGGAAATTACGAGAAAAATTTAAACGGAAATTGTTCTTATGGAATGTGGGCAGCATTCGGTCGCCGATGTAATTTCAAAATTGTATTTGAAAAATAATGTTATTTCTTTTCCGACCGGTCACAGCTAAAAGGGCAATTGTAAATAAATTTTCTATCGATTTTCGTTTTTTTGTTCAGAAGTTTAACCCGGAAATATCGTAAAATTAAATTAGAGATTTCTTATGAATTATTTGTAGTGTAGTCTTTGGATGGAATTTTCTTTTTTCTAATTTAGATATCAATTTGCTATACTCAGTGCAATGAAGTATCTGCTTCCCTATACAGAGCTCTCTTGAGTGTTTTCATCTGTTACCCAGAAAATATGTGGTGTACCACAAGGAGGCCAACTGGGCCCAATGTTGTTAACTTTATATGGTAATTACGTGAACTTTTACTGCCGAGTAAAAATTTGGAATGTACGTAGAGCTAAAATAGTAGTACGTTCCAAAAATTTGATTTTTTATGGGGATAGTATGGTACGGCTTATGGTAGAAAATTGGTGGGTACACTGTTACGTTTTCGATGTAGGAGTCAAATTTCCACAGATGTTTGACAGGGTTGTGTATATTGAAATTATTTTTATCGACCCCGGAAAGAACCCATTTCGGGTACTTCCCTGAGTCTTGGCCACCTTATCCCTTCAAATTCTCTATATTGTTGCTTTCTTCGAGCGAAATATTTTGCCGTACTTTCTCCTCTTGAGCACTAGAGGGTATCGGACAAGCTATCCCATTCGGATCACTGTCTGATAACCTTCAACGTATAATATCAAGTAATTTGCCCTTAAACTGTTCAGTAACCCCAGAAAAACAGAGGGAACTAGTTAATGGACAACTGAGCGCACAAAGCATAGACACAGTCCAAAACAAAGCGGAGCTTGATACTGCGGTGGAGGACCTAACCGTCGTGCTGCGTGTCGCATGTTCAGAAAACCTGTCCAATCAGCAAACCTTCCACGAAAAGGCTTTCCTTCTGGTGGAATCTCAAGGCTAAGACCCGACGTGTAGAAGCTCCCAGGCTCTTCAAAAAAGCTAACTTTAGAAACTCCGCAGAAGACTGGCAGCTCTACAAGCAAGGTCTTAAATGCGTCAAGAAGACTATTAGGCAAGCGAAGAAGTCCTCCTGGACAAACTTCTGCGAGTCAACAAATAAATCGGCAAGATTAAGAAAGGTTCTCTCTAAAACCTCAGCGATGAATACCTTCATCTAGGATGCTGGACGGAAACGGAAGAAATCTCCCGAAGAAACCTTAGAGCTTTCACTGACTGTGTCGGTAACGCCCATGGTCGAGAAGTAGGAAACCAAGTCTTGACCAACTTAGTAGTTGACACTGACAAAATAAGTTGGGCAATCGGTTCCTTCTCCTCATATAAATCACAGGACCCGATGGAATTAAACCAGAAATTCAGCAACACGCGGCAGGAACGGCAACTCCCAGGCTAATGGTGATCTTTGAAGACTGTATTCGACTAAACCATGTTCCGCTGGAGAGGAACAGGGTAGGTGTAGTTTACATACTTAAGGTGGGTAAGCCAAGTCACACGACTGCGAAAGACTTTAGACCTATAAGTCTCACGTCCTTTATCCTAAAAACATTTGAAAGGATATTGGATAACCACGATCGCAAAAAAATCCCGCGCAACCAATTGTCAAAATCACAGCATGCCCATACAAAGAGCAAGTCGATGGATACGGCCTTACACAATTGCAAAAATCTATCAATAGTCGGGGCTTAACTTTATTATTTTCTGGTCAAAGTTCGAAAGCGGTCAAAGTCGGAGTATATCATCAGTTGTTTCTTTGTTAATTTTGTTCTTAGAAAAAAAATTTTTAAAATAAAGATTTTTAGCCGATTAAACATTGGAAAAGCCCGTATATGGTAGACTATTCGAATTTCGGTATATTATGTACACTAAAAGCCCATAGAAGTAAAAACGAATTTATTGGCTTATCAGACTTAAGAGATATGACGAATTGTTAAAACGTATACAAACTCATTCCACTTGGGGTTTGAATTTCGAAAAAATTGTGAAACAGGTTTTTAGACGATTTCATAAGAAGAAACTTGATATCTCATGAGACACGAGGGATTTTGAAAAATTTAAGAAAACGTAAGCAAACCCATCATACCACCTTGGTTATTGAAATTCAAAAAATCGTCAACTTGGTTTTTAGGTCATTACATCAAATGCCGTAATAATCAATTTTATATCTCACCAGAACTAAGGGATGGCAAAAATTTGTGAAAACATATGCAAACCCTTGGGGGTTGAATATCCAAAAATCTGCCAACAGTCTAGGCGCAACTTTATTATTTTATGGGTAGAAGTCCGAAACGTGTTTAATGATGAGATGCTGTGTAGGTTACTATGCGACTGACAACCTAAAAAATAACGTTTTAAATAGCCTCCTGGTTATTTCTTCCCCAGCACCCCACCACCCCCCTTAAAAATTGTAGCCCTTGTCTAATCTTCAAGTTTCCCTAAGGGCAAGCACAAAGTTTCAATCTTCTGACATTACTCCTTCAGGAGATATGGATTTTAGAATGTTTCAATCCCGGCTTTCTAGCGTTTTGGACTCATTGTTTTCCCCCCCCCACTTCACACCCCTCAACCCTTATCGATAATTTTTTTGGAAATCAGTCCACTATCATAGTACTACATAAGTTTCAAGTTTCAGATTCCTAGCATAAGTGGTTCCTGAGATCTGGAAACCAAAATTGTTCGTCTAAAACGCTCCCCCTTCATCCCCCTTACACCCCCACCCCCTTAAAAGATACCATCCGTAGGGCTTAACCCAATCTACCCATCATAAAAATTTCAACTTAATACCTCAACGGGTTTGGGAGCTTCGCGCCTTCAAATGATTTTGCGTACGGCGTATACGGCGGACAGACGGAAATTTTTTTTTTGCTTTTTTGGTGTTTACTAGTCCTAAAACGTGTAAATAGAAAATTTCAGGGTAGCAAATTTTTTTGAAATTACAGGTCGATCACAATACTTTATTATTAAAAAATAATAAAGTAAAATTGAGAAATGGGTTTGTAGACGATTATATAAAAGGTCTGTGGAAGTGAAAAGCAATCTAATATCTCATCAAACCTAAGAAATATGTCGAAGCATTGAAAAGCATATCACTTGGGGGTTGAATATCCAAAAATCCTGAAAGGAGTTAATAGATAAATATGAAGACAACACGAGAAAGTAAAAACCAATTTAATTGCTTATCACTTCTAAAAGAAATGACGGAATTCGTGAAAACTTGTTCATCCCTTTTATACTCTCGTAGGGGCTGAAAAAGGAAAAAACTTGAAAACAAGTTACGCAAGCCCTTGAAAGTGAAAAGATATTCGATATCTGTAGCTCAGTTCTGTAATTTTCAGTGAGAAATGAATCAGCTATGAGTAGGCCGAAATTCTCACACTACTTGGAAATGAAAACTGTTTCTGTAATCGCACATGAGAACGATTATGATAGTTCTCATAGTTCCAATCAATTACTCTTTAAGAGACGTCTTCAAGAATATTGGCTAAGAACTTTGGAACGCCTTCAGCTATGACTTTAAAATTTTGAATACGTTGGTTTTCCAATAGTTGCAGTTAAAGGTAAGAATATGAAAAAGTTCTCATGAGTCCTTCGAGTAGCGAACTAGCCGATTTTGGGCAAATTGAGCTCTGTCTAGAGGATAGGCCTGCCACTTAATCCAACCAGCCTTCGAGTAGCTGCCATACAAAAATCCCGTAAACATGTCCTTACTCAATTTACGAAACTCGAGAAATCATTTAGCCATGAAATTGAAATTTTGTACAAATGACTTTTAAAAAAAAAATTATGTTCGAGTGATTTAGTCAGCAAAATTCTTATACTCCTTTGGGTAGCTGCTATAGAAGAAGTCCTTAAAATACGTGTTCAAGAATATTGGCCGCTCAGAACGGTTGCAACTACGACTTCGAAATTCTGAATGTATGTATTTTCCAATAGTTCGAGCTAAAGATAGTAAAGTTGGCATACAAATATCCTGTAAAAATGTCTTCAATCATTCAGCCACGACTTTGGAATTGTATTCAAATTAGTTTTGAGTAAAAACAAATTCCGAGTTTAATAGTCAGCGAAATCCTTTACTGTTGCTTCCACACAAAAAATCCTTAAGACACGTATTCAACAATATTTTCCGATAGCTTTTGAATGCTTCAGGCTAGGAATTTGGTACAAAATCGAGTGAGTCCTCCCTCCACCCCCCATGAAAATTTTTTTTCTTTTGGTGATTTTCCCAGTTTCAAATATGAAATTCAACACTGAAGGTATTTGTCTTTTACTTTCGAGTAGCACGTAGACGAGAGTCCTTAATAAAGGACAAACTACATGCACACTCTGTACTCTTTATCCTAAACTATATATTATATAAATCATAGTTTAGTATTTCATCTAGAGTATCATACGATTGGCTTGCAGCTGGTCGTGACTGCAGTGTATTTTTTTGTTGCTGCGTCATTTTTTACACTAATTTTTCAGCTTTTGTTATTTTCACTAGCTGCAAACTGCATGAAAATCGACTCACTATATGTGAGAACCAGCTCGCAATCACTTGCTTACAGAAACATTGTTCTCTTGCGTTTCCACGATTATTTCAGTGTATGACGTCACTTACGGTGCTTTCTCATTAGGTGAGAATACAAAACTGCATGAGTTCGTTCTCACTATGACGTTTTGGTGAGAAATTTCTCATTTCATGTGCTACAGAACTGACCCACTGATCAGACCTGAGGGATACGGCAGAATTCGTGAAAAAATATATAACTCCCTTTCCACCTCCTTAGGGGTCGAATTTCAAAAAATCCTGAAAACACTTTCTAGGTATTTATATTAAGAAGCCGTTGAATAAAAATGAATTAAATATTTGAGAAGACCTAATAGATATGACGAAAACCGTGAAAATATATGCATTCCATTTTCACTGATCATTTTTCTTGCTCCCCTGCCGAACGCGAATGGATATTTGATAATTTCTTGTATCTAAATTGGTTTTCTAGTTGCTTTACATATACGTACCGAGTTTCAACTTTGTAGCATAAGCCGTTCTATAGATGGGAAAACTACCCCCACCCCCGTCCCATACTACCCGTATACAAAATTATTTTTTCGAACATGCTACTAAATACTACAACTTTATCTAAATACCGAGATTCAGCTTTATATCATCATAGGTTCTCCAGATATAAAAATCGGAACCTTTTCCTTTTCACCCTCCCCCACCCTCACCCTCTACACCCACACCACCAAAATTCAGCCAGGGGTCTATTAGGCCTACTTCTGGTAAACATTTTAAGCATCTATCTTACACTGTTCTTGAGATATGAGACGTGGTTCTTTAGAAAAATTCGTATTCCCTCCACTTTAATGCTCCACTGCCCCCTTAAAAATGTTCACTTTCAGCAAACTTCATTTGTCAACCCTTATACAATTGGTTCGTGAGATATTGTAATCTAAAGTTCTTCACCACCCCCGGCCACTGCCGCACTCAAAAATTTGTTTACGATCTATTCTCCTAGTATACCTACATATGCTCATTAAGTTTCAATTTTGTGACGTTAACCGTTTAGGAGATATGGATTTTAGAATGTATCGATCTCGGCTTTCGAGCATTTTGGACGCACTATTTTTCCCCCCACTCCCACACCCCTTCACCCATATTGACAATTTTTTTGCAAATGGGTCCACTATCAAAGCTCTATATAAATTCCAAGTTTCATCCTTCTAGCATAAGCGGTTGCTGAGATCCAGAAACAAAAAATTTCCGCCTAAAACTCCCCCTCCCTCTCCTTCCCCCTCAAAACCCCTCCCGCCAGAATTTAGTCACTTTAAGGGGCCTACCCAGTCTATTGATAAACAAAATTTTAATTAAATATCTCAAAGCGTTTTGCAGCTACGAGCTTTCAAACAATTTTGCGTTTTTTTTTTGCGATTTCTGTCCGTACGGCGGACAGACGGACTGAAATTTTTTTTTGATTTTTTCGTGTCTACTAGTCATGAAACGTGAAAAAAAAATTTTTCAGAGTAGCAAATTCTTTTTTTTTTAAATCGATTAAAATACTGTATTGTTAGAAAATAACAAAGTAAAATCACTATCGTATAAGGAATACACACTCGCCGCTTTCCTTGACATAGAGGGTGCCTTTAATAACGTTCGACTTACGACTATCAAAAGCGTACTACTATCGATGTAAGTGGAAACCGAGATTTGCAATTAAATTGACCTAATGCTACAAAACAGGATCATTGAATCCGAACTGGGACAGTGTTTTGTTACAAAGTCAGTTTCCAGAGGCACCTAGCAAGGAGGTGTGATCTCACCCCTACTCTGGCTACTTGTGGTCCTAAGAATTCTTGTTGAACTTGAGAACTTCGGAGTCAAGGCATGCGCATACACCGCCGACGTGGTCATCCCTGCCTCAGGGAAACACTTACTAACAGTTAGTAGTTTGATGGAAAGAGCACTCAACAAATTACGACTGGCCTATAACAGCGGTTTAGGGGTTAATCCCTCTAAAGCTGAACTCGTCCTCTTCACGAAGAAGTACAAAATTCCAGATTTTGAGTTACCAAAGATGGGAAGCGTTGAGATTCATCTTTCTGACATTTCTCCTCTTGTACGTATATGTAGCCAAGTTTTGTAAGGTATGGTTCTGAACGTCGCTTGATGCGTCCACTACAAAGTACGGATATAAATGTAACCTACCGCACATCAACGCAAGCAATTTCTAAACTCCCATACAAATTTGAACCGTTTTTGCTCTGTAATTTACACCCTCCCATATGGCATCCTACCTATTAGTGGAAAACTTTTCCCGCAATCAGATCCACTTAAAATCCTCTCTAAAGCATCTGCTTAACTGCTCATTTTTGAAAGTGCTGGAAAAAAATGAGCAGTTAAGCCTCACCAAACAAAATTGCTTAATATTCGAAAGCCGCATAGCCTGATCTGAATAACCAATTAAAGTGCTCTAAAACATACACACGGTGTGGATTACATACCTATTTGTGTTCGTCCTCGTAACCAGTCCTCCCCACAAAACTCCACCGTCTCGATCTAAAAGACAAAAACTGAACATCTGTAACACTTAATTTCGCACAAAAGTACACATCTTGAGAGTGAAGATTTCCATTTGGAAAACCCGGCACTTTACAAGCAAGATAAACAAATTTCCCTGCTCCTGAACCCCAGACCCATTAATCCTTTTCCGTCATGGAAACCATCAACTAAGCCACCGTTTTTATGTGGGTAAAAAGACGATACCAATTCAACGATACTTCATCCTGCCAAAAAGTACAACGATTCGTTGGAAAAACATCGAGAGTGAAAATGAGAAAAAACGTAAGACATCAGACGAAGACGTTGAAGAAGGAAAACATCCTTTCGAATAATATTGTAAAGAAGCAGCTCCTTTCACAGTTACTAATCCGTTTCTTGTCTCAACTTCTTTTTGCTCGAAATACCCGGACGGATTTGTTAAAACGATTTTTAAAAAGGATATGTCGCGTGTGAAGATACCTTAAGGGATGATTTTCCAAATGGAATAAGACAGAACCCCAAACGTAAAAATAAAAAGTTCGTGCCAGTCTTTTAATTTGAATAGGTACTTCTTTCCATAATGGCGCACAAGGAGTATGAGCGTCGAGTCAATCGGGTTTACTAGGCACTCACTTAATAAGGATTAGATTTTTCTTCTAACCAAGGTACTGGATACAGAGAAGTCTTTATTGGATTATTCTTTCATTCAGGCTGTCGGGCGGGATTTCGTGAAGTAGAACCACCGGCACAATTTTATAATCCTGAAATCGAAAACGTTTCTTTTCTACTGTTCAAAATCACAGTAACGAGAACAACCCTCGCACAATTCGCAAGGGATCAGAATTATAAATTAACAGCCCCAAGAGTCGGGAAAGTTTCTACATAATTTAAGTAATATACTGGCTCCTTTCAGCCAACAAAATCGACCAATTGATAAACAACTTTTCTCCGTGAAAGGCAAATAACTCACTTTCCTCGGGGTTGATTTCACCCGCTTTCCTAGGGTATGTTGAAAGTAAGATTGCAATTTTTTTTTTTGGTGCAATGTGAAGGGACTGGAAACACCTTTTAATAGACCCTAAATTCGTTTTTGGGTCAAATATATAAAATATGCTTATCATTTTCAACCCGATTGAAATACCAGCAGGACCTGCTTAACTCCAACTCTAACTTCAGTATTTCGCTTGAATGGAATAAGAGGCCAAGGATTCCACCCGCAGGGTCTTCCTGTTTCAAGACCGGGATGATTTAGTGTAGAAATCTAACCAAAAAATCGATGGAGTAACCTCTAAGCAAAAAGGATATGTCCGGAAAGTGGTATCCGATGGGAATTCATACAGCTGCATGTGAGAGATTCACCTGGAGTCTGATATTGAGCAATTCCGAAGGATATTAGCCCGAGATGAGCGACAAATAGCTTTTCAGATGTCGGCTTTTTGTTATTTATTTCCATTAATCAAAATGTTATCATTATATTAATACGATTTTGATTGTATCTTTTTCAAAAAAGTTAAGTTTGTACGCCGCGATTTTCATACGCTAACTTATTTATCAAAAGATCTCACTACAAAATTTGCTTACGTTTTACGGCAAATAAAATGAGTCGCAACTGAATCACTAATCATACACCACTTACAGTTCAGAGGTTAATCACTGAGCGTTCTGTATAGTTATTTGTAAGTGAACCGCTTGGGTGAACCGAAATTGATAATTTAAATTTATCGGTTAGACGATGAATTCTGGTTCCTTTCTCATTGTGATTACAAATACCATTAGCTAATAGCCAGAATACTATAAAGCAAATGTTCGCCTTCGGTGTGGAGATGGGTCGTTCAGGAGTGAACTGTTCCAAAAGAACACTTCATTGAAGTGAGCGAGTGCAGTAACTCACTCCTTTTGGTGAACTGCAGTTCCATTGGACACGTGAAAAAAAACTTGAGAAACCATTTGGTTTTCATCATCTTTTAGATGCACTGACATTTTTTTTTTGGTCCTCATCTTCTAGATCTGCTGATGAAACGAAGGAACGATGGAGCAAAGAGTTCTGGAACTACTTCACTGAACTCTATTGACTTTTTTTCTTTTTTGTTTTGGTCCTCATCTTCTAGATCTACTGACGAAACGAAGGAACGATGGAACGAAGAGTTCCGGAACTACTTCACTGAACTCTACTGACCTTTTTCCTTTTTTTTGTCTTCATCTTCTAGATCTACTGACGAAAAGAAGGAAGAATGGAACGAAGAGTTCCGGAACTACTTCACTAAACTCTACTGACCTTTTTTCTTTTTTTTTGGTCCTCATCTTCTAGATCTACTGACGAAACGAAGGAACGATGGAACGAATAGTTCCGGAACTACTTCACTAAACTCGTTCCTTAAAGTGAGTGACTCGGAGTGAAGTACTTCCCTGAAAGGAACTGCTTTGCCCATCTCTACTTCGGTGAGCTTCTGGTGAATTTTTATTAGGTAAAGATTCCCTGATCTTCGAAATTTCTTCACTTTAGTGAAATACTGGCAAATATATGTTAGTCTTAAGTTCTTGATTGCTACAACCGCTTATGAATTTTTACTAGTGATCAATTGCAAGTTTTTACGTTATCTTCTTTTTTAACAGTACAGCACAAATTGAATCTTATCCTTAACAGTACTTCGTGTAGGTTGATGTTTCCTTAAAAATGCCCAAAAAATTACAAGAAATGTTTCTAGTGGTTCAAATTAGAGATGGACCAAGGAGTTTCTTTCAGTGAAGTACTTCACTCCGAGTTATTCACTTTAAGGAACGAGTTCAGTGAAGTATAATACTTCCATTGAACTCTTCGTTCCATCGTTCCTTCGTTCCATCGTTCAGTAGTCACTAGTCACTTCAATTGAAGTGTTCACCTACTCAATGGAACTCTTCGTTCCTTCGTTCCGTAGTCACTAGTCATTTCAATTGAAGTATTCACTCACTCAATGGAACTCTTCGTTCCTTCGTTCCACACTTCAATTGAAGTGTTCGCTCACTCTATCTCTTCTAACAGCCATTTAGTAGCCGCCGGTGGGCTGGTGTGAGTGAGTTTTCTTCTCTAAACAGCCGCTCACTTAATCACACACTAGTCAGCAGAAGTTCGTAGGGCTGGTGTGTGTGGATTTTCTCCATCCGGTCTATAGTTCGCCAGGCAGTGTGCTTTGGGTTGGGAAATAGGAAGAAAAGCGGTGTATACATGAATATTTACATTTACTTTCTTTTTTCTTATGATGGAAAATAGAATGTCGTGGTATTCTTCGCATCGCGTCGCCATACATAATTACATTGAAGTTGATATGGGTCGTTCACGAGTGAACTGTTCCAAAAGAACACTTCATTGAAGTGAGTGAGTTAAGTAACTCATTCCTTTTCGTGAACTGCAGTTCAATTGGACACATGATAAACAATTTAAAATCTGTATACCTTTTCATGAAAGCAAAATAGAGACTAAGAAGCAAGGCAGACGATCAACAAAATCGTCTCGTTTTGCCCCTCTAAAACTTTTTTTTTTTTGGTCATCTTCTACTAGATCTGCCGATCTTTTTTTTTGCTCATCTTTCGCTAGATCTGCGGACCCCTTTTTTTCTCTTCATCTTCTGCTCGATCTACTGTGTTTCAACTACGACTAGTAACTGAACGATGGAACGAAAACGATGGAACGAAGAGTTCCATTGGCAGTGCTTCCCTGAACTCGTTCCTTAAAGTGAGTGACTCGGAGTGAAGTATAATACTTAACTGAAAGGAACTGCTTTACATGGAAGACAACCGCACTGTTTATAATCAGTGATGCCAATTTAGTGCTTTCAGCATTAAATTTAGTGCTCAAAATTTCGTCTCAGCGGACAAAAATTAGTTTCACCACTTGCGCACTAACTGCACTGCAGTTCACCAAAATGAGTGAGTTGTTGTTGTTTGGTGTGGGGGAAGACACGCAGCAAAGCAGCACATCTTGAGCATTCAGATCAACATGGCCCATTATACTCGAATCCCCCAGTCTCTACCCGAACTTTTGCGTAGTACTCACGAATTTCAAATGAGTGAGTTACTTCACTCATTCACTTCAATGAAGTGTTCTTTTGGAACAGTTCACTCGTGAACGACCCATCTCTAGTTCAAATGTACACTTACAGTAAAAAAAAATGGTGCACTTTAAATAATCCACCCAAGCAAAGGAATGGTAAATATATATATCATATGAATTGCTATTCATTTGCCTAGGTGAATAATTTCTACATCAGGAATTTAATTTGCCGGTGAATGTACTTTTGGTCGATCAGAATAATAACTGGTGAACGTGTACCATTCACCTTAAAGCTGGTTTACGCGGTAGTTCGCTAATTGAATTTTGTACAAAAAATAATCGCGCTCGCATCTCAGCAAAAAAAAATTATTAATATTAATGTAGATGAAAAATTTAATTTTAGACGAAAAACATGCAACATTTTTTTAGATGATATAATTCATGCGAAATGGTTCACATACCATTAAAAAAAACGATTTTTTTTCGTAAATAGTTCGAAAGTAAATCACTGAAGCGAATAAACTCTGTGACTCGAAATTGATTCTCTGAAGGTACGTAATACACATCAGCTTGTGAATATTTAATACTATTAAAAACTGGCCTAAAGCGAATATACATAAAGGTCAATATACTCAGTTTGGTGAACGGTTAGTGAATCATTTCTGAATCATGTTCAAGATTCGCAAATGAATGTGCACTGCGTACAGCTTTCGCCGTCATCGCTTATGTTTGATCGAATTATTCGTTTTTCATCGTAATGTTTGCTTCACTTTTTCGATTCACTTACGAGTAAAAAAACCGAACCCTCATTGGTTCATTCTCGAATCATAAGTGAATTCACCTGAGAGAATATACTTCTACTGAGGTGATTCTTTAGTTATTTACTTGCGTTTGCTGTAAACGTAATTTTTTTGTAATTCAATGGCTGAATTTTTTGACGTAATTTTCTAATGGTCAAATATTTGACAGCGTGGCATACAGTATAAAACGAACTTTGGTTGTGTGGCTAAGCTTTTTTTTGCAAATGTAATGTAATGTAATAAACCTTTTGATGAGTAGAAGATTCTTTGACCGCACAAAACAGCTTACTACTGAATAGAAGTCCATTTTGGTATAGAAGTGGCCTTTCCTCTGAAGATGTTTTATATCAGTTCAAATTGCTTAGCTGGAACCCACCAAAGAATGTCATCTATTCATCATCAGCAGGAGAAACCAAGTTTTATTTATAAGCTCGCGATTAATTAGAACCTAAATTATGGAAATGTGTATCGTCTTGACCCGGTCAACAAGTCAAATATGAAAATAATCGAATCACGTAAATTTTCGATTAACTTCAAAACTTTTGCTGTTTCTTCCGAAAAAAATAAATTGGCCGGACAACAAAACTCCTAATCACATTTAGTAACTTGATACTCTTATTGTCGGACGGAACTCATCGCCTTGTGTGGTATATGCGCCCAATATCTCAATGTTCCGCAACACTTCCAGAAATCAAACTTCCGTCTTGTGGTCAGGACATGATAGGATCATATCCCGACAAAAACTAAAGAAAAATATACAGAGGCCGAACATCCCGCCTGTCAAGTAAAGAATCGAATCTTCGGTTCTGAATCCTATCGAAAAAAAAAGAAACCACAGTGTTACAGGGTATCGTCAGGAACGAAACTTCTAGGAAAAAGCCAAAACACCAGAAACTTCCTCGTAGAAGGGAAAACTTAGATTTCCTGTAAGGACGTTTTCCCGAAGCAGAGATTAACTCCAATTAAGGACAGAAGACTTATGTCACAATCAAGCTCACATACAGCGATAAGAGACTTAGAGAAGTGAACCATGTCAAAAACATGCCTCGACTTAGACAGGTTTATACGATATCATCCCTTCTGGCTTTGAACGCTTCTCCGGAACACAGGAACTTGGTCTCCAAGATATCCTAAGAGCGTACAAGGAAAAAGTAAAGCCCACTACAAGGACGGAAAAAAAAGGCCGCCAGGAAAAAAAGTGGCCAAGGATATAAACTATGACGGCGTGGGTTCGAAAGCTTCTTCTTTTCAAAGTATCATTAATCTACTCATTAGACGACATGGCGGGATCAAATCGGATTATGAAAATATCCCCTATAGCTTAAGGCGCGCAAGCAGGGGTGATGCCAATCCTTTTCGGATTTACTGTGCCTGTTTGTGTCTGTCTTAAGTGTTCTTCGACACAAGCCGGGCTACAGACTTTTCCGCCGAAAAAAATACCAGTTTGCTGTGAAGGTCCTTCCGGAAAAAAAATCCCCCTCGAAGAAGAGTTGAGCAGAAAATGTCACCATTAATTCCAGCTGGGAACGATAAAGCTGAAAGTTTATCCTCGTTCTCCCAAATTTAGAAAAATACGAAGAAGTTTCACCTGCAGGATAAGACCTGAGGCTCTAACAGTCCTGCATACTGCGTGTATTTACCTTCTCACTAGGTAGGCCCCTGGAAAGTGTTCCGAAAAAATTTGGAAGGCGAGTCGTGCGTATCAGTGCTCCTTATTTTCGGAGGAATTTTGTTTTTTTTCGAATTCAATTGAAAGGATTATCCAATGATTTGAAACGTGTTCAAGTGGTTGTTTCGAATCGATTGGAAAAGAATTCGAACATTGGATTCAAAAGGGTGACAAGATGAGTTTTTCAGTCTGGTAGAGATGTGCTAATTACAATAGAAATTTAGAGAATGGTTTCAAGGAATTGTATCACACGGAGCAGAAGGGTTAAATGGTGATTCGAAGGACGGAGTTTAAGAAAATCCGATGAATTTTCAACTCTATCGATGGAAATTCGGAAATAAGCCAACACCCACTTCGCAATATTAAGATGCTATAAAGGCAGTCTTTCCTTTACAATTTGGGGAGACCTGAGGTCGATAGGGCATGAAAAGCTGGTCAAGTTCTTTAGGGATCTGGGTTGTTTAGGTAAGGTTATGGTGGCAGCCATCCAAACTATGGATCAACTCACTTAGACCATTTGGTTGGCGCGTAACACCTTAATGAAGTCCCATATAGGGAGTTATCGTAGTATTACTACAGGGGAAAAGCTAGTCGAACCAGCCACAGGTGCGAATAAACTTGGCTAGTTCATCAACTCGTGTTCCAGCCATGTCCCCAAAACTGGAGAAGAAGTAGCTGCCCATGGCTCTGAACCTACTGCTGGCTAGCTGGGTACACTCACAAAGTTTAAGAGAATGTACGTATACTATGAGGATGGAAGAACTCCGTTCTCGATCCCTACCTGAGCTCTTGAAATTCGTGAGGAGGACGAAAAAGTTCGGGTAGAGACTGGGGAATTCGAGTATAATGGGCCTTGTTGGCCTGAATGCTCAAGATGTGTTGCATTCCGGCGTGTCTTCCCCCACACCAAACAACAACAACAACACTCACAAAGTAGATGCCTAACGCTATCTTCTTCTTCACTTCTGCAGCTTCTGCAGAAGTCATTATATTGAACGGCTAGGCGTTGTGCTTGTCTGCCAAAGAGACAGTGTCCTGTTATGACAGCTGTAATGTTACGGGTCGCTATACGACTTCTTTTCAGAAGATCGGCAGTCCTTCTAGGATGTATTACAGGCCATAGCTGCCTGGAGGTTTCACACGTAGTTAGGTTAAACCATCTACCATTGGTCAGCTCTATTGCCTTTCTATCAAGATTACTCATGACATAAGTGAGGGCTATCCCACGCAGTTCTTTTCTTGGTTATAACTTCCTCGATGGTGACCAGTGACGGATTTATAAACATTCCTGACTGGTTCTCTATGCAGGTTTCCCCCGCTTGAGTTGTACAGTCTGGAAGTGGGTCTTCTAAGGTTTCCTTCTTCCCAGTCCACGTACTATCACTCCTTTGCAGAACGGTTGGTACGATTGGATCGGTTGAAAGTAACCTTCTGAGCATGGCTGCCTCGCTGGTGCTCTCAATTGTTTCACAGAAGATAGTCCAAGAACGTCTTTTAGCCTTTTTATTGAATTTTTATAGTCCCTGACACTCGACTTGTATTTGGCCCAGTCTTCCAAGGTGCCACTAGCTTTTGCCACGTTAAACAGTCTTCTCGAATCCTGCCTGATGCGCTATAAGTTCCGCCATGGTGGAAATGACTTGGTGGGTGGCTTCCTCAGTGGGCAGGACTCAAGAAAAGCCGTTGTGATGCTTCCAGATAGGGCATCAATTTTGTCGTCAATAGACGCTGTGCTTGGGAGCAGAAAATGGCCTACATGCGATACTCTAAAATTTCCCCCAATCAGTCTTCCTTGGCTTCCTAAAAGGCTTAGGACACTCAGGTGAGATATTCAAATTGAAGAGTATCCAGCAGTGATCCGAAAACGACCCTTTGATGGAAACTCTCCAGTTTTCTATCTTGAGGTTGCTCGATTCTTTAACGAATGTCACATCCAGTACCTCCGCCCTTTTTGCTGTAACAAAGGTTGGTTCATTACCAATGTTGCATATATTTTTTTCCGTGGTTAATAGAAAATTGAACAAGCTCTCACTCCGATCATTGATGTCCGTGCTACTTTAAATAGTATGATGGGCGTTGGCATCACATCCCACGACCAGGTCTAGTTTATCTCGTTTCGTCATTTCCACCACCATGCGAATCTCATTTGTTGGTGCATCTTCTCCATGCGGCATGTCGCATTACCATTCTTCCGGTCCTATCTCACTACGGTAGTATCACCAGAGCTGAAATTGGCCAGGAGAGTTAGATTTATACTCTTTTTAGCCCAGATGCACGATCTAACCTTGCCCCTGTCCTTGACTAAGTAAAGAGTGTAGAGTTTATAGTGTAGATCAACGTCTTTCTTTCTCTGCCGCCAATTGACCTGTTCGCAAAATACGTAGCTTGCAAATGAGCCCTAAGACTCAGAGAGTCAAGCCAGCTCAAAACATGTACATACGGGCACAGTAACATCAGCCTACCTACAACAGGGACTACAAACTACGCTGATCTTAAGCTCTGGTTTGACAGGAAGTTCGCCATAAACATACCAAGCAGAGAGTACTGGGAGGTAAGAGCCGGTGACACCGCGAGTTCGATTAACATCTATACTGACGGTTCAAAGATGGAGGACAGAGTGGGCGCAGCCGTGCACTCACTTGATCTTCCAAAAAACTCTTGCTACAGACTGCCGAATAATTGCAGTATTTTCCAAGTGGAAGTACCGGCAATTCAGAAGGCGGCGGAGATAGCTCACAAAACGCGTAAAAGGGATAAGGCAGTATTTATCAATACGGATAGCCAAGCAGCCTTAATGGCTTTGCAATCCTGCACTATCAAATCCAAGGCAGTACTTAACTGTCGACGCGCTTTACAGAAACTGTGCTCAAATAGGAAAGCGGAACTCTGCTGGGTTCCAGGGCATTGTGGTATTTTAGGAAATGAACTCGCGGATGATCTTGCTAAAAAAAAGGTGCAAACCTTGGACAAGAAACCGCGGTTTCGGTACCACCGCCTCGTTCACAACTCCCTAGAGCAGGAGATGGTAAGCCTGTCCGAGGCCAGGTGGCAGGCTACATCAACCTCCAGAACCACGAAACAAATGTGGAATACTCACAATGAGAAAAAACTAAACTCTCTTGTAAGCACTACCAAGGGCGCAATGCGCAACTTTAGTCGGAATTATTACCGGCCATTGTATGCGTACAGAATGGGGCTAATTACTAATGATCTCTGCGGGAACTGTAAACTACCCGGGGAACGGGAAACGCTAGAACAACTCCTGTGCAACTGCCCAGCTCTTGCTAGGAGACGGGTGAAGGCTCTTGGTGTACCGACCTTCACAAATCTTAAAGAAGTCTCGGCTAACAGCATGCAGAGCCTGCTAAACTTTGCTACGGTAACAGGGACCTTTGAATTAAACGAGGAGCTCTCAATACAGATCGAAACGCAAGAGCAACTATCATAGGTACATTGGGTCTCCTGTTTTTAGTGGTATCACTATGGACCCTCGCATCAACAGACGCTTTTGAACGACGAATTCTTCGAAAAATTTTGGGACCAGTAAAAGAAGGCACTGATTGGCATATCCGGTACAACAACGAGTTGTATAACATCTATGACGATCCAGCCGCATCGACTCTTATAAAATTTCGTAAGCTACACTGGGCAAGCTATGTGAAACGAATGGACGATGGAAGAATTCCCAAACGCACACTGAAAGGTAGAGCTCTTGGCAAACGACCGGTGGGAAAACCGCGGAAAAGTTACGAGGGCTCAGTTGACGGAGATTGCAGATCTCTTCTTAGATGCACAAATTGGAGGACGCGGGCGCTGAACCGAGATGAATTCAGACCATGTATCCTGCAGGCCCTGGCCAGATTTGGGCTGTCGCGCCATTGATGATGATGATGACTATGAACCCTCGTGGGTCTATGTGAGACTTTGACTGGCACTGTAACCTAACCTAACCTGGTGTAGATCATTGCAGATCCATGGTTCTTGGATTAAAGCAATGTGAATACCATCCTCATCAAGCAGAATGGTAAGGTTCGCCGAGGGCAGGTTATTTAGGGGATGTTTAGTGACCTACGACGCTCCGAGGGACCGCTATGGGCCCTATTTTGATGTCTAGTGTGCGCGGTGGCTTCGCCTCTTCTTAAAACTAAAACTAAGATGCTATAAAAACAAGGATCCTGCACAATGACAAGAACAAATGACCAAAATGCTCATAAACTTCCGACAGAAACATTGTTCCATAAAAGTTTGTGAAGTTATAAAAACACAGTTCTTTGAAATTTACAATTCACAAATTAATTCATAGAGTGCATTAGATACTTGGATAAAAAACCGATCGTACTCCTTCATTCCTGGCCACCACTCAACAAATTTTTGAAAGGGGTTTCAATTGAAAGTTTTCCACCCCGTTTTTCAACTCATCCTTCACCACGACCACCTCGAACCGCTCCGATTTATTAAAATATTTATCTTAGGAGCTCAATTCACAAGCTATGGACACATGCTCGCAAGTTTATAAACTTTAGTATAACTTTCCAACAAAAGTTTCCAATGTACATGTTAGACGTTTTCCTTTCCCATACGGAAGGATTGAGAAGCAGCACGATTTCCTTTTCCGAGTTTCGGGTCACTCAAAACTTATGTCTGGAATCCCGAAAACCCCCAAGTATGACGAAACTGATGCAGTACGTCTATGCGATACCTTAGTAAGCATATATTCAAGATGTGAACTTCTTAATTAGATTTTAATATTGGCCTTAAAGTGCCACGAGCGGATACGTGACAAGTGATATTTCGCAGGAAAGTGGAGCTAACTCCCTATCCCATATCCCGGTCAGTATGGGGATATACGTATATGTGGACTTTTATCCGCATTTCAATTCGAGGAATTAGAAAGCTTTAGGGGTAGGTTAGAGCAAAAAAAAAAAAAAAGTCAGGTCAGAGGGTGGCAATAAAATGGGTCAACTAGGCGGAAAATTCCCGCTTAACGATTACAAAATCATCCGAGTATGCACCAGGCACACACAGTTTTCAGTTGGGCAGGGAAAAAAATCTGGAATTAGCAGTGGTCGTTATTTCGGAAAACTTCATTAGCTGATTGGATACTGAGGTTGTTGACGGGTTTTGCGGTGTGAACGGTCGATTCCGAAAATGCAACTTTATTGCAGGCCACACATGCATTAAGAGCTTAATTAGTTCCGAGTGATAGAAAATTTTCATCCCCCCGTCCCCACGGAACTATTCGGGATAATCGTGGAAAATTGTACGTCGGTTAGTTTACACTGAAACCTACTCAGCACCAATGTTTCGTGAAAATCTCTCTATGCAGTTTTGGGTCCTGTTCTAAATCGATAATCATATAATCGATTGTGCCATACTGAGGAGGGGGTGGGGGATAGCTCTGGAACGACAACGAAATTTTGATTTCACCCGTATGAATATTTGCTTATCACACAGCCGAATTGAATGTTTGCCGATTTTAATTAGCTAATCAGCCCGGCATAGAGTCCTTAGTCCGGTTTGTGTTCGGCTTCCTTGTTCGATGTGGATTATTCCTTTTACGTAAAGCGAGCTGGCCACATTGTTGAATCGTGAAATGCAGGGTGTTGAAGGGATGATGCCTACGATTCACCCTGCAATTGCTCACTCAAACACATTAACGAACAAATTTACACAATAATAGGATTCGGTAAATAGTAAACATTTCGCGTGAGTAGAAGAGGTAGGAATGAACAGGGTAGTTTTCCGAGCTGGTAATTTTCGAGGTTTTACCGATGAGGTTGAACAAAATTTGAAAACGATTTTGAGCACTAACCACAATTCAAATGATTTCGATTGAAGGTTAAAGTGTTTCATGTGGGCTTCAGCAAGATACTAATATGTTCCCGTTCAAGATAATCCCATTCGGGGATTGACGGTGATTTATGTTCGGACGGATTTTATAATCAGAATTCGTGTAATAAGGCTTAGGGCGGTGTATTTCACAGAATTGTTATAGAATCAATGGAAACGAAACACTATCTTACTTTCTTATTAATGCTCACGGCTTCTTAAGTATATTCAGAAAATCCATTAAAGGAGTTCATGGGGAACAACACCCTTAGGGCCTGTGCCTTTGTAGATAGATACCAAAAAAGCAAGAGTAGTCCGTCTATCCGCCGTATACGCTTTAACATACCATAAATCGAGAACGCTTGGTGTGTTCTTGCAATTTCCATGGAGACTGTGTGATACTCTATCAGTGTGGATGATTAGGTACGGTGGTCGGTCACTAAGCAACCAAGCACATATACCGCCAATGGGTCCTTTGTGATCCCACATGCACGGGAAGAAGTACCCGTGTGTACAAGACCACATCTTATGCCTCAAATACATGTTGGGCCAACCAAAGCAAATGCGTCCAAGCGCCAACATGTGCACAGTCCACTTGTGGGCGTTGGCTACCACTTGTCAGCGCTGGTGCTACTTCGCCGCTGTGTCGGTTTTTCGTCACAAATCAAAGGGATTTGTGAACGCTTGGCCAATGGCGTACACATGTTGGCTAGCCGCTCAGTCATCGTTTGGAACACAAGAACGACAGACATCCGTATATGTTGATGTAATTGTTGCAGGAAGCCATTAAATTAACTGCTGCTGCAGCAATTATTTCCTCGTTTGCGTCCATCACACGAAATTCACGTCGAACACCACACGATTGACAGTTCACACTGAACACCTGACAGCTGAAGTCAAACAAATCATGGCCAACGTGTGGATGGCAGCACTTGTGCACGGTGGTGTTGGCCTGCACTTGTCCGACTTCGCGCTGGCCTACGTTGGCCTAACATGTAATTGGGGTATTAGGTAAACCACCCTGCCAGCCTGACAAACTGCAGCAGCTTGTCTAGCTTAATGTTTGCGAATTCGCCCAAGACCATGGTGAAGCGCATACCTAAAGTACGTTCCCGTCTCCAAGTCAGACCCGGGCATGTAGAAAATACCTTCCTCGGCATTTGATTCACTACAGCTGCGGCACAAATCTGCAACGTCCGGAAAACACCTAGTCTTCTGGCGTGCCGGCCGATCAGGTAATGGCCCGTCAGTACACCAATTGGGATACGAAGAGTGTTCCTATCTCCGATTAGGACAAACTTTGTCCTGCTCGTACTCAGGATCGGTCTGAGCTGCCTGGCCACGAGACATGATGAGAGGCCCGACCACCTCGTTCTAGCCTCAGATATGGCCATTACGGCGATAGCTTGCGGGGAACTTTTATAGGAGGTGGGAGGTGAGAGGGAAACGAGTTTTCCGCCAAAAAATATAAAAATATGCCTAGACCATAGATCAAAGTGTTGCTGTCGGTTGGGCATTCCAAAAAAAAATCTAGCCTAAATTTCGGTTTTTACGTTTTGAAGGTAGAAGACCCCAAAAAAGGAAAAGAGTCGGTCCGGTCCGGTCGCCGTATATGCCGTACGCAAACCTCTTTGACGAGTCATAGCTTAAGAACCCTTAGATACATGGGGTTCCAATTTTCACACTGTGTTCAGTGGTTGGTTCCGTACCACAGATGAACTTTTTGGGGTAGAGGAGAGCAAGAAACGGAGAGGTATTACATCCCCAAAAAAATCCGTCTGTCTGCCGCATACGTCATAAGCAGACGTGGTTCATATTTTATAACTTTTTTCGGGTAGAGGAGAGCAAGAAAAGGAGAGGCATTACATCTCCAAAAAAGTCCGTCTGTCCACCATGTACGTCATCAGAAGACGTGTTTCATGTTTTATAACTTTTTTCGTGTAGAGGAGAGTAAGAAACGGCGAGGCATTACGAACCCAAAAAAAATGTCCGCCTTTCCGCCGTGTACGTCATAAGCTGACGTGCTTCATGTTCTATAACTTTTTTCAGGTAGAGGTGAGTAAGAAAATAAGAGGCATTACATCCCCAAAAAAGTCCGTTTGTCCGCCGCATACGTCATAAACAGACGTGTTTCATGTTTTATAACTTTTTTTGTGTAGAGGAGAGTAAGAAACGGAGAGGCATTACGAACCCAAAAAAATGTCCGCCTGTCCGCCTGTCCGCCGCATACGTCATAAGCTGGCGTGTTTCATGTTTTGTAACTTTTTTCGGGTAAAGGAGACAAAGAAAAGGAGGGGCATTCCATTCCCAAAAAAGTCCGTCTGTTCGCCGTATACGTCATAAGCGGACGTGTTTCATATTTTATAACTTAAATACCAAATTTCACAGTGTGTGTTGGAGGTTGGTACTCTGTTACCAATGAACTTTTGTCAGGTAGAAGAGAAAAAGGAAAGGAGACCTAGTTGCCACCCCCAACGAAAATACGCGCGAAAATACGCCGTATACGCTGTACGTCTTTAACGTGTCATAACTCAACAGCCCTTAGAGAGATAAGCTTCGAATTTTCACAGTGTGTGAAGTTAGTGGAATCCTGTTGGGGATGACATTTTTTAGGTTAGTAAAACGGAAAGAAAAGAAAGCTAGTAGACCTTGAAAATATAGTCCGTCCGTCCGCCGTATATGCCGTACGCAAACCTCTTTGACGAGTCGTAACTCAACAATCCGTAGAGAAATTTATTTTAAATTTTTACAGTGTGTCGAAAGAGGTGGCCCCCTATTGTGGATGAACTATTTTCAGTTAGTGCAAAAGAAAGTAAGAATTGGGATTAAATTAAAGAAATTTGTATCTCCGCCGTTCGAGGTGGAGTTTAACGAGTGAAGTTTAAAGTTTGTACCTCAGAAAAAAAGGTTTTTGATGCAAGTTGTTGCTCCGATGGTAGGTATGGAGAAATAAATCATATAAAATGGGCCTCATCCCTAAGGGTTCCCCAGCACTTACTACAAGCCCATTGCTTGGACCAAGTGTTGGCTGCCAAGCGTTGGGAGCCATTACTGGTTAACCTCTGGGCTATCGTTGGCCGCCAGCGTTGGCTAGCGAACTTTTGTAGTTAGGTACTAATAGGTAGGTAGTCATAATCCGTAAGGCAGGGAGTTCGAGAACGCTCCGCAGGACATTCGTCGCCAAAAATACGTTCCTGTCGTATCGTCTTTTTTTTTAAATTTTTGGTACCAGGGTAAGTAGGACGATTAATTTATATGACTAAATAATTAGGTAAAGAGGAAATAGTTTTATTTCCTTGCAATAAGCGCGGAGAGTATAGAAACTACCAGCACTGGCGCCAGTATCGGTCGCCAACACTGGGCCAGTATCGGTCGCCAACACTGGGCCAGTATCGGTCGAAAACACTGGGCCAGTATATGCCACTGCCGCGCCATTCCTGGCATGCTGGCTGCCATTGTTGGCCCAGTACTCGGCCTATAGTACGATCCTATATGGGTGTCTCCAGAACTGTTTGATATATTGGTCTGACATTTTTTTTGTTAATACTTTGGGTAGAGGGAGCATGAAAGGAAGACTGAACAGAGCTTACTGAACTTAAATTCTTAGCAATACGTAGGTTTCACGCCCAGTTATGTTGTAACATATGCCCGTTTTCGTACCGTTTTATCCGTTCTTTTGTTAATATTACTATAAGCCGTGACAGAATAAAAGCAGAAGCAGAATTTTTTTAGAAAGCACAGGATCATATGGCGCTTATTTAAATGAAAGCAGCGACAGAAGCAGCGACGAAAGCAGTGCTGCTATTTCGTTCTAAATCCTAAAATTCTGATTCTGCTTTAGTACTGCCAACGTAAATCCCTTAAGAATTGGGAATGTTGTCAGCAATGGAAATGTTGTAGGTGTAAAAAATTTGTATACTCTTATTTACTAATCATTTTAAATTGACAAAAACTCAACTGAAACAAGATATTTTCGTCCGCTCAAACAAGAGTCTAAAATACTTGTGACTGTTAACAGTTAGCATGGACACATTTCTCACAGCTTCTGCTTTCGTTGGCAGTTAGCATGGACACATTTTGCTCGCTCTGCTTCTGCTTTTATTTAAATTCATTAAGCAGAGCAGAAAGAAGCACTGCTTTCGCCGCTGCTCCTGCTTTTATTATGTCACGGCCTTAACTTTTAAATATTTTTTTTAAAATTTGGTTAGAGTGAAAATACTTGGCGATCTTAAAAAAAAATTAGCTTCTTTTTTATGTAGACGACTAGCCGTTTTAAGATAAAAACAAATTTTGTTCACGGTAGTTTATCTTAAAAACGGGCAAGCCAGTTCTATCACTTGTAATAATACAATGGCAAATTTATCACTCCAGTCTTTTTACATTCGAAGCTATCTACATTTCATTTAAACATTTTTGGCAATAAACGGGTGACAAACGGCCGTTGGAAAAAAAATAGGTCATGCAAAAATTGATCGTCCCTCTATTTTGAACTTGACAAAATACAGATTCACTATGAAATTGAATTCAAAGTCTAAACCCTGCAAATGGTAAAGAATATCACATATTTAAAATATGAAAGCTTTATTGTAGGTTCAAACCATATTTTACCCAAGACTCGCTAGCTGGCAAATGTTTGCCAGCTAATTTTCGAAATTTGATATATATTTCTAGTATAATATTCGTTATCTGGGTAGTATATAGTCTGTACGTTGCAACTGAAAAGAAAAAAAATCTGCCAACAGTCTGGGCGCAACTTCATAATTTTTTGGGGAGAAGTCCGAAACGTCTTTAATACTGAGATGCTGTGTAGGTTACTATTCGACTGATAACCTAAAAAATAACGTTCCAAATAGCTTCTGGTTATTCTTTAGGTTATCAGTTGCATAGTGACCTACACCGCATCTCAGTATTAAACACGTTTCGGACTTCTACCCAAAAAATAATAAAGTTGCGCCCAGACTGTTGGCAGATTTTTTTTTATTTATTTACGTATTTTTTCCAATAGAAGATTCAATGGAAGTAAAAGCGAATACGATCTCATTAAACGTAAAAGACTTTCGGAATTCGTCAAAACTTGCAAAATATCTTACACCCCCCCGGTGGTTTAATATCGAAGAAATCGAGCAATCCACTTTATATTTAAAGCCTTTACGAGTGAAAGTGAATTCGATATTTGATATATCGTCTAATGAGACTTAAGAAATATATCGCTATTCGTGAAAATTTACACAACCACATAGGGGTTGGATATCGAAAAAGTTGAAAAAATGTTTCTAGGTGCTTATATAAAGAGCCCAAAGAAGTAAAATTAATTTGAACTTTTTTTTTGCTTTAATTCCTCCTGTGGTACTTCTACATATACGTACTTAGTTTCAACTTTCTAGCACACGCTGTTTCTGAGGTATTGAAAACCACCCCCGTACCTTGCTACTCCTAATAAAAATTTTATTTCTCTAGGATACTTCTATAGTGATTCTATATAGTCGTCAATTTTTAGCTTTCTATGCTTTGTGGTTATCGAGAAATAAAAATCAGAATTCTTTTCGTTCCACCCCCTCCCACCGTCACCCCCTTCTCCAGCACCACCAACATTTTTTTTAATGCTAGAAGTATACTGGGACTAACTCGTGTAAAATTTCTAAGATCATTTGTAGTACGGTTCTTGAGATATAAAAATTAAATTTTTTCAAAAATGGTTATCCTCCCACTTTCGTACTCCATCAGCCCTCTCAAAATTTTTACATTCAGTACACTCCACTTGTGATCTTATATATAGAAACCAAATTTCATCTTCCTGGTACAATTCGTTCGAAAGATATTGTAATCTAAAGTCTTTTACACCACACCCCTACACCCCACTTTCCTTCTTAAAAATCTTAGTCCTTGTCTACTCTCCTAGTATCCCTTAAGATAAATACTAAGATTCGCCCTTCTGAGATCAACGGTTCAGGAGATAAGGATTTTAGAATGCTTCAATCCCAGCTTTCAAAAGTTTCGGTCACATTGTTTTTCCCCCCACTCCTACACCCCTTAGCTCTTATCGCCAATGCAAATGGGTCCACTACCATAGTACTACATAAGTTTCAAGTTTCAGGATCCTAGCGTAAGTGGTTCCTGAGATCTATAAACCAACATTTTTCGTCTAAAACCCTCCTTTCCCCTCACACCTCCACCCCCCCCCCCCACCCCCAAAAGATACCAATCGTAGGGGTTCACCCAATCTACCTACCATAAAAATTTCAACTTAATATCTTAACTGGTTTGAGAGATATGCACCTTCAAACGGTTTTGCGTACGGCGGATGGCGTACGGCGGACAGACGGACATTTTTTTTTTGCTTTTTTGGGGTTTACTAGTCCTAAAACGTAAAAAAAATTCAGGGTATCAAATTTTTTTTAAATTTCAAGTCGAACACAATACTTTATTATTAAAAAAGAATAAATCCAAAGAAATGCTTCGTAATATTACTAAAATTAATGCTGCTGGTCCTACTATTTGTATTACTCAAGCTAAAAAAAAACTTAAGTCTTTGGTAACATCCTCTGATCTTACAGGACGTTGAAAGGATAAATACAAAAATTTGTACTAGCAGAAAGACACTGTTTTCCATAAAAGTAGTCTTTGGTTCTGTATAGATTCCACAGAAGTTTTGGCAAAACATATTAAGTGTTAAACACTTTAACTTACTTATTAGATTCCAATTAATATATTAAATTTATTTATTTTAAAACAAAATATTAATTTAAAAAAAAAAAATATTTAAAAAAAATTTTTTGGATTTAATTTTAATTAAAAACGGTAAGCGATATCGATTTAAGCACTTCCTTTCGGTAGTTATATTGGCGAGTTTTAAATACTCTTTAAAAAAAAAGAATTCATCAAGCGTCTCTATGGTTTTAGTTACATGTAGATAACTTTTAAAATTTTGAAGCTAGCTCGATGAAAACAACTAGAAGTTAAAGGTGACAAAATGGTATTTGATATTACCAAGAAGAAACTTTTAATAACCATTTGGGTTTTTTGGTAAATGACTGTGAACCAAATTTTTTTCTATGAAATTAAAAAACCAGATCAAATATCGGCCTATAGAAATCAATGAAGAAATTTTGTTCAACAAATTTAGTTCGCTATTTTATTTTCGGATTAGCAGACAGCAAAGGCAAGATTTCATTCAAAGTAGACGTCTTTTTCGGACTAATGTCCGCAATATTAGATCAAATTAAATTAATAATTACGGCTGCTATGAATTGCGAGAGGTTCCTTAAGAAACACAATCCAGATCTTTTATTTGTTGTTGAGCCTGAAGTTAAGAATTGCGATAGTCCTGGAATATGTTTTGTTCTTCTAAGTCTTTATGGATCAAAACCAACCATCACGCACATAATTTGAATCACTTAAACAATATTTTCATAATCGAAACACGACTACTAGCCTCAGTTCCACAAATTTTCAACTGTTTTCCCTTCGTAATATTTAAATCCAACCTCGTATCTATTTAGCTTTATTCACTGCTCGTCCGTTCTCGTACCGAAACCCCATATCTTTACATCGGAGCTGTTTATAATAATTCCAAAGATATATTCGTAAAATTTATATCCTGCGGCTTCTCCAGAGATACATTAACTTTTCCCATCACCACCCCCAGCTAGTCCACCTTCATCATTTCTTCCCCTTGCCTGATTCACAAATATCCTAAGCAGTCCCGGGGCACAAATAAATATTTAGATATCCCCGGATCCCGAACGCAAACTTTTCTTAACCTTCTTCAAAAAGAATAACGCAAAAAAAAATTATTATCATCCTCCCCCGAATGAATGTGAAATCAAAACGCAATGAACATACAAAATACACCGAATTCATTTTCGCATTTATTCGGGGAATGTTTGGCGAATGTTTTCGGCTGAAGTTCGAAAATGGCAAAACAACGCGGGAAATTCAAAAAAAATATTATCATAAATATATATCTGTAAATTGCGTAGTACCGGATCGAGTTATAAGCATTCCGAATACTTTCGTATTGTTCTAGTCTATCGGAATTGTTCTTGATTCTCTGATCCTTGCTCCCATTAAGAATATATCCGAACTTTGCTCGAAGAAATATTTGTGCCATGCCGGTTCATACACTTACATTTATCTGTACTGTATCGGTACTGTATCTAGCTAATGACTCCAACCACGGCAATAATGGCAGTGTTACCCGGGAGCTAACCGGGACATTGCCAGAATTCCTGGTTCGGGACCGGATAAAATATTAACAAACATTCTCGAGGTACATTATCAGAATGGCCAAACATTTGTTCCGAATTGGCAATCGATGGCAGCGAATACTCCAGGACCAAAATTCAATTCGATGAAATTGAGATTGGGATCCCAATGGGATGCGTCCTGTTTCTTTTCCATTTTTTTTCTGTTGGCCGCCACTCCGACGTTACACCTTTTGGGATCGTATACGAGACAATTTCATCCACCGAATATCGGCCAGGTGTTTTTTTTTGCCCAGATACTTTTGTACACCTTCGGCAGGTGTACTGCCAGTTTTCCGTTTAATGTTTGCTATACGAAACTATACAAAGTACCGGTAAGCTCACTACTTCCAGAGAATAGTTTACCTTTTGTGTAGTTTCGAGAGTCCTTAGTGGTCACATTTACTTGCTTCGGAGATTTGTTAAATTTTAATGGACAGTATCGTGTGCTCGGCAGAGCAGAAATTGAGATGGTCACGTTCGTACTTACTTTCCTTCTAAGAATGTATGCAACATGTTACAGGATATTTTCGAACTCTTAAGATCCATTAGGATCGACGAGTGGTTTAAACTTATTTTTTGGAATCAGACTTGTACAACTTAAGCATATGTGACATTGGAATTTCCCATGGGTCAAAACTTACTGTTTGTCTGATATCAGACAGAAATTGGGAGGACTACACTATGTCAATGAAAAAGGACACAAAGTTTTCTATGATAGACTGCAGTCTATCAGAGCAGTCTAGTAGGTTTTACAGTGATCTGAATAATAAATCGCATATAATTTAAGCTCTCCAGCTCAACGTCTTTCGTTAAAGCCAAATTCAATGAAGAAAGAACAAAGTCGTTGAATCATTGAACAAAATCACCTACTTCTTTTCATGATATAAGAACCGTACATAAATACTATGAATCTCATTTCATTAAAAACTGATACGCTGTTGATATATCAGAGATCTGTGCACATACTTTTGGAAAGTACCACCTACCAGTTTTGATGCACAGCTTCATTAAATTGATTAAAAAGTTATTAAAAGCAATGCATCTGCATGAACATAATCATAATATTTAAGAATATGTGTAATATACAGCGCAATGTTACGAATACTCTGTTTTCTACGGACTAATGTTTAATGTGGTGTAGGCTACATCACACTGCCTAGAATTGATGCAAATTTTAAAGATCGTCTTCGTCGGTGAATAAGAGTGACACGCAGAACCATTGACGAGGCATCACTTCCAACTGAGAAACTAGTGCCAAGGGTACCTTTTAACTTTATTATTTTAACATAAATAATCTTTTAATCTTAAAAAAAAAATTTTTACGTTTCATGACTAAACACCAAAAAAAGCAACAATTAAATTCAGTCCGTCTGTACGCCGTCCGTTGTACGTAAAATCGTTTGAAGGTGCCTAGTTCCCAAGCTTTTTGAGGTATGAGGCAATTTTTTGGTGGGTACACTGGGTGACTCTTTAACAGGCCACCTTTTGTTAGTAAGAGGAGGTGTGCGGCGTTTTTGGAACGTTAGGAACCGCTTTTGCTACAAGGCTGAAACTTGAAATTTAAAAAGATTTTTGAGAGTCGACCCGTTTGCAAAAAAAATTTCGGATATAGGTGGAGGGGTGTACCAGTGGGGAAACATATATTTTTACGAATTTTGTCATATCTCTTAGGTCTTCTGAAATATTGACTTAATTTTACTTATAAGGGATTTTCAAAAAAAGAAAGCGTTTTCAGGATTTTTTTAAATTCGACCCCTATGGCGGTGTATAGGGGCTGTACACATTTTCACGAATTAAGCCATATTTCTCAGGACTGATTAGATATCACAAAACTTTTTATTTCAACGGGGTTCTTATATAATCGCCTAAAGCTGTTTTCAGGGTTTTTTTCCGTTTTCGAGCCCAATTAGGGTATTAAAGGGTACACGTTTTCACGAATTCCGTCAAATCTCTTAGGACCGATAAGAGATAGACATAGAGAGTTGGTTCTTATTTCTTCGGTCTTTCTTTATAATTATTATTAACAGCGATTTTTGGATATTTGGATATTCTACCCCCAAGGGGGATGCAAATTAGCTTTTACTTAGACAAAGTTTCTATATAATCGGCAACAAACTGATTTTATGATTTTCTGATACCCCAAAAGGAGTGTAAAGGTGTTGATTTCCTACATAATCCTCTAAAAGTTAATTTTTATGATTTTTGGATATTCAACCCGAAGGGGACTTTTATATAAAATCGCCGTCTAAATCTCTGGAAAATCCTAGAAAATTATTTCACAATTTTTTGATATTCAACCCCAAGGGGAGTTATACGAATTCCATCACACACATCTTACTTCTGGCGGGATATAGAATAATTTTTTAATTTATCAGGTTTTCTACATAATCGCCTAAAAATTAATTTCAGGATTTGTGGCTATCCAGCCCCGAAGTGGGTGATATCTAATTATTTTTTTCTTTCTCAGGTATTCTACATAATCGCCTAAAAACTAATTTCAGTATTTGTGGATATCCAGCCTCAAAGCAGCTGATATTTAATAATTTTTTTCTTTCTCAGGTTGTCTACATAATCGCCTAAAAATTTATTTCAGGATTTGTGGATAACCAGCCCCAAAGTGGGTCATATCTAATTATTTTTTACTTTATCAGGTTTTCAACATAATCGCCTAAAAATTAATTTCAGGATTTTTGTATATCCAGCCCCAAAGTGGGTGATATCTTATTATTTTTTACTTTATCAGGTTTTCAACATAATCGCCTAAAAATTAATTTCAGGATTTTTGTATATCCAGCCCCAAAGTGGGTAATATCGAATTATTTTTTACTTTATCAGGTTTTCTACATAATCGCCTAAAAATTAATTTCAGGATTTGTGGATATCCAGCTCCGAAGTGGGTGATATCTAATTATTTTTTTCTTTCTCAGGGTTTCAGGATTTGTGGATAACCAGCCCCAAAGTGGGTGGTATCTAATTATTTTTTACTTTATCAGGTTTTCTACATAATCGCCTAAAAATTAATTTCAGGATTTGTTGATATCCAGCCCCGAAGTGGGTGATATCTAATTATTTTTTACTTTCTCGGGGTTTCAGGATTTGTGGATAACCAGCCCCAAAGTGGGTGGTATCTAATTGTTTTTTACTTTATCAGGTTTTTTACATAATCGCCTAAAAATTAATTTCAGTAATTGTGGATATCCAGCCCCAAAGTGGGTAATTTCGAATTTTTTTTTACTTTCTCAGGTTTTCTACATAATCGCCTAAAACTGAATTTCAGGCTTTGTGGCTATCCAGCCTCAAAGTGGGTGGAAGGGTGTTGCAAACGTTTTCACAATTTTCGGCATATGTCTTAGGTCTGATGAGATATCAAATTTGTGTTTACTTCTAGGCACTTTTTATATAACCGCCTACAAAATCAGTTCACAATTTTCAGATATTCAACCTCCATGTTGTGTAAAAGTATTGCACATATTTTTACGCAGTCAAACATATCTCTTAGATCTGACGAGATATCGATTTGTTTTTTACATCCTCGAACTTTCTATATAATTGCCTAAAAATTAATTTAAAGCCTAGGGGGTGTAAAACGGTTGTATATACGTTTTCACAATTTTCGCCATCGCTTAGGCCTAATGAGATATGAAATTGGTTATTGCTTCTGCGGGCATTTCATCTAATCGGCCAAAAACCAATTACACGATTTTTCGAAATTCAACCCCCAAAGGGGAGTAAAGGGTTTCCTTACGTTTTCACAAATTTTGCAAAATATCGAGTGTCTAATGAGATACCAAATTGATTTCATCACTTTTTATATAATCGCCTAAAAACTTATTTCACAATTTTTTTTTCAAATTCAAACCCCGAGGGATGTTTTACGAATTTCGCCATATCTCTTAGGTCTGATTAGGTGGCAAAGTGGTTCTTACTGCTATGGGCTTTGTGTATTCGCCTAAAAACTGATTTCAGTATTTTTTGATGTTCCCGGAGGAAGCGTAAAGGGACTATATAAGTTTTTACGTAGATAGAACGCAGGCCGTGGCCACAAACTAGAAATCAAAAATGTGATATTCGTGAATTATACTAAGACTTTACTTCGGATGGCCTAGTTCAATGCCTCGAAAATAAAATAGTGCGCAAAGAAATTACTTACACTATTTCAAATAAATTGTCAGTTTTTTCAATTAGGGCTCATTACCTGGATTTTATGAATGATTAAATGGTTAGATGCATAATCCAGACAATTTTGCTGAGAATGTTGTCGTCAAGGGGATCCCCTCATGTGTAGCACTGCTTTTTTTTCAAATCCACCACATACTTACCTTTAATAATTCACTTTCACCAGAGAGCTCTTATTTCGCGTTAAGGGATAAAAATAAAAGGATAAATGGTCTCTTCATTCTCGCCTTGATTGCCATCCCTTAATGGCGGTAGCTGGTAACATTTTATGGCGCCTCTTTGGTGGTATATTCTTAAAAAAAACATATCCTTGAATCCGGCATTCAACGCCCGCAAACATTTCGTATGTGCGAGATTAATAGCTTAATAAGTACTCTCAGTGCAAGTACATCCTTTTTAATTTCCGTTTCGATGAGATAATAAAATTTAAAGCCTTCGTTATTAGTCTGAAAAAAGAAACCAACTATTATTTTCGTGGATGTCCATCCGGGCTATTTCGAAATGGACATAATTCCGTCAGATCCTTTTCGTTTATTTTAGTGCCAAGGGTTTTTTTTTGCGGCCCCCGATATACACTCGCAAAACAGCTGAGCGAGAGTATTTTGTGCGATGTCCTGTTTTTCGCAATTCGTGCTACAGCCTCATGAATTATTATGCCATTAGAGAAACAGAACCCCCGAATAAAACAAGGGTACAAAAGACGAGAATTGAAAAAAGAATCCAGGATTCGTTTTGATGTTCAATGTGGCCAGGCTGGGAAAAAAAACCGAAGCTTTTCTTCATTTCGTCCTGTTTTCAAGGCACATGATGGCTAAAAACCAAATCTCGTTTGGAACTCTACCGAAAATTCACCTTTTTTCATCGGCATTTACCACAGCTACTTGTAATAGTGGTGAGTGGTGGACCGACCTTTAACCATTTCAGTTGCGGCCGTAGTGAATGAGCACAGGATGTTCAACTGGTTATCAATTAGACATCACGGCATTATTTGGGGGTTGATTCTTTTTCGGTGGAGGAACAAAAAAAGACCAACCCCTGGAAGAACATATGCTGCAGGATTTCAGGCCGCTGGATTAGAATTGAGGATTACGAAGGCTTTTGATTGATTTGAAATGAGGCCAAATCGTGATGATGGTCTGTGCTGTCAGCAGAAGTGTTTTTGATGGGATTGCTAATGAGTTTGCTGCTTATCGAGATGGTTTTTGTTTTCGACAATTCGGAAGCATAAGGATCAGTTGATTTTGGGAAGTTGGAAAATCGCTTTTCAAGGTGATAATAACTAAGTCGGCTTTGTTTTTTGTTACAGCTGGAATTTCTTAAGCTGCAGAGTACTTACGGCATTAAGAAAAAAACCACGCAGGTTCGAATGGTATCTTGAATTGTTCACGGGATATTCATTTTAATTGGAATGATAGCGTTACTATTTCAACGATTTGTTCAGGGTTTGGCTTAAGGTTTGTTTAGGTCAACATTTTCTACGAAGGGCTATAAGTCTTATACGAATGGCTATCAAATACCCAAATTATCCAACGAAAACGAACCACAAAGCCAAAAAAAATTTTACCAATACCGTGATTAAGCTGAGAAATTTAAATATTTTAGTATTTTCCTTATTGTCAACTTTAATATTGGAAACCTCTCGTAAGATCGGTTAAATTTCACAAAGCACTAAAAGAGTGTCTTAATTACAGAAAATGTCTGCCACTTCCTTCGATAAATGATCGTATCTGATTTAGCGGATTTTATACAACGTCTTAAATAATAGTATAAATTAAATATATTGTTACATGTACCCTGGCAACAACAACAAATCATTTATTTAGGATATCGAAGTCTCCAAAGAAAACTACATCCTTCCATACACAATAGCGGAGAAAACTCTTCTCCTTCTCGCATGTTCTTCACACTTCCCGAACATTCACACACAATCGAATTTTCCGGAAAACTTTCGTCTCAACACATGCAGTATATTAGTAAGGTAAGTGTACCTATATTGGGACAGTTAAAGACTTAATCCAACTTTTCTCAGTTTTGAAAAAAGTTAGACACACGATTTTTTTTTAAACATAGACCCTAACCTTGCTTGAAAATAATCACTGGTTATATTTGATCTAAAAAGTGTTTTTATCATTAAAAAAAACTGTTTATTTTACTTAGTCAGTGTACCTATATTGGGCCACCTTTTAGCATGGTGTGCCTTAATTGGGCCACCCTATATTGGGTGGCAACTAAGCAGGTAATATTCAAATTATTACCATTCCCACATCCAATTGTCATGGAGGATTACGTTAAAAGGGTTGACGAGTTTAAAAATTACTTTTAATACACTTAATTAAAGAAATAAAAAGAAATAAGTATATTAGTACATTTTTTAAACATAATTTTAGTTTTTAATTGTGTTTAAAGTGTATAATATATAGGTAGAAGTAGTAGGACTGGGTTATCGAACAATAGCAGTTAAGTATATCGATAGGTTTGGATTGATCTTGGCTTTCCATTGGAAGCACCAACAGGACTCATGGCCCGTGGCCTTAAGATTGGCCACCCGGCCCAACTTAGGCCCACTTGGCAAATTTGTGTCCCTAAGTTGAGCCACCCTCGTACTCATATGAAACTACGTTAAATTACAACTATGAGAGATTTCTGCCCTTTTATGAACAATATACTAATAGCACTATTCGTTAAAAACATTAAAAGAACACCAGCACTAAATATAATGTTTTAAAAAAAACTCATAAGTACCCTTAACAAAAGCAGTTAGACAGCACTTCAATTTCCAAAATATTCCACTTATCACTTCTCAAACACACAGTTCAAAGGAAACAAAATGATTAACAATGAGAGACGTTCGGATGAACTGTTGAAAGGTTTAGGCGTGATATGACGCCATTTCTTTAAAAGATTGGCAGAAAAACATGCCTGTTTTTCCATGCTTAAGTTGAGTGTCCCAACTTAGGTACATGGCCCAATATAGGTACACTTACATTAAGCGCCTCAGAACTTATACGCGAAATCGGTTTTCTACTATGAGAGCAAGCCGATGGAATCGGTTCCACCGTGAAAGTGTAGTGTAGTTAATATAAGATCGGAAAGCGTTGCCAAATTTGTGACAACTGAATGCGACTAGTCAAGGAAAATGTGTTCCTCAACCCTTTCGCACCCGGTTTTTTTCTAGCAGTTGAAACAATTTTTTTTTGGTTATTTGGTACATCAATAGACTATGTTCCAAATTTTATCTTCCTGGTACAATTGGTTCGGGAGATATTGTAAGCTAAAGTTTTTAAATCCCAACTCCACACTCCGGCTTAAAAATTTAAGCCCTTGTTGAATTTCCTAGTATTCCTTAAAACAACTACAAAGTTTCAACTTTCTGACATCAACCGTTCAGAAGATATGAATTTCAGAATGTTTCAATTCCAGCTTTTGAGGGTGTCGTACGCATTGTTTTTCCCCACTCCCACACCCTTCAACCCATATCGACCAGTTTTTGCAAATGGATCTACTGTTCCAGAATTTCCATGTTTGAATTTTCTGGAAGAAGATTTATCGGCAATTTAGAATAACAAGCAAAGACTTCCACAAAGCGTAGTCCTCCTTACTACTACCATCTCTACATAAGTTCCAAGTTTGAGCTTCCTAGCATAAGTGGTTCCTGACATTTAGAAACCAAAATTTTTTAGGCTAAAACCCTCTCTCCTTACACGTAGGGGTTCACCGAATGTTGCGTGTACGCATCATCTGGCGCGAAGTCCCTGCGAAGCTAGCTCGCAACAATATTAATTTCCCCCTTCATAACGCTAAGCGGTCAGCACTACGCTATTAATCTACTAAGGCATCACTTTTGTAATGATTGTATAAAAATGTCACTGAAGCTGGAAAGTCTTTCTTACGATAATTAAATTCGCGAAGGAGAACTAAAAGTGTCTTTTTTTTTAGGAAAAGATTCAACCATTTTTTGGGCCGTCGGGCCGGACTGTAACCAGGGATCTGTAGTAATCAAAAGTAAGCAAAACAATTTCAGTGAATACGAATTGCAAAACATTTGAAGTAGGTTTGCCTATAAAATTTACTTTTCTCATTCTATAACATGTACAACTAAATTTTGGATTGATAGAGGACAGGTGGGGATAAGTGCCACTTTGTAATGCAGCCTATTATCTTATATGGTTCTCCAGTATGGAACGACTGTGCAAACGTGCACAAGAAAAAGTTGCAGATAATACAAAACAAATGCCTTAAAATTATAACGGACAAACCATTCTTCTACTCGACTAAACGTCTTCACCAGGAGGCTGAAGTTTCAATGATCAATGTTATGGCTCTTAAAGCCCAATCTTTATTTTTGAGCAGGTGTCGATATGTCACAAATCCTCTGGTTACATCTATCCTATAAGTTTCTTCTGCAAATGTATTTTATTTGTTTTTATTTAGTTCTAAGGTACTATAAGTTAGGTTAATTAGGTTAATATGTATGTAAGGTTTTTTTTAGTTGATTCAATTTTTCCTAAAGCAAACAATATTTTCGTAACTTTACAAAGTTTCACATTATTTTCTTGTCTTGTACTAAACTCAGTATTGTAGTTGCAAAGGCACCAGCCTACTCTCTAAAAAAATTACGAACTGTGTCTATATATATTTAAGTATTATTGAAATAAATCAACTATGAACTATGAACTATTAAGTGCCACTTCATGCCCCTCTTTTGAATATCTCAAGGATCATTTGGGCTTATTGATATGATTCTTCTGGGCTAATAACCTGAATGGGTTAGGTTTTATTTACATTGATTGAATGACTATGATGTCTATGATTTTCTTAATAACTATTTGAAAAATATTGAATCCCACTTTATTCTACATATCACATTTTGTACATGGTTTCAAATATTTCTGACAATTCGAATTCAGGTGACTCAAAAAATTTTAAAAATAAACATGCAATATATTTATTTATAAAATTCTGTTTTCTGGAATAATTCCGCTGGTACAGGCTAGTGGAGAAAAAATGTTTCTACTACGAATACTTTTCAAGTTAAATTGCTTCAAATGTAGGAATTCAGAGCAATTTTGAACTCACGTCGTTTGAAGGGAGATACAGCTAAAGCTCAAGTCATACGCAACTACATTCCAATTTTTTTGGCCAATGAAAATGTTTTTTTTTAATTTAAATGTATGTTTTCTGCTAAAATGTTGTTAAAGAATAACTTAAAAAGTAGACATCATACAGATAAAATTAAAGGTAAGATTTGTGGTGAAAACACTGGCCTTATAGGAATTGAGAAGGAGCCCTTGAAAAAGTGTAACTTCCATGCCATATAAGGCTCACTCAATTCATTATGACATTATTATTCAAATTCAGCTCGACGGCCCGAAAAATGTTCAATTGTTTATTTTTTTTTGTTGAGACAATTATCTTTTTTTGGAGAATTTTATCGGCAAGACTTTCTTAATCTAGAATTACACTGTATGCCATGTTGTCAAATATTTAGCTAAAAAAAATTTACGAAAAGTTCTGACAAATTTTTTCCGTCAAAATAGACTTTGTGTAGAGCAAATAAAATAATAGAGTAAACAAACATTTTATGATTACACTATCTGACAGAATTTAGCCGGGAAAAATTCCAAACATTTAACAGCGTGGCATTCAGTGTAATACTATCTTCATGCAATTATTTCACAACTGAAGTTTTACTAGGTACAAAGTGAAGTGCAGTCAATTTTACCATATGAAGGGAGAAATTTAAATTATTTGTAGAAATCTATTTCCCTACGAAAATTTGTCGCAGTAGCACCCATTTTACACGAAGAGATGTCGGGTTGAAAGCAAGAGAGTTGGTAGTAATCATAGAGATATATGAACGGGAGATGACGAGCAGCGACTGTTTTGAAGCCGGACGATTCCTCGCAAAGGACTGGGAATAAACACTATGATACTATTAGCATCTTACTCTCATTTATGTTATACTCCGGTCTTGAACACAAAAAACGCCAAACATTTGGATACTAGGCTACTATTTGAATTTCACTGCACGTGGCAACAAACTCTCCATACAAAAACGTTCAATCTGGCTTCGAAATGCTTCAAAGTGCTTCATACAAAAACGGCGTCTTGTCGTCTCCAATATTTATATCTCTATGGTAGTGATCAAAACCACTCAACTCCCTCAACACAACAACCCGTTAGGGAAGTAATTTTCACTTTCCATACGATAATTTTTACCATTTCATGCCTCAAGAACAAATCCAGGTTAAATAAAGATATTCCTTCGAGTAGCTACCATACAAATATTAAAAAAAAAGTGGCACCTGCTTTCATTCGGCTGAGAATGCAGTGAGCTTCGAATCTCAAATTTTATGTGACCGTTCAGAATTAACATATTTGAAAAGGTTACTGTTTAGGGTTCCTGTATCGATACATCCAGTGTTACATCTGGATTTTGACGACGTCCCAAAAGGAAAATTAATCCCATGCTTTGTCCCGAAAAATACTAAAGGTGCACCCAGACTGTTGGCAAATTTTTTTCCAAAACTTTTGAAAATTGGGTGGATCTTGATTTTGTTTAAATATAATTTTTTTTTCAATTTTTAACTTCTGTATTAAAGAACCAGAATTCCTTTTGCGCTCTTAATCGATCGATTAAAATAAGTAATTTGCTACCTTGAAAGTATTTTTTATTTTAGAACTAGGCGATCACGAAAAATATGCTTGTCCGTCTAACCGCCGTCCGCGGTACGCAAACACGTTTAAGGGATCGAAGCTCTCAAACCATTTGATGGTTCTTAAGTTATATTTTTTTAAGCCTTGTATTGGATGGACCAATTTAAGTGGTTACTTTTTTGGGGGGTGGAGGTGTAAGTGGCAAGATGGAGGGATCACTTTAGACTATGTCTTAAGAACCACTTATCTTAGGAAGTTTAAACTTGAAATTTATATTGCTAGGATAATGGAGTATAATGGTAGTCAATGGTCTTGTATTTGAAAACTTCGAAAGCTGGATTCGAAACCCTTTTGAATCCATATCTCCTGAACAGTTTGTGCCAATAGGTTGAAACTTGATAGTTGATTGAATCCACACCAAGAGAGTGTATTAGATCCACAATTTTTATGGAAGCCGTGTGTAGAGGTTGGGGGTGAAAAACTGAAGATTTGAGATTAGAGTAGCTCTCCACTAACAAGTAAGTTTAGACTGTCTATCATCAGCGAATGTTCTATCCATAATCTCTGAACTCCGTCCCTCTTACCACTAGGTGCAAAAATATGTTTCAAATTTGAGATCTATGGAGTCTACCATGTGTGCTTGCTTCCATTCTCTTCTACCCTCATCCCTTTTAAAGCCACCTGCAAAATATATCCAAAGGTTATTGTCTATCTATGCGTAAATCCCAATGCCCTATTTCAAATAGGTTCTAAGATAAGAGACGTGATTGTCAAGATAAATTTCTGAAACATTTTTTTTTGGATAATGGCTATATTGTCAAAAGTTTCAAATTCCTAGCGTAACCGATTTCTTATGTATTAAAACCAAATTTTTTCGTCTAAAACCTTTTTCCAACTCCCCAACGCACCCTGACGTTTTAAAAAGTTTACAACTAATAGACGTATACTAATTCTATGAAGTTTCAAGATGGAGTTCTCGTACGGCGGACCGACGGACAATCATTTTTTTTTTTGCTTTTTTGGGGTCTACCCGTCAGACTCTCACCTTTAAAAAAGTTTACGCCTTATTGACGTGTACTAAGTCTTTGAAAGTTTCATGATGACATGTTTCAAGAGTTCTCTTACGTCATACGGCGGAGAGACGGACAATAGTGTATTTATTGCTATTTTTGGGTCTGCTTGTCCTAAAACGCAAAAATATAATTGTTGGTTAATATTTAGTCAATCTTAGTCCATACTTCATTATTAGAAAAATAAAGAAAATACTTCAATATTAAAAGGCATCCAATAAGCATGAACTATGCATCTGAAGGGATCGTATCGAAAGATAACACATAAACTGTACTCTTTCGTGAGCTATACGAAATCCTACCTCAAGGATTTGGGTGGATTTAACCCCTAAATACGAACTTCTACAAAAAACTACAGTATCTCTTATTTTGCGATAAGCTCAAACTCAATTCCAAATATATTAAGATCGAGTAGGTGCCCTGAGTTGCCTTTTTTGCAGTAAAAGTGTGTGGAGTCAGTGAGATGGACTATTTAGGCAGACCCTAAACATGAGCGTTGGAAGCGGGAATGAAGATGTAGCTATAAATTTCATACAATTTTAATTAGTCTAAGGGATATTCAGTGCGACCTACAAAAGTATCTTATACTTAATTTAATCTAAAAGTGTCTGTTGATCGTATCATTTCCTTAAGTAGCACTCTCAGTTTTAATTAAGGAATTCCTGTGCAAGTTTCAACAGCGCTATGTTTGCCTCATACATTTTACAGCACATAATCAAGAACTTCTTAGCCTAAGGAAAAATAACAAGAACTGCTTTGATTTGTTGAACGAACCTCAACTTCTCCAAACTGTCGAATATCCAAAAGCCGCAATCTGTAAACTGCTCAAGTTTCTTTTGAAGACCACTTAGCGTATCACTCGAAGACACAAAACTATTTTCCACAAAAACCCAGATATGCTCTTCACTAAGCGGGCTTCTATCTTTTGAAAATACCAAAAAAAAAACACAGATCTTCACTAATGGGTCACACCGGTCGGTTGTTACATAAAAAAAAATAGCTAAATACGATTTCACCCTCACGAAAGACCCGAAAAATCGCGCAATCACGCTAAGTCATGGCCTAGGAAACAACCTTGTTGATAAAGAATTTCTCTCGTACTAGGACAGTCCGAATACGTCGTCCTTTTTCTCCCGGATTGTACACACCGAAGAACTTTCTTACTTCTGGATGATTTTCTCAAAAAATTTTCTTGGCGAACACGATTTTAGTCCACCATCGCCGCCAAATGTTATCAGAAGAACTGACTCTTTCTACAGGCAGCAATTTCGAAATCTGCACTCGGATAAGAAAGCTACACGGTCCGGAGCTTTAGATACATTTTCCGAGAAAAGATGTTTTTGGACAGAGTTTTCCTTTAGCCTTTAAGGGTTCTAGTACTGCACTGGGAGCTTTAGGAGCGGTATGTTGTGCGCATGGTTGGTGAAACTATTGGGGAGCTCCTCTATCTGGTTGAGGAGCAATTTTGTAGTAGAATTTCGATAGATGTTTTACAGTCGTGGTTGCTTTATGGTGACAAGAAGAAACTCGCACTTAGATGGTTATATTATCCGTTTGCTCTGGGTTGGGCGATAGGCTAAAAGGTTATCCCCAGAAAAGAAACAAAGTTGAGAATATTCGAGAGAGGAACTCAGATCGGACTAAAGGACGACGTAAGGTACCGAATGTATTAGAGTCCCAAATGAATGGCAAAATATCATCCAAATATGAGCTGTCTCTATCTCTGTGTCTTTAACCCTCTTTCTCGCTCTCTTTTTCCCTCTCTTTCAAGCTCTCCCTCTCTTCATCTCTCTCCTTCTCACTATCCATCTCTCTGTCGCTTCCTCTCTACCTCATTTTCTTTCTCCTCTCTCCCTCTTTCGATAATCTGCTTACTCATGACAAATTGAACCCTTTGATAATCTTTCGAGAGTTGTGTGTTGTTCGAAAACGATCTTAGCCACCATGAAGATTGTCCGAACGCACAATAACTGGAAAATGCGTTGTAAGCGTTAAATCATGGTGGTATCCACCATAAAACCATTGTTCCTTCGAGGTTGATTAATTTTTTTGCATGAACTCTAGGATCCAGCGTGTGCTAACAGCCTTACTTCTTCGGAGAGCTACTTTTAGTAGATAGCGCCGAATCAGAAATTTTTCAGTTCAATCAAGTTGCCACACTAGTAGAGGACAGCCAGGCAAAAGATTCGGTAGTACATGCATAACCTTAAAGATGAAGGGAAGTGACTGAAAAAATTCAAACGCGAATGTTGTGGAACCATAGGTCTGCACTCTCAATATCAGTATCCTACTTCCAAAAGTTTAATTATTGCGTTGGTTTTTTATGCCGTCAGATAGAGTCTTGGCCTCTCTCAAGACAATTCTCTAATCGAAATTGAGACACAACATTCATCACTATGTCCGATCTGTGTCCGTTCTCTCAAAGCTTCGTAACTCTGATGAATTTTCCGGGGATAGGTTGTAAGCCTGTCGCCCAACCGACTATGAATGAAGGATTGCTTCGTAATCCAACGTTAATTAAGCAGCCGTGTTCAATTCAATGCGCTATAAAATGAGTCCACTGTATCCAAGGTGACGAACTTTGCTTCACCGGAGCACATGTACGTCCACGAAGTATCATTGCCAGTGTAAAGGTCATCACAAAACTTGTTCAAATTTTGGAAGCAGTAAAGTTTAGGTTAGGCACAAGAAAAAAAATTAACATTTCATTTATGCTGAAAAATAGTTTAATTTTTTTTTTAATTGACCATTTTTGTATTCGAAAATGATTCAGAAGTGAATCCACAAAGCGAAATCTTCAAAATCAAATTGACCTGCAACACAAAATTGACTCTCTAGCTGTACGTAAAGTACATACACTTGGTAATCTTTATTTTTATTAAAAAATCTGCCAATGGTCTGGGCGAAACTTTATTATTTTTCGGGTCAAATTTCGAGAGCGGTAAAAGTCGGAGCATATCATCAGTTGTTTCGAGATTATGACGTTTCTTCGAAAGTTAATTTTGTTCTTAAAATAAAAATATTTAAAATATAGATTTTTGGCCGATTAAACATTGAAAAAGCCTGTGTAGACTATTCGAATTTTGGTATATTATGTACACTAAAAGCCCATAGAAGTAAAAACGAATTTGTTGCCATATCAGACTTAAGAGATATGACGAATTGTTAAAACGTATATAAACCCATTACATCCACTTGAGGTTTGAGTTTCGAAAAAATTGTGAAATAGGTTTTTAGACGATTTCATAAGAAGCAACTTGATATCTCATGAGACACGAGGGATTTTGAAAAATTTGTGAAAACCCTTCAAACAACCTTGGTTTTTGAAATACGACAAATCGGGAAATTGGTTTCTAGGTCATTACATCAAATGGCGTAATAACTAATTTTATATCTCATCAGAACTAAGGGATGGCAAAATTAGTGAAAACATATGCAAACCCTGGAGGGTTGAATATCGAAAAATTTAGAAATGGGTTTGTAGGCGATTATATAAAAAGTCTGTGGAAGTGCAAAGCGATCTAATATCTCATCAAACCTAAGAAATATGTCGAAGCTTTGAAAACCATACAATCCCCTTACACCCCCTTAGGATTGAATATCTAAAAATACTGAAATTGACTTTTTGGCGCTTTTATAGGAAACCTAAGGAAGTAAAAATGAATTCGATATATTATCAGATCTAAGCAATATGTAGGAATCTGCGAAAACATATGCAACCTCCTTACACCCACTTGGGGGTTGAGTATCCAAAAATCCTGAAAGGAGTTAATAGATAAATATGATGACAGCACGAGAAAGTAAAAACCAATTCAATTACTTATTACTTCTAAAGGATATAACGGAATTCGTGAAAAACTATTCAACACTCTTATACCCTCTTAGGAGCTGAAAAAGAAAAAACTTAAAAACGAGGCTATTATTACGCAAGCCCGTGAAAGTAAAAAGATATCCGACATCTGATCAGACCTGGGGGATATGGCAGAATTCGTGAAAAAGTATACAACCCCTAAGGGGGTGTCGAATTTAAAAAAATCCTGAAAAAGCTTTCTAGGTATTTATATGAAGAAGCCGTAGAATAAAAATGAATTCAATATTTGGGAAGACCTAATAGATATGACGAAAATCGTGAAAATATATGCATTCCGTTTTCACTGATCAATTTTGTCACCCCCCCCTTTCGAACGCCAGTGGATATTTGTAATTTGTTTTTATCTAAATTGCTTTTTTAGTTAATTTACATATACATACCGAGTTTCAACTTTGTAGCATGAGAAAAGCATCCCCTGTACCACACTACCCCCATAAAAAATTATATTTTCCAATATGCTACTACTATAGCTCTATCCAAATACCAAGTTTCAGCCTTGTATAGGTTCTCGAGATATAAAAATTAGAACTTTTTCCTTTTCACCCTCCTCCACCCTCGCCCTCTACACCCTCACCCACAAATTTTTTTTTTTTTGCTCGGGTTCTATAAAGCCCCCTATAGACACGCTAGCATGTTGGGCGCAAACAAAGGTTTACGCGAGCCAATTCGCTCGTGTATGGCATTGTTGGCCGTTTGCGCAAACATGCTCGCCCAAAAATCCAAAATATTTTGATTTTGCAGCGCCAACATGCTGGTATTGATCGTACGTTCTGACCTCTGTGGTGATGTTTGCGCAAACTTCAGTGTTCAGTTGTTGAATTGCAGTCGTTGAAGGTAATAGTGCAGTCATTATTGAGGCTTTACTAATGAATTAAGGATATAATATAATATTATCCAATTCAATTAATATTTATTAGTTTTTTCTTCTTATGCCTACCATTTTCTAATTTATAATGTAAAGATCATGTAACTTAATTGTCGGGGCTTGTCCAAAACAACAACTCATCCGCGTTGTAATGCTTGGTATGGCGTTACATGTGCCTTGTTTCTTCTACAGCTTTCCGATAAAGATCTGTATATACGTACAAGATCGGGTTAGATTTTGTATTTTAAATTATTTTTTAAAATAAGAGATGATAGTATTATTTCACTGTAGTTTTTATGTGTGAGTTGGCGAAGATCTATTTTACATATTGGTTAGTTTCCTCTTTATAGAATATGAAAAACGTATTATGAAAATAAAATGCATTTAAGTAATAACTGAATATAGATAATGAAAAGGATTTGGGTAATAAAAAAAGGGGTACAAAAACCTTAAAAGGAGAGATATAAAAGGATTTTTGTCGCCCTTTATTTTCGTTTCCTCTTTTCTTTTTTTGCTCTACCATTATAGTATAACTAGAACGGCACAGGGACACGTTGTTTCCATGGTGGAATCCAATAAGCAACTGAAGCTCGCCAACATGCTCTCTGGTGTATGCGCTACACTTAATGTTTGAACAAACCTATGTTTGCGCCAACATGCTCGTGTGTCTATGGGAGGCTTTAGGCATACTTCTGGTAAAAATTTTAAACATCTACCTTACACTGTTCTTGAGATATGATACGTGATTTTTTAGAAAAATTCGTATCCCCTCAACTTTCATGATCCACCGTCCCCTTAAAAAATTTTACCTTCAGCAAACTTCATTTATTAACCTTTATACACGAACCGAATTTTATTTGTCTAGTGCAATTGGTTCGTGAGATATCGTAATCTAAAGTTTTTTACCCCCCACCCCCGTACGCTACTGCTCCCACTCAAAAATTTGTTTCCGATCTATTCTCCTAGTATACCTACAGATATTCGTTAGGTTTCAATTTTGTGACGTTAACGGCTTAGGAGATACGAATTATAGAATGTGTCGATCTCGGCTTTGTTGCGTTTCGGACGCATTATTTTTACCCCCACTCCCACACCCCTTCACCCATGTTGACAATTTTTATACAAATGGGTGAAATATCAAAGCTCTATATAAATTCCAAGTTTCAACCTCCTAGCGTAAGCGGTTGCTGAGATCTAGAAACCAAAATTTTCCGTCTAAAACGCATCAACCTCCTTTCCGCTTATACCCCCACCCGTCAGAATTCGGTCACTTCAAGGGGCCTACCCAGTTTTTTCATAAAAAAAATTTCAATTTAATATCTCAAAGCGTTTCGGAGCTACGAGCCTTCAAACAATTTTGCGTACGGCGGACAGACGGACTGACATTTTTTTTTGCTTTCATTTAATATCTCAAAGCCTTTGTACATATAGCGCACCCATACTATTATACAACTATGTACATAATCTATTATTTGTAATAAAGATCAGTCTTACTCGAACCGTGAACCACGTCCAGTCGATTACCACATAGTGTCAGAAGTGCTACCGCGCAAATAATGAAAAAAAAGTCCAGTCCATTACCACAGGAGCTACAAGCCTTCAAACGATTTTGCGTACGGCGCCGGCGGTCAGACGGACTGAATTTTTTTTTTGCTTTTTTCGTGTCTACTAGTCATGAAACGTGAAAAAAAATATTTTAGGGTAGCAGATTTTTTTTTAAAAAAAATTGATCATCGATTATTAGGAAATAATAAAATAAAAAGGATTCACATTGTAGCCACTAAAGCGAAGTACTCACTTTGTTGAACGTTAAAAAAATTATTTCCAAATCATATTAAAGACTCGTATATCAATGTGCAATACGTACAGCTATAAAATCAATTTTGAGTCCAAGCTGAATTCGAGTCCACGATTAAAAAACGATTCACCATATCGTCCTGTGCTCTAAACTAACTTTGGTGACCGTTAAGGGAATCTTTTCTAAATGATGTTAAGAATTCGCTATTGAATCTACATCATTTGCAACTAGAGAACCAATTTTGAATCTCTGGTAAATTCGATTTAGAATCCACTTATGATTCTTTATATTGATTACAAAATGATTCACCTTATACTTTAACATGATAGAAGCGAATATACGTGAGGACAAACAAAGTCACTTTCTTGAACGTTAAGCAAATTGTTTCAAAATCATCATCAAAACGAATGTATGTAAGGCTCTGTACTCACTTTACTGAAAGTGAAGCGAATCGTTTCCCAATCATACTTAATTTCTTTTAATGCATGTGCATCAATTAAAGCTAGTAAATCGACTTTGTCTCTCAAATGAATTCGATTTTGAGTCCACTTCTGAGCCTTAATTTCCGCTAAAAAAAATTCACTTTCTTTTGAGTCCACTTCTGAGTCTTTATTTCCGCTAAAAAATACTTCACCTTCTCGTCACTAAAGATTTTTGAGCGTTAAGTGAATCATTTCACAATCATGTTGATGACTTGTTGATGAATGCACTTTACTTACAGAAAGCTAATCGGTTTGAGTCTAAGGCCGGTTTACATGGTGGTTACAAACAATTTTTACTGAGATTGTGAGCAGCTAGCTTATCGAATTTAAATGGAGTAGAAGCAGAGATATCGTCACTATTTTTTGCTGGATATAATATCTGTTCGTTTCACTCCTGATCAGTTTTTCATTAGAGATTTTCCTTCTCCCTCACAATCGCAGTAAAAGTTGTTTGCCGTCACCATGTAAACCGGCCTTAACATGTAATCGAATTCAATTTCGAGTAGAAATTGATTCAGAAGAGGCTACAGCAAATTTTAGTCTAGTAAAAATTGTTCTCCGAAAATGATTCGAAAATGAATCAACAACGCGAATAAGTCGCGGCACAACGAAATATTACTTACCGCTTAATCGGTTTGTGTCACAAGTGAAGAGAGTTGCTAGCAATGTACACATCCTGCAGATGGATGGGTTTGGATAGAAGATAGCGATTTTGGTGGATGGCCGTGTGAGGTTACCACTATCAATTCTCTTTTTTAAGAATAAGAGAATACTTTTTAATCATGATAAAACTTATGACAAGCACATGGATCGTATCTTCCTGGTGCTTCCATAGTTTGACCATTTTTGAGCCATCAGAAATCTTGAGATTCTTGCTACTCTCCTGATACCCGTATCCTTCCTTCAATTCATAACAAAATGAATCTTTCGACCGTACGGAAAATCTACGGGCGGTAATCCTTTCATATCAAATACCATACAAAAGGCAAGCAATGTACTCTACACTTCATATCCTTCCATATCCCAGATCTTCACTTTAAATTGCCTTAGGATGTGTGTGCATTAAATATAAAAGGACGTGATAGAAGAAAATTAACTTACATCCAAGCACAAGGAAATAATACAGGAAAAAATTACGGCCAACTATCGGAACATCTTCGGAATTGAGAGTAAAGACGGACCGAAGACAAAAAGGACTCGTCCGACAGGAAAACTCTTTCAGGAAACAAGAAATGAAGTAACTGAGACGGAAACGGAAGTTGAAATTGCTGAAATGATAATGTCGAGAGAACTTTGTTAAAACGAATGAAATCCACAAAGGCAAGGACTTTTTACACAAACACACAAAAAAAAGAGGAAATATTGGACGATTTTTCTGTATAAAGAATGAAAGAATTCCTGCCGATTTACCAGGAATATTTCGGAGTGTATCTTTGCTACTAGGTACACCAGCTATTTCCTACTTTTCTCATCTACCAAGATTCCTAACTGCTTTATAATATTAGAATTATACAAAGCGGAGCTTCTAGGGAATTATGGAAAGTGCAAGGACATAGCTTTGGAAGATTTCAGAAACTGAATCCTGGTAGTCTGTACCCTCTGCACTTTTCACAGAAGTCGGGTTTTTTTCTGTAGCTTCTGTAAAGCCATTTTATACCGTCGTCATTCAGAAAGCCCGAGTAGAAATGATGCCTGAAAGGACTTTGTCGTTGCTTCTGAAGTAGTAGCAACAGCAGACAAGTAAGGAGCAAGGATTCGTATAAAACGCATTTACCATGTTTACGAAAAGCATTTCCATTTTACTGACTTTGTGGCGCAACCACTTGATGTTTTGACTGTTCCTGAATTCACTCACTCTATTACAGTGCACTGTATGCCATCGTTTGCATATCGTAGTCATGTCCTGTGCAGTATATGCCATAAAGGATGCGAATGTCGAGTAGGTACTAGTGCGGTTATGTCGAGGAGTTCTTATATCGTTTCGATTGAATTTCATAGTGTGCCAGCCATTCGAGAACCGAGTGCCGTTAATGATGACGATGTTCGCTGTATTCTGCATAAACGGAGTCGTTTTGAATCTAATCGAATCCCTTTTACTCCTTGAGGAAAACTTCAATGACGACATCAAGAAAATTGACTTTCTTGCAATGCAATGAATGGTGGGTGTATCGTCGTCGTCGGTACGTTTACATGTTTTGTTGTGTGCATTTGAATGGCATTTATCGGAAATCAATGATTCGGAAAAGTTGTAAAACACGTGTTCAATGAATTCGAAAAAGCGATTTCTCGCAATATTTTTCCAATTTTCTCAAACAGCACCCTTACACGAATTCAACACGTTCGGAAAATTATTTTCTTTCCCATTTCTGACTTTAAGGTTTCGAACAAAAAAGAAATTTATGCGGTAATTTAAGATGAGGATTTACGACTTGAATTGACTATCGTCTTCTCCCAGGGGTTGAAAGCTCTTGTAAAAAATATAAAAAAAAAACAATCTCACTTACACTGAACACAACTACGTACCACTTTAAACTAAGCCCGAAAAATTCAACCATCGTAAATCACTCGAAACCCAATCACCAAAACGACAAAATACTAAATATAAATCGAATTTTTTTTCCCCTGGACCGTAATAGCATCTCGTCAACGTTCATTAGTTGAAATTATTAACGTCGTGTGCAACCCTTTTTTGTCATGGAACCACCCTGTCGAAACTTCGTCCCATTCATAGAACTGAAGAACAACAGCTTTGCTTCTCATGAAATTACCACCCCCCCAAAAAAAAATGGGCTACCACAAATGCGGTAACCAAGGGATGAAAGTTCGTTGAAGATACAGTTGAGTTCCTCGGACCTCATGCCATAGTCATCAGTTAGTTCCTGGGTAGGTGAGGCGAGGCGATGAATTTCCCGTAAAGAATGGTCTGCACTCTTTAATTCAAAGATTCTGAAAAGATTCTAACCGCTTTGAAGGATTCTCCGTTCCGACTAAGACTATCATTTTTCGTTCAGAAAAACATGAAAAGGATACGTTGTGTGTATTCATCGTGTGCGAGGACGTAGAAATGCTGTACAAAATTTAGTTGGATACCCAGCTGAATACAATTCTGGATGTTGCGGTTGAAATTGCACTTCTCCTCGGCTGTTTACAGTCGAGTAGTACGACTAGATTTTAAAGAGCCAGTGTTAAGTTGGTTCAAGACTAATAGCAATTCTCGTTCACATCCAAGCACCCAAGACAGAAACAACCCCGGCAACGAAATGAATGAATGACTGACTTTACTTGGGGTATGTAATTACATTGGCAGTGGTATTTGCTTCATTACATGGTTCCTATATTTCGTCCTTTTTAAATTGAAATAAAAAAAACCCACCCGAAGGATATGCTGCTATCCTGGTTTCATAACTTCCGGAAAGTGTATATAAAATATAAGTGTAGAGTTTGTAATTAAAAGGAACGGCATTACGGAAGGAAGGAGCATTCAGGTCAAGGCTCAGGGCAAATAAAAACGAGATGAGCCTCAATTAAGAGAGGTAATAAGATAATAAGGTTGAAGGTTAAAAGAATCTGATTTTATAGTGCCAAGAGGATCTCCATATATTCAAGGTAATATTTTAATATTAAACTTCTAAGAATTATGTCATCCCCTATGTTTTGAACAACTTTGTCAATTTTCGGAAATTATACAGAAAGCCTGTTAAGAAAAAAAAATCAATTCTATGTCTCATCAGACCTAAGAGATATGTTGGAATTCGTAAATACGTATACATTAAATTTTTTTTCACCCTAGGGATTGAACAGCACAAAATTCTGAAATTGCTTTTTAGGCGATTATATATAAAGCCCCTATAAATAATATTGAATGCGATATCTCAATAGACCTAAAATATTTGTCGGAGTTCGTGAAAAAAAATCAACCTACACCCCTTTGGGGGTTGAATATCTAAAAGTGCTTATATCAGTTTTTAGGCGGCTATAAACAAAGCCCATGAAAGTAACAAATTCGATATCTTATTACACCTATGAAATATGTCGGAATTCGTGACAACGTACAAAACTACTTTAAATCACCTTGATGGTTGAATATCGTAAAATCTGGAAAACAGTTTCTACACGCTTACATAAAGAGTCCATAAAAGTACAATTAATTTAATACCTCAACAGACCTAAGAGATATGACAAAATTCGTGAAAATGTATAAAACCCCATTTCTCGCCAATGTAAATCACAATTTTTTCTCCCTTAAATTGCTTAGATATAAAAACTATCTCCTCCACTGTACACTCGCCGGTGTCTTGCTATCCTTTGAAAAAAATTCTTTCGAGATTGACTCTAGAGTGGATCTATGCAGACATCAACTCTTAGATTCCTATCCTTAGTGGTTCTCGAGAAATAAAAATCATAATTTTTTTCCTCCACCCTGAGGTCCTATACTTTCAGCTAGATATCTACCAGACATTGCCCCTGTGCAAATTTCAATACCATATCAGAAAAGATGACATATACAAATTTATTTTTTTTTAATTGTTATCGCTCCAGTTCCGTGCTTCACAGAATTCTTCAATTTGTAACGACTCGATTTATAGCCGGGGTAAAACTTAGCGGGTGCCAGGGCTCGTTACAAAATATTTGTTATTTGACTTCACTGTTTTATTAAATTTTGATGTTACTTCCTGACTTCCTTACTTCTATTTCTAATATTTAAATTTGATTTCAATTGGTTTTCTCCGTCGCCGCATTTTCGTTGTAGCTCGCCTCCGCTCGCTGTTATTCCGCTTTGCTAGCCTGACTCCGCTTGCCTTGCTCGATCCTTCTTCGCTTGTCATCTCTCCCTGTCTTCGTCTCCGCCTCTGCTCGTTGCGGTTTGGCGTAGTTCATCGTGGCTTATCGAAGCCCGTACTGGCTCGACACTCTGGCATTATTCTGCTCGCCTTACTCTTTCTTGTCTTCGTCTGCCTTGTCTTCGTCTCGGCGCGTTGCCTCTGCTCTGCTCGTCTTTGCTCTGCTCTGTCTTCGTCTCGGCGCGTTGCCTCTGCTCTGCTCGTCCTTGCTCTGCCCTGTCTTCGTAGGAATTGTCTTCGTCTGCCCTGTCTTCGTCTCTGCTCGTCGGTTGGCTCTGATTGTCGTTGCTTTGCTCGTCGTGGCTTGCTCGTCATGGCTTGCTCCGCTCGTTGTGGCTTGCTCTGCTCGTTGCAGCTCATGTTTGCCGTGGCTCGCTCTTCTCGTCGTGGCTTGCTTTGGTCGTCGTGGCTTGCTCCGCTCTGGTTGGCGCGTCGCAGCCCTGCTTGGCTAGTCGCTGCTTGGCTCGTCGCTGCTTGCCTTGCTCCGCTGATTGGCTTGCTCCGCTCTGCTTGGCTTGTCGCTGCTTGGCTTGCTCCGCTGTGCTTGGCTCGTCGCTGCTTGGCTTTGCTCCGCTGCTTGGCTTACTCCGCTCTGCTTGGCTCGTCGCTGCTTGGCTTACTCCGCTCTGCTTAGCTCGTCGCTGCTTGGCTTGCTCCGCTCTGCTTGTCGTGATGGCTACGTTTTGATTAGAAGCGGTGTCTTACTGACATGCAGTTCCAATTTACGTGAAGCGGATTCATAAAACCTCATACCTTCAAGTAAAGAGAAGACTGGTCAGTGGCGGGCAGTGAACCAGCTCTTTGAAGTTCCAATGAAAGTCGAGCTTAGCAATTCTCAAGTTTCTCAGGCGGATCAATAAAACCACAACCTTCGTGACAAAAGACTCACTGCCCACTGGGTGTGAGAGAGCACTTTATGGTTGTCCGCTTGTTCTTATATTCTGGCGACAACATTTAGAAAGCGCGAATTATACCATTACCGTTTGGAAATTTTTCGTCGTTTTATGATTCGTGGTCGGTGTCCGTATATACCCTCGGTGGCCTTTTATGGGATTTGCTGGCAAGTTTAATCAGCCGCGCAACGCCGCCTGTGCTTTTTTTTGTGGCTCTCGCTGGCGTACAGGCTTTTCGCTCTGGCACCTTTATTCTTACTTTTCTTCTAGGTTTTATTAATCCATGTTCTATGTTCTATGTTTCTATGTTCTATGTTTCTATGTTATTCGTTTTTAATTCATTTTAGTCTTAATTCTATTTTTATTCCATGTTCTGTGTCTAGTTTTTTTTGTGACCGGAAATTTGTATGCAAATTTGCGTCCTCACAAATTAGAAACCAAATTTCATCTTTCTGGTGTAATTGGTTCGGAATATATCGTATTCCAAAATTGTTTTTCAAACCTCACTCACACACACCACCACCCATTTTAATATTGTTTCTTCCCGTATAACACTTCGAAAACCATACAGAGTTCGAGCAGAATTCATCATCCGCTGAGTTCCGGAAACATACACACTCCTATCGAAACATTTTTGTTACTTATAAGTTCAATAAATAGTAATTCATTCGGGTCTCCGTGAGTATCTTTGTTCAGTCTCTCAATCCCGATACAATACTGCAATTCTGTTGCTTTTAAGTACTCGATCACAGTATTGCTTAGGAGTTCAGTATTTCCGTTATCTTTCAGGTACACCAGCCAAGTATTGGAACTAAAGTGAAAAAAACTGGAGCAGAACTGCAGTGTAAAAATTTAAATGAGAAAATAAACACAATTACAAAAAAAAGCAAAATTGATTGGTTATTAGTACAGAACTGAAACTCCTGTTTCTAAAATTCGTATTGGTCCAGTATTGACACAGAACTGAAAGTGTTGATAACTCTCTAAACGACAAATTCCGAAAATCACAGCTCTCTGCGAACAATACCGTCATTCAGAGTCCATGTTAAGTTCTTATTGTCAGTACTGATTTTCTGAACTATAACTGAGTGGAATTGGAGCATGATATGCTGGTTAAGTTTTGGTTTGCAGTACTGTATCTCAGTACCTGTTTATTTGGTATGGGTAGTATACGACCATTGAATGTTTTAAGTAATCAAAAAAAATTTAACCTTCTGGCATGCGCCGTTCAGGTGATATGGATTTGTTCCAGCTTTCGAGCGGCTCTGATATCGACCCCTTCTCGTATATTGACCACTTTTCCGAAAGGCTCCCCTGTCATACCTCTATACAAAATCCAAGTTTCAACTTTCTAGCGTCCTAAATTTAACTTCCATAATAGCATTAATTAACACGATTTTAAGGACTCAGTAATAAAAGCCACACGATTAGGAGTATGCAAATTTCTTTTTACTATTAATTAGGGAAAAATGATACAATTTCCATGAAAATATATTTTGTGATATTTAAGGGCGTGTTGAAATGAGTTTGTACGGTTACAAGATGAAAGAACGAAACAATATAAAGTCGGCCATTATTTTCCACATGCTGTCATACAATGAAGGTAGCGCTACCTGAAAATTTTCGTCGGAGCAATTATTATCATCATTCTTGGCACACACAAGATTCCCTTAATATCCTGTTACCATCAAACGATTTCCAGATTTTAACCATCAAATGGATCCCGTAAAAGACTTGAGTTCTTCCTCCAGGTAAATTCGTCCGACTAAGTTACTGAATAACAACAAAAATATCGAATCGTAGCGCGTACACTTTGAATGTCTAAAAATCATAAACAGCCGCCAAAGCAGTTAAAGGACTCCATTTTTCGTATTTGAAGTTCGTTGAGGCTGCCTCATACAGTGACTGGTTTCCTTTTATCTCTTCCCGTCGCTTTACCACGTTATTTTCTACACACTACCTTGCTCCTTGCGAAAAGCCTACATGCCGAATTCTACACGTATGTGCGGGACTGATGATTATATGAAGTCGGCTCCTTATCCAAGTCAAGTCCTTGCTGTTCTTCCTTGCTATCGTTATAAATTTTTTTTTTCCAGCACGAAATCAACAATTTGCTCCTTTCGCCCCGGTAAATCCTCAGACTGACTTTTGGCATGATGAAAAGGAAAAAATCGAAAACTGCCAAAAAGGATGTCGGAGAAAGATCATGAGGAGTTCTTTCATACGAGAGCAAACAGAATAACCTTGTTGTGTGCATGTGAAAATTCGATTCTTTGAAATTGCTACGTTCGGTATTTCGGTAAGGCTTTGATAGCTCCACAAGCTAAGGCTAGACGAGATGAAGGACGAACCTTGCGCTGGATCCCATCTCGTCTTTTATCGAATATATCAGCTATAATCGAAATCGAAAGCCACCGCCAAACAGCTACAACAGAAATCAAGTCTTGTGAATTCCAAAAATAAATAGACTGCCAGTCGCATGGTTCTGTATCCCGGGCGTAGATTTTATAATAAACCCTCAACATACTCACATATGAAGAGGAGCAACAAACATAGGGGAACTCCCGGATCTTTAGGTACGACTGAGATCCAGTGGGCTCAACGTCTTGAATAAAACCGATTTAAATTGAATTCTATCTGATGTTAATTTGCTTTTTAATTCAATGCCAAATCTTCGTTTTACAACAAGGCTTGAGGCTTCTACCCACTACCAAAAATTGCAGGAACTTGCCTTGTCTTCATCATTTCATAGTTCTAGCCTCTGACAAGGTCAAAATGGACAAAACAGTAAAAGAAAATATATAAAAGAAATAGATTCCTTGCGATGCAGAAAAATTTTGGGTGATGAAGGAAAGTGAAGGGAGGAGACCAACCAACAGCAACAAGTACCGAACCAGATATGATTTTAAAATTTTAACAGAAGTTACTCCCAATAGACCTCAAGTAAGGAAAAAAAGGAGGTGGGGCAAAGATCGTGGTCAGCAAAAATGGAGAAGACATATATTCACGAATTTCGTCATATATCTTAGGTCTTCTGAATTAATTTGCTTCTATGAGTTTTTATACTCTAGTTGAAATCATATAGAGTATTATAAGTTTAATCCAGCCCAAAAGTTTGTAACGCATAGAACCAAGCCTTGGACGAAAAAAAGTTATATATTTTTTTTTGTTTATTTGTGGCCAAAAACCTCAAATAGTATATAATAGTATTCGAAATTTTGTGACATTGAACCCGTAAGGGTTGCATTTTCACGAATTCCGCCATATCCATTAGTTCCAATCAGATATCGAATAACTTTATACCTCCACTAGCTTTTTACACATTCGCCTAAAACCCTCTTTCTGGATTTTTACTGTTTCAACCCCTAAAATGATATAAACACGTTTCCACGAATTCCTTCATATCTCTTAGGACTGATAAATATCGCATTAGGTTTTATTTCCTTGAGCTTTTTATATATTCACCCAAAATTAAATTTTAAGATTTTTGTAGATTCAACCCCAAAAGGATTGCACCCATTCTCATGAATTCCGACATATATCTTAGGTCTGATGTGTAAGAACGGAAATTCTGGGATAAATTTCCACCCAGACAAACTGCCGAAAAACAGAGGACCAGAGCACACTGAATTACAACTGAATTGAAACAATTTAGAATTAAATAAACAACAAGGGGCACATAGATCACATAGGACCACAGGAGAGCAAACACGGAACATGAATTACATAGAAACACAGAAGGAGCGAAAACTGAATACTGTGTTTCAAATCAAGTCAACCTATGTTTGGGCTGAGGCTTTGAAAGTCCGCCAAACTATAGAATCGAGGAGACTAAAGAACTAACGACCGTCACTGACCGTTACCATCTTACGAGAAGGCTGAGGCTTTGTAAGTCCGCTTCGAGTAATTTGGGACTGTAGTGAGAATGCTGAGTCGATGCTAAGGCTGAGGCTTTGTAAGTCCGCTTAGTATAGTCAAAGCCAATCACAGTCAAACACCCGGAGTCAAGGGTAGCCATCACGAGCAACCAGCCAGAAGACGTCCCTTATGACGAGAGGCAATGAACAATAGCAGGAACGAGCCAAGACGAGAGACAACGAGCCGAGACGAGCCAAGTAGCGACAAGCCCAGGAGCAGAGCCAAGCAGAGCAGCAACTAGCCCAGTAGAGCAGAGCATATCCAAGCAGAGCAGAGCAGAAACTAGCCCAGTAGAGCAGAGCATATCGAAGCAGAGCAGAGCAGAGCAGAAACTAGCCCAATAGAGCTAAGCAGAGCAGAAACTAGCCCAGGAAAGCAGAGCAGAGCAGAGACTAGCCCAGCAGAGTCAAGCAGAGCAGAGACTAGCCCAGCGGAACCAAGCAGAATCGCGGTGAGCAGAGAAAGCCAGAACGAGCAGAGCCCAGCAGCGACGAGCACAGAGCAAGCCACGACGAGCAGATCAAGCGGAACCGAGACAAGATAACGATCAGTGACAGGGTCAAGTAAGACAAGCAGAGTCGTGCCAGGAGTCGAGCAAAATCAGATACGACAAGCCATGACGAACTCCGCCAAACTACGACAACCAGACACAGCAGAGCCAAGACGATCAAAGCAGAATCCACACAGAGAGAAGATGACAGGGAAGGATGAAGACAGGGAAGGACGAAGACAGGGAAGGACAAAGACAGGGAGTGCCAAGGCCACACAGAGAGACGAAGACAGGGAAGGATGAAGACAGAGAAGAATGAAGACAGGGAAGGACGAAGACAGGGAGTGCCAAGGCTACACAGAGAGACGAAGACAGGGCGAGAGCAGAGCAGAGAGAGTCAAGGTAAAGCGAGCAGAATCGTACCCACAGAGCCACAAAGTCGAATCACGTTGAGGAGGACCAAGTCAAGGCGAGTACAGCAGACGAGCGGAGGCGAGCGAACGACGAGCAGAGACGGGATACGTGACGGACAGAGACTTAATACAGTGAGCTAAGACGAGCGCATAACGATGAACTGAGGCGAGCGAGCAGAGGCGAGGTACGTCAAGCGGAGGCGAGCAAAACCTGACATTGAAGACGATCTGAACGCTAAGAGATTATAACTTGAATTTGAATGTGTTTTAACCAAATATTATAATATAATAAAGTGAAGTCAAGAACAAATAAATGTGTGTAACGAATTCTGGCAACCGATGAAAATAACCCGGCTATAAAACGAGCCGTTACAGATGAGATATCGATTATTTTCACGAATTCCGACATTTCTCGTAGGTCTGATGAGACATCGGTTATTTTCACGAATTCCGACATATCTCGTAGGTCTGATGATGGTATCGATGTGATTTTCACTTCCTGGGTTTTATATATAATCGCGTCAAACCTTTTTTCGGATTTTTGGGTATTCAATCCTCAAGGTTGCACACATTTCCACAATTTTCACCATCCCATAGATCTGATGGGATAAAAAAAAATCCTTTTGCATGTAATCACCAAAAAACGATTTCGCAATTTTTTGGAATTCAACACCCAAGTGGGTGTGAAGGGCTTGTATACGTTTTCACAAATTTCGTCATATCTTTTAGGTCTGATGAGGTTGCAAATTAGTTTTTACTTCTAGAGGACTTTTATGTAATCGCCTAAAAAATAGTTTCAGGATTTTTTGGTATCAATCACAAGGGAGTGTAAAGGGGTTGAATACGTTTTCACAAAAATATTACGAAATTTGAGAAGTGTGCAAGGAATTTTTATATGTATTTTAAGCAAAAATCGATATTTTCGATATTACTTTATTATTTTAATAATAAAGTATTTTTATTTATATATGGGAATTATATATATTTATTTCCATGCTAAACCACTAATGAATTTTGAAAGTTGTATTTTACAGCAGCTCCTTACTCTAGTAATAAAATTAACTTCTAAAAAAAACTGGTTGTCTCGAAATAACCGATGTTACACCTTTCGACTTTGACCGCGTCCCGATGTATGACCCAATTACGTAATTCAGGTGTTAAGGGTGACAGTGGCGTAAGTATTTCTGTACTATCGCTTCCAGGGCTTTGTCCCAAATAATAGAAAAAGTTTCGCTCAGACTCTTGATAGACAAGTAGTTGTCTTTTTTTACCACTTTCTTCAGTATTACAAATGCTGGTAAAATTTATTTTAATTTGTTTATTGTTTGTTGTAAATGATAAGTTCATCTCTTTTTAGATGTAGTTCTGTCAGATGTGTCTATTTTTCTGGGAACGTTCCTAGCCGCTTTTCTATACCACAAACGTTACAAACTCTGAAATATCAACTTTTCAAAAGACCACTCAGCATTGACCACACTTCAAAATGAATTACCATCGCGGTAATCGAAACCTTACTCTCCTCCATATGACCATATGTACTAAACAAATTTGTAACATATCATCGAAGGCTCTCCTGTCCCTGACAAAAGTCCAATCATTAAATTACATTTTGGTCCTATCCATATCGCACTCTCAACACTTTCCTTAGATTGCTGATGCATCCCTTCCAGAACGATCTACAGACTTAACACAACAAAGTCACTCTTCTATACTTAATTGAAGTGATCAAATTTATGTTCACTACATAACTGCATTGCCAATTAATAGTGTGCCTTTAAATTTGAACACCACATAGTCCATGACCAAGAGTTTATCCTCAACATGCCGGAATATCAAATAACATAGAGCATATATACAAAACATATCCTTGTCATCAAATGCAGCATAAACAAGGCCTTGGCCACCTTCTTCCTCCTCAAGGCATTCCACTTCAGGAATATGTTGGATACGACGTAAGTTTGTGAAGTGTTCTCTAGTCGTAGGTAAGGACGGCATGCACATATCGCGGCATCTTGATGATAGGGAAAAAAATTGTTTTTTTAAAATAAATTTCCACATGCCACCTAGTACTTCTCGGCACTATCATTCCGGTTTGGAGAATATGTGGCTAGAAGAGTTATGGAGAAATGGTCAAACCCGGAAATCTTCCAGGCCTGAGTATCCATAAACAGATTGGGTTTTTCTGCTGTAGATATGCGACTAAGTCCGGTCAGCTCCTTCTGAATCCTTCACATATCCTTCTTGTGTTCCACACTATTCAGAACTTTTGCTGCAAAATAACCGACATTGGAACCGAATGATGGTTCGAATACTTATCGAGTTCAAATCGGGGGCATTAGAATCGATTTCAGGACAATATTTGCACTATTCAATGTCAATGCGAAGGTCCTATTCAACGTAGTCGTATTTTGCTCACAAGTGAGTTTTATGTATGCTCGATTTCATTTCAAACTCCTTGGCCGCACACTACATATGCACAGTGCGGTTGATATTTGTGCAATTTTCAGATTGTAGATCTAAACCGCACTTGATGCGAATTTTAAGTGACGAACTGAGTACGAAGGATATATCCTTCGTATGTGTTGAGCTTGAGATGTCAGATGTTCAGACGTACGTGCAGCATTGCATTCATTTTGGCTTTCGGATTGAATTTGAATGAAGTTTGTCTAGGAATAATAGAGCAAAGAGTAGAGATAATCTGTAATGGGAAATCCTTTTCAGGAATTCGAAATCATATGAGTATTTCTAAGAATTGGAAATGGAAAACTATCTCAAATCTTCGTATGGTTACCGTATAAATGTCATTGGAATATTAGTGCAATTCCTACGACTGAAAACCTGTAAGAGATGTTGTGCATTTGGACTACCGAATTAAGGGGAATACTCAACACTGTACAGTAACTTCTTGAGATGTGACCAAACGAACAATTTAATGACCAGCTGCAGCAGCTGTGAAAGAAATAGTGTTGTTGGAAGGATCCAATTTCAAAAACCTGAGCTCCACTGGATACGGTGAAGTCCGGGCTTTCAAAGCTTATTTTGGAAGCATTCTACATCTTTAACATGGAAATTCAGGCTCGGACTTAGACCACCTTCAATAAATTTTTTATAGTTTACAATCTAACGCTATTACTGCACTAGAGCCCCCTAGAAGAGTAATGAATTTATTTTAACTATAACAATATTAATTTATAACGCTTCACACCATAATTGTTCTTAAAAATATTAAATTACAACCTAATAATTGTATAAAACTAGAACGTACAAAACTGAAAAAATTAACGGGCAGCTAAATAGATAAAATTAAATAAAATTGGAAACTTAATAGCAAAAACCTATTTTAAATTAAATTTATTAATTAAATTATATAAATTAAAAAAAAAATTTAACACAATGAAAAATAAAATTAATTTAAATTATAAACATGAACAAAATCACCAAAAAACATCGTAATGAAGTAAAATTAAAAATTTATCTAAATAACGAATTAATTAAAACCTAAAAAAGTGCTTTTTAATTAAAATTAAGTGAAACTTGGTGAAAAAAATTTTAACCTAAAAACAAATGGAATTGAAACCAAATGAATATTGAAATTAATTAAAATTATTACAACCTAAGAACCAAATAAAAAAAATTCTACCCACTCTTACAAGAAAATATAACATAACAAAATCTAAAAAACAAAGTATGTACAAATAATTAAAATTATTATAATACATTAAAATGAAATAAAATTATAATATAACAAAAATTTATGTATGAACATTATTTAATTAAATATAATTAGAAGCTAAAACTTAAAAAAAATGTTTTTTGTAGCGCGATAGCCCAAATCAAACGTGAGCCTATTTGAGAATATTTTTTCATCAAATTTGGGATATCGCGGTTATCCCTTCGATCGATCAACAATTTTCTTCAAAGCCCCTTAACATAATTGTTTTGCTTTTTTTATTTTGTTGTTATTGTTGTTGTTGGCCTGTACATACGGAATGGGGAACAAAAGTATATGTATTTTTAGAAACCCTATTGTTGAAAATAATGAATAAACTGGGTACCTACAGGGATAAGTGCAAATTTTATAGTCCAGCAGCCCATATTGGGATTTGGTATATAGTTCGATTTTAGAGTAACAGTAAAAGAGTGCCTAATTTACGAGTAATAAAAAACTTACTTTACAAACTATAAAAGCCGCGGTATTGGCTTTTATAGTTTGTAATATTGTAATACAAGAATTGCTTTTACAAACATTATTCAACTACTTCTCTTGCTAATGTAAAGCTGGCAGCAATTCATTTTTGAAATATTCATAGAAAAATTTTACTTGTACTTGGTTCGTCCTCGTGATAATTAAAGTCTAGAAGAAATTATTTTCGCAAACAATATAACATTTTTTAGTCCGTCGAGCCACTTGTTACAGATACCGATAAAAGTCAGAATTGAACAATACACTTTAAGTGATCTTGATTTATAAATAATTGAGCCACATTTTATTGGGAAGTTATACTTATAATATTTTCAATTTTTCAGATTTTTTAATACAGAGAGTTCCTTGTTTCCCCCCTCCCCACCCCTGCAAAACCAAGGCATGAGTGTGAGTCTATACCACGATCAACCCTGAAATCTAAATAGACCTACATCAATAAAAGGGACCAATAAAATCAATAAAAATTACAAATATAATAAATAAACATTAGACCACCAAAACTGCATAAAACTTTCGCCTTTAAATGTGATTATCTAGAACCCTAAGTCCAAAGAAAAGATAAATTTACAACATTGAAGAAAACTTTAAAGAAAAATAGTTAAAATTTTAATTTAAAAAAAAAACTAAATAAAAATTGACCATTGAAATCACACTATTTTGTTTTTTACTTAAAATTCAAAACTAAATAAAACCAAAACAAGAAAAGAATTTTTAATAGGAACTTTAAACCGCTTTCATAATTTTTATCAAATAAAACCGAAAACGAAATGTATAAAATTAATTAAAAATATAATAAAAAAATCTGGCAACAGTCTGGGCGCAACTTTATTATTTTTTCGGTAGAAATTCGGAACGAGTTTAATTCTGAGATGCGGTGTAGGTTACTATGTGACTGAAAACCTAAAAAAAATTCGGGAAGCGGTTAGAATAGGGTCGCGCTAGAATACTTACGCCGCTGCTACATATAACATATGAATTACATAATTGGGTCATACTCCGGGATCTAGTCCTAGTCCTAGTATAATATCAGTTGTTACGCCATTAGAAGGTTTTTCGTGATTTGGTTTCGGGCCATTACATGAAATCGGAAATGCGTTTGAAGGCGATTATATAAAAAGTCTATGGAAGTGCAAACCAATCTAATATCTCATCAATCCTGAGAAATATGTCGAAAGCCTTACGTCCTATTGGAGTTGAATAACAAACATCCCGAAATCAACTTTTTGACGATTATGTAGGAAGTCTTTGGAAGTAAAAATGAATTCGATATCTCATTAGAACTAGAAATATGTAAGAATTTGTGAAAATATATGCAACCCCCTTGCACCCACTTTGAGGTTGAATATCCAAAAATCCTGAAATGAGTTTTTAGATATATAAAAAGAAAGCCAGAGGAAGTGAAAACCAATCCGATGTCTTATCACTCCTAAGAGATATGACGGAATTCGTGAAAACGTGTTCAACCCGTTTTTATACTCTTATGGGTTGAAAAAGGAAAATCCTTGAAAACAAGTTTTAGGTGATTATTAAATAAGCCCGTGGAAGCGAAAAGTTATTCGATATCTAATCAGACCTGAGGGATACGGCTGAATTCGTGAAAATGTATAACCCCCTTTACACCACCTTGGGGGTCCAATTTTAAAAAATCCTGAAAACACTTTCTAGGTATTTATTTGAAGAACCCGTTAAAAAAAATGAATTCAATATTTCGAAAGACCTAATCTATTATGACGAAAATCGTGAAAATATATGCATTCCATTTTCACTGATCATTTTTTTTTGCCCCACTTCCGAACGCCAATAGATATTTGAATTTTTGTTTAATCAAAATTACTTTTCTAGTTGACTTACATATACGTACCAAATTTCAACTTTCTAGCATAAGCCGTTCTATAGTTAGGAAAAACACCCCCCACCCCCGTACCATACCACCCCTATAAAAAATTATATTTTTCCAACATGCTACTACCATAGTTCTATCTAAATACTAAGTTTCAGCTTTATATTGTTATAGGTTCTCGATATATAAAAATCGGAACTTGTTCCTTTTCACCCTCCCCCAGCCTCACCCGCTACACCCTCGCCTTTAAAAAGTTTTTTCTGCCGGGGGTCTATTAGGCCTACTTCTGGTAAAAATTTTAAGCATCTATCTTACATTGTTCTTGAGATATAAGACGTGATTTTTTTAAAAAATGCTTACCCTCTCCACTTCCATGCTCCACCGCCCCCTTAAAAAATTTTACTTTCAGCAAACCTTATTTGTCAACATTTATACAGAAACCAAATTTTATTTCTCTAGTGCACTTGGTTCGTGAGATATTGTAATCTAAAGTTTTTCAACCCCCACCCCCGTACGTCACTTCCCCCTTTCAAAAATTTGTTTCGAATCTATTCTCCTAGTATACCCACAGATGTTCATTAAGTTTTTAATTTCGTGACATTAATGGATTAGAAGATCTGGATCTTAGAATGTCTCGATCTCGGCTTTCGAGCGTTTCAGACGCATTATTATTCCCCCCACTCCGCTTTACCTATATTATCATTTTTTTTTGCAAATGGGTCTACTACTGATGTTCTATATAAATTCCAAGTTTCAGCCTCCTAGCCTAAGCGGTTACTGAGATCTAGAAACCAAATTTTTTTGTCTAAAACGCTTCCCCCACCTCCCCCCTCACACCCCCACCACTCAAAAGGTGGCTACTTGAAGGGGTCTGCTCGGTCTACCAAGAAAAAAAAATTCAGCTTAATAGCTCAAAGAGATTGAGAGCTATAAGCTTTCAAACGTTTTGCGTACGGCGGACGGCGGATGGCGGACGGCGTACGGCGCACAGACGTTTCAGTCCGTGTTTGTTTTTTTGGTATCTATTAGTCATGAAACGTGGAAAAAAAAATTTTCAGGGTAGCAAATTTTTTTTTTTAAAAATCGATAACAATACTTTATTATTAATATAATAAAGAAAAAAAAATGGATTTAAAAAATAATAATTATTCTTTCGAAACGATATTACTAATCAATATATATTAATTTGAATGGCGTGTATATCAAGTTAAAAGATAATCAAAATTATAACCTAAAAACTGAAGAAAACTTTAAATTAAAAAAAAAACATGAGAAAAAGAAAAAGGAAATTAAATTTAAAAGATGATTTAAAGGTTAAAAAATTAAAGTAAATTATTACTTCAAAACTTAATTGAAATTTGTTTAATACATCTTTAGTTTTTTTCTCCAAAAATGCATGAATTTTTAGGTGGAATCAGTGAGACTAGTGGTACATAAAAGGGCTTATTAATTTCAACTTTAGTGAAAATTGAATAGTTATTTAAAAAAAAAAGTTTTCAAGATATTCTACATAGTTCCATTAAAAATTTGGATAGTAAAAACTAAACCATCACGTCCGTTCCCCACGGCATCAAAACAGTTACAACCGCATTCAAAAAATAGCAATCTTTTTTAGGGTCATACTTTGAATACCATCTTATATATGTTTCAAATTTCAACTTTTTAACTTAAGCTATTTACAACTTATTGAAATCAGACAGTACAGTTTTTAGTTTCTGAGTTCTCAAGACACTTCTTTGTGCCATAAACTCTTTCAAATTACTGAATTTTGAAATCCAGCCCGGTACTAATGAGGTATTACTATAGTTTACTTCGTCTATGTGCACGTCTATCAAGAGCGCCCTTAGAATGTAGCAAAAGGGGACACTAAACCTCATCTGAATTTTACCAAATGGAAGAATGGTTTTATAATCGAAAGAATATAATTTTCTGGCCAATTGTTACTCAACTATTTATTTTTTTATTCCATTCCTATTTGTTGCAATATTTTTACTCACTTCTTCTAAATTCTAGTGGTTTTATATTAGTATCAACAAAAATATCGCTCCCATTACAAAAACTGTACCAAGGGTTATAATTTTAGTACAGATACGAGTATATAATACTTTAAAAGAATGTGGATAAATTGCCCGTTTTATAAAAATTGTATTAAGTATTATAATATTAAGTAGTCTTACTTGGTATTTTATCCGAAAAAATTATAATTAAACGTATCCAATGCAAAAATTTAAAATATTTCGATATTTCAGCAACTCCCCTTTTTGCAGCTTTCAAATACTTTTCCACTACCACATCAGTATTCGTGTTATACTAGTTCTGAGTCTTAAAGTGCTGTCAAAAAAACGCAGTCACCCCATTTTTCTATAGAAGTTTGTATGGTAGCGACAGGAAAATTGTACCTTGATTTTACCGTTTTATTCGTTCTAATATTGTGTTCAATAAAACTATGTATTTCAAAGATTTTTGTATGAGAGCCTCCACTTAGATACACAAAAGTTTCACTAATTATTACAGCGACACCCCCCCCTCCCTCCTCCCACCCTGAATTTCATTTAAACTTAATCACAAAAAAGACAGCGAAAAGAAATACTACTATTTTAAGTACATTTGAATGGTAGTTACTCAAAGGATAACCTTAATTTTAACTGTTTTGTTTCTATATCAAATCTACAACTTAATGATGATTATATTGTGCAACTTTTTTTTCAATTCCTGACTATGGGTTATGTAAATTGTGTAATGTGCAACCACGTCTTTTACAGCGGTCTCAAAGGAGTTGATGATTTCCTTCACTAACGAATTTGTAATGCTATTCCATTTTTTTCCTTTAAAACATAGCGCTAAAATTTTATAGATGCAACAAAAAAAGGTTAGCTCTTTAGCAAAGGTTAAATATTGTTTTCTATTCGTCAAGAGTTCCCAAAACCTGAATCTCTCTTTATAAGTCATAGATTTACCCCCCCCCCCCCCCCCCCCCAACGACACAGGCATTTTTGTTGTACTAGTTCACTAAATGCTAAAGTAACTCATTCAAATAGTCAGCTTATTTATTCATAATTCAGACATCAAAGCCAAAGTGGAATTATAAAAATACAAATGTTCGTCGGATTTTGGAAATTTCAATTAAATTTGAATTATAAATTAAATTTAAATTTAACATCGAAAATCCCCTTGAAAAAATTAGTTCGTTATAATTCAAGCTGAAAAATAAATTGTCCACATTTATTTAATAAAGAACTTAAGTCTACTCCCTCCTTGACTTTGTGAGCTGTTTTAAAACAATTCAAGCTAAGCCAAGACACCGACCAAAATTAAATTGGGATAAGAACCTGACGTCGTAAACTCCTTTTACTAGACGTAGACGAAAGAAATTTTTCGTAGGCGTCCTAAGTATTTTAGACAGTGAACATTTTCTGAGGCTCAATTTCATATTTCTAAAGAAAATACGAAGACCACATATTCCCAAGTCACGAAAATTTCTGCGACTAGAAGTAAGCTGGAAAGCCTATCAGATTAAATAATTTCATTCAATTCAATCGAATTTTGATAGACATGAATTTTATTTATAACTTTTCCAACGCAAAACTTAATTCAACTTTTCAAAGAAAATCTCAAGATTGTTCTTTTTAATATTTTAATGGCAGCTTCCAAATCCCGCACTCTAGGTTTTCGTTTGTACTATTAAAACCCTATAATTTGAATAGACCATAAATGCTTACTAATGAGATAAGACAATTGAACAGTTTATCAGCCATTAAATATATGGAAAACCTTAAGAAACTCGAAATGATTAATTACGAACCGTCCAAAAATGATTAATTACTTCTTTCGGTTAATCCTTGAGTTTTTGTTATAGTTTAGTTATGGAGAAAGTCCAAAACTTGTCGACAATATGTGAAAGAAATGTTAAATTTAAGTTTAGTTATTTTTCGTCTTGTTCGGACGAAGAATAAGATCTGTTCTTGTGTGATGGAAGATAGGGATATCGTCAGAACTCCTTTGTAAGATCCTTCTTTTGAAGTGCAAGTTTGCATACATTCGATATTTTTCTCAAGACGTTCCACTCGAAGTATGTTCTGTGATATTTCACATTCGATTTTCTTCCAGCAAACTCAATTTCCTTGGTGGTTATTGTCATCCTGGAATTCACTTTGGTTATAGTTTCACGAAAATTTAAAGTTCATAGAAAAGAAGTGAACCAGATTTAAAACAGCCGTTTAATGGCACAAATTTGATACATTCAAAAACATAACTTGGGAAGTCCGCAGAATAGTTTCGAGAGAACGGAACGAGAACGACTTAGGGAAAAGCCTTGATTTCTATTTCTCACGTCCGGTTGATGCTAGAAAGTTGAAACTTGGATCTTGTAATATAGACGTTTAAGACGTACTAAAGTGAGTTGGGTTGCAAACAAAGTGAGATTTACAGGCAATGTATGACCTGTAAGTATCTTGGAAGAATTCGTGCTATGGTGGAATTAAATTGACGAGTTCTTCGGAGTAGTTTATGAAAGAACCAACTATTATCTGTCAATTTTTCTTCGGCAGTACAAAATCCGCTTCTCGAAAATGATACACTGTAGAACATCCTTTATCTAGGTACAACCAAAATTATCAATTGGTTCCATGTCGTGCCTGGAACCAATTAAAATTTTATTAAAAACTAATTTGTAAAGGTTCATAATGTTTCATTTAATACATTTTTTTAAAACTGAGTGATTCTATGTAATTGACGTACATTTCCTCGAAAAAGACAAAAAAAATATATCAGTAAAAATGCATACCAATTTATTACCTGTCTCCATCATTGCCGAAAGGTGATAAATGAATATTATGAATGAATATTTCCAAATTGATATGAAATAAATTGTCCTGTTCCGAAAATAGTTTTAAAATTTAATAGAGCATATGACACAGGGATATTATTTAATGGCATCGGTTTGTTGTGATGAATTGAGACGATGTTCCGTTTTTTTTTTTTGGTATTTTGAAAGTATAAAGTCACATTTCACATTTCATTCGATGTATGGCCTTTAATTTTATCGGCAATAATTTTTGGGAACGGTCAGATGAACACAGGGAATCTGTACAGCAAGGAATGTACAATTTTGTAATTCATAATTTTTGGCCATTTCGAATTTTAGTAATAGATAAAAATCTGCCAATAGACTGAGCGCAATACTTTATTATTTTTTTAGATAGAAGCGCGAAATTCATTTAATGCTGAGATGCGGTGCAGATTACTATGCGAATGACAACTTTAAAAATCTTTCCAAATAACAGCATTAAATGCGTTCTGGATCCCAACCGTCAACCCCGAAAATAACATAACGTAGATTTTTTATTTATTTTTCTTAGCCTTAATGAAAATTGTTGGGGATAAAATATCGACTTTGCCCTCGAGGGGTTTATTATCTAAAAATGCTGAAACCGAGTTTTATGCGAATCCCAAACTCATCAGACCTACAAGACGTACACAATCACAGTAAGTTTGAACTCACTTAGGGGTTGAACACCGCGAAATTTTGAAAATAATTTTAAGCCAATTATATTATAATGCCCATAGAAAAGTCATTCCGATATCTCATTAGACCTAAAGGATATGTCGGAATTCGTGAAAACTTACACAATCACCTTACACTATTTATTTACAATTTACAGCTTAAATTGGTTTTTACTTAAATTTCTAAGTAAAAGCGTTTTCCTAGAAAAGCAGTCCTGAAATATACGTCTTTTATTTTATCTTTTAAATCCTTTTTTATTTAATTTTTTTATATACTTTTACTTTATTATTTCAATAATACAGTATTGTTATCGATTTTTAAAAAAAAAAAATTTGCTACCCCCAAAATTTTTTTTTTTCACTTTTCATGACTAGTAGATACGAAAAAAGCAAAAAAAAATTTCAGTCCGTCTGTCCGCCGTACGCCGTACGCCGTACGTCGACCGCTGTATGCAAAATTGTTTGAAGGCTCGTAGCTCCTAAACCCTTTGAGCTATTATTATTTTACTATTTTTTGTGAATAGAATGGGTATGCCCCTTGAAGTGACCAAATTCTGAAGGGTTGGGGTGTGAGGGGAGAGGAGGGGGAAGTGTTTTAGACGGAAAATTTTGGTTTCTAGATCTCAGGAACCGCTTATGGCAGGAGGCTGAAATTTGGAATTTATATAAAGCTGCAGTAGTGGACCCATTTGCAAAAAATTTGCCGATATAGGTGAAGGGGTTTGGGAGTGGGGGGAAAAATAATGCGTCCGAAACGCAAAAAAGGTGAGATCGACACATTCTAAAATCCATATCTCCTAAACGGTTAATGTCACAAAATTGAAACTTAAGGAATATCTGTACATATACTAGGAGAATAGATCGGAAACAAAAATTTGAGTTGGGGCAGTGGCGTACGGCGGTGGGGGGTAAAAAACTTTAGATTACGATATCTCACGAACCGATTGCACTAGACAAATAAAATTTGGTTTGTGCATAAAGTTTGACAAATGAAGTTTGCTGAAAGTAAAATTTTTTAAGAGAGCGGTGGAGCATGAAAGTGGAGGGGATAAGAATTTTTCTGAAAAATTACGTCTCATATCTCAAGAATGGTGTAAGATGGATGCTTAAAATTTTTACCAGGAGTAGGACTAATAGACCTCTAACAGAAAACAAAATTTTGGAAGTGTGGGTGTAGAGGGTAAGTAATTTTTATATCTCGACAACCTATAACGATATAAAGCTGAAACTTGGTATTTAGATAGAGCTATACTAGTAGCATGTTGCAAAAATATAATTTTTTATAGGGGCAGTATGGTACGGAGGTGGGGGTGTTTTTCCTATCTATGGAACCGCTTATGCAACAAAGTTGAAACTCGGTATGTTTATACTAAAAAACTAATTTAGATAAAAATTTCAAATATTTATTGGCGTTCGGAGGGGGGGACAAAAAAAATTATCAGTGAAAATGGAATGCATATATTTTTACGGTTTTCGTCATATCTATTAGGTCTTCCCAAATATTGAATTCATTTTTATTGTACGGATTCTTTATATAAATACCTAAAAAGTGTTTTCAGGATTTTTTAAAATTCGACCCCTAAGGGGGTGCAAAGGGGGTTGTAAACTTTTTCACGAATTCTACTATATCCCCACGTCTTATCAGATATCGAATATCTTTTCACTTTCACGTGCTTGTGTAATAATCGTCTAAAACTTATTTTTAAGTTTTTTCCTTTTTCAGCTCCTAAGAGGGTATAAGCCTCAACCCACGTTTTCACGAATTCCGTCATTTCTTTTAGAAGTGATAAGAAATTGAATTGGTTTCTACTTTCTCGTGCTGTCTTCATATTTATTTATTAACTCCTTTCAGGATTTTTGGATATTCAACCCCCAAGTGGGTGTAAGGAGGTTGCATATCTGATGATATATCGACTTCATTTTTACTTCCTAAAGTTTCCTATATAAAAAAGCCAAAATGTCAATTTCAGTATTTTAGATATTCAATCCTAATGGGTGTAAGGGGGTTGTATACTTTTCAAAGCTTCGACATATTTCTTAGGTTCGATGAGATGCTTTTCACTTCCACAGACTTTTTATATAATCGCCTACAAACCCATTTCTCAATTTTTGGATATTCAACCCCCAAGGGTTTGTATATGTTTTCACAATTTTTGCCATCCCTTAGTTCTGATGAGATATAAAATTAATTAATGCAATTCACGATTTTTCGAATTTCAAAAACCAGAGTTTGCTTACGTTTTCACAAATTTTTCAGAATCCCTCGTGTCTCGTGAGATATCAAGTTTCTTCTTATGAAATCATCTCAAAACCCGTTTCACACTTTTTTCGAAATTCAAACCCCAAGTGGAAGTAATGGGTTTGTACATATACGTTTTAACAATTTGTCATATCTCTTAATTCTGATAAGGCAATAAATTCGTTTTTACTTCTATGGGCTTTTAGTGTACATAATATACCGAAATTCGAATAGTCTACACGGGCTTTTCCAATGTTTAATCGGCTAAAAATCGCTATTTTAAATATTTTTATTTTAAGAACAAAATTAATTTTCCAAGAAATCTAATAATCTCGAAACAACTCATGATACACTCCGACTTTGACTGCTCCCGAACTTTGACCCGAAAAATTATAAAGTTTCGCCCAGACCATTGGCAGATTTTTATTTTTCTTTTATTAATTAATTAAAAAAAAAAATCACTCTAAATTTGCATGCATTATTTAATATTTTGATCATTCGTATTTTCCTTGTAGTAACAATGTTTCGATACCTCAACAGACCTAAATTATATGTCGGAATTCGTGAAAATGTAGAAAACCTTTTCATATACAAATTTTTCGGTCCACCTCCGTACGTCAATGCAACTCTGTTTTAGCTGTAGTTTTAAAGAATTAATTATCAAAATTCATTTTTTTGCATTGACTCTCATAAAAAGTCTTTGAATTACATGGGTACACAATTTGAACAATTAGAAATTAACTTTTTAAGCTAGGATTCAAGATCTTGTGCACTATATTTTTCAAACAACTTGGAAGTACTAACATTAAGATCAAGGTATACTTAGTGTTCCTGCCATACAAATATTAAAAAATCTGCCAACAGTCTGGGCGTAACTTTATTATTTTATGGGTAGAAGTCCGAAACGTATTTAATGATGAGATGCGGTGTAGGTTACTATGCGACTGGCAACCTAAAAAATAACGTTCCAAATAGCCTCCTGGTTATAGTCTATTATCATAGTACTACATAAGTTCCAAGTTTCAGCCTCCTAGCATAAGTGGTTCCTGAGATCTAGAAACCAAAATTGTTCGTCTAAAACGCTCCCCTCTCCTCTCCCCTCATACCTCTACCCCTCCCAGTCGTAGGGGTTCACCCAATCTACCCACCATAAAAATTTCAATTTAATATCTCAACGGGTTTGGGAGCTACGCGGCTTCAAACGATTTTGCGTACGGCGTACGGCGTCTACGGCGGACAGACTGACTTTTTTTTTTTTTTGCTTTTTTGGGGTTTACTAGTCCTAAAACGTGAAAATACAAAATTTCAGGGTAGCAAATTTTTTTGAAATATCAGGTCGATCACAATACTTTATTATTAAAATATAATAAAGTAATAAAAAGGAGTGCTTTTGCAGAACTATGAACGGCAAGTACATAAGTGCTGTGGCTATATGATGTAAAAGTCTTCAAATCAAAGGTCGTCTTTTAACATTTGAATAAAATATTAGTCTTTAATTATTCGTCGGTTGTTCTACTACTGACAATCTCATTAAATTCGAAATTACCGATTAATTATCGAAAATCGTGATTAGTTTCGGACAATCCCCTAATATCGGTCAGTTGAATTTACAATGTCGACGGCCCTGGACATGTCGTTCTTCTTGAAAATTTTCAAATTATTTTGTTTCTTGAGAAGTATCCACCCGGATAAAATTTCCGTGAAACACCGAAGTTCAACGTACACAGTTTTTTTCCTGATTCACTTAGGCATTATTTTTGTTCTACTGGTGGTGCATTTCTTAAACAGACAACAATTTTTCTTGTACGTCGGAAGATTGTCGGTGGTTGTGCTCAAAACAATCGAAGTATCTGGACCGATTTTTGTTCATTTGGTTATTCTGCTCGAAAGTTACTTGAAAGACGAATTGAATTCTCGACTCTGGCGAATCGTGGAACAGCTTGACGAACAGCTTGAAAAGTATCATATCATTGCGCATAGTAGGGATATGATGAATAAATACTTCACAATTTTTATCGTATTGTCCTTACTGTGCCCCACAATCGAACTGATAATTATTCTGGGAATGGATAGCAAACTATCCAGCAGTTGGGGATTGAAATGGGCTACTCGGGCCCTTTCGATTCAGGCCATGCTCCAATGTATTTTATACTACGCTTTGTTTATAACATTTTCGTCGCATGTCCTGAAAAGTAGCCTTAACGAATTGACCGATATTGTTAAGTTTTCACAAAATGAATTCAAGTGGCACGAAAAGTTCTTTCGAAGTAGGTTCAAGAACGTGACAAAAGTACACCGTTTGATTTGGCACCTTCATAATACGACAACAAAAAGATTTCTATATTCGATTGAAGTGTTTTTTGTAGTTATTAAGATGTGCACGATTTCGGCATTTTATTGGTTTATATTGCGATTGTACTACCTTTCGCCATTTCACATTTCAACAATATGTAAGTAAGATTAAAAGGTATTTTTATAAAAACTTAAATTCATAATTTTTATAAATTCAGATGCAGGACTAACAGTTGTTTTGTATGGAATAATTTGTGGTACACTCATAGCCGTCTGCGAGGATTTTAAGCGAAAGGTTCTTAGTTGTAAATTTTTGAATTTTTTATTATTCAAATTATTTTTTTTTATCTAAATTCCAAAAAATGGTACTTCCAGCCAGGCTTCAGCTTTCTTTATCATTAAAAAAACCCTCTCATCAGTTTTCAAGATACAGAACTTAATTTAATTAATAAATTTTAATATATAAAAGCTTTTTATGTTCACCCAAGTGAGATATTGCATTATATTGTTTTAAATACATGGACAGTACGGTTCAAGTACAGAGATTTTAGTCCATCAAACTTTTATCATTGATTATCAATGACCCTGCCTTGGACTATCTTAATATGAATCGAATAGAATAAAAATATATTTTATTTATATAAAAATCTCCTCTCCAGATTTTTTTTTAACGAACTCGTTGAATTTAAGGCGCTTTTATTGCTCTTCGTGATTTAAAAGCTTGCCGTTTTCACCGAAGTGAGACATTCTTGTTTTCAATTGCGTTCAATACCTGAACACTGCGGTCAAAAATCACACAAAAAATCACAACTTTTGACGATCTTATGGTGCTTCAAAGATAAGATCAATAAAAACATTTTTTTTAGCCGTTAATGAATAATGATAGAAGTTACTACGCACCTAAGTGATAATTTTTTGCGAATGTTTATTAGAGTTTGTGGGCCTTACTGTCATACGTTACTGCAAAACTAAATTTCTTCCGAAGTATGTTTTAAATTTCATCGCAAAACACATATCGACACTTCATCGGTATTCCAGCGGAACTGTTCTCCCAGTAGTGAATCATGCATGGTAGAAACCTACTCGTACAGCAGAAGATTTCTAGTACTTATTAAATTCAGCTAAACAGAATTGTCAGTACTGAATGACTGACCACAGATACCGCGCTTCAGCATTACGAATTGCGTTTCTAGAATAAAAACAATTATATATACATCAATTTGCAATTAGTTTAATTTTCAAATTCACATTGACCTTCTTCTGCTCTTTCCTTCTCGCGAATAGCGTATCGGAACTCCACCAGTATTCTAGCGGAACTATTTTCTGAAACAAGCAGATCTCTATCGGGCTTATTCTAGTACTGACTAAATTCAGCTAAATACAATTTATTCAGTACCTCAAATAGGTACTGCTTCAGTATTAAAGATTAAGCAGTGTATGGATACCAACCGTTTTTTACATCAGTGGAAACAAATAAGGGGTTACTGCTTAAACGATATAACTAAGTTGATTTAAGGAATTCGCAAAAGTCAATGAGAAATAGGAAGTCATAGCCGTCAAGAATACCAAGTCTTGATGCATAATTAAAATAATTCCAATAATCAAGAAACGTAGATATTAAACATAACGCAGTCAAGATCGGCTGCAAGCCAATCGTATGATACTCTAGATGAAATACTGAACTCCGATTTATATTTTAGTTGGGAATATATCGCACTGTATGGCAGCACTGCCCGCTTGACTCGATCATTTTCGCTCTCTACCAACACGGTCGCGTATACACGCTGGCTGTCGCAGTCGACGTAATCAAAATTACTATCTCTTCGCTGAAAGCTTCACCTGCTTATATACTAGCCGGTTGCAGTCTAGGATGTACTTGAATGTTCGCTCAGTGTGGAATCTTCTCGAAAGCTTTAGAGCTTTCGATTTCGATCTTCGTTCAGTGGTGTGTGTAAACGGTACTGGAAGGCTTGAGAGCATTCCATTTGATCTTCAACGCTGTTCCAGTACGTTCGAGCGCATTCGATAAGAAGTGGGGTATAATCGTGTTGCTCCGCTCTCCTTATTTACTCTCAACTAGGCTTTTGATTGGGTTACTTTGCAGCTTAGGTATTCGGTTGTTGCTGTTTCCTATTCGTAATCGATCGAGTTGCGCGGTGGCCAGGCTTACACGTAACAATATGAAGGACTTATGGGATATTTTTCCTATTAATACTGTCAGCTGCGACTATTATAAAATCAACATATACAAAATTTCAAAGTCGGACTTTAAAGTGTTTAATATTGGTGAACACATGTTTTAAGGACTTTTCTATGACAGCTACCTGAAGGAATCGATGGATGGCGCTAATTAATGAACTCAGTTTTGCTTTTGATATCAAACTAATTCCTGTGAAATTTTAAATTCCTGCTTTTACTCTTACTAGAGTTATAGTGGATTCTGTAACTTGCATACATTTTTGAAGGCCTTTTTTGTAGGCAGCTACACGAAGGACTCATTTGATTTGAATCATATTCGGAACTTTTGATTCAAACATTGTATACTTTAAGTATGCAAAATTTCAAGTTCCTAACTTGAAGCATTCGAGCAATAATTCGTGTTTTAAGGACTCTTGTATGAGAGGTACCCGAAGGATTGAAAGGATATCGCCCATTAACGAACTTCGCGTTACTTTTTCTATTTTATAGGTGGTGACAAAATTTCAACTTCTTAGGCCAACGTGTTCTTGAGTTATCGTGCAAACTGACGGATGGGCGGACGGACGGACAGCAAACGGATTTGGGGGTTTTTGGCCACAACTGAAAACAAAATAATATATAACTTTTTTTCGTCCGAGTCTCGGTTCTATGCGTTACAAACTTTTCGGGGTGGATTAAACTTATAATACTCTATATGATTTCATCTAGAGTATAAAAAGCTTTAAATCTCGATATCAATTATCTACTTCAATACCTTATTTATAAATAAAATAATTACTATTATTAAGTCCAGTAACATTGTAACTTTATTGAACTCTTTTATTGCAAAGTCGAGGTCATAGTTTATGATTGATCTTTGGATGTGTAAAAATTTAGATAACAGGGTTTTTAGATTTTTTTGATTAAAGTTGTGCAACCGAACTATTTGAACAGTGTTTTAATAGGCACACAAAGAAGCACAAAAATAGTAATGTCAATAACAAAAAAGATCTACATCTACAGTTTTCGCATCGATAATATTCAGTACTGATACACTATCGCTGCAGTACTTATTTTCCGAAAAAAGTTGTAATCATTTCAACAGCTCTGAAGAGGTACTGAAAAACCGAATTATTTTGGATTAAATATCGTCATTATGGGGGGTTCTGAATACTGAGTACTGAGTATTGCTGAAAGTTAGATTCTTGGTTTTCATTTGGAACTGAAAACAGGAAATGTTTTCGAACTATGTTATCGGTACTAATGCAGTTTTAGTACAGTTTTTGCGCAATACAAATATGCCAAAAGAACTAAATAAAAAAAACTAGGTCAGGCCTAAGAATGACTTGCTTCAGTACTTATTATCAATACTATTTCGCAAAACCCTGAATTCAGTTTCACGGAATTCGTTCTGTTAATTTTCAGAATTGAACACAGTTTTACTGTGGATTTGTAATAAAAAAATTAGTACTAACAAATTTATTTCCTGGCATCAGCAGCGTATTCCCACTACCCAAAAATTTCAGAGACAAAGATAGACTTCAACTTTCTGTCATAATTGGCTCATAAAACTGTGTAGTCCCTCCTACCGTTTCCGTGTTTCCATGTGACCCACAGGATTTTGCTCTAGATCCAATATTTGTGCCAACATAAAAGGTGTGCGTCTGTAATTTTACCACCTACAGGAAATAACTAAAAATATGTTCTAAATTGATTACCTCATTCCCAAACACAGACCGGACGATACTCTCATCAATCCGAAAGTATTTACTTCACGAATCATTCACCAAGATATGAAAGTATCTTAAGGTAAACCTCAACTGTTTACATCTTCAAGAAAAGTTCAAAGCCCTATTCCTTGCACAATACTCGCTTTGTTGCTACTTTCGTTTCGGAAAATTGACCCGGAAAACCACGGAAAACAATAATGTCGCCGCATTTCAATTACCGGCAATGCTGCATTGGGTCCTGACCGGAGGGGCCATATGACCTTTTCAGTAAAAGCTATTAACCTAGTTATACTCCTTGCTAAGAATTGCTTTGTTGCTGGTACAGTAACGACTTCTTAAGTCAGCGAATACATGCAGCTGTCTTGGTTTGACTTTGACAAAGAAAAAAATAAGACCCTAGAACCTCATATTGTCGCAATATTAAGAATTAGAGCACTGGAAAAATTTCTGATGTGTAAATCACTCAAATGGCCAATGCAAAAAATTAAAAAGTTGGTGGTAGTCGTAGCTGTACCAGGGGGGATTTATTACAAAAACGAATTTGTGGTAGCCAAAATGGCACATGGCTAAAGGAAGTTATAAAGTTATAAACAGTTTGCTATCTACTTTATTACTCTTAAGTTTAATTTGCTCGCTTCCTAAAAACTTCGAGTTTTAAAAAATTATCAAATTTTTAAGATGCTCCTTTTCAAAACCTGACTTTTTTTTGAAATCTCGCGTTTTACTGTATTCTGCAAATATAGTGAAATTAAAAGTTAACCAAAACACTCTCTTTAATTAATATTTTTTAGAACCAAAACATTCTCCTTAATTAATATTGTTTTACACATTTTAGACCACTACACTTCATTAAAATCTGAACATAAAAAGTTAATGGTCCCACTTTTTATTAAATAGATTTTTAGGATTGATTTTTAAGGAATATTTTTGAAAGTACCTAATCAAACCTCTCTATTTTTAACTTAGATTTACACTATGTTAAAAAGATCAGGAATGTAAATGTAAATGTAAAAAATGTTACATCCGACGTATTACTTCTTATATACAGAAACATTACGTAATTCTTTACAACTTTATTTTAAAAGAAAAAACATTTTCTTTTTAAGGCAAAATCACTCGAAGACGAATTGCATAAAATTTCAGAATGGAAACGTGATCGTCTTACGATGTCGGCAATACGACGTTTTTCCGTTCAAATTCGATTTGCAAACGATATTTTCAATAACTTACGATACGATTACAGTATCATTCCTCAAGTATTTAGCTTCTTAATAATTTTGAAAATCAATATGCTTATTTTGTCTCTTTTTTTAGATGTTCTACAGTTTCACGATTTACACATTTCTATTAATTGTAGCGTTGTAATTTTTGATTAATTTTTAAAAATAAAGATTTTGTTTTTAAGAAATTGCCGATTTTATGTTTAAAAATATATTTTTTTTGTGATAATTTGAAGCTAAAATATTTCACGAATACATTTTGAGTTATCGTGAGCTCAGGCCGACAAATAGACGGACAACCTGCAAGCTGATTTAGGATTTTTGGCCATCGATAAACAAAAAATAATTAAAAAATTTTTTGTCAGAAAATATATACTTACTTTTTGTATTCTAAAAACCAGTTTATCAGATTGAAAGAACAATGCATGTAAAATTGAAAACTTTTATTCAAAAAAATCTTATTATTTTGAACATCATAATTTTTGATTTTTAAAATTTACAGTATTATTTTATTTTGTTTCTATAGTTTAAAGGAATGAACATTAACGAATGAAGAACTTGTAAAAATACTGTATTATTAGAAAATAATAAAGTAAAACAAAAACTTAATGTTTATTTCATTTTTGAGAAAATATTTTTATGTACACTCTAAGAAATATTGGAGTAAATTTACCATTATTATAGTTGGCAACTGTTTTCCATCGATAGTAATGGTAAAATTACATGATTGTGTAATTAGAGTGAAAATTACGCAAATAAGTTGTAATAATTACATAACATATGCGTAATCAATACACATCAGTGATATAATCATTTCACAATAGCTGCGTAATCAATAGACATAAGTGGCGTAACTATTACACGGAGAATGCAATTTTTACACACTTTTTGTGTCAAATTAGGTGAATATCCTCCATTTAATTTAGATTTATAATTATGAAGGTGATCTTACACGAGCAATTTTTCAAGCAATTGATTGCCCGACGACTATTGCCAAAACTAGTGGAGCGATTAATGGAGCAATACAGGGCAATATCATGCTAGTTGCGGCAATATTTCGACTATGTGGCAATGTTTTTACAGATTGTTGATATTTCTCGCCCTGTAGTTGCTGTATTTCCACTAACTTGGAAAATTCCGAGCAATTGTCTTCGTTCGGTGACTTAATTGTCCAGTTTTGTTTTGAGTTTTGCATTTATTTGTCAAGTTTCGTGTTATACTGGCTTGGAATGCAAATATTTCCAAGTTTTCTTTTAACTTTTAGATTTGTTTCTGAAGTTTGCTTTCGTGTTGTTCATAGACTGAATTGGTCGTGTAAGCCCTTATTGCCGAATAGGTAGATATGGGTCAGTATCGCTCACCACAATTCAGCAACGAGTTGATGAAAAGTTGATCCACATCGTCTGTTGCTATTGTTGCTGTGTGCTGCTTCATATTCGTGACGTTAAAATTGACGAATATTGCTGCAAATTAAGCAATTTTAATCGCTTGTGTAAGAGCACCTTAAGGTAATTCATAAATTAAAAACGCAATTTCACAATTCATGTACTGTTTTAAATTGAATTGAGTTTTCAATGATATTACGATCACTGATTCGTAAACCAATTTACAAATATTGGACAAAAAATTTGGCTGATCTAACAAACCTGACGACGTGAAGTAGAATGAAATGATGAAATGAATTTTCACGTACTTGCTTATTTTGCCGTAATATTACATAGTATTTAAAGTAAAATTACACTAAGCCTGAATTTACTTTATTAATGGTGTAATATAATCATGACTCCTAAATTTACTCTTTTTATAGAACTAAATAGATGTAATTGTCCACATTATTAGGTTAGGTTAGGTAAAGTGAGTGGCTACTTTAAGCGACCAAACACATCGCGACCGCCAATGGGTGCATTGTGATTCCACATGTACGGAAAGAAATACCAGTATGCCCAAGACCACATCTTAGGTAAACTATCCCGCCAGCCTGACAGACTGCAGGAGCTAGTCTAGCTTAGTTTCCACAATATTATGTAATATTACTTATTTGTGCGTTAAACTATTATACGTCAAGAATTAATTTACACTTATTTTTGCTTTAAATACAGAGTATTTTTTCAAATTGTTTTTGGAGTGCAAGACTTTTTTAACTAAAAACGAATATAGTAAAGATTTCAAGAAAGAGTCTAAAAAAGAAAAATAATTAGAGTCAATTTAGTAAAACAAAATAAAAAACCACCAAATAGTTAAACCATCGAAGAGTGGGCAACCGTAAAAACGTACACAATAATTTCACACCCCTTTAGGGGTGGAATATTGCAAGCCACTTAAATCAACTTTTAAGATAATATATAGAAAGTCCAATGAAGTAAAAGCGAATTCGATATCTCATTGGACCTAAAAGATTTGTCGGAATTCGTGAAAAGTTACACAACCACCATACAACCCCCAAGACAGTCAATCCTAAAAAAATGCTCAAATCGGTTTTTTGGCGATTATATTTAGAAGTAAAAGTGAATTCGATATCTCGTTAGACCTAAGAGATTCGGGAAAAGGTACACAACTATTTACTTGAATATCGAAAAAGATCGAACATCCGGTAGAAGTGGAATTCATTCGATATTTCCTCTATAGACCTAAGGAAAATGACGAAATTCGTGTAAGATTTTTCAACATCGTTTCATTAAAAGTTTTCTTTTTTCTTACCTTCGTTACCTTCGCCCATTCAAATATGAATTTTACTTCATTATATAGGGTCTTTCAGTAGGGACTCTCGAAATTTGTTAGGTTAGCCTAGTTTTAAGTAATTTAAAGGCACCAAGAAGGTTCTTGATGTACCAATTTCCCTTATCCAAATTAAAAAATATGCCAATGGTCTGGGCGAAACTTTATTATTTTTCGGGACAAAGTTCGGGAGCGGTCAAAGTCGGAGTATATCATCAGTTTATTGGATAGTTAATTTTGTTCTTAAAATAAAAATATTTAAAATAGAGATTTTTAGCCGATTAAACATTAAAAAGCCCGTGTAGACTATTCGAATTTCAGTAGGTGTGTACACTAAAAGCCCATAGAAGTAAAAACAAATTTGTTTCCTTATCAGACTTAAAAGATATGACGAATTGTTAAAACGTATACAAACCCATTATTTACACTTGGGGTTTGAATTTCGAAAAAATTGTGAAACAGGTTTTTAAACGATTTCAAGATAGAGATATAAAGTTGCTTCTTATAACTTGATATCTCCTGAGACACGAGGGATTTTGAAAAATTTGTGAAAACGTAAGCAAACCCTTTACACCCTCTTGGTTCTTGAAATTCGAAAAATCGTGAAATTGGATTTTAGGTCATTACATCAAATGCCGTAATAACCAATTTTATATCTCATCAGAACTAAGGGATGGCAAAAATTGTGAAAACATATGCAAACCCTTGGGGTTTGAATATCCAAAAATTGAGAAATGGGTTTGTAGGCGATTATATAGCAAGTCTGTGGCAGTGCAAAGCGATCTAATATCTCATCAAACCTAAGAAATATGTCGAAGCTTTGAAAAGCATACAATCACCTTACACCCCTTAGGATTGAATATCTAAAAATACTAAAATTGACTTTTTGGCGCTTATATAGGAAACCTTAGGAAGTAAAAATGAATTCGATATATCATCAGATATGCAACCTCCTTACACCCCCTTGGTGGTTGAATATCCAAAAATCTTGAAAGGAGTTCATAGATAAATATGAAGAGAACACGAGAAAGTAAAATCAATTCAATTTCTTATCACTTCTAAAATGAAATGACGGAATTCGTGAAAACGTGTTCAACCTATTTATACCCTCTTAGGGGCTGAAAAAGGAAAAAAACTTAAAAACGGTAAGAGGATTTGTGATATGATGTAATTTGCAAACGTTGTATTTGAACCTTTACACTAGCAGATTTAATCCAAGAGACGACAGAAATTCAGTTTTCCTTTTTTTTAATCGTAAATCGGGTCTGTTATGAACTAGAAAAATAACACAATTTGCGTTTGCCGAATGGCACAAAAAGCCTATAACGTAGGTGGACAAAAGAAAATGGTCACTGAAAATGGAGTCCATATACTTTCACGAATTTTGTCTAATCTCTTAGGTCTTCTGAAATATTGAATTAATTGCCATATTCCATAATTAGATGTTCATTAAGTTTTTATTTTCGGAAATTTTTGAAAAAATCTCACAAAAACACAGTTTTTTTTTGCTTTTTAACATCTTGGGTTCAACACATTATCACGACTTTCATTATATCTTTTAGGTCTGAAAAGATATTGAAATGGTTTTTACTTCGCCTGGCTTTTTATATAAACGCCTAAAAATCAGTTTCAGGATTTTTTGATATTTAGCCCCCAAGGTGATGTGAAGGAGATGCCTCTCCTTCACACCACCTTGGGAGTTAAATATCAAAAAATCCTGGAAATTTCGCCATATATCTAAGATCTTATGAGGTATCAAATTGGTCTTAACTTCTACGTGCTTTTCATGTAATCGACTAAAAATTACTTCACGATGTTTCAAAACTCAGCCCCCAAGGGAGTATAAAGGGATTGTATCCGTTTTTACAAATTTTGTCAAATCTCTGCTGAAGGTCTGCTAAAGTAGTAAATTGATTTTTATTTCTACGCACTTTTTCTGTAATCGCCTAAAAGCACCAGAGATGGAAAGGGTTTGCAGACGTTTTCACGAATTCCAGCATATCTCTTAGATCCGATGAGAAACTTGTTGACTCGAAACAACTCAACCGAAATTCTGAGTTGGCCAAATCGAATTTTCGTTTATTAGTATCGGGCAACTGAATTATTTGTCTAGCGAACCAGAATCTCTTAAAAATTTTGATTGCCACAAATGCGCGGGTTATTGGTAAACTCTAAAAAAATTGAGTTATTTGTGTTAAATCCTACACCGAATTTTTTTTTTGTTACCTTTTAGGAGGTAGAGATCTCTTCTAAGACACTATTTTCCTACTTTAAACATTATTTCTTATTTACTGACTTAATAAAACCATGGCTGTAGGTAGGAATTGAACCCGTGTTGAAGGTTTTTGGATTGGCGCGCGTAACCACTGCGCCACCGAAGACCATTAATTTTCATTTCACTATGTGCAACTTAACTTAGTGTGGATTAACTAAATTACCGCAACATACATTCGGTTGGTGGAACACACATTCAGTTACCGCATCAGAATGATGCCGAAAATCGTTTGTGATGAACAATATTCTATTGCAACAACCAATATTATATTTCGGCAATCAAAATTGAATTGCAAGACATTTTTCTCTTCGGTTCTTTCAACAGAATCGCGCAAACAACGTAAGTTGATTGTCTTGACAGAATGGTTCTATTGCACATATTACGTGTTTAACGAATATTATTTTTACAACCGAATATCTATTGCTCCAAACTAATTGTTATTTGCGTAAATGAACTTCGATTGCTGCAATGAAAATTTTATTTAAGCAATCTCTTGCCAACAAATTATTTCTCTCAGTATACACATGGTACATGCCTTGGTACTTTATTGCGCGTATTGGGCTGGAAGGTATTGTAGGAATGCTACATACCTGCAACATTTATGGCTTTTTTAACATTGTACTGCCAACATTTCCTCACCGGCTACGTTTTTATCTTTTTGGATAGCCATATAGGTACCATACGTTCCAGTTTTGCGACACCCGGTCTAAGTTTTCTTAAAGAAGCTGCCGAAAATAATGATCAAATCACGTCTATGTAAAGATTTCAACATTTTCAAACATCCCAGACAACTTTAAATATATTCCCGCATAAAAATGGCATTAATTAAAGTCCCTTAACCACTCAAATCTCAACCCTTTCGAGCACCACGACACACTGAAATTCACAATTTCTAAATGTTCGCCATACGAGTACATGTGCGTTGTGTAAATTACCAAGTCAATTGAGGGTGGCTTTCGGGGGCTGTGGTTATGCGAAACTCTTGAAAAATGATATGAGGCCATGTGGAGCAACCTCTTTGTATATTTTATAATTACAGCGGAGCGACTGACATACATTACAGCGGCAACGTGACGACTTGGAAAACAATTTCCATATGTTTTTTTTTTTTTGATCTGTGGGGACGTAGAAAGGAAAAGTAGTTAAATTTAGACACCATCCAACTGTCGAGATATCGCACAATCTCCAAGCCTCATTTCGGCAAGTTTTACGTGTTTTGATGCCGTTTGCCCAACCCCCCTTTCTGTGGGTTAGGGGATGGCGTTGAGATTAATAAGGGCGGACGCGGTTTGTGTAGCGTTTGCTGTACAAACTCATTCCGAATGCAAACAAATTTGGCCCTTTTATATGCGAGCTGAGGCGACCTTCCCGCTACTCTTCTATGGAAAATTAAATCATTGCTTTTGGGATTTGAAAATTTTATTTACCGGGCGCCGCGTTCTTCTCAACACACTCTTTAATATTCCGTGGAAAACAGTCCGTAGAGAGTTTTCTTTCTTTTCCTGTAAATTTTTTTTTTTATTATTTATTTATTTATGTGTGGTTCCTGTGACTTTTCCATTTTGAGTTTCCACACCTCAGTTTCTTACGGGAGCCAGGGCTGTGTAAACATACCGCCAGCCAAAAAAATATTTCAAAACGACAAGAAAAAAAAAAGGAAATCAAGGAAAACATTGCTGAAGGATTTCCAGCTTCATAACTCCGCATTAGACATACCTCAGTGCTGTGCTCCGAGGAAAAATCCTTTCAAGTTCGAAAGACGAAAAATAAGGGCGAAAAAATAAAAAGGAAATTCCTTCCAAATATTTTCTTTCTTTTTGTAGTCGACAAGTGAAGAAAGAAAAAAAAGGGGAAAATGAGATTATGATAGGGAAATGCTTAGAGTGGGGGCGGGTGATTGGGGGTGTCAGGGGCGGGGAAGGGCGCAGGACGAAGCATTCATTCTCGTAAAATATGAAAGTACTCAGCTTTTTTGTAAACATGAAGTGATAAATGGCGAAATGTCACTTGTAATACTTTTGAGTGAAATCGACTGTACATATGGTGGAAATTGAATTACGTCTACCCCAACGAGAAAAACAGGAGAGGAAAATTTCGTCGAAAATGGTAGCGAGGGTGTTATCAAGATAACGTACCGTCTTTATATTATAATGTGATAGGGAGTTTTAAATCTCTTTGATGGCAGTGAGTTGGAATACTTGCGATTGAGATTGTGAAAATATGTGGAATGTGTGTTGTAGGCGTTGAGGTAGCTATAGTTTTCATCAAGTATTTATTCATATAGGTACTGGAAGGTATTCGATTCTTGGAAGTCGGTAATTGAGTGGTAAGTAACTATTCAATGGCAATTTGATCAAAATAGGATGAAAGAAAGCCGATACGGATGAAAGCAAAAGGGGCCTTTCTCGCACCACTTAAAACTTACCCTAAATTTGCAAATTGTTTGATCAAATTTTAGATTTCTCGCTCTTTTCATACTTTAAACGACACTAATCTGTCCTCCTGTTATTAAAAGGTTCCTTTTTATAGCTATTCTTAAAGGGTGCACTGCAAATTACGCTTTACGAACAGAAGGACCGTTTTCGTACCACTCTCAAGATAAGGCTTGCCATTTATTTAATAACTTTAAAAACGTTAATTTGTAGTGTCATCTATTGGCGATCACTGGCTTCGTTGTGGCAGTACCATACGCGTCATAATTGAGCCGGTGATCGAGATTATTGGTTTGGACGTAGGTCATCTGATTTGTATTTGAAACCTGGGGGGTGTTTTTGTGACGGGGGAAAAACTGTCCAAAGAAAAAGAAGAGTATTTCAAACCATTTGAACGAAAAAAATTATTAACACCTACTAGTACACTGCCATACCTGATCCAATTTCTGACCTCCCATCCCTAAGCTGACTGGACTGTACACTACAGTGTATTAAAGGCTAACCTCCTAAGTCCTGTTCGGTATCCTTAAAAAAAACTACTAAGTGGCGAATAATTTTTAGTGAGTGTATTGGGGGAATCCTTTTATGGCGGGTGAGGGGGATGAGTGTTTTAACGGAAAAATGTTTGTTTCTATATCCCAGGAGTCGCGTATGCTAAGAAGTAAGAACGAGATCTTAGTAAAACTGGAGAGGGGAGGGGTTAAGGTGGTGGCGTATGCGGATGTCGTAGTTATTCTGTTATCAGCGATGTTTCCTTCAGTGATCAGTGAAATCATAGAAGACGCGCTGGATAAGGTAAACAGGTGGGCTGCAAGCTGCGGCCTGGGTGTAAATCCAGATAAAACTGAACTGATGCTCTTTACCACTAAAACCAAAATACCGCAAAATACCGGACTTCAATCTCCTCCGCCTAAACGGCCATCAACTACAATTATCATGTAGTCATCATGGGTCCGAGGCCACAGCAAGATAGAGGGTAACGAGCGGACAGACGAATTAGCTAGGCAAGGTTCTGCTCTTCAGGACTCTCTCGTGGTATCCGTTCTGGTCCCACTAGGGACTGTTAAGCGCCAAATATCCTCCCACTTTCGTCATATCAAAGAAGATATGGCCATCCTACTGCCAGAGCAGAACAGACGAACTCTTGAGCAGGAGCCGAGTTGATGTCTCTGGAGTCACGGCAGCACAGGCCACTGGCCAATCGGCGACACTCCCTTTAACGCCAATTGCCGCAGCTGTGGGGATGCAAATCAGAGGGAAACTGTTATCCACCATTTTTGCAAGTGTCCGTCCCTAGCTAGAGCTACACTTCGTTTCTTTGATAACCTGGTTGAAATTTCGAAAAATAAAATTAGATAGCTGATTGCCCTTTTAAACAGCTTGTAACGACTCGATTTATAGCCGGGGTAAAACTTAGCGGGTGCCAGGGCTCGTTACAAAAATATTTATTTAGTTGACTTCACTATTTCATTAATTCTTGATGTTACTTACTGATTTCATTACTTCTATTTCTAATATTTAAATTTGATTTAAATTGGTTTTCTCCGTCGCCGCATCTTCGTTGTAGCTCGTCTGCACTCGCCGTAATTCCGCTTTGCTAGCCTGACTCCGCTTGCCCCGCTCGACCCTTCTTCGCTCGTCATCTCTCCCTGTCTTCATTTCAGCCTCTGCTCGTTGCGGTTTGGCGTAGTTCATCGTATCATAGCCCGTACAGGCTCGACATTCTGGCACGATTCTGCTTGCCTTACTCTTCCTTGTCTTGGTCTGCCTTGTCTTCATCTCGGCGCGTTGCCCTTGCTCTGCTCGTCTCTGCTCTGCCCCGTCTTCGTCTCGGCACGTTGCCTCTGCTCTGCTCGTCCTTGCTCTGCCCTGTCTTCGTCTACCCTGTCTTCGTCTGTCCTGCCCTGTCTTCATCTCTGCTCGTAGCTTGGCTCTGATCGTCGTTGCTTTGCTCGGCGTGGTTCGCTCTGCTCGGTGTGGTTTGCTCGTCGTGGCTTGCTTGTGTGGCTTGCTTGCGTGGCTTGCTCTGCTCGTTACTGCTCGTCGTGGCTTGCTCTGCTCGATGCGGCTCACTCCGCTTGTCGTGGCTCATGTTTGCCGTAGCTCGTTCTTCTCGTCGTGGCCTGATTTGGTTGTCGTGGCTTGCTCCGCTCTGCTTGGCTTACTCCGCTCTGCTTGGCTCATCGTTGCTTGCGTCTGCTTGGCTCGTCGCTGTTTGGCTTCGCTCTGCTGCTTGGCTTGCTCCGCTCTGCTTGGCTCGTCTTTGCTTCCGAGGTGGCTACGCTTTAGTTAGAAGCGATGTTCTACTGACGTACAGTTCCAAGTTACGTGAATCGGATTCATAGAACCTCAGACCTTCAAGCAAAGTGGAGACTGGTCAGTGACGGCCAGTGACTCAGCTGTTCGACGTTCCAAGGAAAGTCGAGCTCAGCAATTCTTAAGTTTCTCAGGCAGATCAATAAAACCACAACCTTCGTCACAAAAGACTCGCTGCCCACTGGGTGTGGGAGGCCCTTTCTGGTGGTTCGCTTGTTCTAGAACATTCAACAACCGCGAATTATAACATTAGCGCTTAGAAATTTCTCGTCCTTTTATGATTCGTGGTCGGTGTCTGCACATGTCCGTATATACCCTCGGTGAACTTTGTATGGGATTTGCCAGCGGGTTTAACCGGCCACGCAACGCCGCCTGTGGTTTTGCTGTGGCTCCTGCTGACATACAGACTTTTTGCTGTGCTCCTGCACAATTATTCCTGCTTCCTTCTAGGTGTTGCTAATCCATATTCAATGTACCATGTTCTACGTTCTATGTTCGTTGTTTATATGTTCTATGTTTCAATGTTATTCGTTTTTAGTTCATTTTAGTCTTAATTCTATTTTTATTCCATGTTCTGTGTCTAGTTTTGTGAGCTGAAATTTGTATGCAAATTTGCGTACTCACAGGCGGATGGATATGATAATCCATTCCAGCCTTAGGTCTCTGTAAAACCCTTGTACCTACTTCTTCAGCCCTCTAAGACCAGGTTAAGCGAGCTATGGTTTCAAAACGGCACTTTCTGTGCTGATTGGGCCCTGTCTCTACAGACGGGCCACCACGTAAACCAACCAACCAACCATGCTAAGAAGTTCAAACTTAATACAGCAATTGAAAAAAAACTGTCAATAACAAAGTGAGGGTGGGGAGGCTAAAAAAATGCCTTTTAAAATCCAGATCTCATGATCGGCTTACATGACTTAGTTGAAACTTTCTGGTTGCTTGTACGTACTCGTACTAGGGTAATACTATCTTAAAGTCAATGGCGGTAATCCGGGAGTATCACTGGACGCGTGATATTTTCCAAATTATTCTTGTGCAAGTTCTCGCGGTTCGTGATTTCGTCCCGCTCCAAAAAAAAACCATTCACTCGACTTTAGCACCGTCGAACGAATTTTTCCTTCGAGTGATTACATCGTCAACAGGACGGAATAAACAGCCACGCAGGACGGAGTAACCAACGATGGTTGCGTTTATTCCCGATGCAAGTAAGTCCCACTTGGTAGTGTTTTGATTGTATTGTGCCTCGATTGTATGATTGGCGTTTCGTTGCGATGATGATTCTGGATTCTGCTACGGTGGGACACGCTTCTGACTGCGTATGCGCACGATGTTCATGTCTGCTGTCTAGCTTGGAGGTTTCTTTTCCGATAAATTCCTGATTCCTTAACTAATCCGAAACAATGGTAAGACTCATTTAATTAAAGTTGACTACACTCTAGTGCTATTCAAAATTTTAAACTTCTTCATCTTCCAGCGTTTCCCCTCCCCCCGCACTTCATGGTAACTCCCATTCAAAAGTCCTTAAAATAAGTGTTCACGAGTTTTGACGTTGGAATACTTCAAGCTACAAATTTGAAATTTTGAACAAATTCATCTTTCAATGGTTCCAGTTAAAGTGATAAATTTTCTAGGAATCGAGTGAGTCCTTTCAGGAGCCCCATCTGAAAGTTTTTGAAACTATTTCAAAATTTAATGAACAATTTACTCCATTATTTAATTACTTGGAGCTACTACTTGAAGCCTAGATCAGTAGCGCATAAAAAGGTAACTCACTTCATCAGTTTTTTTAGTTCTTAACACCAAGAACTTAATGATTGTTCCTGTCTTTTGAATATGAAATAATTTAAATTTTGATTCATAAGAAGGTAGGCCCTATAGACCCGTAATAAATTTTAGGGTAGAGTCAAAATATTCTCAGTCCTATATCTTGAGTACCACTAACAAGAGAAAGCTGAAACTAAGTATTTACATATGGTTGAATTAGATGCACTTTCTAAAAATGTAATTTTTGATGGGGTGCATAGTACGGGGTGAGTATTTTTTTTAGTTTAAAAAGAAAAGTAAGTTCAAGAAAAAAAATGGTCTGTGATAAAAATTGGTCGATGAAAATGGGTCCATATAATTTTATGCATTCTATCATCCCTCTTAGGTCTTCTGTGGTATCAAATTTATTTTACTTCTACTAGCTGATCAGATAAACGCCTAGAAACTTATTATTTGATATTCATCCCAACTTTTTTACGAATTCCGGCATATTTTTTTTAAGTGTTAGGCGATATCGAATTTGTTTCTACTTGCAAGTGCTTTGCATGTAAGCGTCCAAAAACCGGGTGGTGTAAATGGGTTGTGGACAATTTCACGAATTCTGATATATCTCTTAGGTGTGATGGGATATTCGACTTCCATTTGCTGTCTATATAATCGCCTAAAGACTAAGGCCCGTTCCTACGATGTTTAGTTAAGTTCTAACTGGAACTTTAACTGACAGATTTTCATACAAAACTTCCAGTTAAAGTTCCGGTTAGAGTTTAACTGAAGATCGTAAGAATGGCACTTAGTCGGGAAATTTTTATATATTCAACCCCTAAGGGTGGGTGAGAAGTTGTACACGTTTTCAAATTCGGACCCATATATTAGGTGTAAAGATATTGATTCTTACTTCCAAGCAATTTTTATGCATTCATCTGAAAATCGATTTAAGATTTTTCCAATATTTCACGCTTACGAGTAACTCTTTCGCGGAAAAATGTAAAGAGGTTGTTCACGAGTTCACAAATTCCTCCATGTCGTTTAGTCCTAACAAAAGTCTAATTGGTTCTTAGTTCCACGGTTTTTTTATATTATCGCCTAAAAATAAAATTCAAGATTTTTTTTATATTTAACACCTAAGGGTTTGCAAAGGATTTGAATACAATTTCACGATTTCCACCACATCTTTTAAATTTGATGAGGTATTGAACTGGTTTCTTGTTCCACAGGTTTGTCATATAATCGCCTAAAAAGCAAAGTCAGTATTTTTCAGTATTGTTTGTTTATCACGAATTTCGCCATATCTCTTAGGTGTGATTAGATATTGAACAGGTTTTTACTTCCAAGAACCTTTTATTTGTGTGCAAAACCACTGATAAAAATTGTTTTGAATTGCTATTTTAATAGTGTCAGTAGCGTTGTCATTTCTGAAAAATTAAAAAGTTCCACTTATGAGTGATCACAATTTTTTTATCTTAATATTTGCTCAAGAAAACCTTAATAAAGAGGAAACTTTTTTTAGGTATCAATGGGGACTGAAATATGGTCGAAATAATAGCAAAAATACATAATAAATTTTGCTCCAGTTCTAGAAGACACAGACAAATTTTCCAGCATATTGTTAAAATATCGTGAAAATGTTGCATAACTTTTGGAGGGTGAATAAACCAAAAAAAGAAAGGGAAACAATTTACGATACACAAGCGACTCTTAACAACTACTTTAACTTAGCAATTGTTAATAACACCACCGAATTTCCATTATTACAAAATTAACACGAACGCGCGAAATATTCGCTGGCACAGGACGCGATTTTCTTGCTTTCACGCGCTAAATAAAATACGAAAAGGACTCATAAATCTTGTTAAATATCCTTGTACTTTGTTTTGTTCTATGGTCTTTTTTTTCGTCCTCGTAAGATACCTGTCTTAAGGTGAAGAAGTACTTACAGGGGCACTTTTGTAAAACTTTATCAAATCCACACGCTGAATTTTTGTGTTCTCTAAAGGACCTCGAAGTGGCCTATATCCGTGGGATGTGTATGTATTTCGCTTCCCGAAAGCAAGATGAACACAAAAGTACAGGCAGCAATTCATACCAGAATTCCCGGAATCCTGGAATGGGGTAAATTCCGGAAGGACTTTTTCGCCCCGGACGACTATCACAGCCTTTTTCCACATTTTCACCACGTTTGGTGGTTCCTTCAGGCAACTGGAAATTGAATAAAATTAGGCGAAACGTAGAGATCACTCACGCTTGTTCTTTCGCGCCCCACTCATTTTCATCCCGGTGCTTCATCCCCCCCCGAAGCATTGGCGTTTTGTGTGGTTGCTTTTATAGCAACCCGGATACTGTTTAAATGTGCGACATTCGCCGGATCCACTAAGCAGTTTTTCTCTACGTTGTCCTGGACTCCAGGATATTTCGCTTTTATGATCCTGTCATGTAATTCACGCCCGAGGTTAGAGCATATGCATACGATGGATATCCTTTTAGAGTCGTCCATTACTAGTTTCAGTTTCATATAATGTAGACCCGGGTATATACCGCAGGCTATTGGATACTTACCCGTTACTATTATCCTCACTGTGTATGCGCTTAAAATATAACTGAAAGGATATCATAAATAAACATTATATGGTCGTTGCTTATGGCCAGCCATTTTTTAGCATTTGCAGAAAAATTCTGTGACGTATACGACTTTTATTCATAATATAAAATTGCGAGCGAGCGTGGCGAAAAATGGCGGATTTATTTATGTTCGCGTGTAGTGACACTTTACAGATGTTCTTTAAACGACTTTTGGCATACGTAGACGAGGTGTGTAAGCGCGGTTTTACATTTACTTAATGTCTGATGATGGATAAGGATTTCGGTATTTTTACCAGGTTGAAGAATATGTTTATATAAATGTTCATTTTTCGTTAGCGGAAGATTTATAGAAAGGAGAGGAATTCACTTTGCATGGACTTTAGGGAGTATGGGGCTAAAGAAATGGAAGTGAAGATCGGCAAGCTGAGGTGGGAGAGGCGGTCACTGCGGTAGTACTTCCATGGGTGTGATGACTAGTGAAAGTGTTGAGAATTTACATATTCAATGACTCTTATATTGGCTATAATTGTAGAGAATAAGTCGTATATGGGGTCGAAAACGAGTGAAAGTGCCTGAAACAAGTAATTAAAGCCCTACACTCTAACTAGCCTTTTGATACCCAAATTTCGACGTCTAAATCACTGCCTCTACTTTAAAGGCCTAGAAGCCTATAAGTCCTTTCTGTAGTGCATAGCTAGGTTCGCAGGTGAGTGAAAGTTTCTGAGAAATTAAAAGGGCCGTATGCTACCTCTTAGATTTTGATGCCCCTGTACCCTGTACCCAAAGAGGACCTACCTGGTTGTCCCTTGCTAGTTCAAAGAAGAGGTCGTCAAGTGGTGAAAGAATTGATCTTTGAATGGGATCTCCACTTAAATTTGCACTTAGACTGAATCCCTAATAATGATCAATCCCCTTTACACTTTCTGCTAAGCTTGGTTGGTTGGTTGGCTTAAGTGGCAGCTCTGTCCTCTAAACGGAGCTCAATTAGCTCAATGGCCGTTGTGAAACCTCAAACTCGTATTAAACGATGTTAGGGGTTGTTATGACCGGGGGATTTTAAAGGATGAGTGCGAGGAAAATTGATCTGTTATATCCATCCTGTACTGTCCAGGAAGAGTAATAACTCACCAATTTTCTTAACCAAAATCTCCCTCAGGTCCCCGTAGAAGGGTTTGCCTAGAGCTCGCTCTCGAGCTCTAGCCAAAGCCGGACATTTGCAAAGGAAATGAAGGAGCGGCTCTCGCTGATTTGTGTCCTGGCAGCTGCGGCAGTGTGCATTAAACGGAATGCCCAATTTGGCAGCATGATCCCCAATTGGTCAATGACCCGTACTAATCGCCGTGACTCTGGAGACGTCTGCCCGGGTCTTGTATAGAAGTTCGTCTGACTTGGCCCGGTTGTAAGATGGCCACATCTTCCTAGATATGGCGCAGGTGGTTAGGCTTCCTATCAGCCGCTGATTGGAAGTGGGAGAGTATGTCTCTCTTGACAACTCCTAAATGAATTTGGACTAGTTCTGCAAAACAGGGGGGAAGAGCGGAGCCCTTCCTGGCCAGTTCATCAACCCGCTCATTTCCCACTATGTCTCTATATCCCGGGCCGCTCCGCTAAACCGGCTAGTTTGCTACGGCATTGCTGTACCAGTTTAGAGGAGATGGTAGCCGAATCTAGTGTTTTGATTGCGGCTTGGCTATCGGTGAAAATAACGATATTGCGTTTTGGCGATAAGTCGTGTTTCAATGTCCGACAAGCCTCACGGATCCCCAGTATCTCCGCCTCGAAGACGCTAGCGTTGTCCGGTAGGCGGTAGGACTTAGCGACATTATGTGTATCAGAGAATATTCCTGCACCGACCCCGTAGTCCATTTTTGAACCGTCGGTCAATATTATCGTGTCTAAGTCTGTTTCCACCGCACCGTTCTTCCACTCCTCTCTAGTTGGGAAACCAACAGAGAAGCCTTTCGTGAAGATCAGTCTGGGGGTGATGTAGTCAGTCGGTGACGTAGCCAATTCCTTTGGTAACTGTCCCAGGATGTTGCTATGCCCGTACGGTTTCGCAGTTTAGCACCCAGATTCTTTGAGTCAGATGGCATTGTTTGATGCGGTGTTTTTTATATAAAGGTCGATTGGTAGGAGGTGGAGTGACACGAGCATCGGTCGGGCATGACCGCATAGCTGGGTTCCAGGGCACAGTGGTATTTTAGGAAACGAACTCGCGGATAATCTTGCTAAAAAAGGTGCAAACCATGGGCAAGAAACCGCGGTTTCGGTACCACCGTCTCTTAACGTCGTTCACAACTCCCTAGAGCAGAAGATGGTAAGCCTGTCCGAGGCCAGGTGGCAGGCTACATCAACCTCCAGAACCACGAAACAAATGTGTAAAAAAAATAAACTCCTGTTAGCACTACCAAGGGCGCTATGCGCAATTTTAGTCGGAATTATTACCGGCCATTGTTTGATTGGGGCGCATGCGTACAGAATGGGGCTAATTACTAATGATCTCTGCAGGAACTATAAACTACCCGGGGAACGGGAAACGCTAGAACACCTCCTGTGCAACTGCCCAGCTCTTACTAGGAGACGGGTGAAGGCTCTTGGTGCACCGACCTTCACAAATCTTAAAGAAGTCTCGTTTAACAGCATGCAGAGTCTGCTAAACTTTGCTATGGTAACAGGGACCTTTGAATTAAACGAGGAGCTCTCAGTACAGATCGAAACGCAAGCGCAACTATCATAGGTACATTGGGTCCCCTGTTTTTTAGTGGTATCACTATGGACCCTTGTGGGTCTATGTGAGGCTTTGGCCGCCACTGTAACCTAACCTGACCGCATAGCACCCGTGATGCCTATTGCCGCACTTCGTTGAACTCTACTGAGCTTACTTATGTTAGAATCCTTACTCCAAGCTGGCCACCAGACTAGCGACCCGTAGTTGAGAATTTGACGTATTACGGCAGTGTACAGCCACAAAACCATCCTAGGTTTGAGTCCCCACTTCTTGCCGAAAGTTCCTTTGCAGGCATAGAAGGCCAGACGGGCTTTCTCTACCCGGTTTTCTATGTTGAGTTTTCAGCTCAGCTTTGACTCGAGGATAACACCAAGACACTTTGCCCTGGAGGAGAGCTGAAGCGTTGGCCGTTGAGGCGGGGGAGGTTAAAGTCTGGTATCTTGGTTTTCCTGGTGAATAGCACCCACTCAGTTTTATCCGGATTTACACTGAGGCCATAGCCGGTAGCCCAAGTGCTTATCTTACCCAGAGCTCCATCCAAAATCTCACTGATCACGGAAGGGCTGAGACCAAAATCACCAGATCGTTCGCATACGCAATCGCTTTGATTCCCTCCCTGTCTAGTCTCACCAGGATTTTATTCATAACCAATAGCCGGAGTAGAGGTGAGATAACACGTCCCTGTGGTGTTCCTCTAAGCACGTGCTTGGTCAAGTTACTGTTTCCTAGCTTTGAATGGATAATTCTGGTTCGTAGCTTGGATATTATCCAATCGCTGAAGCTTTCGTCCACCCCCAGTTCGGTGTGGGATTCTTGGATAGCTTCAGTGTGGACGTTGTTGAAGGCCCCTTCTATGTCTAGAAAGGCTGCTGGTATTGCTTGTAATTTATTGTATGCTCAATCGTGCGCACGACTTTGTGGAGCGCCATCTCTGTGGATCTCCCCCTCAGGTAAGCATGCTGAGATTTGGATAGCGGTGACCTTTCCAGGGTCTGTCTTACATGAATATATATAATGTGCTCCAGTGTCTTCAGCACGAATGATGTTAGGCTAATGAGTCTGAAATCCTTCTCAAGTTCGTGACCTCTCTTGCCAACCTTAGAGATAAACACTGCCCGGACACCTCTCCAGGCATAGGGCACATAATTTAGTAGGATGCAACTTTTGAAGATCTCCACTATCCATGGAACTACCACATCTTGTAGTTTTTGCAGCATAATTTCCTTTAAAATGTTTTTGGCCAATACAAGGCGACTTCTTTAAAAATTCTTTCCTCGATTGAGCTAATAAGCTGCTCGTTTTCGAACAAAAATTCTAATTTTTTCGAGGCTCCTTCACTTTCCTCAAGCTGGATTGGCGTCTTGACTAAATTCACACCTTGCCTAGGATCGCCGTCCAATTTTCAAAGATTTTTTCTCCTATCCCGAACAGAGGGTATTTTATGAGGTTCCGTACATTCTAGTGATTTCCCTGTCCCCAAAGCATACTTCAGTTTACGTCCAGGTTTCAGTTGGTCATTTTTACGAGGTTCAATAGTTAGTCACAGGGTCCAAGTTTCAGTTCCCCACATTCGCACAATACTTCCGACGTCCTTTTCAGTTCAAAAGGTCCAGCCAGACGTTTAGACGTTTTTCAACACCTTCTCACTTATTGGTTTATTGCTCAAAGGATCAGTTTAAGGTTCTGCTCTTCTGTTCACCGGATGCTACAGATTTCGAGTCTCCGAGGTTTTACCAAAAGCTAGCCATATTCACACTGTTCAGTCACACCAAAGTCATTACCATAACCGCAATGTTGAATTCATTGTTGAGTCGGCGTGACTATGCACCAACAAAAGAACAAAACAATTTATCAAAAATCTATATATAACTAGACGCCATATATTCTAAAAGAAATTCAGGTAAATAACTTTCGAAGACACAAACATGACCAAATAGTCACAAAAAAAGTTCTAATTCACACTTCGTAGCAGGAAATTTCTGAAATAACTTTTAAGTTAAATTCGTAATCAAGACACCCTAAATATTACGATTTAGTCATATCTGTAACCAAAAAGTTTCCCCAAATAAATTCTAAGTTAAATGTTCCCCAAATAAATTCTAAGTTAAAATTGTAACCAAATGAATTCGTTGTAAGGTAGATGTCAAAAATACTATTTAGTCATATCTGTGACTGAAAATTTTTCCCAAATTACTTCCAAGTTAAAATCGTGACAAGAATGTCACCCAAATGACTTCGTATTTATATTCTCTGATTGGAAATTCTGAATTTTTCTCGAACGAATTGTTAACATCATAATAAAACGTTTCGATCGTTGACAATAGTTCGTACTATATGACGATTGGCGTTATAGTAAAACTCATTTACAACAATATAACTTTATAACTAAAACGTCGTACCAACGTCATGCCAACGTCGTACCAACATCGTGCCAACGTCGTACCAACGTCTCCCTAAGTTAACATTTATAAAACTTAATTAAATTACTAAAAATTTGTTATTAGTTGCCCAACGTAGGACTGATATCAGAATTGGTTCTAAGAACTTTAAAAAAGTGATGGTTAGGTTTACACTTGGACTTTCCGATTTTGTTGACCCCATACTGGGCCTGTTTTAGCTCGCCTGCGTTTTTGGGACTTGTGGTCAAAATCACCCTTCAGGAGAGCTCCACCACTGCAACTGAGGAATTCTCAACTAGGGACTCAATACTTATTTTTATTTGAAGAGGGCTTAGTAATATAGATACTGAGCCCGAAGTGGGGTAACACATCCCGACCTTTTTCTTTGTCCTCCGCCTAAGCAAGGGTACTCAAGTATACTCAAATTCACCTTCCACAAGCCCCAACAGGTGGGTTAGTCCTCTGTGGGTCGGAACTTATGTACATACCATATATTCGGCACTTCATCCTCTTGGTTCGACACAAGTGCTTTAAACCTGCTCTCCAAGGGCTTTAATCTTGGGCGTCATTTATGAAAAACCGAAATTAGTTTTTCATATTTCCAAACAAATATCTCCTTCAAAGGATTTCATTAAATTCATTTTTTATTCGCAAGTTCATCGTACCGAAAAATAAACTAGCGCGTTCCAAGCGATTCGATGAATTTCCATTTCAAAACCCGAAAGGCAATATTTTCCCAAATCAAATATCATTGAGCGTTTTGAGAGGACTCATTTATATTCCACCGGGGCAGCCAAAAAAAAATTCATTGAAAAGAAAGGGTGCGGAAAAAAAAACGCCAGAGAGATGATCTTGTGGCACCACTTCATTTCATTTTCTGACCGCGATAAACGAAAAGATTAAAAATATAATCCAAGCCCGTCATATGCATAAGATTACGCTTGAACGGGCTTCTGAAAGGCGCCCAGGGTAAAAAGTAAATACCATGCAAAAACTTTAGGGTGGTTGGGGCAGTGAGAAAAAAATAACACCCCTCTAAACACACAATCTTCTACGTGAGGAGAAGCGTTTCGAAGGACCTTTGTCCGCAGCATTCAACACCCCGGCTATAACTTTCATCCCTATCGTTAACCCCATTCCGTAGCAAGCTCGTATCGTCAGCAAAGTTTTCCCAAGGACGAGATGACTGCGGCCAGAGGTTGCAACCTTCTACAAGTAAAAACCGCAAAACACCAGTTGGGAAAACTGCTGGGGGAGTATAGAGCTACTCTCGGGATAACAAGGACCCCCGGAACACTTCTGACCATACCTGTATAGTCGTCGGTCGGTCTGTGAGCGAACCAGGTAAAATTATTATGTGACATATTCGCTGTGATTTACCTGCTCACATTGCCACGAAAAACTGGTCACAATTTCATGTTGTTTTTATTTTCGAGAAGAAGAATTTTACAAATTTTTGTTTTTGACCACTTTCGTTACATACCGCCCGGAATGACCAAAGGACGAACAATACAAGGACTATTGAAGATAGGAGACCGCATGAACGATCAGAGGTAGTTTCGGGATTTAATTGCTCTTCAGATTGCAGAAAGAACAGCCACGAATTCGTTCAGAAATTTTTGTGTTTTGCGGCTTTTTATTACGTACATTCTCGCATATACGAAGTCATAAAGGATGCGAAATTTGACCACAAAGTGGGAACAGGGATGTTTTTATAGATGTCGTGCAATGAAGCCTTTAGGGAAATCTGGATACAGGTGGGTGTGGAGTAATCGTATCGGATGCAAAAGAGAACGTAGTCGGTTTTTGGTGATAAAAGTGCATAATATGACCCTTTTCATTTTTTTTTTAAATTTTGAAATATATTTTGAATATTTAACTTAAAATATTTTTGTTGAAATACTTGCTACATATGAATTATAAAAGCCTATTTCGTCACCTTTCGTATGAGAATATATTTCCAGCCCTACTTTCAGCACTTTCGAAGTTATCTTTCTTTAAGACAAACTGTTTCACCAATTGATTAATTCCTTTTTTCTTAATAAAGTCAGCCTAGGAAGGAAAAACCAGTTCCCGCTAAACATTACAACTGACAATTTTCTGGTTGAGATATTTTGAGAATTCGACCTTAAAAGCTAAGGTTTTTGACAAGATCCTCTCTCCTGATACGTTGAAAGGATACGTTAAAAGTCTAGTACTAGCAGCTGGGTTCATTCTCCCAGAAATCCGGTAGAAACACACGCCTCTAGCAGCCGCCATTTTTTTCTAATTTTACTTTATTATTTTTTAATAATAAAGTATTGTGATCGACCTGAAATTTCACAAAAATTTGATACCCTGACATTTTTTTATTTACACGTTTTAGGACTAGTAAACACCAAAAAAGCAAAAAAAAAAAAGTCCGTCTGTCCGCCGTATACGCCGTACGCAAAATCGTTTGAAGGCGCGTAGCTCCCAAACCCGTTGAGGTATTAAGTTGAAATTTTTATGGTGGGTAGATTCGGTAAACACCTACAACTGGTATCTTTTGGGGTGGTGGGGGTGTAAGGGGGGAAAATTTTGGTTTCCAGATCTCAGGAACCACTTATGCTACGAAGCTAAAACTTGGAAAGTGGACTCAGGAGGCTATTTGGAACGTTATTTTTTAGGTTGTGAGTCGCATAGTAACCTACACCGTATCTCATCATTAAACACGTTTTGGACTTCTACCCATAAAATAATAAAGTTGCACCCAGACTGTTGGCAGACTGAAAAATTTTAACGAATTGGGTTGTTATGTGTCATAACATTCCCTAAAGTTTTTTCATAAATTATGTATAACTACATAAAAATATGATTGACTCCAGAGTTTATATAAGTTGTGTTAAATTCAGTTTATTCATCAGAAAGAAACATTTAGGGTGTGTGAAAGACAGTTTTCTAATTACATAATTATCTCATTTTACCTATAACAATTTTAATTTCAGTTTTGTGTTATAATGAAATTTTCCACTGCTTTTAAAAACAACTTAATTCCTAGCAAGCATAATACCTCCAGATTTAAATAAAAGGGTAGCTTCTATTTAATCTTAACTGAACACGGTCTTGATACAATAAATGTCTGCTGGTAGTTAAGCAAATTATGAACGGTTTTAATTACACTTTATTAAAAAAAAGAATTTCTGAAGTGATAAAATTCTTTCAGTTAAATAAAGACAACTTGTTTACTAGTTATGCTAGCTTGATAAACCTCCATTCGAATTAAAGGTGACAAACTTAAATTTTATAATAACAAAAAAACCATACATAGTTACCATAGTAATCGATTTCGATTTTTAGATAAATGACGCTAAACCAAAATTTTTACCCTGGAATGTAATAAATACAAATATTCCGACAATACCGACATAAGCTAGCGAAACCTTTTAGATATGAGGTACAAATTTTGGTTGTGAGTAGAAAGTATGAATATTTTTGAAGGATAATTTTTTTGGAATAGATGTCAAGCTGTTTCGTAGATGATAGCTTTATAGAAATAAAATTAAAAAAAAAACTTGGGGCAGCTACTTCCATCTCTCAATTAGCATGATAGTTACGTACCACGTATTTGAAGCACTATTGGATCTAGCATAGCATCTGTAAAACTATTTTGATCATTTAGAAAATGGCAAGAAAGCAGAGATGACATCTGAGACTGAAAAATTATAGAAAAAAACAAAGTTAGATAATAGCAAAAATCAGCAAAAAAAAAACAAAAATTTCCACAAAGTGGGACAAATTTAAAACAAAAACACGCATACCCGTAAATAAGAAAAACAAAAACCTAAAAAAATTAAAAGAAAAATAAGAAAGTGAAAATTCTTAAAGTTTAAAAATTGCAAAAATTAAAAAACTCAAAAATTATGAAAAGTCATTGGCCCAAAATTTAAAAAATAGTAAAAAATATCTTGAGAATTTTAAAAAAGTAAGATGGACACTTAAAAATTAGGAAAAAATGGAAAAAACTAGAAAAACCAAAACCTCAAATATTACTTGCAAAAAGCAGACATGATAAAGGAAAGTAAAAAAAGAATTGAGGAAATCATAAAAAATTGAGAAAACTCTCAAAAAATGCGAATGAACATGAAAGAAGAACGAAGACGTAAATATTACAAAACTCTCAAAATGACAAAGGCATAAAAATTATTAAAAACATGATGAGACAAACGCAAGAAGTAAAAATATAACAAGAGAAAAATGAAAATTAATTTTCAAATTTCCAAAAAAGGCAAAAATGGGAAATTTACAAAAAGATTAATAAAAAATGGAGCATGAGAAAAACACAAATTTTAAAAAAAACTGAGATTAGGACAAACGGAGGTTGAGAAAATATTTACAGACAAAAAAACTAAATAGTCGAAAGACGCAAATATTATAGAAAATGGGGAAAAAACCAAAAACTCGCAAAAATATAAACATGACGAAAATTAAAATTTTTTAAAAAATTTAATTAAAAACGCGAAAATGAAAAATACTGATTGGATAAAAACCCAAAAAATACAGAAAGAAAATAATTCAAAAATGTTAAAAAAAACTCAATTGGAAAAATTGTGAAAAGAACTTCAAAATGAGAAAATTGGTGAATATGAAAAAAATATGAAAACAAAAAGCGAAGACGTAACGAAGCCCTGAAATATTAACTGAATATGGAAACATGAAAAAGAAAAGTGAAAACTTATATGATAAAAATCGCAAAAGTTAGAAGCAAATAAAACGCAAGAAGAGCAACAACGCAAAAAACAATGTGACACATTGAGAAAAAGGACAGGTAAAGGAATATGTACACAACCACTTTACACCCCCGTAAAGGTGGATCCTGCATAAGAAGGCTCAAAACATCCATTTTACTTTATTATTTTAATAATACAGTATTGTTTTCGAATTTTAAAAAAAAAAAATTTGCTACCCTAAAATTTTTTTTTTCACGTTTCATGACGAGTAGAAAAAAAGCAAAAAAAAATTTCAGTCCGTCTGTCCGCCGTACGTCGACCGCTGTACTCAAAATCGTTTGAAGGCTCGTAGCTCCCAAACCCTTTGAGCTATTAAATTAAAATTTTTTTTGTGAATAGACTGGGTACGCCTCTTGAAGTGACCAAATTCTGAAGGGTGGGGGTGTGAGGGGGGAGGAGGGGGAAGTGTCTTAGACGGAAAATTTTGGTTTCTAGATCTCAGGAACCGCTTATGGCAGGAGGCTGAAATTTGGAATTTATATAAAGCTTCAGTAGTGGACCCATTTGCAAAAAATTTCCCGATATAGGTGAAGGGGTTTGGGAGTGGGGGGAAAAATAATGCGTCCGAAACGCAAAAAAGGTGAGATCGACACATTCTAAAATCCATATCTCCTAAACGGCCAATGTCCCAAAATTGAAACTTAAGGAATATCTGTAGATGTACTAGGAGAATAGATCGGAAACAAAAATTTGAGTGGGGGCAGTGGCGTACGGGGTGGGGGGTAAAAAACTTTAAATTACGATATCTCACGAACCAATTGCACTAGAGAAATAAAATTTGGTTTTTGTATAAAGGTTGATAAATGAAGTTTGCTGAATGCAACATTTTTTAAGGGGGCGGTGGAGCATGAAAGTGAAGGGGATAAGAATTTTTCTAAAAAATCACGTCTCATATCTCAAGAACAGTGTAAGATAGATGCTTAAAATTTTTACCAGAAGTAGGCCTAATAAACCCCTAGCAGAAAAGAAATTTTTGGAAGTGAGGGTGTAAAGGGTGAGGGTGGGGGAGGGTGAAAAGGAAAAAGTTCCGATTTTAATATCTCAACAACCTATAATGATAGAAAACTGAAACTTGGTATTTAGATAGAGCTATATTAGTAGCATCTTGGAAAAATATAATTTTTTATAGGGGTAGTATGGTACGGGGGTGGGGGGTGTTTTTCCTATCTATAGAACGGCTTATGCTACAAAGTTGAAACTTGGTACGTTTATGTAAATCAACTAGAAAACTAATTTAGATAAAAAAAAATTTCAAATATTCATTGGCGTTCGGAGGGGGGGCAAAAAAAATTATCAGTGAAAATGGAATGCATATATTTTCACGGTTTTCGTCATATCTATTAGGTCTTCCCAAATATTAAATTGATTTTTATTCTGCGGCTTCTTCATATAAATACCTAGAAAGTGCTTTCAGTATTTTTTAAAATTCGACCCCTAAGGGGGTGCAAAGAGGGTTGTAAACTTTTTCACAAATTCTACTATATCCCCACGTCTTATCAGATAGCGAATATTTTTTCACTTTCACGTGCTTGCGTAATAATCGTCTAAAACTTGTTTTTAAGTTTTTTCCTTTTTCAGCCCCTAAGAGGGTATAAACGGGTTGAACACGTTTTCACGAGTTCCGTCATTTCTTTTAGAAGTGATACGAAATTGAATTGGTTCCTACTTTCTCGTGCTGTCTTCATATTTATTTATTAACTCCTTTCAGGATTTTTGGATATTCAACTCCCAAGTGGGTGTAAGGAGGTTGCATATCTGATGATATATCGAATTAATTTTTACTTCCTAAGGTTTCCTATATAACCGCCAAAAAGTCAATTTCAGTATTTAGATATTCAATCCTAATGGGTGTAAGGGGGTTGTATGCTTTTCAAAGTTTCGACATATTTCTTAGGTTCGATGAGATATTAGATCGCTTTTCATTTCCACCGACTTTTTATATAATCGCCTACAAACCCATTTCTCAATTTTTCGATATTCAACCCCCAAGGGTTTGCATATGTTTTCACAATTTTTGCCATTCCTTAGTTCTGATGAGATATAAAATTGATTATTACGGCCAACCAATTCACGATTTTTCGAATTTCCAGAACCAAGGAGGTGTGAAGGGTTTGCTTACGTTTTCACAAATTTTTCAAAATCCCTCGTGTCTCATGTGATATCAAGTTGCTTCTTATGAAATCGTCTAAAAACGTGTTTCACAATTTTTTCGAAATCAAACCCCAAGTGGAAGTAATGGGTTTGTATACGTTTTAACAATTCGTCATATCTCTTAATAATTCTGATAAGGCAACAAATTCGTTTTTGCTTCTATGGGCTTTTAGTGTACATAATATACTGAAATTCGAATAGTCTACATGAACTTTTCAATGTTTAATCGGCTAAAAAACTCTATTTTGAATATTTTTATATTAAGAACAAAAATAATTTTCCAAGAAATCTAATAATCTCGAAGCAACTCATGATACACTCCGACTTTGACCACTCCCGAACTTTGACCCGAAAAATAATAAAGTTTCGCCCAGACCATTCGCAGATTTTTTTTTTTTGTTGCTTAAATCGATTCCTAATGTATCTAAAAATATGTTGAGGCTGATTCACAATTTTTTCAAATATACAGCACTAAACGCAGTGGGGTGTCGAGCAAGATTTGTTCTGATAGTAAACTTTAAGGGGGGATCCTGCTTTAGAAGGTCCAAAAAATATTGTTTTTTATTGCCTAAATCGATAGATAAACTATCCAAGATTATATTCACAAAGTTACAGATGCCAATTCGAAGTATTTTCGGAGATACAAAGCCGAACGTAAAGGGTCATCGAGCAGGTATGTGCGCGCTCGGCCAGGCTTCAATCGCGCTTTCTCGAGCTTTAATTTTTTGTTTTTTTCTGAACTAAACGACCTATCGACTCCAACTAAAGTTGGTTCTCTTCAGTATTGAAATCTCTTCTAGATGAACTAAGAAAATTGTTAAAAAAAAGTATTTTAAATAACCTTTACAGCATGTGAAAGTGATTTTTTGTTGTTGAAAAAAAAAACACTTTTTTTTTCAAACCTGAAAAAAGGTAATTATTTCATGATTACTTCAACCTTTTCTTAGTTCACCCAGATGAAAAATATATGATAATTACAAATCTTTTTAGTTTTTTTTTGTTTCAGTCAAAAATTACGAACTGCATCTGTCTTGCCAATTGGAAACTACAGTGGCAAGGCGCTCAGGGAAAGGGCTAATTGCTCTGCTGTTTATTATTGTATCTACTTAAAAAATTATATTTTTATACTTCAAATACATAAGAAAATATACCCCAAAGTTCGTTGGGCTAAGTTGTTTTATCCCTTCCAAAAAAATCTTCGAAGAAAAGCTATTTTTGGGTCTTCTAAAGCAGGATTCCCCCTTAAGGGTTGGATATCGAAAAATTTTGAAGAACGTTACTAGGCGCTTATACAAATAGCCCGCAGAAGTAAAATTGCTTTGATAGCTCGACATGTCTAAAAGATTAAACGAAATTCGTCAAAATGTGGATTCAAGGACATTTTTTTTACTCAACCTCTGAACGCCAATAAAATCTGAACTTTTTTTTGCTTTCATAATCTAATATATATGTACTAAGTTTCAACTTTCTAGCAAAAGCCGTTTCTGAGAGAAAAAAACACGCTTCACTTCACCCCGTACCTTGCTACCGCTATCAACAATTTTATTTTTCAAGTATGTCTCTATAGTGGCTTTATATAATCCTAACTTTTTAGCTTTCTATTCATTACGGTTTTCGAAAATTAAAAATCAGAATGTTTTCCTTTCTACCCCCTTTCACCATCACCCCCAACACCCACACCCAAACATTTTTTTCCCTACTAGAGGCCTACCGACCTCAACTCCTGTAAAATTTTCAAGATCATATCTGATACGGTTTCTGAGATATAAAAATTACATTTTTTGAGATATTGATGTCCTTCCACTTTCGTGTTCCACCTCCCCCCTCAAAAAATATACTTTCAGTAGACTCCTCTTGTGATCCCATATATAGAAACTAAATTTTATCTTTCTGGTGTAATTGTTTCGGAAGATATTGTAATCCAAAGTTTTTCACCCAACACCCTCACACCCTCACACCCTTAAAAATGTTAGCCCTTGTCTAATTTTAAAGTATCCCTAAAAACAGCAACAAAGTTTCAATATTCTGACATCAATCGTTCAGGAGATATAGATTTTAGAATGTTTTAGTCCCGGCTTTCAAGCGTTTCGGACTCATTGTTTTCCGCCCTACTTCCACACCCCTCAACCCTTATCGACCATTTTTTGCAAATGGGTCTACATAAGTTCTAAGTTTCAGCCTCCTAGCATAAGCGGTTCCTAAGATCTAGAAACCAAGATTTTTCGTCTAAAACGCTCCCCTCTCCACCCTCCTCATACCCCAACTACCTTAAAAGATTCCAGTCGGAGGGGTTCACCCAATCTACCCACCATAAATATTTCATCTAAATATCTCAACGAGTTTAGGAGCTAAGCGCCTTGAAACGATTTTGCGTACGGCTTACGGCGTCTACGGCGGACAGATGGACATTTTTTTTTTGCTTTTTTTTACTAGTCCTAAAACGTGAAAATACAAAATTTCAGGGTAGCAAATTTTTTTGAAATTTCAGGTCGATTAAAAAATAATAATGTGAAATTCAATGAGATCAATCAACACATGATAATTGGGAAAAGACAGGATATAGGTCAAAAAGGGTAGAAAGTATAAAACACTATACGTGTTTAATATAGAAATTTAATTTATTTGTTTTAAAGTCACAAACTTTACGCTTTATAAACATTATTTTCTTTTTAAATCTTAAATCACATCTTACACAAAACCACGAAACAAGTGAATTAAACAACGAAGCGGTCAAGTTAATACATATCATAAAAACAAATTACTACACTTGAAGTATCAAAATTACATGCAAAATGCGTAATTTTATACACAATGATCAATTTTACACATTAAATGTGGAAAATTTCATGCGGTGTTGCAATATTACAGCTCAGTCAGTAAATTTATGAATATGTAAAAATACAATTCTCAGTTTTGTTAGATTTAATGAAAATTTGAAAATTGACTACATCAATTCGGAATATTTTACTGCTTTAAGGACAGGTATTTTCACAACATTGTTTACTGTGCACACAGTTAAACGTGAAAATTGTTTTGACAGTATAAACCTTAAGAAAATAAGCACCAACTTTTCTCAAAGCAAGTTAGATAGTTTTGCGGTGGAGTAAGTTGGTTAAGAATTAGGATTTTAGTATCTCAGTTACGACTTATGGTAGAAATTTGAAGTTTGAAATTTTTATTTGAAAACTACGCAGTAGGTATACTACTAGTTGGCTTTCGTATTTCGGACTTTCTAGTCCAAACACATCGATGCAATTGTTTGAACCTAATTTGTGAAATGAGGTAAACACATGTGTAGAATGGGTGTGTAATGCTCCAAGTTACCTGAGTCTTTTATTATGCTATATTATTTAATACTTACTCTCACAAATAATGTTTCAAATACATTTTCCAGGAAAATCTAAACCCAGATATAATTTTCACCATTAAATTACCCATCAAGCCGAAATTCATTGAAAATTGACTATTTCGAATTTCATTTAATTTAATCACAGGTTAAATCCGTGAATTTTAAATTATCCCTTGTCCTGTCTCATGTTTCACATATAATTATGTTCTAATAGTCGAAAATGGACAATCCCGATTTTATCCGTTTATCTGAAAATTGAACCTGAACCGAAAAAAACCCGATCCACGGATAATTCCCAAAACCATTTCGCACCTTCACGAAAATTAAACAACACCCAATTTATTTTTTTAACATCCCCTAAAATAGAATCCTTTCCCGATTGTTGTTGGTTTGTTTTGTTTTTTTTTTTGCTGACCAGTCCGTCCGTCATCTGGACATTTTGTTTATCCGAAAGCATTTGATAGCGTCAATTTGCAAACCCTTCGATAAAATGAGACTCGTCCTGTTTTCGAGGAAATTGAAAAAGTAGCCCGCAATCATTTTGTCTTCTTGGTCCTAGTTGCTACGATTTTTTTTATCGATTCCTGTTGAATGACGACCCTTGGGCGACCTCCCTAAAATTCGAACCCGACTTGGAACTATGGGAAAAAATCCTTTTTGGACCGGTTCATTCAATCATCAAAGTCCAAGCATTTGCCGTGTTGTACGAATTTAATTAGCAAACCATCGATTTCGGGGTAAAAAAAAAAAGGACGAAAAGGAAGTTGGCTACCAAATGGACGATGACCAATTAAAAGGGCAAAAAAAAAAGGTTTTCCAGGTAAATTCGGAACAACAATGGTTTTTCCATTGGGTGAAAATATTAAAAGCGCTTGCGAGTAGAGAAAAAAACAGAAACCCGATCGTCCTTACGGACAAATTCATTGTGGGTACACTTTCAGCTGTGACGAACTAGGTCCCGAATTCCGTTGATATGAGAAACATCCATCCCCATTATTTATTAAGGTCGTATTACTATTGAGTGGAATTAATTTTTGGGGTCGTGTCATAGAATCGGGAGCACAATATCGGAGGTCCTTCCTGTAGGTGCCCCGGGTCAATTTTCTGTCCTGTTGGGAACCAATTAAATTTTCAATATTTCCGAGATGAACTTTGTACCTGTGTTTGACAAAAGGTCCTCGTTTTTCAGTCATCGTCGAAATACGATGATATTAATTTTTTTTTTTTGTCTCCTATTATTTCATTAATTAATTTTTTTTTATGTCTTTTATTAGGCCTGGACAACACGACGAAAATAACGGCTGGTTTTTGATTATTTAAAGAGATTTAATTAAAATTTGTATTCGACCAGAAATTCAATGGAAATAAGTCACCTTTGTTTCGCATATTCAAACGGACGGAATATTTTTAACCCTTTCCGATTAGATAATTATAAAATCCCGAGAAAGGATAATAGGATTAAAAGAAAAGGTTAGGGATGTGGTAGGGTTATCTTCTTTCCGTTTCATTTGAGAGCCATAAGGTAATGCGTAGAAATGGACTGAATGGCTGAAGGGTACTCTTCATTCACATTTGACAAAACTTGAATATCATTTCAAAAAATTTATTAAGCATTCAAATCCATTTGTACCAACCATAAAATACACATCAATAGCCTGTTCCCGCTTTGTTTTGTGCTATTCGAGTTCCGTTTTGATCCAGTATAGGGTGTTACATGAACTAGACTTCATCGTCACACTTTAACTTCCTCTTTACTTTACGATTATTCTTGTCAACTTTCTTTCACTATTTCAGTTCTTCCTATCTTTAATTTTTAACTTTTTTAAGTTTAAGATCCTTTTGTTCTTTCCACCTTTTTAAAAATTTTATTTTTCACCTGTCTCTTTTTTTACATTTTTACTTCTTTGTCCTTTTTTGGTTATTTCACTTTTTTTTGCTTTCTTCACTTTTTCTTTATCCTTTTTTGCTTATTTCACTTTTTTTACTTTCTTCACTTTTTCCCATTTTTTATTTTTATTACCTTTTTTACCTTTTTAATTTTACTTTATTATTTTTTTACTTTTTTTCTTGGCATATTTACTTAATTACGTCTTAACTTTTATGTTTAATTCCGTTTTTAAAATTAAATATTTCGATATTCATTTCAGAGAAGTATTGAAAATAGTGTGGAAAAACGAAAACTATTTTCTAAAAAAAAGTATGAAATTAATAAATGCACCAAAAAGTAGGACCCAACTTTATTAATTTTCAGTAAATTTTGTGATACTCCACTTCGATTGATACTTCATACCCTATTGCCTAAATCGGCCCCTGTCCTTCCTTCTTTTCAAAATTTGGTTGCCAACCTTAAAACTTATTTTAAATTCTCACCTGATATTTTTTTTTAGATTGTCGAAAGTTTAAAATTTTTTTTTTGCTTAATTCAATCTGAAACAATTTTTTCACCACAAAATTAGGACAGCAAATGGAATGGATCTACGTAACTGGAGCACATTTAAATTTGATCTACACTCTTAAAAAAGTGTTTAAAATCAAACAAATTTTACAATAATTATTGTGGTATTCTTCTGTCACAGTCGACGTAATAAAAATTACTATGTCCTCGCTTAAAGCTTCACCTGCTTTTATACTAGTCGGTTGCAGTCTAGGATGTACTTGAATCTTCGTTCAGTGGTGTATGTAGAGGGTTCTAGTGAGCTTGAGATATTTCCATTCGAGCACATTCGATAAGAAGGGGGTGATAATCGTGTTGCTCCGCTCTCCTAGGTATTCGGTTGTTGAAGTTTCCATTATGTGAAACGATCGAGTTGCGCGGTTGAGCGGTTGCCAGGTTTACATGTGACAGTATGTTAAAAATTTCGAAAAAAAAGGTTTCCTCTTTGAAAATTCATATCTCTGGTAATTTTTATCCTACAATAATAAAATAGGGGTTATTTTAAAGGAGGAGGTTGTCGCAATATAAAAAAAATACGGATAAAAATTATACTTCAAATTTTTTTCAAGGATAACGGTTTTGTCCTTTATCCTTGAATATCTCAAAATCAGATTTCTTTTTTTATTTTTTATTTTCTACATTTTGTAGGTTATACTATTTTACAAAACTTACCAAAAAATTAACTTGGGATCTCAATGGGAACGAGGTCCAAAAAATCGAAGAACATCATCGTTTCAATTATGTTATAATTGTAATTTTTCTATAACATAATTGAGAAGCACGGATGTTATTCGATTTTTTTGACTCCGATCCCATTGAGATCCCAAGTTTATTTTTTGATATGTTTTGTAAAACATTATAACCTATAAAATATAAAAAATTAAAGAAAAAAAAATGCGTTTTGAGATATTTAAAGATAAAAAACCAAATCGTTATCCTTGAAAAAAAATTTCAAGGATCATTTTTATTCATATTTTTTTTATATTGTCACAACCTCCCCCTTTAAAACAAGCCCTATTTTATTATTTTAGGATAAAATTTACCAAAGATATGAATTTTCAAAGAGGACTCGGACACCATTTTTGCGAAAACTTTAACATACCTACTATAACTAACAAAAAAATTAGATAGAAACAAAAAATTTAAACTAAATTTTTTTTTCACTAATTCTTCTAGTACATAAATTTTCAAAAGAATCGGCGATGGTAAGGCCACAAATGTCGTTATTTTTGGCGATTCTTGATGGAATGAGCCTGTAAACCATTCGGAAGGTTATATAAAAATTTACTATAAGTTTGTGTAATATTAGTTTATAGATCTGTAAACAGTAAATGAAAACTAATCAATTTTTGAGTAAATTTACTACTTCTTTGTAAATTTACTAACACTTCTGTGTGTTGTTGTTACCAAAAATTACTAAAAATATTAACAAGAAAGCGATAGAGCTTCAGTTGTTACACTGACGTCGTGCATTAAAGTTTATTTGTTTTTTGCCGTGACTTAAAATAGTAAGATATTTAACAATACGAAAGTGATACCACAATACGCCGCTTATTAAAAAAATATAAAAATTAAAAAAAATTTCAGTAGATTGAATACTTTTTAATTTTTAATTACAGACCTACATTTGTATTATTACTTAATTACGAATATATTCTTCATTTAATTCTAAATATTGCGTTTAATTATGAAATCTATTCTTCTGGAGATTAGAAAAATTGTAGATTTGCATTGTAGGATGTTATTGGAAGCGCCTTCAACTGCTATGGATTATTTATTGCAACCGAAGTAATAAATTATCCCTACAATTATTGATTTGCGCTTTGGGTAGCGGTACAAGTATGTGCTGCAGTTTATTGAAGGATTTGAGTGTAAAACGGATCCAGTATCAAGCAAGAGCAAGAAAACTCCACTAGTAATTTCACTTCAAAAATTTACTTGAAAGTACACTACTTTTATTTAAAAATAAACAAGTTTACAAGTTGGGGTGGTAATTTTACATCATTTCTGGTAAAAAAATTACTTAACTTTAATACCAATTTTTGCACTATAACTTATTTATTTTTACACATCAATAGAGTATTTTAATACACGAAAAATGAGTATTTTTACTATAAGGAGAAATTTACTATAATTATTGTTGGCATTTGGTGATTGGTTGGTTGACGTGGTGGCCCGTCTGCCGAAAACAGGGCCCAATTAGCACAGGAAGCGCAGTTTTGATACTACGACTCGTTTAGCCTGGTCATTGAGTGCTGATGAAGTAGATACATAGTTTTACAGAGACCTGGGGCTTCAATGGATTATTATATCCATCCAGAGCTCTTCAAGAAGATAATTAGTTTTGCAATCATGTTTTTTGAGATCTCATCAAGGTAATTAAAGAAAGGTTTGCCTAGTGCGCGAAGTCTGGCTCCAGCTAGGGCTGGACACGGGCTGGGCAAAGAAGGTGGATATTTATTGGCATTTAGTTGCCTACAATAATTACAGTGAAATACAACAAATTTTTCTTAGAGTGTAAATCTGCTATTAATTTCGTTTTATTGTTCCCTTTCTCTCCGCCAGAACTAATTAACTTTTAATCAACTAAAAAAAGTTGTCAGGATCACATAAACGTAGAGACATTTCTCGGAAGAGTAATTATTTATTTCTTTTTTTAAAATTTTAATTTTTAGGATCAATTTGTTTAATTTTAAATTAAGATCTAATTAGTAGCAGTCTTAAGTTTCATTTGATTTAATTTTAATTTATTTTGGTTTCTCAAATTCAAATTTGATTATATTAATTTTTTCATATTCTACTCAATTATTTTTTAAATAATAAATAAATTTTAGATTCGTTTTTATTTTATTAATTGAATTTATTAATTTTCTTCTTTTTAAGTATAAATTATACAAACACTAAAATAAACATTTTTAGGTATACGTCAAATATTTTTAATTTCAAAGTTTTATTCAGTGATTAATTTACAATTTAAGTTTTATTTTTTTCTAATTCATTATAACTATTTTTTGCAATAGATACTAATATTATTTTTTTATGTTTTTTGAAAGTATTAATTGATTTTCTCTGTTTATTTATTTCATTTAAGAAAATTTAAAATTAATTATTTAATTTCAAGTTCTGTTTTTTAGGTTTTAAATGTTGTCTAGTTTTCTGTGAATAATTTTATAATATAATATATAAAATTTAGTTACTAATAATTAATTAATTAATTAATTAATATATAAGATTATAATTAATATTCCAAAAAAAGTTTTTTATGTTTAATTCAGTAATTTTAAGTTTTCATAGCTGTAATTATTTTTGATACTCAAAACAAACAGCCTACAAGTTTGTAATGCACGGAATGAAGACACTAGCGTACACAACTCGTTAAAACGACATTTTTCTTTATTATTTTTTAATAGCTATTATAGAAACTGGAATATCGCTTGCTGTTCACTAGTATGTTAAAACGCACGACTTAAGAAATAAATAAAATATTTAAAATAATTTGTACTACTAAGTTCTTTAATGGATAAAATAGTGCCAACCCTTCAGATATCTTCTATACAAAAATCCTTAAAAAACGTGTTCAAGAATATTAGCCCATAACTTAAAAAGGCTACGAACTAAAAATTTTAAATGGGGGTTACATTAATTTTATTATTTTGGCATAGGTAAGTAGAAAATCGAGTGACACCTTGGTATCTCATTGGAAAAGTAATAACTGAATTTTCTTGGAAGAACAGACACGATTATATTCTTCTTATAATGTCTTATAAAATTGACATATAAATAACATGAATGTAAAATACATTTAGAAAAATTTTAACATTTAACATCCTTAAATACACTAAAAAAAATTCAAAGAACATATCAAGAGAGGCAATGGAAATTAGGCATACTATAAATTTTTTTATATTACGTTACTAAAACTAGTAAAATTAAAAAGTAGTAAAATCAAGACTAGTAGCTACCATGCAAATGTTCTTAAAATTTGTGATCTCGCGATAACTTGAGAACACAATCAAATTTGAAGTTTAATTTTTTTTTTTTGTGACGAAATTTTAGTAGTTCCACCGTACAAAATTTGTTAACTTACACGGGTACATCCGGTGGGTGATGAAATCTAATGTTTTCAAATAGTCCACACTATAATCTTTCATATTCGGAAATTATGTGGACGAAAGGAGATAAAATTAAGATCCTGCTTCGAGTTGACACTATTTTAATATCCTTGACTATTACGCTATGGAACCCAAATTCAAATTAAAGTAAAGTGACCAATATGATAAAATCATTTAAACGCTTGAATCGAGGCATTGAGAACTCTGCATACTAACTTGTTTTTATCTTAAATTAACAAAAACCGATAAAATCAAAATATTCGAGTAGCTACCATACAAATGTTCTTAAAAAAAATTGTGCCTCCACTGATGTGATCTCGTGATAACTCGAGAAAACAGTAAGCTATGAAATTTCAAAATTTGTGTAGTTTTGAGGTGCATAAATGGCGAAGTTCAGCATACTGACTCCTTTAAACAGCAAATTAGCTTTAAAGATTATCATCCAATCTCAGTTCATGGTTTTCTCCTTTGGATAATGGCTGCGAAAATTCTTTCAGGAAATAATTTCTAAACAGTTTCTGATCCCTCCCCCCTACCCTTTCTCCAAATTTCTCATTCCCTATCGGTAAGTAATCGAAACACATCGGTCACATTGTTTTGACCTCAAAAGGAAAATCTCGACCGCATTTCGGTATCAAACGTGTCGCATAGATGGAACATTGAGAAACACAAATCAACAGTCAAACGTGGCAATTTGTTTAGTTCGTGACATTCCTACAGTCGTCTACTATTATAATGTCCTGCCGATCTATTATATGTTTGTTCTGGTCCGGCTTACCTCCCCCTAAGTGGGGCGGGAGAAACCCTCAATTCTACCGCACCCTGCTCCCCCGTTCTACTAGAAAATTGTTCGTCCTCGCTAAAATCTAGCCGAACGCATTCAAGAGGTGGAGGTAGAATGAAGGATGACTAACATTTTGGCATACAATTTGACCGTATCCTGGCAGGCCTTATGTCCTCTCCATATAAGTTGATGATTTATATGCAACGAAAGAAATTTACGTAGTTGAGGAATTCCAGAGTGTGGCAAATTTTGCGGAGGGCTGAATAGTGGGCCAAGTGGAATAAGGAATTCGCTTCACTACTCCAAAGTCAGTAAACTTCTAGCGCGGAGTCTAGGACTACTGTTGTTTTTTTTCTTCATTGAGGTCCTGTTCTGTGTATGTGGTAATGCTGGCCTCCTTTTATTGCGCAAATGGTTACCATAAATCATATCTTGGAGTTTCTTTTTAAGGTTGTTGTTATTCGGTTTTTCTCGGCTCGGATCTCGACGATAACTAGAAAGATAGATCCATAGCGACATGGGGTGCTACTTTAAGATGCTTTACCGGCTTCTTATTGCCTTAACGCCCCTATCCCAACTATGAGAGCTTGTGGGTTTTATGTTTTTATTCCAAGTTTGATTTAGAGGTAGATTGTATGCCATTTAAGCATTAAATGTTGATATATGATAAGGGATTTCAGATTATGGACGATATGTGAGGCAAGAAGGCATTTAAGATGAAGAAGAAGTGAGTTCATGTCGAGATGCTGATGAAGGGCTCGACTCTTGGGTTCCTTTTCCAAGTGATGTTATGTTTGAATAAAATTGCTTTGATGGGCTTACGAACGCACGTGGAATATTTGAATAATTCAAATTAACTACAGAATAGGGAAACGTAAGGATTTTTAAGGTAAAAACCGTTCAAAAGTTGGGCATGGAAAATAGAGAATTTGAACAGCTTTTTAAGACCAGAGTTTAAAGGTCAACGCTACTTTGTTCCTATTTTGAGCTCCATTACAAAAATCTAGCAGGACTTACTATTGAAAATTGAAAACTACTTTCTTTTCTATTGTTTTAACAATAATTTTTTATTCAAAATCTTTTTCATAAAAAACTAAGAATTTTGATGGTCATTTGTCATGGAATTTTTCCGAAAATACACATTTTTTCGCATATTACTTTAGTAAAAATTCTAATATTTATTGCACAGTTCACTAACTTCTTAATTTACCCCTTTCTTAGGGTGACTATGCGCGCATTGTTACAAACTCCTTCAGATTGCGCTTAAACAACGTCAAACACTGCTCTGAAGTGGTCTCACGGTTGCGCTTGTTGTCCGGAGTGAGCAAACGCGGAACCCATCGCGCCGACAGCTTTCTCATGCAGGATATGACCCACGCGGTCTTTGGAGAACCCTACTGTCTCAGCTATCTCGCGCACCTTCAATCGGCGGTCTGCCAATACGGGATCGTGTCACGTTATCCTCCGTGGTAGCCGTTTTCGGGGCACCTGGGCGTGGCTCGTCAAAAACCGACGTGCGACCGCGTTGAAACTCGTTAAACCAATTTTTGACAGTCGCCATCGAAGGAGAAGAGTCACCGTGCACAGCATTCAAGCGCACTTTGATTTCCCTTCCAAAAACAAGAATCGAATTACCGACCGATATTGCTCTTTTTCCATTTTTCTAAAATCCGCAGACAAACTACGAGTCCGATTCGGCTGAAATTTTGACAGTAGCCGTCTACGAGAATGTACTACACGATAGTAAATTTCTCTTGCGATAGTGGCGCCATCGGGCAATGAGGCTAGGTACTTGTCGGACCGCTTTCGTATATAGAGTCACTGTAGAAGTATCCTAGAAAAACAAAATTTTTGATAGGGGTAGCAAGGTACGAGGGTGGGGGTGGTTTTTCATATCTCAGAAACAGCGTATGCTAGAAAGTTGAAACTTAGTATGTATATGTAGAAGTACTACAGGAGTAATTAAAGCAAAAAAAAAAGTTCAAAATTTTATTGATGTACAGAGCTGGAGTAATGCGGTGTAGGTCACTATATGCGGCTGATAACCTAAAGATTAAACAGGAGGCTATTTGGAACGTTATTTTTTAGGCTATCAGTCGCATAGTAACCTACACCGCATCTCAGTATTAAAAAGGTTTCGGACTTCTACCCAAAAAATAATAAAGTTGTGCCCAGACTGTTTGCAGATTTTTTTAATTTAAAATAATAAACTAAATAAATAATTTACCAATAGTGTGAGCGCAACTTATTTATTTTATTTTTACGAAACAAAAGGATTTTAGAACGTTATGTTTTTAGGCGTTTTAAATATTTAAAAGTCGCGAGCAGACTGTTGGTAGATTTTTATCTTAGGACTTAACATTTATGAAAATAGGTGGCATTTTTGTATGCAACAAAAATTCTTGAAAGTAGCCGTACACTTGTAAATAAAACCAATTTTTTGATACAAGCCTGCACATTTATATTCAGACGTATGGAAGATTAGACTTTAGACCCACGTTCCGGAAACACGTTTCCTCTTAAAAGATATCTTAAAAAACTTCGTAAATTTCACGGAATCGATATGCATATGAAAAGCTTAGAAAAGGGTCCATTTTAAACTTGACAAAATACACAAAATTTGATCAAAAGCTACCAAAAATATATCGCCTCCAAATTACACCGCATTATTTAAAATTAGTATATATTACTGGAATATTTAGTGAACAAAAGAAATTACTGGCCACTAATTTTATAGCACGACATCAACTAAGAAATTCATCTCATGGCTCCTTTATCTCAACCTTAAGCAATTCTTCCCATCAGGACTCATCATCTGTACACTTCATCTCGGGTTTACGAGGACATTTTCTTCGAAAACTATTCATTCCGCTCACCTCACAACACTATCACCCCCCCCACAATAACAATACCATACCCCCAATACCCTCAACATTTCGTAAAAGGCTTCATAAGCCCTTAGACTTAATGCCATGACGAATGGTACAAACGACTTACAACAGAATAAGGATCTAGGGGCCTCGAATCCTGTTAGGAATAATATGAACGTATGCTAAGGTGAATAGAATCGGAGAGAAAAGGAGATAATAAAAAGGTTATGACGGTTTTCTCCTGGGCTAATGACGAGGCACAAATAACCGCATAACCCTAATTGGCGCTTAGTGAAGTTAATATTAAGGCGCCCTTAAACAACATTAGCACAAAACCTGGGCAACCTATTCAAAATAATTAACCAACACTGTGAAGACGGTACGACACTGTGGCGTCTAGAAGACATTGTAGTACCGCTCAAGCTAGTATAAAAGAAGCTGCACTATAGGTATTACTTAAGCGATAGCTAGCCAGCAGTTAAATCTAAGAAAATGTAAATTTCTACCCCCAACACAAATTTTCTGGGGTGGATATGCAAGGGAGCTGTAATAACACAACCCTGAAACATTCCAAATACGAATTTCTCATTCACGTCTCCATTTTCCAACTCCACCACCCCCTTGGCATTGTCGGCAAGAATAGCGACAAACTAATTAGCGCATTAAACTTTCGTTAAACTTTCCAATAATTTACTATCGATTTTTGTCAACACCCTGCCCAGGGGTTGTTTTGTGCGGCGTGGCCAATTTCAAAAAGGGCTTCCCTTACTGTACGAAGCGGTGCTATAGCGCACTAGGGCTGAGAAGTTGTCTTCGCCATTCTTCTGGAATCTAGTGTACACGCTAATTATCCTAAAAGCACTGCAACTTGATCTGTAAACCAACCGCCTCAAGGGGTATGTCTAGCGTATAGCGTAGAAACGTTCAATACATACTACGTGTAGAATTCCATCTATAGATACTTTAGGAAAAGTAGATTTACGCTACAGCATAGAATACTCGAAGAGGAGGTGCGGGTGGATATTGGAGGTTCGGGGCATATTACCAACTATGCGAATTCTTGCAATAAATCCGATGAGCAAAGTGCATTCGAGAATGTTCTGGAATGCGTCCATGAATCAGCAGATTCGTTCAGGGGGTTGTATGTGCTCGGAAAGTAAATCTTATCTCAATGGCAGGGTGACTAATCTCTTGCTCCCTGATTAACTATAGAAATTCCAGATCACACGGTAAAGTATGCTATTTCGATGTGAATGGTTCGATAGATGTTCTTTCTCCTCCATCGACCCTTAGTCACTCCGTAGCTTTTACGTGCGAATCTGGATGAATAGATGTTTGCTGTATGGCGTACGAGTACGAGAGAAATATATCTAGATACGAGGGTTGTTCGCAAAACCTGGTTTGGGGACTGTTCGTTCAAGAGAAATTTTGCGAAAGTTGTAACATTAGTTTCCCAGTTAGGACTTAATGTCACTGGAAAAATTTATAAGGTTGTTTAATACTGCAGTCGATGGAAATTGCCGTTCCTATGGAAATATTCACGATATGGAAGCTAGCAATTGCTATCAGAAGTTAAAGACTGTATATGCATTTTTTTTTTAATTCAAAAAATTGATTCACCTATCTCCAACCGATCAATTGATCTGTCCCAGAATACAACATAAACTAAATCACAGTGCCAAAATTTGATATCCAAAAATTTGACACAAAATGTTGTCCCATCTCAAAAGCACACTGTTCTATACGGTGGACAGGAATCGACAAATGTTTTATTGTTGGTCAAATTCGATGTCAAATAGTGATTTGTAGAATTACACTGTAAGGCGATGGTTTCAAATAAAATGTTTAAGGAAAGTTAAGACAAATATTCCAGGCAACGGGTCTGGTTTAAGATAAGTAAAACAGTTTGACAATTTGATACCATTTAATTGCATTTGCTATCGAAGATGAGCATATATTTGACAAACAGTCTAAAGCTTGTACCACACTGAATGTCAAATATTTGTCGAAAAGTTCAGTAAAAAATTTTCCGTCCAAATAGGCCTTGATTAGACGATGACGAGTACACTACTTGCCTGCGTTTGCCAGGAAGAATAGTCCAATATTTAACAGAGTGGCATACTATGTAATACAGGCTTTATATGTATATACAAGCATAACGAAAATTTGATATTAATATTGTTTTGATGAAGACATTTTCGTATTTTCTTTTAATTTTACTTTATTATTTTTTAATAATAAAGTATTGTGATCGACCTGAAATTTAAAAAAAATTTCCTACCCTGAAATTTTGTATTTTCACGTTTTAGGACTTGTAAACCCCAAAAAAGCAAAAAAAATGTCCGTCTGTCCGCCGTACGCCGTACGCAAAATCGTTTGAAGGCGCGTAGCTCCCAAACCCGTTGAGATATTAAATTGAAATTTTTATGGTGGGTAGATTGGGTGAACCCCTACGACTGGTATATTTTCGATTGGTGGGGGTACAAGGGGAGAGGAGAGGGGAGCGTTTTAGACGAAAAATTTTGGTTTTTAGATCTCAGGAACCACTTATGCTAGGAGGCTGAAACTTGGAACTATTGTAGTACTATGATAGTGGACTCATTTGCAAAAAAAAATTATCGTTAAGGGTTGAGGGGTGTGGAAGTGGGTGGGAAAAAAATGAGTCTTTAACGCATGAAAGACGGGATTGAAACATTCTAAAATCGATATCTCCTGAGCAATTGATGTCAGAAGATTGAAACTTTGTTGTTGTCCTTAGCAATACTTCAAAATTAGACAAGGGCTAAAATTTTTAAGAGGGGTTGTGGGGTGTGGGGGTGGGGGGTGAAAAACTTTGAATTACAATATCTTCCGAACCAATTACACCAGGAAGATAAAATTTAGTTACTGTATATGGGATCACAAGAGGAGTCTACCGAAACTAAATTTTTTGCGGGGGGAGGTGGAGCACGAAAGTGGGGGGACAGCAATTTTTCAAAAAATGTAAGTTTTATATCTCAGAAACCGTATCAGATATGATCTTGAAAATTTTACAGGAGTTGGGATCGGTAAACTTCTAGTAGGGAAAAAAATTTTGGTGGTGTGGGTGTTAGGGGTGATGGTGAAAGGGGGTAGAAAAGAAAACATTCTGATTTTTATTTCTCGAAAACCATAATGAATGGAAAGCTTACAATTTAGGATTATATAGAGGCACTATGGTGACATCCTAGCAAAATATTTTTGATATGGGTATCAAGGTACGGAGGAGAGGGGTGGTTTTTTATATCTCAGAAACGGCTTATGCTAGAAAGTTGAAACTTAGTACGTATATGTAGATGTGATATTAGAGTAATTAAAGCAAAAAAACAAGTTCAGATTTTTATTGGCGTTCAGAGGTTGATTAAAAAAAATTTCCGTGAATCCACATTTTCATAAACTTCGTTAAAACTTTTAGACATGTCGAGCTATCAAAGCAATTTTACTTCTGCGGGCTATATATATAAGCGCCTACTAACGATCTTCAAAAATTTTCGATATCCAACCCCTAAGGGGGTGTAAAGTGGTTGTGTGCATATTCACGAATTCTAATATATTTCTAAGGTAGGGGAGAGTGCTGTACCTTGGAACGAAAATCACTTTTTATTTTTTTATGCAAAATGTACCACATGTAACACGATGAAAATTTGAGGGGATAACAATGACCCACTTACTTATAATACATTTTTTTTTCAGCGAACAATATCATTCCAAATTTGAAAGAAAAAAAATTGAAATTTCAAAAAAATTTGTTCCAAGGTACAACGTTTCGTTGTACCTTGGAACAGCACTAGTTGTACCTTGGAACGCTTGCAAATTAGGTAAAAATAAAGAAAATACTAACTTGGAAAATGCTAAAAGAGATATTTATTAAACATAATTAAAAAAATTCATCATAAAATGGTAAAATAATATAAAATATGTTAAAATGGATAACTATGTAGTACATAAGTAATTTATTTAACATTGAATTTATGGAATGGAAAATTAAAACATATTTTTAGCATCGATGTGAGCCCATTCTTACTGCGAGGCATTTTCTGCAAAAAAAAAACACTTTTGTCAGTCAAAACACGTTAGTTTTGTATCAGGATTGCTATTTTATGCAATTCCAAGGTACAACACGTGTGACGTTCCAAGGTACAACATGGTCCATTAATTGAATAAAAGATATTTTTTTAAACCTCCTAATTATCTTACAATCAGATGTTATAGAAAAGAGATAATACACACCTTATTGATAATAATCCTGCATAAAATGATTGTATCACACTATAACACAATAGTTTAATTATTAAACAAACTTAGTTAAAATAATTACTCACACTAACCTCAAAACAAAAATATCAACAAAAATGCAAAATAACCGACAAAGTAAAGTGATAACAAGACAGGTTGTCTTGATATCAGCTGTTGTAAATGTTGTTCTTGATTCACACACCTGAATGCTCTTTTTAAACACAAAATTAACAACGTTCCAAGGTACAACCATTCCAAGGTACACCACCTTCCCCTATATTGAGATTTGGAATTCCCTTTTACTTCTATAAGCTTTAAACGTAGTCGGGGAAAAACCGATTTAAGTATTTTTCTCTATTAAACCCCCTGGGGGTATTGTTCAAGTTTTCACTGATTCCGAAAATCTCTTAGGTTTAATGTGATCGAATTCGCTTTTACTACTATGAATTATTCTATTGATGAAAAAATACGTAAGTAAATAAAAAAAAGCTGCCAACAGTCTGGGCGCAACTTTATTATTTTATGGGTAGAAGTCCGAAACGTGTTTAATGATGAGATACGGTGTTGGGTACTATGCGACTGACAACCTAAAAAATAACCAGGAGGCTATTTGGAACGTTAATTTTTAGGTTGTCAGTCGCATAGTACCCAACACCGTATCTCATCATTAAACACGTTTCGGACTTCTACCCATAAAATAATAAAGTTGCGCCCAGACTGTTGGCAGATTTTATGATTCTTTAGGCTTGTTTTATGTAGTGTGCTACTTTGTCAAATTTTAAGCTATTTAATTTTTAGTTGATTTCTAGTCGGATTTCTACAAAAACTAGTAATTTGAAGAGATTTCGACAGAGATTTGTCGAAATCTCAAGATTTCGCTAAATTCACTTCGAAATCTTGCGATCTAAATAAGCTATTCGATTTAAGCTTGTATTACACTGTATGTCATGTTGTCAAATATTTGACTAAAAAAGTTTGAGGATCTGTCAAATTTTGTCCATTTCCTTGCAAATCAAATAATGAAACAAACAAAAGTTAACCCTTCGTGGTCATACGGGCTAGAATCGACCCGACGACAAACTTTGAGCGTGAAATGGACCGTCTTCATATGTCGGAATAAATACCCTTTTTTGGAACGCGCTCTATGCTACTATTTTATTTTTTTCCAAAAGCAGAATATCTATGAAGTGAAACGACAAAATTTTATGAAAAAATATTGAACATTGACGAAGCTATAATTTTTTTAATAGGAAAGTGGTTTTTTTCACGGTTTTACCTCTTCATGAAATTTGTTTAACATGTCGCCATTTTATTTGGTATAAATAAAAAATTTTGGTACATGATCTAGAACGTTCAGAGCACGTTCCGAAATTTTTTTAACCACTTCGGACGGATAGTTTTGTCACAAAACCGTTTTGAACTTTTTGACTGGGTAGAATCGACCCAATGTGACCACCGAGATTGAATACAGAGGTGTAACCACGAAGGGTTAACCATTACAGTACCTGAAAACATTTGCCAGGGAAAATAGTCAAATATTTGACAGCGTGGCATACTTGCTTTAGAATATATGCCATGCTGTGAAATAGAAACTTTGTATAGGCCTTGTGTGTGGCAACAAAAAACAATTTCGCCAACAAAAATTTAACTGATCGCATTTGTCAGCAAAAATTATCGAATATTTAACATAGTGCATACAGTGCAATACAGGCTTCATTTTGTCTGAAAAATTTGTCTGAATTTGTTGCCCAATTTTCTGTGTCATACACTTCAGAAGAGGCAGAAGAACATTTCATATGACCTAGTCTTTCTGGTTGAAGCCATCAATCGCTTATCACGCAAGCAATGTTAGTGAACAAACCGATCACAATACTATGGGTTTTCGTCAAATTTAATTGAATTGTCGAAAAGCCTGAGTTGTGACACATTTTTTTATGTACAAGACAGTAGCGATTAAAAATTTGGTTCTTTAATAAAAAAAAAAACAATTCGAACCAAAACTCATAATCTTGAAATTCTCGAACCTTCGAATACCAAAGAACAAAATCACGAAGTCCAACTCTAAAAATTAAATTCTAAAATTCAAAATCCCAAATGTAAAATCGTCGAAACTGGAAAAAACCGATCCACAAAATCCTGAATATAAAAATCCCGGAACATTAAAATCTAGTAAGGTAAAATTGTGTAACAATGACATGCTGTAGGTCCTCCAAGAAAAACATCTTGTTGTACAATAGAAGAATAGAAGAAACTTTGTGGAAGGACTAAGTTCTGGCAACAAATTAAGGAACGAGGGATCACGGTGCTGTTGCTGACTTAAATCCCGTCAGGGTTGCAAAGGAACTTCACAAATATCGAAATTCCGAAAACACAAAATCAGAAAATCAAAATCCGGGATTATAAAAGCCTCGAAAAGCATAAGTTCCTTCATGACCCATTCTGGGGCAATAACAACACTCCTTTTAGGCACCGCTGAACACGGGTGATAAGCCATGGTTGTGGAGCGACCTCTGTGTTCTGTAGACTAACAAGCCTAGTGACTGCGCCACCAATCCCGAAACTCAATCTTATATCTTAAAATCTCGAAAATTAAATCTCGAATTGAAAAATCTGGAAACATAAAATCACAATATTTAAAACCCCGAGGCATAAAATCTCGAAATTTTCTTCGCTTTTCTTTTGTATTGCAGTTTTCGTGTTTTTTTTTTTGCTTCGCATATTTTATTATATTCGAAGATGACAGTTTCTTACACTTCTCAATACAATAGTTGATATCATATTCATCGATGATTCATATAATAGCACAAGTTTCAACTTTGTAGTGCGAACCGTTCATGAGATATGAAAATAAGAATAACCTGATTCCGGCCTTCAATTTCACTGAACAAGTTGTATTGTACGTCTTTGACCATCTCAAATAGTTCTTTGATGTTTAGAATCATTAAGGCTTTGGCATGGTATCAAGCGCGAGTAAGACGCCAATGTTTTAAATTCGTTGCGAGCCTAACGCGATTTTGTCACTCTATTGTAGGTTTCGTTTAGATTTTTTTACAATAGACGGCGAATAATAAATAAATATCGCGAATAAATGCTTAAACAATAAAAAACGTGAATATTTCGTGACAGTTGCGGCAAGGAACTCAACGCGCTTAGTTTACCAAAAGCCGCGATATTGGGCGTGCGACGCGCTTAGGGCACTGCGCGTATCGTCTCCGCTATGACGAATACTATTACACTGCAGAGCTACGATCGAAAATAACCAAGCATTTTTTTTGGGTGGTACAATAGGCCAAGTACTGGCCAATAATGGCAGCCAGCATGCCAAGAATGTCGCGGCAATGGCAACCAGCACTGGCCCATTGCTGGATCACTGCTGAATGATAACTTGGGACCGGTGCTGGTGTTGTATACTGGCCCAGTGTTGTCGACCGATACTGCCCCAGTGTTGACGACCGATACTGGCGCCAGTACTGGCAGGTCCTATACTCTCCGCGCTTATTGCAAGAAAATTAAATTATTTCCTCTTTACCCAATTAATTTGTCATATAAATTAATCGTCCTAGCTCCCAACGCTTGGCAGCCAGCACTGGCCCAGCCGTGGCATATAGCTGGTACGCTAGACTCGGCAGAAGTTTACTAGCCAACGCTGGCGGCCAACGATAGCCCAGAGGTTAACCAGTGAGGGCTCCCAACGCTTGGCAGCCAGCACTTGGCCCAAGTAATGACCCTGTAGTAAGTGCTGCGAAACCCTATATGGGTAGAGACGCGTAGTATATGACAGATGAAGACTCCATGTACGAAAGGCAGAACGGAATAGCACAGGCTTAGTACTGGTGCCCGAGTTGCCAGTACTGGCTAATGTTCCGGGTCCAGTATGTGGTCTAGACCGAATCATTGCGAGGCCAATGTCGATTTGATCACACCGGTCCTACTCTTGGTACAAACTCTGGCCCGATACTCACTGCCAGTTTTGGGGAGTCGTGAATACCCACTGTTGAGCCATACTTCAGTTTCAGTACTGAGACGAATCCAAAATCAGCAATTCCCCAGTATCTGCGTAAGTGTCGGTCATATACTGATGGCTAGTATTGTTTCGGAGCCCGCTGAAGTGATAATTATTAATAGCGACCAGGGACGCAGCCGATACAGAATAAATTTTTTTTTTAATTTCTTTATTTGTCCGTCGAGCCAATGCCGAAAGAGCTTAGACACCAATAATAAGCCAATTCTTAGCCCGACATACGCCCAGCAACTCGGACCGAAGTTGGCTTAGATCAAAATACATATACCGTGGGAGTACTGATCACCAGGATTGGCACAATACTAGTCTGGTGGGTTGTCAGTACCAAAACAATACCGATCAACAAGTCTTGGCGGCCAATGCGATTCTAATTCTGGGCCGTGTAAGCAACTCTAGTTATACACCGGCCTTCGCATATGGGACGTTACTTGGATAGTATTTAAGCCATTCTGTGACACTGAGTCGAACCAGGAGAAAAACTTTCGTTGGTAAAGTTGTTTATTTAATCTTAAGTAAACCACTTCTCTCACGAAACCTCTGATGCCATAAAGGAATTTAATATTGGCATCGTTTCTAATTTGTTTGAATAAAAGATTCAATGCATAAAAAATAATAAAAGCGAAATAAAAGTTCCGTGATATTTCAACCAGAAACACTGACCTTATCCAACCTCATTCCACCGTTGTCTTACTTAAAAGTCTCCTGGTCGCATTTTCCAAAATAAAACGAAAAATAAAAGGAGAAGCTCTGTAAAGAACTTTTCCTTAACTTTTCTTCTGTACTCGGAGTTTTAAATTTTTTTTTTGCCCAGTGTTCGCCTTCTGCCAAACCATTTTTCCTGTTATATTCCGGAATATCTATAAATTCTTGAAGGACTAAGGATACGAGTTTACTTTGGAACGATCGTTTTCCTCACAATACTTCAACGCCGTAAGAACATAAGAAAACTATTCGAGAAAAGTTTTTCTACAATCGACCGCCGCCTCTGGTTTCATAGAATCGAGCAGCTAAAACAACTACAGAATTATTACGTTCAAAGTAAGTAGTGCGCGTAAGATAGTGTTCGGTGTTTTTCAACATTTTACACTATCTAAACTAAACTGATCTGAACTCTCGCAAGTGCATAATGCATTTTCATACTTATATCAGTTTTAATTGAAAATAATTGCATAAAGTTTGCTCCGATGGACTTACCTTACGGTGCGGAAAGGTGCAAAAGAAAATAAAAAGGGTCTAAAAGAAGTTAATGTTTAGCTAGTTAGGCTTCCAAGATTTTTTTAAGTAAAAACCTTAAGAAATTGCCGAAGAGTAATTAAAAAAATCAGACAATGCTCCTTTTTAAGGATTTTCTTTTCGATCTGAGTAAAACTTTTTTTTGCCCAAGACACCCACCTCAGTTATCGGCATAAGAAAAAATATGCCGAGAGAACGTTAAAAACGAAGAGAATTTTAATTAGCTTACCCCTTACTGTATGTTATCCAATGAAAGTTTTTCAGAACGATAATCGCCAGGGATGTAAGGATTCACTGTTTTCATGAATTTGATTTCATCCGAACAAAGTTTTTTTTAGTTGTAATTTTTATGAAATTTTCAATTTATTTTTCATCTCTGGGCTTTCTTACCACCAGGAATGAATATTTACTCATAAAGTGGTTATATTCCGGGTATTTACAACTAGCAAATAAGGGAGTATTTTTCACATTCAACCTCATTTAGTTTTCTATGCAAAGCTTTTATCCACGTATACGCTAAGTTCCATTATCGCAAAATGTGGGTAAATACTGGGTATTTACTCGGGTCAACTATATTTCGGCAAAATAGTGGATAAATCACCCGCGGCAAACATTTACCCAAGACAACTATATTTTCCAAGAGAAGTGGGTAAATTTTTTACCCTACCTTCCTCAATTCTTTAATCAAAGCATTTATTCATGAATACAATAAAATATAAAAAAAATCAGTTCGATTATTACGAGTGGTAAATTATAGAACTATGCCTCTAAAGTCTTTTGTTTTCGCTTCAAATCGATCTTCACTCTAAATGTAGGTATATACCAGGTAGAGATGGGAAATTCGGATCTTTTCAATGAGCCGGCTCACCGGATCTCGTTCTTTTCATTGAACCGGCTCTTTGAGCCGGTTCAAAAGATCCAGGTGGATCTTTTGCACTGCCGTACAAGGGGACTGCAGATGAATATTGAAAAACCGAAAACTAATTTAAAAAAAAAAAATTGTGAATAAATTATAAGCTTTAATGAAAATACTCAAAGTTGATTATTTTAAGGCAGTGCTGGGTATTGCGGGAAATAATAGGAAACTAGTTTTAAAAAATGTTGGCTCTAGTCCTGGATTTGACGGCATAACAATTGAATGTCTAAAAATATTAAAAGATTTTATCTCAAAGCCTCTTACATACTTAATTATTTTTAACCTTTCGAAGAGTGTATTCCCTAAAATTTAGTAAACACTCAACAATTATTGACTTATTTCCTTAATATATATCGTTGGAAAAATAATTGAAAAGGTTGCAAAGTAGAAATTAATGAGTTTCTTTAAAAGACATAAAATATTAAACGAAAGTGAAAATATTTCTATGGCAAGAGCGAAGCGCACGTCAGCCTAACATGAACGCGAAAAGAGAGTTTTAATCCCTTTAGCCCTGCAAATTTTGAGATAGCGATATCTTTTAATTTCGAATCGAGCGGGGAGTAAAACAAATTGAAATTGACTTAAAAGTGAAAATACCATTAATGAAAAATGTAAATTTTCATTTTGGAGTTTTGGTGTCCAGTAATACTTTTTCCTAAATATATCTTCCATCTCCTCTTTTCAATTTATAATCTTTAATCTTTAATATTCCATCTTTAATCTTCAATTTTCAATTTTCAATCTTCAATTTTCAATCCTCAATTTTCAATATTCAATCTTCAATCTTCAATTTTCAATCATCAAACTTCAATCTTCAATTTTCAATTTTCAATCTTCAATCTTCAATCTTCAATCTTCAAACTTCAATCATCAAACTTCAATCATCAAACTTCAATCATCAAACTTCTATCATCAAACTTCAATCATCAAACTTCAATCATCAATCATCAATCATCAATCATCAATCAACAATCATCAACCATCAATCATCAATCATCAATCATCAATCATCAATCATCAATCATCAATCATCAATCATCAATCATCAATCATCAATCATCAATCATCAATCATCAATCATCAATCATCAATCATCAATCATCAATCATCAATCATCAATCATCAATCATCAATCATCAATCATCAATCATCAATCATCAATCATCAATCATCAATCATCAATCATCAATCATCAATCATCAATCATCAATCATCAATCATCAATCATCAATCATCAATCATCAATCATCAATCATCAATCATCAATCATCAATCATCAATCATCAATCATCAATCATCAATCATCAATCATCAATCATCAATCATCAATCATCAATCATCAATCATCAATCATCAATCATCAATCATCAATCATCAATCATCAATCATCAATCATCAATCATCAATCATCAATCATCAATCATCAATCATCAATCATCAATCATCAATCATCAATCATCAATCATCAATCATCAATCATCAATCATCAATCATCAATCATCAATCATCAATCATCAATCATCAATCATCAATCATCAATCATCAATCATCAATCATCAATCATCAATCATCAATCATCAATCATCAATCATCAATCATCAATCATCAATCATCAATCATCAATCATCAATCATCAATCATCAATCATCAATCATCAATCATCAATCATCAATCATCAATCATCAATCATCAATCATCAATCATCAATCATCAATCATCAATCATCAATCATCAATCATCAATCATCAATCATCAATCATCAATCATCAATCATCAATCATCAATCATCAATCATCAATCATCAATCATCAATCATCAATCATCAATCATCAATCATCAATCATCAATCATCAATCATCAATCATCAATCATCAATCATCAATCATCAATCATCAATCATCAATCATCAATCATCAATCATCAATCATCAATCATCAATCATCAATCATCAATCATCAATCATCAATCATCAATCATCAATCATCAATCATCAATCATCAATCATCAATCATCAATCATCAATCATCAATCATCAATCATCAATCATCAATCATCAATCATCAATCATCAATCATCAATCATCAATCATCAATCATCAATCATCAATCATCAATCATCAATCATCAATCATCAATCATCAATCATCAATCATCAATCATCAATCATCAATCATCAATCATCAATCATCAATCATCAATCATCAATCATCAATCATCAATCATCAATCATCAATCATCAATCATCAATCATCAATCATCAATCATCAATCATCAATCATCAATCATCAATCATCAATCATCAATCATCAATCATCAATCATCAATCATCAATCATCAATCATCAATCATCAATCATCAATCATCAATCATCAATCATCAATCATCAATCATCAATCATCAATCATCAATCATCAATCATCAATCATCAATCATCAATCATCAATCATCAATCATCAATCATCAATCATCAATCATCAATCATCAATCATCAATCATCAATCATCAATCATCAATCATCAATCATCAATCATCAATCATCAATCATCAATCATCAATCATCAATCATCAATCATCAATCATCAATCATCAATCATCAATCATCAATCATCAATCATCAATCATCAATCATCAATCATCAATCATCAATCATCAATCATCAATCATCAATCATCAATCATCAATCATCAATCATCAATCATCAATCATCAATCATCAATCATCAATCATCAATCATCAATCATCAATCATCAATCATCAATCATCAATCATCAATCATCAATCATCAATCATCAATCATCAATCATCAATCATCAATCATCAATCATCAATCATCAATCATCAATCATCAATCATCAATCATCAATCATCAATCATCAATCATCAATCATCAATCATCAATCATCAATCATCAATCATCAATCATCAATCATCAATCATCAATCATCAATCATCAATCATCAATCATCAATCATCAATCATCAATCATCAATCATCAATCATCAATCATCAATCATCAATCATCAATCATCAATCATCAATCATCAATCATCAATCATCAATCATCAATCATCAATCATCAATCATCAATCATCAATCATCAATCATCAATCATCAATCATCAATCATCAATCATCAATCATCAATCATCAATCATCAATCATCAATCATCAATCATCAATCATCAATCATCAATCATCAATCATCAATCATCAATCATCAATCATCAATCATCAATCATCAATCATCAATCATCAATCATCAATCATCAATCATCAATCATCAATCATCAATCATCAATCATCAATCATCAATCATCAATCATCAATCATCAATCATCAATCATCAATCATCAATCATCAATCATCAATCATCAATCATCAATCATCAATCATCAATCATCAATCATCAATCATCAATCATCAATCATCAATCATCAATCATCAATCATCAATCATCAATCATCAATCATCAATCATCAATCATCAATCATCAATCATCAATCATCAATCATCAATCATCAATCATCAATCATCAATCATCAATCATCAATCATCAATCATCAATCATCAATCATCAATCATCAATCATCAATCATCAATCATCAATCATCAATCATCAATCATCAATCATCAATCATCAATCATCAATCATCAATCATCAATCATCAATCATCAATCATCAATCATCAATCATCAATCATCAATCATCAATCATCAATCATCAATCATCAATCATCAATCATCAATCATCAATCATCAATCATCAATCATCAATCATCAATCATCAATCATCAATCATCAATCATCAATCATCAATCATCAATCATCAATCATCAATCATCAATCATCAATCATCAATCATCAATCATCAATCATCAATCATCAATCATCAATCATCAATCATCAATCATCAATCATCAATCATCAATCATCAATCATCAATCATCAATCATCAATCATCAATCATCAATCATCAATCATCAATCATCAATCATCAATCATCAATCATCAATCATCAATCATCAATCATCAATCATCAATCATCAATCATCAATCATCAATCATCAATCATCAATCATCAATCATCAATCATCAATCATCAATCATCAATCATCAATCATCAATCATCAATCATCAATCATCAATCATCAATCATCAATCATCAATCATCAATCATCAATCATCAATCATCAATCATCAATCATCAATCATCAATCATCAATCATCAATCATCAATCATCAATCATCAATCATCAATCATCAATCATCAATCATCAATCATCAATCATCAATCATCAATCATCAATCATCAATCATCAATCATCAATCATCAATCATCAATCATCAATCATCAATCATCAATCATCAATCATCAATCATCAATCATCAATCATCAATCATCAATCATCAATCATCAATCATCAATCATCAATCATCAATCATCAATCATCAATCATCAATCATCAATCATCAATCATCAATCATCAATCATCAATCATCAATCATCAATCATCAATCATCAATCATCAATCATCAATCATCAATCATCAATCATCAATCATCAATCATCAATCATCAATCATCAATCATCAATCATCAATCATCAATCATCAATCATCAATCATCAATCATCAATCATCAATCATCAATCATCAATCATCAATCATCAATCATCAATCATCAATCATCAATCATCAATCATCAATCATCAATCATCAATCATCAATCATCAATCATCAATCATCAATCATCAATCATCAATCATCAATCATCAATCATCAATCATCAATCATCAATCATCAATCATCAATCATCAATCATCAATCATCAATCATCAATCATCAATCATCAATCATCAATCATCAATCATCAATCATCAATCATCAATCATCAATCATCAATCATCAATCATCAATCATCAATCATCAATCATCAATCATCAATCATCAATCATCAATCATCAATCATCAATCATCAATCATCAATCATCAATCATCAATCATCAATCATCAATCATCAATCATCAATCATCAATCATCAATCATCAATCATCAATCATCAATCATCAATCATCAATCATCAATCATCAATCATCAATCATCAATCATCAATCATCAATCATCAATCATCAATCATCAATCATCAATCATCAATCATCAATCATCAATCATCAATCATCAATCATCAATCATCAATCATCAATCATCAATCATCAATCATCAATCATCAATCATCAATCATCAATCATCAATCATCAATCATCAATCATCAATCATCAATCATCAATCATCAATCATCAATCATCAATCATCAATCATCAATCATCAATCATCAATCATCAATCATCAATCATCAATCATCAATCATCAATCATCAATCATCAATCATCAATCATCAATCATCAATCATCAATCATCAATCATCAATCATCAATCATCAATCATCAATCATCAATCATCAATCATCAATCATCAATCATCAATCATCAATCATCAATCATCAATCATCAATCATCAATCATCAATCATCAATCATCAATCATCAATCATCAATCATCAATCATCAATCATCAATCATCAATCATCAATCATCAATCATCAATCATCAATCATCAATCATCAATCATCAATCATCAATCATCAATCATCAATCATCAATCATCAATCATCAATCATCAATCATCAATCATCAATCATCAATCATCAATCATCAATCATCAATCATCAATCATCAATCATCAATCATCAATCATCAATCATCAATCATCAATCATCAATCATCAATCATCAATCATCAATCATCAATCATCAATCATCAATCATCAATCATCAATCATCAATCATCAATCATCAATCATCAATCATCAATCATCAATCATCAATCATCAATCATCAATCATCAATCATCAATCATCAATCATCAATCATCAATCATCAATCATCAATCATCAATCATCAATCATCAATCATCAATCATCAATCATCAATCATCAATCATCAATCATCAATCATCAATCATCAATCATCAATCATCAATCATCAATCATCAATCATCAATCATCAATCATCAATCATCAATCATCAATCATCAATCATCAATCATCAATCATCAATCATCAATCATCAATCATCAATCATCAATCATCAATCATCAATCATCAATCATCAATCATCAATCATCAATCATCAATCATCAATCATCAATCATCAATCATCAATCATCAATCATCAATCATCAATCATCAATCATCAATCATCAATCATCAATCATCAATCATCAATCATCAATCATCAATCATCAATCATCAATCATCAATCATCAATCATCAATCATCAATCATCAATCATCAATCATCAATCATCAAACACCAATCATCAAGCATCAATCATCAATCATCAATCATCAATTCTCAATCCTCAATCCTCAATCCTCCATCCTCCATCCACCATCATCCATCCTCCATCATCCATCCGCTATCCACCATCATCCATCCTCCATCCTCAATCCTCCATCCTCAATCCTCAATCCTCAATCCTCAATCCTCCATCATCCATCCTCCATCCTCTATCATCCATCCTCCATAATCCATCCTCCATCCTCAATCATCAATCCTCAATCCTCAATCCTCCATCATCCATCCTCCATCCTCTATCATTTATCCTCCATAATCCATCCTCCATCCTCAATCCTCAATCCTCAATCCTCAATCCTCCATCCTCCACCCTCCATCCACCATCATCCATCCTCCATCCTCTATCATCCATCATCCATCCTCCATCATCCATCCTCCATCCTCAATCCTCAATCCTCCATCCTCCATCCTCCATCCTCCATCCTCCATCCTCCACCCTCCATCCACCATCATCCATCCTCCATCCTCAATCCTCAATCCTCAATCCTCAATCCTCCATCCTCCATCATCCATCCTCCATCCTCTATCATCCATCATCCATCCTCCATCCTCAATCCTCAATCCTCAATCCTCCATCCTCCATCATCCATCCTCCATCCTCTATCATCCATCATCCATCATCCATCCTCCATCATCCATCCTCCATCCTCAATCCTCAATCCTCCATCCTCCATCCTCCATCCGCCATCCTCCATCCTCAATCCTCAATCCTCAATCCTCCATCCTCCATCCTCCATCCTCCATCCTCCATCCTCCACCCTCCATCCACCATCATCCATCCTCCATCCTCCATCATCCATCATCCATCCTCCATCATCCATCCTCCATCCACCATCATCCATCCTCCATCATCCATCCGCTATCCACCATCATCCATCCTCCATCCTCAATCCTCCATCCTCAATCCTCAATCCTCAATCCTCAATCCTCCATCATCCATCCTCCATCCTCTATCATCCATCCTCCATAATCCATCCTCCATCCTCAATCATCAATCCTCAATCCTCCATCCTCCATCATCCATCCTCCATCCTCTATCATTTATCCTCCATAATCCATCCTCCATCCTCAATCCTCAATCCTCAATCCTCCATCCTCCATCCTCCATCCTCCACCCTCCATCCACCATCATCCATCCTCCATCCTCCATCCTCTATCATCCATCATCCATCCTCCATCATCCATCCTCCATCATCATCATCTCAAAGATCCGCGAACCTTAAAGATACAGGAGCCGTGATGATCCGCGAACCGCAAAGATCCGTAAAGATCTGTTGAGCCGTCGAGATCCGCGAACCGCAAAGATCCGTCAAGATCTGTTGAGCCGTCGAGATCCGCGAACCGCAAAGATCCGTAAAGATCTGCTGAGCCGTGCAGATCTGTTGAACCGTCGAGATCTGTTGAACCGTTGAACCGTAAAGATCCGTTGAACCGGCTCAGATTCGTTGAACCGGCTCAGTTGGATCTTCTGCTTGAGCCGGTTCATTGAGCCGGCTCAGATCTGAGTTACCCATCTCTAATACCAGGTATTTACCAGGTCATTAATGTTTTGCTAGAAAAACGAGCAAATAATACTTTTTATTCATTCTAAAACCGTTGATCATTTAATGAGTGCTTTAATTCATGCTTCGAGAAGAATAAGCAATAATTCCGCTCAGTTCGATTATCACGTATGTCAAATAATAAAATTAGAGATTAGCAAAATAGTTCATTTGAGTGAAGTACTTCACAGCTAGTCATTCACTATAAAGAGTTAGTTCAGTAAAGTACTTCAATTCAGTGTCGTTATATTGCTTTCCAAGGGGGGGCACTGAAGTTCAGAAGCTACTGTAGAGAAAATACGAGTAGGATGGAACGACCGTATTTTGATAATGGTTAATAATACGAAGTTAGTATCGTCAGCAAAAATATCTGATTTCGAATGCTAATATTATAGAAAGAGAATATTAAAATATTATAGAAAGAGAAAACGGTTCAGAAAGTCCTTCACCAAGTACGAAATAAAAACATTGACGGATTAGTGATTACGAGGGCGGATTGATAATGACGTGCAAAAATTGAGAAAACATAATTTTATCCGGAAAAATTTATTTTATTTTTCAACGTAGTCTCCTTTTAGCTCGATAGACTTAGTCCAGCGTTTTTCCAATTTTTTGATCCCTTCCAAATAATATGATTTGTCCAACCCTTCAAAATAGGTGTTGTTTTTACTTATGACGTCAGTATTCGTGGTAAATCTCTTTCCAGCAAGCCATTTTTTCAAGTCTGGAAATAATAAAAAGTCGCAGGGTGCCAAATCTGGAGAATACGGTGGGTGAGGGAGTAATTCGTACCGTAATTCAAACAGTTTTGCCGTTGCAACAACGGACGTGTGAAACAACACTTTTTTCTTCGCCAAAAGAAGCCGTTTTGCCTTGATTTCAACATCCAATCGAATCAATAACTCAGAATAATATGCTCCCGTCATTGTTTTTCCTTTCTCCAAGTAGTCGGTGAATATTATTCCATTGGAATCCCAAAAAAACTGTCGTCATAACCTTTCCAGCTGATGTAACGGTTTTTGCCTTCTTCGGTGCGCTTGAACCGACATCCTTCCATTGTTTTGACTGTTGTTTGGTTTCTGGAGTGTAGTGGTGAATCCATGCTTCATCAACAGTTACGAATCAACGAAAAAATTCATTTGTATTACGTTAAAACAGTTGCAAACCGTGCTGCGAAGTTGTCACACGATTGCGTTTTTAGTCGATTGTGAGCAAACGCGGCAGCCATCTTGCGGATAGCTTTCTCATGTCCAAATGGTTTTTCAAAATATTCCAAACACGTTCAAATGAGATGCTTACTACGTTAACTATCTCACGCACTTTTACTCGACGATCTTCTATCACGATATCATGGATTTTATCGATCATTTCTGGCGTGGTGACCTCATTTGGACGACCTGGACTTGGTGTGGATTGTGTGCTCGTACGACCACACTTAAATTCAGAAAACCATTTGTAAATCATTTGGATCGACGGTGCAGAGTCCCCATAATGCTTATCTAATTTTTCTTTGGTTACTTTAGCTGTTTTCCCTTTTAAAAAATTGTGTTTAATCAACACACGAAATTTACTTTTATCCATTTTCAACAATTTTTGTAAGTCGACTTGCTTAGACGGCTGCTTCTCGAAAACTAAACGAGGTATCAGGCTTAAACTTTGCAGGTAATCTATTTAAGGATGGTCCAGGTAAAAAAAAATAACGAATTCCTTACCTGCCCACTCCTTCTTGATTTTTGCACGTCAATGTCAAAAATCATCTTTTTCGTCCTTGCTGAAAGACTTTTTTTTTCTTTTTTTCATAACATTGAGCACTCGAAAGGAAATATTGCCAATGACACTAACTTCGTATCATTTACCGTTATAAAGTTACGCTAAAAAATTAATTTTTGAAGAAAAAGTTTAATTGCTGAATTTAGGCACTAGATGGCATTTTCGATGGTACACCACCTATATATATATTTGGATTTACAATCACCCACAGAATGACTATATAGGCCCTATGCCGATATCTTGGGTGTTTTCGAAATCTTATACAATTTTGGTTTCTCTAAGGTCCTCAAGGCATGTATTTCCCTTATATCGAGATAAAACTTAAAACATATTTTTTTGGGTGCTGTGAAAAAATTTCAAAATTTTGAAATTGAGTACTGTTCAGGCTGCTTTGATTAGGGCCTTGTACTACCCTTTTTACCCGAGTAGATTTCAAATTCATCCAAATATGGGAAATATATTATACTCAGAAAAAAATTCTGGTAGCATTGACAAAAATTCAGCTCTATTCGACAAAACTACTGTCAATATACGTCCAACAAAATACTTTATAGAATTGACAAATTTAATTATTCTTTGATAAAAACAACCCACAATTGTCAATGTTTAACGTACATACCATAGTTCTTAAGCTAGTATTTGCTTATTACTGCAATTTGACCACTTGGTCAAACAGTGTAATACTAGCTTTACTTAATCCTCTTTTCCTAACAAAAAAGTAAATGAAAAACGTCGTGTATAAATAAAAAAAAATCAAATAAAAATTTATTGAAAAAAATAGTAATATTTCACATAAGGTGAACTTTTCTAATTTAAAAGACTACAATTTGAAAGGATCAGAAAGGAAAATACAAATTTGTTATATATTACATTACATATTAAACTGAAAGGAAGGATGACTTTAATTGTAAGCCGTTACAATACTATAATATTTAAATATTTTGAAGCATGTGTCAATTGCTTGTAAAGCTTTTTTCACTCTTTTTAATATTATCTTCTACCTCTTGTAAAGTTTTTCCGATAATCATGAAGGAGTTCTGGGAATCGTTAATGGTATATCTTTCATGCAACCTTTTGCCATTTTGTAATTGGCTTGATTTGCAGTAGGATCATCTGTGAACAAAAAATTAATAAATTTTTAGTATCGTATGATGCATTTAAATACAGACTTACTTTCAGATATTGACTCTGAGATCTTCATCCCATTTATAATTTCCAAGTTTATGACTTCATTTATTTTTTCTGCCAATATTTCGATTAATTTCTTTGGGCGCTCAGGACATTTTAATACAAAGGTGCTTGCATCTGGATACAAAGTGTTGAAATCTATGTTAATCTGTATAAATATGGATAATCAAATGTTGAATTTTTTTCAATAATAATAAAGTTTATAAGTTTTTATCCCAATAACCGCTTGTATTGTTTTTAATCCTTTTCTAAATTCTTTAATTAGATAAATAACTTGAAAAACGTACCTGAAAGTTCTTCCAAATGATAATAAAACGTTGTCCCAAGTGATATACTTATAATTTTCACTATTTAAACGGCTCTATCACACTTGACCCGTCAGTCACGAATGTCGCAATCGAACTAGAACTCTGCGCACCGCGATTCACGCACCAATATGTGGTATGGACATTTTTGTCAATTTAATAAATCGTCTTGTAAATATAACAAAATCTTGCAGTTGACTTTTGGACAAAACTTTCATCAAAAGCCGTTTCAAAGACAACAGTATTAAATACTTCTTTCAATACAATAAAAAAATTGTTTATTTGATAAAAATATTTTTCAATATGAAAGGGCGGACATTGTAAGTTCTGTCATTTCGATAATACATGTTTTGTTAAAAAACCGAAATGGAATTTCACCGAATTTTTATTAATTTGACAAAAATTTATGAAACTGAATAATTTTAATTTGTTTTGCTGACACATTATTATCAATATGACAAAGCTGCACTGTTGAAATTCAACAAATACTTTTTGTCAATGTTGCTAAGGACTTTTCTTTGCGTGTAGAATTTGATAGAATCTTATCGAAATCTCGACATTTCGGCAAATCGAGTTTTAAATCTTTGGATGTAAATCAGTTATTAATATGTGAAGTAGTAGTAGTTACTGTAAATACTAATAATTAAGTACTTATAGCGGATTTACAACGCAAGCTTCCGAACTGGATTTACAGAAATCTCGTGATTTTCACAAAACTATTAAGATCTACTGGATTACCCATAAATTTGAATGAGTTTGATATCTGCTCTGGTGACTAGGTTTTATGAAAACATAGTTCAAAATCCACTCAAAATGACCTGGATATTGTGTTCCACTCATTTACCACAATTTACGTCTTAATTTAGGTCTTAACCCAGAGATTGATTATATAGTATATATTTATATTGCATTCATTTCTACTCAATTTGAGAAGAAAAGCAGCGGTTCGTCCACTTGGTCCCTCAACAAGGTTTCTAGTCCGCCGCATTCCCGGAAGAAGCCGCCATCTCTCAATGTGTGATTTACTGACCCACTCAGCAATGGCCGCCCAAACAGAGGCTAGCTGTTCACTTACTCTATTCTCTTCTCTAACCTGCCGTTCAGTGGTCACTCACTAGTCAGTTAGTCGTTCAATTATGCTGGTGTGTGTGGGTTGGCTTCTCTAAACATCCGTTCGCCAGTTAGTCAGTTCAGTTGGCCTGTGGGTTGGGAAATAGGAAGGCGAGCGATACATACATGGACAGCTACTTTTTCTTTTAATGGAATCTCATTGTATTCTTCTCGCACCGCGTATACATTTTGTTTATTCACGTTTTAAATTGTACTGCAGTTCACCAAAGTGACTGAGTTACTTCAATTACTCACTTCAATAAAGTGTTCTTTTAGAGTAGTTCACTCGTGAACGATCCATCTCTAATAGAAATACACTATACAAAAGTGCAAATAAAAACAAAACAAAAAATATATTTTTGCTTCTAATGGTGGATATTCACTTAATATTTGGGTATATACCGGGTATTTACCCAATACCCAACTATTTTTTGAGAAAAAAATGGGCAAATATAATTTTTATCGAATACTTTAATCATTCGACCTTACTTAATCTTAAACATAGCTTTTATGCACGAATCTGCTAAATTCTGTTCATAAAATGAGAGCAAATACCAGATATTTAACCAGATCAATTATATTTTCCATTAAAGAGTTGGTAAACGTATTTTATTTTGTTTGCAGATATTTCTTATTTTTACTAAGGTTTTTTTATGGATGTTAGCCTTTTATACACAGTAGCGTATAGTCAAAACAGTTTAGGGATGTGAAGGTCAAAAATCGAGCCAGGTATGACAGTGTATTAGTGGGTGTTAATAATTTTGTTGATGTTATTGGCTGTAATTACCAGAACAGCAAAGTTGTAAAACAACTATCGTCTCATAGAGTTCGAATGGGTATATGTGAAACCGACACGGAAACAGAACTCATCTGATCAGCGTTAAATCATTTATTGCTCATATATTGGCATTTTGAATCCAACACGAACCCATGACATCGCCTACCACTAGAAATTACCACTAAAAACTACTAAATATGTGGGTATATACTGGCAATTTACCCCAGTCAACTAACTAATCTATGCTTTTTAGAAGAATATAAATTTTTGAATTTTGGCGCCATGTGAGTTGTGAAAAAAAACGATATTGGTGTTGTTTCTTAATCGTTTTGCGAAAGTGGACCGCGAAGTTATAAATTGGCGCTAGTCAATACTCTGAAAGGCCGGCCGTCTTCGGTAAAATTTTTAAAAACTTTCTGGAATAAAACACGTTTTAATCGTAGGCTTTGTTAACTTGGATGGAAGTCCAAAAAATTTATTTGAAGAGAGTTTAAGTCTTTCGTTTCGTTTCTTCTGTCTATCAACACGGCGCTTCATAAAGTTTTTTTCTATGAAGCCCACAGCTGAAGAGCAACAGCCCGCTTTAATACCTAACCGCAGCAATACTCTATTAGGAGCAAGGTGGTCATTATGCCCTGATCAACAAATCTCATGGGTGTGCTAAAAAAAAGAATAGTCTTAGGGACAATCCCATGAGTACAGAACACGCTTGGGAGTTCCTCTATTGCTATGGGTGTACTGAACACCCGTAGGTGTGGCGATAGATACGTATTTTACACTGAACAAATCCTGACACCCAAGGTAGAGCACCCATGGTAGAGCACCCATGGTAGAGCACCCATGGTAGAGAACCCATGGTCGAGCACCCATGTTAGTACACCCTTATTTACAGAAACATTCGAAAAACAAAAACAATAATGGTAGTGCACCCATATTAGTGGACATTTCGAAAAACATTCACATCAATGGGTGTTCCATGGATCTTTCTCGAAACACCCATAAATATGGGCTTACTGTCATAGATGTTTGTCAGGACACCCATAAATATTGGTGTACTACCATTGGTGTCGGGATTAATTCGACCAGCGTGGCTATCCAGTTATATAGTATAAACAAACTTCTTAATATGGACTCGGAACTTGTACCTGATATTCTCTTCACATCATTGCTCAATTGAAGGAGGGCGTCATTATTACCGCTGGGTTGGTCTACTTACTGTCTACCTAGTCCAAAATGGCGGCTAGAATACTCTTCAACGGAAGTAAGACACTGTAGAAAGCCCTCTCGCAGTCTACCAAAATATCGTAGATTAAGCAAAAATTCACTTACGGATAATTTTGAAGCAGTCGGCTTGAAGACAATCACCATTGCAATTCATGTTTTCTGAACTATTTAAGTAAACCGCCTTAATGATGTTTATCCAGTTCTGCTGCGAGGAGCTTGTCGGTTTGACTCCTCCACGGCATTAATTCACTCGAGGTACTCGTATTGCTGTGCATGCCCATGTGAGTAGGCAATTCTCTGAAACGTTTGTTCAAGCCCCCTTTCAAGCCCCAAAATTTAAACGAAATGTCCGCCATAGTTTGTCCTCCATATTTCTCTCATCCTGCTCCAGTAACTTCGGTCAGACGTTCCCGAAATTTTAATAATGCTGTTTCTGCGACAGCTACCCAAGAGGAACTTTGCTTTAGTGCTTCGTCTCCTCGAAATCAGAATGCAAGAAGTGAACAAAACGTCCTTAAATCCTTAAAAATATTATAGAAGACGATACAAAAGCCATCTTCACAACCGAATAGATTTTCATTCACCGCACAAGAGCACCACAAAACCTTCCCATCCTTCGTACTTGTTGCCTAATAAAAGATTAGCTACTTTGGTTTTTTTTCTAGGATGCGCTCAGTGACATACATCCTATTAGTGTGCGCGGCATCTTTCTCAAGGATATTTCCCACGGGAGACTTTGTATTATTTTCAATTTGTTCAATTGAACGTGCCTTCAACAGCCATAGAGGCACTTCGTCAACATCCTTGTTCGGTATGTTTGCAACAACTATACATTCTTATATCCTTCATAAGGATGTTTTTCCTTTCCTTTTTTTTTAGCTTCACATTTTTTCCCAGCCTTATTGGGGGTGGAATCGGAAGAGCCGAGAAAAGAAAAGTTGCAGAAACCAGTAGAAGCATCAGCTAAATTTTTTTCGCTTCATAGTATCCTTACTCCTTGCTAGCTATCTATAACAGCTTTCGTGCAGACAATGGACTTGGAAAATTTAATCAGCTTCATGAGCCCACAGTATTGTTGTAGCCCGCAAAAAAAATGGAATAGGAAGAAAAATGATACAATTCCGTAGCACAGAAGAAGTAGTGACAAACATCACGATGAAGCCTTGACATGGTAACTTCCTTTTAATAAGTCCTTCCTTGTCGTAGTCTGACTTGAGGTAATTACAGCGAGAATATTTCCGTCGAGATCCCAGGTCCTTATTAAAAATACTTATCAGACTGTAATCCTTATTCTATTAAAAAAAAGCTTTTCCATTTATTTACTCTTCCTGATTAAGTTTTCTTGAGTTTCATCGTGACAAAACTGCAAATGTGTTTAAAAGAACTTAGAAAAGTGTTTCGTTTCTTTTCTCGCGACTGTTCTCACAAACATATTCATTTGTTAGACCGCGATCGCAAAATACTTGCGATATCCGTACCTACGCATAGAAGTATAATCTTTTCACTCATGTGAAGTATTTGGTCACATATAATAACCGAACGTAACTAACGAACTTTCCAGTGCCCAGTTCTTCCAAATTTCTCGTAAGACTCTCATAAGAGACCAAGCACTTTTGGTCATATATTCGCACTCTTAAATCCTCCTTCTCTCTCCCGTCCGAAGTTTGTTATAATAATATTATTGCTCATGACTCTCACGAGTCATGTGAGCTGTTTGCAACATACTTATCGTCAGTATTCTCTACAACATCTACATTTTCGACAGAAATATCAGAGTCTTACTCAACCTGAAGATTAGCTGGATTCCTGGTCACAGTGACTTCCCTGGAAATGAAACGGCAGACGAGCTCGCCAGAAGGGGGTCGGAGATGAGCATAGAGCTGGCCGACGAGTCGGTTCTATGTCCCATTGAATGTGTAAAGGGAATGATTGATATTGAAGCGCTCAGACAGATGGAGGGGGCCTGGGTGAATCTCTCGGGATGCCGGCAAGCAAGAATCTGCTGGCCGAAACTTGATAGGAGGAACTCTAGCTTCATTTTGTCTCAGGGCAGGGACATTTGTAGACAACTGATAGGGGTCCTAACAGGGCACTGTCCCTTTGGGAGGCATGGAGAAAGGCTGGGAATACCCATGGCTGATTTGTTTCGCTGTGGTGATGAGAATGTTGAGCCAACACTGGAGCATCTAGTGTGTGAATGTGACACGCACTAGGCATCGGTACTTGGAGAAATTCTCCTTACCCGATCTATCAGAACTTGCGATGATTCCTTTATGGAGAACTACTCTCTTCATAAGGAAGAGCAATATTTGGAATCAGTAGTCTAGAGCCCGGTTTTATACGAAGGGACCACAATGGATCCACAGTGATCTCTCGTGATGGACTGGGGCACAGTCCACCCTTCTCAACCTAACCTAACCTACCCAGTTACCATTCCTCCACTTTCGGTTACTTCAAACGAAGTGGAGCGTCTTGTCGCCATTCTTGATATTAGTGTTAACGGTGGTTCTGATGGTATCCCCAACTTGTTTTATTTTCCAAAGCGTTTGACTCAGTAAATCACTGCTTATTACTCTCCAAACTTAAAGGGTGTGGCATTTCGGGATCACTGTTTCAATGATTTGCTTCCTATCTGGTTAATCGTAAATCGCGTGTTCGTTTCAATGGTTCAATATCATCGGAATTTATTTCTGTCTCAGGTGTTCCTCAGGGCTCTATCCCGGGCCCACTTTTATTCATCATACATATTTATTAATGATTTACCACTAATAATTCAATCTCCTTGTCTCCTCTATGCGGATGACGTACAAATTTATAGGGAGATCTGTTCATTGCATGATTGCAGAATATTACAATCAGATCTTAATGCTCTTGCTTTTTGATGCTCTAGTAATTGTCTTCCACTTAACGTCTCTAAATGTCGTAAAATGTCCTTCGCACTTAAGAGAACCATGATCTCTTTTGATTATGATATTAACTCAGAAGTACTTCTTCAAGTCTCCCACATTCGAGACCTGGGTGTTACCTTTGACACCAGACTAAAGTTTGACCTTCACTTTCACAATCTAGTAAGTACTGCATCGAAATTATCAGGCCTAATTCTAAGATCATCATATATGTTCTCTAACATTCAAACTTGCATCAAGCTCTTCGTGACTCTAGTGCGGAGTGGATTGGAATATTGCTCCGCTATTTGGTTCCCTCACTGCAATTGTCATATTATTGCTGTTGAATCTGTTCAACGTAAGTTTACTCGTTCTCTCCTTTACAAATATAGGATTCCCTATTGTCCTTACAGTGAACGTCTTTTACTCTTCAAGCTCCCATCTCTTGAACAACGAAGACTGTACATAGACGAATGTGTTCTCTTCAAAATTTACAACGGTGACGTGGACTCAGCCTTAAGTTTAGACTTGGTGCTACGTAAATAAATAAATAAATAATATACGAGGGTTGTCTGAAAAGTTTCCGACCTAACAAAGATACAGGACATTTTTTCTTAAAATTTATTTTTATTTTTCTACATAGTCTCCTTGTAAGTCTACACAATTCTCCCAGCGATATCTCTTTAATCCGTCCAAATAGTACTCGGCGTCTTTCTCTACAAAAAAAATGTTAACGAAGGAGATGGCTTCCACGTTTGACTAAAATCTTTACCCTCCGAGCGCAACTTTTAGCTAAGGGATCAAGAAAAGTCGCCTGGGGCTAGATCTAGTGAGAAAGGAGGGTGGACAAGTAGTTCAAACCGTATTTCGTGAATTTTCGCCGCTCAGGTGAGAGACGGCATATTGTCTTGGTGAAACAATATTTTTTCCCCGCAAATATGGCCGCTTTTCCGCAATTTTTGCCTTCAGCTTGTCAAGTAATGATGCGTAGTATGCTCCTGTAATGGTCATCACTTTCCCAGCCGAAAAAACAGTTTTCGTTTTTTTTTTGGGAATTGATGCCTTCGCAATCGACTGCATTTTTGTTTTTATGGTATAATGGTGTATTCAAGTTTCATCTACAGTAATTAATCGGCGAAAAAAATCGATTTATTGCGCCTAAACTGCGCCAACAAAGCGTTAGAAATGTTCATTTGAGCACGTTTTTGGTCCAACGTGAGCAAACGCGGCAGCCAGCGCGCCCACAGCTTTCTCATGCCTAAATCTTTATTCAATATGTGAGAAACACTTTCTTTGGATATATCCATAGCCTCTGCTATCTCTCTCACTTTAATTCGACAGTTGTCTTGCAGCATTTGGTGAACTTGACCGATGTTATCGTCAGTGGTTGCAGTTTTTGGACGTCCCAAACGTTCCTCGTCTCGTGGTCGTGTCAAGCTGGTATGGCCTCGTTTAAATTCAGCTGCCTATAGTATATGAAATAGAAACAATTATTATTTAACTTGTCTGTATTCATTTCAGAATCTACAATGAAGAGCTAGTCACGACCCTAGAGTGTGTATCTGTTGGTTCTCAGAAGAAGACTGACCGTCTGGGCCATTCGACTGTGCTTTTATAGCACAGTTCTTGGAATCTGCCGTCTGCTGTGTGATGTAAATGTTCATGTGTGAATAAATGGCTGGTGTATGGATACATGATGGTACAGGGTGATTGTTATACTATCCAAAATTTCACGGTGGTAAATGATGGTGCAGAGTCCCCGTACACAGCGTCCAACTCGTCTTTGATTTGCGTAGGCGTATTGACTTTAAAAAACAATTAATGACAGCTCGATACTCGATTTTATGCATTTTCTCAAAAACACTCACATCGACTCACTCAAACGATTGTCAAACAACAACTGCGCGTCCAAAATGGCTGAAACTTTGGTGAGGTTAAAAGGTGCGCAAACACATTCCCTAGGTTTTGTTGACGAGTGCTGCCATCTTCATGTTGAGGTCGGAAACTTTTCAAACAACCCTCGTACTTCGATAGCATATGAATTGCAATAATAGATACTCTTGTTTTTATTTTGAGTGCACAAAAATAGTATTCTTATTGAGACCTTTTTGGAAATTTGGTTCATATCTTAAACAAATTTTAAGTTTTCAAAAAAACATTACCGATTTTTAAGTACACAAAAATGTTGGTAAACATTCTATTTCAAATGTTCGGTATCTTTCTGGTAACACTACTAAAGAAAGTATTGCTCTCATAAATTTTTTTTAAATGTGGTTGTTACTTTTTCAGGAAGATTCATGCCATTTGTTTCAAACCATTTCCATGAAATAAAAACGGCTGTTATAACCTGCGGTTTTCAATTCCTACGAGGTTTTTATAACGCACTAACAGTATTAAATCAGAGTGATATTATAAAAGTGTTGTTCTCATAAACCATCTCCATGTACTCTCAAAAGGCTCTGATAGTGTCGTATAAAAGCAAAATTCTTAGTTAGGTTTGCCACAGGCTTCCAATATTAAACAATACGATGGAGAAAGGAAATCGATTTGATTAATTCCATAATGTGGTTGAAATCAATCTGACCAAAAGTTCAAACCCCATCCTGTCCTTTAATCAATTTCAACAAAAAAAAATCCCAACTTTTATTGATGTTCATTTCATCAACCGAAAATTTCTATACCTCAGCGACGAAAATAAAACTAATGACACAGTGTTAAATGAATAAAAACTGCTACACAAAAGTCCCTTTTTATTGTTGGGACTCTAATCAATGTCTCCTTAACGAAATGGCGTCATTACAACACCCTCCAATCTATTCAGAACGATACCATAAACAATGTCCGCAACTATATCACCCACACTATACCCAAATATACGTAAGAGTATGTATCCAAGAATTCAAACAAACCTTTCAATCTTATCCGGCACGAAACTAATTTTTTTTTTGGAAGGACAGGCCATATGAGGTAGGCCATCATTCTCCCTGAGTCCTTTCATCAAGTGACCAAGAATTGAAGCAATCTGTCCTCATATAGTCCAGGACAATGGGCACCATGTGTAGAAGGATCGACTACAAAATAAAATAGAAACACAATAGAGTGGTTAGGTAGGTTGGTCTTTCTCGTTCGGTCTTGTCGTCACCGTCCTATGCTACTTCTTCCAAATTCGGGAATTATTTAAACCTGCTCCTGAACAAAAAAAAATCTAATCCACTTGGGAATATCCTAGCCAAGTTGGTAACCAATATCTGAGGTAAATCCGTCCGACTGACCGCCCAGTCCACAACTGAGATTTTTAGTTGAGTTTAACGGACCTTAAGTTTTCTGAACAGGGAATTGATATTTGGGAATACAAAAGATCCGGTCCGATTCTGTTCAGCTTGAGTCTTTGAAATACAAGGAGAAATACGAAGCTAAACAAGGACATGCTTCATAAATTGGCCAATATATTGGTACGGCTAAGTCACATTCATAAAAAATTGCATCAATCTTATAAGGCTCTGGTAGTGTTCGATCGATTGGAAACTTTTTGGTCTTATAATGGACTGAACATGAGGATAAGATGGGTACTACATGATGATACTAGCTGGGCATTGAAAGGATCTTGGAAAGCCCAGGATAAAGTCTGCTCGATTTTTATTATCCTTAATACAGTAACTTGGAAGAACAGTGTTTTATTCTACCTCGATGTTGGTAAATATGTGCTTAATCTTCTGTTCAATGAAATTGTTTTTGGCATTGGTCCTATCTTTACTAAAAATGTAAATAATATTTTCGCTATTGATTGTAATTCACCATCCAAATGTTGGTTGATCCTGTCCATCCCGACAAGGCTCAAGGAGTACAAGAGCCGCCTTTTTGATACCACAACTGACAGTGCCAGGCTGATGAGAACTTTACCCGAAATTCTTGAATGGTTCTTAAAAATCTGAAAGGGACGATCAGCCATACTCATTCGGTAGCGTTCAGGAATACTATCAACCCTCCAGTCTCCAGCAATGTTCTACTAACTCATCAAAGACCTAGTTCGTAGTTCACCTAGTTCACGATGTCAGGCTCTACCTGATGTAAGACTATCGGAAAGAAGCTGAAAGAGTGACATTCTCATTCAGATCTTTTTAACTACAAGGATGAAATGTCCAGCGAATGATCACAAACATACTAATGGCCATGATTTTGAAGATGACTTCCCAGACTTGTGGGCGCCCATACACCATTTTGTAGGGAAGGGCAAAGTTTTAAATTTCAGGAACTATCTTGTGACGAATAGAATGTAATATATGGATTTTATTCAATTAAGAAATCGGTGAGCCTTTTTTGGACACCAATAAAATATCAGCATCCTGGAAGATAGATGACTATCAACCCTCCAGTCTCCAGCAATGTTCTACTAACTCATCAAAGACCTAGTTCGTAGTTTACCTAGTTTGTAGTTCACCTAGAGTTCACGACGTCAGGCTCTACCTAATGTAAGGATATCGCAAAGGAGCTGTAAGAGTGACATTCCCATTCAAATCTTTTTAACTGCAACGGTGGAATGTCCAGCTTAACGAATGATCACCAACATACTAATGGCCATGATTATGAAGATGACTTCCCTGGCTCATTGGCGCCGATACACCATTTTGTATAGAGGGGCAAAACTTTAACGATTGGGAACGATCTTGTGACGAATAGAATGTAATATATGGAGTCGGTGAGCCCTCTTTTTGCACACCTATTCAATATCAGCGTCCTGGAAGATACACGAAAAATACAGAGAAGTAGAAATTTTACTTCGATTTACTCGAAAAGTGAGTAAAACTTCTTCGGGCACCTCGCATACAAAATTTCTTAAAACAAGCGATTACACTTATGGCATTATTCACAAGGGTTACATTTTCAGATTTTTTTTCCATTAAATATTGCAAGAAAAAATAACTGTCGAACTGGGGAACTATTCGATTAGCTACCATACAAAAGTTTGTAATAAATATGGTTTCTTTCCCGGAAGAAGCGATAACTCGTATCGTATTGAGTGTGCGCGCCGAATAACTCCCTTGAAGAAGATGGGCCTCAGACACGCTAAATTATAATTAAATCAGAACAGGGTGGTTTAAGAAAATCTCTAATCCAATGATCTTCATATAATTAAATTTTTGTATGGCTCTGGAATCCAAGATTCATACAATTCGTAAATGAAACACGTAGGTTGTGGTTTGAAATACAACTGAACTTATTCTTTATTTTCTGCTTCTTAAATACTATTTTATAATCTAACAATATATTTTATGTATAATACGTAATCACTAAACAAATACTCTTATTTCTATTATTAATCTAGTCATGACGCATACCATATTGACCCTTATCGGTACCATATCGTCATCGTCATGAGTAATGTAACCCTTATCAATGGTTACGCGTAAACATTGAGTATAAAAATTTTTTGTGCAGCAAAAAGGGCCAAGACGGGCAACTCAAGCACCGCGGCACCGTTAAAGTCCTTCAACGAAGTCCTGAAGGATCACCTCGTGATGGCTATCATCGACAGAAGTGACGATGACGGAATGATCACTCCAGACAAATGGAAAGATTTGCAGAGCGAACTTGAGGATGGTTTCCTCAAATTTATGAGGGAGCATCCTGGTTTTGTCCTCTTCTGCCGCGACGGTGGGTGGCATCAGGGCCATGTCAAGCTGGTGATCTGCTCCCACCAGAGATCGGCGGATTTCTACGAAGAGGAAATTTCTGGTCTAGGCGAGGTTTGGCCTGGAGCAAAGTTGGAGGTTATCCCAAGGCTGCCTCGAGCAAGAGCCAGGATACCAAGTAAGCCTTCTAACGCGGCGGCTGTCCTGGAGATTGCAACCCAGATCTTCCGACGCAGAATTGGAAGATCGCCAAGATGGAGGAGCCAAAGGGGGCCGAGAGAGTCGCGACAATCGTAATTAACAAAGAGTCCCTGGCCCCCTAGCCAACCTGTGGTTAATTTTGGCCTTGGCCAAATCACACTTCGGGTCTACAAGGCTGACGCTGAGAATCCCTTACCGAGCGCGTCGGACATCGAAGCCTCGAAAATGGAAACGGATCCCGCCTCCCGCGTCGTCCATAGTGACGACTCAAACCTCACTGAGTCTGAACTGGCGATGGAACTGGACCCGGTGCAACCCGATACCGATTTAGTACTGGATTTTCAGGATCACTGCTCCTTAACGGACGAAGATGATCTTGGCTCAGATGCTGGACTGGATGAAGGCTCGACTGGTCCTCCCTATGGCAGTGAGGAAGATCTGCTGGCATCTGACCCGGAAGATGCGAACCGTGATCAAGGCTTCATACTGCGAATACTGCAGATTAATCTTCATCACTCGAAAACGGCATCAACCTCCTTACTTCTCCGTCTAGCCAGGGATGGAGAAGACCTTGTCCTTAGACAAAGCAGTTAACTGCACCACCCTATTGAAGGTACAGAGATCAGCATGCATATGCATCAGTGGAGCTCTGAGAACAACACCCTCTGCAGCATGTTATTCAGTCTGCCACCCCTAAACATTTTCGGCAAGCAAATGGCAGCCAGTGCAGCCATTCGACTTAAAGTCTCTACACAGAGGACTGGCATATATGCAGGTCACTCAACAATCTTGAATCACTTCAATAACATTCCTGAAAACACCGACAACACCCCTCCCAGTTATGATTTTGACAAAAATTTCCTAACAACCATTCCAACCCGTCTAGAATGGGAAAGGGATTCGGTAGGGATGGAAGAGTCCGCCAACATATATACTCGTACAGACGGCTCCAAAACTGAAGGCGGGGTAGGTGGATGTGTTTTCTCTGACATGCTTAACATTAGCAGCTCCTTCCGCCTTCCGGACCACTGTCCTGTCTTTCAGGCGGAGCTTATGGCGATCAAGAAGGCACTGTCCTGGCTGAGGTGTAATGTAATATCTACTAGGGATATTAGCATTTTCAGAGCGGCAATAAAATCGTTGGAATCGGCCTCAACAACATCAAAACCATTGCTACTGTACTGTAAATAAAATCAAGCACGCTGATAGAGGGAGTGTTAGACTGAACGCAGTCCATATTATAGTACTGAATTTATCACATATGGGAATGCCATTTTGACGGAAAAAATTTGACTGCGATTTTCGTCAAATATTTGACAGCACGGCATTGATGAAGATACCAAAGCCATTTTAAAAATTATCAGCTGGAGGACGCGGACTTTGGATCGAGACAATTGGAGATGACGACTTCAGGATGCCAGGGCCCGATCTGGGCTGTTGCGCCATTGATGATGGCATATCGAGTAATACTAGCTTAACTTTGCCGTTCTGATAATGAAGAAGGGTAGGCGATATGATAGCTAAGGATCAAGCCATAAAGACAAATTCGTTAAAGAAACTCGTTAACAATTGGAACAAAATTCAATGACAAAATATTACAGCAAAGGAAGGTATACCTATAGAAAAATAGTGAACTTCGGCTCAATTCGTTCACAATGATTGTAAACTTAAGATAAGTTAATATCAAGATATTTTTTTACTGTGAAATCGGGTTGAGTTTAATTTAATTTAAAGCACAGAGATTCAGTTTAACTGAACTTCAGTTTAAGTTCTTACTATGAAACCGAAACTGAGTGTACAATTAATTTTGTCAGGGTAATTGAGTCATATAGTCTTAGTTACGATCTTCGTTCATATCTAAGTTGAGTCTTGCAGATGTCGTTCGATTATTCTCCTAACACTTAACTAATAATGATTCGAATTTGTAAACATTACATGTTTCTCCATTAAATGATTATCGCTTTATTAAATCGATTTCGTTGGCTCTGCCTGTTCGACACTTGATTTAATAAATAACACTTCCGGATGACTATGACAATCATGAAATGCATACAATTGCGATTCGTTGTAGAGTTTAATTGAGTGTGCGCTCCCTAAATCCTAATCAATCATTTGCAATGTGAATTTGGAATTAAAGCTGACTTCATCACTAAGTCAACCAGAACGGAATAGACGGAGATGCAGGAAGGGAGCGGTACTCTAGTCGGGCATAATAGGCATTATGAAAGCTGGAAATCCTTGGAGAATGAACTGAGTCTTTGATTCTGGGCCATTGGATTATTGATTTGATTGCATAAATCACACTGCGTTGTATGCTCGAGGTGGAACTGTTCTGGATAGTTATAGTGTTTGTATTTGGTTTGAAATTGTCCTCGTATATCGTGGTGACGACCACTGCTTCGATGAAGATGATTATGATGGGACCGATTGAATCGAATGGTGCCACTGGGCAATAATAGTTGCATTAGCGAAATTAATAATGATCAGGCGATGTTTGCCTGTTTGTTTATACGGTAATTAAAGCGGTTCATGTTTAATGCAAATAGGTGACCAAAACTGTATTGAAATTAACAACAGTGTTTGGTTTTAGGCATTAATTGAGATGTACAATAGCTGCAAAATTTTGTCATTGTCTGTAATAATTGTAACGTACGTGTATATGTTAATTTAGTTCATTTTCTCTAACTCAATTGTTTGAAGTAACCAAGCTGGTGTAGCTTTTGAAATATGTAGTTAGAGGTGACCCCGACGTGATTATGGTTGGCAGATTCGGCGAACTTCTTGGAGGAGGTTTTCGCATAAATTTCTGTTTTTATTTTGACTTGATAAGTTTAAATCCCACTAGATTACAGCTTATATCCTTATTTGTACAAAGAGGTTAAATAAAATGATCTTGAAATATTATTGTTAAATTGTTTATTAAATTCATAATTTGTGTAAAACATCAACATATTGTTGCGAGCTAGGGGTTCGCCGGGATTTCAAGTAAAACACAATTCGGTTAAAATAAAAATAAGTGATAATTTATTAATCCGCACTTTTCATTCACAGAATTATATTCGCACAATAATTCGCAATGTATGGCAGCACTGCCCGCTTATTTATATCGCTTGACTCGATCACTTTCGCTCTCTACCAACACGGTCGCGTATACACGCTGGCTGTCACAGTCGACGTAATAAAAATTACTATGTCCATCGCTGAAAGCTTCATCTGCTTTTATACTACTTGTCTGTAGTCGAGACTGTTCTTGAATCTTCGCTCGGTGGTGTGTGTGGACGCTACTGGAACGCTTGAGAGCATTCCATTTGATCTTCTAGGCTTCCAGTACATTCGAGCGCATTCGATTAGAGGGGAGATATAGTCGTGTTGTTTCGCTCTCTTATTTACTTCAACTAGGCTTCTGATTGGGCTATTTTGCAACTAGGTATTCGGTTGCTACTGTTTCCCTTATTCGTAATCGATCGAGTTGCGCGGTTGCCAGGTTTACATGTAACAATATATATGAGAAATTCAAATATGTAGTACTTCCAAGCTTGCTTCCCAGACAGCAAAAGGAAGGAAAGCAAAAATAGAAAATTTAGTTAAACGTAATTCCAAATAATTTAAAAAATAAAAAGAAATAAGAAAATGAGACACATGATAGAAAAAAGAAAAAAAAATAAGAAATTATAATTGAAAACAATATTAGAAGGAAAGGAAAGAGAAAACATACTGCAGTCACGATCGGCTGCAAGCCAATCGTATAATACTCTAGATGAATACTGAACTCCGATTTATATTGTAGTTGGGGATAAAGTAGAATTACGTGTGTGCATGTTGTATGTCCTTTATTAAGGACTGCTACTAGATTGCTACTCAAAACTAAAAGAGAATATTCAGTGTTTAACTTCATACCTTGAACTGGGTAAGTCCTCGAAAAAAAAAGTCCTTTTTAAAGGACTTTCACATGGGAGGTGCAGGAAGGACTCACTCGATTTCTTACATATTTATCCTTTTCCTTGGAACTATTCAAAAATTAATGTGTACAAAATTTCAAATTCGTGGCTTGAAGCGTTCAAAAATTATCGGAAAATATTCTTGAACACGTGTTTTAAGGACATTTTGTATGGCAGCTACCAGAAGGAGTGAAAGGATTTCGCTGAATAGTAAACTCGAACTTCCTTTTCACTCAAAACTAACTTGTACAAAATTCTGAATTCGTAGCTAAAAGATTACTTGAGTTATAGTGAGTTTCGTAAATTAAGTGAATACATTTTGACAGGATATTTGTATGGCAGCTACACGAAGGACTAACAGGATTTCTTTCATAATCATATATTTAGCTCCAACTATTGGAAAAATAATACACACAAAATTTGAATGACGTAGCTTAAACCCTTCTGAAGTTATCGACCAATATTCTTGAAGACGTGTTTTAAGGACATTTTGTATGGCAGCTACCAGAAGGAGTAAAAGGATTTCGCTGATTAGTAAACTCCGACTTTCTTTTTACTCAAAACTAACTTGTACAAAATTCTGAATTCGTAGCTAAAAGATTACTTGAGTTATTGTGAGTTTTGTAAATTAAGTGAATACATTTTGACAGGATATTTGTATGGCAGCTACACGAAGGACTAAAAGGATTTTCTTCATAATCATATATTTAGCTCCAACTATTGGAAAAATGACACATACGAAAATTCAAAGACGTAGCTTAAACCCTTCTGAAGTTATCGACCAATATTCTTGAACACGTGTTTTAAGGACATTTTGTATGGCAGCTACCCGAAGGAGTAGGACGATTTTGCCCGTTAACGAACTTAGCCTTACAAATTCAACCAAACATCGAGATTCAAAATTTCAAGATCCTAGGTGAAGGCGTTCTTGAGTTATCGTGCTAACGGACAGACGGACGGACGGACGGACGGACGGACGGACGGACGGACGGACGGACGGACGGACGGACGGACGGACGGACGGACGGACGGACGTCAAGCGGATTTGAGGTTTTTGGCCACAAATAAACAAAAAATAATATATAACTTTTTTTCGTCCGAGGCTTGGTTCTATGCGTTACAAACTTTTGGGCTGGATTAAACTTATAATACTCTATATGATTTCATCTAGAGTATAAAAAGAAAAAAAAAATACAAAATAATAAAATTAAAAAAAAAAAAAGAGGAGAGACAGAATAAGAATGTAATTTTAAATCCAGAGAGAGACAGAGATTGGGAGTCCTTAATCATATCCCTTGCGGAATTCCTATGTTGACTGTTTTCGATTCACTACATTCGTCTAAGTTTTTTGTTATATATTGTCATCCTAGAAGATAATCCTGAATGACCTCATTACACTTCCCTTGAATACCAAGCTCCTTTAGTCCTTCCAGCAATATTGAATGTTCTACCGTGGCATATGCTTTTTTTAAATCTATGAAGATCGAGGCGACATAAAATCCTTCATCAAAGCCTTCATTAACGAATTGCATTGCATCAACCAATGCTGCAGTAGTATTGCTCTGTTCTCGGAAACCATATTGCTGTTTGTCAAATCCACAGTATTTATTCATGAAATTTAAAATTCCATTGTTCAAAACATTTTCGAAAATCTTGCTAATAGAGCTAACTAGTGCAATTGGTCGGTAGTTATTGGCATCCCTATCTGAGACCGCTTTAAATATTGGCTTGATCAACGAAGTCTTCAAACAGTGCGGAAATGAGCCGTCAGTCAGGTGAAAATTTATGGCGTCAGAAAGAGGTCCCGATATAACAGTTCTTATGATTTTTAAGTCATTCGTCGTTATTCCATCAATACCTGGAGCTATATTGTTTTTCAAACCCGAGATAATTGACTCAATTTCCGTTCTATCAGTTGGGAATAGGAACAAGGACTCTGTCACAACCGGACATGTTTGCCTACGAAAGTTATGCGACTTGGCATTGTTTTTTAAGTCATCGGCCAAAATTGTCCCAATAGTTGTAAAATGTTCGTTCAATGCATTTGCGATTAAGGCATGATCCGTAATTGGTCCAGCATCTGTATCCAATACAAGTATTCCGTTTGAATGCTTCGATTCATTTTTTTCCCAAAGAATCCTTAATAATATTCCAAAATATTCGTTGGTTCCCGTCAGATGTTACAAATCGGTGGTTGTATTATACTATTTTTTCTTAGCTAATCTTATCATTTTTGTCGTCATATTTTTAATTTGTTTATATTCATATTTTAAGTTTGCATTATGTGGTTCTTTTATAATTTTACTTTATTATTTCAATAATACAGTATTGTTATCGATTTTTAAAAAAAAAAAATTTGCTACCCTCAAAATTTTTTTTTTTACGTTTCATAACGAGTAGACGCGAAAAAAGCAAAAAAAAATGTCAGTCCGTTTGTCCACCGTACGCCGAACCCCGTACGCGTTACGCCGTACGCCGTACGTCTACCGGTGTACGCAAAATTGTTTGAAGGCTCGTAGCACCCAAACCCTTTGAGCTATTTAGTTGAATTTTTTTTCCTGGATAGAGTGGGTAGGCCCCCTCTAGTGACCAAATTTGGAGAGGTGGGGGTGTTAAGGGGGAGGAGGGGGAAGTGTTTTAGACGGAAAATTTTGGTTTCTAGATCTCAGCAACCGCTTATGCTAGGAAGCTGAAATTTGGAAATTATATAGAGCTTTGGTAGTGGACCCATTTGCAAAAAAATTGCCGATATAGGTGAAGGGGCTTGGGAGTGGGGGGAAAAATAATGCGCCCGAAACGCAAAAAAGGCGAGATTGACACATTCTAAATTCTATATCTCCTAAACGGTTAATGTCACAAAATTGAAACTCAATGAATATCTGTAAGTATACTAGGAGAATAGATCGGAAATAAATTTTTGAGTGGGGGCAGTGGCGTACGGGAGTGGGGGGTGAAAAACTTTAGATTACGATATCTCACGAACCGATTCCACTAGACAAATAAAATTTAGTTTGTGGATAAAGGTTGACAAATGAAGTTTGCTGAAAGCGGAGGGGATAACAATTTTTTTAAAAAATCACGTCATATATCTCAAGAACGGTGTAAGATATATGCTTAAAATTTTTACCAGAAGTGGGCCTAATAGAGCCCTAGCAGAAAACAAAATTTTGGAAGTTTGGGTGTAGAGGGTGAGGGTGGGGGAGGGTGAAAAGGAAAAAGTTCCGATTTTTATATCTCGAGAACCTATAATGATATCAAGCTGAAACTTAGTATTTAGATAGAACTATATTACTAGCATGTTGGAAAAATATAATTTTTTATAGGGGCAGTATGGTACGGGGGTGGGGGGTGTTTTTCCTATCTATAGAACGGCTTATGCTACAAAGTTGAAACTCGGTATGTTTATGTAGATCAACTAGAAAACTAATTTAGATAAAAAAAAATTTCAAATATCCATTGGCGTTCGGAGGGGGGGCAAAAAAAATTATCAGTGAAAATGGAATGCATATATTTTCACGGTTTTCGTCATATCTATTAGGTTTTCCCAAATATTGAATTCATTTTTATTGTACATCTTCTTCATATAAATACCTAGAAAGTGTTTTCAGGATTTTTTAAAATTCGACCCCTAAGGGGGTGCAAAGGGGGTTGAAAACTTTTTCACGAATTCTACTATATCCCCAGGTCTTATCAGATATCAAATATCTTTTCACTTTCACGTGCTTGCGTAATAATCGCCTAAAACTTCTTTTTAATTTTTTTCCTTTTTCAGCTCCTAAGAGAGTATAAATGATAAGAAGGAAGACATTTTCCAATGTTTAATCGGCTAAAAATCGCTATTTTAAATATTTTTATTTTAAGAACAAAATTAATTTTCCAAGAAATCTAATATTCTCGAAGCAACTCATGATACACTCCGACTTTGACCGCTCCCGAGCTTTGACCCGAAAAATAATAAAGTTTCGCCCAGACCATTGGCAGTTTTTTTTTATATATCTTCTTTTTTTTAGTTATTTGGTTCAGAATATCATTTGTGATATTCTTAATTCTTGTTCTTGTTCTTGTTATTATTGAATGAATTGAGTTTTCAGTTAGGCTTCCCATATTTTGATTCGTTGCCTTTATGAAGTCGTCATTCGATTCGGCTTCAAAACGATTTGAATTCTCCTTTCTGAGACTGAAATTAACGAAGCACCCACATTATGTCTTGATAGTAGGAGCACCAATGACACTAAGTACAAACGAGCATTTCTCGCACAGATTCCGCAACCCCTGACAGTATCCGTTTCAACATGTAGGACCCTCAATTAAGGGGTTATGCTCAGAACGTATCCTTGAAAGCAACTATCAAACACCTACACCGTATAATATCGCACTCTTGGTACAAGTGGATAGAAAACTAGAATCATCTACTACCGGTACGACTCCATACAGCCTTGATTATAATGCCGAAAATTCCACAAGGAGGTCATAGAGACAAGTGCTATGGAATCAACATATTCGCTTTTCTACGCTACATGAACCTTGCAACAAACCACCCTCGTATCCATTCACAAAAAAAAAACACATCTTCTTTCCAACTTCAGAGTCGCGTGGAAAAAAAACACCACCCCTCTGGAACGAGAAAACCAAACCTGGTTTTACATTATCCTACCGCTGTGTGCGGTATATTTATATGCACGTTATTCGCGAGCTCCTTAGCTGTTTATTCACCCGCAGACATCATCTTCATTGTCCATGGGGAGCTACCCCCTATATGCATGCTATATGTGTATGTCTGTTTTTCGAAGATACCATTCATTTTCCGGTAGATGCCACACTATATCCAATGAAGAATCCAAACATCCTTCCACCGATTCCCCAGATGCAGAATTACATTAACTTCTGCTATACTATGAAAAGAAGTTGTTTCTGCTATGGCCCGGGTAGGTAAGACGACGTATTCGTGCTGGGATTCTCTCAGGAACATGCTAGAGGTGATATCCTGGTGGGTTTCTGTATTCGGGAACAATAAGACGAAGTCCTTTCGTTGTGATATAGAAACAGGATATCAACTACCCTATATATACCGACATTTTACCGTATACCTATGATTTTGGGTAAAACGTTCGCTTCTTAAATGCTTTCGTTCGCGCCCTTCATGTTTATATACTCCCCAGGGCAATTATTTTATGACACAATTAAGGCACATTAAATGTTTCTTAGGCAGCTGATAGCTAATGTGATAGGGCACCTGTGGACCCGTTGTTGTCCTTAAGAGATTATTTCGAGCTGAGTGCGGAAGAAATTTTTGAGAAAAGTGAAAAGGTAGAAGGACATTTTTTTTACGTTATTGGTGGTTGCAAAAATATTGCCGACAAAAGTGAAAATTGAAATTTTATGGCGAATATTTATAGGACTTGAATCCTTGTCTAGATTAAAATGCGGCAACAACTTTAAGAAAAACAACGAGATTGCAGAAATTGTTACTGAAAGGGGTTGAAACTTTTTACTGCTTTCATTGAAAATTTCTTGCTAAGCAGTTTTGAGGCACATGAAGTTGGTTGGTTGGTGATGGAGGCGGTTGGATTCCGCATTATTTTCCAACAATTTAGGTTGGGTCGTTAATTAACAGTACCAAAAACTACTTGTTTTAAGTTCTTTGAATGTATTAGGATCGATGGATCAGAAGAACTAGGTCTTTGCAATAAATTTCAACCTCAAGATTCTAGGTCCAAGATGGCTTGATACCATATACTTCTCTCCTATTTGGCCTGCTCCATGAAAAAAGAGAACTTGGATTGTCCAGTATCTTCCTATTTTACAGTATGAGTTCCTTTCCATTTGAAAAATACATGGAAGTTTCAATTTTCAAGATAAACAGTTCCTGAAATAATAACAAAATGTGAACATGGCTTCAGACCTTCAGTCGTCCTTTTTAAATCACGCATCTACGTACATATATTAATCAGACTGGTCACATTAATCAGACTCTCTCCTCATGAAAATCCTACTAATCAATGGAGTGAAGCTACTTTAGAAAAGAAAAATATTCACAAACCCTATTTCATACTACCATCATCAACTACGGAAAAAATTTGTTTAAAAAAATTTTAAGTAAAAACAGATTCACTTGGAGATATGGCGAAATTCGTAAAAAATATTGAACCCCTTTTCACACTTTTGGAATTCTCGAAAACGATTTTTGGGAGTCGAAACATTCCAAAAGTAAGTTTTAGAAAATAGAATTAGAAGCGCGTAGAATCAAGGTCCTAATCCGAATATATGACAGAATTAAACACATTCAACCCCTTTTAACCCGTGGGGGGTTGAATTTGAAAATTAATCATTATGCATTTTAATGAAAAGTGCGTGAAAAAGAACTGAATTCAGGCATAATATTGAACACCCTTTTCACACCTGGAGGCTGAATATCAAAAAATTAAATACTGAAATCTATTTTAAGTGCTTAAATAAAAAGTACGTAGAAGTTAAAACCAATTCCAATCTTATCGTAGCTCAGATAGGTGACGAACTTAGTGAAAGAAATTCAATTCTTTTTCGACCCTCCGAGGGTTGAATATCTAAATATCACGAAAATAATTTCTGGAATTGGCTTTTGGATCTATTTAATTGTACTTGGGACTTTGGGCGAAATTCGTAAGAAATATTCAACCCTTTTTTCACACATTTGGGGTGTGTATGTAAAGACGGCGGGAATGTAGGAGAAAGAGTTTAAACCTGCCTTAAATTTATTCATTAATGGATACCTGTTAGGTGTTTTTAAGTTTCTTCAATCTGACGAGCAAAATTTGAAGTCCCCACTCAATTTGTTTTCCGGGTTCGCGCCTGTAAAAAGCCTTTAAAAAACGATATCTCATCTGATCTAAAAGATATGATGGAAATTTTAAAAATTTTATCCCTTTTCACATCCTTGGCGGTTGAATATCAAAAAAAAGTTCCGAAATCAGATTTTACCATTATGTGAAGAGGCCTTAAAAATTGAAACCAATTCAATACATTAAAGACAAAGAACCGTATATTAATTGAAGCCCTTGGAACAACAAGGGGTCAACTCATTTTTCCAACAACAGAGAAAACTTGACTTCTCTGGCCTTTTATCGCATTAAAATTATTTTATTGATTTTTTATGATTTCATTAAAATTATTAAGGATATTATTAAATTATAAGGAGTTAACTGTATCAGCAGAATTTCATCCGAATACAATAAGAAGTCAGAACGAACAAGCCCTCTCATGGTATTAAAAATAAGAGTTGACACTAAGGGATTCAATTGTAAAAGACTAGTTTGAATGGGTTTGGATTTGGAGTCCTAAGGAAAGTCCGAAAAAACGTCATGAGCTAAGCGTTTATTAACACTTTTACCGAAATGAGAACTGAACAATATAGGACAATAACAATTAGCCCTTTACAGCTTTAAATCTTCTACAAGCCGTAAAATAATTTCTATGGATTTTCAATTCATGAAAATCGTCGATTTCGTAGTATTTTTAGTATCTAGTAGTTTTTTAGGCCATTAAACCTAATGGAAAATATTCACCTACCGTCTTAACACATAAGATTTAATTAGGTTTCATTGCTTACAACCACACTGAACCAAAAAGGTACATACAACCAATTCAAACCTACATCATCATAATGAAAAAATCATTGTTTTGAGCCGATGCAAGAATTCATTAATATTATGCAAAACGGTTCATCATTTTTCGGTCTCCTTTGGACACTCACACAATAAATTATTTAGAAATTAATTGTTACAATGAACGAGTTCATAATATTGATGAAATCAGTAATTCGTATTAAAGTACTGATTCATTATTACTATTAACTGTTTCACTCTCTGTATAATATGATGAACGAATTCATAATATTGATGAAAAGAGTAATTAATGTTATTGATGTTGAGAATGGACGCTAATTTCAAAAAGTTTTTGTTGTTTTCCGGCGTCAGGGGAATTTCTGGTGTAAAACCCCAAGACAAAATCCCCGACTGATGATTAATCGCTGTCCTGGTTACTGCCATTGAGGACATGACAGTTGGAAAGCCTTCACTGAAGAAGCCAGTCCGTAAAACTGTGTTGGACTAGGTCCGAAGGAGCTCTTTCGTCATCGGATGGCATGAACTCGCCAGAGGGTGTATCATGCCTACTATCCGAAACACCCTTACAGCTGGTGGTATTGCTGAGGATTTTTCCCTATATACGATATAGAACCGAGATTCATATCTGCGAATTATAATCTTACTAAATTTTTTTGCTATAAGGTAGATCATCTGATATTACAACCAATTTTGGTCGAATTTCTTGGTTGTTAACTAGGGTATATTAGGGTACTGATGTTGTTCCTCATATTAAAGTATAAATTCATAATTACACTTAAACCGGTCACTGTAATCAATACTACCAATATTAACGCATATATTGATATCAATATGACAAATTTGAACCTTTCCAGGCCCTTGTGCGAAATTTATGCAACTGCTGCGACTGTTTCTCAGCGGAACAATTGACACTATTTGATTACGTGCCAACGATTATCTAATCGTGTGTGGCAACCTTAACAAAAAATCTGCCAACAGTCTGGGCGCAACTTTATTATTTTATGGGTAGAAGTCCGAAACGTGTTTAATGATGAGATGCGGTGTAGGTTACTATGCGAATGATAACCTAAAAAATAACGTTCCAAATAGCCTCCTGGTTATTTCTTATTATGTCCTCTCCCCCGTACCTTGATACATCAAAAATTTTATTTTTCTATGATGTCTCCATAGTGGATCTATATAATCCTAAATTGTTAGCTTTCTATTCATTATGGTTTTCGAGAAATAAAAATCAGAATGTTTTCATTTCTACCCCCTTTCACCATCACCCCCTACACCCACACCACCAAAATTTTTTTCCCTACTAGAAAATTACCGACCCCAACTCCTGTAAAATTTTCAAGATCATATCTGATACGGTTTCTGAGATATAAAAATTACATTTTTTGAAAAATTGCTGTCCCCCACCCCCACACCGTACCACCCCTCTTAAAAATATTAGCCCTTGTCTAATTTTGAAGTATCCCTAAGGACAACAACAAAGTTTCAGTCTTCTGACATCAATTGTTCAGGAGATATCGATTTTAGAATGTATCAATCCCGTCTTTCATGCGTTAAAGACTCATTGTTTTCCCCCCAACTTCCACACCCCTTAACCAATATTGACCATTGCAATTGAGTCCATTACCATAGTACTACATAAGTTCCAAGTTTCAGCCTCCTAGCATAAGTGGTTTCTGAGATCTAGAAACCAAAATTTTTCGTCTAAAACACTCCCCTCTCCTCTCCCCTTGTACCCCCACCCTTCTAAAATATACCAGTCGCAGGGGTTCACCCAATCTACCCACCATAAAAATTTCAATTTAATATTTCAACGGGTTTGGGAGCTACGCGCCTTCAAACGATTTTGCGTACGGCGGACGGCGGACGGCGTACGGCGTACGGCGTCTACGGCGGGCAGACGGACATTTTTTTTTTTTTGCTTTTTTGGTGTTTACTAGTCCTAAAACGTGTAAATACAAAATTTCAGGGTTGCAAACTTTTTTGAAATTTCAGGTCGATCACAATACTTTATTATTAAAAACTAATAAAGTAAAATCAGGGGAGTAATTTTTCTTACTCGAGTGAAATATTTCGCTCATCTCAACTTATGTAAATTCAACAATGGAGCGGAGAAACGGAATGGGTAGGACGTTGCTGCATGCGTCTACTTCAACATATCAAAGTTGTAGTTGCGATCAATGAAAACTAAACGATTTGGAAGTAATTTGCAGGTGGAATGAGTGTGGTGCCAGTGGCGGCTCCTGCTTTTCTTAGCAAGTGAGGCTGAATTGGAATATTAAACACGACTTTCTCGGACTAAAACTTTATGAGTAAGGACGTCGTTTTACTGCGGAAAGTCGTTAAGTAACATTTTAAAAACAAAAAATCAATAGTAACTTGATGACTTTTTCCTGTGTAAAATAGTGAGGCTCAGCCTCACTAGCCTCATGTAGCGAGCCGCCACTGGTGTGGTCCAGTGGATAATGGAAGCGATCGTTTGTCCAGTACCTTCTTTCATCGCCTTACGACTTAGGTCGGTTCTGCAGCTAGATTTAAGGGAACTGAGTTCTTAGTGGTCAGAACTTGCCAAAGTCGTGCACCTCTTCTATTGATTTCCCACCAGCCCCAACAGCCTTGCGAACTTACATAATAATGCAGAAGGACGTAATTTCAATAATACTTATTTCAAATTACCGCAAATATACTCCTATTCGGTAAATATATAAATTTCAAACGTACTACAAATAGTCGTGCATAGTTGCAAACTCAACGTACTACCCCCATTTCCCCATAATTCAGGCCCCAACAGTACTTGTGACTGTAATTAAACCGAATGTTGGCCCCGAAAATTAATCAAGTACATACAATCGCGACAAGCTGCTGGTGTTCTAATTGTTTTCGAGAGCACATTCCCGAACCCATTGCATACAAGTGCGAGAATATCCTTCCCCTAATTCCTATACTAATATTAATGCCCGAAAACAGCATAAGCTTTTTGTATAGTCCGGTTCGCTTGGGTATCCTTGTCAACCCCTCGGGGGTTGGACAACACGAAAAAAAATCTCAAACACTGTGTTTTATTCAAAATTATCTCCATACCGCAAAGCCACAAAGTCGATGGGGTGGTGACGATGGCTTTGTATTCCGGAACGACACTTAACGTATGATCCCTGAGTCCTGCTTTTGAGCTGTGGTGGATAGACCGAAAAAAATATAAATAAGGCACTAAAAGGACCCCAACATGCTCCTTGGCCATTGTGTGGACTGGAACGTATCCAATAGTTTAGACAACTTCCCGTATACACACTCTCGGTTTTTTGAATTTAGCTGTTCTATGGATAGTGTGCCCGTCTCAAAAGAAAAATGCACTGCGGTTCGTTTTCTCTGTGTCCTGCAAATAGCAAATAGCCCCGCATCACCGGAAGTCGAGTTTCAGTTTAATGATTTCCTTCTTTCTTTCGTGAACGCGCCAACAATTTAAACTTCTGGACAATCCAATTAGTGTCACACAAATTGCAATTTTCTCCACATTAGCACTAAATGTGGAGACAACAAAGTCGCAATGCAGAGGGGTTTGAACAGCGAAATCGGGATGCCACTAAATTTTCGCTAGTTCGCTCCATGTCCTTTGGACGATGCCGGGTATCTTTTCGCGAAGCTCGGGGGGTGGAATATTGTTATGGGAGCATAGATATGCTGCTTTCCGGTGAATCTTGAAACTCCTTTTAATCGAGTTCGGTACTACAGGCAAAATGTAATTAAAGGATTCACAAATCGAAAAGGTCGTTTGCTTTGAGTTTAAAGGTCAAGTGTGGTAGTTGAGCGGAACGACAGTGAGTTATGCGGGGTGTCTTTGTGCAATTTAAACGCTTAAATGAACTCTACAGCTTTGTTTCAAGAAGTTTGTCTGCAGGCCTTCGTATAGCATGGGAAAATTGTTAGGTGTCCGTTTCTGGACGGTATTCAAAAGTATGATGTCTCCACTACAGAAGCAAATTTCAGCAGAATTCATGACATTTTCACTACCCTGCTGGATATTCTTTACGCTATCAGTACCTACACCGCATTTCAGCATTAAACGCGTTAATGACTTCTACCCAAAGAATACTCACAATAGGCACACTCAGGCCTCAGTGAATCGGGATATTTAGACCGTCCTCCAGCATCACCAATCTACAATCTACCCAAAGAATGAAAAAGTTGCGTCCAGACTGTTGGCAAATTTTTTATTTATTAACTTATGTTTAGCTCATAGAAGAAAAAGCGAATTCGATCTCATTAAAACTAAAAGATTTGTCGGAATTCGTGAAAATTCTAACAATACCTTACATCCCCTAGTGGGTTGAATATCGAAAAAGGGTTGAAATATGTTTTTACCGAATACAGTTAGAATTGGAAGAATTAGAAGCGGATTCAATATCTCATTAGACCCAAGAAATATATCGGAATTCGTGAAAATGTGCATAACCACAACCACACAACCCTAAGACGTTGAATATCGAAGAATTTGGAAAATGGGTTTTAGGCGCTTATACAGGGTCCGGCAGTGAAACCTGACGGTTTTTGAAATGGAATAAATCAATGAATATTGAAGATATTTTGTTATATTTTTTATTATTTAAAAAAGAAAAAATGGAAGTTTAAGATGTATACACAAAAAATTCGAAAAAGCATTATGAAGCAAAAATAACATCACTCAAATGATGACCTCCATTTTGTCTGCGCTGCTCAAATCTGTTAGCAAAGCTAGTCATCACTCTTTCCAATGTTTGGCGCGGGATCGCACGCATTTCCTGCTGAATATTCGCTCTCAGTTTTGCAAAATTTTTAGGCTTATCAAGGTACACTTTTCCCTTGAGGTAACCCCATATTAACATCAATGATTTCAGGGTCTTCATTCATCATCCCCAACATTGTTTCTGCAAAAGCTTGGGAAATCTTGAAGCTGTAATTCTTGAATTACAGCAATTTTGTACGGGTGAAAATTCAAGTCTTCATGAAGTATCTGCCGAACAGTCCTATCGGACATCCCTAAAGCCTGAGCATGACGAATAGGTGATCGCCGGGGACTCCGTTCAAAAGCAACTCATACAGTCTCGATGTTTTCAGGTGACCTTGTCGTACTGTGGTCCCAATGTTGTTCCGAAAGCAGTATTGCGAAAGTTCCGAACCCACAAAAGAATAGTGTTCCGAGATAGAGTCGGCCCACGAGGAGGAACATTAAAACGTAAAAGAAATGGCCGCTGTGTTAGGGTCACATACATAATCGTTATTTCTGAAGAACGACACGTCGACAAAGGCACGATGTTCACTGGTCCAACGCTCCATTGTAACTAAACTTCCCCATCAGGAGAAGGGAACGAGACCGACCGTCACCACCTGAGATCCCACCACCATTCACTACCTACGTTCAAAAACCGTCAGGTTTCATTGCCGTACCTTGTATAAAGAGCCTGTAGAAGTGAAATTAATTTGATAACTCAACATGCCTAAAAGATATAACGGAATTCGTGAAAATGTGCAAAAAACCAATTTCACTACCTGCCTTTTAACTCTGTTGCGTATGGCGGACGGCGGACAGACGGATTTTTTTTTCTTTTTTGGGGGTTACTTAGTGCTAAAAGGGGGAAGAATTAGAAGCGGATTCAATATCTCATTAGACCTAAGAAATATATCGGAATTCGTGAAAATGTACACAATCACTTTAAACCCCATTAGGGGTTGAATATCGAATAATTTGGAAAATTGGTTTCAGGCGCTTATGTAAAGAGCTCATAGATGTAAAATTAATTTGATAACTCGACATGCCTAAAAAATATAACGAAATTCGTGAAAATGTGGAAAAAAACAATTTCACTACGCGCTTTCAAACTGTTTTGCGTATGGCGAACGGCGTCTACAGCGGAAAGACGGACATTTTTTAGTAAATATAAAATTTTAGGGTAGCAAATTATTACAAAATAATAAAGTAAAAATAGGGGAAGGATGTTCCAAATTAATGAATTTTCCAATTTAATGAAAGGTTTAAAAAACAGATCTTTAAATCAAAAATCACAAAAATATTGGAATGTATCAATGAAACTGAACTCCGCCATAGCCGGTCCCAAGACCGGTTGAAAAAGGAGGACGGAACATGGAGTTAACCTGAATGGCCAGTAATACCTGTGCGTCTCAGGAAGTAGGCAAAAAGTATGTCATAGTTGGACTCGCAGCATAGTTGGGCGAAATCCAACGTGTCATAGTTAACTGAAAACTCCAACCCTTTTCCTACCGGGGTGTAATAAATAAGTAGGACTGGCCCTCCAAGTCGGGGGTTGGGCGATGCGCTGAAAACGCATTACCGGAAAAACCCTGTCCAGAAACCTGAAGAACAGCCTCAGGAAACCAGGGCCCGATTTGGGCTATTGCGCCATTGATGATGATGATCAACGAAACTGAGGATATGAAACGAACAAATAAATCGGCAATGGACATGCTTCACATATTTGTCTTGAATTGTTTTTCTCTGAAAACATTGTGATGAACGTCCACCAAAGGTGAAGAAAAATTGAATGTTGCAAAAAAAAAATCACTGAAAGGATTAAAGTGCGGAGTCACCAAAAGTGAAGAAAAATTGAATGCAGTAGAAAATAAAAAAAGCACTAAAATGATTATAGCGTTGACTCACTAAAGATGAGAAAAAATCTAATAATCGCAATCCGTGGAATTCAAAGAAATGTAGTGTGAGTAGGTTAATAATTCGAGGGTCTGTGACTCTCTTGACACCAAAATTAAACGAAATTTAAAAATTGCAGTATGTTTTTCAATTTGAAATAGAATCAAGTCTTCTAATTCTTTGAGGCAAAACAAAAATTCTATAGCACTACGTAATGATCATTCATTTACGAATCTTTAACATGAATTATAAACGATTCGCTTAACGTTCACTAAATTTGTATTTTTTAACAACTGTCGAAATACGTTGGAGGGTCACATCTTAATGCGACTGCATAGCTGAAACAAGATAGGTAGGTGATAAAATGGTGTGGTAGGTTATTTAGAAGGGGTGGTGGATGTTTTTTTTTTAATTATTGCAGGATGTACTTATCAGGAATCTGATTCGCTGGCCATTGCCACATTAACAAGGGATGTAATTGTGTGTTGTGAGAGGTGTTGTGAGAGGTGACAGAGAGGAGGGGTATAAGTCCTTTTAGTTTCTTACTACATTTACCAGAAAGATATTGATAGTAAATAGAATGCTCGATGGAGTCTATAGAAGCTGAAAATATGCACCTTAAACCTAAACATTCGCTTTTGCGCATATTAAGTGAATCAATTTTAAATCGTAATAGAGATTGTAAAGTGAATTTGCACCCAATTTAGAGTGAAACCAGTTCCGTGTGAAGGGTGGTATCGGTTAAGGTGATAGAACCACCAAGGACCTGTAATATATGTATTATCCGAAAACCAATAATCGGAAATTTCCTACAGACTCCCGAGTAAATATTTTCTTTCATAAATATCACAATTATTAATTTTTCTTTCATAACTTCTCTTCTAGGTCCTTGTAAATTTCATTATCTTTTCCGTTGAACCTTTATTTCGTACTTAGGGCTATTTATGGTCTACTTCACTATAAAAAAAAACTTCAGTGAAGAAGTTTAAAAATCTTATCAAAAAGATATTACTATCCTCTACCCTAAGTAGAAGACCATCTTCAATGTTGTTGATGGTATTGCGGTCGCCTGGATTATGACAATCCCGAGGGCTATCCCGACCATCTCTTTTCTATTCCTTCCCGCTGATAATAATAATAATAATAATATCAATAACCGACTACTTTCCGTTAGTAAGGTCGATATTCGTCTTCAATCCGCAAACATCTTAACAAATTGAAAAATAGAATACCTACTTAGTGGGTAATCCCGGGACCATTTAACCGCACTTTTACAATTCCATCATCGCCTAGAATATAAACGGAGCTCCCTAAAGCAATGAAAGCTATCCTACTACCCCCGAAACCCCTCCGGGATAGTAGTAATTCTTTTTTTCCCTCTATAGCCTAAGAAAAGAAAAAGGAAATCTTGATCCACACGTAAATTTTAGAGTATTTCATAAGTCCACGTTAGTCGATATCCATCTTACTTTTTTTTCTGTCGTAGTCATCCTTTCTTAAATTCTTGTTCCCCATTTCCCAAAAAAAAGGGAAATCCGTAGTTTAAGGTCGTGCCAATCTTCGTTGAACCCCTAGATGATGACTACTGTGCCCTGCCATTCATTTTCGGTAAGGCACAAGGATGTAGGGATGGAAAAAAAATAGAACTGAAAAAGTGGTGGCGGCAACGACGGTAAGCGCACGATAGTCCTTGGGAATCAGTTAGGAAACGAAAGGAAGATGAACGAGTATTACTCCCTTTTACTCTCATACCAACGGATATAAAAGCCACTCATCCATCCCAACATATATGCAGAATAGCTTTCAAGCTTAAGTGATTTTCGTAGAAGATGGTACTATGCTCCTTCGGAGAAAAAAAGGACGAAAATGACGGAAACCAGAGGAATTTAAAGTTCCATTGGTACTGTATGTCGTTTTCTAAGTGTTCGCCAAAAGGATGTGATTGCCTTCATGTAGAACTTCAATTTTTTTTTATGGAAGGTCGCGCGTGTACAACACCCTGTTTTGACTTGCTGAGTACCTCGAAATGAAACTTCTAACTTTACGGGAATTCTATCCGTCTATTGGCAGGATCAACCCACCCCCATATCTATCTATAATTTTCCTTCGATCATATTGCAAACTTGTTGTTAGTGAGATAGCGAGGCGTTCACTAAAAAACCCAACCCCTTCGTATACATCACAAAATTTATGATAGGATAAATTGGCCCTTGACGTCTTCGAGAGCTCAAGATATTCCGGGCACACACTACAGTAACTAGTAAGCGTTCCAGACTTCATGCCAGGATGATTTCAAAAAGGATGCACATAAAAGGAGATGAAAAGGACGTTAAAATGAATGTAAATAAAATTTTGTCGGAACAAAACAGTAAGTGAATGAAGCGAGCAGGGGGTGGCAAGAAGTTGTGTCGAATTTTAATAAAGTCGATATTTTCGGTTCGCCAGGTGAATAACTTTTTTTTGTTGTTGTACGCCCAGGAGAATGTTTACTGTTTATCAAATTGAATGCATGAGTTGGAAAATCGGGGTGCAAATTGAGCGATTATGATTTGGTTAGTAGGGACGTAGATTTTCAGTCACTTTTCGAATCATAGAACACGAATTTGAATTTCTCAAGCTGAAAATCAATCAGCTTTCACATCATGACACTCTCCATGGAGATAAAGTACCGAGGCGTTACAGAGATACACTTGCAAAATATAAAATCATTTGCAATTACTTTTGGTCACGATTCCTAATAGAAATAAAATACGGCCCAAAAAACGCTTACGCCTAATCAGCAACTCGCATAGTGACAATATTTTATTAATGGTTTCCCAAATTTCTGAGCAAGTTGACCTGAAAATTTACAAATAGAAAAAATTATCCGTCTGTCCACCGTACTTCAAAATCTTTGAAGGCCCGTATCTCACAAACCGTTTGAGCTATTCAGTTCTAGAAAAATTGTTTGCCCTCAAGTCATATAGTTTTACGTTACAGGCCCATTGAACTCCAAAAAAGCAAAAAAAAAGTCCGTCTGTCCGCCGTATATGCCGTAAACCATACTCAAACGGTCACAACTCAATATACCCTTAAAAATGTTTTGCCCTTAAATCATGTAGTTTAACGTTCCAGGGCTATTGAGCCCCGTAAAAGCAAAAAAAAAGTCCGTCTGTGACAGCTCAATATACCCTTAAAAAATGTTTTCCGTTTTTACGTTCCAGGGCTATTGAGCACCGTAAAAGCCAAAAAAAAGTCCGTCTGTCCGCCGTATATGCCGTACACTATATTCAAACGGTGACAGCTCAATATACCCTTAAAAAATTGTTTGCACTCAAATCATGTAGTTTTACGTTACAGGCCCATTGAACTCCGAAAAAGCAAAAAAAGTCCGTCTGTCCGCCGTATATGCCGTACACCATACTCAAACGGTGACAGCTAAATATACCCTTGAAACGTGTTTTGCTCTCAAATTATGTATTTTTACGATCCAGGGCCCTTGAGCTCCGAAAAAGTAAAAAAAAACAAGTCTGTTTGTCCGCCGTATATCCCGCATACTGTACGCAAATTGTTTGTTGTTTAAAAGCTCGTATCTCAAGAACCCGTTAAAATATTAAATTCAAATTTTTTATGGATAAATTGGATGGTAGAGTTGCGAGAGGGGGGGGGGGAGGGGGAAGCGGCGGTTTAACAAAGACTTGGGAGAATTTTAAGAAATTCAAGTCTTATATTTCAGGAACCGTATCAGATATGATCTTGTAATTTATCCAACAGTTAGGACCAGTGGACCGCGTGAAGAGAATAATATTTTGAGAAGAGTTGGTAGGGAGTGAGGGTGGAAGAGAGTGAAAAACAAAAAGAAAATGTATTTCATTGAAAGTTAATATTTGACATCTCTAGACATCCACTAGAGTGGCACTAAAGTAAGGTGCGACCGTGGGAGTTATGAACTTCAAGAGCGGCTTATACTACAAAACTTAAACTTGGTACATACGAGGAGTGATCAAAAGGCTGCAGGACTTTTTGAATTGCGAGCCAACGGAACGTAGGGGGCGGAACGGTTGGCAGCATTAGTTGTTGCTACTCTTTCTAAGCTCAACTGTTTTTAAAGATTCTCTACAACCTCCTTAGATAGTTAGATTGATAAAAAAGGTTGGTCTGGTTACCCTCTGGTCACTGAAGCCACAGTTGGGACTATTGTGAGGTCTCCGGATTAACTATGATTCCTCTTCAATCCCTGCGCTTTCAATGAAGCTTAGTATTTTGCGAAGAGGAATGGTCAGGAATTCCAATGGTTCCATGAAATCCTGACCAAAGTGACGAAGTCTTTTGTGAGCTAAACCCTCACATTCACAGAGGATATGCTCTGGTGTTTCGTCTTCGTCATCGCAAATTCTGCAAGTTTTAGTCTCAGAAAGACCAATCCTATGGAAATGCTTTCTCATGTGACAATGTCCAGTCAGAGCTCCCACTAGGGCACGGGTCTGGTGTCTGCTTAATTTCAGATGTTCTTTTCTCCGAATGCTTTGGCATAAAAAGCTTTGAGTGTCTATTGCCCGGTGTCAAGTTCCAGTGAATGGCACTTTGCGATTTTTGCCACATTCGGATGTTCATTTTGACTGTGCTTAACGGTACCGCATAAAATGGATATGGTCCCATGAAGTTAGCTTCTGAACCTTTTCTAGCCATTAAGTCGGCCATTTCGTTACCTTCATAACCGCTGTGTCCCGGAATCCAAATGATGTTAACTCTGTTCTTGTTTCCGAGTTCAATCAAGCATTGGAGGCTGAAGAGCCATTATTCCTACCTTGCTGTCCGAGAGAATATATATTTGTTGGTTTTTGTAGCCCCGTCTGATACTTTCTCTAATGCATAGTTCAATAGCATGAGTCTTCGCCTGAAAAAACAGTGGATGTACACAACCTCCTTTGTTGTGAAGTGACAGCAACACACTTCTGCCAAGTTTAGTTTGAAGTTGGGTAAAACTTGTACAACAACTTTAAAGACATTGAAAGAGGTTTTTGGAGATGAATGACTAAGTCGAATACGGTGTCATGAGTGGTACATGGACTCGTCTTTGTTCAGGACGCTCATCAACTTCGACTGACCACGATCATGTTGCCAGAGTAAACGTCAACATGCGGTCAAATCCTCAACTAACCATCCGTGAAATGGCATGCTGAGTTCCGGTCCCGAGACTGTTGACCGAGGAGCAAAAACAACACCGAGTTCAGGTTTGTCAGGAACTTCTTGAAATGGTAAATGAAGATGAAAACTTTTTCAAACGTGTCACAACTGGGGATGCAACATGGGTTTAATGGGTACGACGTAGAAACAAAGGTCCGATCATCGCAATGGACGACAAAATCCTCTCCAACACCCAAAAAAGATCGTCAAGTCCAATCAAATGTCAAGGTCATGCTCACTATTTGCTTTGAGAAGAAGGGTTTTTCTACTACGAATTTCTATCACGAGGTGACACAATCAATAGTTTTCGTTACCTTGAAATTCTGAGACATTTGGGCGAAGCTTTGATTTGAAAGAGACCTGACCAGTAGCGAAGCGGGGAGTTGGTCTTAATTTCGCGTTGCTCATTCACGATTTTTGCACAAAAAACAACATGACCTCCATCTTCCAGCTCCGTACTTATAAGGTCTGGTCCCTGTGGGCTTTTTTTCCCGTTTTCGAAACCTAAGAGACCCTTTAAAGGGCAAAGATATTACTCAATTGACGAAATCAAAGAAAAATCCCTGAAGGAGCTGAACAGCGTTCCAGGAGATGAGGGTCTTTCCAGCAGTGAAAACGGCGAAAAAAATGTATAGCTTTCCAAGGCGATTGATTCACTATCCCTCAATGTTCTTCTCTCGAAACTCGAATCATTAGATGTAGCTACCTCTCCGTTAAGCTGGTTTGCTTCTTATGTTATCGATTTTAAATCTCTGGCAAATAGTTTACTTTTACGCCAAGCTCAGGCGTTCCTCAGGGATCCATTATAGGTCCCCTATTATTTGCCCTTTTAATAAAAGATCGACCTTAAGTGTTCAGTTGTCGATCTTTAGTTTAAGTCAAGATCTTAAAGCTGACATTGATCATCATCAATGGCGCGACAGACCAAATCAGGCCCTGGGCTCCTGAAGTCATCGCCTCTACTCGTCTCGATCCAAAGATGGCGTCCTCCAGTTGCTAATTCTTAAGATAGCTTTGTTATCTTCATCATTTGAGTCTTCCCATCGTTTGCGTGGTTTTCCTACTGGTCAGTTACCACTCGCTTTGCCTTTAAGAGGATATTTGGGGATTCTTCTATCTTCCATTCGCTCTACATGGCCAGCACACTGCAGTTTACGTAGCTGACATTGATGCTATCTGTTTTTCGTGTGTTCACAATGATCTAAGCCATGTGCATTCAAAAATGTGCAGGAGCTCTAACAATGTCAATAATTTTCCAGATCTTGGAATTATACATATATGACAGCAAATTGAAATTTAAGATACATTTCTCTATCACGAGGAATCGAGTCTCTAAGCTGTTTGGCTTCGGACTTGGGTTTTTCAATAATATTGAGTCTAGTCCTAGTGAGTATCGACTAAAGGGTGTTTTTTTTAGAGTCGGGGAACTTTAAATTGGCAACACTGTTTTCTGTGACAGCCGATTTGACAGTTCCAGGTTGTTTTGGGGCTAGTTTCGTTTGGCAATTCATCATGAATAGACTCACGCCAGAGCAACGTTTGCAAATTGTTCAAAATTTCAATTCGAGAAACTCATCGGGCATTACGTGCATTTTATGGTGCTCATAATCGTCCATCAGAGCGATTAATTCGAGAATGTATGGGTCGTTTTCGCTATACGTTTACTCTAAACGATAATACGCAACCCGTAAGACGTCGTACAGCGTAGTGTTGATATGGTCAGAACGTTAAAGTCTACGGTGAGCGGTACAGAGACATGATTACTAACTTTCTTGCGATTTGCATTAATATCGTAGACATGTGGTTTCAGCAGAACGGCGCCACATGGCACACAGCGCGCGTTACAATTAATCTACTGAAAGAAACATTTGATGATCGATTAATTTCACGAAATGGACCTGTTAAGTGGACACCTGATTCGTGCGATTTGACGCCATTAGTTTTTTTTTTCTCTATGGATATGTAAGGTCCCGTGTCGACGCCGATAAACCAGAAACTATTGAGCACTTGAAAGCCAACATTCGACGCGTTATTGCCGAAATACAGCCTGATTTACTGCGAAAAGTGTGTGAAACTTGGACTTCCAGATTACGCCATGTACGCGCCATGTACGCGCCAGCCGCGGCTGCCACATACCCGAAATCATATTCAAACATTAATGCCATAAAATGATCTTTCAAATAAGCCAATTTTATGGATATTAAAAACATTTTTCGGTGTTTTATTTCAATTTAAACTTCTCCGCCTATAAAAAAAACACCCTTTATTATGTGGTCTCCGTACTATTAAGAAGAAATCATAGTGAGGGCGATGCAAGCGATGCGCGTGATGATTCAATCGCGTCGCTCCCGCCATATCGTGATATCAGATATAGGAAGCGCGTTGAACTACATGCCACAACTGTCAAATATGTTTGCAGCCTGCGATCTTATTGCCTTGGTTTTTATTGCACAGCCATTGTGCGCGATATTTAGCAAGAGCTAAAATCACGTTACGTGCGCGATAAAACTAGAAAAATCGCCTATCGAAGCGATGCGATATCACAATAACTGGTTACACTGGAAAAAATAGAAAAACCGTTTTTGTTGTGGAGCATTCCTGGATATCTGCACCTGTCCTGATGGTCCTCTTTACTACAGTTCTCTTTTAAAGATACATTTGCAACAACATAGGCCCTGTTTGTTGAAAAATTCTTGCGATCATTTCTCCGACACCATTCCGACAATGATACAGATAAACCGAAACATCCACCATAATTCTGGCCACTAACAGAGAAAAGTCGACGGAAAATTGAAAATTAGTTCCGCTTGGCGTTTCGTGTCGTCCAAAAGAATTCCGGAATGAAAAAGGACTTTCAATCTCTGCTCACGCTTCCTACACATCCGCTTCACATTCCTTACGAATTCTGCACCCCTCACCACTCTGGACAAAATATAGTCGCAATAAAGTTGAAGCAGTCGTTCGGCGGTGTGAAGATTAAACGAAATTATGTCAGTAATTTTTTAGACCAGTGATCCTTAATGGGTCCTCCCGAATACCCGTGCTGAAATCCCTTCACATATTTGCGCTTCATCTGTCTCTGAGCTATGGATGTATGTAGGTGGATTCTTTCGTTTTCGTCCTGTCTATAAGGTTCTATTCCATTCCGAGCACGACATCCTTTTCGTGAATCCCACGTTATCCTGTAGAAGATCCTTGGGCAAAAATTCCTAAACTCGTGCCGAGGCGAAGGTTTGCGTGACATGCAAATTTTCCATTACCAGGATGGTGTATATATTTTTCCTTGCTTCTTGCTTTCCGGTCTTCCTGGTTTTTTTTCCCATTTTTTTTTGTCCTGTTCCCGGAATTAGTTGTAAGAAAACAATTTCGCAAGTCATCTAACACAATGAATTGAAATCTTTTGTGTTCGTTTCGGTTCCTGAGAAAACATCCCTCTCACGAACGAAGGACATGAGGCGAAAAGAAGTAGCTCCCGGAATCATGACAAAATCTTTGGTTGAGGGCGGTAGAGCGAAGGCCGATTCGAAGAGGGATGCACTTAAACAAAAATTTACTTTTGCAAGGAGTTGGTTCGTCACCATACGAATATCTTAAAAAAAAAACTTCATCATAAACCCTTCATCCTTTTCGGATTGGGGCGGTGAATGAAGAACGACGACCTCAACAGGACAAGGACGAAGGCGAGCAAAAAAAAAGGACGAGGATTTTCTTCCGGTTGGCAATGGCTACACAGTGGATAATGCTGACAAACATTTTTCACTTTCAGACAAATCATCTTTATCTATCACCATTAACATCATAATTTGGCAATCCATCAACGTAGACAGGATTCGCATGGAGAGCCGCCTTTGACTCCGGTTCATATCTCAATTGTCAGTTTCCCAACCCCCATGCTATTCGTTTCATTGTCCTGCCGAACGAAATCGGAATTTTTATTCTCCTTTTTTTTCCTATCTACATTGGCCGTGAGTGTCCTTCATGCGGACCATATCTCTAAAAGGACCTTACCGATATTGACCACTAGCTTCAATCAGAACTAGTCGAAGGACTATAAAGGACGGCTCCCTGAATAGTGATTGGAAAGCATTATGTCCGACACAAAAAAAAGAACCTATAGTTCTTTTTCAAGGTCCTGTATAGGAACGTCCTTATCGAGGATATGGGCGAATAGGGAGAATATTTAAAATGTGTTGTGCATAACTGACAACAATTGCAACTTGTGCGGAAACCAGGTTTTGAGGTAACGTCTCTTCCCCATCCCTAGTCTAACATTCAGGACTTTAAGGACAAGACCACGCCGCACTTTTTTTTTTTAGAAGTCAGGGTTGCTGCCTTTGTATCCTTTTTCCTCTCTCTCTCGACTTTTTCGTTCAGAAAATCTTTTCTATATTCTCTAGTCGATGGAAGAATACCATCAGCATGTCATAGCACAAAAAGCTGGAACAAGAACAGAATTGAAGCGCACATGAACAAAGTATTCGTCAGGAGAATACTAAGAAAAAGAATAGAGTCTATAGAAACATAAGTTTGAATGGAGAAAATATGATGCGATGAGGTATGGTGGCGATAGTTCTTATACAGGAAAAAAAAAAGGTTGCCTTTTCGTAAGGCGATTCGCATGAAACATGCTCAAAAAGTTGATTCCAATTCATTAGGATGCTTCTTGGTTGTGAGATGTTAAATGGTTGAAAAGCGACAAAAGTCTGAAACAATGGTGAAAGTATGTCTATGACATTGTATAGGATTGAAAATAGAAAGGATAAAGAAAAGCGGTAATGAATGAGTTTGGAGCTAGAGCTATTAAGAAATTGGGGCAATAAGCCAGTTTTGAAATAATTAATCAGCGCGGTCAGCAATCACTTGAGATGACTCTAAGAAAGAAGAACTTTATCTTGCAAACGGAAAAGCAAGAATAGTTTTTGTGAAAAAATTTAGAACAAAAAGGAAACAGTATTTACCTATAATTGGTGACCCCGACGATCTGCAAAGCAAGTATATACAACCGATTTCAAATTGCTTTATGAATTTGTCAGATCTGATTGTTTTTAGACATAGAGCAGAAGCAGTTTGTCTTCACAAAGTGCGATCTACACTTTTCCATCCATGCAGAACCTGTTGTAAGAATTTTCTCCCACCCATCTAGTGCTGCTTATTGCGTGTCGCTCAGTACCACCAGAAACGAAGCTGGTGATAATATACAGCCTTGTCTTACTCCAGTTCGTTCACAGATAGCTCATCTTTCGTTGAACTCCTTAATTACGGCTATGACTTTATTGGGAATACCTTTACGCTGTCTTTTTGTATGGTTACGAATTTTTTTCCCAGAATCCAGCTTTGTTGACTTGCAAAGTGCTTCTACGGTATCAATTATTCTATTGAGGATTATTCTGGCTATGCTTTTGGACAGGCTACTTTTCCATTTCCCGAATAAAAGTTGTTTTTATAGTGGGTAACGAGTGGACACACCCATTACCATCCATTTTCCATCTAGATTGAGTTTCTTTTGAAATGCCACTTTCCTTTGGCCACTTTGGAGAATCCTTTAGAAAGGGGTTTAAAGCCATGCCTACTCTAGCTCTTAAAAAATTCTTATTACGTACAACCGGGTGTAGTATCGAGAGGAGCCGGCCTAATTAGGAGGTTCTTGGCTATAGCCAGATACGACTAAACCGACGAATTGGCTAGGCAAGGCTGTGCTCTTCAAGGCTCTCTCGCGGAAAATATTCATATGCCGCTAGGAGCTAATAAGCGTGAGATATCATTCAAAAAGCAGACTTCAGATGGACTGCACTAACCACCATATCCAGATACGAAAGACGGCCGGATCAGACCTGAGAAACTCTTAAGCAGGGCTTTTGTTTTGACGTCTTTAGAATCCTTTAGACCATCAGCACGGGTCAGTCTCCAGTTGGAGAGGACGCATCTAGTCTAGATTTTCCTATAGGATATCATCGGCAAGATTTTGAAGAATAAGATTGGAGAACTAATACTTTTTCGAAATAGTACATGAAGTATATGCCAAACCAGTCGTACCACCAGGAACTGTAGAGCTCCGAAACAATTCACTCATTTGCCTAAACCGAACAGGTCAAGCTAGCTGTTGGAGCAAATCGGTCTGACTGATCGGCAGCTATGTAAACTAACCAGCCAACAGCCGGGTATAGTATGGTATAAGGGGTAGTGAAGCTATCATCCTCCTTCACTTAGACGTTAGTGTTCGTCCATTGTGCTCCCCTTTTGAGTATAATAACTCCTGGAACCTAAAACCATTTAATAGATTTTATAAAGTTTGCTATGTTACATAGCCATTCCTTATCGATATCACCGAGGTCATCGAGGAAATAAGCGCCGCATAGGACGTGGAAGATTGACTCCTCCACTTCTGGGTCACCGCCGCTACGACAAAGATCATTTGTTCCGGCTCCCAGTCGTCTAGCGTGTCTACCAATCAGGCAGTGCCCTGTGAGCACTCCAATTAGTGTGCTTGCATCCTTCCTGCTCAGGCTCAAGATATACTTGCTTTTCCCGTGATGGAGTTCTTGATATTGAGCATGTAGTTAGGTTTGACCATCTATTGCCTGCACACTGCAAGCATAGTGAGTCGATAGACTGTTTTATGGATCCAATGGGAATAGCAATGTGCTGGTCCACCACTAGTGAGCTTGAGCTGGAGCCTGCTCGAGCGGTGAATACCATTGTGGCTCTGTTGTCTAGGTTGCGTACTACATTCCAGTCGTTCCTGTGTGGGATTTTCACAGAAAATTCCCTACTGAAATCTAATTCTGGCATAATGTAGTCCGTTTCCCTGTTCCCACTCCAAGAAGTCATTGAGTATGATACTGTGACCAGCAGGTCTAGTTCTCCAGTAACCCAACTCTTTGAGTCTAAGAGCGCCTTTTGCATCTATGCTTTTGTTGTGCATGTCCATTGGCAGCAGGTGGAGGATGGTTTCCAGTGCTGCCGTGGGTGTGGTTCTGAAAGCGCTAGTGACCCCAATGCATGCCAAGCGCTGTACTTTTGTCAGCCTGCTTAGATACGTGAACTTCCTAGTCACCTCCCACCACACTATCGCGCAATAACTTAAGATTGATCTTATTATGGCTGTGTACATCCAATGTACTAGTTTTGGTTGGAGACCCCACCTGTTTACGAACATCTTCCCGCACGCGTAAAAAGCATTATACGCCTTTTTAACGCGTTCTTTCAGATTCAGTTTCCAGCTGAGTTTCTTGTCTAAAAAAAACCCTGAGATATTTAGCGCTATCGGAAAGATAAAGCTCGTCGCTTCCCATCTTTGGGAACGCAAAATCTGGAATTTTGTACTTCTTTGTAAAGAAGACCAGCACAGTTTTAGAAGGATTAACCCCTAAACCGCAGTTGCCGGCCCATTGTCGTAGTTTGTTGAGTGCTCTCCATCAGACTACTAATTGTCGGTAAATGTTTCCCTGAGACAAGGATGACCACGTCGTCGGCGTCTGCACATGCTTTGATTCCGAGGTTTTCAAGTTTCACAAGGATTTGTTGACTCCAAGGAGCCAAAGTAAGGGTGAGATCACACCTCTTTGCGGGGTGCCTCTGGAGACTGACTTTGTGATAAGACACTCTCCTAGTTCGGATTCAATAAACAGCCAGGTTTACATGAAGAACTATCATTTCGGCAACCCAAAACTGAAGAAAACACGTTCCTGGTTCTAACGTGAAAATGCAGGACCTAGTCCTTCCTTCAAAATATTGAGTTCCTTGGGATTTCCGCCGGACTGCTTTGCTAAGACGTGGTAACACCATCATTCAGTGTGATTGAAGTAAAGATGAAGATGAAGTGGTGTCCAACATATTTTTTCTAATGTGGAACATCTAAACAACAGCCTCTTCGAGGACAGAATGAAGGCTTATAGTTGGTTGGTTGGTTTACGTCGTCGCCCGTCAGTCGAAATAGGGCCCAATTAGCACATTAGCGCCGTTTTGATACTACAATTCGCTTAACCTGGTCGTTGAGTGCTGATGAAGTAGATATAGAGTTTTGGGAATGGATTATCATATCCATCTAGAGCTATGCAAAAAGATAACCAGTTCTATGATCTTATTTTTTGAGATCTCATCAAGGTTATCAAAGAAAGGTTTGCCTAATGCACGAAATCTGGCTCTAGATAGGGCCGGACACTCGCAAAGAAGGTGGACTACAATTTCCCTCTTATTTGCATCCCCACAACTGCGGCAATTGAAGGGAATGCCCAGTTTGGCCGCTTGGTCGCCGATTGGCCAGTGACCCGTGCGGACCGCTGTGACTCTGGAGATGTCTACCCGGCTCCCACTCAAGAGTTCGTCTGTTCTGCTCTGGCAGTAGGATGGTCATATCTTCCTAGATAATACGCAGTTGGTCAGTCCTCTCCATCTGGAGTTTGCGATTGTAAAAAGTGGGATGGTATTTGGCGCTTAACAGTACCTACTGGGACTTGAACGGGTTCCACGAGAGAGCACTGAAGGGCAGACCCTTGCCTAGCTAATGCATCTGCCCGCTCGTCACTCTCTATTTTGCTGTGACCTGGGACCCAAAGCAGAGTAACTCTGACCCGACTTCCTAAGTAGGCTAGCTCTTCTCTGTACTGTTCGACGAGTTTAGAGGAGATGGTAGCCGAATCTAAGGCCTTGATTGCGGCTTGGCTGTCAGTGAGGATTACAAGATTTCGCTTTGGCGTAGCGTCTTGCTGCAGTCCGACAGGACTCCCGGATCCCCAGTATGTCCGCCTGGAAAACGCTGGCGTAGTCTGGTAAGTGGTAAGACTTTGCGACATAGTGTGTGTCTGAGAAAACTTCCAGAAGGCTTATACAGATGTCTTGATCATAGAAACAACATTGATGTGATCATCAGCGCAACAGTCTTAATCCATCCTATTAAATCTCCAATAGATACATCTATACCATCGAGATTACAGAACAAATTTCAGACATTGCGATAAGTTCTTAAGAAATAACTTTGAAAATTAACTTAACCAATCAGTTTAATTGCGCATCCCCGTAAAGTAGGAATGAAAGAACTTTCGTGAACGGTATTAAATCAGCTATCGAGCATTACACAATTTTTTTTTCTTCTTCCTCGGAACTATAAAGCCTTATTTCTGCACCTTCTCAAGACCAGAGTTCTGGAAAAGAAAAAGAAATCCATGTTTATTTCTGGACTTGCTAAAGGACCAAACTCTTAGCTACATGCAACCAAACTCTGTGCTAAAGTTTACGCCAATCCATTAAGAGTTTTTCTTTGGGGCTGCCAGGGTGTCGTGTCGTAAAATTCAAAGTTTCACATGGGGTTAACATAATATCCTTATTTTCTTCATTCCAGCCCCCAACATCCACCCAGCTCCATCTAGTAAAAACAAATGCAAAGAAAACCGAATATAAGAAGTAGCCTAACGTATAGCTAGGTTTGAAATAAAAATTGCAAGTAATGGGCGAGAAGTGGGATATAAATGGGTGGTAAGAACTAAATAGGAAAAAATTCTATTTCAGGTTTTTCCACCATTTTACTCCATTCTTTTCAACATTCTTTTCCGAGTCTTGTAGATTTCTGTTGCTGTTTTTCTTACGAATCCTGTCGCAGTTCTTACACAGTACCTATTATAGTTATACGGCTGCATGTCCTTCTGTTAGTTTTCGGAGCAAAAATCCTCCTTCTCAATGCTGTTGTAGAACGCCCTGAGAGATGAGCACATTGTTCTACCAGAATTGCTACTACCGTGCCCGTACAACGTTTCCATCTCAATCCTGGATTTGTGTTATAGTTCACCAAATGGTCGAGGGAGAAAAAAAAATCCGGGAATAAAAAACAGGAACCATTTTGTGCAGTGAAAACTTTCTCTTCTCTAGAATGAGATCCTGAAGGCCGATACCCTTTAAGGGTAACACTGGTGCATTCCCGGAACATTGTACAGTGCTGTGAAAAATTAAAAGGTCACGGAGATATCATAAATTTTTGGGAAAAACAATAACAAACTGTCCGGAGATGTCGGACAAGATTTTTCAGCTATTTTTAATAGTTGAAGAACCAAGACTCTCAGGATAGGAAAAATTGTACTTAATATTTCACGTAAAGTTTAAGTCAATTCCGACACAAATCGATAGTTGGTTAAATCTTCTCAAGACTAAATAAATCATTGTCCAGATTGATTTAATCATCAGTAGTCTGTAGTTGGTTCTTTTTCAAGATAGTTTGATGTTTACCCTACCGGAACATTAAACTGTACTTTTGAAAGCGGTCATATCAATGTGTTCAAGCCTTACATCAAATTGGACACCTATGTTCTTCACGTACGAGTCACCAAGATGATTCAGTGTCCATCTTGGCAAAACATGAATTGTTATATTCGTTATATTATGTAAATAAATTCATATGATCTCACCGGAATGAATCTTTAGTGATAGAGACTTGTTCTTGGTTTTCCTGATACGCTTCCAACCATGATACGTAATAGACTAAGATGTGTGCATCATGAATTCACCGTGGGAAAGTGAAAGGACTCTTTTCACACTTACTTCACATAAGGTTAAGATCTCACCAAAATGAATGATTAGTGATTCACTTGTTCTTGGTTTTCCTGATACGCTCCCAACCATGATACGTAATAAACTAAGATGCGTGCATCACGAAGCTACCATGTGAAAAGTGAAATGACTTTTTTCACACTTACTTCACATAAGGTTAAGATCTCACCAAAATGAATTATTAGTGATTCACTTGTTCTTGGTTTTTCTGATACGCTTCAAACCATGATACGTAATAGACTAAGATGTGTGCATCATGAATCCACCTTGGGAAAGTGAAAGGACTCTTTTCACACTTGCTTCACATAAGGTTAAGATCTCACCAAAATGAATGATTAGTGATTCACTTGTTCTTGGTTTTCCTGATACGCTCCCAACCATGATACGTAATAAACTAAGAAGCGTGCATCACGAAGCCACCGTGTGAAAAGTGAAAGAACTCTTTTCACACTTACTTCACTTAAGGTGAAGATTACATTGATCTGAACCATTTTTTTTATGATACGGAGAAGCATATAAGTCAGCACATTTTAAACTTTCGCCAGTAAGAAATTTATCGAAGTTTTAGATGTACTTTTCCATTCCATACAAATAAATGGTTCAGATTAATTTCTTCTGTGGAACAGAGAAGCTTAAAAATCTCAAAATTTTGCAACTAAGCAATTTATCGAAGTTTTAAACTCAAAAAATTTTTTTAAAATAGAACAAGTAACCGGAACTTGTATGCACGTTAGTTTTTGCTGCCTCAAAAATGCAAACATACAAACGACGTTCGATTAATTGATGTAATACTTTTACGTTAAATGTACACACCCACAAGCAATTTGGTGAAAATTCAATACAGGTGATTTTAACGAAATTTTGTACTAAGCTGTCAGTAATATGAAAAATACAACGTATTCACACGTCTCGATAAATAGTTCAAGAACATTTATGAATTATACATGCGTCACATAAATACATGACACCTATATGATACTCTTAAGTTCCACCTAAGTTATTCACTTACAAGTAACACAATGAAATGCTCAATGATTTACCATAGAATCGTTAATGAGTTCATCTTGTGAATATCTACTTCACCTAGCTGAATCGTTAGTGATTCACTTGCAATAATTTTGAATTGCTGGGACTACGCAATCCACATAGTGATATATTATTTATTTGAATTTAGTCATTTAGCTTAAATACGTATCTTATTAATATTACTTTCTTGAAAAAATCGCTATTATTTGTTAGTCAAATACTACACTCTGCCACGAAAACCCCTCCCATTCTTACTACAGAGGCCCGATACTACATTTTCGTAGTAGAAATGCTGTGCTGAAACCTTTTGTCTTGTAAAGCTTTCTCCAAGTTCATTCACTTAAAATTAATTATCTAGCAGTACGTAATGCGCATTCATTTACGAAACCTCAATATGATTTAGAAATGATTCGCTTAACGTTCACCAAAGTGAGTACATATCATCTTATGTAACATATATTCGCTTTTATGATGTCTAGATGAATCATTTTTTATTGGCAATAATCATAAGTGAATGTGCACTACATACAGCGAAAGTCAATGTCGAATCACAGGTGAAATCACTATTAAAGAGCTAATTCGCGTTAGTGATTTACTTTCGAATCAGTTTGGTATAAAGTGACAGTGTATTATTTCACGGCACTGTAGCTACTTTTTTTTGGAGATTGCAAAAAAACGAACATTGAGCCGAAATCGTTTACCAGCGGAATGAGGTCCTTGGGAAATAATTATCACATTAAATCGAGAATTTGTGTTTTTTTTTTCCTCAACTCTTCTTTAACATTCCGTTCATTTAGTTTTTTTTTCTCGTTTTTTTCACGCGAATTACACATTTCTCGAAGCGTATACACAAATATACATTCAATGCACATGTATACGTACATCGAAATAGCAGTCGAGTTTGAGGAGAGAGAAGGACCGAGTAGCAAATCATCCTAGTGGAAAATTAAAACTGACAAGTAGATGGAGTTGAGAGCGCACTGAAAAGGAAACTTACGATTAGTTGAGATTATCGCGTTAAGTTTTCCATGCTCGATATAATGGCGACAAACGGTCGCCCCAATCATTTTCGTGAAAACCAAAATTTCGTCGGAAACAATGCAATAAAGTGCATATTGCAGTGTAATAATGAAAGGGGGCATCTCATTTGAATTTATAGCAAGACCCTTATTGAAGCGTTCAGGTTCTTTTAAAGTTTTTGGTGCTGGTGGAAAAATTACAACTTAAAGTTTTTTTCACTACGTTCATGGTTTTATACGGATGCGTTAGCTATTCCCCAGGATTTGGCGGATTTTAAGCAAACTTGAAAGGAAATACCCTACAAAAAATGATTGGCCATATTTACTACCAGAAAACTTAAATATTGTCTATTTTTATCATATACAAAAATACTTAAGTCAACTCTTTTGATGACTTCGTCAGCTGTCGTGAAGGTAGTCAAGCTAAGCCAAGACACCAACCAAAATTAAATTGGGACACGACGTAACTAGACGCAATGGAGGCTAACTATTGCCTTACCTCCAACTTCATAAAGTTGGCTGTTTTTACTATGGCGTCTTGAAATTTTTATACAAGCCCTTGCCGACTTTATTCTCACAACCGACACTTAGAGAGACTACGAGTACTCCCAGAAAAGATTATTTTTGTTCAATCGCAATACATTATTATTAGAATAATATTGTTACATGTAAACCTGTCAACCGCGTAACCGTGCAACTCGATCGTTTCACATAATGGAAACAGCCACAACCGAATACCTAGTTGCAAAATAACCCAATCAGAAACCTAGCTGAAGTATATAAGGCGAAACAACACGATCCTTCTTATCGAATGCTCTCCAATGTACTAGAATCCGATGAGGATCAAAGTCGAAAGATCTCAAGCTCACTAGAACCCTCTACATACACCACCGAACGAAGATCAAAATCGAAAGCTCTAAAGCTTTCGAGAACCATCCACATCACCGAGCGAACGTTTAAGTACATCCTAGACTGCAACCGGCTAGTATAAAAGCAGGTGAAGCTTTCAGAGGACATAGTAATTTTTATTACGTCGACTGTGACAGCCAGCGTGTATCCGCGACCGTGTTGGTAGAAAGCGATCGATTGAGTGTGATTGAATCAAGCGATATAGGGCGGTATTGCCATATAGTGCGAATAATTGTGCGAATGGAATTAAAGTGCGAATAAATAAATTGTTACTTATTTTGATTTTAAACGAATTGTGTTTTACTTGAAATCCCGGCGAACCCCTAGCTCGCAACAATATAGTGAAGTGAAATAGCAGTTGCGAGGAGCGATTCACTGCGCTCACTATAAAAGGTATCGCTTTGGCACAGCGCAGGCGATGCGAGTTTCTGGGGCATCGATTGAATCGCGCGCATCGCTCTCATAGTAATTCTACCCTGATTTATTATCATTTTAAGTAGTACGGAAATAAAAACTAGTAAAATTCTGTTACACCTTCGAGTAGCTACCATTAGCTTTAGTTTAAGTTTTAAGAAGGGACGAAGCGCCACACTAGGCACCAAAATAGGGCCCATAGCGATCTCTTCAGAGCCGCGTAGGTCACTAAATATCCCCTAAACAACCCAGATCCCTAAAAAACTTGACCAGCTCGTCATGCCCTATTCCCCCAAATTGTCAAAGGAAAGACTGCCCACAACCACCTCAAGGTACAATCTGGCTGGTACTGCCGACCGCCGCGGTCAGCAGTAACTGCAGGCAGTTGACAGCTATGAGTGCAAAGCAGCCGCGATGAGCAGTTGAGGTTGGCAGTTACTGCTGACCGCGACGGTCGGCAGTACCAGCCAGATTGTACCTTCAGTCGCCTCCTTGCAGCCGCCTGACACTCTCACAAAATGTGGGTGATGTCCTACTCGGCATATAGGTCAAGGCAATGCCTGCACACATCAGAGTCAGCGATCCCCATATGCATAGTATGCTTCCCCAGCAAGCAGTACCCTGTCAGTATTCCGACGAGTAACCGCAGACTTCACCTTCTCCATGCCAATATCTTCCTAGTCTTCCGTCTATCCAACCTTGGTCAGAATGCCCTAGAAGTCCTACAGCTCGTTAGCGCCTCTCATCTAGAGTTCGCTGCGTCTGCGGTACAATCCTTGATATGTGCTTTGATTCCGTCTAATGGTGGACTAACCACCTCCTCTACCATCCCGGCTGACGCCGATCCTAGTCTCGCCAGCTCATAGGCCACTTCGTTTCCTGGTATGTCACTATGCCCTGGTACCCAGCATAGTAATACTCTATTCTGACTATAAAGTACCTTGAGCACTTCTTGACAGCGCTATACTAGCTGGGATTTAATAGTCTCCGATTCCAATGCCTGGCTGTCAATGTAGAGTGAGATATCTCGACCGAATATCCCTCCATGAACATGATGTTACCTACCTGGAGCACTGCCAGTAACTCCGCTCGGAATACACTACAGGCATCCGGCAGCTTGAAAGATGCTAAAGTAGCTACCATACAAGTATCCTTTAAAAAGGAACTAGGTATAACTGAAGAACATGTAAAGCTGAAATGATCACTGAAGAAATACGTAGTGATTATTCCCCACACTTTCATTATCTTGAATCGCAATTTAAGTCGTAGTTCAGTATTTCGCCTAGACTATCATACGTTAATGACCGGGACCGGTATTTCAAATTTTGCTCGTTTGAAACACAGTAGAACCCTAAAGTATTTCGTTATAAATAGGATTCTAACAATAATAATTACATCATCAATTGATTAACTTATCATCTTAATGCCTCATCAAACCGAAGATTGATAGCTGAATGGCAATTAATGGCCGGAAATAGCCCAATAAGCCAACTAATAACAATAATAATTTGTGGTCCATGTCCTCCTCTACCTCTAAGCTCTTTCCTTCCTGTGCCTAATAGCAAATCACATATCATCTATCGAAGAAGAATGGAAGCTTCCAAGTCAATCCCCCAATACATGATATCGCATTTATGTTCTATTATCCAAATGAAAAATTCCGATGCCAATTTTTATCGGTGGTAAAAATCTAGTCTGCCTCTTACACCATCAGACGTCCCTCCAGGTCGGGCGTTCCTGGGTCGATTTAACTCGTCCCGATTTCGTCCATCGGTCGTCCGATCTGGTCCATTAATCGTGACATTTTCTTAATTAGCCACAATCTGGAGTACAATTTGGCACCCACCGACCACGATGATTTGTAATCGAAACGGCGACCAACTAATCACCACACAAAACCTACCCCGGAATCGGACATAACGTTTGTTGGTTGCAAGATGTCAGAACGGAAGACATATGACCAGTAGAATAATTTTTTTTTTTTCCATCGTCATGGACCTCTTGGTTGCCCGTACTCGGCTCCTTGCCGGAATCGTTCATTGGTCGGGTCGTCTTTCTTTGGTTCAATTACATACATGTAGAACGAAAGGACGAACTGAATCTCCAAGGACCCTTTCTCTCGTCAAAGGAGCAGCTCCTAGGTGCCGCGCCTTAGCCAGAAAATCCATTAGAGTGAACGATCCTGGACGATGGGCATCCACGGTCTGCAGTAGTTCGACTAGCAACCAACGTCTCCACCAGGACAAGGATGCCTGAAGGGCTATTGCAAATAGCACTCGGCAAGTGTAATTCATAAAAACACACAAATCATCTTTAGTCAATATCTGGGGTGTAGCGCATTGGTCTTCTACTTGTTCGGACTCTATTCCGATATGGCTACTCTTCCAAGGACGATAAGGGAAGGTATAGTGCCCTAATGGTAGGTAGGCAGAGTCCAAACCGCCGAACCACCCTGGGAATTGGGGGGTTCTACTAGTATCCAGAATTTCGGAGGATAGTATACTGGATATACTTACGGATTTTATGACGGTAGAAAATCCATTTGAGGTGGATTAAGGAGATGTGCCGAGATGGACTCCCCCTTATAACTTGAAATTCACTGGAGAATATCTTATCCATATGTGGCATATTGCTAGTGCTGCTGCAGCTTGTCTGCCCTCAATTACTTTTCAATTTGACATTTTTTCTGGCGGATTCTGATAGCTGAAGATTTCTGGACCGCTTATGAAGCTATTAGAGACCCGGAGCGATGATAGACTGAGAATCATGGAATCTTATGGTATGCGGCATTATAAGAAATATGGCGCAGAATAAACTTGGGCGAAAAAAAGATTGATGGAAACGATGGTATGAGGACAAACCGAATTACAAGATGATTTTTTATATAGGTCTTGATGAGGGACAAAGCAAGATTGAAATATTGAAAAGCTATCGAATATGGATTTTGGGACAAGATGATGGTCGCCTTTTTAAGGTTTTTGAGAACTCAAATCTAGAAGACCAGATTGCGTTTTGATAGAGTAGTATTTGGGTCGGGTTTTTCACCCAGACTCGTTTTTTTTGGTTCATAAAGTTACACAAGTTTGTATTACCTCACTGAATTTTTGCACAATTGAAGAAGGCGTGTTTTGTCGGCCTATAGTCCGAAAAAATGGACACGTGAAGAATTTTTATTGTTTTGTTGAAGTCTAAAGTCAATGCAGCTTGGTCGAGAAACAACATCTTTAAAATTTAAAAAAAAAACGTTAATAAGTTATTTCTTGAAAAGTTTTCAACAATTTCTGATAATTTCTCTCAACTTTTAACCTTTACCCATATCAAAAACGTAATGTGACATAAGTTCATACTACCTACTCAAAAAGACGACGAGGTAATCTTTTAGAGTGGAGAGTTCTACTAAGAGTAAGACAATATAAGTGTTACCAGTAATTTTCAAAAAAATGTCAAACTTTTATTCACTTCAACTAAATCAAAACTAACTGTACGGAAAAAAAATTATTAAAACTTTGCGAGAAACAAACATTTACTCAGTAAAAAACGATTAAAAACAAATATAAATTCAACTATTATATTCTATAAATTATTAAGGATGTAAAGATTTCGGATAAGTCTCACCACTGAACCATTAAAACTAGCTTAAGTTAAAAATGTATATATTGAAGGAATAACATAAATTTAAAATCCAATTCAATTCAAACATTTACTCAATAACGCTGATCATATCTGATTGAATCAATAAGAATTTTCAGGTATTTTATTTAAAATAATCGTGAAATACTTTTAATCGGTTCGTAATAAGATGAAACTCGAATCAATGACCAATGCCGAAATAATCCAATAAAATCAACATATTTTACACCAATGTTTGTTCCGTAAAAATGATATGCATAAACAAATTATAATAATTGCTTTAACTTTTTTTTTTGTTATCCTCAATCGCTATCCTCAAATAGCGAACAATTTACACTGAACCGAAAAATATTATAAGCCTATGAAGAAATTGAGAATAAAAATGGATTTTGGTCAAAGTTAGGTATATCGCGAAAATTTAATTAAAATGCAACAAAATTATAAACAATCAAATCATCATTGACCATTTAATTTAGTTTCTTTTCCAGTTTTTTATTTTTTTTGGTATAATTTACAGTCTTATTAAGTTATTTTTGAAAAGGAAAATAAATTAAACAGATTTAAATAAAATTAAAATTAGTAACAGACGCATTTTTATATTAAATTTCAATTCTTTGTTACTTAAGTTAAGGTGTTCTTACACTAGCAATTTTTCAAGCAATTGATTGCCCAACGATTATTGCCAAAACTAATGGAGCGATTAATGGAACAATACAGGGCAATATCATGTTAGTTGCGGCAATATTTTGGGAATGTGGTAATGTTTTCACAGATTGCTGGTATTACTCGCCCAATAGTTGCTGTATTTCTACTAACTTGGAAAATGCCGAGCAATTGTCCAATTGTCAAGTTTTGTTTTAAGTTTTAGATTTAAGTTTTAGATTTATTTGTCAAGTTTTCTTTCACAGACTGAATTGGTCGTGTAAGCTCTTATTGCCGAATTGCTAGATATTGGTTAATATCGCTCATTACAATTCAGCAACGAGAAAAGTTGATCCACAGCGCCTGTTGCTATTGTTGATGTGTGTTGCTTCATATTTCCGTGACGTCAAAATTGACGAATATTGCTGCAAATCGCTCGTGCAAGAGCAGCTTTAAGTTAGTCTAATTCTAATGAATTTAAATTACTTTTAGGTTATTTTTTAGATTGCTTTGAGGATGAAGTTTTGTTCAACTTTGAGATTCACTTATTAATTTCAGAAAAGATTTAGAAATTATTTTTCTGATTGAAGCCCTATGTAATTTGAAGTTAAATTAAGTTAGTTTTGAATGAAAATATAAATATATAAATTTTTGGGGCATAGTGCAGATGCACAAAAATCGAAATGTAGCAACAACATTTAAAAAAAAAATAACTACTGAAGCATTTTTATATTATTATAAACCTTGTTAAATTCTTACTTAAATTAGTTAGACTAATGTTAATAGTTTTAGGGTTATTTTTTAGACTCATTGGTTGAAGTCCTGTTTCATTTTACTTTATTATTTTAATAATAAAGTATTGTTATCGATTTTTTAAAAAAAAAAATTTGCTACCCTGAAAATTTTTTTTTCCACGTTTCATGACTAATAGACACCAAAAAAGCAAAAAAAAAATTTCAGGCCGTCTGTGCGCCGTACGCCGTACGCCGTCTGCCGTACGCAAAACATTTGAAAGCTTATAACTCTCAAACTCTTTGAGGTATTAAGTTGAATTTTTTTTTGTTGGTAGACTGAGCAGACCCCTTCAAGTGACCACCTTTTGAGTGGTGGTGGTGTGAGGAGGAAGGTGGGGGAAGGGTTTTAGACGAAAAATTTTGGTTTCTAGATCTCAGTAACCGCTTAGGCTAGGAGGCTGAAACTTGGAATTTATATAGAGCATCAATAGTGGACCCATTTACAAAAAAAGTGATGATATAGGTAAAGGGGTGTGGGAGTGGGGGGAATAATAATGCGTCCGAAACACTCGAAAGCCGAGATAGAGACATTCTAAAATCCATATCTCCTAATCGGTTAATGTCACGAAATTAAAACTTAAAGAACATCTGTGGGTATACTAGGAGAATAGATCGGAAACAAATTTTTGAGTAAGGGCAGTGGCGTACGGAGGTGGGGGGTTAAAAACTTTAGATTACGATATCTCACAAACCAATTGCACTAGACAAATAAAATTCGGTTTCTGTATTAAAATTGACAAATAAAGTTGAGTATGGAAGTGGAGGAGATAAGAATTTTTCTAAAAAATCACGTCTCATATCTCAAGAACGATGTACGATAGATGCTAAGAATTTTTACCAGAAGTAGGCCTAGTAGAACCCTAGCAGGAAAAAAAAATTTTGTGGGTGTAGAGGGGGAGGCTGGGGGAGGATGAAAAGGAAAAAGTTCCGATTCTTATATCTCGAGAACCTATAATGATATCAAGCTGAAACTTGGTATTTAGATAGAACTATAGTAGTAGCATGTTGAAAAAATATAATTTTTTTAGGGATAGTATGGTACGGGGGTGGGGGGTGTTTTTCCTAACTATAGAACGGCTTATACTAGAAAGTTGAAACTCGGTGTGTATATGTAGGTCAACGAGAAAAGTAATTTTGATTAAACAAAAATCAAATATCCATTGGCGTACAGAAGGGGGGCAAAAAAAATATCAGTGAAAATGGAACGCATATATTTTCACGATTTTCGTCATATCTATTAGGTCTTTTCAAATATTGAATTCATTTTTATTCCACGGATTTTTCATAGAAATACCAAGAAAGGGTTTTCAGGATTTTTTTAAATTCGACCCCCACGATGGTGTAAAGGGGTTGTATACATTTTCACGAATTCAGCCATATCCATCTGGTCTGATTAGATATCGAATATATTTTTACTTCCACGGGCTTGTTTAATAATCACCTAAAACTCGTCTTCAAATTTTTTCCTTATTCAACCCCTAAGAGGGTATAAACGGGTTGAACACGTTTTCACAAATTCCGTCATATCTGTTAGGAGTGATAAGACATCGAATTGGTTTTTACTTCTTCGGGCTTTCTTTATATATATCTAAAAACTCATTTCAGGATTTTTTGATATTCAACCCCAATGAGTTTGCAAGGGGGTTGCATATGTTTGCACAAATTCCTATATATTTCTTAGTTCTGATGTGATATCGAATTGAGTTTAACTTCCTAAGGCTTCCTATATAATCGTCAAAAGTTGATTTCAGTATTTTTAGATATTCAACTCCAAGAGGACGTAAGGCTTTGGACATATTTCTTACGATTGATAAGATATCAGATTGGTTTTCACTTCCACAGACTTTTTATATTATCGCCTACAAATGCATTTCCGATTTCATTTAATAACCCAAAACCAAATCACGAAAATTTCCTAATCACGTGACAACTGATATTATACTACGACTTAGACCTCGTCCCGGAGTATGACCCAATTATGTAATTCATATGTTACATGTGGCAGCGGCGTAAGTATTCTAGCGCGACCCCATTCTAACCGCTTTCCGAACTTCTTTGGGTTTTCAGTCACATAGTAACCTATACCGCGTCTCAGAATTGAACGCATTCCGAACTTCTACCGAAAAAATAATAAAGTTGCGCCCAGAACTGTTGGCAGATTTTTTATTTTAATTTATTCATTTTAATTATTCAATCTTTAGTTTCCAATTTTAGTTTTTTCATGTTTAAGTTTCGTTTTTTTAAATGTTAACTTTTAGTTTAATTTAGGTTTAAGTTTAATCTAGGTTCGAATTTAAGTGTGTGTAAAGACAGTGTTCTAAATCGAAGTTACGTGGAATAAAATTTAATTTAAATTGCCAACCAAAAATAGAATTAATTTTTAGATTTATTTTATTTGTTTAAAGTTTCATTGTTTTTCAGCTTTACTTTTATGATAATAAAAAAAAATTTAATTTTTTTTATAATGTGTTATCAATTTAGATTTTTATAGAACAATTCATTTATTTTACTTTATTTTTTTATTTAATGATAAATTTTTTTTCATAGACCTGAATTTTTAATTAAAAAAAATTTTGTTTTCAAATTTTAAAACTGTAACATTTTAGGGCTAGCAGACCCTATAAAAGTGAAAAAAATGCACGGCTAAATGTATATTTTCACTCTCCTGTACTTAGGCTGCCTCAATCTTGCCTTAGGCTGGCCGCACACTGAAAAAGCAAAAACAGTTTTAGTCAAAAACGCAGGCTTAGTTTTCATGACTTCAGTCTAAATTCTTTCAAGCTGTATTTAAGATTTACGTTGTCTATTAAATAACTATATTTAATTCTATTTAATATTCTTTTAGTTTTCATTTTTCATTTTTCTTAATTTATATTTTTCTTATTTTAAATGAAATAACTATATTTAATTCTATTTAATATTCTTTTAGTTTTCATTTTTAATTTTTCTTAATTTATATTTTTCTTATTTTAATGTGAATTTCATTTATTTTTTCTTTTCATTTTTTTATTACTTGTCGGCTACATGTATAATTGGAATTAAACTTTCTGTTCATTGAGTCCTTAAATAAATAAATAAATAAATAAAAAAGTAAGTCCGTCTGACTGACGTACACACCATTCGCAAACTTGTCTCAAGGCTCTTATCTCACGAATCCTTTGAGATATTAAGTTTAATTTCTTGTGTGAATAGATTCGGTTGAACTCTTTCTAGAGAGCTGGAAGTATGAGAAAGAAGTCGAAGTCAGAGCGTTTTAGACGAAAAAATTTGGTGTCTATACCTCAAGAACCGTTTAGACTAGGAAGTTGAAACTTGAAACTTATATAAAAGCTCTGATAGTGGAGTATTTGCAAAATTCTCGAATTAAGTGGAGGAGTACGGAACGCGTTCAAAACATTCAAAATATGGAATGGTTAACGTTGCAAAGTTGAAACTTTGTGGTTGCTAGTGGATATTCAAGGATAGTACCTATATCAGAAATTAAATAAAATTATGAAAAATATGCATCAGCATGTGGAGATGGGGTAGAAAGAAAGGTAGGTGAAAAAGAGGTCCATACATTTTTACGAATTTCGTTATATCTCTTAGGTTTTCTGTGATGTCGATTTAATTTTACTTTCAGGAGCTCTTCCGATACGAGCATCGAAATCTCTTTTAGGATTTTTTTGATATTCCAGCTCTGAGGTGATTAAAGTGGTTACATACATTTTCACGAATTTTGGCATATATTTTGGCTGTAACGAGATATCGAATAGGTTTTTACTTCTTCATTATTTTTATATAATCACCAAAAAATTTATTTCTGGATTTTCTGATATTTAACCACTTAAAAACTGCAAGGGGCTGTTAATGTTTTCACAAATTATATTGTAATATCCCTTTGGTCTAACGATATATCAATTTCCTTTCTATATCAACGTGTCTTTTCAGTATTTTTGATATTCAATCCCTCAGTGTAAGTAAGAGGGTTGTACTTGTTTTCACGTATTCCGCAATATCTCTTGGATTTGATTAATTTTAATTTGTATACGATCTAAGAATTAATTTCAAGATTTTTCAATATTTCATTGACTTAATTATATTTCCAAATAACTTTTTTTGTATCGAAACAACCAGTGCAGTATTTCGATTTTTGCGCATCTGTACTATGACCAAAAAGTGTAATTATCGTTTTAATGGTGTCAAAACCGCCGGCACTTCTGACCTACCTCGACTTTAACCGCTTTTCTAACTTTGCTGGAAAAAATACTAAAGTTGCACCAAGAATGTTGGATGGTTGTTAGGCTTTATATCACTTTTATTTTTCTGGTTTCCAAAAATAAATTTTGCATTTATTCATATTTAGTTTTAAGTCGTATTTCTTTTGGAGGTTCTTATTTTATTAATTTTTATATTGTCAGTTTGGCTTTATTTAGTTGTTACTACTATTATTCTCTTTTTATGGTCCTTTGTTGATTCTCTCTTTAGATCCTTTTCCACAATTTTTAACACATTTCTAGCCTAATTTTTTTAAAAAGAAAGCCCTTGTATATTTTATTTTCTTATTTTAAATAATTTGTGTGTTTGTTATTATTTGTAACTAAAGGCCGGTTTACATGACGAGGAGTGAAACGAACAGATATTATATCCAGCAAAAATAAAAAAAAATATTGACGATATTTCTGTGAATGTTTTGTGCCAACATTTTTTGCAGTGGTTGCTTCTACTCCATTGAAAATTCGATAAGCTAGCTCCCTCACAATCTCAGTAAAAATTGTTTGCAACCGCCATGTAAACCGCCTTTTAGGTGTCTTTTTACTAAAAGTACAAGTTTTTCGGGTGAAATACCATTTATTTTTATTTTGCGTGACGTTTTGTGACCTTTTTTTAGTTTTTACGTTCTTATTTCATATTTTATATTACTTTATTTAATTTTAATTTTATTAAGTTTTTGGGTTTCTAATTAAAAAAAAGATTTAAGTTATTTTATTTAGTTTTGAGTGTTTTTAATTTCTTTTCTATTTAAGTATTACAGAACTTTCTATATTCCTTATTGAAAAACGATAAAGTTCTTATTAAAAAAACACAATATTTTTGTTTTTATCTTCAGATGTTCGGGATTTTAAAATTTTTGTTTTATTTAATTTTATTTTTATTAATCTTATTTGTTTTACGTAGAAAAAACTATAATGTGTGTATATATGTGTAACGTTATTTAAATCTTACCGCGCTCGGTGTTGTCGACTTATGCCATCAGAGGTCGGGAAGGAAGCTACAAAGAAAAACGGCACGAGTATGAAGAAATGAAGTGAACTGAATTAAAATCAGTAGTTAAAGTAGATAGTTAAATAAAATAAAATTAAGAAGTGAAATGAATTAAAATTAAAATCAATAGTTAAATAAAATAAAACTAAAATAGAATAGAATAGAATCGGAGAATTGAAAACTTGAATGTCGTTTCTTTGTTTCTATAGGTAGGAACCTGACTAATATTATAACCTATAAATAAAGAACTTTGTTTCTACAGAGCAACACATCAGTCTTTTATTCGGACGGTTTTACTCCACTTACATATGTATATTCACACAGGTTTAAGTTTGATTTAATTAATTCTCTTAAATTAATTTTTTATGTTTCTCAAGCTAGTATTACACTGTATGCCATGCTGTCAAATATTTGACTACAAAAGTTTTACGTTTTCTGTCAAAATAGAGAAAAATAAAAAAAATGTGCCAAACAAAAATTTGATGGTTACACTATCTGCCAGCCAGATTAGTCAAACTTTTTTGGCAGACAGTGTAGTACAAGATTTACTTTAATTTAACTTTAACTTAATTTTATTTGACGTTTAATTTACAATTTTTATCTAATTTTCATCTAATTTAAAAGTTTTAGTTTGTTTTTTTTTCTAAATTTTATTAATTTTGAATAATATATATATTGTAGGGTGTTTCAATAGGAACATTAGAAATTTATTAGGTTATAGCGGCCATGTTTTTAATGCAACATCCGTCGAATTTGTTGTGAATTATTCAATAGTGAATGGCAAATCACCATGGAAGGTTATAGCGTTGAACAACGTGTGCAAATCATCAAATTTTATTTTCAAAATTAGAACTCCGATCGAAAAACGTTTCGCGCATTGCGTGATTTTTAACGTCAATTTCTTGATGAATGGATATGTGAACAACCAAAATTATCAAATTTGGGACGATACCAATCCACACGTGATACAACAGCACCAAATGCATCCCGAGAAAGTCACTACTTGGTGCTGATTTTGGTCTGCCGAAATCATCGATCCGTACTTCTTCCAAAACGAAAGTGGCACTGCCATATATATAAACTTAATTTTTTGTTTGAATTCTTGTAGAACTTACGATTGACTCCTTTACAGTAAAACTGCAGTAAATTCAGCTTTAATACGTTGTGGTAATTCAATCCGTATTTGCGCAAGATAATCTGTAACTTTTTTCTTTTTGAAATTCATTTATTTCTTCGAATTTGTCCAAGAGCAATGAAACTCACCACTGCAATTTTCAACTTTTTCAGAGTGTTCATAAACAAAACTAAAGACACCATCGTCATCATCGGATCAATATAAATTCAATTTATTATGGACGTCTGTCTATAGATACAAAATTACTGGTTTGGTTTCTGGCTGGGATATCTGAAATTTGCACATGCCAGAGACACCGTCTACTTCTATTGCCACCGCAAAGTGCAAAAGTGCATGCAAAAAACCATAAAATCTTCACTATCCACCGTTCCACCACGACCAGCCAATCCTACTAACAAAATTGCATCCAACTTAAACCCTAAGTTGGTTGTAACAACTTTTGCTCGATTTCTTCGTCCTTGGGGCAATGAAAGGAGCAAAGTCGGTGGCGGAAAATGCAGAGGAGATAATGGGAGCTAGATAAAACCTCAAGCAAACCGTTTTGGACAAAATATCTTTTAGAGATGCATCCGAAGAAGAGAGAGCATTCAAAGATGTTTTGGCGATATGCATTTCAAAGAAGCAGTGAACAAGAAAGCAGTTCGGAATTTTCTTATAAAGGGAGCAACTAAATTGTGTTTATGTGGTCCGATCTCATTGCCATATCGCGATATTTCGAAAAGCGAGTCCTTGCGTCTTGGTCAACGAGTCTTTGGAGGATACGACCGGAATGCATCTGGTTTTTCCTTGCTGATGTATAGCATGAGTTAAATAAGCACCGGCCTTCACTACCGTCCAAAACCGTCCAGCCAAGCTTTTGGGAAAGTACATTTCAGGATAAAATGGTCGCGTCACTAGCATCACTTATGCGAAGGACTTTTTCTGCCGGTATCTACCCCTATGGCATCTACCATCCTGCCCCGAGCTGTTTTCTTGCCCAAACCACACAATAAATATACGAAATATAATAAAAAGGATATAGTCGAGGAGTGGTTGCGAATAGGGTGGTCTGGGCCAGAAAAAACCCTGTTTTAACCCCTGGATAGAAGGGGCGAACCTCTCCAACTCGACTATTATAAACCAACCATTCCCTATCCCATATCTCATGTTAAGCCATTTAAAATGACACGAACATGTTTACAGTGTTGCATAACAATTACTTTATGGATTATGCATTTAAATGACGCGACATGATGGCACAGACGTGCACTTTAATTTCCGTCAGAAGAATTAGAAAGGAGCATGCGGATGCGATGAACGATGTCGCGAGTGTTGAGATTATAGTGAAACTAAATGTGTCATGGTGGAAATTTAAATGTAAATATATTTGCGAATGTTCGTCACTACACAATCTGCATATTCGTAAATGATGCTATAAACCTTACATGAAGTAATCATAAGGGATGTGTGCAACTCTGTAGTAGAGTCACAAACTTTCCAAGTAATATCCGTGGAAGACGCTAAGTATTCAGGCCAGACAACTCCAACCACGGCCTTTTTAGGATACCTAGGTGCCTTGAGGAAATCAATGCAAAATATCAAACTCAATAGTGTCACGTGTGGTGGACTAGCTTTAAGTTAATAAAGCCCACGATAGCACCTTTGGGGACAAAATAAGCAAGGAAACATTTTTTTTTCACTAAGAAATCGTAATCGGTATCAGTATTTAAAAGCTACGTCTGAACAAATTCAGTTTTTCAGTATCGAAGCGGAACTGAGACTTTTTGCTGAAGATATGAGTATTAGAATTATCGGTTGTTCCATTTCAAAACCTCAAAAAATTTAAAAGGGTGCCCAAAAAGTGCCTAATACTCAGCACCTCATAAACAAATGTTGCTATCGCAATATGTTGGAAGTAGAGATGCGCAAAGCAGTTCCTTTCAGTGAAGTACTTCACTCCGAGTCACGAGTTCAGTGAATTAGTTCTGGAACTCTTCGTTCCATCGTTCCTTCGTTTCGTCTGTAGATCTAGATGATGAGGGCCGAAAAAAAAGAAAAAAGGTCACTAGAGTTCAGTGAAGTAGTTCCGGAATTCTTCGTTCCATCGTTCCTTCAGTTCGTCAGTAGATCTAGAAGATGAGGACCCAAAAAAAAAGAAAAAAGGTCAGTAGAGTGCAGTGAAGTAGTTCCGGAACTATTCGTTTCATCGTTCCTTCGTTTCGTCAGTAGATCTAGAAGATGAGGACCAAAGAAAAAAAAGGACAGTAGAGTTCAGTGAAGTAGTTCCGAAACTCTTCGTTCCATCGTTCCTTCGTTTCGTCAGTAGATCTAGAAGATGAGGACCAAAAAAAAAAGAAGAAAAAAGGTCAGTAAAGTTCTGTGAAGTAGTTCCAGAACTCTTTGTTCCATCGTTCCTTCGTTTCATCAGCAGATCTAGAAGATGAGGACCAAAAAAAAAAAATAAGGTCAGTACATCTAAAAGATGATGAAAACAAAAAGGTCGGTCAAGTTTTTTGTCACGTGTCCAATGGAACTCCAGTTCACCAAAAGGAGTGAATTACTTCACTCACTCACTCACTTCAATGAAGTGTTCTTTTGGAACAGTTCACTCCTGAACGACCCATCTCTAGTTGGAAGTTCTCCCAGGTTATCAGGGAGAACTCCAATATATCAGTTTATCTATATTTCTTTTTGAGAGCTGAGTAAAAATATGTTTTCAGACACTTCTTTAAAATTTTCGAAAAGACAGTAACTATGTTTTGAAAGGAGACTAAAAGTAAAAAACACAAATATGTATAAAAACATCAATGAAACTTTAAAATCGATAACGTTTTCTCATTTCTTTTTCTTTTTCTTTGTTATGTTTCGTTTCCGTATTTATAAATTCAGTACCGAATCAATACCTAACAAAATATTAGACATAAAAAAATTTGGTAACTATGCGGCACTGAATCCTATATAGTGAAATGGAACCTCTGTTCAGTACTAACTGAATTAATTCTAACAAAATTTAGTCAGTACTAAAAATGTTTTGCTAGAGTTCTGAATGTTTCAGTATTGGGAGGGAAAAATAGTTCCTGGAATACCGGTAGGGAACCGATGGGCTGTGTGGGTATAAAAGTCGGTAAATTGCATTTGTTTTAACAAAGATGTTTGCGACTGGGACTCCCATAAAGGAACAATTCGTAAATACAGATATGAACTGTGAAAGGCCCAACTTAAATCCTGGGGATTCTTTTGTAGTGAAATAGAAAGAATTGTCTGAGACATCCAGGCTCCACAAAGTTCTCCCTAAAAATCCAACCACACCATGCTACCTGGGGAAACCAGATGGAGTTTGGACCACCTCAAGTAGGGAAATCATTGCTCTTCTGGACATCATCTTCCTTGGTAGATCTCACGTTGAGTCGGAGAGGGTAAAAATCATAGAAAACTATGCACTGTGAAACTCTGACGCTATTATAATAGAACCCAAACTCCTTTGCATCAATTAAGTCCACTGTTAAGACTGGAAGGGCGGTCTATAGAGTGATTGCTTATGCAGACGATGTTGTAATTGCCGTCTCGGGAAAGAACCTCAACACGCTGAGTGAGATATTGCACTATACTCTCTATGTTCTCTCTAAATTGGCAGCTTGGTGATCCCAAGCAAAACATGTAGACCCTCCTGCTATGGAACTACTAGTCTAGTTTTCACCGATAGTGCAAAACACCTGGTCTTATTTTGGACAGGAAGCTACACTGGAAACCTAATATCCAGGAACGAGTAAGGAAAGCAACAGTTGCGCTTTACTCCTGCAAAAAGGCCATTGGCGAAAAATGGGGTATGCAACCCCGAGTAGTTAATTGGCTCTTGTGTTCTTGTCTGGTGGAAGGCCTTAGACAAAGCGGTCAACAGCACCACCATAGGAAAGGTGTAGAGATCTGCACACATATGCATCAGCGGAGCTCTAGGTCATCTTTGACTCCGTATTGTGAGACAGATATGGCCGAAGATGGAAACGCTCTAAAACAGTGGCGTGGCGTCCATGGAAGCAAAGGAAGCATTGCTTCCCTTACACTTTGCTGAAAAATATCTAAGATGCTTTTTTTCTAAATCGCGCAGAAAAATCGTGAAAAAAAATTAATGTTTCAATCATTTTCTTTGGCACAGTCTAAATAAAAATTCACAAGAAACTACTCGCGAATATCTCACACCGCCGCATTGGTAACACCATGAAAAGGCAAGCGAAAAGAAACCAAGAAGAAGACACATGGAAGCAATTTTAAAATTGCATCTATGAGCGTGCATTTCATTCCGTTGTAAGCCCACTGATGTCATGAAAAAAATACACGAACACGGAAGGTTGGAAGCAAAGAAGAATTTGCTTCCACGGATAATACAAAAAATTCTTGGCTGCAGCAGAGAAGCTTTAAGCAAACTTGGAAGCGAGATCTGATAAGAGTTACCAGTGTAGGATAGGAATTGAATTCTGACCAAAGTTTGGAATTGAATTGATATGCTATAGGTAGTGTGGTAAATAGTTCTTTATATTTAATTTGGTTTTTAGATCTCAGGAACCACTTACGCTCGGAGGCTGAAACTTGGAACTTATATAGAACTATGATAGTGGACCCATTTGCAAAATTGGAGTGACGGGCTAAGGGGCGTGGGAGTGGAGGGGAAAGAAATGTGACCGATGCGTTTGAAAACTGGGATTGAAACATTCTAAAATGTATATCTCCTGAACGGTCAGAAGATTGAAACTCTGTAGTTATGTTAAGGGATAAGGAGATTAGACAAAGGCTAAAATTTCTGATTCGGAAGGTGAGGTGTAAGGGTGCGGGGAAAAAACATTTGGATTAGAATGTATTCCGAACCAATTATACCAGGAAGATAAAATTTGATTAGCTAATGGGAGCGGTTTAATTAATACGCACTAAATTTGTAGAAAGCATAATAATAGTTAATTTTTGATATTTATCAATTGCTTCCCCTTGTTGAATTATCACGCCACGCCACTGCTCTAAAAGGCTGCTTTTGCTAAAAAGGGCTAGTATCAGCACCACAGTCGGTGTTCTGACCGGACACTGACTTATACTCGTAGGCTGGCATGCTGAAAGACTCGGCCTATTTTCAAACAACTTCTGTAGAACCTGCTTAGATGAAGAGGAAGAGGAGACAGTCTTTCATCTTCTCTGTACATGTCCAGCTGTATCCGCTAGGAGGAAAGCTCATCCAGGGGCTTACTTCTTCAACAGTCTCAGATTCAGATCTGTCTCGCAATGTCACATGCCCATATTGAGTCGGTTTTCTCAAGTGAGTCCCTTTTCAAGTAACAGCTTACATGTAGACCTTGATTCCGATGGTCCACCATATTCTGAAGGGTAGTACCGCGCCGAGTGACTTTGTCAGCCATACAGTTAATTGGAATATCCCTGCGCCCTGGCACCCAGCACTGATCAATATTGAACTGTTCTGACATCTCTTGAAGAGGTGATCGACATTCCACGGCGACCTTTGAAGCCGATTTCAAGAATTTTATTACCGCTTGGCCTTGAGAATGCAGCCAGGACAAGGCTTCTTTAGTCGCCATAAGCTCCGCCTGATAGACGTGAGGCGGAAGGATATGCTAGTGTTAAGCATATCAGACAAAACAACTCCACCCACCCGGCTTCAGTTTTGGAGCCATCCGTATATATATGTGGACGTACTCTTCCCCCCGTACCGAGTCTCTTCCTCATTCTAGACGGGTTGGGGTGGTTGTTAGGACTCCTAGCAAGTGTAAATGAAAATGTAATCAAATTTACACCAAACTCATTAAGAATGCCTGTTGTTGTACTAGCTATGGGTTACCTCCACGCCTATTGAGTCTACCTGTGCAAGCAGTTCAAGGATTTTAGTACATAGACAAACATTATAAACCTTGACGTTCTGAACAACATCGAATAAATCACCGAAAATGATCCGACTTTGATTTTCTAGCCCCTGATTCTGCGCCTGAAGGCATAATTAATCACATCAAATACATTCCTACTATTCATCCTCGAAGAGATTACTCTCCAGTTAGCATAATCATCTCAAATAAACCGCAAGAGTAAGGAAAAAACAACAACCCCCATAAAATCAATAGAAACCCCATTCAGTACTCGCCCAAAATCAACTCTTTATCTTATCCCTGTTCGTAATGTGCCGCAAACAATACTTAACAAGTAATAAAGCAGCAATTTGCTGTAATAAAAACGTATGTACTCAGCACTCGGATAGGCACACGGACCCTCCATTGTCTAAATTCGTATGGCATAGACTCGACGCCGACTTCCATCGAGAGAACACAAAGGACACCGGAGTCCTGCGAACGATGTATACCAAAGACATTACCCAAGGGTCGTTAATTTAATCAGCCGAAGACATCTATTACCTCTTATGTCGACAATGAGGACGATGGCGACTCCCGGTACACACTCTGGCTGTTAAGGATTTTAGCAGGCTGCAAGACCAAAAATCTACCACTACGACTTTCATCCCTGCCCCCAAGACAACCAGTGCGAACATCTCGTATTAACTCATTCATTTCGGTAAGCTTATCCCTTGAAAATTGAACATCTTTCTATCGCAACATCTTTTATCTTATGTCCGATGACCATACCGTATATCCTTGCCAGGAACAAAGTGGGTGTATTCCTCAATTTAGCGATCATTACTCCGGAAAACAATTCACCAAGCCCATATAAAGTATCTCGATTTTGATAGAAGGGAGACTACAACCTGCCCGCAAGGAATTTTAGGCAAACCATGTTCATCCACTCCGTCCACCCACACAGCCTGTTGGATCCCTTTCGTTTTTATTTTCAGAAAATTCTGTTTACTCTCGAAATTGTTTCTGTCGGTATAAAAGTCCGGTTCGTCTCATCCCAGATTTTCCCCGGGATCATGTATTACACATACCGACCGTATACAGTCATGGACTATCTTGCAAAATTTACAAGGGATGTAAAAAAAAAAAAAAAGAAAGAAAACCCTCCGATTGGGGATCAAATAAACTTTCACTCACCCAGTCGTCCGGGATGTGCGATAGATAGCCAAGGATGTGTAAATAGGGAACCAAAGGTGCCGGCTTGTAGTACACATTTCCCGGTAATGCCTACAGAGATCAAGAGATTTTTAATGAAATTGATTGATTTGAGACCACCGATTCCGGAAAAGGAGGGATAATCACCCGGGGGGTTGTCTAGTAAGATATTGGATGGTCCTTTTTTTTCTTGCTACCCTCATCCTCCCCCATCATCAGCTACGGCTTCAAGTTCGACCAATTGAGCAAAATATTGGGTCTTCCTCAGTGGGCTCAAGTGTAATGCTCGAGGCTTACATATTTTCAATCTGACTTGATGGTTTTATTTAATTTCGGCCTATCGATTACCGACATTATTTATAGCGATCTCATCTGATTTTAAGTGGAATATCAAGGGTGGGTTTATTGGACGGAAGGAAGTCGAATAGAAGTAGCCTAGTTATCCCAAGTCAAAAAAATTTCTTTAAAGCTAATGCTTAAAACGTTAAAGGCAGTGAATTTAAATTTCTGTATTTGGTACTTTTGGAAATAATTTAAAATCCATGTAGTTCATAGATAAAACAGTAAAGCGAGGAACAAGATAAAAGGTCAGAGATTACAGTTCCCGGTATTGAGTTAAATGGAAAATGCCTTCAAAGTAAGCAAAACTGAAAACAATAACAGAACTGAGAAAAATAAGGCCGTAATCGGAATCTCTTCTAAGAAATACTATCAATTGTTCTGAGAAATCGCCATATTTCCGCCAACGCGAGGATTCTTCTTCGAAGTACCCCGAAACAATTTGCCTTTTTCACGCGGTTGGGCTACCGTTCACCCACTTTCCTTTTGTAGTAATTATTGCTATTATTATACAAATTTGTAAATTCGTCGAATTAGTCTTTGTTATCAATATGCATATCAGCCAGGGAAGACTACAACCACATCTTACAAAAACTGGTCACGAAAATCGAGAAACGGACAAGGAATTAGCTGTAGGTTGCTTCTTAGATATCGAAGGGGGCCTTTGACAACACTACCTACAAAAGTATCTACTCTGCTGCACTAAATCGTGGCATTGATCCCAAAAACCTGCATTTGGATGAAGGCCCATGCTAAAACGCAGACACTAGCTGACTCAACAGTCACAGCTGCGAAAGGCTATCCACAGGGCGGGGTACTATCACCCATCCTCTGCTGCTTAGTAGTGGATGACCTTCTTCAGGACCTAACAAAATCTAGAATCATGGTACAGGGTTAGGTTAGGTTAGGTTGAGAAGGGTGGACTAAAGCGATGTGCCCCAGTCCATCACGAGAGATCACTGTGGATCCATTGTGGTCCCCTCGTATAAAAACCGGGCTCTATACTACTGATTCCAAATATTGCTCTTCCTTATGAAGAGAGTAGTTCTCCATAAAGGAATCATCGCAAGTTCTGATAGATCGGTTAAGGAGAATTTCCCCAAGAACCGATGCCTGGTGCGTGGCTGACTTTCACATTCACACACTAGACGCTCCAGTGTTGGCTCAACATTCTCATCACCACAGCGACACAGATCAGCCATGGGTATTCCCAGCCTTTCTCCATGCCTCCCAAAGGGACAGTGCCCCGTTAGGACCCCTATAAGTTGTCTACAATGTCCCTGCCCAGAGAAAAAATGAAGCTAGAGTTCCTCCTATCAAGGCCAGCAGATTCTTGCTTGCCGGCATCCCGAGAGATTCACCCAGGCCCCCTCCATCTGTCTGATCGCTTCAGTATCAATCATTCCCTTTACACATTCAATGGGACATAGAACCAACTCGTCGGCCAGCTCTATGCTCATCTCCGACTCCCTTCTGGCGAGCTCGTCTGCCTTTTCATTTCCAGGGAAGTCACTGTGACCAGGAATCCAGCTAATCTTAAGGTTGTTTACAGGGTTACACTGACGACCTTGCCATCGTTGTTAGAGATTTTTTTAACGAGGAGTAAAAGCATCGAAACCTAAGTTAGTGCGGGACTTTAACCCGCTAAACATCTCCTCAGTCGTACGGATGGATCCACCCGAAACCAGCGATAGGTATTTCGTCAGGAGGCCTTCATAGCAATATTGCTATAGCCGTCAGTTATTGTGTGTCTAGTCAATCATCTCCTGTGCTGCGTCGCTTTGCATGCTTCTCATTCGCTCAAAGCGGCGAAGTGTTGACATAATCCGTGCTGCTGCAGTCTGGAAAGCTTGCCACTTGAGGGCTGTGTCAGAAATGTGTCTTACGATGTTTCTGAGGTCGGAGCTTCTCCGAAGGCGTCGTAACCTCGGCTCGATCGGCGTCGAAGAGCGCGCAGTGTAGTACGATATGCCGCGCTTCTTCAATCTCGTGAGGTCAGTTGGGAGAGAACGGGCCTTCCTAATGCTTGAAGCGGCGAAGATACTGCTTAAAATAGCCATATCCGCTGAGCAGCTGATTCACATTGAAGTCCACTTCTCCGTGTTTGCGGCTTATCCAGCTGTCGATGTTTGGAATCAATGTGAATATCCATCTCCCTTTGTTCGCGCTCTCCCAGTGTCTTTTCCATTCCTGGATACTGCGCCGTCGCTCGTCCACTTTCGATACTTCATCTGCTGCTACGTAGAGACACTGAAGCTCACACGCTAGTATAGTTATCGCTAGCATTGCTGATATTACTCCGATTGCATCATCGGACACTACAGCATATTGTTGTGAGCTAGGGGTTCGCCGGGATTTCAAGTAAAACACAATTCGTTTAAAATCAAAATAAGTGTTTATTTATTATTCGCACTATAATTCTTTTCGCACAATAATTCGCACTGTATGGCAACACTGCCCGCTTATTTATATTGCTTGACTCGATCACTTTCGCTTTCTACCAACACGGGCACGTATACACGCTGTCGACGTAATAAAAATTACTATGTCCTCGCTGAAAGCTTCACCTGCTTTTATACTAGTCGGTTGCAGTCTAGGATGTACTTGAATGTTCGCTCGGTGATGTGGATGTTTCTCGAAAGCTTTAGAGCTTTCGATTTTGATCTTCATTTTAGAGCATTCGATAAGAAGGGAGACACTATCGTGCTGTTTCGCCTTATTTACTTCAACTAGGTTTCTGATTGGGCTATTTTGCAACTAGGTATTCGGTTGTTGCTGTTTCCATTATGTGAAACGATCGAGTTGCGCGGTTGCCAGGTTTACATGTAACAATATATATAATTTATAGTTCCACTCCACTTTTATACCAGGAAAGAAAAGAACGAAGAAATAAATTAGCCATAAGATCTGTACAGCTGTATGGTGGATGATATGTTGCGTAAATTTTACTTAGTTCTAAGTTCTATTTAGTTCTCAATTTCATTGGTTTAAGGGTTTTGAAATGAAAGCAAGTTTTATTTAGTTATTCATTTTATTTAATAGTTGTGAACTAATATTTTGCTGTTGAAATGTTGAAGAGGCAGACTTTTCAGTCTAATCCTTCCTTTATAGATCCCAGTATTTTAGTGCCTCCGAATGGAAGGATTAACAGGTGCTGATGTCTGATAAAGACTAATGCTGAAGTTAAGGGTTAGTTTCTTGTGAACGAGTTCTGTTGTTCCCATCAACTTAAGACTAGAACTAAAGAAGAATTAGTCCTTTAAGTGGAGTAGAAACAGTTTATACCTTTTCATTAGCATCGTCTGTAGTCAGGATCCTTTTTTGTAATTCGATAATGTCCTTATCAAGTGCCCAGCTGACTTTTATGCACAACCTTTTCGTGCGACTATTGTGTAACTGCTGGACAAAAGATTACCTTCTCGAGGTGACCGAAATCAAATGTGAAACGTTATGCTCACATAACACAATTCCATCCCCTAATCCCTACAAAGGACCTTCCCCGACGAAACTAATGGCGCAACAAAATGGCCAACATTGAAACATGTTTCATAAATAAAAATATTCCCCCGTCGCCATCTTCAGCGACCTCAAACAACATTCTCGAAAAAAAACACGACACCATGAAGCTCTATGCCGGGCAACAGGACCGCCAACAAGAAAATCTCAAGGGAGAAAATAATTCTTTTAATTTTTTTTTTTTGCGCTTATTCCTTCATCCCTTTTTAGCCATTTTACTCGGCTCGTCCCGGTGCTATTTGATGTTGTTTTCTCAGCATGGCTTCCGTCCGCCATAGCTCTTGTTGTGCGTGTTTTTTGCTATTTAAACGGGATTAGTTGGCAAATCCCCCGGATTGTTTCTGCTTGTATTGGCAGCACTAGAAATGCGCGCCACTGTACAGACTTGACACAACTACGTTGGTGAAATGTTTCGAACAAATCCTTCGATGAACGAAAATTAAAATTCTATACTTTGACTGTTGGAAACAAGAACGACAGGATTTACTCGAAAGTAAATTTAATTGGGGGCAAAGTGTACACAGAACAACGACCTGGGAATAAGATGTTCATAGTTCCGGTATAGCAGTGACGGCGGATGTTTGGGGTATGGGGTCGAGAAGAAAAGAAACCCGCCAAGTCGGATTCCAGACAAAAAAGGCGAACGAATATTTCTACTCGATTATTCGAAACTAAGCGATTTCTCTGTCAATAAAATGGACTGTAATAATTTATTGATTTTTTTTAAAAGCATTTTACCCCCCACCCTTGCTCTGTGGTATAATGAAGTGAATATTTATTCTGTTTTTTTTTTTTTTAATTGTGGCTGGGTGATAGATAATTGTTTGGTTTCGTTTGGAAAAAAAGTTTCGAAAAGCTGTCTGCCGTAAAGGAGCCTTCTTTTATTATGAAATTTGCTTTGTAAGATTGGATGATGGCATCTTCCAATTTTAATGTAATTTGTAGTTTTTTGAATTCTCTTTATTGTCGTACACAAAATCAGCAAAATATATTTGCTGGACGTAGACGAAATTGATTGAAAGACTTTTAGAATAGAATAGTTGAACAGTTCTCAAATCAGTAGTGTTTTGTTAATATCTTGCTTGAATTGCTGCCAATCAAATGCTTTTGTGGAATTATTGCCGTTTTTCTCTGTTCGTTTGCACCATCTTCCATACAAATGTCCTTCAGTTTTGTCACCCTACTTGCATGAGTAAACGTCCGTACAAACAACATATGCTCGATTTTGTGCCATTTTCGATGTTGTTTTTAAGCATTTTTGCCATTTAGGCTATTAAATTATTTTTTCACCATTTGACTGACGTACTTCGAGCCTGGCATCCCTGATCCAATTTTTTCTCTTGAATTATGAAAGCCTATTTTGTCACCTTTCATACCACGTTACATTTATTGCTCTACCGTCAGCACTTTCGAAGTTATATTCCTAAATACAAATCGTTTCCCAAATTGAGCAACTCTTTTTTTTTAAAAAGTGCGACTAATAAAAAAAACACTTCCCGTAAAACGATGTTACTAATATCGTCCTCCGAGCTCAAAAGTTTGTAAGTAGTGAACCTTCCTTCTTTCTGTATTTTTAGATGAGGTGCTCTAAGGCAGTCGTGGGAGTGGTGCGTATCGCCCCAGTGATTCCTGTACTGAGTACTGAGCTCTCGAAAAGTGCACGAAGTTTTCACATTCAGAGCCTGAGCGCACGAGATCATCTCTCAGCCAAATCTGCGGTATCTTGGGGTGTTAATCGACACTCAGATGGCCTTCAAGGACCATCTTCTGGCGATCAGCGAAAAAGCTTCAAAGGTGAATGGTGCACTCTCACGCATCATATCAAACATTGGAGGACCACGATCCAGCAGACGAAAACTTTGAGCAACGGACACGAGCTGCATAATGCTATACGCTGCACTGATCTGGGTAGATGCAACGAAGAAGAAATCGTATATAGCTGGAATCCGATAAACCTATCGTCTTAGCGCACTAAAGGTTGCCAGTACTTTTCGAACAGTGTCCGATGAAGCAATCGGAGTAAAACCAGGCAAATGAAAAAAAAACATACCATAGCAGCAAGACAACCGTAAGATAATGTAAATGAGAAACCGAACTCCGATTTATAGTGTAGTTGGGGATTAAGCATAGTAGGAAAAGGCAATGTAATTTCTCCTTATTAAAGGAATCTTGGTTGGTGGTAGCTACTCGAAAAGAAAGGACAAAATATCTCTTTTTTAAATCCCTATTCGGAACTGTGGGTAAATTTTTGCTAACTGATGAACTTGACCGTAATTTGAACTCAAAACTAATTTGAAGAACAATTTAATTTCAAGGCTAATATTCCTAAATTCAGCGAAGTTACTTTTACAGGACTTCTGTGTGCCTACCACATGAAGGGCTCGTAGTATTCTCTTCTAATTTTTCGGCTTTTGAAAAGTCGACGTATTCAAAATATGAAATTCATGTCTTCAAGGGTGCTTTAGAGTATTTTGAATGTCAGCTACCTGTAGGAGTAGTACGATTTCGCCGGTTCACAAACTAATCCTTGCAAATTATATTTAACGAATGCTTACTAAACACAACGGCACACAAAAATAAATATTTTACCCGGAAAACTAGTATTTTAAATTTGAATAAGTACTGTGAAAAGATTCACCAAACCAATGGTTACCAAATTTCAGCTTCCTAGATCAAGGCGTTCTTGAGTTATTGGAAAGAGAGGTAGACGGGAAATTGATGTGGGGTTTTAGGTTGGTCATCAATGAAATAAAAATATAACTTTTTCGTCAATTCTTCAACGGTATACAGCAATTACCTACATCTACTCGACGGGTCAGAAAAAAACGGGACTATCCAATCTAAATATATACAGAATGAAATTAATGACGTTTATTTAGCCTCATAAGTCAGAATAGGTCTCACAAATAACGCGCTTTTCGCGTGCAAGCAGACCGTGGCCAAAAGCTGGGGTCTCAAACTAAATATAGTACACTGGTTGTAGTACTATATTTAGTTTGAGACCCCAGCTTTTGGCCACGGTCTGCTTGCACGCGAAAAGCGCGTTATTTGCCTTCGTAATTCGCTCCTGAATATTCAATTTATATAGCTAGGCTTCCTATCCAGAATTAGACCCGATAGTCTAAGCTCCACGCCTTCGAGGCTAGGCAGCCTAAATGCCGGAATCCTATGCTTCCTTGTGAATAGCACCAATTCAGTTTTAGAAGCGTTTACCACCAAGCCACATCTCCCAGCCCACTGGCTGAGTGTGCGGAGTGCACATTCCAAAATGCTTGACAGCGTACCCAAAAACTTACCACTGGCAATTACCACAATGTCGTCTGCATATGCCTCGACCTTTATTCCCTGTTTTTAAATTTCCAGGAGAACCCCGTTCACAAAGAGGAGCCAAAGGCCTGTCTTGCCTTGTCCCATATTAGCACACACGATTCTGGTAGTCAGAAGAGTCAAGAACTATTTGAGATAGAGGAACATGATTGACTCGAATACAGCTTGTGAAGATCAACGTTAGCCAAGAGATTGTCATACCTTCCGCATAATGCAGCACTGGTCGAAAAATTCCATCGGGTCCTGGCGATTTATCCGAAGAAAAGGATCCGATTGCCCAACTTATTTTGTCAGTGTAAACTATTGAGTTGGATAAGACTTGGTTTCCTTCTTCAGGTCCCTGATAGGTTACTAACAGAGTCAGTGATGTTGGCTGGCGAACATACGGAGAAGTGAGTGGTCAGCAGAAGCTCTCCAGTTTCCTCGGAAGATTTCGTCCAGTTCCCTCCTTCATCCTGGATGAAAGTGTTTCAGGGGTTTTAGAACTGGAAACATTAAAAAAAATTATATTAAAAAATCCGTTTCGTTAATTGTTCGCACTAAACTACTCCGGGTCATATACTGCCAATTTTGTAAAGGAGAAAAAATTCCATCCCATTGTTTTCAATAAAATTCCATAATTTCAACGATATTTTTCAATTTCGAAACTTGTGAACGGATTCCCGAAAGCATCAATTCCCTGCAAGATAAGTTTTCGCATAACTTCGCCTGTATGTGCTTTCTTTCAGGACATAGTCGACAATAAAAAAAACACTCGTAAAACCAAAAAAAAAAAATTTATATACAAAATATACAACACAGTAAAAAACCAGTACCAAAAGAAATCCAAATATAGAAAAGAAGGAATTACTAGAGCGCAGAGAAAACATTCTCGTGTTCGTCGTCCTTTTTTTGGTTTTTGTTTTCGTTATACTTTTATTTATTTTTTTTATTTTAGTGAATAATTCAAGGCGTTCTTCTCTCTCCCCGACTAGTTGCACGAGTATGTGCGAAGGAAAAGTTTCGGCAATAGATGTCACAAGTTGAGTAAAATAGATGCCTCCCCTAGTCGTTGGCGGAATAACTACCCTCAAACTCTCTAACGTGCAGTTTTATATTGCTAATGTCGACCTCCCCCCACAGGCATATCGAAGAGGGGGTCGTCGTTTTCGTTGTCGTTGTATAGTCGAAAATATGCGATTCGACTGTAAGTTTAGCTGCCGGAAAGTAAAAGAAAATTTACTTTAGTGGGAAGCACATACTGCAGGAGAAATAATGGTCTCCGAAGAATTTTCGTTCAGGGGTAGGTGTATGTATTGCGAAAATTTCTCGGTGGATTGAAATTGAAAATGTCCTTTTTTCAGCCTTTGCCAGTACACGGAAAAATTATATGGGATCTATTCAGCTAATAACACTCTTTTATAGCGACTACACTTCACACTTAAGGTATATCCGTTTGATTGGCTGTAAGGGAGGTTCAACCGAATATGCCACGTTCTAATAGAGAAAAGTGGGACATTTCGAAGTGCTAATTGCGACACAGATCACTGCTTAGTTAAGACCAAGTTCCGATGTCGAATAGCAAATCGAGGACACGCAAAAACACAACCGGTTCCTAAATTCGACATTAGAAAGCTACAAGAAAGTAGATGCGAAATACACATCACCCTTGGAGAGGCAGTGCAACACCTCCTCAATCTGAGCCCATTATCCGCACGAACAGTAGCAGCAAACGTAATAACAACCGATGTAATAGCTGAGGAAGAATCCTCTACGAGTCCGCCCACACTCGAAGAAGTAAAAACAGCCCTGAGGAACCACCCAAACAATAAAGCCCCGGGCACTGATCAAATCCCAGGTGAACTTCTGAAAGCCGGCGACACCTGCATATCACATCTCCTACACAGATTAATCTCGGACATATGGACGCAAGAAGCACTTCCTGAAGATTGGCGCAGGACTATCATATATACAATTTATAAAAAAAGGCGACAAACTCTGATGTGAACACTACCGAGGTGAACGTCTTATAAGATCTTGACGAAAATTCTAGAAAAGAGAATTATGCCCTTTCCTGACAAAGTAATTGGTGAATACCAGGGCAGATTTAGAGCTAGGCGATCGACCACGGACCAGATATTCTCAGTTATACAGGTGCTGGAAAAGTGCTGGGAATTTAATATAGTTAACATTAATGTGCACCAGATATTTGTTGATTTCAAACAGACATACGACAGTATCGATAGGCACGTATTGTATAAAATCATGATGAATTTTGGAGTCCCACCGAAACTGGTTCGGCTTACAAGAATGACAATGACCGAATCTTTGTCATAAATCAGAGTTGAAAATGATGACTTCCAGCTTTGGAACTGACAACGGCCTTAAACAAGGGTTGGCCTGGCACCAATGCTTTTCAATAAGACACTCGAATATGTTGTTTGGAAACTCCTCGTGACACCAAGGGAACACTATGCTTCAAATCCACACAACTAGTAGCATATGCCGACGACATAAATATACTTGCAACATCTCTGGAGGGTGCCAAAGATATATTTGTAAGCCTTGACTCGGTAGCAAGGGAACAAAAAATCATGAACCAACTAGAAAAAACACACCAATCAGACAAAATATTACAGTAGAAGACTTTAACCTAGAAAACGAAGACAACTTTATCTCTATCGGCACACGGCACAAAATTACCCTATGCTGGGTGCCAGGCCACTGTGGAATCCAGGGGAATGAGCAAGGTGATGAACTCGATCGAACAGGCTCCAGCCTAAGCTCACTAGTGGAGGACCAGCGCATTGCTATTCCCATCGGATCCATAAAACAGTCTACCGACTCACTATGCTTGCAGTGGGCAGGCAATAGATGGTCAAACCTAACTACATGCTCAATATCAAGAACTCTTTGGCCTGAATATGATCACGGGAAAAGCAAGTATATCTTGAGCCTGAGCAGAAAAGATGCTAGCACACTAATCGGAGTGCTCACAGGGCACTACCTGATCGGTAGACACGCTAGATGACTGGGAGGCTAAGCAAATGATCTCTGTCGAAGAAATATGCGTCGAGGTTCCGTCTTCTCGTTCCCGATAGAGCCGGACACTCGCATAGGAGGTGGAAGATTGACTCTTCCATCTTCGTGGCGGTGACCCAGAAGTGGAAGAGTCAATCTTCCACGTCCTATGCGAGTGTCCGGTCCTATCGGGAACGAGAAGACGGAACCTCGACGCATATTTCTTCGATGACCTTGGTGATATCGATAAGGGGAAGCTATGTAACATAGCAAACTTTATAAAATCCATTAAATGGCTTTAGGTTCCAGGAGTTATCATACTCAAACGAGGAGCACAATGGACGAACACTAACGTCTAACTGAATGAGGATGATGGCATCACCACCCTATATCTCGGGGCAAATATATCGAAGGATGGAAGCGAACCCATCCAAATTAAAAGAACAACAATGATGGGAAATAAGACGTATTATTAAGTACCGCCAATAATTAAAAACAAAAATGTGCGTAGGAAAACAAAGCTTAAACTATACAAAACAATTATAAGACCTGTGCTATGCTATGGCAGCGAAATGTGGACATTAGATCAGGCGTCCGAAAAATTAGTTAACGGCTTTGAAAGAAAAGTCCTCAGAAGAATCGTCGGAACTGTGAGGGAAGACTCGATCTGGAGAATACGATGCAATAGAGAATTGTATGCCATCTTTGATAATCCAGAAGTATTGATCCTCATAAAATTCAAGAAGCTACAATGGGCTGGTCATATGGACCGGATGGGTGACGGAAGAATCCCCAAACGCAGAGTAAAGGGAAAATTTAATGGACAAAGGCCAGTTGGAAAACCACGGAAGAGCTGGGATTCTATTGACGCAGACCGCAAATCACTGCTAAGATTCTCAAACTGGAGGACGCGGTCACTTAACCGAGAAGGCTGGAGGCGGTTCGATTTGGACTGTAGCGCCATCGTAAGTAAGTAAAGAGGGTGTAGAGCCGTTTTGCTAATTCCTTCCTTCAGAAGGGTGCAGATATTCTTTTTCGATCAATGCTTTAGATTCAGCTAAAATTTGAATCTTTTAGAAGAAACACAACAGCTGCCAGTCCTAAGGTAAAATTCTCTTTTCACCAAAAGCCACAGTTCTCACCTTCAGTTAAACGTTTAACCGTTGGCAAATAAATGAACTTTTGATAATTACAAACTATAAGTAAACAAAAAAGACAGTCAGAAAAATTTCGGGTTCCTTAGGAAAAGCTTATATTAGGAAGTTGAAACTTAGAGTTTGTGTAGAGCCACTATGGTGGAACAATTTGCAAAAAAAATTACGACTTTAGTTTTACAGTCAGTTGGAACAGCGGAATGTAATTTTTTTTAATTTGAGCGTGTCGTATTCTGATTATGGATTCTAGTTGATGAAATTTCAAGTAACCCCACGCTGGGCGCCATAATTACAAGTGTCAATTGTGATTTTTTTTTTATGAAGTCTTAAGGTTGATGTAAGCAGCACACATACTTTACGAAGACCGTTTGCCTTTATATATGAAGAGCTGCGCCCAGTGTGGGGCACCAGTGCATATTTAATTTTGTTTTCCTATATTATACCGAGTATAAAAAATTAGAAAAATAACGATAAATGTTTTGCGTGATGATCGAAAAATTGAAGACATATAAGTGTACCTAATCCCAAATAGTTCAATGGTTAGGACTGAAATCCACCCTACACTGGGCGCCATAACTACGGCCATCAAACATTGCCCCCGTGTTGATAATTGTCTGTATGTACGAGTATATTTAAAGGACTTGAATCCAATGCAGAGTGCTTTAATTCCAGCAATACGAACTTAGTTCTTCAGTTTGAATAGAGCACTTAGTTGGTAGTAAGACCAAGATAAAGACTTCATAGTTTAAACTATGTTGTAAATTTCATTATCGGTAGAAAATTAAACAAAGATTGAAGACGTGAACCGTAAAACTTTCAAAATTCATCAACAAACTGAATATGTATTCTGCTTTGTTAATTACCAGGAACACATCCTTGACGAATGCTTGTTACGAACGAAACAAAGAAATTTTGCAAACGGTACAAATTAAGGAATTAACAACTTTCTGCACAAACGCCTGCAGAACATAATTTGCATTAACATGGGGCCATGTAGTACTTGCCACATCATTCGCCATCATCCAACCGCATGCAACCGCTACCAACAAATTCCATGTGGTATTATATCAACGCGGTTGGGTGTTTAAGAGAGAGCAAGAAGAATATAGATCTTTTTTTTCAATTTTCCAACCGATTCATTCGTACCGAACCTGTTCGTGCGGAAAATTTTCAAGAGAAAATCTACCGGAGAGATACGAAGATACTGGAAAACTGGTTTTGAAAGCTATTCAAATTTAAATTCCATCGTGGGTGAGAATTACTCGAAAAATCCATACAATCACACGTTCAGGACAATAGCAGCTATTTTCAGACTGTTACCTGGATATAACAACAACAGCAACAACGCCATCTACCATCTACAACTGCCACCCCTCAAGCGAGCGCTCTTTATCTGAAACTCAGTAAAACAATTAATTCCAGAATTAAGTAATTTAACTTTTGCACAAAGCGATAATAAAGCGTTTCTGTTTTTTTTCGCTCTCTCTCTCTCTCTCGCTTTCTCTCTTATGTTCTGTCAGTCAGCATCAGCACGCTCTCTCGCTCATTTTTTTAACTACAAAGAAAAACGGTTGCCTTGTTAGATCTGTTCTTACATCGTGCCAAAAGTTTTAATTTAAATTACTTTTCCAGCTGATGATGATGATTCCCCCTGAACGCCTCTCTCCGAACTATAGACTTAAGAAAAATACACCAGGCGGCAGCACATTTAGACTTTTGTCGTGGAAAAGAGGTGCCAGAAAGTTTTTACGCTGCCAGAAAAAGAAATCCGTTTTGTGAATTGTTTAAATTTTTATTATTGTTTATTTGTTTTGTAGTACCGAAAGGACTGGTAAATTAGTTTTAAAGCAATTAAAGGACGAGAAAAACGGTGGAACCAGTCGGCAAGCCGCACCAACGAGACATGAACGAAACCAACGAAAATTGAATTTATTCAAATCTCTGTTGACGTTGACGGGACTCTAGATGGCGTTTGCTGTTGTATACGCGAACAACAATAGCGATATCCGTTGTGTATTTGTTGATGACGGATTGAAGTTCTAATTCGGATGGTAGACTGAAGTGTGTGATTGGGATTTAGCGAGAGGTTTTCAAGAGTTCTGGCATTCGGAATTAGGAAGCAGAACTAACCATCCCGGACTAAGGTTGCCATAAGCAATCTGACACCATTTTATTACCACATCGGTTTTCTTTTTGTTAAGGGAATACAAAATTCAGCAAATGTTTGTACAACGGTTGCTGAACCATACCAGCCAGTTGGATGGAAAAGTGCGACAGCAACAAGGAAGCAATTTTTTTTCCTTGGTTTATTTGAAATAATTTTCGGACTGGTTGTATATTTATGGAAATATATATAAAGGTGACATATGTTACTTAACCTCGTTTTTTTGTCATAGGCACGAACAACAACAAAAAAGGGGTATTTCTACAACGATATAAAAGGATTCCATATCCAATATATGACTTAAAGATATTTCGTTAGCTCCCTAAAAGGGATACTTTATTTTTACGAAGAGACAGAAAAAAAGGATATTGATATTTTGTCTCGATTTTTTTTAGGGGGCGCAAAAAAGCAGTAGCAGGATGTTGTGAAAATATGCGCATAATTTTTGAAGAAAGAATATTGACGATTTCGCTGGACCGAAGATGAAAATCAATTGGTAGAGATTAGAAAAATTCTGTTGAAAAACATGAGAATAAATCTTTGAAAATTTTTCCACATAGGGTATGATATTGTCATGGCAAAATGGTTTTAGTCAAAAATATTTTTGCCTAGATGTTCGACGCACACTATGTGTCTTGAAATACGTTAAGGCTCGATACCTCTTCTAGATTATTCGTTTTATGCATATTGTTACATGCGACCCGAGTAACAAGAGAACGTACCTACTTCGCACATCAACAGGAGAATTTACTAGGAAATATTAAGTGATTCGGAACGAGGAACAGCTTTCATATGTTCGTCCACAGAAGTTCTTCAAACTACTACCGAGCAGCAGTAAAATTTTTCAACGTGCCACCTGAGCAATCAACCCATCCAAAAGATGACGTCTCAGAACTGTCACATCGACAACATACGATATTCAACCTGGTCAGAGAAGAAATTGATTTGGCGACGATTTCGTTTATTTATACAATCCCAAACGACTGAAAAGTAGATCACCGAAGCTTCTAGATAATTGGAAAGACTTAGAAAAAATCATCATCCGATTAAATTACGTTGTATACCGCATTCGATTGCATCAAAAAACTCTTAAAGTTGTACACCTTGATAGGCAGGTAAAATATTATGTTGCCACTGATGAAGAGAACAGCTCCCGAACAGAAACCAAAGAGGAAGTAATATTACATACGCATTGTACCTACCCAAGTCACTTATCAATGACATCGAAGTTTCCAAAGAAAACTACAACCTTCCAATATCCAATCAGAATAGCGTAGAAAGCTCTACATACTTCTCGCATGTTCTATCCACTTTCTGCATATTTCACACACTCCACTGAATATGCCGGACATCTGTCGACTACATGTGCTCAGCAGTATATAACTACCGCAGACCTTGTACACGGGATCAGTTTTTCTACTGCGAGAGCGATACAACGGTCAGTTTTATTGGATAGTGATAGTTCTATAGTGAATGCGATTAGATACGGAAATTTGTATTTTTACTAATTTTAGATCGCTTTTTTTTCTTGAAATCCCGGTCTACTCGTAGTTCGAATGCGAATTTTTTCAGTGGTGCTAAGAAGCAGTTGAAAAATTTGTATATTTAGCTCGCAACAGTATTATTAAGAAACAATCTGCCAGCAGTCTGGGCACAACTTTATTATTTATCGAGACAGAGTGGTTGAAGTCAAAGTTTCGACGCTACTGATATCTTTAATATAACAATTCCAGGGTCATAATCCGGGACGAGGTTAAAGTCGCAATAAAGTACTGGTGGCTTCGAAACAAGAAGGTTATTTGGAAAATTAATTTTGTCAATAAAATAGTTCCTTGTAAGATACAAATTTCAAAATTTATCAGGGGTTCTTCATACAAAGATAAAAAAAAGCGAGTGGACATAAAAACTATTCAATGTCTAATCAGACCGAAAACATGCTACTCTCCCTTAGGGGATGAATATCAAAAAATTTATTTTAAGCGATTTTACAGAAAGCCTACAAAGAAGTACCAATCAATTTGATATTTCATCAAACCTAAGAAATATGGCAGAATTTGTTAAAATCTGTTCAATCCTCTTATACCCTATTAGGGTTTATTTATCTCAGCAGTACGTGAAGGCGATGCCTCAGAAGACCTAAAAGATATGACAAAATTCGTCAATATATCTAAGCCTATTTTAACCGAAAATGTTTTCTATTAAATATTTATTGAGATAACATACTCGATTTTAATTAAAACTTATATTTGTGAAAACGTATTTCATCCCTTTACACCCGTTTCTGGGGATTTAGTTTCGAAAAATCGTGAAATCCGTTTTTAGACCATTTCTTAAAAAGCACGCACAAGTCAAAACCAATTTGATACCTCGTCGGACCATAACGAAATTTTTAAAAACATATGCAACCCCTTTTTGATGGTTGAATATCCATAAAATCCTGAAATTAGTTCTTCGGTATTCAATATCACATCAAATCTGAGTATTCGTGAAAACGTATGTAAACCCTTTACACCCCCTTGGTGGTTGAATATCAAATAAACGTGAAATTTATTTTGAGGCGATCTTATAAAAAGTCTGTGGAAGTACAACACCAACTCGATATTTTATCAGACCTAAAAGATATCTCGGAATTCGTGAAACCGTGTACAACCCTTTTCCCCCTCTTTAGGGTTGAATATAAAAAAATATTGAAAACGATTTTTAGGTGAACTTATGAAAAACCCGTGGAAAAAAAATGTATTCAATAGCTAGTCAAACTTAAGGAGTAGGGCAGAACTTGTGAAATTGTATGCAAATAAATCCTAAAACCATTTTTTGAATGCCGTATGCCAATAAATATATTTAATTTTTTTTTTTAAATTACTTTTTTATCTACAAGTTCCAAATTTCTGGCATAAGCCGTCCATCTCCCCCACTATCATCCCTTATACCCTTACGACCAATTTTATGTTCTTTGCTAAGGGTCTATTGGACCTTCCGTATAAACCCCAAGATCCTGTCTTAAACAATTCTTGAAATATATGATAAGACCCTCATCATCATCTTCTTGCTGTAATTGGCTCGAGTTATATTGTAACCCAAGGTTTTTCACTCACTAACGTTTGAACAGTTTGAGAGCCACGATATATCAAAGGAATTTGCAGGCGGCGGACAGACGGACTTTTTCCATTTTTTTTTCATAGTGTTAAAACGGGAAACTACAAAATGCAAGGCCCTAATTTTTCTTAAATTTCTGATTGAGCACAATACTTTATTATTACAAAATACATCCATACAAAAGTATTTAAAACATGTGGTCAGCCTTCAACCCGTTTGCATGATAACTTCCGAATACGCTAAGCTAGCAATTTGAAATTTTGCTAAAGTGTTTTTTTAATAATTTCAGGAAAAGAATTTGAATTTGACGTAAAAAGAGCTTAAGCTTATAAAAAAAAACCACACCGTTTTTAAAAAAAATTAATTTACAATATAATTTTTACTTCAAATTTCCAGTATATTTAATTTTTTCAAGTAAAAGTACACATTTCTATCACTTTTACACGAAATTACTGGTATTAGTAAATTATTCATGCACGAGTACTTTTTAACTGAACGGTACAATTTACATGAAAAGGATCACAAAATTACTACACATTTCGTGTAAAATTAACTATAGTTTATATATGAATTGAAAATTACGTTCTTTTTCGTGTAATTCTACTTATCTATTTAAATTTTATGACAAAAAACATGTAATATATGAAACCATGAAGTTGGATTCGATTCGTTCGATTTTGTTTTCTACTGAAATTAAAATGAAACGCCTTCGGTGGCGTAGTGACTTTGCACGCCAAACCTAAGCGGCAAAAACCAGAATTGATCGCGGGTTCGATTCCTACCTACATCCAAGGGTTTTATTAAGAGTAAGTAAGTAAGAAATAATATAGAATTAAAAATAAGTGTATCTTAAAGAGTGCTATAATTATACAATGTAAATATGTAAAAAAAAAAGTTTAATTTTTGCTTGCAGTGTAGGATTTAACACAAATGTTGAGTTAAATCCCCATTCCGAAAGGAAGTGAATTCAAGTGAATATCCAGAAAATTTGCTGCTTTCGAAGCTGAAATTTACTTATTGCAAATTGAAATTTACTGACCGAAAATTGAAAATTACATTTTAAATTGACTATTACATCACAATGAAAATTTACTTGAAAAAGTGTGGCATATTTACCTACTATCCAAAAGATGTAAAATTTAATTGATTTTTTCTTACTGTGCAGTTACAAAACATAAAATATTGTTGCGAGCTAGGGGTTCGCCGGGATTTCAAGTAAAACACAATTCGTTTAAAATAAAAATAAGTGATAATTTATTATTTGCACTATAATTCTGTTCGCACAATTATTCGCACTATTTGGCAATACCGCCCGCTTATCTATATCGCTTGATTCGATCACACGCAATCGATCGCTTTCCACCAATACGGTCGCGTATACACGCTGGCTGTCACAGTCGACGTAATAAAAATTACTATGTCCCTCGCTGAAAGCTTTATCTGCTTTTATACCACTTGTCTGTTGTCAAGACTGTTCTTGAATCTTCGCTCGGTGGTGTGTGTAGAGGATTCTGGAAAGCTTGAGAGCATTCCATTTGATCTTCTAGGCTGTTCTAATACATTCAAGCGCATTCGATTAGAGGGGAGATATAATCGTGTTGCTCCGCTCTTCTTATTTACTCAACTAGGCTTTTGATTGGGTTACTTTGCAGCTTAGGTATTCGGTTGTTGCTGTTTCCCTATTCGTAATCGATCGAGTTGCGCGGTGGCCAGGCTTAAACGTAACAATATTTTAAGCGATTACCAAGTGGCATTTTTTTTCCAATTAAAATATTTTTTTTTTGATCACACATACTTGTTCTGGCAGCTACCATACAAGTGTCCATAAATTTTCTGATGAATGCGTAGTTTTTAAAACACAAAACTACGGGTTGATATAAATGAATAAGTAAATCAGATTGTAGAAAGTGACATCCTTTAAATATAGTAGTCCTTTTTTAATCCGAAACTAGAATAATAGTTCACTATTTCGTCTAGAGTAACAAACCTATCGCTACGATATATCAAGAATCAAATCAAACACTCCTTTTTCTTCTCTTTTCAAACATTTTCCACGAAACTACCATATTACGAACAACAATTAAAAACACTTATAAACAATTATTAATATATATTTCGCTTCTTTTAAGTGCCCTATAAATTTCAGCACAATTTCGAAAAAAACTAAATTTACACCCTCTTCTACGGAACTTTGCCGCTATTCCCCATATAAAATACAATATCAATAAAAATTCCTAAAAATACGAAAACAATCTGTAAACTCGTTAAATGTCAATAAAAATTCTATAAGATTTTACATATGTCTTGTATATTGCTTGCTTACTTGTACTTGCCATTACTCTCGATAGTATCCTTTGCTCGTTGCGAGTACATGGGCTGATCTAGGATAGAATGCGAGAAAAAATTGTCCTTAAGCTTCAGCTATAGAATTTCGAATAGAAAATTCTAGTAGAAAGACTATATACATATATTACACATTATTATACGTACGAGTATGTACATGAGATACACTCGTGTAGTTAATGGGTTTATTCTGTACGAAATCGAATTTTCTTTTATCTGACGCTCCTCGGCTCTCTCGCTAGCTTTCCTTATGAATATGTTAAGCAGATAAAACAAAGTGGAAATCCGATTCGATGTCCTCGGAAAGAAGGAAGCTTATCCGTGTGCCGGCTCATATACGGGAACGCCAGGACACTTTTGATATCGTATACGAGGACCTATTCGAATTGAAGCCGAATTATGCGAAGAATGTGAAAGGCATTTTAGTCGAATAGTAACTTAAAAACTCTCGTAGATTTTGTGCCGAATGTAAACTATAGATTTGAAGATTTCAGATCGGAATTTTATTCGACAAAAAAAGGACATTTTTTCAATCGAAGCAGGCATTTTTCCAAGATATGTGAGGATTGTCGGAAAAATCGAAACGTAATTGTTTACATAGTCGAATCACGTTTAGCAGATATGGAAATGATGGTTGTCAATATTTTTCAGTGATCATAGCTTCCAGTATTTACCGATGAAGCAGTTGCTTCAAGAAAAAAACTATTTGATTGAAATTGAATTGATCCTTAATCGTTTTTCATTGATTTAAGGAACGCTATTACTAATATGGGATCCTGCATGTACTTTAGTCTACAAATCCGAACGAATCTTTAGGGGGAATTATAGTCAACGCGACGATAGCGCGCTAAGCGATGCGACGAGTCGACAGCTGATTAGAATGCAGGCTAATGAGTGCAACCAGGTTACAGTGACATCGCATCGCTCTAATCGCGTCGCTTTAATACGAGGCATGTTCAGAAAGTAAGTGTAAAAGATTTTTTTTTTAAGAAAAGTGTATTTGGAAAAAAAATTACAGGATATTGTTGATACACTTGTTGACTATTTTTCCACGTAATCGCCATCCCGTACAATGCATGTGGTGAGCCGTGGCACAAGATTCTTTATGCCCTCCTCGAAGAACTCTCCCGCCAGCTCCTTCCCCCATTTCAGAATCTCGTTCTGCACTCGCTTGTCGGTTGATAATTTAATTCCTCCCACAGGCACACTTTAGGGAAGTGAAAAGATGATAATCTGAAGGCGCCAATTCAGGGGAATAAGGGGGGTGGTTTAAACATCCCAACCAAATGAATCCAAGATCGCCTTGGTGGCTATGGCTATGTGAGGACGGTCTTTGTCGTGCTCTCGTCAGCATTCCCCTCCTTTTGTTTTGAATGCTCCTTTTGATTTTTTTTAGGGTCTCATAATATCGTTGTGCATTGATGGTCTCCCCCTGAGTCAGAAATTCGACCAAAATTATGCCTTTTCGGTCCCAAAACAGTGAGGCCATTATTTTTTGGCGAAATTGTGGTTTTTGAATTTTTTGGCGGATGGGGAATTCATGTGACGCCACTGTGACGACTGTTTTTTTGACTCAGTTACTATAGAGCTCAGAAAATCTTCACCTTCCAATTCAAGTCGCTCCTGTGCTGCTCTGTCAGCTGTCTTGGAACCCATCTTGAGCTCAGTTTCCGGCATCCTAGCGAGTCTCGTATAAGAGAGTTCTGGAGAGTTGTTGAAATATCACAGAAATCGGCGGTCTTCACGAACAGTTTCTTCGATTTCTTGCACCAACTCGTGAAAGGTCTTCAACACCTCTGTTCGTCATGAACATTTGTTCTGCCGCCACTAAACTTCCTACACCACTTAAACACACTAGTTCTGTTCATAACACCTTCCCCGTAAACCGTTTTGATTCGCGAAAAAATTTCGGTAGGTGTTATTCCTTCCGCGAGCAGGCAGCGGATCACAGCACGTGGCTCGGACTTGACAGGATTTCTAACCGACATCTTTCACGCAACTGGACACTACAACGTGAGTTTACGTACTACCGTGTTCCTGCGATGCTCGCTCTGTCAGGAGATCCCATTTCACCAATCAATGTTGCCAACGAGCCAATCCTCAAAAAACAAAAAACCATAGCCCGTTATGGTCATAGTACACTTACTTTCTGAACATGCCTATCGTAGTCCATTTTTTTCGTTGTGCGAAATTTTGACACTTGTGCCGGTTGGACTTCGAATTTTTTACAGCAATAGACGGCAAATGGTTAATCAAAGTCAAAAATCAATGTCTATACAACCAATGCCAATCAAACAAGCCATATGTTTGCATACTGCTTACAAAATATTTTAGTATTTAAATATATTATTTGGCATTTCTGCGCGCTTACTATAACTGGTTTCGCGATATGGGTGCGCGCGATGCGATTGAATCATGGCGCGCGTCAGGCGTATCAGAACGTTCAGTCGAATGTGATTGTCGGGTTCAATAAAACCCCAAGCACCGACTACGTATCTTTACTGCAGCCAACTCACATGGACACGGCTGCTCTATCTGTATGCTGCGTACATGAGAGTTTTCTAAAAGCTCGCCATACATTTCACGCATGTGTATGCGTGAAAACTAGCAAAAGCTCAGATGAATTTTTACAAAATTTTCAAGTCAGACGTTGATGACTGAATTCTCCAATGAAAATTACTACCGCTAGATGGTAGTACACGCGTATGCGTGAAAACTGGCAAAGCTCAGATGAATTTAATTTCTTATTAGGTGTGTTGTTTTCAACTGGATCAGATCACAATTGAAAAAAACGATGTATCTTTACGGATCTTTGCGGTTCGCGGATCTCGACGGTTCAGCAGATCTTTACGGATCTTTGTGGTTTGCAGATCTTCACGGCAGATATTGTGGTTCGCGGATCATCACGGCTCGTGGATCTTAAAGGTTTGCGAATTTATGAGATGATGTAGATAGAAGATGGAAAATGGATGGTGGAGGATGGAAGATTCAGGATGGAGGATAGAAGATGAAAAATGGAAGATGGAGGATGGAGGATTCAGGATAGAGGATTCACGATGGAAGATTCAGGATTGAGGATGGACGATAGATAATGGAGGATGGATGATGCATGATGGAGGATGGACGATGGATGATAGACGATGTAGGATGGACAATGGAGGATGGACGCTGGACAATGGACGATGGTGGATGGAGGATGGATGATGGACGATGAAGGATTCGCTCTTACTGCAATCCTACTCTAAGCGAAAAAGATTAAAAGGTACTTTAATGATTCAATTTCCCCCTTTCTTCCAAACGTATGTACATAAATTAAAAATAATCTGAAATTTGAGTCTAAAAAACAAAAAAAAACAACAAAAAAATTTCTATAAATTAGAATCGAAATTAAATAAAATTAGAACACTAAATAAACCTAAAACCAAAAATAAATCTATAAGAGCAAATTTTTCTGTAATAGTCGAATAATATTTTGCATATTGCCTTAATAAAAATACTTTTTATATAATCGCCTAGAAACCCATTTCTCAATTTTTCGATACTCAACCCCCAAGGGTTTGCACATGTTTTCACAATTTTTTACATCCCTTAGTTCTGATGAGATATAAAATTGGTTATTACGGCATTTGATGTAATGACCTAAAAACCAATTTCGAATTTCAAAAACCAAGGTGGTGTTAAGGGTTTGCTTACGTTTTCACAAATTTTTCAAAATTCCTCGTGTGTCATGAGATATCAAGTTGCTTGTTATGAAATCGTCTAAAAACCTGTTTTTCAATTTTTTCGAAATTCAAACCCCAAGTGGAAGTAATGGCTTTATATACGTTTTAACAATTCTTCATATCTCTTAATTATGATAAGGCAACAAATTCGTTTTTACTTCTATGGGCTTTAAGTGTACATAATATACGGTAATTTGAATAGTCTACCATACACAGTTTCCAATGCTTAATCGGCTAAAAATCTCTATTTTAAATATTTTTTTTTTTAATAACAAAACGAACTTTCCAAGAAACCTCATAATTTCGAAACAACTGATGACATACTCCGACTTTGACCACTCCCGAACTTTGACCTGAAAATAATAAAGTTTCGCCCAGACTATTGTCAAATTTTTTTTAATTGCGACAAACGCGGAAAGATTACTCAATTTGACATTTTTTGATAATTCAGAAAATTTGTAAGCAGAAAAGCGAGGATTTTAATCGTTAAAATTATTATATATATAAATCCAGTTCAGTATCCTTAAAAAAAAATTAGAGGATCTTGTGATGTTCGTAGAAAATCATGGTGCACTGAACATTACATAAAATTATGATGATGAAAAGTCAGAAACCAGAAAACTGTTTGCTCGAAAATGAATTAAATTTCTTAAAGAAATTAAAATTTTGAACATACCGACATAAAAATTAAATAGCCATTAAAAGTATTGAAAGAAAAGGGTTATACCAACTTATCGCTATAAAACTAGATGTGATATTTCTTAACAAAATGGAACACAACAATTTTGTCTACATTCTTATATTTGTCTTAACTTTATCTCTAGCATAAAACTGTCACCTTAAGAGCGTATGAAATGTCCCTAATTACAGGACTCATACAGTCCTGTTGCAGTACTGATTTCGCAAGTGATTAGTATAACTTTCTACAGTTCTTTTTTGGCACTGAAATGACGAATTTTATCGGAAACAGTTTTTAAGGTTTCAGTTCCGGCAAAGTATTCTTAAAGAAAAATCTTAAATTCAAGTCCTCCTCCAACGGTGAAGGAAGCGAATACTACAATTTTCAACTTGTATTCAAATCTAGCTTACAGAATTGTCCTGTCAACAGAAGATTATATAGCCGTGAACTAAAATTGCTCAGTACCAGCTCGAACCATCCAAGTAACGTCAACTTCCCCTGGAATATACCAATTTATTAATATTACCGAACCACAAAAAAAAGGATTGAATAAAATCTAAATTTAATCCGGATACCAGTTAAAGCATTCCAGACAAAGACTGATTCGTTCCGGAACGGCATGATTTAATCGGGAAATTCTAAGTTACACCAGTAGATTGTATACAAAATCACGAATATTCAACTACCCTCTAATTGCTCCTTCATAGTCCGCTAAGTTGGACTTCCGGCAGCAATATATTTCCGTTCAAACTTTATTATTCTTGTGTGCCGACCAAATATTTACTCATTCCTCCCGAAAGCCTCATATTCGCAAGCTCATAATCTTTTCCCCTTTCTCAAACTTCTATAAGAAAATTCCAAGAAGTAAAAAAAAGGAACACACATAAAATACCACAAGAATAAAACGAAAAAAATATCCTGGAAAAGGCGTTCATCGCGAATACAAAATTTCCGTCAGAAGGATAATCCCATAATGTGCCACTATACTCTGCTCCAAAGTTCTTTCTCTAAGTGCTTACCATTGGGCTGCGGTAGTACTGATATGATAAGGGAGTATTCGAGGTGTCTATAAGCAACAGAGTAACGACATAGCGATTCATAAGAAGAATCATCTTCGTCCTTCGCATATCGCGCGCACTTGTTCCGATCTACACCCGCACCATCGAAGGAAAACTCTACCGTGTGCAAGTACTCCCTAAGTCCTTGCTGAAGTTTTGTTCGAAGAGCCAGCTGAATACGACGATAGCTGGGTTGGATAGCTGTGAAGACCATTTTCATTGTTGTAACCACTCGAGGGTGTATTTTTGGCAGCCGACGGAAGTAATAATTTCCACATTTACATCCATTTCGAAAATGTCTATCCAGAATGTAGCGGAGCTGGTGAGGAAAACTGATGTATACGTTTCGGTACCATCTTATGTATTCCAAAAAGCAAGGAGTTCTTTTCCCGAAACTTGCATGAATGTGTTGAGATGCAATGTTCCCAGTCCAATTTCTCGTAAATTCAATTCGGGAAACTTGTTGTACACGGCATAATTGCCAAGAATTTCGGCGGCTCCTTATTGTTCTACAAGATTTGTACCATCCCCGAAAACTGTGATCTTCCCTTACTTCCTTAGATAGATTTAATTTTACAAGTTTAAAAGAACACCTTGCAGTTTGGCATTAAATCTCTTTCAGTTCAACCGGAAGATAGTACGCTCTGTCTTATTCCGGTTAAGGACATGGGATGGGAAGGTGCTTCCTTTCTCCAACTACATCATCCTGTTGCTTAGCGTGGCTCTGCTATCCGCTTTTCAGTATTTTTTATCGAACGAAAGCATCGCGATCTCAGCAGACACATCCTTTCTTGAGGATTCCATAATTAAAGTTTGTTCGCTCATGTGGAAATGACTTACGAACGTAGTACATTGTGCAGAAACATCTCCAAGAAGGCATCAAGCCTTCAAGTTCTAGAGTTTTTGCACAAAAAAAAAACAACGAAAACTTTAAACTCACACCTTCTCTACTCACTTTCATCATTAGAGCGAATACAGTTGGAAAATAGGAAAAGTGGAAATAAAATTGAGAGAACGGTCTGGAGTGGAAAGGATGTCACTTTTCATACAAACCTTTGATGTAATTTTGGCACAAAGTGAACGTGTCTAAAAGCCAATTCCTGTCAGGCAATCAGCGAGATCCAATTTACCCCGGCAAGTACTCTATGCAATCTGCTTACCGCTTGCAGCTTTTTCGATTTTATTTCATTATTTTCACATCAGAATATTCGGGTCCACAAAAAAACGGCTAAGTTTAAGTGATACTGAAACTTTAACGTCGCAGATGTAGTGACCTTTCTTCTACCCCGATTATAACCACATCCAATAAACTTAGCGTAGAGGTGTTTGACGTAATTTGTAAGATAAGTATTCTTTAGCTCAAAAACAAAGCCTAAAAAGACCCCGACTACGTAGGCATTCCTTAGCCCAAAAACAAAGCCTAAAAAGACCCCAACTAATTACAAAAGTCAGCAGAACCTTGTAGCGCATATTGTCAGAAAGGGCGAGAACTTTTCATTAAAATTTTGTACATGAAGGAAATTTCTTAAATACCACTTAAATCATGTCTGTTTTTCGAATATCTAAATTTCTCTTAGGTTGTAGGCATTAGTTATTACAAACGCCTAAAAATTGACTAAGGGTTTTTTCAGTATTCAATCCGAAAATGGTAAAACGAAAGTTAAAATACATTTTTCACGAATGCATAAATATTTGAGGTATATACCGAATTGATTTTCGCTTATATCTACAAACAACAACGCCTAAAAATTTATTTCGGGATTTTTCGGTATTCAAACCACAAGATGGTGAAAAGTAGTAACATATCTTTCCATCTACTTCTCAGTATCTCCTTGGCTGGATGAGACATTGAATTGGCTGCCATTTTAGTTGAAATTTATACAAACCCTTAAAAGGGGAATTAACTGGTTTTTTTAAATTTAACACCCAAAGAGCGGTGATTTCCTAACTATCTCTTGGTCTAGATGTGAAATTAAAAACCGCCAACAGTCTGAACGTAGCTTTATTATTTTTTGGACAGAACACGTTTAACGCTATAATGAGGTGAAGGTTACTATGCGACTGAATATGTAAATAAATACTTTATTATTAAAAAATAATAAAGCAAAATTTGCCAACAGTCTGGGCAAAACTTTATTATTTTTCAGGTGAAGTCCGGGAAGCGGTTACAGTAAGGGTTCGACAGAAGTACTTACGACAGGGCCACCCTTAACACATGCATTACCTTTTTAAGTCATAGTCCGAGGCTCGGTCAAAGTCGAAATGTACCATAGGTTTTTTCGTGACACAGAGGTTTTTTGGAAAGTTAATTTTGTCATAGATCACTCTTTGTACGATTTCACTTTTAATATTCCTCAATGATTCTTTATAACACAATTGAAATCAGTAAACTGCCCCTAGAAGTAAATATATCGAAAAATCCTGAATTCAATTTTTAGCTGATTTTAAAATAAGTCCGTGAAGACATCCCGAATTTAATAATCCCTTAGTGGAAACGTATGTAACCTCTTAACATTCCTTTGGAGGTTGAATGTCGAAAAAATTCTGGAATTAGTTTTTGGGCGATTACATAAAAAGCCAGTAGAAATGAAAATCAATTTGCTACTTCATCAGACCGAAAGATGGTCTTGTACGAGCGATTAAAATTGCTCAATTTGCAGCAATATTCGTCAATTTTGACGTCATGAAAATATGAAGTAACACGCAGCAACAATAGCAACAGACGATCTGGATCAACTTATCATCAACTCGTTGCTGAATTGTGATGAGCGATATTGACCAATATCTAGCAATTTGGCAATAAGGGCGTACACGAGCAGTCTATGTACAACACGAAACCAAACTTGACAGACAAATATATATAATAAAATATTTGAATTCCAAGCCATGAAACTTGACAAATAAATGCAAAATTCAAAACAAAACTTGACAATTGAATCACCAAACGAGGACGATTGCTTTCCAAGTCAGTGGAAATACAGCAACTATAGGGCAAGCAATACCAACAATCTGTGAAAACATTGCCGAAATGTTGGCGCAACTAGTAAGACATTGCCCTGTATTGCTCCATCAATCGCTCCACTAGTTTTGGCAATAGTCGTTGAGCAATCAATTGCTTGAAAAATTGCTCGTGTAAGAGCACCTTAAGAGATATGACGAAATTTATGTAAACGTATACAATCCCATTACATCCCCTTGGGGGTTGAAGTACGAAAAATAGTCAAATTGGTTTTTAGGCGATTATATAAAAAGCGCGTGTTACACTCCCTTGGAAGTTGACTAATCAAAAATCCTGAAATGAATTTAAAGTCGATTATGAAAAAACCTCGAGAAATTAAAAAACCTATTCTAAATCTCATCAGATGTAAGAGGTAGGTTGGAAATCGTGGAACGTATGCAATTCCTTTACACTCCATTGTGGGTGGAATATCAACAAATTCTAAAATCGTTTTGTAGGATTGTGAAAAGTCCGTAGAAATAAAAAACCAATTCGGTATCTTATCAGACCTAAGAGATATGACGGAATTCGTGAAAATGTGTACAACAATTTTTCTCATACTTCGGGGTTTCAAAGCAAAAAATCCTGAAAACGATTTTTCCGCGACTAAATAGAAAGTCCGTGAAAGTAAAAAATCTGCAAGCAGCCTGAACGCAATCTCATTATTTTTTGGGTAGAAATCCGGAATGCATTTTATGCAGAGATGCGGTAAAGGTTACTATGTTACTGATAACCTAAAGAATAACCAGGAGGATTTGGAATTTTTTTTTAGGTTATCAGTCGCATAGTAATATGCACCGTATGAAACAGGTTCCTTTACCAACTACCGAAAATATAATAAAGGTGCGCCCAGTTTTAATTTGACTGATTTTATCGTGACCAGCAACCCAAAATCCATATAAAAACATACCTCATATCATGGAACTTTGCAAAAACTTTAAAGTTGTTGCCTAGAAGAATTATTTAAAAACTCCTAAACAGGGAGTCCAACTAGCAGCCGTTTTTTGGCAGTAAACGGAAAAATAAAAAAATAAAAAACTATTTACGCCCAAAATCTTTATTTTCCAAAGAAACAAAAAAAACCGCACCAGAAACAGACGGTATTTTTCATATTCAGCATATTCACGAGTTTACAATTAAAGAAATTTACTTGAATTTTTTGTGTTTTGTCAAAATTTTGACAAATCCTGTTAGTGTAGTCCTCGAATTTTTGTTTATGGAATTACTTTATTTACTCTTGCCAATTAGTCAAAACATTTGATTGCGATCGTCAAATGTTTGTTTGCTAAATTATTTTATTTAGATAGAGAGGTAGATGTTTAATTTGATCCAAAAAATGTATATAAAAACTATTTGTACAATATATGGTAATGCTGGTGCTCAACTATAGTAATTCATAAAGATTCTTTTGTACATAAATCTAAAACTATTCCTCGATTATTGTTTTGATTTGGATACGGAAAATGGAAAATGGAAAATATTAAAACTTTATAAATTATTTTTTTTTATCATTAACATTAAATATGACCGGAAAACAAAACTTATTCAAGAAAATCGACTTACCGCCAACTTCCCAGCAACGTTAAAATTGCGAAACATCTCACTCGTGGGTGTTGGGACCCCTTCAAGTGCTACCTTTTTGTAGGGTGGGGATATGAGGTAGGAGGAGCGTTTTAGACGAAACAAAATTGGTTTAATCCCTCAGGAACCATGTTTTCACGAATACCAACATACCTCTTAGATCTCATGAAATATCGTTTCAATTTTAAAAGGATTTCGCTAATTGGCTAAAAATAAATTGCAGAATTTTTGTGATATTCAGCCCGAAAAGGGTGTAAGAGGTTGCATATATTTTCACAAGTTTAGGCATCTTACGAGTAGGTCTGATGAGATCTAAAATCTGCCAACAATCTGGACGAAATTTTATTATTTTTTGGGCAAAACTCCTCAACGTGTTTTATGCTTAGATGCAGTATTAAAGGGTTTAATATGCAACTGATAACCTAAAAAAACCTTCTAAATAGCCTCCTGGTTATTTTTAGGCACTCAGTTTTCATAGTAACCTACAACGCAGCTCAGTATAAAATGCGTTCCGGAGTTCAGACCAAAAAATAATAAAATTGCGCATTAGCAGATTTTTTATTTATTTATTTATTCATTTTTTCCAATTTCTGAAAAGATGCAGGATAGAATTTCGACATAACCCGTTAAGGGTTGAATAAAATGAAACGTCCTTTAAAGTGGAAAACAATTCGATATCTCATCAGATCTAAGTGATATATCAGAATTTGTACAAAAATCCTAAAATTAATTAAAGACCCCCAGAAAAAAAATTAATTTAATACCTCGACATACCTAAAAGATATGACGAAATTCGTGAAAATGCGGAAAAAAGACTTTTTCACATACAATTTTTTGCCGCACCTCCGTACTCTTATACTTCTGTAGTACATCTATATATAGGTACTACTTTCTAGCATAAACCTTTCCTTAGATACAAAAACCATCCTTCACCCCCGTACTTTACTACCCCAATCATAAATTTATCTTTTTTCTAATAGGTATGCCCCTTTAGTGTTTCTAGATAGCCATATTTTTTAGATCTACCCTACCCTTAGCGGTTTTCGAAGAAAAACTAATTTTTTTCAATTCACCCCTTAACAACATTATCCCCTGTACACCACTACCAAAAACTATTTCCCTACTAGGTTTTTACTGGGCCTAACTTCTGTAAAATTTTGAAGATCATATCCGGTATGTTGCTTGAGGTATAAAAATTTATTGTTTTTCTAAACACTCTACTGCCGGGCTCCACCTCCCCCACAAAAATTTTAAATTAAGTGGACTCCACTCTACCCTCACTCCTTACATCTTTACTCCCAAAAACAATGTTTTTTTCATTATTAGGTTTCATTACAGTATTTGTTTCAATATTAAAAAATTCGGAACTTGATGTTAAGGCGCAGCAAGCCAGTCAAAGAGAATCGAATTCGATGTGTCATTAGACCTAAGAGATATGACGAAATTCGTAAAACGTACACAACCACCTTGCACCCTGGTTGAATTCCGCAAAATTTTAAAATAGAGTTAAAGTCTATTATATAAAAAGATTATTTTGGTAAAAACCAATTTGATATCTACACGGACAAAAAAATTAACATTTTTAAAATTTCCCGCCACAAAAACGAATAAATATAAAATTTAAGGGTAGCAAATTCCAACTTACAAGTAATAAAACACCCTGTCCTGGTAAAATATCAATCAAAACCGTATTTTTTGCAAAAACACAGCGACTATATCATCCACCCTAACGCCCATCGTACCGTATTAAATGCACTTAAAGTCAAAGGGTCGAAAATGACCAAACTGAAAACTCGGCATTACCTTTTTGATCTGTGAAATTTACCCGGAGTGAAATTTATGGTCCATTATTTCTGGGTTTAGTCTCGCTCTCTCTCTGGTCCATTACAATAAATTTAAATTAATCGGTGTAACTAGGGCCTTTCAGCAAGGACGACTAACAGATCGGACGTAGGCGTTCTAGTACATTATGGGGCTTAACTCGTTAAACTTGTAAAAATTACAACACTTTTCAAACTAGGACCATATTTTCGAGTTGTTTAAAATGAAAGGAATTTTAAAGTGTCTCGAAATGGAACGGATAAGGGATGGTATTTGAGACAGAACAAGATAAATAATTAATTAGTTTGTTAGGACACGGATTTAAATTTAATGCTGTTCTGCCTGTTAAATTCCGACTTTTCTTTGAGTTCATCGCGCCTGTTAAACATTTTCAAATTACTCGCCATAAAAACCCCCAATTTCAGGTGAAGTAGTCCTCCTTGAATTGCAGCATCCTCAACTATTCACTGCAAATCTAAAAGGTTTACAAGGACCTTATTGAAACTATAATATTTTATTTTTCCCTTCGTCCTTTGAACTTCAAATACACTTTTTTTCCGAGTCCTGGTACTTCCATTTTGTCGGATAGATGACTTTTTTTTGTTGCAATTTGATTACCATTGAGGATGTAATGAAACCTCGTTGAAACGATGAATAGTGGAGAAAAAAGGGACTCTACTCGAAATCAGTAAAGGATTTTTACGGGCAAGGATAAAAAGTGAAATAAGTGGGTCTAGGATGAATCGGGGAGCAGACTAGGAAGTAAGCCGTGTTAAAACCTTGTCACACATATCGTTTCAGACATTTTTTAAATTGACGGCAAAAAAAGGACAAATTTTTTGTAAGGGAGGTAAAAAGGATATGAACATTTGACATACTTCCACTTGAGATAAAAGTTGTGTGGCTCAACTACTAGTTGTACGTGGAAAATTATGCTGTTTAGAGAAGATTGGGACTTTTTTTTGGTGCGTATCCTGTTCACCTGAAATTTCGTTTTATTAAATTATGTTTTATTGGAATGGTGTAGACTAGGGTAAGGTTGGGTAGGGTAGTTTTAATAAAACCTACTTACTTCTTAAGAAAAATATGATGATATGAAACGAAGTTATGGAAGGAGAACATCGGAATCCAATTTCAAATACAATTGTTAAATTTTGCTACAGCTGTTGCTTAAACAGTGGTTTTCTAATATGTGCTTTAAATCGCGGATGCCTAGGTCGAATGATACAATAAAAAAGTGCTTTTTATCCATTAAGTCACATGTCATTACCAAGAGTCAGCTGGATTGTCTGAAACTTTGCCTTGTTGCAATAGAGTTTCGTATTTTTAAATTCCAGTGGTGAGTCTACTCTACAATATAATTTAGGATCGCACTATCCATGTACAGAATAAAGTAACGACAAAATAACGCACTTGAATAGAAAAAAGCGTTTGCTTTGAGTGAGAGGAGAAAGCAAAATGATGTTTGGTGCGCACAACAAATTTCTAGTACAGATTTTTCAGTACGATAAGTCTGAAAGTTCTGAAAGTAAACAGAATGAATGCCGTTAAACTAAATTGAGGCGTTTGCGAAGTAAAATTAATATTAAGTACTGCAGCAAATATTGTTAAGCCCAAGTTTGTGAACTAATTTTACTTTATTATTTCAATAATACAGTACTGTGATCGCTTTTAAAAAAAAAAATGTGGTACCCTGAAAATTTTTTTTTCACGTTTCATGACTAGTAAACACGAAAATTTTGTCCGTCTGCCCGCCGTACGCTGTACGCCGTACGTCTACCGATGTATGCAAAATTGTTTGAAGGTTCGTAGCATCCAAACCCATTGAGCTATTTAGTTGAATTTTTTTTCATGGGTAGAGTGGGTAGGCCACCTAAAGTGACCAAATTCTCAGGGGTAGGGGTGTGAGGGGGAAGGTGGGGGAAGCGTTTTAGACGGAAAATTTTGGTTTCTATATCTCAGCAACCGCTTATACTACGAAGCTGAAACTTGGAATTTATATAGGGATTCAATAGTGGACCAATTTGCAAAAAAATTGCCGATATGGGTGAAGGGGTGAAGGAGTGGGTGAAAAATAATGTGTCCGAAACGCTCGAAAGCCGAGATTGAGATATTCTAAAATCTATATCTCCTAAACGGTTAATGTCACGAAATTAAAACTTAATGAACATCTGTAGATATACTAGGAGAATAGATCGGAAACAAATTGGGACAGTTGCGTACGGTTATGGGAGGGGTGGAAAACTTTAGATTATGATATCTCACGAACCAATTGCACTAGAAAAATAAAATTCAGTTTCTGTATTAAGTTTAAAGAAAGTAAAAGTTTTTAAGAGGGAGGTGGAGCATGGAAGTGGAGGGGATAAGAATTTTTTTTAAAAAATCACGTCTCATATCTCAAGAACAGAGTAAGATAGATACTTAGAATTTTTACCAGAAATAGACCTAATAGACCCCTATCAGAAAAAAAAGAAAAGAAAGAAAAAGAAAAAGTTCCGATTTTTATATATCGAGAACCTATAATGATATAAAAATGAAACTTGATATTTGGATAGACATGTAGTAGTAGCATGTTGAAAAAATTTGTATAGGGGTAGTATGGTACGGGGTTGGTAGGGGTGTTTATCCTATCTACATATAGAACAGCTTATGCTAGAAAGTTTAAACTCGGTATGTGTATGTAAATCAACAAGAGAAGTAATTTAGATAAAAAAAATTTTATGTATTCATTGGAGTTTGGAAGGGGGGCGAAAAAAATTATAAGTGAAAAGGGAATGCATATATTTTTACGATTTTCGTCATATCTATTAGGTCTTCCCAAATATTGAATTCATTTTTATTCTACGGCTTCTTCATATATACCTAAAAAAGCGTTTTCAGGATTTTTTGAAATTCGATCCCTAAGAAGGTGTAAAGGGGTTGTATACTTTTTCACGAATTCTGCCTTATATTCGATATCGATCAGACCTGGGGGCTGATCGATATCGAACATCTTTTCGCTTTCATGAAGTTCTGTAGAGAAAATAGGTGAGGCAGCGTGAATGAAGGAATTTCAGAATATTAAAAAGTATTAACATTGCTCTGAAGGGATTCCTTTAATATCGCTCAATTTATCAACTGATTGTATGATATCAAAAATTTGAACCTGTGTTGTATGATTGTAAGTCCTTAAGCAATGGAAAATTGATTTCAAAGCTTGGTGAACATAATTTTCGATTTCAGTAGAAGTCGATGTCGGTCTCGATTTCGGAAAAAATTTAGAAACCCAAACAGACTTCAAGATCTCTTACATGTATGAGAAAATTTCGAGATTTCGCCAAATCCAGTTTGAAATCTTTGGATGTAAATTAGCTGTTTTTTGAGACCACTAGAAAAGTAGTGTATTTAATTCTTATTGGTTCTACTATCATACATATTTGATGAAACTCAATATTGGGCATTAAAATCCGAACCCTATATCTCATAATCTAAAGACTTCAGGCCCGACGAAGAAGTGATCACCCCAATTATTAAGTTATCCTACAATACTTAAAATCTACGAGAGAAATATTTTATGTCAATGTTATTTATTAGGTATATATACATATTCACTGAGTCTCCTTATTGAGTCGATCTATAGTCAAGATGACTGCCACCATAACCTAACCCAACCTACTCTCTTAATTCAAAAATTTAAAAAACCAAACTCGGAAATTCTCTAAAACTATTTTCAATTATAATAACTTCATAAGCAGTATCTTATATTTACATCGCAAGATTTTGGCAAGTATTTTAGTATAGTATAGATTGTGAAATCTCGAAAAGTGTTTACAACGCTCTGAAGACATTTGTTTAACAACGACGCTGATGATAAAATTTTTAATTTATTTTGTAAGAGTTAACATTTGGAAACGAGGAAATTTAAATTGAATGAACAAGAGTCGAAAGCTTGCATTATCATGCAATTTGAAATTTTGTAATATTTTATACAGGTAGTTGTGGTGACAGATAATTTGAGGGATGTTCAGTGACTATTATTTGTATTGAGGATTTTTTTCGCGGTACCTCTTATAATGATTTTAATTAGTGTAAAAAATATATGTTTTAAGTTTCACCCCGATAAGAAAAAAAAAATTTAGATTCCGAAAAATGGGTCCCGATGTATTGACAAAACGGTCAAATAATATTATTCTATGAATGGTTGTAGTTTTAAATATATAGGTTATGTACCATCGGAAATACCATCTAGTGGTCGTAATGAGAAAGTAAAGTTTTTCATATTCAATCGGTTTCGACCGTATTTTTATAATGGTTAATAATACGAAGTTAGTATCGTCGGCAAAATGATCTGATTTCTAATGCTCAATATTATATTATAGAAAGAGAAAACGGTTCAGAAAGTCCTTCATCAAGTACTAAATCAAAAACTTTGACGGATTAGTGATTAAATGTAAAACATCATCTTATTCGTCCTTGTTGAAGTACTCCTTTTTTTCATAACATTGAGCACTCTAAAAGACTTCGTATCGCTTACCGTTCCAAAATTACGCTCAAAAATTTATTTTTTAAGAATAACTTCAATTGCTGAATTTAGGCACTAGATGGCATTTTCGATGGTACACCACCTATAAATATTTAGAGTTAAAATCACCCACAGAATGATACTATACTAGGCCCTATGTCGATATCTTGTGAGTTTCCGGAATCTTATACAATTTTGGTTTCTTTAAGGTTCTTGAGGCACGTATTCCCCATATATTATCGACATGACACTTAAAACGTATTTACGTTAGTTACTGCAAATATTCATAATTAAGTTCTTATAGCTGATTTCTCTCGTGATTTCGACAAAACTATTAAGATTACTGGATTACCGATAAATTTTAATAAGTTTTATATCTGCTCTGGTGACTAGGTTTTTTGAAAACATAGTTCAAAATCCACTCAAAACGACCTGGACAGCAATGATATTGTGTTCCAAATCCAAATCCAAATCCAAATTTTTCAAAATTAGTTTCAAACAGTAAAAGCTACTTCCTTAACAGAATACATCACAACCCAACGATTCATTATATATATATTTATATTCGAAATTTTATTACTTTTCGATTGAAATATTTTTAATTAGACCTTTTTAATCAGGAGACAAAGACAAAAGAAGGATTAAAGAAAGACATAAGGTGGAATCCGATTTAATTGCATTATACTTTATTAAGTGCATTATACTTTATTAAGTGTATCTATTAATTTTATAGTCTCATATAATTTTTCTTTAAAGCAGACGGGATAAAGTTATCACGGGTTACGAATTTGTTAGGGGTGGGCCATGGCCCCCATGGCCCCCCCCCCCCCCCTATGACCGCCACTGTCCTAAATAACCGCCAAAAAATCAATTTCAGTATTTTTAGATATTCAATCCTAAGGAGTGTAAGGTGATTGTATGCTTTTCAAAGCTTCAACATATTTCTTAGGTTAGATGAGATATTAGATCGCTTTTCACTTCCACAGACTTTTTATATAATCGCCTACAAATCCATTTCTCAATTTTTCGATATTCAAACCCGAACGGTTTGCATATGTTTTCACAAATTTTGCCATCCCTTAGTTCTGATGGGATATAAAATTGGTTATTACGGCATTTGATGTAATGACCTAAAAACCATTTCCACGATTTTTCGAATTTCAAGAACCAAGGGGGTGTGAAGAGTTTGCTTACGTTTTCACAAATTTTTCAAAATCCCTCGTGTCTCATGAGATATCAAGTTGCTTCTTATGAAATCGTCTAAAAACCTGTATCACAATTTTTTCGAAATTCAAACCCCAAGTGGAAGTAATGGGTTTGTATACGTTTTAACAATTCGTCATATCTTTTAAGTCTGATAAGGCAACAAATTCGTTTTTACTTCTATGGGGTTTTAGTGTATACATAATATACCGAAATTCGAATATTCTACACGGACTTTTTCAATGTTTAATCGGCTAAAAATCTCTCTTTTAAATATTTTTATTTTAAGAACAAAATTGATTTTCCAAGAAATCTAATAATCTCGAAACAACTCATGATATACTCCGACTTTGATCAAACTTCCGAACTTTGACCCAAAAAATAAAAAAGTTTTGACCAGACCATTGGCAGATTGCTTTATTTAACTTTGCACAAATACTGTTCAAAAACTGCACCAGTACTTCTACTTCAACGGTCTTTTTACATAATCACATTAAATTTAAATTCAGAATATTCTGATAATTCACTCCCAATTAGGAATTAGGGTTGTAAACATTTCACGAATTCCGCCATATCTCTTTGGTCAGATGAGATATTGAACTGGTTTTTACTTTCACGAGGTTGTTGTAGAATATCCTAAAAATTAGTCTCAGTATTTTTCGAGATTTGACTCCTTAGAGGAGCTAAGAAGAAGTTATGTAGATTTTTACGAATTTTGCCATATCTCTTAGGGCTGATGAAAAATCGAATTGGTTTTAGCTTACACAGATATTTTACATAAATGCGTAAAACCGGATTTCAGGATTTTTCAATATTCAACCCTAAAGTGAGTGTGAAGAGGGGCTGTATACGCTTTTATAAATTTAACAACAGCTCCTAAGTTTGGTGGTTGTTTAACAGTTTTAAACTGGCTTCTCCAGTGGAGGGTTTTCAACTGTCATGCCTCAATGGCAGTAGCCAGGATAGCGATTGGACCAAGTCGGGCTTTCGTGTTGGTGTTTCGCACCAGAAACTCCTCTGACGCCAGTGAGACACAAGTGTGAGTCTACATTTAACTAAATAAGATCAAAAATGGATAGGAAAAAGAGTTTTGAAGTAGGAGTGTACTGCCGATAGTTTAATCAAATTTCTTTTCTTTTATAAGTTTTCTTCAAAAATCTAAAATCGATGCCCCAACTCAGAGACGCCTTGCAATCTGAAAGATTATAGCCCCAAGAATTTTTCCGTTTTTTTTTTAAATACGATTATGAGGCCACCCACCATTCGTTCAGTCAATAAAAACATTATTTGCAGATCTATCATAAACTGTTAAAATAATTTATTTCTCGTCGTCCTTGCGCAACGAGAGAAAAAAATGGAGAAAAACGTTAAATAGCAACGATCCCCATAAAGAAATAAAATTTTAATCAGACATGATGACGAGAACCATCAATCGGCAGACCCGAACCATTCAAATACCACTTCGGTTATTTCTTTTCTTCATTACCGCATCAATTTCGGTTAGTGTGATCCTATGATGGTGTAAAGATAAAGGACCTAGCCACCCAAACTCATTAACAGACCTCATAAATTCCTTAAGAATCCGGGACACAAAAACAACACAAAAATTTCACCTCGAAAAGTGCCAATAGGGACCTAAAACTGACATAATTGCGGTTTCCGGAAAAGTGAGAAAAAATATAAGGCGAAAAGGACGACGGGAAAAAAGTGCCCCCTTCGGTAGAGTAGCGACAATTTCGGGAAGAATCACCCCCAACTACCCCATAAACCGACATATCCAGCACTATGCCTCCTACATCCCCCGAAAAAAAACACTTTCTCTCCGTTGAGTGCACATGAAAAAATTTCAAATATTTTTCTCCTTGTTCTTTTCGTCCTTTTTTTTATTATTAGAAGGCATAGGCAAATAAAAAGTTTTCGCCAAACGCGAGAAAAGTTAATAACGGAAGCTTTAACTTCCGGTCAACATTTTGCGAGCCACAAATCCAACGAAATGAAATAAATTTTAGTGTTGTAGGGGTTGGTATAATTCCGGGATGAAATGGGGACTTTACTAAGGCAAGGGGTCGTTTAATTGCGATCGAGGATGATGAAATTATTGTTTTTAGTGGCGGTTGCAAGTTGTTGGCTCTTTTCGGTATGCTACAACGTCGATGGTCGACGTTATGAAATAGTTTATTAAATGCAACATTCTAGACTCTTAAGCAGATGTCGTCCGTATTTTAGAAATTGTGTACAACTCAAGAACGCGGGGTGGAAATATTTGATAGTAACCTTTTTACACCACTACAATGAGGTCTTAAAAATATTCTCCTTTTGATCCTTTGTATTTCAAGAACTGCCAGTGTCACAAAGTGGAAACTTTGTCCTTATTTTTAAATGCCAACTGAATTCTGTACTGCATGGAGTTGCTTTTTGTCCTGTATCGAGTGAAGTATTTCGTTGTGTTTTCATTCTGTGTATGGACACTGCGGTCCAAAGTTACAAATCGGAGCGTATAAATGGTATGCGATTATCGGTGCTTAATTTGTCCAAAACTTATTATGGTTTTAAACGCGGTAGCGGTCTGTCTACCGCCGTTAGCGCGTTTTTCCGATGAAAAACCGCAATTAAAACCCCTTGCACCGAAGGGGCGAACGGGTCCCTTTCCGGCCAACCCAGAGATGGGTCGTGGGCGCCAGTAGCTCCTTAATTTAGGCCACCCGTTCTTAAAGTCCTCCTCGACCGAACCACTAGTACGAGGATTTAACAATTTCTTTCTTTAACCAACTAAACACATTGAGAAAAGGCTGAAACACGTCACAAACAGTTACAAAAGATACGTAGTCCAAAAAGAATGTATTATCATTCAAATAATAAATAGACTAATATAACGTCTATAATGTAGTAAATCTAGAAAATAGTATATGCATACATACATACTTTATTGATCAAAATTTGTTACATGTGTCATTTAAATTTGAAATACATGAGCAGGAGATCAGAAATCAAAATCTTTACAACCTTGTAAGCAAATGAATTTTGCCATTGGGCGGATATTTTGGTAATTACTATAATTAGTTTTCAGATTAATTAAAGGAAAAATGATCCGAAAAAACCTTAGAAAATAGTATATGAAGCTAATCTAATAAAATTCTAACTTACTCGTTCCCCCTAACTGATTTCTCGAATTCCTACACGACTCTACCTTAAAATCTAGGGCGCCGCTGGTGCGTTGTCCCGCGATGTCTGCTCTTGTTTTACAACCGTAGCACTGCTTGAATTCAATCCCTCGTCGTAATCGAGTCTCCTCCGCCGAAAATCGAAAACTCCGTACCACCTTCCTCCAGTATCGAAAATTCTCCTGCCAACTTCCTTATTTTCTTTTTCCACCGTTCTACTTGTATTCCGCACTTTACTCTGCTCAGTCTCACCTCCAAAATCCAAAGGCCCCGTTTTTCTGTCCTTCACCTTCTGCGAAATCTCGCCGAGCTTTTCCAACCGTTTCCACATTTAGTTTATTTTCCGTTCTTTTCCAAAAAAAGGTCAACGATCGTTTTCTCATAACTTTCCATTTCTCTCAGGTACCGATTAATTTCTCCTGTCCTCTTAAAAATTCCCTTCCGACTATTTAGCATGGGCCCAAACCTGCGGATCTGCTCTACCGGCACTAATTTCTCGCGATTCGCGCAGTGCTCGTCCATATTGTCTGTTTTCGTCGTCGGAAAACGTTTCTTGTTGTCGTGTTGATATTTGTGCGGTGTTGTGCTGTGTTTTCTGTATAGTATTTTCCGCGTTAATTGTTTTCCGTGATCGTTCTGTGTTTTCCGTGATCGTTATCGTGCCCTCGGTGGTAGTTCGTTTCTTCTATTCAACACCGGTTAGGTGTTTGTAACTAAAGTGTTTTCTTCTTTCTCGTTTTAGGGTTGAAGGGAACACAGGACGGAGTCAGCGGTTACGCAGGACGGAGTAACCATCGATGAATTTGGTGTTCGGTTACGGCAATTGAAGTATTTATATTTGAATTGAAGTATTTATGTTTGTTGCGCAGCCAAAGTCTATTTCCCGTGAGTACCCTTTTTTTAATTTCGATAAATTCCTTACTAATCTTGACTACTAACGCTAAACCTAAATCTAATTTACCCTAGTGTTACATTAATGATCCTAATTCCTTCATCTTTCCGCCTCTTCTCCGTGTTTAGTTCAAAAAATCCACTAACCTTTCTTAATTGGTTTATTTTTTAGGTGCGATGTGAGAGGAGCGCCAATCGCCCCAGGAATCATGGGCTACATTCCGAAAAAAACCCAGCAATTCGGCGGTAAGTAAACTCCCGTATAATTCACAATTCAACAATCGATGACTTCTTGCTTTATTTCATTACAGGTCGGCGCTGCAGATCCGGATATATCCGTAACAAACTTTTGAACCTCTTGTTAGATGTTCATTCTTTTGATGTTATTACCCTTGTGTGCCCTTCGAGTCGGTACTCACTATTTGCCAATCAGGCGATAAAAATTGACTCAAAAAAGAGAATACCCAGGTCCTTGCTTAATAAAATAAAATAATTATAGAAGTATAACATCTCATGTTGTAATCCTGTTTGTCAGCCAAACCGCAATCAAGGCCTTAGATTCGGCTACCACCTCTTCTAAACTCGTCCAACAGTGCCGAGAAGAGCTAGCCCACTTAGGAAGTCAAGTCAAAGTTACTCTGCTTTGGGTCCCAGGCCACAGCAAGATAGAGGGTAACGAGCGGGCAGACGAATTAGCTAGGCAAGGTTCGGCTCTTCAGGGCTTTCTCGTAGAATCCGTTCAGGTCCCACTAGGGACTGTTAAGCGCCAAATATCTACCCACTTTCTCACAAACGCGAACTCCAGATGGGGAGGACTGTCCAACTGCGTATTATCTAGGAAGATACATACGGCCATCCTACTGCCGGAGCGGAACAGATGAACTCCTGAGCAGGAGCCGTGTGGACGTCTCCAAAGTCACGGCAGTCAGCACGGGTCACTGGCCGATCGGCGACAACGCGGCCAGACTGGGTATTCCCTTTAACGTCAATTGCCGCAGTTGTGGGGATGCAAATAAGAGGGAAACTGTAATCCACCTTCTTTACGAGTGTCTAGCCCTAGCTAGAGCCAAACTTCGCTCACTAGGCAAACCCTTCTTCAATAATCTTGATGAGATCTCGAAAAACAAGATTGGAGAACTGATTACCTTCATGAACAGCTCTGGATGGATACGATAATCCATTCAAGCCCCAGGTCTCTGTAAAACTATGTATCTACTTCATCAGCCCTCAACGATCAGGTTAAACGAGTTGTGGTATCAAAACGGCGCTTCCTGTGCTAATTGGGCACTGTTTTCGGCAGACGGGCCACCACGTAAACCAACCAACCAATAACATCTTTACTGCGATATATTTTTGTTAAAAAAGTGTTAGGATCGTAATCATAGAGCTTTGTGAAAACAATGTTCTGGCAGATGTTTCCAAATCCTTAAATATCACTTTTATACCTGATCAAATTTATTCAGCACAAAATTGTTGACACAGAGCTCAAAATTCCAGCCGAAAAAAATTTGATTTGTTTCAAGATGGTCAAGAAATCCAATCCCGTTTGCTGTCCTTTGATTTGTAAGCATCATATCTCAACAATGTGTTGAATTAGAAAGTTAAAATTCGATGTCAACAGAATTTGTAAGATGTATGGACTTTTCCGAATATCTACCATATAGAAGTACTAAACTTTTTGCAAAATATTTAAAATTTTGTCGTCAACTTTCGTAAATTAGTAGGTTGAAGAATAACTATGAAGGGAATCGAGTGGGCATACAAAAGTCTTTGAAATTTTTTTTCAGCCATCCTCCGGAATCAATTCTAATCCAAGAAACCGAAGCGTGCAGTCCAGTCAGCTGCAAGTTAAAAATCTGCCAACAGTCTGGGCGCAACTTTATTATTTTTTGGGTAGAAGTTCGGAACGCGTTTAATTCTAAGACGGTTACTATGTGACTGAAAGCCTAAAAAAAAATTCGGGAAGCGGTTAGAATGGGGTCGCGTTAGAATACTTACACCGCTGCCACATATAACAAATGAATTACATAATTGGGTCATACTCCGGGACGAGGTCTAAGTCGTAGTATAATATCAGTTGTTACGTGATTAGGAGGTTTTTCGTGATTTGGTTTTGGAGCATTACATAAAATCGGAAATGCGTTTGTCGGCGATTATATAAAAAGGCTGTTGAAATGCAAACCAATCTAATATCTCATCAATCCTAAGAAATATGTCGACAGCCTTACGTCTTATTGGAGTTGACTAACAAACATCCTGAAATCAACTATTTGACGATTATGTAGGAAGCCTTAGGAAGTAAAAATGAATTTGATATCACATTAGAACTAAGAAATATGTAAGAATTTGTGAAAATATATACAACCCCCTTACACCCACTTTGCGGTTGAATATCCAAATTTCCTGAAATGAGTTTTTAGATATATGTAAAGAAAGCCCGAGAAAGTAAAAACCAATTCGATGTCTTATCACTCCTAAGAGATATGACGGAATTCGTGAAAACGTGTTCAATCCGTTTTTACACTCTTAGGGGTTGAAAAAGGAAAAAACTCGAAAACGAGATTTAGGTGATTATTAAACAAGCTCGTGGAAGAGAAAAGTTATTCGATATCTAATCAGACCTGAGGGATAAGGCTGAATTCGTGAAAATGTATACATCCCCTTTACACCACCTTGGGGGTCGAATTTCAAAAAATCCTGAAAACACTTTCTAGGTATTTATATGAAGAGTCCATACAAAAACAATTAATTTAATATTTGGAAAGACCTAATAGATATGACGAAAATCGTGAAAATATATGCATTCCATTTTCACTGATAATTATTTTGCCCCCTTCCGAACGCCAATGGATATTCAAATTTTTGTTTAATTAATATTACTTTTCTAGTTGATTTACATATACGTACCAAATTTCAGCTTTTTAGCATAAGTCGTTCTATAGTTAGGAAAAACACCCCTCCAACCCCGTACCATACAACCCTTACAAAAAATTATATTTTTCCAACATGTTACTACTATAGCTCTACCCATGTGCGAAATGCCGGAGTCCAACCAGAGTTCCGTACACTGCCCAGAATTGGCATTGCATTGTCCGCCAAGACTTGTCGATCGGTATTGTTTTGGTACTGACAAACCACCAGACCAGTGTCGGGCCAATCCTGGTGATCAGTACTCCTACTTGATCTGAGCCGACTTTGGTCCGAGTTGCTGGGCCTATGTCGGGCCTAGAATTGGCTTATTATTGGTATCTAAGCTCTTTCGGCATTGGCTCGACGATCGGCTCTGTATTGGGCACATCTTGGTAGAAATATTTTTTGTTTCTTAACATATCAATTGATTAGGTTTCAACCCTATTTCGAGAATGTGTCAAATTGGTCTAGTGGGTAGCGTAGCGGACTAATGTGTGACGGGACCATGGTTCGAATCCGAGAGTGTGCAAGGTGGTAAGTAAATCTAAAGTTTTTCACTCCCACCTCCATACGTCACTGTCCCCTCTAAAAAATTTGCTTCTGATCAATTCTCCTAGTATACCTACCGATGATCATTAAGTTTTAATTTAGTAACATTAACCGTTTAAGAGATATGGATTTTAGAATGTCTCGATCTCGCCTTTCGAACTTTTCGGACGCATTATTATTCCTGCCGCTCCCGCACCCCTTCATCGATATCAACAATATTTTTGCAAATGGGTCCACTATCGAAACTCTTTACAAATTCCAAGTTTCAGCCTCCTTACATATGCGGTTGCTGAGATTTAGAAACCAAAATTTTTCGTCTAAAACGCTTCCCATACTTCCTCCCTCCAACCCCCACCCACAAAAAGTGGTCACCTCAAGGTGCCTACCCAGTCTATTAAAAAAAAAGTTTCAGTGGGTTCGGGGATTTAAAAATTAAAATATTTTGCTGTTCACCATCCCCACTACCCCTCCCCACAATTATTTCTTTGTAATTTTTGAATTATAAGCTGATAGACCTAATATTTAAAAAAAATTTTATCCATGAAATTTTCTATTTTCGTATTTTAAAACTTGTGTTTGAAGGCTCGTAGCTCACAAACCCGTTGAGATGTTAAGTTGGAATCTTTTTTTTATTGGGTAGATTTGGTAAACTCCTTAAAGTGTTGATCATGGTGTGGGGTTATCGGGGCAGAGGGAGGTGACAGTGGCATCCTAGACGTTTTCATGTCCACATCAAATTATATCAAAAGACTGTGTTGGGTTGTCAGGGCAGAGAGAGGGGCCAGTGGCATCCTAAATGTTTCCATGTCTATCTATGTATAGTATATCAAAAAATATCGAAAAACTGTTTTCACATTGTGGATATCTAAGAAGTTGAAACTTGGAACACGGTGCCCATTCACAGACCCCTCCCACCTAAAGGAGTCCACTCAATCACAAAAATCAACTTAATAGTCCTAAGGGTTTGGGGCGTTTGCGAACGACGGTGAGTCTGTATACGGCGTTCAGACGGACTGGAATTTTTTTTGGGAGTTTACATGTACGTCAACAAGAGTGAGTAAAACCAAGAGTAAATATCCAAGATTAAGGCTAGGACTACTGCTAGAAGTCACAAAAGGCAAATCCCAAACGTTGAACCGACTGTACCTAAACTGATTTAATACTATACACAAAATGACATTCCATTTTATGTGTGTCACTAGTTTAAACTAATGGAATTTAAAACAGACTACTTTGAAATATTAGATAATGATATCATTCTATCAACATTCGGGAAAACTACAAAATAAGACCTACATAAATAGATAAGTGGAACGAATGTTCGCTGGGAAAAAAACAACCCCTAATAACATTTAATAAATACGAGGTACCTGTGTCCAGTGCATATCGTTCCCAATCCCTCCGTCTATGAAATCTAGCTCCATATTTTTTTTTTGTCCTGATTCGGAAAAGTGAGTGCACCTTGTTGACCAAATTTGCTGCAGAAAAGTTTTTCATTTTTCACTAGATTTGACCCTTTTCCCGGGCGTTTTTTTTCCGCACCGCAGTGCATTCTACGTTTCATAATCCCATGAAGAACTATGAAAAGCTCGGTTTTATTTTATCAAAGGCTCATAAAGCGAGAGATTTTCGCCCGTCGAGAAATGCCACATCTGCAGCAAATGGTCACTAAGGCTGTAACAAGTGTTGTCTATCCGATGAATGGGGCGATATGTGGATGTGTTTTCCTCCCCGGGGTAGATTATATATAGCACATATGTGGTGTAGTTGGTAAAGTGTGGAGAACTGTTCTCATAGAACGGCATGGACTGTCTGATTACTTTATACTCTGATATATCACCGAAAAGTGTCCCATGACTTGGACTTTGTATCCACCATCGCTTTCGACACTTTCTTCTCGTTTACAACACCTCCGGACGTATACGTGTACATAGGTGCGAGTATAGGGAATAGTAAGGTGACTATTTCTTCTACTAGCCGTACGTCGACACTATGGTGGTAGAAACTTTCCAAAACCAGAAAATTTTCGTATCCGAGGACAGTAAACTTCTACACGTAAACCACATCTTTTACCCATGGGTGATGGCATCCGTTTCTCACTTTCCCGTGCCCATTTAATATTCCGCCCAGTTAAGTAAACACTTTGCCCCAGGATTCTCGCAAAGTATCACATAGCACTTCCATATCTTTCGCCACTTTTACAATTTATATCGCCCTCTAACTTCTACCGGTATTTATAGGATTGCTCTGGTGGATGCTGCCCGTCCGTTCCCGACTTTCAGCCTAAGGTACACCCTTAAACGCAGGGTGTAACTACCACCTATAGTGGTTGCGAACAGTGAAATAGAGATTCATTCGGTCATGATATCCAGTTTGGACTTTCTCTGGCCATTTTTCGATTGGTCGTGGCCCGTCCATCTCCAAGTCGTATATCGAGTTCGGTTTCGACCATAGCATCTCTCTCTCTGCTCCGAACCCCGTCATAGAATAGTTACTGCCGTTGCCTTCGATAAACGCAAGAAGAAAAACATACACATCCTGTACAAGGATATTGTACCATGTGCAAATAAAATGCCATTATTAGAATCCAGCTTTCTCCAGAATCGGCAACCCAGTTTTTGGTGGATGATGATGGCAAACCATATCGATAGTCACTATGCTTCCCTGTCTGCGCCCCAACGTACGGAAACAGTATGAATGAAGAAAATGCAAATGATAAACAATTTATCAGTTTGGACTGCTTTCCCTATAGCCAAAGGACTCCCATCAGCCAGTGTACCAGATGCATCCAATTTTTAATACTGCGATAAGGAGGAGGGTAGTTTTTGGGATTTGAGGGTGCAAAGCTTTCAGTGTGGAAAAGGAATATTTTAAAATTTCATTAATCTGAAATTTTACTAGGACATAATATTTGCAAGGACGATATTCGTATATCCTGATCAAATATTAATGCCGTCTGTAGTGAACGAGAAGTAGATTTAAGTAGTTCATTTGAGTGGTTTCTGCAAAGTATTTATGTTTGTAACTTGCTAGTGGACGTAGGGTATATAAGCGGAAATAGTGAAATGTTTGTAAGCTGCTTTTAAATATTAACTGAATATTTTGCTTGCCTTTTGAGCTAATCAAATCAACACTTTCAACATTTAAAATTAAAGACCTAAATGTTAACGTGATCACAAAGGCAGCATCTCTGGGGAATAAAACCGAGATTGAGAAGAACACATTGGAGTGGCTCTTTTTTTTGTTCTCCTGCTATAGACTCAGCATATTCTCTCCTGCACTCCAGTACCAATTTTAGTGCTCTTATTTCTATGGTTGATTTTTTTTTTAAGTAAAACCAATTCGATATCTAATCACACCTAAGAGATGTGGCGGAATTCGTGAAAATTTATTCCTCCTTTCACCCTCTTAGGGATTGAATATCGGAAACCCCTGAAATCAATTTTTAGGTGTCTACGTGAAAAGCACATGGAAGTGAAAACCAATTCTATATCTCATCACACCTAAGATATATGTCAAAATTCGTTAAAACGTATACAACGCCTTTATACCACTTAGAGCAATTATTACGATATTTAGTTAAATCGTAACTGGAACTTTAACCGGTAGTGTCGTATGAAAATTTGTCAGTTAGAACGTAACCGAACGTCGTAAGAACGGTCCTAAGGGTTTAAGTATCAATAAATCCAAAAATCAATTTTTATAATTTTATCTGAGAAAAAAAAATTAATACGACATCTAAGAAAACCTAAGAGATATGGCGAAATTCGTTAAAATATATGGATCTCCAATTTGCCGACCATTTTTCATGCCTAAATGAAAATCTGAAGTTTTTTAAATGACTTTTCTAGTAAATCTACATACACATACCAAGTCTAAACTTCTACCATAAATCGTTCATGAAAAAACATCCACCCTCCTCCTCCAGTCTAGGCGCAACATTATTATTTTTCGAGGAAAAGTTCAGAAATGGATTAGGGCCACCTTCCATAGAAGTGCCGATGCTACTGACAAAACATCAATTAAGATTTTGGGTCATAGTACAGGGCACGCTGAAAGTCGAAATAAAATACTGATTGTTTCGGAACAAGGATTTTTTTATAAATTTATTTTGTCACTGAAATAGCTCCTACTTAAATGCAAGTTATAAAAATCAGCGGTTCTTCGTACAAATAAAATGCCCGTGCAAGTAAAAGCCTAAATATTTAATATTCAATGAGACTAAAATTATATGATGAAATTCGTGAAAACAAGTACAACCCCCTTACATCACAGAGTTTGGGAAGTCGTGTACATCCCGTTTACATCCCTTAGGAGTTGAATATCAAAAAACACTATAAATTGCTTTTATCTGACGAGCTGAAAGTAAAACTAAAATTCGATTTGTAAGAAGACCTAAGAGATATGACGAAATTCGTAAAACTATATGAACCCCTTTTCACCGTTCATTTTATTTGCTCTACTCGGTACGACGATACAAACCTAAATTTTGTTTGTCAAATTTTTTTCTTGTAAGTCCAAACAAGCCGTTTCTGAGATGGAGAAACACGCCGAAATCCCCGCACCGTTATTTTTTATACGATCCAACTTCGATATCCATCCAGATATAAAAATCAAAATATTTTGCTTTTCACCCAACATTACCTTACCCACAAAAATGTTGCCCACCAGCAGGTGCCATTGTACCTACCTGTTGGATAAATTCCAAAATTATATCTCAAATCGTTCATGAAATATGACACTCGATTTTCTAGAACAATTGTTAGCCCTTCATTTCAATACTGTCCTTTATAATTTTTATAATAGGCATACTCTGATCGTAAATTTCATTAATCCTCCGTAATTGGTTCACGAGATATTGTAATCTAAAATATTTCAGTCCCCTCCTACACCCCCTTCCCGTTCTAACTTCCTCATGGCGCTAACTTGCTTTAAATTTTGATTTTTAACATATACTCACTGGTATTCAAACAACTAGCAAGTTTCAACCTTATAGCATGGACTAATCAGGAGATATGGACTTTAAGATGTCTTAATTCCAGTTCCCGAGCGCCTACTTTTCGGACACATTGTTTTTCCCCCCACTCCCACACCCCTCAACTCTTACCGCAAATTTTTTTACAAATGGGTCCACTATCATAAAACTACATAAGTTCTAAATTTCAGCCTCCTACCATAAGCAGTTCCAGAGATCCAGAAACCAAAATTTTTCATCTAAAACGCTTCACCCTCCTTCCCCCTCTCACACCTCCACCCCCCCCCCCCACCCCCAAAAAAAATACCAATCGTAGGGGTTCACCCAATCTACCCACCATAAAAATATCAACTTAATATATCAAGGAGTTTATGAGCTATGCGCCTTCAAACGGTTTTGCGTATGGCGGACGGCGTCTAAGGGGGACAGACGGACATTTTTTTTTTTGCTTTTTTGGGGTTTACTAGTCCTAAAAGGCGAAAATACAAAATTTCAGGGTAGCAAATTTTTTTTTAATCACAATACTTTATTATTAAAAAGTAATAAAGTAAAAATACAACCCGTCTATCCGCCGTACGCCGCAGACCGCAAACGGGTATAAAGGCTCGTATCTCCCAAAATTTAATTTTTTTTGTTGGGTATATTGGGTGGACCCCTTAAAGTGGTGGCTTTTTGAAGGATGCGGGTATGAGGGGAAGATCTCAGGAAACGCTTATGCTATTGGAATTGGAAACTAGGCACTTTTATAGATCTATGATAGTGAAGCCATTTACAAAACATGGTCGATATTGATGAAGGGGTTTGGGAGTGGGGATGACCGCATCAGAAACGCTCAAAAGCTAAGGTCGGGATATTATAAAATCCATATCTTCTAAACGGTTAATGCCACGAGGTTGAAAGTTGATGGTTGTTTGTAGGTATAATATATATACAAAGAGATCGTAAATAAAATTTTGAGCGGACGGACCTTACAATGCGTTATCTAACCGATAACCTGAGAGAACTCCAACATATCGGATTAGTAACATTTTTTTATGAGGGCAGACCAATATTAAGTTTTTGAGCACCCGTTCAACATTTTCTAAAAAGCACTTTCTTGATTTTGAATTGAGACCGCTTAGAAACGGCGTCAATTGTGAAAACGTTTGCAACCTCTTTAAACTCGCTTGGGGATTGAATTTCTAAAAATCCTGGAATTCATTTTGATGTGTTTTTTATATAAAGCCCGAGGAAGTACAAACCAATTCGATATCTTATCAGAGCTAAGAGATATGTTGAAATTCGTAAAAATGTTTCAAACTCTTTATACCCCAATTGGGGGTTGAATATCCAATAATCCTGATATGAGTCTATTGCCGATTATGTAAAATTTTATATCTAAGAGATATGGCGAAAATTGTTAAAACGTGTGCAACTCCCAAAAATCCTGAAAGCAACTTTTAGGTGATTATATAGGAAGCATGAAGAAGAAAATACCAATTCGATATCTTATCAGTCCTAAGGTAATTGACGGGATTCAAGAAAATAAATGCAACCCAGTTACACCCCTAAGGGATTGAATTAGGCATCAATCTGAAGAACCCGTAGAAGTGAGATAAATAATATTTTATAAGACCTAATAGATATGACAAAATTCGTGAAAATATATACACCCCATTTTCACTGAACATTTCCTCTCCCTACCTCCGCACGCCTGTGGACATATAAATTTTGTTTAGCTAAACTAGCCGGTTAAGCGGATCGACTCAAAGTTACAGTGCTCTGGGTCCCGGGGCATAGAGATATAGTGGGAAATGAGCAGGCTGATGAACTGGCCAGGAAGGGCTCCGCTCTGCTCTTCCTGGCTCTCTTGCAGAACCAGTTCACATTCCGCTAGGAGTTACTCTTCCTACACAGTACAGGGTGGATTTAACGGACCAATTTTACTCACACACATCTTTTTAATTCCCCAGTCACAACAACCCCTAACATCCGGGCTTAATATGAGTTTGTGGTTCCAAAACGGACATTGAGCTAATTGAGCTCTGTCTGGAGGACAGGGCTGCCACTTAAACCAACCAACTGGTACATCTACGTATAAGCCGCTCCGGAGGCAGGAAGATTATCTCCCTCCATATGCAACTAACCCATTAAAATTAATTATTTTTAGAGAGCTCTACTTATATTGTAAGTCTCAACTTTCTAACATTATCGATTTTCGAAATAAAAAAATTCGCACCCTCCAATAATGAAGTAAAATCATTCGTTCCTTTCTTTCTGAGAGAGCCTTCTCGGTAAAAATTTAAACTGAATTATCTACTGGCCGACTTTCACCATCAGGACCACCACAGGGATCTTGTCTCAGACCGGTTCTTGGTCTAAAATTAAATTAATTAACTAGAAAAATTACAATTTCCTACATCAACAGATGTAAGAATAATACCAATCCTGCCATTTATGCACTTACTAGTACTCCTCCATGTGGAACAGAGTGGAACCGTCATTAGTCTTAAGTAAGTGTTAAGTAAGTTAATGAGTCAAAAGTGGAAACAAAATTGGCAATGTTTCTAAAAGGCGGGTCTTATGTTTCGGGACAATCTAACTGCTTTAACAAATCATTTCTTCCAAGATACTGGAATTACGTAGGTACCTAATGCAGCAAATTTCAACTTTCTAACCTGCCCCATTCCGGAAATGAATGAATTGGGCTTGAAAAAAACTCGCAAACAAGCAGAAAAACGGCAGAAGATCGTGAACATATTAAGGTGTGTTTTTTTGCGCATTTATCCAGATCAGAGTAGTGATTAAAATTTACATTGAAAACACCATGAATATTACTGTTTTTGTTATTTTTTGTTGTTTTTCCCTGTAGATATTGGGCTAGAATATGGATTTTACCAGGAATAGCTGTCCCAGTGAACTCACTGGGGCAGCTATTCGCGATAAATTTTCTAATCTAGCCTACTATCTATGGAAAAAAGTTATAAAGAATCGTAAAAACAGCAATGTTGTTGTTATTTTGTATATAAATTTTCTAACCTGCTTTGTTCCGAATAGGTGTGCAAAAAACACACCTTTAGATTATAAGATTTACACAATTTAATTATTAATTGAAATTTAGTTATTGATTGATAAAAAGTAGGCAATGATATGAAACTGAACAAAAGGAGTGTCAATGTTTTCCGTAGTTTGAATATTGTACACCTATTTTTCGGAGCAAGCAAACAAAAAAGCATAAGATTAGAAATTGTGTTCAAAAAAGTGTAGGTCAACATGAAAGTTAAACACACAGTACAAACATTTAATCAAATTCTCTAAAATTTAACCTGCCGAAAATTGTGAAGATTTTCTCAACAGCTATTTTAAGCAATTAATTTTTCAAGTCGGATTTAATTCTGAGGAAAATTCACTTTTCAGAGAGCTTCCATTATGTGTTCGTACCGAAATAATTTCCACCAAAAATACACCATCGAAGAAAATCATTTTCCCGATTCAATGTCGAGCCGCAATTCGTCAAAATCATCACCGGGCGGAAAATGAAAGGAAAATGCTTGTCCCGGATTTTAATTAAATTTCCCATTGAAAATTTTAAACTGCAATCGAAATAACAATGGCACCGATGGAAGGCGACTGATTTCATCAACTGGCATCCGGAGAAAATATAAATCAACAATTCTACTCCTTTGGAGTTACGTACAAATTCCTAGATTCATTTTTCATTTTGGTTGAAATCTCTTCATTTTCGGAGCAGAGCTCGACATTCACTTAATATTTCAAGCCGCTTTTCATCCTTTTTAGCCTAGGATTCGAAGATATTGTGAATAAACGAATAACTTACTCGGCCCGGAATACACAAGCCCAAGGATCTCGAGTTATTAAATCTGAACGCAAGGAAATAATCTTCGAAAGTAATTTCGTCTAATCGCTTCCAGAATTATGAGGGTCGAGTTGGGATTAGATCAATTTCAGGAGCGTATTTCTTCTCTAATGTCGAATAACCTTAAAAACGGTAGAATTGTATACGTCGTCGCTCATCGTAATTCGGGCAATATACCGGCGGATCAAGGTAGAATATTTTTGGGATCTGAGAGAAAATTAACCAGGAAAATTAAATTTAAAGCTGTAAATAAATTTCCGGGAAGGAATTAGAAGGAGTTAACGGGGTGACTTGAAAAAAGAACAACGCTTTTATTCCGAAGGAATGGCGTAAGGCCCGTTTTCCTGGAAGTGAACAATTCAGAATTGTGGCCAGGAACGACAACGAGCCTTCAAACGTCTTAGCATACGGTGGACAGCGGTCAGACGGACAAGCATTTTTGTTATCCAGAAAAAATGTCAGTATTGTAAGATCACAATACTTTATTATTTAAGAAATAAAGTAAAAAATAAGGTTCCACGTATTACTGAATTTTTCGTCTAAAAATCTTTCTCCACCTTCACCGTCACATCTTACTTCGAAGGAAATGACCACTTAAAAGAGTCCATCAAATCTACCAGTTTAAAAAATGCGCGGACGGCGGTCAGACGGACAAAAAAATTCACCCGAAGAAATTAATCACTTAAAACAGTCCACCGGTTCACTTATAGAAGAATCTAAGAACGAAAAAAATTTAATCTTAATATCTCAAGGGATTTGTGAGATTTAAGCCTTCAAAAGTCTTTGCGTATGGCGGACAGCGGTCAGACGGACAAACAAATTTTTATCAGTATCATTTTTCTTGAAGTCAATCACAATATTTTATCATTCAAATAATAAATTAAACGCGAAGGTGTATGTATCCTCAAAGGATTTATGAGCTAGGAGGCTTCAAAAATCTTTGCGTATGGCGGACGGCAGTCAGACGGACAAAGAATTTTTTTTAGTAGCACTTTTCTTGAAGTCAATCACAATCCTTTACTATTCAAATAATAACTTAAAAGAGAAAGTGCCATGTATCCCCAAAGGATTTGTGAACTAGGAGCGTTCAAAAAGCCTTTGCGTACGGCGGACGGCGCGGCGGTCAAACGGATAAACAAATTTTTTTTAGTATAACTTTTCTTGAAGTCATTCACAACACTTTACTATTAAAATAATAATTTAAAAGAGAAGGTGCCATGTATCCTGAGAGGATTTGTGAGCTAGGAGCCTTTAAAAGTCTTTATGTACGGCGGACGGAGGTCAGACGGACAAGCAAATTTTTTTTAGTAGCACTTTTCTTCTGTTCTTCAATCACAATATCTTTACATTGAAATACTAAATTAATAGAGAAGGCGCCATGTATCCTCAAAGGATTTATGAGCTAGGAGCCCTCAAAAGTCTTTACGTATGGCGGACGGCAGTCAGACGGACAAACAATTTTTTTTAGTAGCACTTTTCTTGAAGTCAATCACAATCCTTTACTATTCAAATAATAACTTAAAAGAGAAAATGCCATGTACCCCCAAAGGATTTATGAGCTAGGAGGCTTCAAAAGTGTTTGCGTACGGCGGACGGCGGTCAGACGGACAAACAAATTTGTTCAGTATCACTTTTCTTGAAGTCAATCACAATACTTTACTATTCAAATAATAAATTAAAAGAAAAAGTGGCATGTATCCCCAAGGGATTTGTGTACTAGGAGCATTCAAAAGCCTTTGCGGACGGCGGCGGTTAGACGGACAAAAACTTTTGAATTTATACCGGGAAAAGGTCCGAATTAGTTATTATTCATTGAATAAGCAGTCGTTCTTAAATTACTTCCTTATTAGACTCAATAATTTACAACCTAATTAGTTTACTAAATCCGCAGTTCGTTTTCTTTCGTCTTCCTTCAGCCTGTTTGTGTCCTTGTTTTTCTTCGCTATTCTTTCTGGCACAGTCTTCTGAGTACACCGTCATTACATTCGAATTAATGTTCTATTATACACAATGTCTCGAAAATTTACAATCTGTGGCCATAATAAAAGTAACCGAATTAATCTCAATGTAATCCCATCTTCTGTTTTGTATAGTACAAAGTATAGAGTAGGTATAAGACGAGAACGACGATGACTTGAACTCTATTATTCCATAACATAGTAAGATTCTTGGTGTCCTTGCCAAAGTTTCTCTAATCGCTTGTACTATACTAGAACTATACCCGAAAAAGTGATAAAGACGGACGAGAGCGGTTGGTAAAAGGAAGGCTACATAGAGGGAGGGGGCGGCAGGATGAAGAGGTCCTTTCTTCATAGCCTAGCCGAGACAATTTAAAGTACTTTAGCCTGGCGACAACTATAACAAACATCAAAATCCTTTACAGTTTTGTTGCTGTAATAAAACAAATTACTTCTTCCGTTTGTAGATGGTAAGACGAGGACATTTTATGCAGAGTACACAGGAGAGTTGTTGTCCTCTGGCCCTCGACACTATATTCAAAATATTTGGTTTTCCGTCTTGTTTTATATCATTTCAGACCATACCTAAAACATATAAGCCGAGGACCAGGGTCTCTCACCCAATCTAAAGGATATGTCTAAAGAAAGTTTGTATCCTTCTGATTGGTACAGTACGCCATCCCCATGTCCCATAAACCGGAGACAAAATTTTCGACGGAATTTGCAAGCAAAAACATATGTGAATAGCATTAGAGGACATGTATGAAGACATATAGGATTTTATCACTGATATAGAGGAGTCCTTCGCTCAGTGTTTGCGAGGTACAAGGCGAAAACAGGACCTTCATATAATACCTACATCGTCAGCATTTACTTTCCATTCCAAGAAAGACGATATGTTGGACTGTATGCCGGATGTCGGGGTATAGGATGCCCGAACTACAACACAACACTACCATCATCCCTTAATAGACACTAAGGTTGACAATAATCCCCCAAAGAACATTGTCTGCTATTCTACAGGGATAGACGTTGTGTACGAAATTTCTTATCTGTCACTGACAGACTTAAACACTCGTATTGTACCGCCAGCCCACCTACCGCCAGATCCTTCTTCGTGGCGCAACTCCTTTCCCTCACATCCTCCGACTTGGAAAAAAAGAAAAACCCGAACCGACACTAAAAGGAAGGCCAATATAAGCATAGAAGGTCGCCCCAAGGGCCAAAAGGGTTCGTTCTAAAGCCAGCGTTGAAATGTTGTAAAATGTTAAGGACTAAATGTGGTACCGACATTGTCCGGACGGTGTGAGGTATGGGTCTAAAGGTTAAACACATGAGGCTTCTGATTCTTCCTGGACTACTGTACCCTCCTCCAAGTTGTGCACTTGATACACTCTCTAAGGAAACGTTAAGGCATTCCATATACCGACAATTCACTATAGTACACCTCTACAGAATCTCTCACTCCTTAAATACTACTCGCCTACCATTCCTGGCCATCTTAGAATTTTCGGTTGTTTTTCTACGGTGGCAAGGACATCCAACGAAAACAGGATACTTCCGAAGACCTAGTCCTTTTCAAGGTATCTACCGACTACCCTGGTCCTGAACTATGCTTCCCTTTCAGTATATGAGGTAATCTATGCCAAACAAACTGGTTGTGTTCAAGGAGGTGTAAGAGATTCCTCGCTCGAGGAGGGCCCCTTCCAGAAGGAAACGCCAAAAACAACAATACCGAAGAATTGATCGAAAGGTCCTAAGGATTCCGAAGGATTTCGTAGAAAACGGAACCAGACTATGACGCGGGGAGTTAGCAAGGATAGGCGATGCCATCCATAGAAACCAACCCGTTCTACACGTAGTGGAGTGAAACTCGGTAAGTCAGTCAACGGCATGATGATGATAAGAACATATCGGGAAGGCCCATTGAAAATTTCCCATTCAACTCAATGATTTGTGAAATAAGCCAAGTAAATAATTTATGGGGACATTGTGGTGAAGGAATTTCGGCAATTTTCCATCTGGTATAGTGCGAAGTGGAACAATATTGTGTTTAAGGTATAAATCATGGTATTGTTGGGAGGCGGAGGGAGTGAAATGGATTTTCTCGTCGCCCGGGCGAAAAATGAAAAATTTCGAATTTTCTTCTCAATTACATAGTAAATGAGCAATAATGGGGCTGGACCATAGTCCGCATCCGAGATAATGTCGGTGATAAATCAAATCAAAAATGTTTACTAGGTGAGGCCACCACCAACCCTGAGTTGTGGACAATCAGAGGTCTGCACTCGAAATAGGGAGCCGACCCTAATGCAGATTTTTTAACGTCTAATTTTTTTTCCATATTTTTAGTGTGCAGTCAGTCGATCAAAAGTTAGTAGAATTGGCTGGAAAAAAAACAGAATTATTCCACTCCTCCCATACAACAGTCCTTCATCTTCATCTTTGTTGGCCGATAACTCCAGAACGCTTCAAGCTAAAAATTTGAAATTTAGTCAAAGTTAATGTTACAATGTTTGCAAATAAAAGAATTAAGTATAAGTAAGTACCATGCAAAATTCCTTAAAAAATTTGTGCATTCATCTTTAGGCATCGTTGAGGCAAATGGTAAAAATTTTAAGGAAAATAAGTTTTGTGTTAAAAGTAAGTTTGCTATACTGAGAGAAATCCCTTCACTCCTTCGGGTAGCACTCATACAAATGTCTTTAAAAAATAGTGGATTGACCTATAACTTCAGGACGCTTCAAGTTAGAAATTTAAAATTTAATTCCCAATAATTTTTCAATGGTTTCAGGTAAAATGAAAATCGAGTAAATTCTTCCTGAAGCGGCCATGTAAAATTGTAAAGCAGTGTACCTAAACTCTTTTCTACAAGTCGCAACCAAACGAGAGTCCTTACAAAAATTGCAAACAACATGAACAATATGATCCAGAGCTCAGTATTTCATCGAGCGTACCATTCGATTGGCATGTTGCCTACAGTGACTACGATACGTCCTTAAATAAAAAATTGTTTTTTTTTTTCCTTCAGCTCACAAAATCCCCAGATTGTAAAAGTGGCTCGGGATTGAAACCCCTACGGCAGTAGAGTAGAATGTAGACCCAATTGGTGTGAAATGTTTCAAAATAGTTCTTTGTGATTTTGGTATCAAATAAGAAACATTTTAGAATCATGTTGCTAATTTTTTTCAAAAATTTATATCAGTCTTTATACTTTTTCATTTTTATTAAAAATAAGTGATCGATTTGAAATTTAAAAAAAATTTCTACCCTGAACAATTTTTTCATGTTTTAGGACTAATACGAGGAGGGGTTAGTGTCCAATACCTTGTAATTTTTTTTTATAAATTTTTGAAAAATCAGTTATGGAACTTCTTGACCGCCCCTCGTAGACTACGACTATGACTCGCCCCTCGTAGACTCCGACTCCAAAAAAGCAAAAAAAAAATGTTGTAGTATATGGAGTATTCTAAATGAAAAAAAATTGGAAGAGAGGGTGGGGGAGGTCTGTGGGATGCCGAAATTAAAGAAAAGCGAGTTTCATGTATCATGAACTATAGAAGACGGGATCTACGAATTTATAAAACAAACCCCCCTTGGCTACGGCCTTGCTTATTTAACTTTATTATTTCAATAATACAGTATTGTTATCGACTTTATAAAAAAAAAATTTGCTACCCTCAAAATTTTTTTTTTTACGTTTCATGACTAGTAGATGCGAAAAAAGTAAAAAAAAATGCAGTCCGTCTGTCCGCCGTACGTCGACCGCTGTACGCAAAATCGTTTGAAGGTTCGTAGCTCCCAAACACTTCGAGCTATTAAATTGAAATTTATTTTATAAATAGTCTGGGTAGGCATCTTGAATTTACATTATTTTGAAGGGTTGTGGTGGGAGGGGGGAAGTAGGGGAAGCGTTTTAGACGGCAAATTTTGATTTCTAGATCTCAGCAACCGCTTACGCTAGGAGGCTGAAACTTAGAACTTATACAGAGGTTCTATAGTAGACCCATTTTCAAAAATATTGCCGATATTGGTGATGGGGTGTGGGAGTGGGGTGAAAAATAATGCGTCCGAAACGCAAAAATGCCGAGATCGACACATTCTAAAATCCATATCTCCTAAACAGTCACGAAATTCTAACTTAATCACTGCCTGTAGGTATACTAGAAGAACAGATTGGAAACAAATTTTTGAGTGGGGGTAAAGGCGTACGGGGTTTGGGGGTGAAAAACTTTAAATTGTGATATCTCACGAACCAAATTGCACTAGACAAAAAATAAAATTTGGTTTGTGTATAAAGGTTGACAAGTAAAGACTGATGAAATTAAAATTTTTTAAGGGGCGGTGGATCATGAAAGTGGAGAATTTTACTAAATAATTACGTTTCATATCTCAAGAACGGCATAAGATAGATGCTTAAAATTTGTACCAGAAATAGGCCTAATAGACCCCTAGCTGAAAACAAAATTTTGGCGGTGAGGGTGTAGAGGGTAAGAGTGGGGGAGCGTGAAAAGAAAAAGGTTTTAATTCTTATATCACGAATACCTATAATGATATAACATTCAAACTTGGTATTTAGATAGAGCTATAGTAGTAGCATGTTGGAAAAATATAATTTTTTATAGGGGTAGTATGATACGGGGGTGGGGGATGTTTTTTCTATCTATAGAACGCCACAAAGTTGAAACTCGGTACGTATATGGAAAATAACTAGAAAAGTAATTTAGAAAAAAAAATTCAAATATCCATTGGCATTTGGAAGGGGGGCAAAAAAAATTATCGGTGAAAATGGAATGCATATATTTTTACGATTTTTTTATATCTGTTAGGTCTTTCTAAATATTGAATTCATTTTTATTCTACGGCTTCTTGATATAAATACCTAGAAAGTGTTTTCAGGATGTTTTTAAATTCTACCCCTAAGGGAGTGTAAAGGTGATATATACTTTTTCACGAATTCCCATCCCATGGTCTGATTAGATACGACTAACTTTTTTTTCGGGCTTGCGTAATAATCGCCTAAAACTCTTTTTTAAGTTTTTTCCTTTTTCAGCCCCTAAGAGGGTATAAAAGGGTTGAATTCACGAATTTCGTCATTTCTTTTAGAAGTGATAAGAAATTGAATTACCTAGTTTTTACGTTCTCGTGCTGTCTTCATATTTATTTATTAACTCCTTTCAGAATTTTTGGATATTCAACCCCCAAGTGGGTGTAAGGAGGTTGCATATGTTTTCACAGATTCTTACATATTGCTTAGATCTGTTGATATATCGAATTAATTTGTACTTCCTAAGGTTTCCTATATAACCGCCAAAAAGTTAATTTCAGTATTTTTAGATATTCAGTCCTAAGGGGTGTAATACCTTGGATACACAGCTCGTATACAAATCATAATATCGTCAATATCACCAGTGTATCACCGAATAATACGCATATAGTACGTCAACCTGTTTCCTTGTATATAAATTCGTTGATTTTAGATGATATAGCCTTCTTTTAACTGCCATCAGCGCCATCTAAAACTGAAATCAACTGAAATTCCAATGAATGGCAGTTGTGGATTTTTCTATCCTTTAGTCAGATAGAATTGTTTGAGCGTGTTTTTATTTTTGTGTGCGATGCGATGGTCCGGTTTCTACAAGTATAACATGTATGGGCTGTGTATCATGCCATCTTGTATCGCATATCATGATTTGAATAATGTAATTTGTATACAAGCAGTGTATCCATGGTATAAGGTGGTTGTATGCTTTTCAAAGCTTCGACATATTTCTTAGGTTTGATGAAATATTAAACCGCTATTCACTTCCACAGACTTTGATGACATATTAAACCGCTATTCACTTCCACAGACTTTTTATATAGTCGCCTACCAACCCATTTCTCAATTTTTCGATATTCAACCCCCAAGGGTTTGCATTTGTTTTCACAATTTTTTCCATCCCTTAGTTCTAATGAGATATAAAATTGATTATTATGGCATTTGATGTAATGACCTAAAAACCAATTTCCCGATTTTTCAAATTTCAAGAACCAAGAGAGTATGAAGGGTTTGATTACGTTTTCACAAATTTTTCAAAATTCCTCCTGTCTCATGAGATATCAAGTTGCTTCTTATGAAATCGTCTTAAAACCTGTTTCACAATTTTTTCGAAATTCAAACCCCAAGTGGAAGTAATGTGTTTGTATACGTTTTAACAATTCGTCATATCTCTTAAGTCTGATAAGGCAACAAATTCGTTTTTACTTCTATGGGCTTGTAGTGTACATAATATACCGAAATTCGTATAGTCTACAGGGGCTTTTTCAATGTTTAGTCGGCTAAAAATCTCTATTTTAAATATTTTTATTTTAAGAACAAAATTAACTTTACAAGAAACATCATAATCTCGAAACTACTGATGATATACTCCGCCTTTGACCGCTCCCGAACTTTGACCCGAAAAATAATAAAGTTTCGCCCAGACCATTGGCAGATTTTTTATATTTAAATTTTAGTTTATATTAAATTTTTCCCTGCAAATACAACTTAATTTTTAATAATCAAAATACTTTTAATCTAGATTTAAATAAATTTTACGTTTAATTTTACTTGAAAACCGTAAACGGTGTTGATTTAATAAATTTCTTTTGATAGTTAAACTAATTATGGGCAACAGGTCCAATGAACGCTATTAATTACACTATTTAAAAAAAAGAATTGCTCAAATGATGTAATGGTTATCAGTCAAATGATGATAACTTCTGAACTAATTGCGCTAGCGGGAGAATCTTGCATTAGAATTAAAGGTGACAAAATTAGGTTTTCAAATATTAAGAAAAAAGTTTTAATCTAGTATCCCGTTTTTTAAGCAACTGTCAATGAACCAAAATTTTTACTTTGGAATGTATTAAAAACGGATGTATACATGTTCATATTACCATTTTCCAACCAGTTTACAGAATTTTGTATGAGCATCACCATTTTTCTACACTGATCCGACACGTCTACATCGTATTGTTCGATCATACATGTGCGAATCTATTGACTTACTCTTTGGTGCAAACATTTAATCCGTACCATGGTTTGACATACAACTCGCATGGTACAGTGAACGTTCAACGTTTTAATGCGCGACGGCATACGTTGTATTCCGCTGAGTGCATATGTATTCATGGTATCTGGGGCAGTTTATAAAAGTGCGCCATATGAATGAATTGGGATCTCAGAGGCCCCAGGCGCATGCGCGGTTCCAGTGCTTGAGTTCTTTATGCACACAATTTTACTTTATTATTTCAATAATACATAAATGTGATCGATTTTAAAAAAAAAATTTGCTACCCTGAACATTTTTTTTTCACGTTTCATGACTAGTAGACACGAAAAAAGCAAAAAAAATTCCAGTCCGTCTGTCCGTCGTACGCCTACAAACCCATTTCTCTTCTTCATTTTTCGATATTCAACCCCCAAGGGTTTGCATATGTTTTCACAATTTTTGCCTTCCCTTAGTTCTGATGAGATATAAAATTGGTTATTACGGCATTTGATGTAATGACCTAAAAACCAATTTCAATATTTTTCAAATTTCAAGAACCAAAGTTGTGTAAAGAGTTGGCTAACATTTTTACAAATTTTTCAAAATCCCTCGTGTTTCAGGACATATCAAGTTGCTTCTTATGAAATCGTTTAAAAACCTGTTTCATAATTATATACGTTTTAATAATTCGTCACATCTCTTAATTCTGATAAGGCAATAAATACGTTTTTGCTTCTATGGGCTTTTAGTGTACATATTATAATATATCGAAATTCGAAAAGTCTACACGGACTTTTTCAATGTTTAATCAGCTAAAAATCGTTATTTTAAGAAAAAAATTGATTTTCCAAGAAATCTAATAATCTCGAAACAACTCATGATATACTCCGACTTTGACCGCTCCCGAACTTTGACCCAAAAAATAATAAGGTTTCGCCCAGACCATTGGCCGATTTTTAAGATAGTTTTGCTGTCTTTATCAACCGAGTCTTCCCATCTTTTGCGTGGTTTGCCTACTATGAGAAAAATATCTGGTAAAATATTAAGAAGATCTGCCTCTTAAACGTTTTATACAGATTTCTTTTTAAATTTTTGAAAATTAAATTAAATCCCAATTAATTTTTATTAATATTCCTTTTGATTTAATATGCATTTTCCTTTTAACCGTCAATGTTTGTGAATAATAAGATATTCACCTAAATATAGATAATTAAGTAGATAAACAGATTAGATTCAACTGTTGACAAGTTTTCCTTTGAAATTAATAAGCAGACTGCTTAATTTCTCTTCTGGGAAACTATTATTGTAAGAAAAAAATGAACGCGAATGAAATTGTTCAAAACTTACCGGTTTTCATTCAAAGGTAGTGTTTGATTTTGATTAGTGATTAGTTTATTGTGTACTGAGTTCTAAATTTGCGGTAATTATGTTTATTATATCAGACTGATATTCGCAATTCGGAGTGTACAACGAATGCATATATTATATACCTAGATATTTTTCCACATTTTTTTGTGATTTTTAAAAAGTTAATAAAATTAATCCACGACACCTTTGCCATGAAACGCATAAAGTTTTGTGTTAACTTTTTATATTGTGTGTTTACAATAATTTATCACTGCGAATTACAAAATCGGCTAAATTTTATGGAATTTTTTTATTGTGGAGTGTATATAATATTGGTAGTGTCGGAATGACGTCGTCATTTGAGCGTTCTCCCAAGTTGACAGATATTCAATCTGTTATTATTCCCTCGGTACATTTTGCAAAGCATAACAATTTCAACACGGAATGCACACAAAAAGGATGGCCTCGATTTAACGATAGTGATGGATATCAACTGGTAAAATTTATTTTACGCAATGTTAGAATTGATGGTTCAATTTATTACATAATTACAGATTGTCATTGATTTTGAAACACTATTCCCGAAAAAGGAAAACGAATTAGTTCTTAAATTGGTTGCGTTTGTAGAAAAGATTTTCGACAAGAAATAAAGGATAAGAGATAAATAACGGTAATAGCACATTTCTTAGACGATCTAACACTTAGTGAAATTTTGTTCAAATTTCCAGATTCTAGAAACTATTTTGCAGCAATTTTATTGTTTGCTATTTTGCAACCTAGACGATGGTCAATCGGATTTAGTAATACATTTTTATTGCGTTAATAATTTACACAACACCATTGAACGCATCCGAAAGGATTGTACAAAAAACAAGGCTACGCTGCAACCCAGAGTTATAGTCGTGGGATCATCCAAGATCCAGCTCACTTAGTTCTACGTATTCTGCGACGCTATAAGGTATAAGCTTCCAACATTCATTAAGGCCCTTGACGTATGTTTTAAAATACATTACGTTTATAACCTCCAATATTCGAAAAAAGCAAATTAATTTAGGCATTTCTTGAAAATAATTTTTTTGATATTACCACCGAAAAATTTTTGTGAAGTTATTAACTTAATAAATAAAATAAAACCAAATAGAGAGGAATGTCCGAATTAATTTGCTTTGAGTGTGATGGAACGTTTTTTCAAACGCAAAAATTAATAGAGCACTTCAGAATTTCATATGGATTTCCAAGTTTATCTGTTTTTCGATGTAAACAAAATTCATGAGAACAACCATTTACTAATATATCTGTGGTCACAGTGAATAACTGGGTAAGTCGAAAAATATTAAAATGGGATAAGTGTACTGTGGTCATCTCCCAAGGCTTACACGCACTGTGAAAAAGTTATTGTTATATGTTATGCGATCACTGAGATGTCAATAAATTTAATTTTTTCACAAAAACTGAATTTACAGGAATAGTTTAATTGTAAAAATAGCAAAAAAGTGCTGCTCTGAATAGTTCCGTTTTTCGACTTACCCAGTTATTCACTGTGACCACAGATATGTTCATTTAAAAAAACATTTACTGAAGCATGAAAAAGTATATTTCAATTCATTAATAGATAAAGAAAGAGCTACTGAAAAAATTTCTGTTAAGAAGAATGATAATTTCTCAAGTGTTTCAAGTATTTTGTCTATTGATACGGAACCATTTTCCAATATTGTTCCGAATTTAGAAGTATTAAAAAAGTCGTTTATGTCTTTTCAATTGCATTTACATGGAAAATGGAAAATTCAAGAAAAAATGTTATATATTTCCGGTCTTGTCGCAAAGTATATTACAATTCCGTTTATAAATTTATTACAAACTTCTACTGACATTATAAATGAAGATATTATATCCCTTTTAAAAGATTCATTTCACGACCTTGCGTCAGAATATAGATTATTGAAAAATCTTGAGGCTTGCTTAAGCCACCTGACTGCATTCTTTTAAATATTGGACTATTCTTAAATACATACATAATGTATATTTGCATATGATACTTTCAAGAAAACTATAATATTTTGTTGAAATAAAAAAAAAATATTTGTTCTTATTATGTTAAATAAATTGTTATGTACCTTTATTTGCGGCGTTTTATATTCCGGAAGGCAGGTCTGATACCATGGAAAGTTTGTAATGAAGTTGTTATTCAAATATTTTTTCAGGTATTATAAATTAAAAAATTTCATATACTAATTTTTTTTCCATTTACTTGACAAATATATTTAAATCAATATATTATATAAAAAATATATATGTATGTATATACCCCAAAAAATTAACACGATAGTCAATTAATTTGAAAGAGATTATAATTATAATTGGCTATCCTCTCATTAACAACGTGAAATCCTTTTATATTTTTAAATGAATTCTCCTCAGTAATAAGATGATATCCTCTTATGCTTTAAAAAGATTTCTTTTCATTACCAAAATGAGAACATCTTATTTTTACTAGATAACGGTTCAAAATGAAAGGAACGTAATTTTAAAATTCAATGAGAAACACTACTTAATTTTGAAATGCCTCTCTTTTTGGCAAAAATGCGTAGGGATTTCCTCTTACTTTTGTTCTAATTTAGTGGGTTAATTTTTCTCCGTGTACTGGTCTGTTACCACTCGCTTTGCCTTTAAGAGATTCCTCTATCTTCCATTTGCTCTACATGGCCAGCCCACTGCAGTTTACGCAGTTTGATGAACATTGAGGCTTCTGGATCCTTGAAGAGTTGATACAGCTCATGGTTGTATCTATTTCGGCACTCCGTTCCTTCCTTCACGGGTCCAAAAATTTTTCGGAAGATCTTGCTTTCGAATGTGTTAACTGCTTTTTCAGAAGTTCGCGTTAATGTCCATGTCTCGCTGCCATAACAGAGCAATGCTAAGGCTTCACTAAATTAAAATCCGAAGTTCAATTTTTAATAATTTTATTTGTTTTTATTTGCACGCACGTTCGCTTTTTATTACATGTTTTCTCTTACGTCTTACTTTTTCCTTTCGCTGATGAGGCCCATTTGTTGTTCTGTTATAAATCCTAACTGTGCGAGTCGGTTGACATCGATTTCGATTTAGTTTGCTTGATAACTCAAAAGAAACGGTTTTTATTAAACACCGTTCAAAAAAATAACGTCATCGCTTCTACTCCCATCTACCGACCAACATTCGCACCATTCCAAGCCGAACACTGCTTCAAACAAAATCAACCGCCTTTTCGTTAGCCGGCGCCGCACTTTTCACCGCGCCAACTCCAAGTTGGCAGGCCTTGTTTGACAACAACGGAAAATCCGCCGACCGCCGCCATTCTTCACTTTTCGTTCGCTTCGTGTCTTTTGGACGCGTCGTTTTCTCCCTGCTTTCAAAGTACTTTTTTTTTTCTTGTGTAAGTCGTGGAATTTTCGATTTTAAGTAGTCGCATCGTTCCACCGACTTATCGTTTTCCGAGTGACGGAAAAACCTAAAAACTTTCGGAAAATCAAAAAAAAAGCAAAGGAAATTTTTGTTGTGTGCGCGCCCCCCGTGTGAGTTTGAACTTGGGCGAAAGAAAAAAAGCCGAGAAGAATTTTGTGTGGTGTGTGCTGCTACAAGCCCGGAAAGAAAAATGTCGGTGGAGCCTGGAACGGTGACGTACAAAAAAAATGATTTGGTTTGGTAAGTATTGAGTCGAATCCAGCGGCCCGGAAAAAAAGCCGTGCTGGATTTTTATGTAATTGGCAAACGCGCTTTTCCGTGCACGGAATGGACGGCTCGCTGGCGGCCATAACCTGCAAAAGATTCCGCCGTGCACGAAACAGCAGTGGCCTTGGTTTTCCCGCCCGTTGTTAAAACCGCAAGAAACTTTTTTTTGTCGAGTTTGTAGAATTTTTTTTTTATGAAAACTGCCGAAGTAGGCGATTTCTCTGACTTTCGTCTGTTTTTCTTTTATTTTTTTGCAGGGCCAAGATGAAGGGGTTCTCGCCGTGGCCCGGAAAAATATCCGAGCCGCCCGCAGAGCTTCGTAAGGCGCCAAAGAAGAGCGTCGCGTCACAATGCATTTTCTTTTTCGGAACTAGAAATTAGTAAGTACGCATTTATTTTGCTTTAATTTAGAACCCGCTGGGCAAGAAGATGCCACCGTCCGACACGCAGGTTTGTTTGTCACGGTCGAAGTAGCCTCACCATGTGGCAGACCCTTGTAACGGCATTAGTCCTAAGAATTTGTAGAAAAAACCGCTTGGTTATCAGGCAGAAATTTTGTTTACAAGCGCGTCTTGCTGAGCAATGGAAATTTTTTTTGAAGATTAGGTTAAGCTGCACTTGGGGTGAAAATAGGGTATCGGGTTGTATCGGTGTTTGTCAAAGACACTCCAGTCGAAAAATTGATTTCTTTTTGTTTAGCAGCCGATTTTTACATAAAATTGCAGTCGAACTGGCCGATGAATGTCTGGATGCGGACGATGTTTGGTCTGCTGGCCAACCTCCTTATTCAAAATTATTGCATCAAGACTTCTAGCAGGCCTAGAGCGGTAATGACAAAGAAAACCTCGTTAAACTTTTTTTCCGAGGATGTTGTTTGTCATGCGTATAAATTGGCTTTCTAGTACCGCGGATGCTTCTAACCACGTGATACATTACTAGGTCACTAAATTTTGTATTGCGTTGTGGCGGAAAAAAATACAATCGAGTGATGTAAGAGAACTTCAGGGCGGTCAGGTCAGGATAGGAATTGTTGCGTTGTATCAATACGAAGTCAGGGCGAAGATTCTTCTTGCACTGCTCCTCGTTTTACGATTTGCAAGTCAAGAAAGAAAACATTTTCCCAAAAATAGTTGTCCCCGTCGGAATTTTGAAAGAACAAAGGGGCACGCTAGTCTTCAAAATCACTGAAGTCGTGAGCTTATATTTGAGGCCTACAGACTTCTGCTTTTCTTGTTTTTCACATTTCGTCTTATTCCACGAAACACATAGCACTCGGGAGAGCACAAGAAAAAGTTGTACACACAATTCACGAGTTTCTCGTCAAAAAAAAACCTTTGATGTCGTCAAAAAATCGCCACCAACAGAGAAACCTCTACTCACTATTTACGAGAAATATGTGAAACACGATAAGTCCGTAGTCGACTTAACGTTTCACTCGTCGTTTAAAGGCAGGCGGACGGGCCGGGCCGCATCGCAAATATCCGCCTGCCATACATTGTTATGGAAGTGCGTCCACTGGACGAGACTCGCGACGGAACGAAGTACAGTAGTCCCTCGACTTACGTCGGAGTTAGGTTCCGAGAGTTTGCGACGTAAGTCGAAAACGACGTAACTCGAGGGTAGAAGCAACCTCAGGCGATAAATGTATAAACTTTCATTTTTTGAATATGAATGTATTTATTTTTTAAGTTTGTACATAATTCATTTTTTTAAAGAAAGTCGTGGGTTTTCGTCTACATAAGTTTTATTTTCGTATACAATTGCGTATGTCGGCTGTTACTTGCAGCCTTCATCAAGTGTCTGTACACGACTACACGTCAAATTACAAATAGTAATGAAGGCAACAAGTAGCAACCGGAATACGTATTTATAAAACTTACGAAGAAGAAAATGGACGGCTTTCTTTAAATACAAATACATATTTGACATAAAGCACTAAAAAGCAACACATTAATTGTTATCATCTTTAGAAGAAATAGCCTCTATTTCTACTGTTTGTGGGTTTACTGGCGAAGAAGGTCGAAATTCGTGTTTCGGACAAAGTTTGTTTTCTTTTTTCTTCGAGCAACTGCTTGTAATCGTTGACAGAAGTGTAGACTTCGTTTGAAATTTCTGCACTTCTTAATTCGTCGGAATTCCCTTTTACCAGGGGAAAAGTTTTCATATGAACAAACCTCTGTTCTATGAAAACGGCGACGTAAGTCAAGGGACGGATGACGTAATTTCAAGGGTTTGGTCTCAAAGTAATGAACGTAAGTCGAAAAAACGTATAACAAGGGAGACGTAAGTCAAGGGAGTACTGTACGTAAAAAAAATGCTCGCCGCACCGTTGCGATGCGCCCGCCTCTAGTGGACGCCTGTCTTAAGTAAGCAAATGTTTTAATCAGTAATAGAACCTTAGAAGGGCACTGTAAAGGTACGTGTCCACTAGAGGCGGGCCGCATCGCAACGGTGCGGCGAGCATTTTTGTTTCTACGTACTTCGTTCCGTTGCGAGTCTCGTTCAGTGGACGCACTTCCATAACAATGTATTGCAGGCGGATTTTCGCGATACGGCCCGGTCCGGCCGGTCGGCCCTAGTGGACGCGTACCTTAAAGCAGCAACAGATGATAAACTTGGTTACAACTAAAGCTGGCCATAGAGGATCAACTTTGTCATCAACCATGTTGTTGGCGGTTGCCGCAGGCGAAACAAAAAGCTGATGACCACGCTGTAAGCATCACTTTTCACAAAATTTTACTGCGGTGATGTGTTTTGTGCCAATCTTTTGCTAAGCGATTTCTGTTCCTTTTTCTAATGGTGGTTTAAAATTTATTATTTACAAGCCACGTACCGCTCGCTATGCTCACGTTTGTATGGTGTAGCCTCGTACCGCGGCTACGCTCACGTTTGCATGGTTCTATACTATCTTGCTTCCCGTGGGCCCGTTGCTCAAATTTCTCCCGTTTCCGTAGCTCCGTTGCTGCCATTATTCCATCCTCTATCCACCAATCCTCCATCTTCTGTCCATCATCCACCATCCTCAATCCGCCGTCCTCCATACTTCATCCACCATCCTCTATCCATCATTAGTCCAACTTTACTATTTGTTGCTCCCGTTACTCCATCCTCTATCCTCCATCTTCTATCCATCATCCACCATCTTCTATCCATCATCCACCATCTTCTATTCATCATCCACCATTCACCATCTTCTATCCATCATCCCCCATCCACCATCCTCCATCTTCTATCCATCGTCCACCATTCTCCATCTTCTATCCATCATCCACCATCTTCTATCCATCGTCCACCATCCTCCATCTTACATCCTCAATCCATCGTCCAACTTTACCATTTAGTAATAGGAACGCATAACTAATACACCGAAAATGAACGAACTGCCGCTAAACGATATGAAATACACTCAAATGTTGAAATAACTCGCGTACCACCAACTGTTTAATGATTTTGTTAACGCAGAAACCATTGCGTGCGTGCACTCAACAAATCACTAAAGTTTCATCGCAATCGGATGAGTGGTTTCGGAGCGTATACGGGACAGACAGACAAACATTCATTTTTATATATAGAGATTTAATGACTAAAATTTTATCCCACCATTAGAAAAAGGAACAAAAATCACTTGGCTAATAATATCGAGGATTTGAGGTCGTTAGGGTATGATAAACTAGTCAGGTTCTGCAGGTAATTGGAGTGCTTTTGAGGAGATAGAACAGTCCACGAGGATCTGAAGACGTACGGCGCCTAGTGAGCGCGGTGGTTCTAGCGCTGCGCCCCTTCTTGAAACTAAACTAAAAAAATGACTGAGGACTCGCTGCTGTTTTTAACTATAAACGAGTTGTGCGATGAAGTTATGCGTCCTACTAAAGTTTGCGCTATCAGAACCGCACTCAAATTCAAATTGTATGAACTGCGCGTCACTGCACCTAACGATTTCAAAAACTTTGTAAGAATGGACGGTGAAAACTTATGCCGGATTAAGTGCGACCATATATTGAAAAGAAAGACTATCGTGCGAGATGCTACTACTGCAAATGAACGGCCTCAAGATAGCTTGAGGTTTTTAGCCAGTGCGAAGAGTTTTGAAGACTTAAAATTTATCACCGCAATTTCGCCACAAAGTCTCGTCGTAAGTTGCAGAAGATTGGGATTGTAGGAAAAAAGGAATGGAGGGTCCTGGCGATTAAAGGGAAGAATATCGTAATGAAAGTGGAGCTGAAGAACTAGAGCAACAATTAATTATTCAAAGCAGGACAACTGATGGTATTGAAGGAAAGTAACTCGAGTTGTCCTAATGACGATTTCCCACCAAACAGACAAGTTAAGTTTTTGATTTGTTCATGTTTTTTAAAGCACGAAAAACAAAAACTCGAACAAATACAAAACACTGTGTCAACCAAACCGACAGTGCTTTATCGCAATTTTGTTTTCCGGAAATTCTTCTATTGCCTTCTTGGCGAAAAGTTGTTTATATGGAGACAGATACTTAAAAGAAACGGCCAGCATTAAGCAAAAATAGTTCCTTCTCTCTCGTTGAGTTAGATAGATAGATTGGAAATAGAGGTTGGTATAATTAACCTCTGTCACCCACAGTTGGGCCTATTGTGACGTCCCACCGGTTTGACTATGATTCCTCTTCAATCTCTGCGCTTTCAATGAAGCCTAGTATTTTGCGAAGAGGAATGGTCAGGAGTTCCGATGGGTCCATGAAACCCTGACCGAAGTGACGAAGTCTTTTGTGAGTTAAACACTCACATTCACAGAGAATATGCTCTGGTGTTTCGTCTTCGTCATTGCATATTTTGCAAATTTTAGTCTCAGAGAGACCAATCCTATTGAGATGCTTCTTCATGTGACAATGTCCAGTCAGAGCTCCCACTAGGGTTCGGGTCTGATATCTGCTTAATTTTAGATAATCAGATGTTCTTTTTTCCGAGTGTTTTGGCATAAAAAGCTTTGAGTGCCTGTTGCCCGGTGCCAAGTCCCAGCCGTTGCTCGTTGAGTTGCCAAAGTGCAACCCTAAATTCTTTCTGACAAATTTTGGTCCACAGTTTTCTTTCTCGTCTGTAAAGAGCAGGACGCCCTCGGAGTGCCGGGCGCAGTCTCACAAGATTCCTAGAACAATAAATACAAGTGGTTGTTTAGGAACAAAATTATGAAAATTGAAGCGTCATTTCGTGGCCAACAAACTGAGTAGGTACTTCTGCTAGATCAATTTCAGCTTGATCCTATATCGTTCCACGAACAACTCTTGTTTTTTTAATGTAAAGGTACTGAAACATCGTTTAACAAGATTTCTTCTGATAAAGAAAGCATTTAGCCTATTTTCTCAAAAGAAATGGAACTTAAATTGGTGGGGTTTCTATTAGAAAATGAAAGAAAACCCTTGGTTTTACTCGTCGAGGTGTGTGCTCTTTAGCATATCAGTTCGCAGGAAAAAATCAGGTCTTAAAGGACAAACAATCAGAAGGATAAGACTGGTTTAAACTTTCTATGGAGAGAAATCTTGATTTGTCTCTGAGAGCATCTATCGCAAAAGCCAACGGATTAAATCCTTTGGCTTTTGCGATAGAAGAAAGAAGACGTTGCTATATTTTTTTGACATTTTAGATGGGGAGCTAGAGAAGCATAGGCCGCCGTCCCAATTACGCTTTTTGCGCTTTTAGCACGCTTACAACTGATCCGAATTGCGCTCACGATGCATACAATTTGCATGGAGGGGTAATTTTCTGGCGCTTACACTGCTCACGGTGTCGAGGATATGGGCACTGTGAGTACACTGTGTGCACACGATCATCGGTCCGAATTATAAGCGTCGTAAGCGTACCGACAATTCGGACCGGCTGTAGGTTCTCAGCAGATCAAATTTTTTAATTTGGACGAATTAGACTCAGGAGGCCAGGGCCCGACTTGGGCTGTCGCGCCATTGATGAAGATGAATCCGACTTGTCTATTGTTCCCAATAAATTGCCTAAAATAATTGCAGGAAAACTTCCGACTGGGATTCTAACTTCGGCTGTTATTCTGTGCATTGGTGCAGGTCAATTTATTCCATCATTATTTTTCATAGTATCACCACCCGTTAGGCTGCATCAAATTGGAAATATTTTCCGAGCGGTTCGATCATTTCTTGCAAAAAACAAAAACTACAAAAGAAGGTCGGTATTGTTATTGATTGGCATAAAAAAGGTGGAAAAGGCTCGAGCAAATTTAATTACAATGGTATAGCCTTCAAATTGATGAAGCTGGCAAGTGTGGGTCCACTGAAATGCTATTACATTGAAAAGACTTCGACTACATTTGAGTACTGCTAGATGAAAAATGTATTTACGACGTTGCCGAAGTATTTTCTAAAGCCTAAATAAAAATACAGACAGCAGTTGACTGAAAAGTGATTTAGGTCTACTGGAATTTTTCCATTTAATCGAAATTTATTTTCTGTTGCCAACTTTATGAATTCATTCTCTGAAAAACAACATCTTGTTGCCGATGCAGAAGGTGAACGAGTTGCAGAAGCAAATAGTAGCAAGTACCGATTTTAAGTTGCGTTCTCTCTGGCAACTTTCAAGAGTACCAAAATTAAAGACGACTTCTAGCCGGGAAAGGAAAACTAGCATCGCCGTCTAACAATAATTCCTTGGAAATCAGCTTGTAACAGAAGTAAACGTTTACCGCGGCCGCAATTGCGTTAAGGTACAATCTGACTGCTACTGCCGACCGTTTACGGTCAACATTAACTGCCAACCTCAACTGCGCACCGCGGCTGCTTTTTCCACTCACAATCGTCAACTGCCGAGCAGTCGCAAACAGACATGACAGCTTCTTTTTGCCTGAAGCAGTAGTCTACTGCCGGCAGTTACTGCTGACCGCGACGGTCGGCAGTATCATCCAGATTGTACCTTAAAGGGACCGAAAATACCTAAAGCAGTTAAGAAGAGAATATTCAAGAATAAAACGGCAAGTTGCAGTAAAAATGAAGAACGCTTTCGTTATAAGTCGTCTGCTTTTGATAGTGAATTCCTTGCAGATGTTTTAGAGAAAAACGCGGAAGTATTATGCTGAAAAACGTATTGCTCAGTCAGTCTTCTGGGGTTGGATGTTACAAGTTTTTTCAATCTTCAGCGGCAGAATCTCACTTTCATGAGAATACCAGATCGAAACCTCTGCACTGACATCTCCGCAATGGTAAAAACCTCCTTCACAAGATCCTGAGCGATAGCCAGCCTTACATGTCAAAAACATTTATTCGCTTCTATAATTTTCTTCGCGATTGTTTTATCTTCGACGGTGCGATGCACGTCTTTGTGGACTCCAATTAATGCTTGGCGATGCTTTTCTCTAGCTTCTTATACACAACAGATCGTTGGCGTTATCATCTCTACCCTGTACTGCTCACTACAGTCGTCTTCCAAAAATTGACTGATTCGAATATCTCTAAGATCTTTCGAAAATGTTGGTCAAATTCAATCCGCATTTTTGTAAAGTTGCCTGCCATTCTTCAACTTATTCCCTTCCATTGTCAACATGCGATCTACACAATAAAAAAAATTAGATATCCTTGAAAATGCAAAAATTTACCTGGAAGGACCAGGGTGAATATTTCAAAACCATCGCTACGTCCTTTTTTTTCCAAGCAAATAGTATCCTCTTTTTTCCGCATTCACCATTTAAATAAAGGTTTTTTACGAATCCTTTAATAATTATTGTTGATTTTATAAAGTAGAATACAGAAATTGGTTGGCAATTCAGAAGCTAAGTTTGCACGAAAGAGTCTCTCTTCAAAAGATATGTTGTGAACGGAGGCCTTGGAGTGATTATGTTGACTTGAAAAAGTCAAATTATTCGAAGGAAACGTAAGGTATGAGGAAACAGTGGGTCAATTCCACCTACGTCAGAATTGGTGGCTGAATTTCGATCGGGAGTGACGCGCTTGCTGGCGTCCGGGCTAGTTGCTGCTGTGGGGGATACGTGGCTCGAAAGACAGACCATAAACTCTAGGCCTTTAGTACAAGAAAAATTATTCGCGCCGGCTTACCCCGGGTGTAAAAATTTGGGATATCTTTCCCAATAGGTCGTGAAAGACCGAGAAGCGATGGTATGTCAGGGCGCTCTAGTGTTTTAGCGACCTGTCGTCTACCCATTCTATCTCAACCATGACAAGATAAAGATAAAGGCAGAAATATTAATGGCTTGTTCGAGGATCTAAAAAAAAAAGAGAAGTAGAGGCTGCCAGTTTATGTTTAAAGATTCCATTTTTTAAGATTGCAGCAGACACTAGAAAAATGTTTGCAGACTGAAAAAAATCTTTCAGAAGATCTCCAATCTCTCGATCGGTCTGGCTGCGAGTTCGTTATTATTCTTGATAATACTTTGATCGATTTGAGTTAAATTACTTTTGGCTGCCGTTGGTGCGTTATTGCCGTTTAAGCCATAAATTAGAACAGACTTGTTTTACGGTCATCTTATCACGAATGCCGGTGGCGTCGAAACTCATATTTAAGCTGATACAGCTTAGCTTGTCCATTTTTTTTTTTAATTAGTAAATGAGTTAGAGAAATGTGTTCAAATATCATTTAAGTAAAATCTTACTACTTTCTTTAAATAGCGCATGGATAGAAGAACTGAATATTAAACCATACCAATCGTTCAAGGATGACCTTGCCCGAACGAGCAAAACGGGTGCCTTCCGCGATGCTGTTGATCAAATTGAATCTTACATGGCGAATCCAGAAGTATGAAAAATACTGAAAAATTTTCCTAAATAAAATTACTTAAATCATTTTACTCCCTTAGAAATTCGAAGCGGAAAATTTTAAAACATCACCAAATACAGTTTCAGTAGAAGATCAATTTAATCGACTTCGTGACGGTTCGGAGAGCTCAGGTTCAGCTTCTCCGACACCTAGTAAATCACCACCGAAAAAGGTTAGAACATTTTCGATTTTATACATTTTTCTTTGCTTAAATTAAACGTTTTGTAGGATGCGAGAAAATTGAAGTCGATTTTGGTAAAAAGTCGCGCAGAAAGTAGACGAGATGCGACTTCGATATCGAGCAGCAAACGAAAGAACGACTCGCCCGTATCGACGAACAATCGGCGTAAACGTTTTCTGCCATCGGCTTCCGGCGATGCAGTTCCAAGTACGTCGCGCAGTATTCCCGCTTTGCTTAATCGTCCTGTTGTACAACAACCTGAAATTCCCGAACTTGATATGGCATCGAACATTGTCGAAATTAAGAGCCGTAACATAAAGCCGACGACACTTAAAATTGGATTTTTGGGTCTTGGTATTATGGGTAGCATTATAGTAAAACGTTTGATTCATACCGGACACAAAGTCATCGTTTGGAATAGAACCGCTGAAAAGGTACACAATTTTCGACCGTTACATGCGCGATCAATTTTATTTTAATCGTGTTTTTTTTTTGCCGTTTCAGTGCCGGAAATTTGTCGAAGAAGGTGCAGATTTCGGTCGTACACCGTCCGATGTTGTTGATGCAGCTGATATCACGTTCTCGTGCGTGTCCGATCCACAGGCATCGAAAGATGTAATATAATTTTTTTTTGTGATTGGTTTTATAAGTTAAAATTGTTTTTCTTTAGATTGTTTTCGGAAATTGCGGCGTTTTACAAACCGACATTACAACAAAGGGATACATTGAATTATCGACCATTGATCCTGAAACGTCACAAGATATTTCAGAGGCTATTCACAACAAAGGTGGACGCTATCTTGAAGTTCAGGTAAATATTTGGATTGGGTGGAAAAAATAATTGATTTTTTTTAATTTTGTTTCGACTTTACAGATCCAAGGCTCACAACCACAAGCTGAAAATGGAAGCTTAGTTTTTATAGCAGCCGGCGATCGATCACTCTTTGCGGATTGTCATTCGTGTTTTGAGTCGGTTGGAAGGGATTCGTTTTATATGGGTAAGTGTAAATGTTTTTTACCGCGTGTAATTAATTTCTTATTTTCGCATTTTATTGAATTTCATGAGAAAAATTGTTGAAATTTCGAAGTTAAACTTTTGTTTGAGTTTTCGAATTAAAAGAATATTTTTTTTTCATATCAAATTGGACTTAGAGGTCAACCTTTAATACAGTCAGTAAGGTCAGTTCAGGAAGGGGGAGGGAATAAAAGTAAAGTCGAAGAGATAGGAGGAAAATAGTCGGTGGATGTTACACTTAAAGGACTGTAAGTTATACCGATAGGAAACACAATCGACGTGGTTCCACATTGAACTTACGCGAGGGAGAAATAATTGTACAGTTGTCGAAGAGTGCGTGCGCATTTTTAAATATCCTTAAATTCTCTCTCCGAGGAGCCGCTAAAAAATTTCTGGGTCGAAAAAAGTCACCATCAATTTAACCCCGTGTCGTACGAAGCGGCTACTGTGCTTTTCTTTGTGAACAAGAAGACATTGAGACCCTGGAATTCCAGTAAGACACACACAAAACGAAATCAACGCAACAATGGCTAGAGATGAATTTACCGAACTTTATCGCTGCTAAAAAATTAGCGCGCTTGTATATCTTGATTTTAAGTTATGCTCTAAATTACCAAGGTGTGAAATCAAAAGACTGCTGCGATACCTATGGAAACTGAGTTGCCGTGTTAGACGAGTGACTAGGTCGCTTTACGTACTAAGTGCAGTAAGGTGGACATTTTGAGTTGGTGTAACTTGTTCAATTTCAGTACAAACAAAACTAAAGCTTAGGGGATCCTCGTGATTCACACCTCATTCGGATTTTATATTGGATACTTCTGCGGTTCTTGACCTCAAGATTTTCCAACTACAGGAATCTTTTCCAGTTTCTTTCCTTTCTTTACTCAGTCGGGAAAACAAAACTGGGCTTCCACGTGGTTGCCCGTTGATCTTCTCTCAGTACCCGTTCTCTACACGAACCTCCCCGCAGCGAAAACAGTTTTGTTTTGTTTTTTAAAAAAAAAAATGGGATTTTTGGCTCCATCCCCAAAGAAAATGACTCTAAGGCCGCGGTCCGAATTACGCTTTCAGCACGCATGCAACCGGTCCGAATTGCGCTCAAAATGCTTACAATTTGCATGGAGGAGTAATTTTCTGGCGGTTACACTGCTCACGGTTTCGAGGATAGGCACTGTGAGTACACTGTGTGCACACGATCGGTCCGAATTATATGCGTCGTAAGCGTGCATACAATTCGGACCGACTGTAAGCATTGTTGGTAATGTAAGCACCGTGAGCGTAATTCGGACCGCGAACTAAAATTCGAGTTAGTTGGTCGCAGTTCTATTTCAGATTTCAGTCTTTATTTGGAGTAAAGTAACACGCGATTCGGAACTAGTTTTGGTAGGCCGAATATAATTTTCTTTTTCTTTCGCGTTTCGAACAGAACTCGTTCTAATCGCCTTAATTCATGTTGCTGTAGTATTTCCGGTCACAGTTTTTTTTTGTATTTAACTCGAAATTGTAGTGAAACTATTTCTCAATTGCAGGGGATGTTGGAAACGCATGTAAGGTCAACTTAGTAATTCAGTGCATGGTTGGTGTGACATTAGCCGGATTAGCAGAAGGCATGGCGCTAGGTAAAACAAATTCGTCTTTGATATCAAACATTCGACTTCAATAAATTTTTTTTTTCAACACAAAAAGCCGATAGATGTGGAATCAACTTACGCGATGTTCTGGATATTATTCAACTAACACCTTTTTCATCGCAACTTATCGTAAATAAAGCGACAGGTAATTTTTTTTATCTGCAAGATGCGTCAATTTAAAAACCTAACATGAATTTTCTGTTTCGATTTTTAGAAATATTTGAAAATGTTTTCAATCCAAAACATCCGTTGGCGCATATGCAGAAAGATTTACGATTAGCGTTAGGTATGGCAGAACTGTTGGAACATTCGATGCCAACAACTGCAGTGACAAACGAGGTATATAAACACGCTAAACGTTTAGGATACGGAAAACATGACGCGAGTGCCGTATATGTAAGAGCAAGGTTTTAACAGTAAACAATATTTGATTTTAATTTTTTTATACCTATAAAATATACAACATGTAATGTATGTTCCATATCAAGTCCGGGTATAACAACAATTTTTAAATTTTCATTGTTAATGCACGTTGAGTGTGCCATCAAAATTACATTTTTATATTAGGAGCTGACAAGCAAAAGCGGACAGCTAAAATCTATAAAAATAAAATTTATAGAAATAGAGAAACTTTGTTATCCCGAAGGATATAAAAATAAAAACAAGCCTTAATCAAAATTCAATGATATTGTATCAATCAATAGTGCATAAAATATATTAATGTCTGGTCCGCTTTCGTTCGCCAGCTCCAAATTTTTACTTAACTTTAACAGCAGACTTTGATTTATTCAGTTCAGGTCGAAGTATCTTTCCACTGTGTTTTCTCTTTCATCGAATATTCTGAACAAAAAAATTTGGTTTTTGTAACAACCACGTTATAAAAGCTAATTTAAAGGTGGGATTGTTTGCATGTATTACAGTGTAGCAACCGTTAGTTCCTTCCTATTCTGATACATAGGACAGTTCGAAGTAACTGTTACTGCTTCAAATGTATGTATATTTAAAGAACCCACTGGTGAAAACCACATGGCTTGGTGGGAATCGACACCACCGACTGAGTGTTTGTAGACTAGATCGCTTAGTCTGTTTTTCACTCTTCTCTGCTCAAATGTTACTTTCATTATCTTCAAAACTATAAAACAATCTAACTAAAATACAACTAATGCACTGCCTTCATTGTTGGTGACAATGCTGCTGTTTTTATTTTCAAACCGACTAGAATTTGCCTTGAGAGCATTATTTGGTCGACTGATCAGTGAAGCCACTCTTGTCGTTAAACACATTCAAATCTCTGTGAGCCAAAAATATGAAAAATTAATGGCTTCTTATGTATAAACTACTATCATTCTAACTGGCGCACTTTATTCAGAGTTAAAAGGAAAAACAAATCAAAGATTCTCTCTTGAACAGTTCTTTCCAATCCGGCTTAGTACCGACCACGGTGAACTACCCGTTGGCAGCACAAGGGTCCTAAAGTAGGATGGACTTTTCGTTTGCCGGCTCGAATGGTTGGTTTGTTCGGACACAGTACCTATCTCACTCATATCGCAATTTTTAGTTGTTGTTGTTTGGTGTGGGGGAAGACAGGCAGCAAAGCAGCGCATCTTGAGCATTCAGGCCAACATGGCCCATTATACTCGAATCTCCCAGTCTCTATCCGAACTTTTTCGTCCTCACGAATTTCAAGAGCTTAGGTAGGGAGCGAGAACGGAGTTCTTTCATCCTCATAACATCAACGCCGTATACATGCATTCTCGCAAAAGAGTAAGCTGGACACTCGAGAAGGAAATGTTCCATTGTGTCGTCGCAAGCAGTGCACATGGTGTCGTCAATGATTCTCAATCTGACCAGGTGTAGGCCACACAAGTTATGGACACCACATTCCTTTCCGCTCAATTTGAGAAGAAAAGCAGGGGTTCGTCCACTTGGTCCCTCAACAAGGTTTCTGGTCTGCCGCATTCCCGAAAGAAGCCGCTATCTCTCAATGTGGGATTTACTCAGCAATGGCAGCCCTAACAGAGGCAACCGGAACACCGAAAGCTGGTTTTGGTCCGACCATGGCTGATTTCGATCCAGCCTTTGCTAATGCATCAGCTATTTTATTGCCATTTACACCCTGGTGGCCTGGAACCGATATGAGCTTTAAGTCGTTGAATCTGCCAACAGAATTCAACCGTTCTTTACCCTCACGTATCTCCAGGATTATCTAGGGATTGTAGAGCGGCCTGGCTGTCGCTGCAAATGCAGATCATCCTGCCTCTCCATTTTCCCTCTATAATCCATTCTACTGCCTTAAAGATCGCATATACTTCAGCTTGAAATACCGAAGAGTACCTGAGATCGTCAGTCTGTAAGTACATTCCCGCTCTCGAGCCGTCTTCAGTCATTGAGCCGTCCGTATAGAATATATCAGTGAATCCGCTAAACAGTGCGGACAGGTTTTCCTACTCGGGATCTCCACCTGATATTTCCTTTTGAGCATACAGGTCGAAGTCATAGCATCCGAAGGCATATCGAAGATGGAGTTCCCAGACAATCTTCGAGCTATTCTCCATGACCCATGCAACGCTCTTTTCTCCACAGGCCTAATCTCATTAGGCTGAATTATCGTCTCTTCCCGTCCATCAGTTAATTCCATTACATTTTCTTATCCTCCTTTGTTGGATCCCGTTTAAGTGATGGAGTTAGCGCGACTCATTTTTAGTCGACTTCAATCATATCGATCAGTGTTTTTTTTTTTGCTGAATGGCTCCAATGTCAATGCTCTTTATAAGTTCCACTCTCCTATCGCAAGCGATTCCTGAGATATAGAAACCAAAAAATTTCGTCTAAAACACGCCCATCACATTGCCTACACCCCGAAAAAGTCACTGTCTGATTTGTCGTTGTATGCGACCAAAGATCTACTGGAGACAACAAGCCACCGGTTTTGTATAAAGCTCTTTGAAGCCAGAGAAGTGGGACAAAACAGGGTCGTTGTTGTTGTTTTAGCGTGTGAGTGAGTGAGACAAAACAGGGTCGTTATGTCAATTTGTTGTTGTTTTGCGCGCAAGTGAATGCGTCGACGTCCGCTTTTAACTCAATCGCTGCTTGTCATCTCAAGTATATATAGCTTTATGTATGCGACGATTATATAGTGCATGCGCTTATGAACAACGGTTGGACCAATATCGTATGGTTATACGCTCTCAACCGAAAACCTGCGGTAGCATGCATATTTCAAGAAAATTGTAAACAAATCGTATCGTGTGTACCGTGCATACAATCATTGGACAGATATCGCAACACACACGTCGGTACAACTGTTGCTTCGTGTAATGGCCGCTTTAAGGTACGTGTTCATTAGGTGGACCGGGCCTGGTCGGGTCGAATCGGAAAAATCCGCTTACTACACATTATTATGAAAGCGCGTTCATTGAAGGCGGGGCGCTATGCGAGCGGATTTCTGCTCGAGTAGAATTGCGCCCAGGCTCGTCTCACCTCAGTGGACGCAGTGAAGCTGAGCATTTTTCCGTCCCAAGTGGACGCAGAAACAAAAATCCGCATCGTTGCGATGCGGCCCGCATCTAATGGACGCTTACCTTTAAAGTACACGCAATCTAGAAATTCTTAATCGGGCGGTAGTTTAGTTGAATGGATATACAGCTATAGCGTGCACACCGATCGTTTCGATTCGTCCAAACAAAAAGCTGGTACAGTGGATGCCGCTTATTGTAACCACTTTGGGACCAGCCAAAAACAATAACATTAACCGGATGATAACAATAAACGAAGGAAAAAATAAGCGATGAATTCTGTTTGTGGAAAATGGAACCCAACTGTTTTGTAAACAAAATGCTGCTTATAACATTATCCGCGATTACAATAAGCGGCATCCACTGTACGAGGGCGGATTGATAATGACGTGGAAAAATTGAGAAAACATAATTTTATCCGGAAAAATTTATTTTAATTTTCAACGTAGTCTCCTTTTAGCTCGATACACTTAGTCCAGCGTTTTTTCCAATTTTTTGATCCCTTCCAAATAATATGATTTGTCCAACCCTTCAAAATAGGCGTTGGTTTCACCTATGACGTCAGTATTCGTAGTAAATCTCTTTCCAGCAAGCCATTTTTTCAAGTCTGGAAATAATAAAAAGTCGCAGAGTGCCAAATCTGGAGAATACGGTGGGTGAGGGAGCACATCTATCACGATATCATGGATTTTATCGATCATTTCTGGCATGGTGACCTCATTTGAACGACCTGGACTTGGTATGGTTTGTGTACTCGTACGACCACACTTGAATTCAGAAAACCATTTGTAAATCATTTGGATCGACGGTGCAGAGTCCCCATAATGCTTATCTAATTTTTCTTTGGTTATTTTAGCTGTTTTCCCTTTTAAAAAATTGTGTTTAATCAACACACGAAATTCACTTTTATCCATTTTCAACAATTTTTGTCAGTCGACTTGCTTAGACGTCTGCTTCTCGAAAACTAAACGAGGTATCAGGCTTAAACTTTGCAGGTAATCTATTTAAGGATGGTACAGGTAAAAAAAATAACGAATTCCTTACCTGCCCACTCCTTCTTGATTTTTCCACGTCATTATCAATCCGCCCTCGTATTAAGCTAGTTTGACCACTGTTTGACCAAGTGGTCAAATTGCAGTAATAAGCAATTTGAAATAGCGAATTCCAATCAATCTCACAGTATCCGCTCGGTCAAATTCGCTATTTCGCATTTCTTATTACTGCACATGGTCAAACAGTGTAATACTAGCTGAACACTGTTTTACCAAGTGGTCAAATTGCAGTAATAAGCAATGCGATATAGCGAATACCAATTAATCTCACAGTATCCGCTCGGTCAAATTCGCCAATTCGCATTGCCTATTACTGCAATTTGACCACTTGGTCAAACAGTGTAATACTAGCTAAATAGTAGTTGAATATGCACATGGAGATATATGTACTGGAGACGACAAGCCACCGGTTTTGTATGAAGCGCTTTGAAGCCAAAGAAGTGTGACAAAGCAGGGTCAAATTGTTGTTTAGCGTTTTTCAAGAGCGAGACATATAAATGTAAGTGAGAAAAAACAGGGTCGTTATGTCAATTGTTTTACGTGCGAGTGAATGCGACGACGTCCGCCTTCAACTCAGTCGCTGCTTGTTTGTCATCTCCAGTATATATATATCTCTGTGAATATGCGAGACAAATTCCAATGAATCGAAGCGCGACTAAACTAAAAAAGATTTCATGGTAGATTTTTTTTTTTTTTTAAATCGATCACAATACTGTATTATTGAAATTATTGTATGAAAGAAATGTCGCACTTTTCAGCAATCCCGGTGGAATCCAGCCATTTATAAAATGTACATTTTAATCTCTTATTTGTTATATCAGCATCAATGGCGCGACAGCCCAAATCGGGCCCTGGCCTTCTGAAGTCCAAAGACTGCGTCCTCCAGCTGCTCATTTTACTTTATTATTTTTTAATTTGCTACCCTGGAATAACCAGGAGGCTATTTGGAATTTTTTTTTTAGGTTGTCAGTCGCATAGTAACCTACACCGCATCTCAGCATTAAACACGTTTCGCACTTCTACCCATAAAATAATAAAGTTGACCTGCCCTGTTGGCAGATTTTTAAGATGGCTTTGCTATCTTCATCAACCGAGTCCTCCCATCGTTAGCGTGGTTTGCCTACGCCAGTAGGCTGTTACCACTCGCTTTGCATTTCAGAGCACGTTTGGGGATTCTTCTACTACATGAAATTTAAAATGAAATTTTTTTAATTTTGTTCATTTTTGCATTTTTAAAAAGAAACTTGTATTTGGCCCACCCTGTATCTTCCATTCGCTCTACATTGGCAGCCCACTGCAGTTTACGTAGCTTGATGAACGTTGGGGCTTCTAGTTCTTAGTAGAGTTGATACAACTCATGGTTGTTTCCATAGAGCTAATGGAGACGACAAGCCACCGGTTTTGTATAAAGAGCTTTGAAGCCAGAGAAGTGAGACAAAACAGGGTCGTTATATCGAATTGTTGTTTAGCGTGTTTCAAGAGCGCGACATAATATAAATGTGAGTGAGAAAAAAAGGGTCGTTATGTCAATTGTTGTTGTTTTGCGTGTAAGTGAATGCGACGATGTCTGCCTTCAACTCAATCGCTGCTTGTCATATCCAGTATATATATGTATATCTATGGTTGTATCTTATTCGCTAGTCCGGGTCCCAACATTCTTCGGAGGACTTTTTTTTCGAATGCGTTAACTACTTGTATGCGTTATATGAAACTCATTAAATATGCCGCGTTTCCACTATCGCCTTCATGTGCATTTTGCATGTGCCGCAAAGTACCGCGTATGCGTGTATAGAAACGGCACATTCGCGTTAGCTCGCAACTCAAGTCGAGAACCGCGTCGATGGTGGTGTTTGGACGCACATCAAAGGGATTCGCATTGAACACGAATGTACTTCTTCCACTATCGCCTAGGCATTCGCGTTCAGCGCACATAAAGCCGATAGTGGAAACGCGGCATATGGTTCAAAATCTTTGCCCAGAAAATTCATCCATTCCTAAGGTTATATTAAAACCTTTGGGATTATAAAATGTTACAAATCCAGTTCCAAAAAAAGTTCTCTAAAAACTGGTATTATTTCTCGTTTCCGTACGTGTCGTCAAGGGCGCGGCCAACGCCGACTTGAACTCAAGCCGCGCACATATGAAATTTCGTCGTGAGTGGCTGTGAGACTAATTCGTTAAGCGAAGAACAAAAGATCGGGTATGAAAGCGAGACGAATGATAATTTTGTGCTAGCCTGTCAAATTTTTTTGCTCAGAGTTGTTTCATCACAGCGTCGTAGTTGAAAAAAAATAGACTGCAATTCAATTGAATCATGGACAGAAAATAATTAAATTATGAATAGAATTGCTGCATTTTTAAAAACCGCTTGTGTAAAACAAATTTTAAAGATTGTAAGTATTTAAATTGTTCAGTAAAATATCTCTTTCATATTACGCCCCGCACATTTGACTTTTTTAACGCCTGCACTGAACATACATCCAAACCCAGTTAGAAACTAACACAATCGGACCTCACTAGGCAAAATTTTATTTATAACCGATCCAGTTATACTACTACATCCATGAGAAATACCCACAGTTTTCAAACAAAACGAGAAAATATACCAGTTCATTGGCGAACCTTTTTTGGAACTGACTCGGTAACAATATTTTATAATCCCAAAAGCCGCAGTTTTACTACAAAACTTTGGAATTAATGAACTTTCTAGAGTCGATACTGAATAACAAATATTCAGAGCCGTAGCTATATGCAATGTGTTTCATATAACAAAAATTATCTTTCTACAAATAAGCAATTTAACTGCACATTTTTTAAATGGCAGAATACCGACATTGCTGAAAACTACGATATGTTTTTCATCCTAATTTTTCTATGAAAACTCAATTCCAGATAAGAAAACTAGTCCAATTATCGTTTTTAAAATATTTTACTTGGGTATGTCCAACAAAATCTTGCACTTTAATAGAAAACTTGGTTCTTATCTTCCAAGTCATGCATCCTCCCATAGTTTGGACTCCGGTTATCAGATGTTCAATTCAGTTGCGCGGCTATAGTTCAGAGTGCTCTGGTCCGATTAGATTAATTAGACATTGAGCACAATGTCGGTATACATACAGGGTGCGCCATATTTTATGTCGGTATGTAAACATTGAATAACTTTGAAAAAAAACAACTGATTTTTATATGTGAGGTATTTTTATTCAATTTGGTCCTTATAAATTTATTTGGATTAGTTTTTGAATACAACATCAATCAAGTGGCTGCCTCTATTGGCCACAGAAAAATGTGCCCTTTTTGCTTCGTTTTCCATTACTTTTTCGAGCATCTCAGGCGGTATAGCGATGATTTCGGCACGAATGTTTGCTTTGAGCTCGTCAATGGTCAGAGGCTTGCTGGCGCACACATTTGCTTTTCAAATATCCCCATAAAAAGAAGTCCGGAGGAGTCAAATCTGGAGATTTCGGTGGCCAGTCAATATCGCCTCTTTTCGACATCAGACGTCAAGGGAATTTTCGTCGCAGAAATTGAATTGTTTCATTTGCAGTGTGACCATCCAGACCTTTTTCACGCATTTGCGGGCAGACAATCGTTTTCCATCGACTGTTTCGTTTTGTCGGAAAAAAAGATTGCCCAATGATGGTTTTGGCGCAAACGCCGGCCCATTCACTTTTTGATCATGCAATGGCGTTTCATGGATCTCGTGTGGATTCTCCGTTCCCCAAATGCGGCAATTTTGCTTATTAACGCCGCCAAAGAGTGTGAAATGGGCCTCGTCGGTCATAAAAATTTGCTTCCAAAAATCAGGTTCAGTGTCAACCATTCGAGCGACTGTTTGGCCGTATTCCAAGCGACGTGGCCGTCTGTCTTCTGAATTGACGTTTCCAAAACTTGTCCAATCACGTCAATCTGTTGAAAAATGTCAAAGTTATTCAATGTTGACATACCGACATAAAATATGGCGCACCCTGTACATACATGAATAGTGTTGCCAAGTATTTTTCTTGGTCGAGCACTAAAATATGAAATTTTGAGCGTTAAGCTAGTATTACACTGTTTGACCACTTGAAATTGCAGTAATAAGCAATGCGAAATAGCTAGTTTGACCGAGAGGATCTTAGATAAGGTAACTAAGGATAGGACATCCCGGTGTAAAATCACGAAAAAAATAGAGACCAAAATTATTTTGACAGCACCATGGGATCAAAGGATGCCAAAGGATCTTGCTTGTCAAAAACACACGTGAAATAATTATGATGGAATTTTTTGTTGATTGTTTTTATTGGTTGTCATGGTAACCTGAACGGCTTGGATCTTGGATCCAATGGCGTAGCAAAATAACGTTATATTTGGGGCCATCCAAAAGCGTTACAAAGGTGAACATTTCGAACATGCAACTGTACTTAGAAAAGAAATATTTATTAAAATATCCATTTCTGTACAAATGCTTTGCTTCGAAAGAAATATTTTCGATAACTAGCCTTCCTTGAGTTCACAACAATATAGCCTTCTCATTAAATTTGTAATAGAAAAATGGTTGCATTATTGTTAAAAATAAGTCTGACGAAATATCGAAATTTGGTGTTTATCAAAAAACACATTTGAAAGCATACAACCATAGATTACAAAGAGATAGATAGTTTTATACTCTAGATGAAATCAGAGAGTATTATAAGTTTAATCCAGCCCAAAAGTTTGTAACGCTTAGAACGAAGCCTCAGAACACAAAAAAAGTTATATATTATTTTGTGCTTATTTGGGACCAAAACGTGCGTCCGCCCGTCCGTCTGTCCGTTAGCATGATAACTCAAGAACACCATGACCTAGGATTTTGAAATTTTGAATCTGGATGTTTGGGCGAATTTGTAAGGCTAAGTTCGTTAACAGGCAAAATCGTCCTCCATACTCGTCCATACTATTGGCTTGCAGCTGATCGTGACTGCAGTATGTTTATGCAATACATTTAATATATACAAACAATTTTTAAAATGCGAGCTTAAATTTTTGCCATTAAAATAAATAAAATCAGTTTTGTACGCCCATGCAGCTTTTACTTCGACATGCGCATAAAACAACTTGGCTCTTTTTTATGATGGCATGTCCAATCCTTTTAGGTATATAATCTAAGGAGAGGATACTGTGAAATTAATTGGAATTCGCTATTTCGCATTGCTTATTACTGCAATTTTACCACTTGCTCAAACAGTGTAATACTAGCTTACCAACTTAAAGCACTAAAATTTTATTTTTTCATATCAATCACGGGAATATTCAAATAACGCGCAAGCGGTAAAACAAATTTTTATCCGCTGAGACGAAATTTTGAGCATTAAATTTAACGCTGAAAGTACTAAATTGACATCACTGTGCACAAGTATGTCGATACAGTGAAAATTCAAAATTTGAACTGATTGAGGCAGGAGACAGTAGGTTTGTTCTTTTTGCCAGGTTAAGTTAACACTTTAGTGCAGCCGCCTACACTTCCAGTGTAATACACCTTACACTGAAAGTGTAGGGTGTCGATAGCGCAAAAAGAACGGATTAGTGTAGAAACGTGACAGACAAAATTCCGAACTTTTTTATTTGCTTTATTCTTTCACTTCTATCAATGCAAATTTATTGCCATTCAATATTCTTGCATGTATTCATTCAAAACAGTAGTTTCATAAATTCAAAAAGTCAATTTTATCTGCATACAGCCATCAACTTTGATAGATGGTAAAGAAGAAGAACTTACACCTGCTCCCGACTCAGTGTAGAAAAGTGTACACTGAATACACTACACTCGACAAAAAGAACAGCCACCTCTGACGTCACACCAACAAAAAGAACAGCATTAGGGTAGAAAGTGTATGCAAAAAGAACATACCAAGTATTAGGTTTGTTCTTTTCGCCTACAGTTAGGCCGCGATCCGAATTACGCTCATGGTGCTTACATCATTAAGGGCCGGTTTCACAGTCAAAGTTTAAACCAAAAATTTGGTTTAAACTTAGGAACAAACGAATAAGTTCCTAAGTTTAAACCAAATTTTTGGTTTAAACTTCGACTGTGAAACCGGCCCTTACAGTGCTTACGTTCGGTTCGAATTGTTGGTACGATCCATAAAGCTACTGGAGACGACAAGCCACCGGTTTTGTATAAAGCGCTTTCAAGCCAAAAACACGGTGAGAAGTGAAACAAAACAGGGTCGTTATATCAAATTGTTGTTGTTTTAGCGTGTGAGTGAGTGAGACAAAACAGGAGCGTTATGTCAATTTCTTGTTGTTTTGCGTGCAAGTGAATGCGACCAAGTCCGCCTTCAACTCAATCGCTGCTTGTCATCTCCAGTATATATATTTTTTTTTTTTTTCAATGCTATAATTTTTATCTTATAATGTGTACAATGTTGGTAATAGCACTACTCCCCCTTTTGAAATATATGAATTTCGTATTAGGGGTGAATTCAAAATCTACATAACATACTGTATAGGTATAATGACAATATACTTCATAACAAATTAGTGAATAACATTATGGTTAATTAAACAAAATAAAATGATTCAATCGATAAAAGCAATTAAGCTATTAGCACAAAAATAAAAACTTTATAATTCATAATTTAAATAATTAAGCAATACCAATCTTATGACTCTAATTTATCAAAATTTCATTAAATCCGCGCATAATAATACTTAAAAGTCCATAAAAAATAATAGTTACAATTTTGCTACTTTAAAATGAACTGAAAGCATAAAGATTCCAAAACAATTTCAAAACAATTCACAATCTCAATACGATCCATTATAATAGAGTTTTTTGACCCTCTTTGTATCTATGGTACGATCGTGTCGACATCAGTGATGCCAATTTAGTGCTTTCCGCGTTAAATTTGGTGCTCAAAATATTGTAACAGCGGTTAAAATTAGTTTTACCGCTTGCACTTTATTTGAATATGCCTGCGATTAATATGAAAAAATTAAATTTTAGTGCCTTTAAGTTGAAATTAACGCTCAAAATTTCATATTTTAGTGCTCAACCAAGAAAAATAGTTGGCAACACTGTCGACATAGGTCGTGTTTACGTGCGGACCAGACCAGTCTGAATAAACCAAAAAAAACAGTTTGGTCGTACGCATAAACGTAAATCGAGCCAGTCCATTTGGACTGATTTTGGTATAGGCCACATGAAACCAAACTAGTCTAGTACTGCTTTGAGCGCAATTCGGACCGAGTGCAGAAAGCGTAATTCGGATCCCGAACTTGTGTACACTACATTTTAAGTGTATTACATTTGGTGTTGGATTGAACCAATTTTGACCAGTCAAAAAGAACGCGTTAGTGCAGAAACATACCATATAAAATTTCGAACTTTTTTATTTGCTTGATTCTTTCACTTCTGTCAATGCAAATTTATTGCTATACAATATTCTTACATATATTCATTGAAAACAGTAGGTTGCCAGGTTAAGTTCACACTTTAGTGTAACCTACACTTTCAGTGTAATACACCTTACACTGAAAGTGTAGAGTGTATATCGCGCAAAAAGAACGGGTTAGTGTAGAAACTTTTTTATTTGCTTTATTCTTTTACTTCTATCAATGCAAATTTATTGCCATTCAATATTCTTGCAAGTATTCATTCAAAACAGTAGTTTCATAAATTCAAAAAGTCAATCTTATCTGCATACAGCCATCAATTTTGACACTAAAGTGTATGAACTTACACCTGCTCCCGACCCAGTGTAGAAAAATGTACACTGAGTACACTACACTCGACAAAAAATAACAGCCACCTCTGACGTCACACCGACAAAAAGAACAGCATTATGCTTGAGTCAGATACAAAGTAGAATGAGGCAGCGCGACGCAGCTCGACGCCGCCAATAAATAAGCAAGTCAGATAACTATTTACTGTCTGCGCCAGTTTGAGTTTTGAATAAATTTCATATTTTCCAAAAAGCGTTCGTATTCGTGTATACAAAGCAGCGAACAATTAAAAACTATTTTTAAGCTAATTTTAATTCAGTCTGAACCTTCCCAGTCGCAAAATCAATTTTATTGGTCAAAAAATTCCGTGGTCTGATACCTAAATTACCTTGGTGTGTTCTACTTGATAAAAAACTCTCCTTTCGTTGTCACATAGATAACATATGTTTCAAAGTCAGCAAGGCTATGTATGCCCTGTATCCTCTTATAAATAGAAAATCCCAACTTTCTGAGGAGAACAAGATCTTATTGTTCAAAATGGTAATCCAACCCATTATCGCATACAGCTCTCCTGTTTGGGGTCATTGTGCAAAGTCACATATTAAAAAGCTTCAGGTCTCACAAAATAAGTGCCTCAAAATAATAATGAAGAAACCATTCTTCTTCTCCACTAGAAGTCTCCACGCAGAAGTTAAAGCGCAAACTGTACTTGAATTAATTTCAACCAGATACTCATCTTTTGTAACAAGACTGGAACTAGTAGACAATCCGATAATACTATCACTCATACAACACCCTACTACTTGACATGTATTGGTGTCTAATTTGTTTTTAGTTTTTAGTTAGTTAATTACCTTTTTACTATTTTTGCTTTCCTTTAATTTAAGTTAGTTTTAAACTCACTACACAAGGTTTTTTGTATAAATTTTTCCTTGAATTTATTTCACTAAAATTCTCGTAGATGCTTCGCTTTGCTGTGCTAACTAGATTTAATTTAGCTGTTAAGATATTGAATTATCTGTTCTCTAAATTATAAATTATAAGATGGTAGACATAAGTGAAAAAACTAATAAATATTGATTGAATTGAATTGAATTGAATTGAATAATTCAGTCTGGTCATATCAAGTAACGCTTCGATGTTTGAAAGATAAAAATGTCACTTGTCAATTTCGAGGTTAACTACAGGCTACGATAAAGTTCAGAGTTGACGAACATTTTTGGATGGCTGCCTTCGTCTACCTTCGTTGTGACTACCACAATGGAAATACACCGCGCTCAACTTTTTGACAGCTAGCCTGCCTCGGACTGCGTTGCCGTTGTGACTTAGAGGTTAGGGTAGAAAGTGTAACCTAGTGTAGAAAGTGTATGCAAAAAGAACAGACCTAGTATTTCCCTCAATGCTGAAAGTCAATTTTATCTGCATACAGCCATCGGATTCAGATTCAGAAATGTTTATTGATACTTTATAATATGTACATGAAAATACAAATGAAGCATACAGCCATCAAGTTTGACAGATTGTAAACTACACTTTCTTACACTTGCTCTCGAGCGAGTGTAGAAAGTGTAATCTTTCTACACTTTATCTATCTACAGGGTTGGCCAAATACAAGTTTCTTTTTAAAAATGCAATAAAATGAACAAAATTAAATTTTTTTCCATGTATGTACACTCGGCAAAAATAACAGCCACCTCTGACGTCGCTCGTACACTTTCTGCACTAGTGTAAATAGTGTAGGCAAAAAGAACAAATCTATTGTCACCAGTTCTTTAAGCTGAGAAAGTGATCCCAAGTGACGAATTTTTCACCGAATTTTTGAGTTGAGAGCAAATTACTCATTTTGCATGAAGGCACTAAATCAATTATTATTATGTTGGGGCCACATCTGCGTTAACGGCTAAAGCCTAGTACTGTGTTCCGTACGAAACGAAATGAACTGTCAAATCCCATATAAAAAAAAGAATATTTCGCTCACTTTTCGCGACGAAATATTTCGTTCGTTTTTCAGTACTGTGTTCATGGACGGAATGGGCATCAGTGTGACCACAAGTGCTACGAAGCAAAATGCTACTACTTTGTTACTATGTACTACATGTATAATTTTGTTACGTTGATAATGTCAGCCGCTAAAAAATTATGTACACTAAAAATATGCTACTTTGACAAACTTATCAAAAGTAATATCCATGCACGCTTCTGGTCTTGCATTCGAAATCGCACATACTTCTAATATTACTGTACTGTACTGATAGACCCAAGACCTAACGATAATGTATGCGCCACGCCATCAAAATTGCAGTAATAAGCAATGCGAAATAGCGAATTCGAATTAATCCCCCAGTATCCGGTCGGTCAAATTCGCTATGTTGCATTGCTTATTACTGGATTAATGACAGCGGCATGCAATGTAATACAAGCTTGACTGAAATTTAAACACGTAGCTGGTTCCCTCCGAAGTTTCCCTCAGGATAGCTGGTGCAATTAAATAGTATGTAAAATAATCTTATCTGATAAAACGAATGATTAGAGGCCTTAGGGCCGAAACGACCTTAACCTATTCTCAAACTTTAAATGGGTAAGAACCTTATCTTTCTTGATATGAAGATAAAGGTTATGATATATTGTGCCCAGTGGGCCACTTTTGGTAAGCAGAACTGGCGCTGTGGGATGAAGCAAACGTAATGTTACGGTGCCCAAATTAACAACTTATACCGATACCATGATAGGCGTTGCTTGCTTAAAACAGCAGGACGGTGGACATGGAAGTCGTAAACCGCTAAGGATTGTGTAACAACTCACCTGCCGAAGCAACTAGCCCTTAAAATGGATGGCGCTCAAGTTGTATGCCTATACATTACCGCTAAAGTATATGATTTACTTATTATTTTTTATGATAAATTTTGAAACTTTAGTGAGTAGGAGGGTACAATGGTGTGCATAGAAGTGTTTGGCGTAAGCCTGCATGGAGCCGCCATTGGCACAGATCTTGGTGGTAGTAGCAAATAATCGAATGAGACCTTGTAGGACTGAAGTGGAGAAGGGTTTCGTGTGAACAGTGGTTGATCACGAGTTAGTCGGTCCTAAGTCCAAGGCGAAAGCCGTAAAATGTATAAGTTATAAAAAACCAAGACTATTAACAATTGATTGAAAATTGTTGCTTTATTTTTTTATTATCATTATTAAATGTTCCTATTTTTTACAGTAATTTCGGATTATGCTCTATTGAATAGTTATAATAATGTAATGACATAATTAATTCCATTTAAAGAAAAGGAAGTACAGAAAATTATATTATTATAAGAAAATTTTTTGTTACGCAAGCTAAGAATTGTTACGCAAATTTGCTACCCTGAGAAATATCAAAACTGTCACACTGATGGGCATTTCCAGTAGTCACTAATAGATGGTGCTTGGTTTCGTTTCAAAAGGTAGGGTACCCTTTTATGACAAGCGAAATACTTGACAATTCGAAATTTTCAACCGTTCGCTGTGACGCGTTCGGAAATTACCTCGATTAAGAGTAGAGTAAAAAAATCGTTCGAAAATGTAGCGTAGAGCTAATTACTTCATTTTACTTTAATGACGTAATAGAGTTGCGTTCGGAAATGGTAGAGTAGAGTAAAAAGGGGTAATTCCACTAACTCTTGTCATATTTTCGACAAAACACACTAGGTTTGTTCTTTTTGCCAGATTAAACTTCAGTGTAATACACCTTACACTGAAAGTGTAGGGTGTAGATCGCGCAAAAAGAACGGGTTAGTGTAGAAACGTGACAGCTAAAATTCCGGAATTTTTTTATTTGCTTTATTCTTTCACTTCTATCAATGCAAATTACGCTCTCATGTACACGGAACGAACTTCTCGTCCTGATTCGAGCCGAAATCGGATCGAACTTCTCATGTAAACGTGGATCGAAAGTTCGATCGTCGCAAATTCATTAACAAAAAAAATTGATTTTCTATTATTTTCATAGTATTAGCACACAAAATTGCTAAATTTGACATTTTCATGCACTGCACTTCGAACTTGTACGATTAAAGAAAGATTTCAGGTTATGTTACTTGTCATTTCGATCTTCCTTTGTTTCGATCCGGTGTAGTCATATACGCGATTCAAATTTGGACCTTTCGATCCTCCATGTCAACGTAGTAAATGCCATGCCAACTCTAAATATGACTAGAGGTAGTAGAAATCGATTTTTAATAATAATACAATCAGGCGCGTAGCGTGAATCTTCGTAGGGCTAGCGCAACGATACGATCGCTAAAATTTGCGGAATTTTTTGATTACTTCCTGGAATTTAGCAATCGAAATCTTATTTCTGAATGAAAATTACGTGTTTATGGTTATAAAATTCATAGAATTTGATTGAATATTGCGCTACCCCGATGAAGTTTCACGCTACGCGCCTGAATATGTACATAGAAAAAATTTAATTTTGTTCATTTTATTGCGTTTTTAAAAAGAAACTTGTATTTGGCCCACCCTGTACAATAAATAAGCTTAACATTAAACATATAGCAATGTAAAATAATAATAGATTACATTCTTGTGCGTTGCATTTGTCTGTTTTCAATTCGACTTTCGAGAATTATCGCAAAAACGTAGTGTTTCATGTCTTGAGGTAGTAAATTTTCAAATTAAAAAAAGCTAGTAAATCTGCTACATATGTAGTAAAACGGTAACGCTGCTCTCGGGTAACTATCCGTTCCTAAATATCAGAGTAGAGTTTACTCCCATTTAAATATGTTGGTTAACTCTGAAGGTAACTCTAAGGAGCTATATAAATGGAGACCCCATCAGCTCATTTCTCTATACGATATGACAGATTGAAATAGCCGATGAAATCGTACCCTCTTGCTCCTTCTCAAAATTTCGAATTTCGAACAACATGGGCAACAACTTAAATAAAATTAAAAACTTTTCAATTTGAATTATCAGTTCTGACAATTCAAATTGTTCGATTTGATGGTGAGAAGTTGCGTTTTGCGTTCGAAATTCATAACACAACTCACAGTTTACTTCAATTTTTTTATTAATAAATTTCTTGGGAAATAACAGTTTCAGGAATATTTATAACGGTTGAGCATGTAATACGTAATTTTTGTTTTTGGCGCCATACCGATAAGTACATGGCATTATATTCATACTGCAGTAGCCAATATTACCTGTAAAATTTACACAGCTTAGTTGCAATTTTATGAACTCATTTTCTTTCAATACCTTGCATTGTTTATCCAAAAAAGTATTTATCAAATTCAAATTATTTGGTAATTTTTCAATTCGAAAAAACACCTAAAAATTCGGATTTAATTTTTCATGTTGCCAAATCTGATGGTCCTCTCATTGTTTTCCTTCTCGCCTTAATACATGCATACCGTGCTACTAACTCTTTCCTTCTTAAGATTCAGGTCATCCATGACTCAATCCTAATTTGTACCCCGGATAACTTTCGAAGTTTCTCTAAACTTAAAATGAATTGAATTTTTGAAAGAAACGTAAAGAAATGTTTCAATCAAAAATTATTTTATTTGCATTACCAATTTTAAATCTAATGAATGTTTAAAATCATCAGAATTTAGTTCAACAATGCAGAACCTCGGGTTATCATGGACACCTTTTTCGAAATATTGACATTTTAAAAACGTCGGCCATGTGAGATAGCAAATCGAGGTCTCCATTTGTTATATCTCAGTGGGAGCCGTACAGAATGAACGCATCGCAGTCGGATTGGAATGTCAAAATGTCGCAACCAGATGCAAACAAACTGTGTAAACCGAAAGTAAACGCAGCATGAACAAAATGACCGGATTGAGTTCGCAGTTCTATCAGTGTCAAGAATTGATATGAACGCGAAATTCGGTGAATTCGTTTTAATGCTCATCGAAATCTCTTTCATTTTCCATTTTATTATTTTCTTCTTAAAATTATACAGTGCGTTTTCGGTAATGATAATAGGTTTGTTCTTTTTGCCAGGTTAAGTTTACACTTTAGTGTAGCCTACACTTTACGCGTAATACAATTTACACTGAAAAAGTAGGGTGTAGATCGCGCAAAAAGACCGGGTTAGTGTAGAAACGTGACAGCTAAAATTTCTAACTTTCTTATTAGCTTTATTCTTTCACTTCTATCAATGCAAATTTATTGCCATTCAATATTCTTGCATATATTCATTCAAAACAGTATTTTCATAAGTGCACAAAGTCAATTTTATCTGCATACAGCCATCAATTCTGACAGATGGAAAGCTAGACTAAAGTGTAAGAAATTACACCTGCTGCTGAGTTCACTACACTCGGCAAAAAGAACAGCCACCTCTGACGTCACACCGACAAAAAGAACAGCAAAAGTGTAGAAAGTGTAAGCAAAAAGAACAAACCTAATGTCATATTTGACATTTCGATGGGTTCACTTGCGATCATATCAAATTTTACCAACTTAATTGCGACCCATTGCATTCATAGCTAGCTACAATCACATGCATTTGAAACTGTTACCTCTCCGTTATTTTGACACTCCAATCCGACTGCGATGCGTTCATTCTGTCCTGCTCTTAAGGCCTAGGGTGGGCCATCTAGACCATTTTTCTTCGAAAATGAGGCTGGGAACAACGTTTCGGTTAACGGAGAACGTTACAGAGCCATGTTATCCGACTTTTTTTTTTGGCGCGCCATCCTGCATGAACCAGAGGTCGTCCAAATCCATGTCTTCAATTTCAGTAAAAAAAAAGTCTGATAACATGGCTCTGTAACGTTCACCGTTGACCGAAACGTTGTTCCCAGCCTCATTTTCAAAGAAAAATGGTCCAATGATACCACCACTCCACAATCCGCACCAAACTGCCAGTCTCTGTGGATGCATTGGCTTCTCGACAATAACGTGCGGGTTTTCCGAGCCCCAGATGCGGTAATTTTGTTTGTCAACGTAGCCACCGATATGAAAATGCGCCTCGTCAGAAAAGATGATTTTTCGCCCAAAATCGTTGTCCAATTCAAGCTGCTCTAAGGCCCAAATTGCGAAGCGATAACGAAGCGGATGGTCGTGCGCCTTCAATTGCTGAGTCAATTGGACCTTGTAAGCGAATAATACGAGATCTTTGTGCAGAATTCTCCTCAGGCTAGTGCGTCAAATGTTGAGCTGTTGAGATCGACGGCGAGTTGATGTTCGTGGAGTGAGTCCCACACTCTCGGCTACAGCAGCCACATTCTCGTCTGTGCGCACCGTACGACGGCGGGGGCCATGAGTGTTGTCCACTAGCATGCCAGTCTCACGAACTTTTTGCACAAACTTGCGTACAGCAGGCGCGGTAGGTGCTTCATTTCGGCCAAAACTTCTTTTCAAAAAACGCACTGTTTGGGCTACACAGCACTCACTTTGGAAATAAGTTTTCAATATTTCCCAACGTTATTCAAGCGTAAAGCGACCATTTCGTTCCGCGGAGGTATGATACTGACTTTCTGTCAAGATTTCGAGCGGGAAACAGCTTTCAGTGTCAAAATAATGATTTAAAAAGAAACCACTAGATGGCCCACCCTGTACATGGAAAAAAATTTAATTTTGTTCATTTTATTGCATTTTTAAAAAGAAGCTTGTATTTGGCCCACCCTGTACTTGAGGTTAATGCTTGAATCACATACAAAGTAGAATGAGGCCACGCGACGCAGCTTGACGCCGCTAATAAATAAGCAAGTCAGATAACTATTCACTGTCTGCGTCAGTTTGAGTATTGAATAAATTTCAAATTTCCCAAAAAGCGTTCGTATTCGTGCATACTAGGGTTACTGTATACGCACTCACACCAAAACAGCCTCTAAGAGGGGTTTGGCAGATGCGTACCAAGGTGAAAAACCAGTAAATTTAATTTTTTTTCATGTTTATGGGATTTTGCTTTCTAAACATTTGAAATGATTGACTTTTCGCTGCAAAATTATAAATTTCCATAAAAGAAATGAAAGATATACGGAAATTTTCAATTGAAAACCACAATTTCGTGCACACACACTTCCATACCAAAGAAAAAGAAGTACTAGAATTGTGGAAGGGAACCGACATTTTTTTTTGCCGACTCTTCACATATTCGCACTAACACACTTCAAAAACGCAATTTGATAGCAATGTTCATTAGTACAAAAACAGGCGAACTAGTACATAAACAGGCGATTTTTGTGAGGTTAAATTACAATTTCTAGTACAGAAACGACCGAATTAGACGTATCTGCCAAACCCTAGGTAGAGAGTGTTGTGTGTGTATCTAGTGCATACGAAGCAGCGAACAATTAAAAACTATTTTTAAGCTAATTTTAATTCAGTCCGGTCATATCAAGTAACAATTCGATGTTTTAAAGATAAAAGAGTCACTTGTCGATTTCGAGGTTAACTACAGGCTACGGAAAAGTTTAGAGTTGACGAACATTTTTGGATGGCTGCGTAAGGCTGCCTTCGTCTACGTTCGTTGTGACTACCACAATGGAAATACACCGCGCTCAACTTTTTGACAGCTAGTTTGCTTCGGTCTGCGTTGCCGTTGTGACTTAGGGGTAATGCTTGAGTCAGATACAAAGTAGAATGAGGCAGCACGGCGCAGCTTGACGCCGCCAATAAATCAGCAAGTCAGATAACTATTCACTGTCTGCGTCAGTTTGAGTTTTAAATAAATTTCAAATATTCCAAAAAGCGTTCGTATTCCTGCGTACGAAGCAGCGAACAACTAAAAACGTTTTTTAAGCTAATTTTAGTTCAGTCCATATCAATCGGTATCAAGTAACGGTTCGATGTTTTAAAGATAGAAAAGTCGCTTGTCGATTTTGATGTTAACTACGGGCTACGGAAAAGTTCAGAATTGACGAACAATTTTTGATGGCTGCGCCTTCGTCTACGTTCGTTCTAACTATCACAATGGAAATACACCGCGCTCAACTTTTTGACAGCTAGTCTGCGACGGACTGCGTTGCAGTTGTGACTTGGGGGGTTACTTATGACTAATTAAATGCTACGACTATATTTTATAATAATATTAATTTCCAGCAGGTCGCAAACAGAACAAGCCATTGCAGTTGTTTACGTTTGTTTACAACTTGCGAGCTATGCAGTTGCATTTGCCGTTCATTCCGTTTATTTACAGATTGTAAGCCGATCTGCCGGTAATGGTGAATGAAGGTGAATCCAAACGAATCGACTGTGAATTTGGATGACGGTAATGTGCTGGGCACAACAACCTCGAAATCGACAGTCGACTTTGTTATGTTTAACACATCGAATCGATCATTTATATGACCGGAATGAATTAATATTAACTTAACCCAGTTGGTCGCGAGTCTCCAATAATAAATTTATTATCCCGACATCCGCAGACATGTTTTCGAGATTTCGGGGAGCATTTGTCTCGATACCGTGTATTTTTTTCCTATAAGGCGTCTCGAATAGTCTCGCAGACAGACCGACATCTCTCCGAGAAATCTGCGAAAATTTCGCAGACGCGGCCAGCTGGGAAAATTTATTTTTAGTTAGTTCGCTATTTCGTATGTACGAATACAAACACTGTTGTGAAAATTTCAAACTGAAATTAAACTCAAACTGACGTAGACAGTAAATTGTTGTCTGACATGATGTTTTACAGACTGCGTCGTACTATCTCTTGGTGGATTTACCCTCAATCTTTGCGGCGCGCCTCTATCCCCACCATAAAATCAACCAATCAGATGGCTCGTGGAGTCGCAAAAGTCTAAAGCTAGATTTACACTGTTTGACCCAGTGTGCATATTGCAGTAATAAGAAATGCGAAATAGCGAATTTGACCGAGCGGATACTGTGAGATTGATTATAATTCACTATTTCGCATTGCTTATTACTGCAATTTGACCACTTGGCCGAACAGTGTAATACTAGCTTAAAGCTAGTTAAAGCTTCAACCAAAAAAACCATCCATCGAGTAGCCTCTATACAATAGTTTCTATCTTTAAATAAAAGGTCATGCAATAATTGTATGTGCATTCTTCATTCTTTTGATATATTTCCAACTAAAATATAAATCGGAGTTCAGTATTTCATCTAGAGTATCATACGATTGGCTTGCAGAGCCGATCATGACTGCGTTATGTTTTTAATTTACTTTATAAACTAAACTTTGATAAATATGTGGTCAATCAAAATTTTTTATATTCGGGACGTAAAAATAAAAAAAAAACCGATTTCAAATTTTCAGCTAGTATTACACTGTTTGACCAAATGGTCAAATTGCAGTAATAAGTGATGCGAAATAGCGAATTTGACCGAGCGGATATTGCGAGAATAATTGGAATTCGCATTGCTTATTACTGCAATTTGATCACATGATCAAACAGTGTAATACTAGCTTTACTCATCCAGTAGAATTCGAACTGTCATGACCGTTTCATTTTTATACCCTAGATTAAATCTGAGAGTATTATAAGTTTAATCCAGCCCAAAAGTTTGTAACGCATAGAACCAAGCCTCGGTCGAAAAAAAGTTATATATTATTTTATAGAAGTTTTTTGTTGTTTTCCGGCGTCAGAGGAGTTTCTGGTCTGAAACCCCAACGCTAAATCCCCGACTGGTGATTATTCGCTGTCACCACTAGAAGAAACTTCGAGATATTTCAATACATTTTACTATGAAAAAATTCTTGAAAATACGTGAAAAAGACCTGTACGGTTCCCTTAATCCTTCTGGTAGCTTCCATACAAAAAATCCTTAAAACACGTGTTCAACAATATTTTCCGATAACTTTAGAACGCTTCAAGCTAGGAATTTGAAATTTTGTACACATTAATTTTTAAATGGTTCCAAAGAAAAACACAAATATGTAAGAAATCGAGTGAGTCCTTCCTGCACCTCCCATGTGAAAATCCTTTAAAAAGGAAACATTTTTTTTGGTGACTCACCTAGTTCCAGATACGAAATTAAACTCTGATGATTTTGTCTTTTGGTTTTGCGTAGCAACCAATTGGAAGTCCTTAATAAAGGACAAACTACATGAACACACCTTATTCTACTTTATCCCCAACTGCAATATAAATCGGAGTTCAGTATTTCATCTAGAGTATCATACGATTGGCCTGCAGCCTATCGTGACTGCAGTATATTTTTTATATAGAATTTGACAGTTCATTTCGTTTTCGCTCGGAACACAGTACTAGGCTTTGCAGTCCGGAGTATTAAGCTGTTATGACACTGGCTATTTTTGCGACTTTAAAGCGGATAGAAAATCCAAATGGAGAGGGATAGAGACTTTAACATACAATTTAGATATTGGTGTGAGAGAGACAGTCCAAACAGCTAAAAAGTGAGTAGCTGTCAAAAAAAAAGCTGCAACAAAGCGCATTCGAGCAGTGTTTCGCAACATTCTAGCAGTGTTTCGCAACATTCTAGCAGTGTTTCGCAACAATCTACCAGTTATGCTGTTATGACACTGGCTATTTTCCTCGCTAGAAAAAAGTACAATAATAGCCAATCGTGCGACAAGGCGAACAACATTAAAAGAAAGAGATACCGCTCTTTCCGACGCTAGCGGCATCTAATAAACGACATTAACAACTGGTTTGTTAAGAAAAATACCGGTTCTGGCGCGTTTCATAACATCACATGGCACTTTCCATAATTTATACGTACCGAACTGTCAAAAACAAGTCTGTAGCGGCTGGAAAATCTAGCCACCAGTGGATTTTTCTTGGATTAACTGCAAGAATGTTGCGAAACACTGCTCGAATGCGCTTTGTTGTCGCTTTTTTTTGACAGTTACTCATAGTTTTGCTGTTCGGACTGTCTCTCTCACACCAATGTCTAAATTGTATGTAAAAGTCTCTATCCCTCTCTATTAGGATTTTCTAGCCGCTTTTAAAGCCGCAAAAATAGCCAGTGTCATAACAGCATTAGCAAGAAAAAGCTGCTATGAAAGCCGCACAGACAGACTGCACTTTTTTTTTCCTTTTTTGGTGTTTATTAGTCATGAAACGTAAAAAAAAAGTTCAGGGTAGCAATTTTTTTTTTTTAAAAATCGATAACAATACTTTATTATTAAAATAATCTATTTCAAGTGCAGAAAACAGCTGCACTAAGGCCACGGTCCGAATAAAGGCCGTAACACATTAAAAGCAGAAAGCAGTGGCAGAAGCAGAATTGGTTTAGAAAGCACAGGATCATATGGCGCCTGTTTAAATGAAAGCAGAAGCAGAGACGAAAACAGTGTTGCTTTTTCGTTCTAAATTATAAAATTCTGCTTCTGCTACAGTACTGCGAACTTAAATCCCTTAAGAATTGGGACTGTTGTCAGCAATGGAAATGTTAAAGGTGTCAAAATTGTTTCCATGAACTCGTATTTAATGATCATTTTAAACTAAAAGCTCAGAAAAATCAACCGAAACAAAATATTTTCGTCTGCTCAAACAAGAGACTAAAATACTTGTGACTGTTGACAGTTAGCATGGACACATTTTTCCATGCTTCTACCTTCGGTGGTAGTTAGCATGGACACATTCTTCTCTGCTTCTGCTTTTATTTAAATTCATAAAGCAGAGCAAAAAGCAGCACTGACGACGCTGCTGTTTCTGCTGTTGCCTTCTGCTTTTAATGTGTCACGGCCTTTACCCTTTTTGCGCTTTTAGCGCGCTTACAATCGGTTCGAATTGCGCACACATTGCATACAATTTGCATGGAGGGGTACATTTTCTGTCGCTTACACTGCTCACGGTTTCGAGGATAGTAGGCACTTTGAGTACATTAGGTTTGTTCTTTTTGCCTACACTTAGTGTACACTACACTTTAAGTGCAGAAAGTGTTTTTGATCAGGCAAAAAGAACGGGTTAGCGCAGAAACATGACAGATAAAATTTCGAACTTTTTAATTTGCTTGATTCTTTCACTTCTGTCGTCAATGCAAATGTGTCGCTATACAATATTCTTGCATGTATTCATTGAAAACAGTATTTCCCTAAATACTAAAAGCCAATTGTATCTGCATACAGCATGAAGTTTGATGGATGGTAAACTACACTTTCTTACACCTGCTCTCGAGCGAGTGTAGAAAGTGTACACTTCTACATGCTGCCATCAAGTTTGACAGATGATAAACTATACTAAAGTGTAAGAAATTACACCTGCTCTCGAGCGAATGTAGAAGGTGTACACTTTCTACACTAGAACTATCTACACTCAACAAAAAGAACAGCGACATCTGAAGTCACTCGTCAAAAAGAACAGCAAAAGTGAACACTTTCTGCACTAGTGTAGATAGTGTAGTCAAAAAGAGCAAACCTACTGTGTGCACACGATCGGTCCGAATTGAAAGTGACATAAGCGTACCAACAATTCAATTCAACAAAATAAATATGTGGCCAAAACAAGATTGCGAGTGTGTTAACGTCAATTATGGAATCTTACGAAATGTCTTGTAAATACAGTTTACAGTAACTTTTTAAGAATACGCGTCTTTTATTGAATACTAGCCGCGTACCGCGGCTACGCTCGCTTCGCTCACGTTGTTCCATCGCTCCTGCTATTCCCGTTGCTCCCGTTTCTCCCGTTGATCCATTGCTCCTGTTTCTCCCGTTGATCCATTGCTCCTGTTTCTCCCGTTGCTCCCATTTCTCCCGTTGATCCTGTTTCTCACGATGCTCCTGTTACTCCTGTTGCTACCATTTCTCCCGTTACTCCCATTTCTCCCGTTGCTCCGTTGCTCCCGTTACTCCATCCTCTACCCACTATCCTCCATCCCCAATCCACCATCCTCCATCCTACATTCTCTATCCACCATCCTCTATCCACCATCATCCATCCACCATCCTCCATCCTCCATCCTCTATCCACCATTCACCATCCTTCATCTACCACCCCCCATCCTCTATCCTCCATCCTCTATCCACCACCCACCATTCTCCATCCACCATCCCCATCCACCATCCTCCATCTTCTATCCTCCATCCTCTATCCACCATCCTTCTCCCACCATCTCCCATCCTCCATCTTCTATCCACCATCATCCATCCACCATCCCCCATCTACCACCCCCCCATCCTCTATCCTCCATCCTCTATCCACCACCCACCATTCTTCATCCACCATGCTCCATCTTCCATCATCCATCCTCTATCCATCATCCCCCGTCCTCCATCCTCTATCCACCATCCTCTATCCACCATCCTCCATCTACCATCCCCCATTCTCTATCCTCCATCCACCATTCTCCACCCACCATCCACCATCCTCCATCTTCCATCCTCCATCCAGTATCTTCTATCCATCATCCATAGTCCTTTACCATTTAGTAATAGAAACGCATAACTAATACACCGAAAACGAACAAATTGCCGCTAAATCATATGAAAAACACTCAAATGTTGAAATAACTCGCGTACCACCAATTGTTAAATGATTTTGTTAACGCAGAAACAATCTCGGACGTGCCTTCAACAAATCACCATCCTCCATCCACCATCCTCTATCCACTATCCTCCATCTACCATCCCCCAAACTCCATCATCCATTCTCCATTCTCTATCCACCATCCTCCATCTTCCAACCTCCATATTCCATCTTCCATCCACTATCCTCTTATACCATTTAATAATAGGAATAGGCATAACTAATACACCGAAAACGAACTGCCGCTAAATCATATGAAAAACACTCAAATGTTGAAATAACTCGCGAAACACCAACTGTTAAATAATTTTGTTAACGCAGAAACCATCGAGGGCGTACCCTCAACAAATCACCAAAGTTTCATCGCAATTGGATGAGTGGTTTAGGAGCCTATACAGGACAAACAGACAGACAAACATTCATTTTTATATATAGAGATAGGCAAACCAACGCGGAAGTTCCCCACAGCCTATATGTCCCAATCTTCTAAATCTACTGAACAAAGCAAATTAGATGAATTACTTTTCATGCCAACGTTCGGTATAGACTGCAGTAACTGATTCTATGATTGACGTCCGCCAATATAATATAATTTGTAGCAAAATTTTTGCTACAATATAATTTGTGTTTTCGAGTAAATATCTCAAGCTTAGATTATATACCTAAAAGGATAGGACATGCCACCATAAAAAAGAGCCAAGTAGTTTTATGCGCATGTCGAAATAAAAGCTGCATGGCCGTACAAAACTGATTTTATTTATTTTAGGGGTAAAAATTTTAGCTCGCATTTTAAAAGTTTTTTTGCATATATTAAATATATTGCATAAACATACTGCAGTCACGATCAACTGCAAGCAAGACCAAAACACGTGTTTTAAGGACATTTTGTATGGCAGCTACCCGAAGGAGTAGGACGATTTTGCCCGTTAACGAACTTAGCCTTACAAATTCGCCCAGATCAAAATTTTAAGATCCTAGTTCGAGGCGTTCTTGAGTTATCATGCTAACGGACGGGCGGACGGCCGTCTTGGCCCCAAATAAGCAAAAAATAATATATAACTTTTTTTGTGTTCTGAGACTACGTTCTAAGCGTTACAAACTTTTGGGCTAGATTAAACTTATAATCGGAAAAGCTTTAGTATCACGCACAAGCGAAAAAGTAATGTAAGAGATTTTTCATATTTATACCCTAGATGAAATCATATAGAGTATTATAAGTTTAATCCAGCCCAAAAGTTTGTAACGCATAGAACCAAGCCGCGGACGAAAAAAAACCTCAAATCCGCTTGACGTCCGTCCGTTCGTCCGTCTGTCCGTTAGCACGATAACTCAAGAACGCCTTCACCTAGGATCTTGAAATTTTGAATCTGGATGTTTGGTTGAATTTGTAAGGCTAAGTTCGTTAACGGACAAAATCGTCCCACTCCTTCGGGTAGCTGCCATACAAAATGTCCTTAAAACACGTGTTTAAGAATATTGGCAGATAACTTAAGAAGGGTTTAAGCTACGACTTTGAAATTTTGTATGTTTTATTTTTCCAATAGTTGGAACTAAATATATGATTATGAAGAAAATGTTATTAGCCCTTCGTGTAGCTGCCATACAAATATCCTGTCAAAACGTCTTCACTTAATTTACGGAACTTACTATAACTCAAGTAATCTTTTAGCTATGAATTGGAAATTTTGTAGAAATTAGTTTTGAGTAAAAACAAAGTTCGAGTTTACTAATCAGTGAAATCCGTTTACTCCTTCTGATAGCTGCCATACAAAATGTCCTTAAGACATGTGTTCAACGATATTTTCCGATAACTTTTGAGCGCTTCAAGCTACTATTTTGAAATTTTGTACACGTTCATTTTTAAATGGTTCTAAGGAAAAGGATAAATATGTAAGAAATCGAGTGAGTCCTTCCTGCACCTCCCATGTGAAAGTCCTTCAAAAAGGACATTTTTTTTCGATGACTTACCCAGATCAAGATACGAAATTAAACACTGAATATTGTCTTTTAGTTTTGAGTAGCAATCTAATGGCAGTCCTTAATAAAGGACATACAACATGCACACACGTAATTCTACTTTATCCCCAACTACAATATAAATCGGAGTTCAGTATTCATCTAGAGTATTATACGATTGGCTTGCAGCCGATCGTGACTGCAGTATGTTTTACATTTACGTTCCAAATGAAACTTTGGTATGTTTTTAGAATGTGGTCAGTAAAAATTTTTGACATTCGGGACGTAAAACAATGAATAAAAACGTTTTAAAATTTTTGATTTCATCCAGCCAGTACACTTCGAGACGCCATTATCGCATGTTTGGCTGACGCGCGCTACGCTCCAACTACCTCCCGTGCAGCCCTGCGGGGCTCAGGGATTAAAACTCCCTTTTCGCGTTCATGTTTGGCTGTCGCGCGCTACGCTCCAACTACCTTTCGTGCAGCCCTGCGGAGCTAAAGGGATTTAAACTCCCTTTTTCACGTCCATGTGTGACGAGAAACGTCAAACGGAACCGTCATGGTGGTTCGAATAAAATGTACTGGGTTAGCAAAATTAAAAATTTTAAATCGGTTTTTTATATAGTTTTACGTCCCGAATGTCAAAAATTTTTATTGACCACATCCTAAAACATACCAAAGTTTCATTTGGAACGTAAATGTAAAATATGAAAAATCTCTTACATTACTTTTTCGCTTGTGCGTGATACTAAAACTTTATCGAGAAGGCTATATTGTTGTGAACTCAAGGGAGACTAGTTATCGAAAAGATTTCGATGCAAAGCATTTGTACAGAAATGGATATTTTAATAAATATTTCTTTTCTAAGTACAGTTGTATGTTCGAAATATTCACCTTTGTAACGCTTTTGGATGGCCCCAAATATAACGTTATTTTACTACACCATTGGATCCAAGATCCTAGCCGTTCAGGTTACCATGGCAACCAATAAAAACAATCAACAAAATATTCCTTCATAATTATTTCACGTGTGATTTTGACAAGCAAGATCCCTCGGCATGCTTGGATCCCATGGTACTGTCAAAATAATTTTGGTCTCTATTTGTTACGTGCTTTTACACCGAAGTGTCCTATCCTTAGTTACCTTATCTAAGATCTCAAGATTGGGTGCAGTTACAATTTAGACTGTTACATCAAAGGTAATTCGAATCCCTAAAAAACGGGTTATAACACTTTGCCTTGTGATGCCTTGTTTTCAAGATATAACGTTTTAAGTGAATGAGGGTACCGGTCAAAAACACTTTTCTTTACTACCCTGTATCTCCACTGATATTGAAAATTGACCCACCCTGTAGAACAATTTTTTTCTCCAAATATATCAAGGAATAACCCTTTACAAGGTGGCACACGGAGTACCAAACACCCTGAATAATGATATTATTTGATAGTTATGTAGGGGAGACTAGGTAGAATGCACCATTTTTCATTAATTACTCCATACCTCCGTAGAAAATAGTGGAACTTGATTAATTTTTCTTTCTTTATTTGATCAAACACCTTGCGCAAATATTTTATTCGTGACAACGAGCAAAATGTAAACAGATCTTGAGCCTAATGAAGAAGAACGCAGTCAGTCCAAATGGTGCATTTCTCCCATCACACGGGAGAAATACACCACATTTTATATATATAGCCAACCCAAACCAAATTAGTTGAAACAAAAAACATAAAATATGTTAACAAAAGTAACAAACAATAATGAACTAAACAGTAAATATATCAGACCTTTTTCGTTTCTTATACTAATAAAAACTAATAGAAAATACCGAATAATAATAATTCAATGGTTTTATATAAGTTTTGATAAGACAACGGATATTAAAATTTAAAAAATCGATTGCAAATTTGATATGTTATTGCTGTCTCCTTGTAGCACAAATCCGTTCTGGTTGCAGCAAAAATTTTAATATCATTAAGATTTGTGGCCATGAATTCAGGCAAAGGAGGCATAACAATCTGGTGCATATCTCCCTATATGCTCGTGGTGCAATTCTACCGATTCCGAGCAGATGGATATTTTTGAATTTTTTTTTATTAAATAAAAATAAATAATAAACTAGCACTTTACTAAAACACACTTTAAGACTACACGCTATATATGTGCCTACCTAGAAAGGTTCACGATCGATAATTTGTCCTTAAACAGAAATGTTGCATATACAATAAAAGTTAGTTTCCTTTACGTTTTTCTTTTTCTCCGAATAACTGTTCGGCATTACTCGGTATTTTAACGATTCCTGAACGCGATCGTATGGATAGGAAAGAGAAAGAGAATACTACTTCTGCTTTGTCGATTTTACTTACGGGCGAGCGCCAATGGCGAGTGGTGCAATTCTACCTATGGTGCAGGGCTAACCCATTCTACCCTACAGAAAAAAATTGATAGTTTTCAAATTTTTCCTACATACAGGGTGTAACTAGTACTGAGGTTCAAACGAAAATGGGACATATGAAAATATCTCGAACGAAATCAATTTAGGGCTTACTGGGTGGGTGGGGCGTTCGGAAATTTCGAGTATTGAGCTCGATACAATTTTTGTGGTCGGTGGGTATTCTAGTAGTATACTATAAATTCTTGTGTTTCGAATTGCGATTAAAATATTGATTGTTTTTAAGACAGTGACTATAGATTTCAGCGCTGAAAAAACAATCTCGGTTTCCAAAGCCTCGATTCTAGCTCGATTTATGGTGAAGCACAAATGAAGTTTTACTGGAAAAAGATATACCAGAACAGGTAAAAGAAATGGGTGAAACTTAAAACATGAATTGTCCGTACGGTTTAGGGATTTAGATTCAACGGATATTATCATGTTGGCTGTGCTTCTAGATCCTAGATTTAAAAAGAAAGGTTTCCCTGATGATATACAGGGTGTAACTAGTACTGAGGTTCAAACGAAAATGGGAGATAGAGGAACTTGTTCTGAGTAGAAAATCGTTCTAAACATACTTCCGTTTTTGCACCGTTAAGGAGAGAGCGCGATTTTAAGGACGAAGGATTTTCATCGTACCTGTGATCACTGTTTGATCTCTAACTTCTGCTGTACTTAGCGTAACGTAATAATTCTGGGCTCGTTGGAAAGGACAGAAATTCTTCTTTCTAATTGCTATCAACTGTGTCAATCAGTGTTATACCTTTTGAGAAAAATTAATTTAAATGACACAAAAATAATAAAAAATTAAAAAAAAATACAAAAAATTCCTGTTTTCTCCAAGAAGGACCTGATTAACCACCAAATTTTATTACATTTTCGGAAAGCCCATAAAATTTCACTATACGTTTGATAACAGAATTTCTTCATATTTGCAACAACAAGTGAGTTCCCTGCACATGTTGGAAATACTGCTAAACATAGAATTTACCGCAAAACAGATGCAGTAATGAGTAACCATGTTAACAACACACGTATTGCTCTTATGTGTGGAAATTATGTTACAGGCAAGTAAAAATATGACAACTAATTAGATAGCGTCCATTAAAGTAAATTAACTAACATCCATTTAAGTTAATTAAGTAATATCCATTTAAGTAGGGCGTGGAGTTTACCTGCTCCCTTAAGGAACAGGAATGACTTCGTCCTACGTAGATTTTTCTGCGATAAAAGCATCGGGAGGAAGCAGCAGCAATAGGACAAGTTCCTCTATCTCCCATTTTCGTTTGAACCTCAGTACTAGTTACACCCTGTATAACTAATAAATAATCCTTGCAATAATTTTTGTATCTGCTTGGCGACAAGTAATTTTCGAGAATGGGTTTGGGTGCCGGACTACCGGTTCACTCAGCTGTAAAGGAGTACTTGAGTTAAAAATCGGGGTAATAATCACGGACACGAGCGTGTGGCTGACCACTTCACCTCCTAGTGTTCCGTTGGTCTAGAAATGAAGTAACTCTAGCACTACTTCAAGTCCTAGGCCCAATTTGGGCTGTTGTGCCATTGATTATTATAATAATTTTTGTATTATTCATGCCTTTGTTAATATTTTCGTATGGCTTAAAATAAAATGACCAAACTGTTGAAATTCTACACAATCTATGATTAAAGAACACTCTACTACACTTTTGATAGTATCGATGGTTTAGTGAAAAAATATCGATGCTATCGAAATCCAACACTATCGATTTTTAAGCAACACTAATGCACACACGTAATTCTACTTTATCCCCAACTACAATATAAATCTGAGTTCAGTATTCATCTAGATTGGCTTGCAGCCGATCGTGACTGCAGTATGTTTTAATTTGAAAATTTACTGCACTACTACCTCAAGTCATGAAACCCTACGTTTTTGCGATAATTCTCGAAAGTTAAATTGAAAACAGAAATTGCAACGCACAAGAATGTAATCCAGGCGCGAACGCAGGGGGGGTTTTGGTGGTTTTTGCTCCAAATGGATGAAAAAATGGGATTACGAAGAACATATTTGAGTTTTCATTTTTCCAGGAAAGTTGCTCATATAATGTTTTAAATCGTCATTCGGTTTGAGAATTTCCATCGAACGCGTCGATTCTACCACGCAGTCGCAATTTAAAAATATCTGATTTCAACTAATAAATTTGTGTTTAGTTTTTTGAAAAGTGGTATAAGGAGATTATTTGTGGTGTAAAATCTTAGCATTATCGTTCTGGTTGTTAATATATAGTCATATTACGCAAAAAACGCGATTAGGGTTTTTTTTTTAATTAAATGTAGGAATTTGTGTCAAATTTCACATTTAGGAAGTCTATAGCGAAACATCCTGTGCTACAGAGTGCTTCCTGGAAGTTAAAATTAAAAATGTATTTTATTGAATATTTCACTATACATAGTTAGGTCCGGAAATATTCTGAAAGTGGTTTGCGAGATTTTTTCAGTTTAGTGAGAACTGAATGCCACGAAAATAAAAAGTTTGTTTGGTCGAATTTGTAAGGCTAAGTTCGTTAACGGGCAAAATCGTACTACTCCTTCAGGTAGCTGCCATACAAAAAGTCCTTAAGATACGTGTTCAGGAATATTGACCAATAACTTCGGAGCGCCTTAAGGTACGATTTTAAAATTTTGTATACTTTGGTTTTTCAAACGTTGCAGTTAAATGAATGATTATCAAAGTTCCAACAAGTCCTTTGAGTAGCTGCCATACGAAAATCCTGTAAAAATGTCTTCACTCAAATTACGGAACTCACTATATCTCAAGAAATCGTTCAGCCACAAATTCGGAATTTTGTACAAATTAGTTTTGAGTGAAAGTTTACTAGTCAGTGAAATCATTCTACTCCTCTGGGTAGCTTCCATACAAAAAGTCCTTAAGACATGTGTTCAAAATTATTATCCGATAGCTTCACACTAGGAATTTGAAATTTTGTACAAATTAATTTTTAAATGGTTACATGTGAAATTCCTTCAAAATGGAAAATTTTACTTTCGGTAACTTACCTAGTTATAGATATGAAATTGAACACTTCTGATATAGTCTTTTAGTTTCGAGTTGCAACCAAATGAGATTCCTTAATAAAGGACAATGCACTTCTGATTCTATTTTATCCCAAACTACAATATAAATCGGAGTTCAGTAGTTCATCTAGAGTATCTTACAATTGGCTTACGTGGTTCGTAAGCTTCAGTTCTGAATTGTCAGCTGTTCAGTGTCAAACCCTTTGACTTGCGGTCAAAAAACCGACACAGCGGCGAAGTAGCACCAGCGTCGACGAGTGATAGCCAACGTACACAAGTGGACTGACTGTCCACATGTTGGCGCTTGTGTGCATTTGCATTGGTTGGTCCAACATGTATTTGGGGTATTATTAACTATTCAACTATAAAAAAAAAATATTTTTTTTTTAATATTAACATTGGGTAAAGTTTTAGTATCACGCACAAGCGAAAAAGTAATGTAAGAGATTTTTCATATTTTACATGCACGAAAGGTAGTTGGAGCGTAGCGCGGGACAGCCAAACATGAACGCGAAAAGGGAGTTTTAATCCCTCAGCCCCGCAGGGCTGCACGGAAGGTAGTTGGAGCGTAGCGTGCGTCAGCCAAACATGCCATAATGGCGTCTTGAAGTGTACTGGCTGGACGAAATCAAAAATTTTAAAACGTTTTTATTCATTGTTTTACGTCCCGAATGTCAAAAATTTTTATTGACCACATTCTAAAACATACCAAAGTTTCATTTGGAACGTAAATGTAAAATATAAAAAATCTCTTACATTACTTTTTCGCTAAATTGTTTGTTACGGGTATAAATGGACTACTTATGAAAATCATGGAGCTTCCTGGTCGGCATCATAACTTCACTAAAAATAATTCAATTTGCAAAAAAAAAAAAAAAAAGGATCTTGTAAAATAATGTTGTTGTGAACGGAGGCCTTGGAGTGGTTATTTCAATAACTTTCAACCCTCGGTACTAAGCATTATTCCCTAGGTAGAAAGCTATTAAATATTTACATGTAAAATTCCTTACTTTCTAATGACCCTACCAGTATATGGATTAATTATAGGGTTATCTAAACTAAATTCTAAATTGATAATACGGCATTCACTGCTACTTGATGGGCATTGTAGCCCACTAATTAGTTTTCCGACCCTTTACCTCTGGATTCTAATCCTCTTTCCTTTATGGTTGACTTATATGCTAATGTATCTCTCATTGGAACTGCTGGCACTGCTGCTGACCATTTGTCCCTATCCTCACCTGCAACCTGTCTGCCTATGTTCTCATAGTCACTGGATCTATCACCAGACATTCTAACCTCATCTATAATGCCAACAACTGTCTTAGTGGTCCTAAGGGACTGCTTCTGGCCATCTAGTACTGCTTTAAGTTTTAGTTTTCGATTCTCCTGGCCAGTCTCATATGCGGCAATCATCTCTTCCACTGTTATTCCACCAGGTAATCCCCCAGTTATGTAATCTGACCAGAACTTGATACCAGAAAGATCAAATGTCTTTCCATAATTATGATATTGTCGTCCTAATTTGGCAATCATCAATTGGGCCTGCTCTCTGTCTTTCATAGTTTTGGTGGTATGGATTAGTGCAGCAACTGCACATGCCCCATTGCCATGATCTAGGTATTGTCCACCTGATGCAGTGGAAGAATTCATAGTGGCATAGACATCATTGACATTCATAGATCTTTCTGCTGCTATTTCCTCTACTTTGTCCTTGCTGAAGACTGTCCCTGCCAATGGTGTCAGAACTGCCTCCTTTGAACTACGGATCAAAGTTGAGTTGACTCTGTTTAGAATATTTACGGATAGCAAATTTGCAATCCTAGTAGTCATAGTCATTGATTTATCATTGAAATCATTAATAAATGTATTGTTCTTTTTAAATGTGCAGATTCTGACTACATGGTTGTCACCATTAGGCTGCTTGAAATTCAGATTGAAAATCTTGTCTCCATCATTTATAGTAACCTTTCTTGCAGCTGGGCATATCTCAAAAGTAGTCTTTGAACAGTAACCAATGGCACTATATGGCTTGTCAAAATCAAAATCTAAGGTCTTGTAGTCAGTACAGTGCTTATTGAATTCATTTTCGAATTCAGCCAGATTGAAAGTTAGTTGGGCATGGTCTTCGCCAAACTTCCCAGGAGTCAGAGTTGCAATATCATAGTTAGTATGTACACTGTGTGTATTAAGGAAAGACTTCAATACTTCTGCATTCATATTCACTAGTTATATTTACTGCCAATGAGAACTGAGTGAATATTTCAAGGTAAGCGTGGTATAATAAAACCTTCTCTTCCTTGTGCAAAGATGTATAAGTGTTAACTAATTCAACTAACTCAGATGAGTTTAATGGGAGTCTGAAATTGCCGTTAGTAACAGTACTAGAGGTTGCCTCAAAATAAAAGTCAAGTGTGACAATGTCGTAGTTATAGTCTGACGGAGGGAATTTTTTTTTTTTTTTAAATAAATAAGTTACAGTATTTCAAACTTTAGTAATCAGTTTTTAAAAAAAAAATTGCGTTTAATAATTTATAAAAAAAATTTCCAAGCAAAAAATTAAAAAAACCTCACTATAGAGAAAATAGTTATCAAAATTAAAAAAAAAAAAAGTTGAAAAATATTGAAAATTGACTGAGTTATCGTGCCGACCATGTCTAAAAACATAGGTCGCGTTTACGTGCAGACCAGACCAGTCCACATAGACCGGTTTGGTATTTTTCGGTCTTGCATTTATGTGTGCATTTTCACAGTACGAGACTGGTTTGGTTTCATTTGGTCCGTACCAAAATCAAGACCAAAATCAGTCCAAATGGACTGGTTTGGTTTGCGTTTATGCGTACGACCAAACTGGTTTTTTTGGTCTATTCAGACTGGTCTGGTCCGCACGTAAACGCGACCATAGTTTTGAGAAAAATTCGTTTAAAGTTTTTGGTAGGTACAACGTGAACTTACGGCTAGTCCCCCATTCCAGCTTCGTACTGACTGTATCTTCGTGTTTTTCACAGATGGTCCCATAAATGTCCTTGTTTTCTATGAAACCCAGCTTTTTCGAAAAAATAATTTCTAAACGCTGCTGTTGAGAGTGGCGCGGCAATTAGCCAGGAAGCCGCTCCAAACTGATGTCTGGTCACATTTATTGCTATAACTTTGTAATGGAGTGGAATTTTCTAAATTCTAATTCTTTTTTTAATTCTTCTAAAAGTATAAAAAATAAAAATCTGTTAAAAAAAAAATCAATTTTTTGAAAATTTCAGGGGTATATGAGCCCTTAACTCAGTATGACCGAGTCATTTCGTTGAAGTGACCGATTAAAAAGATTCGGTCATTTGAGTCATTTCGGTCACTTCCATGATTCGGTCGAAATGGCCGACCGACCGAAATGACTCACGGCATACGAAAAATAACAAGTCGGTCAACGGTCACTAGAAAAAGCTTCTATTAACTCGACTTTTCGAGTCGGTCGGTCTTCGGTGGTGGCTGGTGGCTGGTCGGTATTCGAACTTTGAAGGCAGCGTATGATTAGACCTTAGACACTTTAGGGCGATAACGCGCCAAGAAATCGAACTCGAAGGTCGGTTTTATGAATTCGAGGAAAAAAAACCAATTCTAATGATTTAATTTTTGAAATTTATAGAGAGTGTTCGGTTAATGAATGAATTTGAATGTTCTTTGAGTTCGTAAATTCAACACAGGAAAATTGCTTAGTTTCGATTTCGATTTTCTCTTGGCGCATTTTCCCCTAAAGTGTTTATAATGTAATCATTCGCTACCTTCTAGCACCGAGTACAGACAGACCGACACGAAGAGAAGCTTTTGGCGCTGTACGACTATTAACATCGGGTACGATACGGGACGTAGAATATTTTTTCTAGTGACCGATTGAACGTCTTGTTTCATTTCATATGACTCGAGTTAATTCGGTCATGGTACTGACCCGGTCATTTCGACCGAATCTTTCGCGACCGACCCATCACTATTTCACATTGCTACCTATATGTCTAATGATAAGGTTATTTATTGTATTATTAAAATTCGGTTTGTACTACCTCTCTTTTGAAAAAGGTAGCAGATTTTGCTACTCCAAAAAACCGCCTCGCGGTAACACTGCTTTGGACACACAAAAGCAGGTAAGAGCAGCCCCTACTAGACAAAACTCATTAGTTCACATATACTATTAAATCGAGAGACGCAAACATCCACATCAAAAATCCCCGGCTTCAATATAAATAATATACTATTAGGAAAATACTTTTCTATTGATGAGTCTGTCGATGATGATATGATGAGTTTGCCGCTTACACACAATGTACGAGTACTATATGTAAAATACTAATTCTATCGATGATTCCGTCGATGATTATATAATGAGTTTTCTTGTTATACTTGCAATGAGTGCTCATCCCAATTACTTTTGTTCTGGACCTGGACTATGTAAAATTTCCTTTGTTTTCAGCATGAACCATTTCTTTCCCTTGGATTTTTCATTTTAGCGCGTTGCCTATAAATGAGTGACTGTCTTTTTTTAAAATAAAGAAATATATATTCAGTACGTTGTTTTCAAATAATAACAGATAATGTGATTTCTGCTTATTTGTTTACTTCGTTAATATATTGAAACTAAACGCTAAAATCATGTCTTCTTCATTGATCGCTCATTATTACAATCATTATGAAATTTTAAAGTAAAATCATCACGAAATCAATGAAAATCTCATGAGCTCATCATGAAAATCATTGAAATACTCATGGAAACACTCATCATGAGCTCATCATGAAAATCATCGAAACACTCATCACAAACTCATCATTAAAATCATTGAAAAGCTCATCATGAAAATCATCGAAATACTCATTGAAACACTCATCACAAACTCATCATTAAAATCATTGAAAAGCTCATCATGAGCTCATCATGAAAATCATCGAATCACTCATTGAAACACTCATTAGGAGGGGAAGGATTTTTTAAAGGTATATAAATGAGTTTAAGCCTCACGCTCGTACAAGGCTCATTAGGTTTGTTGCGATGAGTATCATACTGAGCTCATCAATGAGTTCATCGATGATGGTCTACCAGGGGCTATAGCAGAAATAATGAAAGGACCCTAGATAGGAAAAATACCAATAAAACCATATGCTCCCTATCACGATCTATTTGAAGTGCAGTAAACAGCTGTATTAAGGCTGCTTTTCATTACTGAGACATAGTTTTCATTACTCCTACATTACAGATCTCTAGCAGAAAACTAAAAAGAGACAGCAAATCGCTTTTAAGAAGAAAGAAAGGGACAAAATTTTCGACTTTATAGCAAAATAATAGCAATAGTTTTTGACAGATAGAAATTTCTAACCTTGTGTTTTTGCTGTTTGTACGCGTTTAGTTGAGAAAAAGCACAATATGTGAATTTTCTCGACAACTATTGTAAGGTAGAACCGATCCGCGGCTTCTCAATTGCAACGTATCTCTCATGTCGAGCGAATAGACAGCAGAATGATCTATGCATGCACCTCTAATGAAATTCTAAGCATATTTACTTCCTTTTTTGATATTCATCTCACAACTTCAAAACACAAGAACTAAAAAAAATAAAACAATACCACTTACAAAATTGTTAACACCTGCGTCTACACTGACAATTTATCTGGCAATGAGTTAAATGTCAAATCGCAATGAGTAGGCATTTGATTGCCAGGCAATTTTCATGTGAGCGAGAGAATTCGTCGAAGTGTCAAGTTGTGAAGCAAGGCAATCATAACTTCGAAAACTATTGATTAATTCAATAGTTTTTTCTTTAGTCCATTTATTTTCACTCATTTTGCGATCAAACCAAAAAAAACGTAAGTCTACCTGTTGACAAGCGACGCTAACTTCTGTCAAACGATTCGTTTTCTGGCAATATTATCCTCAAAATTGCCATGGCAATGCTGAGAGCAATATTGCCATATGCGTTTGGTGCATCTACACTGTCAATTTGTGTATGGCAATAATGCCGTTGCCATTGCCAGATAAATTGTCAGTGTAGACGCAGGGTAAGAAAACAATTACCGACTCGACAAATGTCAAAGTCATAATTGCCATAATTTGTCACAGTAGTGTGCGTGCGGATGTCTATTGTGTAGGTTTGTCGGAAGCAAATTATAGGAAAAAGATGTACATGCAAGTCTTTTTGCTATAATGTACATCCTTACTTTATGGTTACAGAGCACAGATCTGAAGTTGCAGACAAGACATTTTTTTACAGATCTGTTGCAGATGATATTTAAAATTCGGTGAAAATAAGGCATATTTTCAAGAATTTTTTAGACAATACAGGTAATGCTGGTTTATTTCATTGCATTTTTATATAAACTATATTTTCCAAAAATTTAATTTCAAAATATTTGTGAATAAGCCGTTGGCAGCAAATCTCCACAGTCGCCTCGGAAAAAAGTTGTTTTGCTGTGTACGCTACAACTCGTGACTAGATCATCCGAAACAAAAAAATCTAAATGCGTTTATTAGGTGAGATGTTTCTCGAGGTAACGACGTCGAGTTTTTTTTTTTATCGATTTTTCCATTTTTGGTAGCACTTGGAAGTCAAAAACGCGATTTTCGCTAAAAAAAAAATTCGTTCAATTTTTTATTGTAAAATAAAAAGTAATGATAAAAATAAAAAAAAACTCAACGTCATTACCTGGTGATTTATGTTTAGAAATAGTGTACACAATTCAAAAAAAGAACCACAAAAGAGTCGATGCAATAGATTTTGAGTTGCAGCGTACACCGACTTCAAAAAAGACAAGTTTCAGAAAAACGCTTTAAAGTTTTGCACACTGCGACTACGTACACAAAATATTCTTAAAATGTTATACATTCAGTTAAAAAAATAAAAAAAAAAGTTTAAAAACCTTGCCTCCCTAAGGAATTTAACTGCACATTTTTTAAATGACGGAATGCCGACATTGCTGAAAATTGCGATATTTTTTTCAACCTAATTTTTTCTATGAAAATTCAATTCCAGATGAGAAAACTTGTCTAATTCTCATTTTTAAATATGTTTATAAACTATTTAACTTTGCTTTGCCTAAAGAGCCGTACAGAATGAACGCAATCGCAGTCGGATTGGAGTGTCAAAATAACGGAGGAGAAAAAACTTCTGTAAGCTTGCACACTAATAGAAAACTTGGTTTTTATCATCCAAGTCATGCACCCGCCATACAAAATTGTTGCGATTTGTATGGAGCTGTCATGTTTGTTATGACTCTGGTTTTTTATGTTGAATTCAGCTGCGCGGCTATAGTTCAGAGGGCTCTGGCACAACCATAGAGATATATATACTGGAGATGACAAGCAGCGATTGAGTTGAAGGCGGACGTCGTCGCATTCACTTGCACGCAAAAACAACAACAATTGACATAACGAACCTGTTCTGTCTCATTCACTCTCACGCTAAAACAACAACAACGACCCTGTCTTGTCTCACTTCTCATCGTGTTTTTGGCTTCAAAGCGCTTTATACAAAACCGGTGGCTTGTCGTCTAACGCATACAATTTGCATGGAGGGGTAATTTTCAGGCGCTTACACTGTTCACGGTTTCGAGGATAGGCACTGTGGACTGTGAGTAGACTGCGTGCGCCCGATCTGTCCGAATCGAAAGCGACATAAGCGTACCAACAATTCGGACCGAACGTAAGCATTGTTAGTGATGTAAGCATCATGAGCGATGCGTTCATTCTGTACGGCTCTTTAAGCGTCAGTAATAATGGTTCCGATCCGGCAACGTCAGATGAGAAAAATTTCTAGGCACAATGATTCCGTTCCGACATTCGTCAAAGTGACACTATTGAGGTGTAATTTTGATTTTCAGTTAAGACCGTGACACAATAAAAGCAGATTGCAGCGACAGCGACAGCAGCGTCAACATTGCTGCTTTTTGCTCTGCTTAATGAATTTAAATAAAAGCAGAAGCAGAGAAGAATGTGTCCATGCTAACTGCCACCGAAAATTTTTCTCAAAAAGTATAACACTGATTGACACAGTTGATAGCAATTAGAAAGAAGAATTTGTATGCTCTCCAACGAGCCCAGAATTATTACGTTACGCTAAGTATAGCAGAAGTTAGAGATCAAACAGTGGTCACAGGTACGATGAAAATCCTTCGTCCTTAAAATCGCGCTATCTCCTTTACGGTGCAAAAACGCGAGTATGTGTAGAACGATTTTCTACTCAGGACAAGTTCCTCTATCTCCCATTTTCGTTTGAACCTCAGTACTGGTTACACCCTGTAGAAGCAGGGAAAATGTGTAGCAGAAGCAGAATTTTATAATTTAGAACGAAAAAGCAGCACTGTTTTCGTCTCTGCTTCTGCTGTGCTGCTTTCATTTAAACAGGCGCATATGATCCTGTGTTTTCTAAAAGAAAATGCTGCTGCTGCCGCTGCTTTCTGCTATTTTGTCTCACGGCCTTTACAGCTACACACATGAATATTGCAATAGCTGCTTTCTTGTAGGGTCACTAGATACCCAACACTCTCTACCTAGGGTGTGGCAGATACGTCTAATTCGGTCGTTTCTGTACTTGAAATTGTAATTTAACCTCACAAAAATCGCCTGTTTATGTACTAGTTCGCCTGTTTTTGTACTACTGAACATTCCCAGCCGGAACAGTAATGTCTACGGAATCGAATCCGTACAATATACTAGCAGCTCTTTCAATGACAGAACTAAAACTATAAGGTTTCGGATTGTACCATCTCATAACTTACTCGCTTCTAAACCATTACATTCGTAAGTAGATACTAAAGCCTATACCGTTGGACAAAACTGTAAAGTCTCGAATTTTTTCCTCTTATTACTTACTAGCTTCTAAGCCATTACTTCCGTAAATAGTAACTGAAGCCAAGGACGTTGGTCATAATTATACAGAGAGAGCATTCGAGAATATTTTACAGCAATTACACTCTGCATTACTTTGGTAAGGCCTTACAAATTCATTGATTACAAATTCATCTCTTACGAAAACTCCGACTGGGTTGCTATCAAATTGCGTTTTTAAAGTGTGTTAGTGCGAATATGTGAAGAGTCGGAAAAAAGCTGTCAATTCTAGTACATGTTTTTCTTTGATATGGAAGGCTGTGTGCGCGGAATTGTGGTTTTCAATGGAAAATTTCCGTATTTCTTTCATTTCTTTTATGGAAATTTACAATTTTGCAGCGAAAAGTTAATCATTTCGAATGTTTATAAAGCAAAATCCCATAAACATGAAAAAAATTTAAATTTACTGGTTTTTCACCTTAGTACGCATCTGCCAAACCCCTCTTAAAGGCTGTGTTGGTTAGAGTGTGTACACAGTAACCCTACTTTCTTGCTACAGCCCGAGGTATGAGCAACAAAAAGCAGCTATGGGAGCACCTTTTTAAAAATCTTGGACAGATCTAGTGTCAAATAATAAGCACTAGAAAGCATCTTTTTGGTTGCTTTGGACACACAAAAGCAGCTAATAACAGAAATCATGAACAGAGCCCTGCACTCGGCAAAAAGAACAGCGGCCTCTGACATCACTTGTCAAAAACAACAGCAAACGTGTACACTTTCTGCACTAATGTGGAAAAATAAAATAATTCACAGATTTTTGCGTCCATATCAATTTCGCTTTGATTATTGACACTGATAGAACTGCGAACTCAATCCGGTCATTGTGTTCATGCAGCGTTTACTTGCGGTTTACAGCGTTTCATTGCATCTCGTTGCGACATTTTGACATTACAATCCGACTGCGATTGCGTTCATTCTGTACGGCTCTTAACTGAGGCTTGCGTGTGTTTCGTCGCATTTAAACCCAAGTGTTCTAAATCCACGCTGCATGCAGAAATATGCACATGTATTTCTGGCTTAAGAGCGCTAAAAGGGCGGAAAGCGTAACGCCTCAGTTATAATGGTTCCGATCCGGAAAATGGACAGTATTGAGTTTCTCCATCCGACATCTAAAGGGAATTTCGGAACGCCTAGTCACAATCGTTCCGGTAATTAGCCGAGACACAAAACGGTGGGGTAAAGTTAACCAACTTTCAACTTCTATCCGTTCCGACGCTAAGAGGTGAATTATTGTATTTCACCACCTCCTTCGCCTCACTAAAAATCAAAATTACACCTCGACAGTGTCACTTTGATGGATGTCGGAACGGAATCATTGTGCCTAGAAATTTTTCCCCTCCGACGTTGCCGGATCGGATCGGAACCATTATAACTGATGCTTAATTCGAACCACAGCCCTAGTCATCGTGTAGCATAGATTAACACGTGCGCTTCGCGTTCACTATAATTCTGCTTTTAATTAGGATGAAGAAAATTCGAATACATACTTCTTTTTTCTATGCACATTTTCAGAGCCCTCAACTATAGCCGCACAGCTGAATTGAACATACAAAACCAGAACCATAACAAACATGACAGCTCCATACAAATCGCAACAATTTTGTATGGCGGATGCATGACTTGGATCATAAAAACCAAGTTTTCTATTAAAGTGCAAGCTTTCGTTAGGCAAAGCAAAGTTAAATAGTTTATAAACATATTTAAAAATGAGAATTAGACAAGTTTTCTCATCTGGAATTGAGTTTTCATAGAAAAAATTAGGTTGAAAAAAATATCGCAATTTTCAGCAATGTCGGGATTCCGCCATTTAAAAAATGTGCAGTTAAATTGCTTATTTTTTGAAAGATAATTTTTTTTATATGATACACATGATTCTGAACATTTGCTATTCAGTATCGACTGTAAAGGGTTCGTCAATTCCAAAGTTTTGTATTAAAACACCGCGCTTTGGGATAATAAAATATTAGGTCTATTCTTTTTGCATACACTTTCTACACTAAGTTACACTTTCTGTCCTAATGCTGTTCTTTTTGTCGGTGTGACGTCAGAGGTGACTGTTCTTTTTGTCGAGCGTAGTATACTCAGTGTACACTTTCTTACATTGGGTCGGGAGCAGGTGTAAGTTCTTCTTCTTTACCATATGTCAAAATTGATGGCTGTATGCAGATAAAATTGACTTTGTGCATTTATGAAAATACTGTTTTGAATGAATGCATGCAAGAATATTGAATGGCAATAAATTTGCATTGATAGAAGTGAAAGAATAAAACAAATAAAAAAGTTTGAGCTGTCATTTTTCTACACTAACCCGTTTTTTAATTTAACCTGACAAAAAGAACAAACCTATTGCTACGAATTCATTCCAAAAAAGATTCTCCAATGAACTGGTATATTTTCTCGTTTTAATCCGTGACGTCATACATCACATAAAAAACGAGGCATTTCTCACGACGAACTGTCATATGTGCGCGGCTTGAGTTTAAAGTGCTGTACACATAGCATACGACCGAACGAATTTTCGTTTTTCTGCTTATTGTCAAATCTTCAGTTATTAAAAAATTGGTTGAAATCGTTAATTATAATGCCTCAAATACATGTTGGGCCAACGTAGGCCAGCGCGAAGTCGGACCAATGTAGACCAGCGCCAGCGTGCATGAGTGCTGCAGTCCACACGTTGGCCGTGGTTCGTAAGCTTCAGTTCTCAATTGTCAGCTGTTCAGTGTCAAACCCTTTGACTTGTGGTCAAAAAACCGAAGTAGCACCAGCGTCGACGAGTGATAACCAACGTACACAAGTGGACTGTCCACATGTTGGCGCTTGTGTGCATTTGCATTGGTTGGCCCAACATGTATTTGGGGTATAACATTTTCAAGAATATCATAAAAGAAAGTACATAGGGTAAACTACCCGGTTTCGGGCCCCCCAGCCTATTTCGGGCCACCCTCTTGCTTTTCTCTTTATACTAAGCTTCATCTAAATAAAAAAGAGTTCAATTGCTAATTTAAGGTGCTTAAGATGTTCTGAATGAATTCTTTGTCGCTTTGTATACTCTAAGTAACCCGTGCAATCATTCTGGAATATTTGAAGATGGCACATCAAATTTTCGCATTTTAGGTATTTTGCTAACCGCGAGTTAGTTTTAACGCATAGTTTTGTTAACGGTTTTAAAAAATTAATTAATTAAATACTATCCTTAATTGTTTCTTTAATAAAAAAAATAGCATTATAGTACCCTATGTTTAATTTCAACAACATTGCAATTATTTGCTATTATACAGGAGCCCGAAACTGGGCACGGTGTCTTTTTTCATTAAAATTATTGTTCTTAATTTTTTTTTATTATTAGTTAAAATTATGATATCAAAATAGAAAAAGTACATTACGACGAATATAAAACAATAATTTTTGTACATAATGGGTTCACAGTAAGATAAAAGTAAGTCTTGGAACTAAAAAAATCTCTTAAGGTGGCCCGAAACCGGGTAGTTACCCTATCTAGGAATTTGAATTTTGATTGACAATATTAAACAAAGTCCGTCTTTTGGTACGAATACGTCGTACGAATATTTTAATCGTACGACGGATTTATTTTTCTTTTTATTATCAAATAAAACTACAAATCCCTAGAGATTTTCTTTCATGATATTCTTGAAAATGTTATAATTTACGATCATAACTAATTTTTCAATAACAAAAGATTTCATAATAGGTCGAAAAAAGAAAAATCGTATCGGAAAATTCGTTCGGTCGTGTGCAATGTGTACAGCGCCTAAAGAGCCGTACAAAATGAACGCAATCGCAGTCGGATTGCAATGTCAAAATGTCGCAACGAGATGCAATGAAACGCTGTAAACCGCAAGTATACGCTGCCTGAACACAATGACCGGATTGAGTTCGCAGTTCTATCAGTGTCAATAATCAAAGCGAAATTAATATGGACGCAAAAATCGGTGAATTATTTTTAATGCTCATCGAAATCTCTTTCATTTTCCATTTTATTATTTTCTTCTTTAAATAATATAGAGCATTTTAGGTTATGATATTGTCTTATTTGACAGTTCGATGCGTTCACTTGCGATCATTTTAAATATTACAAACTTACTTGCGACTATCTGCGACCCATAGCGTTCATTCTGTTTGGCTACATACAATCACATGCATTTGAAACTCGTTTTTTCCCCTCCGTTATTTTGACACTCCAATCCGACTGCGATTGCGTTCGTCTCCAATTTAAACTATCCTTTACTTTGTTGAGTTAACAACAATATGAAAAATCGAAATTGTTTTAACAGTAATAAAACCATTTATTCAATATAAAATAAATTAAAACACGTAAACAATACATCAGAATTCATTCAATAAACAAAATAAAAAATTAACAAGAATAAAATTCATTAAGATAAGAAATCTAATCTAATTGTTTACTTCGTTTTATAAATAACACTTATTGCAATTTATTACAAACTAGCCGCGTACCGCGGCTACGCTCACGTTGTTCTATCGCCCCTGTTACTCCCGTTGCTCCTGTTGATCTCGTCCTTCTCACCGTTTCTCCCGTTTATCCATTGCTCCTGTTTCTCCCGTTGTTCACGCTGCAAAGCCAGTGGTTTCTAGTCTTGCTTCCCGTTATTGAGGTGCATCCTCCATCCTCTATCCACCATCCTCCATCCTCTATCCTCCATCCTCTATCCACCATCCTCCATCCACCATCCTCTATCCACCATCCTCCATCTTCTATCCTCCATCGTCTATCCACCATCCTTCACCCACCATCTCCCATCCTCCATCCACCATCCTCTATCCACCATCCTCCATCTTCCATCCTCCATATTCCATCTTCCATCCACTATCCTCTTATACCATTTAGTAATAGGAATAGGCATAACTAACACACCGAAAACGAATTGCCGCTAAATCATATGAAAAACACTCAAATGTTGAAATAACTCGCGAACCACCAACTGTTAAATAATTTTGTTAACGCAGAAACCATCGAGGGCGTACCCTCAACAAATCACCAAAGTTTCATCGCAATTGTGGTTTAGGAGCCTATACAGGACAAACAGACAGACACAAACATTCATTTTTATATATAGTGATGAACAGCACTTCGCAACATTTGAAACACTCAGAACGAACTGAATTTAATTATGGGCCCTTTGATATAAAATTAAAACGAGACCTTAATGATTGCATCATCCCTTTACTTATCCGCTTCTAGGACTTACTTTCGTAAGTAGATACTAAAGCCTGTACCGTTGGATAAAACTGTAACGTCTCGGATTTTTTCTTATTATTACTTACTAGCTTCTAAACCATTACTTCCGTAAATAGTAACTGAAGCCAAGAACGTTGGCCATAATTGTATAGAGAGAGCATTCGAGGATATTTTACAGCAATTACTCTCTGCATTACTTTGGTAAGGCCTTACAAACTCATTCCTTACTCATTGATTACAAATTCATCTCTTACGAAAAGTCCGACTGGGATGTTACGCCAACTTGCTTATGTATGTGTCGAACAGCTGTTGTAAGCTATACAAGCTGCTTTTGGTTGTCCAAAACTCGAAGAAGCTATTTCTTGCTATGTCTGAATTTTACAGTTGCTACAGTCTTGCTATGCTATGCTTTCAAAGCAGCTATAGCTGGCATCTTGAACACACCCCTGTACGGCTCTTAAGTCGGCGGTGGCATTCTTCGATTTGACTTTTGGGCTAAAGAGCAGTACAGAATGAACGCAATCGCAGTCGGATTGTAATGTCAAAATGTCGCAACGAGATGCAATAAAACGCTGTAAACCGCAAGTATACGCTGCCTGAACACAATGACCGGATTGAGTTCGCAGTTCTATCAGTGTCAATAATCAAAGCAAAATTGATATGGACGCAAAAATCGGTGAATTATTTTTAATGCTCATCGAAATCTCTTTCATTTTCCATTTTATTATTTTCTTTAAATAATATAGTGCGTTTTAGGTTATGATAATGTCATATTTGACATTTCGATGCGTTCACTTGCGATCATTTTAAATATTACGAACTTACTTGCGACTATCTGCGACCCATAGCGTTCATGAAACTTGTTTTTTCCCCTCCGTTATTTTGACACTCCAATCCGACTGCGATTGCGTTCATTCTGTACATCTCGTAAGCCTCAATTATAATGGTTCCGATCCGATCCGGCAACGTCGGAGGGGAAAAATTTCTAGGCACAATGATTCCGTTCCGACATCCATAAAAGTGACACTGTCGAGGTGTAATTTTAATTTTTAGTAAAGCCCGAAACACAATGCTCCCGTTCCGTTCAGCTGTCAAAGTAGACCTTATGGATTGACCATGTAAATGCACACAATGGTCGTAACGGAACGGATCGGAAAAGTTGACCAAAATTCAACTTTTACGGATCACATAACCTCACTTGTCGTGACGGAACGGAACGGGAGCATTGTGTTTCGGGCTTAGGGCGAAGGAGGTGGTGAAATTCAATAATTCACCTCTTAGCGTCGGAACGGATAGAAGTTGAAAGTTGGTCAACTTTACCCATCCGTTTTGTGGCTCGGATAATGAACGGAACGATTGTGACTAGGCGTTCCGAAATTCCCTTTAGATGTGTGTCGGATGGAGAAACTCAACACTCTCCGTTTTCCGGATCGGATCGGAACCATTATAATGCTGTTATGACACTGGCTATTTTTACGGCTTTAAAGCGGCTAGACAATCCAAATGGAGAGGGATAGAGACTTTAACATACAATTTATACATTGGTGTGAGAGAGACAGTTCGAACAGCAAAACTATGAGTAACTGTCAAAAAACAATCCATAACTGTCAAAAAAAAAAAGCTGCAACAAAGCGCATTCGAGCAGTGTTTCGCAACATTCTAGCAGTTAATCCAAGAAAAATCCGCTGGCGGCTAGATTTTCCAGCCGCTACAGACTTGTTTTTGACAGTTCGTTATGTATAAATTATAGAAAGTGTCATGTTATGTTATGAAACGCGCTAAGATCAGTATTTTTTATAACAAATCAGTTCTTAATTTCGTCTACTAAATGCCGGTAGCATGAGCAAGGGTATTTTTTATCGGTAATCTCTTTCTCTCTATATTGGTCGCCTTGTCGCACGATTGGCTATTATTGCACTTTTTCTAGCGAGGAAATAGCCAGTGTCATAACAGCATAACTGAGGCTTTAATTGTCTCTTGTTTCACCGCTGAATATCATCCTTTTAATTGTCGTATTTTTTTTTTAGCTTATTGTCCCTGTGCACTTTCTTGGATTTTATTATTGGAAGTACCGACCGAATAGTACATTTTATTTGCTAGCATGATCCGTCGATTTATTTAGTCCATTCCATTGCCGTCTTTTGCTAAATAGCCCCAAGATATATAAAGTTGTCCACTCGCTCCAAATTATACTCCGCAATTGTTATATTCTGTCTGATTGGCGTTCTCTTTCTTGTTTGCGTTATTACTTTTATTTGCTTTCGCTAATCCGCAACCCGACTTTTGTAGCGGAGTCAAGATGTAAAATTACCAACTTAGCACTAGGGAAAGATCTTGCGAGGATGTTTATATCGTCAGCGTATGCTACTAGTTGGGTGGACTTGAATAGTAATGTCCCGTTTGAAAATACTCTTGTTTAAAGTCAACGAAGATTTGATGTACGTTTGTGTTTTGATGTTTTGTCTTGCCACTTCTTTGAGGAACTCTTTCAGAGCTCCTGTCCTAAATAAGGGTCCAACAATCCAAGATCCAAAAGAGTAGTCCATTTTTTGTTTGCCTGATTTTTGCTGGTTAGTCAATTCTTTCCGATGCTGTTCTTCAGGTTTCTGAACAGTTTTATTTTTTCCGGTGATACGTTGTCAGCGCCTCGCTCAATCCCCGAGGATGAAGGGCCAGTCCAAAGAGTATAATGCTGTTATGACACTGGCTATTTTCCTCGCTAGAAAAAAGTACAATAATAGCCAATCGTGCGACAAGGCGAACAACATTAAAAGAAAGAGATACCGCTCTTTCCGACCTAGCGGCATCTAGTAAACGAAATTAACAACTGGTTTGTTAAGAAAAATACCGCTTCTGGCACGCTTCATAACATCACATGGCATTTTCCATAATTTACCCAGTTGGTCGCTTGTTTCTTCTTTCTTTCGAGACATAATCTCGATGTTTGAGCCTTAGGAATCATATTGCATACCTTTCTTCAATACTAGATAGAAAGAAATAGCAATACAAACATGTGCTCCCACCACGATGTATTTGAAGTGCAGAAAACGACCGCAGAGAAGCGAAGAGATCGAAGACTTGAGATGACGTCTGCCGCTTAGAAAAGTCATGGCAAACTAAATTCGGAATAAATTTTGTCGTACGTATTTAATCAATTCGCACAGAGTACGTCTGATGTTAATCTTCTTGCATTTCACCACCTCTTGGTCGAATGTTGTGGGTGAAAGTGTTCTTGCATGCATTATAAAGTGAATTATTGTTGTTCTTAGTGATGTTTTTTTTATTTACTAAATAAAGAGTACTTTTCATTAAATATTTTGTTTTTTTACTTTATTTCAAGAAGTATGAGCACAAGAAAATATAGAAAAATATATTAATATATAGATGGCGCTGATTGTGAAAACATTTTGCTATCCCGACATTCGCCGACATGTCTTCGAGATTTCGGGGTGCATTTGTCTCGATACCGTGTATTTTTCCCATAAGGCGTCTCGAAGAAATCTCGCAGACAGGCCGACATGTCTTCGAGAAATCTCGCAAACGCGATCAACTGGGTATACGTACCGAACTGTCAAAAATAAGTCTGTAGCGGCTGGAAAATCTAGCCGCCAGTGGATTTATCTTGGATTAACTGCTAGAATGTTGCGAAACACTGCTCGAATGCGCTTTGTTGCCGTACTGTCTCTCTCACACCAATGTCTAAATTGTATGTAAAAGTCTCTATCCCTCTCCATTTGGATTTTCTAGCCGCAAAAATAGCCAGTGTCATAACAGCATGATGCTGTTATGACACTGGCTATTTCCTCGCTAGTTTCAAGTGCAATAAAAGTCAATCGTGCGACAAGGCGACCAATATAGAGAGAAAGAGATTACCGATAAAAAATACCCTTGCTGATGCTACCGGCATCTAGTAGACGAAATAAACAACTGATTTGTTATAAAAAATACTGATTTTAGCGCGTTTCATAACATAACATGACACTTTCCATAATTTATACATAACGAACTGTCAAAAACAAGTCTGTAGCGGCTGGAAAATCTAGCCGCCAGCGGATTTTTCTTGGATTAACTGCTAGAATGTTGCGAAACACTGCTCGAATGCGCTTTGTTGCCGCTTTTTTTTTTGACAGTTATGGATTGTTTTTTGACAGTTACCCATAGTTTGCTGTTCGGACTGTCTCTCTCACACCAATGTCTAAATTGTATGTTAAAGTCTCTATCCCTCTCCATTTGGATTGTCTAGCCGCTTTAAAGCCGCAAAAATAGCCAGTGTCATAACAGCATCATAGTTTTGCTGTTCGGACTGTCTCTCTAACACCAATGTCTAAATTGTATGTAAAATTCTCTATCCCTCTCCATTTGGATTTTCTAGCCGCAAAAATAGCCAGTGTCATAACAGCATGAGATAGAGTGGAAGCGCCCATATAAGCTCTATGGAAAAAACCGTATCGAGTTTCAGCACTTCCACAGTCTCATTCGATTATTAAATTTGAATGTGGTTCGAATCCGCGCTAAATTTTATATCGGATAATAGATTGAGAAGCTATATGGTATTAATTTAACCGAAGAGAATTCAGATTATAAGCTACAAATAAATAAAAATAAAGTATTCAATGTAATTTTATTTAATTCGTTGGAACAGCCTGTTCACCGAATAAACAATTTAACGTTTATTGCAAAGAGTATGAGATTTTATTGCATTTACAGTTTAATGTTTTTAGAGCATAGTCGACTGAGAAAACAGATTACGCTGCTTTTCGAGTACGGTCCGATTCCACTCTATCTCATACTCTTTGGACCAGTCCTACTGGTTTATTACACCCCAGTAGGAAAAGGATGGGAGTTTTCAGCTACGAGTAACTATGGTTCATGGTTGTAGTTCTCCCAGCTATGCTGCAAGTCAAACTTTGTCATACTTTTTGCCTACTTCCTGAAACATACTAGTGTTACTGGTCATTCAGATACAATCATGAATTACATCAACTCTACGATGAGCACTTTCATCAAGCTACGTAAACTGCAGTAGGTTGGCCATGTAGAGCTATTGGAAAATAGGAGAATCCTCAAACGTACTTTTAAAGGCAAAGCGAGTGGTAACAAGCCAGTAGGCTAGCTCCACACAAGCCATGGGAAGACTCGATTAATGAAGATAGCAAAAACATCTTAAAAATTAGCAGCTGGAGGACGCGTTCTTTGGAGTTAGACGACTTTAGGAGGCCAGGGCCCGATTTTGGCTGTCACGCCATTGTTATTTAAGGCCTCAGTCTACTTTGGACGCCCCAAAAAAGGGCTATTTTTAGGAATTTTTTTTAGAGTTTACAAGAATAAATATCTATGTCATTCTTTTTGGGTTTAATGAATATACTCTAAAACTAGCTAAAACATTTTTTTTTATTTACTTTTTACAGTTTTTGTTGTTTAAAATACTCGTTAAACGTAACTGTGTGAAAAATACATAGGTGGCTGACGGGATTGATTTTGTTCAGCAGATTCATCTGACACAAAAAAATTAAAAAGCTATAGATTCAGTATAACTGTGATTCTGTCTGGAACTAGAAGATTTAATATTCATGCATAAATAACAAAATGGCGGACTTTTTCGGAAAAATACCAAAAAATTGTACTTTTTCCACTAGTTTTTGCATCAAAATTAATAGTAAAAATAAAAATTTTCACTTGGTTCTAGTTCCAGACGAAATTATATATTTTAGGGATATGTGGTCTAATTTGCATCAAGATCGGTTGAATGGTTTCGAAAATTTCAGTCCCGGGCGCCGAGAAAACGTTGTTTCGAGAAAAACGCGGTCAAAGTTTTTTTCTACGAAATCGTGAAAAAATCATACGTACGCCTAATCAGCGATGCCCGGACCATACAGGATCCCTTCTGCCTTTTCCAGAAAAGCCCTTACAGTTTCAAATGTGGACATATAACTGCCGGTGAAAGCAGTAGAGCAATCTCAAATGTCGAAATATAACTGCCGGTGAAAGCTGTAGAGCAACCTTTAATAATAAGTTTGTGTTAATACTAGCAGCTGCTCGACATTGGCACTTAGACTGCTCGGATCTTTATGAATTTTTCTCACAATATTTTTGAATGTAGGGGAGACTAGGTAGAAATGCACCATTTTAATTATTCCATATCTCCGAAGAAAATAGTGGAACTTGATTAATTTTTCTTTCTTTATTTGATCAAACTCCTTGCGCAAATATTTTATTCATAACAAAGAGCAAAATTTTCAGATTTTTCCAAACGGTCACAAGTAGACTGATGCCTTAATTGCCGTCTTTTTCTAGTTGTACTCCCCCAACATAACTCCCTAACATAATTGCTTGAACAACTTTGATTCTTAGGTTGCGAGAGGTGAACTGTAGCAGTGTGTCACAGTATGGATCCATTGTTCTCCTCTCGTATAAAAATTTCAACAACATGCTTTCGATTCAATAAAATCTTTTACCTTTTTCTGTTCTCATGAATTAAACCAAATCCTCCAACTGGAATGGGCAATTAAATTTTCGTCGAAAGAAAGAAGAAGTTAAAGAAATAGACTGATTTAAAAATTTGCAAAATTTTTGATTCTTCAAGTTTGAAGTTTGCCTTTAACGACCGACTCAAGCAAATTTATTTTAGTTTTTTCATTAAATTTCATTATGTTATTTTGATGCAGCGCATACGACAGTGTTTATATTTTGTGGTATCGAAGTTAACCCACCCGCAATTCATTTCAAATAGTCTATTTGTTAACATGACAACATAATCCAATTTTTATTGATACTTACATATAAGGAACATACGTTACAGTTGTATACATTAAAAAAAAGAAAATTATTTTACTATGATTAAAATATTCAATTGACTGGATCAGTGTGAGAGGATAAGAAATTGAAAAAATTGTCCTCAAGCATATTAACAATAATATTAACACCATCAACATCAATTCAAAGAAGAAGAAAAATAACGATCATTATACAAACCGGTTATACTTTATAGATTTTTTACTTTTAAAAAACTTTTACATTTATTGTTTCTTGTAGTTCATTTATTTTTTTTTTCGTTTGCAATAAAAATGCTCCTGCATTTTTCTCAGTTAATAATTTAATTAATAAAAATATATATTTCTAAAATATATATATATATGTATGTATAATCTTCTAAAACGATTTTGTTTGATTGTAATTATTTAGAATTTAACTTTTTTTTAGAAACAAAGAGAGAAGCATTTAGTTTTTGCTTTATTATTAAAATTTATAGAAATAAAAAAAAAACAAAATAGAGAAAATAAATTTAATTATAATAAATTCCTTAGATATTCGCATCTAATAAAAAATATGTTTATTGTAGCGCATTGTTTGTAATTTATTTCAATTGTTTTTTGTGTCGGAGGAGCAGTTTTTGATGAGAAGAACTGCTGTGCTGTGACGATTTCTCCGGCTGTGAAGGAAGAAGCTACTCGGCTTGGTGGAATGAAGCCCTTTTCAGGCAATTTAGTATAACAAATGGTGAAAAAAATTTTCTGGAGTGGCAGGCGATATGAAAATTGTGTTGAATTTTGAGCTGTTTAATAATCGAGTCGTTTTGTCTCATCAGTAGCTCGGTTTTGTATTTTAAACTGAAAATTTATACTAGGGTGGGGTGAAAAGTTTCCGGCTTGACACCGATCGAGATGGCGCTAGCAGGTATTTGACCTGGTGACCTGCATTGTACAGTACTGCCCTTGGCCAGCTTCTGTAATAACTTTCAGGTCGATTGGTCACTTGGTATTAGGTGTACAAATAAGTTCCCGGCGTTTTTTGTCAAACTTTAAGCCTTTATTGTGGGAAATTGGTTGCATTATTTTTTTGAAAAATATTGTCCATCGCTAGCCACAACCTTTTCCCATCTTTCTGGCAGCATACGAATTCCGCGTTGAAAAAACTCCACGTCCTTTGAGGCGATCAGCCAAGCCATGCGTCATTGATCGGAATAGGTGGTAGTCGGAAGGGGCGATGTCTGGTGAATACAGCGGGTGGGGTAGGACGTCCCATTTCAGTGTTTCCAGGTAAGTTTTCACAACCTAAGCAACATGTGGCCGAGCGTTGTCGTGTAGCAAAATCATTTTGTCGTGTCTCTGCTCATATTGCGGCCGTTTTTCTTTCAATGCTTGGCTCAAACGCATTAGTTGTCTTCGATAAAGAGATCCTGTGATGGTTTCACTCGGTTGCAGCAACTCATAATACACCACGCCAAGCTGGACCCACCAAATGCATGGCATGACTTTGGAACCATGGATATTCGGCTTTGCGGTCGATGTTGATGCATGGCCAGGGTATCCCCACGATTTTTGGCGCTTCGGGTTGTCGTAGTGTATCCACTTTTCATCACCAGACACGATACGATGCAAAAATCCTTTCCTGTTCTGCCGTTGGAGCAGCTGTTCGCACGTGAAAAAACGCCGTTCGACGTCTCTTGGCTTCAATTCGTACGGCACCCAATTTCCTTGCTTTTGCATCTTTCGCAAGGCTTTCAGACGATGTGCAATGGCTTGTTGAGTCACATACAATGAATCCAAAAGATTTTGTTGTGTTCGGTATGAATCTTCGTCCAGTAGTGCCTCCAATTCTGGGTCTTCGAAATTTTTTGGCCGGCCTTGTCTTCCACTCCGTTTCACCCATTTTGATGCGATGAAACCTTTCGCGACACGTTGATTCGCTAATAGAAGACTCGCCATAAGTTTCTCTAATCATCTGACAAGCCTCAGCCGCAGATTTCTTTGAATTAAAACAAAAAAGCAAAACTTCCCGCAAATGGCGCTTATTTGGCTCGAACTCCGACATGTTTAACCCTGAAACCGTCTTTGGGGCACAGAGTGGGAATTGGGAATTAAATTAGAGACTTTCTAGTTCTATAACATAATCCCAATGCACAATTTTTTGAAACATATGATATGCACATATGCGTAAACAAAAGAATCGAACTGGTTATTCTGTGTTTTATTTGCTAAATATGTAAACGCAGAAAAAAAGGCACTGCGTGCCCCAGAATATGCGTACATTGATCATTTGAAAACAAAACATTTAAATGCATGCATTTGATAAATCTATAAACAAAAATAAATATGTAAACAGAAAAAGGAGATTTCGTGAATATTCGTATGTAGATCCTTTGAAGAGAAAACAGTTGAATGCATTTAGTTGCCGATGAAATTTCAAGAAATAATTAGTTGAGTGTTTTGTGATTTAATTTTTTAGTTTTGTGATAATTTTCTTTTGTGTTGAGTGGAAATGGATGCTTTTTTGAGATTGGTGAACAATGCAGCGCGACGAGAGTTATCTGCTGAGGAGCAAGAACTTCTTCAAAATGAGTTCGAAGTTTTTCTTCACAACGATGATGTGCTGCAGATCATCCTATAGCAATTCCAAACGATTCAGATGATGAACAAGATTCTGATCAGGATGTTTCGGACGTTGATGATCCAAACTGCGAGCATGAAGATGTACAGGATGTACGCGTTGTACAAATCATGGAGGAAATTCGCGAACAAGAAATTGCTACTCAACAAGAACTGCAAGAAGTCAATGAGGAAGAACTACCAGCCATAGAACCAAATAGAGGAATGCGTTATAAGGCTCAAAATAGGAGACACGATCAAATCTGGTGGTCACTTTCTACGGAAAGAGAGAAGCAGAGAACGTCCAGTGTAAAAAATGAGAGGAAAAATCACGCGCCATCATGTTCGAAGATTTTTGAAAACAAAGCAGACGCATTCAAAAGTCTTCTACCTCCATCGATTATTTCAACTATTGTTATAGAAACGAATAGAAAAGCTAAACGGGTATATGAGAATAATCGGCGATCGACGAGCCCGAAGGAAATGCGAAAGTGGTTCGATACAGACGAAGATGAAATGTATGCATACATAGCTATACTTTTGTACTCTGGTGCGGAAAAATCTTCTTCTGTGGAAGCTAAGGACCTTTTCCATCTATCTCACATGGCATTTTATAGAGCTGTCATGCCATTGCAGAGATTGGAACAGCTCAACAGATTTCTCAGGTTCGATGATTCTCGTACTAGACCATTTCGATTACAGTCCGATAAATTAGCCGCTTTTCGTTACGTCTGGAATTTGTTCCAAGGTAATTTTATTTGTAAATTGGTTTCATTTCGTTATATTTTATATATTATATATATTTAATTATTATTTATTATTTTGTTTCAAGTCAATCTTACTGAGTTCTTCAGACCATCCAAAGAACTGACTCTAGATGAGCAGCTGGTCTCAACACGTGGAAGATGCAGCTTCAGACAATACATCCCAAGCAAACCAGGAAAATATGGAATAAAAATCTTTTGGATCGTTGATGCTGTCACCAATTATCCTCTACTTGGTGAGATATACCTAGGTACGCAACCAGGACAACATCGTGCTAAAAACATTTCATATGATCTAGTGCTTCGGCTCTGCAATCGGTATCTAGATAACGGATACAATATTACTGTGGATAACTTTTTTACAAGTATTCCATTGGCATTAGATTTGTGCGCAAGAAACACTACTATTATCGGCACAATTAGGTCGAACAAACCGCAATTGCCGAAACAGTTCACAGATCCAAATGATGTCAAACGTAGAGAAGTGTATTCATCAATTTTTTGCTTCTCAGATTGCATGAGCCTTGTGAGTTACGTATCAAACACGAAGAAAAACGTTTTATTGTTGTCAACTACACACGCGGATGAGGAAATAGATGAATCAACCAGAAAGCCTGAGATGATTATAGACTACAATGCGACCAAAGGAGGTGTTGACACGTTCGACCAAATGAATAGAACATACACTTGTAGGCGCAAGACTAACCGTTGGCCTATGACGCTATTTTTCAATATGGTCGACGTAGCAGCCCTTGCTGCTTATCGGATGTTCGGTATTACTAATCCCACATCCGGTACAAGAAAAAATGTAAGAAAACATTTTCTTAAAACTTTGGCTGTTGAATTGGCAAGTAAGCACATCCGGAATAGAATGGAAAAAGGTTCACTACGGCAATCAGTGAAAACTGCCCTTTCATTAATTGGTTTTGAAGCTACAACTCCAACAGTGTTCCCTGCAGTTCGGTCAAATAACAAACGTAATAGATGTGAAACATGCAAGGCTGATCGCAAACAAAATAAAGGAGACACTAAAACTACTGCTGTCTGTGATTTGTGCAACAACCCTACCTGTTCGAAACATTTTATTCGGGTTTGTCAAAAATGTTACGTTCCGAACTCATCTCCTATAAGTGATACTGACTCAGAAGATGAATCTTGTCTGGATATTTCGACAGCGCCATCTACCTCATCTGGACGGCCACATTCAAAACGACCCAGAACCCATTCACCTGTTTAATTTTAGTATTATAGTTAATTTATTATTTTGAATTAGTTTTTTCTTTTCGTTACTTTGTGATCATTTTTATTTTCGTTTCAATATGCACATAATTACTTTTTCGAAAATACAGACAATGTTTTATTTTCTCTTCTTTTTCCAAACTCATATCAGCTTGTGCAAATCAAGAATGCTAATTAGCAAAAAAATATCCGTATTTTCAACACACCACCCATACATTTTGTATGAAGTGCATACTGGGGCACTGAGTGCCCCAGAGAACGATAAGTCCATTTCTTGGAGAGCACGGTTCTAGGGTTAAGGACTCATAAGTAACTGACGCCGATAAAATTTTACAAATGTAATGATGGGGAATTGTTGCAATATGTCTGATCTTGCCATATTACGAGCTTGATCCGCCATTTTTCCCCTGTTATAGTGGTGTTACCCCTTAAGGAGTATTTCTTTGCCATTTAAAAAAAAAGATCACAAATTTCAGTTTTCGTAAATTTTTATTTATTATATTTGCTTATCTTTTACAATCGTATTTATTTAAATATTTTTTTTTCCCTAGAAAAGTTTAGTTTTTCATTATTTTATTCTTGGATTACATTGTGCGTCGCTTGAATAAGATCACTAAAAAGTATTCAGTTCTTCTACGCATCTAAACTAACGTATTTTTTTACGAAATATTTAGGTTTTCGTTCGTTTAAAAAAAAATAATAATAATCAAATCGTATGACCTTACAACATTGTTCTGCCAACTTGGAACTGGCTATGATCATTTTTGCTGTTTCGTTACATGAAAAATTAGCGCACCGAAACTTTTTGAAAACCAAAAAAAAAAATGTTTCGTATATTTTCGGCTGGATTTACTGCACGCACCAGTCGTATCCGTTTTACGTTTCGAACAATTTACAATATCACACGTAGCAAATTAGAATTAATTATGAAAGCAGCAAGTAAGATGTGAATTCATAATAGGTGTTTTTTTGCGCATTTATCCAGATTAGAGTAGTGATTAAAATTTACATTGAAAACAACGACAATATTGCTGTTTTTGTTTTTTTTTATTCCTTTTCCCTGTAGATAGTAGGCTAGAATATTGATTTTAACCGGAATAGTTAACCCAGTAAGCTCACTGGGTGAACTACTCGCGATAAATTCTCTAATCTAGCCTACTATCTATTGAAAAAAGTTGTAAAGAATCGTAAAAACAGCAATGTTGTTGTTATTTTGTATATAAATTTTAATCACTACTCTAATCTGGATAAATGCGCAAAAAAACACATCTAATATTTCCTTATCTTGAAGAGTAAATTTTTTTTTGTAATTTGTAATAGTTTCCGTATTCGTCATATTCATTCATCAGTTGCTGTAAGAGCCTCTAGCGGAATAGTGAGTAGAGGTAAAAAATCGGTCACACTTTGAGGGTGTCTGAACACATCTCCAAACCGGCTTTGATTGGAGTCCGCAAAGATATTTAGTGTGTCGACCACAAAAACGAACAACCGAGAAAAAACTTCAGAGTCCGGGCGGACATATAAAGATTGAAGAACATTGTTGCTACCCTTTGGCTCTATGGTCAAGAGAGCTAAAAAAAATATTGACCTTTACTCCAAATAATGAAGTAATCCCATTCATGTGACGCGCACTGTACATGTCCGAACGATGGCTGGAATGAACTAAGGACAGTTCTATATTTAAAACAATATTTTCAATAATTATCTTCTTCCCCCCTCGTTGCTTCTGTAATATCAAACGTACAATAATAATGATGTCGCTTATTTCTTTTTTTTTCTACTGTTCTTTAATCATTCGAATATTAAGAAATAAGTTTGATTTCAATGAACAATAATTATACGAAAAAAAAAAGAATACTGAAAACTTGAAACCAGACGGGAAAGAACAAATTTAAAAAAAAAAATAATTAAACACAGAATTATATTAAATATACAAATACAAATTGAAACTAAAAATGGGCAATGCTTTTAAATTACAACACAAGACGATCTGATGAACAAAACTCTTCCGACATGATGATTATTAAAATTTTTGTCGTATCCTATTGTTAAAGTAAATTATATCTTTTTGCCTTTTTTTTTTGTTGGTTTGTTGTTAATAGAAAAATGTCTTATCTCATTCTTTCATATAAACTTACACGTGTAAATTAAAAAAAAAAATTAAACAAATTAATAAGTCTGTCCACTTATGGTGGTTAGCGGCTTTAATATATAAAAAAAATTATTTAGAGTGATTGTGTCTTTAAAAAAAAGGTAGAGTAAGCTACACTCCTTTTTGGGCATGTAGAGAGTATAAAAAATGTAAAGATTTACAACGCACGTAATGAACAAGTTACAAATGTGTGTTAAGTGTTTTTTTTTTGTTTCTTTGTTCTTTAAAATGTTTATTATAACTGTTTTATTTTTTTTTTTTTTTCTTGTATTTTTTTTTTCTTTTTTCAGATATATTAAACTGTATTTGGAGTTGATAAACTATTTCTCGCAGTGTTTTTTTTTTATTGTATTGAACTAACACCGGACGAGATTGTATTTAATTAAAATGCAAAACAGACTACGAATTATTCTTCGATATCAAATTCTGCAAGCTTATCGTATTTCTCTTTTGTCAGTTCGTGTTCGGTGTTTACCAGAATCATTGAATGAGAATAGCCCATTGCTACCTGGGGAATTTTCATGCCCTCCAAACGACTGACTTCTTTTGGAACGGTTGACGATTTCTGAATATCACCAAGACCCTGTAAAATAAATAAAATGGATTTAATTAGGGGAATTTATTGATTTGTACTTTAGAATCGAAAATATGGCATTGTTCATAAAAACGTCTTAAATTATTGAATGTCTTAACAAACGATAGGTACTGAAGCTAGTTCGCGAAGGGAAGGCTTTAATTACTATAAATACTACTTAATACTTTATTTCAGGGCGGAATAGGAGAATGGTTTGGTCATACAGGACTTAGAAACAGACATACGAGGGCTGTTTGATAATTAAGTGTGTCCAAGTAGTTGCTGACCATTTTTGACGTGTGCTATGATGCGTTGTCGTGAAGGAAAATCACCTTGTCATGTCTTTGTTGATATTCCGGCCTTTTTTCACGCAGAGCACAGTGCAATTTGATCAATTGTTGGTGGTAGTGATGGGCATCGACAGTTTCACAAGGTTTTAAGAGCTCATAGTAGACGATACCCTGCTGATCCCACCAAACGCACAACATTGTCTTATGTCCGAAGCGATTTGGTTTTGCGGTAGATGTTGATGCTTTGGATTATCGAAATAAATCCACTTTTCATCGCCAGTCACAATCCGATGCAGAAACGACTTTCTTCTGTCTGGCGAGCAACGTTTCGCATGTGTTTTGGCGTCGCTCCATCTGCCTATCGTTCAATTCATGCGGCACCCATTTTCCGATCTTTTGAACCTTTCCCATGACGTAGACGCATGGAAATGGCTGCATGAGTAACATCCAATTGTTCGGCAAGGGTTTTTTGCGATTGGGTATCGTCCTCGTCCAAAAGAGCCTGCAATTGGTCGTCCTCAACCTTCCTGGGCCGATTTCCGCGCTTCTTGTCGCTCAGGTCAAAATCGCCGTCTTTGAATCGACGAAACCAAGCCCTGCACATTGATTCCGCTAAAACATTGTTACCACAAGCATTTGATGCGATTTAGCAGCCGTTTTCTTCAAATGGAAGCAAAAAAGCAGAGCTTCCCGCATATGCTCTTTTTCTGGCAAAAAACTAGACATGATCAGCACAGGACAAAGGTATGTTGTTGAATGAAATTTGCGACGATGTGCACTGATTAATGTTAACAACTAACCAACCCTTAAATAAAAAAAAATGGCGTCCCTAGGTTGCTTAACACGCTCACTAACGCCATCTATGTGTCAACGATCGTTCTAAGGTTATATACCTAGTAAATACTACTTAATACTTTATTCCAGGGCGGAAAAGGAGAATGGTTCGATCATACAGGACTTATAAACAGACATACGAGGGCTGTTTGATAATGACCTGCAAAAATCAAGGAGAGGGCAGGGAAGGAATTTGTTATTTTTTTTGACCTGGACCATCCTTAAATAGATGCAAAGGTTCAGCCTGATACATCTTTTAGTTTTTGTGAAACAGCAGTCTAAGCAAGTCAACTTCTAGTAATTTGTGTTGATTAAACATAACGTTTTAAAAGGAAAAACAGCTAAAGTAACTAAAGAAAAATTAGATAAACATTTTGGGGACTCTGGACCATCGATCCGAATGATTTACAAATGGGTTTTCTGAATTCAAGTGTGGTCGTACGAGCACAGAAACCATAACAAGTCCAGGGGCCTTATTACTGAATACGATACGATCAAAAATATTTACGATTTAAATTTACGATACGATTTTACTTTGGTATTACTGAATACGATCGTAAGGGACAAACAGTGCTGCCATTAAAAGTGTGGGAATTTTGCTCTTAAAAGTGTATCGTACCTAACTTCACACTAAACTAAACACCAAATGGCATAAGTGGTTGTTTATGTTTAGGTCGTTATTTTGAATCCGATATTCCTTCCGTTAGTGCTGTAGACGTAAAAATGTTTAATTTGGCGGTGTTTTACAGTAGCGACGAGGATTCCGATGTTGAAACTCGATCAAAAATATTAAGACGGATTCGTGACGCTGCAAACCCATTAGAAGTTCCTGATTCAAGGTAGGGTTTCTCTTGTACTTTATTTCTAATTAGATAATTTATTGTAAAAAAAATTACAGTTTTAAGCAATTATTCCGGTTATCCAAACCAGCATTTTTGGAAGTATTCAATGGAATAAATGACGAATTGAAAGTGCGCAGCCGCTCCTCGTCAGTGCCACCAATCTTGAAATTAGCAGCAGCTTTGAGATTTTTCCGGAGCGGCAGCTATCAGCGTTGCGTTGGACAGGGCTTCGACATCGGTATGTCTCAACTCGGTATTTTCTATTTGGACGTCCTTGAAACCTTCCAAAGAGTCTAGTAATTTACTAAACAATTTTTGTTGTTTCTCCGATTCATATTTAATGACACTGTATTTGTAAGCAGCATTTACCACTCTTCTCTGTCTTGATACTGCTGATGCTGTGGGCTGTGGCACGGTTTCATCTGTTTGACTAGTGTCTGAAAGTACTTCAGACGCGGATACATTTTGGGCTGAAATTTCAATTTCTGACGATTCTCGTGCAGTCGATGGCAGCCCTGTATCTGCCTCAGGAAAAGTGCGCACTCCAGAAATTCCGCTTACTGCAGCACGCATGTCGACGAGCGTAATTACCGCTTCTTCCAACGCAGAGAAAGTTATGCGGTGATTCGGACCACCGCCGGTACCTTTTATTCCGCTCATATTCTTTCTCAGCTTTCTTTTTATGTTGAACTTATAGTCCGTCCAAATGTTTTTCCATTATAAAATAGTAATCTTACATTTTCTTGTTCGTTCGACCACAATTCAATTTCAATACAATTTCTGTCTAAACATAAGACTTACGACCGATCGACAGCGAACGTAAAACATTACGACCGAAACTTAACGATTTGTCAAAAAATCGTATTCAGTAATGCCACATCTACGATCAATTTCAATCGTATCGTACAAATTTACGATTTATTGAAAGATCGTATTCAGTAATGCCAAATTTAGAATTTACGATTGATTTTGATCGTATCGTATTCAGTAATAAGGCCCCAGGTCGTCCAAATGAGTTCACCACGCCAGAAATGATCGATAAAAATCCATGATATCGTGATAGAAGATCGTCGAGTAAAAGTGCGTGAGATAGCTAACGTAGTAAGCATCTCATCTGAACGTGTTTGGAATAATTTGAAAAACTATTTGGACATGAGAAAGCTATCCGTAAGATGGGTGCCGCGTTTGCTCACAATCGACCAGAAACGCAATCGTGTGACAACTTCACAGCACAGTTTGCAACTGTTTCAACGTAATCCGAATGAATTTCTTCGTCGATTCGTAACTGTTGATGAAACATGGATCCACCACTACACTCCAGAAACCAAACAACAGTCAAAACAATGGATGGAAGCCGGTTCAAGCGCACCGAAAAAGACAAAAACCGTTACATCAGCTGGAAAGGTTATGGCGACAGTTTTTTTGGGATTCCAATGGAATAATATTCACCGACTACTTGGAGAAAGGAAAAACAATAACGGGAGCATATTATTCTGAGTTATTGGTTCGATTGGATGCTGAAATCCTCATTTGGCGAAGAAAAAAGTGTTGTTTCATCACGACAACGCTCCGGCGCACACGTCCGTTGTTGCAACGACAAAACTGTTTGAATTACGGTACGAATTGCTCCCTTACCCACCGTATTCTCCAGATTTAGCACCCTGCGACTTTTTATTATTTCCAGACTTGAAAAAATGGCTTGCTGTAAAGAGATTTACCACGAATACTGATATCATAAGTGAAACGAACGCATATTTTGAAGGGTTGGACAAATCATATTATTTGGAAGGGATCAAAAAATTGGAAAAAAAACGCTGGACTAAGTGTATCGAGCTAAAAGGAGACTACGTTGAAAAATAAAATAATTTTTTTTCCCGAAAAAATTATGTTTTCTCGTTTTTTGCACGTCATTATCAAACCGCTCTCGTACTTAATACTTTATTCCATGGCTGAATAGAAGAATGGTTCGGTCATATAGGACTTAGAAACAGACATATACATCAACGGTTCCAAGATGAATTGCGCTGTCGAAGCAGGTATTTTCTCAGACACAAAGTCGCAAAGTGTTACCACCTATCGGACTACTCCAACGTTTTTCAGGCGGATATACTGGGGATCCGGGAGGTCAGTCGGACTTTGAAGCAAGACTCTACGCCAAAGCGAAATGTTGTAATCCTCACTGACAGCCCAACTAGCAAACTAACTTCCATAAGGCCTTATCGAAGCTATTCTCGTACCTCGATAAAGCTTCGATAAGGTCTTACCGAACAAATCTGGCGCACATTTCCCCATGTCTCAACAGCAACAGCCAAGCGCCAACAGTTGGTATAAGGCCTTATCGAAGCTGTTTTTGCTTCCGTACGGAAGTTCACATTGCTTGCACGAAAAATAAATATTCATGATTTTTTTACTTTTGTTTTCTTCCAAATACGAATTCATTTTCCTGTAAATTAGTATTTCTTGTTTGAAAAATGCAAATTGACCTTGCACACTCTCGGATTCGAACCACGGTCCCGTCACACATTAGTCCGCTACGCTACACGCTTGGCCAATCTGAAACATTGTCGTAATAGGGTTGAAGCCGAATCACTTGGTATTAGACATGTCAAGCGAAGCTCGTTTGCAAACCTCCGCTCGCAAGTCTTATGGAAGCTTCATCAAAGTTAAAAGTCCACAAACCTCCATAAGACTGTTGGTATTTACTTCCATAAGGCCTTATAGAGGTTATTACCGAAGCTATTGCTTCTGAAAGTTAAACCTCCGCTCGCAAGTCTTACGAAGTTTACAACCTGCGCTCAACAGTCTTACCGAAGTCTTATCGAAGTTATAGCCCCCGGAAAATCAAAATGCGAAGTTTGTTTGCTAGTTGGGAGCCCGCAATCAAGGTCTTCGATTTGGCTTGATATCACGACCTCCTGTAAACTCGTCGAACAGTGCCAAGAGGAGCCTACTTAGGAAGTTAGCTCGAAGCAATCCTGCTTTGGGTTTCCGGCCCCAGCAAGGTAGAGGGTAACGAGCGGGCAGACGTTGTCTGCTCTTCAGGGCTCACTCGCGGAATCTTCTCAAGTCATAGGAACTGTTAAGCGCCAAATATCCTCCCGCTTCCTTACAAACTCGAACTCCAGGTGGAAAAGACTAACTAGCTGCGTCATGTCTAGGTAGAAATGGGCATCCTACTGCCGGAGCAGAACAGACGAACAAGAGTTGTGTAGACGTCTCCAGAGTCACGGCGGTCAGCACGGTTCACTAGCCAATTGGAGACCACGCGGTCAGGCTGGGTATTCCCTTTAACGTCCATTGCCGAAGTTGTGGGGATGCAAATGAGAGGGAGACTGTTATCCATCTTCTTTGCGGATGTCCGGCTCTAGCCAGAGCCAGACTTGGTGCATTAGGCAAATCCTTCATTGATAACCTTCATGAGATCTCAAAAAATAAAATTGGAGAACTTACTCTCTTTTTTCAGCTCCAGGTCTCGGTAGAACTCCGTATATATCTCACTAGCTCTTAACGATCAGGTTAAGCGAGTAGTGGTAACAAAATGGCGCTTTCTGTACTAATTCGCCCCTGTTCGACTAACGGGCCACCACGTCAACCAACCAACAAGTTGGTAAAGACGGTAAGGATAAGGACGAAATAAAATATATTATTCGCTCCTATCAAAAAATTAAATGCAAGGTGCACAGGGAAAACCAATTTCGTATATCGTCGGTCAGGATAAGTACAATGGTAAACAGTCACGTATTAGTAGTCGGTTGGTGTATGTTAATTAAATTTACTACACGAATGAATACGCCTATTTGCAACGTTAATTAATTGTCGAAGTTTTTTTTCTTTTATTCATTTTAAGAATATAATGGTGGCCGGATACTATTTCATAACGTTTCGATTGTATTCAGTTTCCGGTCATGATGACCGGATACTAAATATTTATCCAAAAACTAATTGTTTAAGCCTATAGTTGGCTTGCGAGTAGTGAGGCAGCATAAAGAAAATGGTTTGGAGAAATTCAGCTAATGTGGTCGGAAAATGTTTCGATTATGCCTACACGAAATATTTATTGCACTTTCTGTGCAGTTAATGCCCAACAACGATCTTTAGAGGATGACTGAGCAGTCCAATGATAATAAATCTTTCAAACCTTTAGAAACGAGCGAAATAATCCCGGAAGAATCTTGATTGAAATCCACAAGGAAGACTGTGTGCATCGCCCGGCAAATATACACATTTCTGTATCCTTTAGGTGCAGTAATCTTACCTCTGTTTTAGGACAAAGACAAAAACTGCTCTCATCCCTTTTCCTTGAACTCACTTGGCCTGGAAACTCTTACTACATATCGCCCATAAAAGCTCTGATTACATCCCGGCCTCAAGCACTTTCAACACATAAAAAAGTTGCGTTTTCGGGGTCCTATCATTTTTATTGAACTGGTCTACGTCCTGCGCTGTACTCGGACCCATCGCAATTTAACCGGTATTTTTTGTCGCCTGATTTTCAATTAATGCTATGTTAGACGCCTTAAGGTACTGTCTGGCTGGAACTGCCGACCGTCGCGGTCAGCAGTAACTGCCGGCAGTAGACTACTGCTTCAGGAAAAAACAAGCTGTCATGTCTGTTCGCGACTGCCAGATTGTACCTTTAGACTTCTCATAAATAAAACAGTGTCTCACTATGCTGTAAGGCTGACACGGAGCTCAATCCTTTCTCTGATCCACTAACTTCACCCGGCACTGGTGGTCCATGCTGGCAAGCCGTTGACTGGCTGGCATTTCGATTTATCGTTCTTTTGCAGAAATCGAAATGACAATCAGCGTACTTCGATTTACTCCCAAGTTTGCGTGGATTGCTTTTAGCCCGAGTGGCTGTACCGCAAAAGATCTTCCCACAAAACATTCTTCTAAATAACAATAGAATGTCTTGTAAGCTTTGCGGAATTTAGAAGATGGGCAATCCGTTACTAAAAAAGATTTTTATTGCAGACCAACCAAAGGCTCTAGAGGGCCTCTCCCGTTCGACTTTACTGCTCTAGGTAATTGAATGACGATAACTCACGCGTTCTCATGTTTGTGTAGAAATATTTTCACGTTTAAACTTTAACAAACGGAAAGTTAGGGTCCATGGTAAAAAAAAACAACACTATCTTACCTTAATTCCCTACTACCCAGTTCCTTTCACATTGAGATTGGATTAAGTTTTTTCGTCGGTACTTAGCTCGCTCAGTTTAAAGCGAAAACAAGTGTTTCTTCAGTTCCTACATAACCCCTTTTCGGGCACAGGGCAGTAATAGCGCTCTTCTGAGGAACTGCTGTCGCTTTAAATAGCATTCTCACTTCAATCACGGATAAGCAGAGATCCGAACGTACGATCTCAGTGTTTGTAGAAGAACGCGCTTAGCCAATATGCCAACTTGGTATGCGCGTTTCACTCTCACCCATTTTCAATTCATCAACAGAAAGGATGCGCTCAACATAGAAAGCAACATGCTTTCTTCTCTTAATTTACGTTTAATCGTTGTACTTAACTAATTAATGAAATAAAAAAAAAAAAACTTACCAATTCGCCGTAAGTTGGTGATGCTCCCCAAGCAATCAAAGTGTCATCGGCTGATATGATAATGGAAGTATTTGAGCAGCCAACACATGTAATATTCCAACCTAAGGTTAAACGATAAAAAAAAACCCTAGTAAATTTGACCGCACTATAATCTACTACTGCTCCTCATTACCTGCCAGATCCTGTACTGGTTTCGGATACATGTTCGCCTCTCCGGTTTTCTTGTTCTGTCCGAACATAAACAATTGACCGATATCGGTTATAGCCAGACTGTATGTTGCCCCGCAATGGATACTACGCACTCCACGTCCTTGACTATCAAACGATTTAATCAAACTGCAAACAAGATGCGAAACAATAAGCTCCACGAAAATAATAACGAAAAACAAAAAAAAAAAACTTACCGCGGTACTAATTCATCCTTCTGCTCGGCATGTCCCAATCGTCCGAAGCCCCCAAATCCCCAGCTGTACGCTCTCTTCTTCGAATCGATAGCGACCTTAAGAAATCAATGGTAAAGTTTTTTTTTTTTGTCTGTTTGGTTTTGTGTTTTTATTTTTAGTCCAGAACGATTCATAGAAAAAGTTGAGTTTCATTGGCATAAAAAGTTTCATAAGATCAACAAATTCTCGAATAGATTCAGAAATCTTACGGTATGGCTGTTTCCGCATGCAAAGTCAACAATTTGTACGCCATCGACTGGTGTTACGTGACCCTCTTTCGACTTTTCGATATACAAGACAACTTTCTTTGGCGATGTCTCGAAATGGAATGTTAATTTGTTTGCATTAACGAAATACTTTCCGTCTGTATTATGTCCCAGTTGACCGTATTCTGGCAAACCGAACGTATACAAATTTCCCTTGATATCGAGAACGACAGAAAAATCGGCTCCGCATCCAATACGAATAATTGGCGAACCGCGATAGTTTATTTTCGTGGCTGTTGTGACCATTGGCGAAGCAGCACCAATACCGCATTGGCCGCTCTTATTCTCGCCACAAGCGTAAACAGTACCGGTATCTGTATTAAAAATTTATTTTAGTTTTTCTAAAAACTCGAAAATTGTATTCTGCCAATTGTACCTGTCAAGAACAATGAATGATTCCGTCCACAAGCTGCCTGAATAATATTCACATTCTCAAGACCAGGAACTAATGTGGGCTTCTCGTACATTCTCAGCTCGGGCTGTCCAAGTTGACCAAACTGATTACGACCTGGCGTTATATAGTAAAAAGCCATGTAGAAAATTCAACGCACAACCACTCCTCTCTCTACTTACCGAATGTCATAGCTTTTCTGTCCATGTTAACTGCAATGCTGTGTGCAGATGCTGGGCCACTTGCAATTAAGCGATACTACAAAATAAATCATTAGGCTAGAGAACCACTACAATTCCAATCGCACAATTCTTACGTTATCATCGGTGAATCGATGGAAGGAATATAAATTTGGACGAACTTTGGTCACTTTTCCTTTCGGGTCTCGACGACCGGTCAAATCCCACGTAACCATACCGGCTATAAGAATTTTACCGGGTGTTTTATCGTACGTTAGCAACAAATCATCTGGCAGTTTTGTAGCTGGTTCCAAATCTTCGCCCGCTATTAACACCTCAAACTTGCCGGGATTTTGTTCAACACCATCAATACCATCACTTAAATCGGAATCGTAATCGGTATCCTTCTTCTTGCGGCCGCGCTTTGGTTGCTTGGTAGCACCTCCATCGGATTTACGCTTTGCGGACATACTACTTGATTGAATTTAACTAAAAAATAAAACAAAGAGAAAATTAATTTAGGTTGCTTGTTATTTAGGAAAACAGGGAGCTTAAGATTTTCCGGAATCAATCAATTGTAGAGCTAAGTAGGTTTAAGAAGAACGACGAAAAGAAGAGAACTCCTTAGAAGAGTTTAGGACAACTGCTTAGCCTTAAGGTTTGTTCGTCGCGCTTAGTCTCTTGGCAGGTGATTTTGTTGAGCAGCAGCGACGGCATTAATCGTTGTCGTCATCTTTAGCTGTTTTAGTCAATGCCATTGCATAGGAGGTAGTGTGTGTTGTTTTAGCATTGATCGGTGCCGACGTCTTCTACTGCGATGGCTATTGTTCGATTACGTCGACTTTCCCTGCGATTATATAGTTCGCTGCTTTCGACTTGTACTGCATATTTGAAACCGTCGTCCTTTGTTGCTACAATACCTATCTCAGCCGTCATCCTTAGTTTTCGGTTTTTAGGCTAATTTCTGCAAATATTTCGCCCCAGTGACCTTACATACAGGGGCTAAAAATACTCAAAAAGTGTTCTAATGAAGCCTACTATCGGCAGGAAGAAGTCTTAAAAAATCACAAAAAGAGCAATAAAAAACTCTTCTCATCGAGAGTGAAATTTTTTGTGGTAAAGCTACCAACAGAAGGCACCTTTTTTCCCAGTCGGAAAATTAATACGGTGGGTTCCTGACGGCCGAAAAACAACTCAAAAAGTGCCTAGTAACTCTCTTTACCTTTATTAAAACAATTTTCCAGCATCGAATTTTGTTTCAAAATGCAGGGACGCTCACTTCATTAAGTGCACCGGGTGCTAAGATACCTAGGACCGGTTCTGGCTATCTTTCGCTTTCGGTGGTGCTTCTTCGTCACTGTATCGGTTTTTTTTTAGTACAAGCCGAAGGAATTCATGTGCGCTTCGCCAGCGCCGTCCATGTGTTGGCTTAGAGTATCTTACAATTGGCTTGCAGCCGATCGTGACTGCAGTATGTTTTTTAAATAATTCTACTGCACTGCAGATTGAAGATCAGATTACAACGAAAAAAAGGAGGAGAAAAGAAGAGCAAAGCGAGTTGTTCTTGCATCTCTAAATAAGTACGAGAGACCCCGTTCTATGCATCCTTACAACAGTTGGGAGTTACAATGGAGATCTGATTTCAGAGGACATGCTCTTGCAAAAAGAAGGTCAAATGGAGGAGAAAAAGAGGTGTTCGAACCTCCCTGAAGAGTACTCTAGGATTAATAGCGGGACATTTACTAGTTCGACGAGTACTCCACAATTAGTCCTATGAGAGACCTCGTTTCAAGCTCCCCTAGAAGTATTTTTAAATGATTTCTTAAGAGGTACAATGGAGATCTGACTCGAGGGGACATACTCTTGCAAAAACGAGGTCAAATGGAAGTTCATTTTTATAATAAGTATTCTACTAATGATATAATTTTTTTGTAAACACCCCCCTCCCTCCCCCCGAAATAATTTTCTGCGTTCGCGCCTGTAACTGGGGCTTAAGGGTTGCTAGTGCTTTCCGAACAGTGTCAGATGAAGGAATCGGTGTGATATCGACAATGTATGTACGCAGCAGCAGGTGAAGCCTCGAAAATAGACAAGCGACGGTGCAGCATCCAGGAATAGCAAAGACGCTGGGAGAGCGCGAACAAATAGAGATTCCGAACATCGACAGCTGGATAAGCCGCAAACACGGAGAAGTTGATTTCTATGCCACACAGCTGTTTAGCGAACATGGCTGTTTTAAGCAGTATCTTCACCACTTCAAGCATGAGGAAAACCCGTTCTGTCCTAACTGCCCTCACGAGATTGAAGACGCACAGCATATTTTCCTACACTGCCCGCGCTTCGACGTCGAACGAGCCGAGGTCGCAGAGGCCCCGACATTGCCAAACATCGTAACACAACCAAATGACAAGCTTTCTGGACAGCAGCAGCGAGGATTATGAGAGCACTTTGCCACCTTGAGCGCATGAGAAGCATGCAAAGCGATGCAGCATAGGTAGTGACGATTCGATACGAGTAAATACGAGTAAGTACTCGATAATTTTATTTCGATCCTAGTACTTTTTGTACTCGATACTTTCATTCAAGTAAATACTTGGTATCGAATCGAAACAATCATGAGCATCGAGCATGATCTCTTCATTGGTTTTGGTCAATAGAAATTCAATACACAAGGCAAACAAAATTCATAAATGTTGTATATTGTGTGCGTGTCTGTTTGGTGTGACTGTTTCGTAAATCGTATTTCCTCCTTCCTCAATGTTGGGAAGATACGGAAGTCCGATCGGTTTCGTGCATTTGCATGTGCCGATGTGCGTGGCGTGGGTCTAACAAAAGGCTATGAGAGGTCTAACGTGTAACGTCCAGAAACGAAAGACGATAATTACTACGTTTACATGGAGGATTGAATCCGGATTCAATCCTCTAAAATCTCATGTAAACGCAGATCGGATTGGAATGAGATCGACTCGATCCGAACGAACTTCTCGACCTGGATCGAGTCGAAATCGGATCGAACTTCTCATGTAAACGCGGATCGAAAGATCGGAATGTTCGATCGTCGTAAATTCATTATCAATAAAAATTGATTTTCTATCATTTTCATAGTATTAGCACACAAAACTGCTAAATTTGACATTTTTATGCACTGCGCTTCGAACTTAAGTACGATTAAAGAAAGATTTCAGGTTATGTTACTTGTCATTTCGATCTTCCCATGTTTCGATCTTTCGATCCGGTGTAGTCATATACGCGATTCAAATTTGGATCTTTCTATCCTCCATGTAAACGTAGTAAATTTTTCACTATCTTTCATTGGAAAAATGTTCTGTTTTCTGTAGTTCTGTACACAGTACGACGTTCGAGAAGCAAGCATAAACTTTGTTGGTGCATGGTGCATGCATTTACTCGTCTAAGGGGAGCAAACCCTTTAGACGCCCGAAAATGAGTCATTTTTCATGAATTTTTTTTTACAAAACAAAATGGCGGCATTATAGGGTATTCCTTTAGGCGTCTTTTGCGTGACATTGAAAAGTGCTCCATTTGTCATACCTTTTCTATTGATCTTAAACAGAAAACAAAAAAATTTTCCAAACACTGACAAGTGTAGGGAAATGATAAACCTATAAAATTATAAAAAAAGTATAAAACAAAAAAGATAAGAGGCTTTTTAATCAAATGTTAAATTTTCGACTATTTTTTTGATAATTTTTACCCCAAAAAGTAGTTTATTTACACGATATCCTCAAAACTCTAGGTACATCCTTCCGATATTGATATAGACAGAAAGCATCCAAAAAATTAAGAAAACTATTAGTTTTAGTGACTGCGATTCCAGGCGCATATAATAAACCTTCAACTTCTAACTCACTCACAACGTCACTTGTATTCTCCTCGCATTTATCAGTGAATTAATTCCCTTGATAATATCCCTTTTTAGAACATTTTCGAGCTATATTACCCAGCGTTCCTTTAGGATAGTTTGGCATTTTAGTTTCGAAAATTCAACCGCATACGTCATACTTTCGAGCTAAACTGACTCTACTATTGCTTGGGCAACGTTGTTTCACTTTATACTTTCGAAATATGTGAAAATTGTTTTTTTTTTATATTGTAAAGGGTTTACTCTCCTTAATTCAAATTGTTTACTTTCGTAATTGTAGGAATCTTTTCTTTTTAGGAACATATGCATGTTTGAAGTTCCTAAGAAATAAAGTAAGAATTTATTCGATACCCGATACGAGTAAATACTCGATACTTCTCTTCCGATATAGGAGTAGTATCGGAAGCTACTTCCGATTCGAGTAACAAGTAAAAGTATCGGAATTCGGCGGTATCGAATCGTCACTACTCGGCGGACATGGCTGTTTTAAGCAGTATCTTCACCGCTTCAAGCATGAGGAAAACCCGTTCTGTCCTAACTGCCCTCACGAGATTGAAGATGCACATCATATTTTACTACATTGTCCGCGCTTCGACGTCGAACCAGCCGAGGTCGCAGAAGCCTTCGGAGAAGCCCTGACCTTGGCAAACATCGTGACAACTAAATGACAAGCCTTCTAGACAGCAGCAGCGAGGATTATGACCAGTGTTGTCACTTTACTACAATTGTAACAGAACTGCTATACTTTCATTGCGTTTACTACACCACTACGATCACACTTAAATCTACTACAGTTTTGATGTCCCATATAGGGTTATCCAGCACTTACTACAGGACCATTGCTTTTGCCAAGTGCTGGCTGCCAAGCGTTGTGAGCCATCACTGGTTAACCTCTGGGCCATCGTTGACCGCAAGCGTTGGCTAGCGAACCAAATTCGTAATAAAAGGTCTCCTCCTGACTTTTTAAGGTCAATAATGGTGGAGGGTATTGTTGTTTTCGATCGTAAGCTGCTATAAGCTTATGATCTAGGCTATGGTTCAAACCCCAAGCGCATGCCTCCCGCAATTGCATCATTATGTGCGTACACTCCTGTGCATTCTTATTCCTATTCATAGTTGGTATCCTATCTATTTATTTCCTTTTCTAGTCTATCTACATACTTTATCTACTTTTTCTACTCTACGAGGTAAAGACACGGTCAAGATTACGGATTGGGAGAAATTAAATTGTCTCATTTCCATCCCATCTTCTAGGTACTTTCCAGAGTGATTACTAGTACTGCAGGTACTTTCATCTCTCTTGGAGATCCCATACTCTTAGGTCAGGAAATGAGGACAAAGCAGAAATTAGAGTCAGAATTAGCTTGGGGTAGAAACGAGCTGAATAAATATAATGATGAGAAATTGTAAAATGTTGGGAAAAAAATTGTTTATACGAGGGCGGATTGATAATGACGTGTAAAAATCAAGAAGGAGTGGGCAGATAAGGAATTCGTTATTTTTTTTTACCTGGACCATCCTTAAATAGATTACCTGCAAAGTTTAAGCCTGATACCTCGTTTAGTTTTCGAGACGCAGCCGTCTAAGCAAGTCGACTTACAAAAATTGTTGAAAATGAATAAAAGTGAATTTCGTGTGTTGATTAAACACAATTTTTTAAAAGGGAAAACAGCTAAAGTAACCAAAGAAAAATTAGATAAGCATTATGGGGACTTTGCACCATCGATCCGAATGATTTACAAATGGTTTTCTGAATTCAAGTGCGGTCGTACGAGCACACAAACCATACCAAGTCCAGGTCGTCCAAATGAGGTCACCACTCCAGAAATGATCGATAAAATCCATGATATCGTGATAGAAGATCGTCGAGTAAAAGTGCGTGAGATAGTTAACGTAGTAAGCATCTCATTTGAACGTGTTTGGAATATTTTGAAAAACCAGTTGGACATGAGAAAGCTATCCGCAAGATGGGTGCCGTGTTTGCTCACAATCGACCAAAAACACAACTGTGACAACTTCACAGCACAGTTTGCAACTGTTTCAACGTAATCCGAATGAATTTCTTCGTCGATTCGTAACTGTTGATGAAACATGGATCCACTACTACACTCCAGAAACCAAACAACAGTCAAAACAATGGATGGAAGCCGGTTCAAGCGCACCGAAGAAGGCAAAAACCGTTACATCAGCTGGGAAGGTTATGGCGACAGTTTTTTTGGGATTCCAATGGAATAATATTCACCGACTACTTGGAGAAAGGAAAAACAATAACGGGAGCATATTATTCTGAGTTATTGATTCGATTGGATGCTGAAATCAAGGAAAAACGGCCTCATTTGGCGAAGAAAAAAGTGTTGTTTCATCACGACAACGCTCCGGCTCACAAGTCCGCTGTTGTAACGGCAAAACTGTTTGAATTACGGTACGAATTGCTCCCTCACCCACCGAATTCTCCAGATTTGGCACCCTGCGACTTTTTTATTATTTCCAGACTTGAAAAAATGGCTTGCTGGAAAGAGATTTACCACGAATACTGACGTCATAAGTGAAACCAACGCCTATTTTGAAGGGTTGGATAAATCATATTATTTGGAAGGGATGAAAAAATTGGAAAAACGCTGGACTAAGTGTATCGAGCTAAAAGGAGACTACGTTGAAAAATAAAATAAATTTTTCCGGATAAAATTATGTTTTATCAATTCTTCCACGTCATTATCAATCCGCCCTCGTAGCTAAATTGTTGAGAGCAGTTAAGTACTGGTGGACTATACACTAGTGGTCACTCTGACATTTTATGGCCAAGTTAATGTTCAGTATTGACTATTCCTAGGATCTACTACACTAGGAAGAGAATCTACTACACTCGACAGGCATGATCTACTCCGGAAATCAGCTTATCAAGTGACAACCCTGGTTATGACAGCACTTTGCCGCTTTGAGAAGCATGCAAAGCGACGCAGCACAGGAGACTATTGACTAGACAGGCAATAACGGTTCTAGCAGTAATGTTATGACGGCCTCCCGCCGAAATACCTAACAGTGGTTCCGGGAGGATCCATCCGTACGACTGAGGAGATGTTTAGCGGGTTAAATTCCCGCATTGACTTAGGCTTTCGATGCTTTTACTACTCGTTAAAAAAAAAGCTAACATGAGAACGCTGTTAACCAAGAGCGCTCAAGACACAAGTACCTTTGACTTGTGCTCAAAAAACCGGCACAGCGGCGAGTGATAGTCGAGTGCTTCTCTGCACTCGCTTGGGTTGGCCCAATCCGTATTCGGGCCACGACATGCGAGGGTCAAGAATGTTTGTCTGGCTTGGTATGAAAACAGTTGCAGCTTGAGAAAATGCGTACCATCTGCTGAAGGGTATTTTCACAATAGATCAGGACGGGAGGGCGAACAAAAACCGGATCAGCCGATTCAATAGGGTCGGCATTCAGGCAACCAACAAGTATCCGAGCACTTCAACTTTTTCTTCAAAATTGAGGTAGTTTGGGGGGCGCCTACTCGAAACCAAACAAGCAGCTTGCCGCCTCCAACCAGTCGACGATTCGGTCCACTAGCAGTTTTGCATTTGGCACACGAAAAACGTAAACAATCATTGCGCATCGTACACCTGGTACATGCCCAGCTCGGACACCCCCCCCCCCCCCCGTAATTTAACTCTCGAGCGATTAATCGTAAAGTTCAACCACCTTCGCAACGAAGAACAAAAAACATCTTTTCGACCCCGAGCGGTGTGGGGAGGGCGGAGGGGCCCCCGGGTTCATCCAGCAGCTCAATCTTTGAATTGCCGCGCGCGCGGTGCAAAGCGGAATTGTGGTGGCTGTTGGCCCTGGCCGCCGTCGAGGAAAATGCCGAGTAATTTCTACCAACACTACCGCGTCGGGCCCAGCGAGCTAATGAACACACCCGCAAAACCGAAAAAATTTCACGTCGGTGTGAAAGGCAACCGAGAAAACAATGGGGGCGAGAAAACTTTAAATGCCACCCCCTCGGCGGACCGTAACCGACCGAGCGCCGTCAAGTGTTTACTCGCGATTCCTGGACAAATTCAATTTCCGTCGGTAAACGCATCATCCAAAAAAACAGCTACGAAAAAAAAAAAACCCAAAAGACGACGCTCACCCCCTTCCCGTTGGCTGGCTGTCTTCTCGCAGGCATCAAACCAACACACAAAGGCGCCCGACGAGCCCGACTCCGAGAAAAAAAAAATCCGCTTCACACACGACAAATTTCACGAATTTTTCACTTAATCGCAGCGTCTGCGAAACGGATTTCGTCCGGAATTGTCCGGCCGGACGTTTAATTCGCGAAATTCAATTGAAATGTGAAAGAAATTTAATTACCTGAAGATGTTTTTGATGGTCCAAAAAAAAAAACTGGCAAGCGGCTTTTCTCGTGTTATGCGGTTCGGTCGCTCAATGCGACTTTACAACACCAACAAAAACAAGTCGGCCGCTGTAAATCAACGTCATTATTTGCAGCGGTCGGTTTTCGATGTAATTGTGAGTTTCGTGCGCGACATGCCAGATGACACTGCTCACAATCGTAACGGACCACTTGGGTACAGTACCGTTGAAAATTGCAACATGCTATTGTGAATTTTCTCGTTTCCCCGTTTCAACACGTGCACTTTGCACGCATCTCGCTCTAATCCACTACTTGTTGCTTGTTTACTCCTTTACTCAATTTGTGTTTTTTTTTTTTGGAAAAGGAAGAAAAAAAAATCCGTTGACGGCTAGATCTAGACGCCGGGCCGGCTGTCATTTTTTCCAATTTCAGTTGATTTTGTCCACGTGCGTTTCAACTTGTCCGCGCGCATTCAAAATTTTTGAAAAGTTCAACGAGAACGCGTTTTATTTTTGATTTGGTAACGTCCCGTGTTTTTGCATTGGCGCATTTTCCCGGACGCAAAAACAAGTGGTGCAGTGAGGACGCGCGCGCAATTTTGCGATAACCTTTGGCCAGTTGTTTGTTGACCTTTTTTGTATTGCTTGGGGGTCTTCCGCTGTTTAGCTGTTTTTCGAGCGGAGATTTCGCATTGTGTTGCAAGAAACCTGCTTCAGTTGATCATCGTCGTCGCCTCGAAGAAGGAAACAAGGGAATTGGAGCAACTGTACAGTAGTGAATCGGGTCCGAGTAGGACCAAGTGAAATTATTCTTCAAATTGGGACTAACCGCCTACGCAAAGGTTGCTGACTACTTGCCAAGATGACAATCGTCAGATTTTACGCTCTGGACGCTTTCGACGAAAGGAAAACGGATAGTATTTTGCAGAGCATCAAGAAGGTACTTTTTACTCGGAACGGTTTTCTTTTATATTTTTTTAATTGGGCGTTTGACCAAGTTTAAGCGCGACCTCGTTATCTCGTCATCTTCATAACAAGTTCATTACTTTATTGATTATTCCAATTGGCGTTGTAATTGACGTCGAAAACGGTGCTGATGGTGATAATGGGGAAGGTTCTTGTTGGTATTTGGTAATAGCACTGCCTAGCGATTAGTGGACCAGTCGCACCCACTTTGTTGTGGGACGGGATCAACATTTTACCTCTGTCCGTACAGAGCAATCTTTGCAATGAAATTTTGGAGGTACAACGCTGGATCAGTTTGGGATGACTTGAAATGTGGTTTCCGTCCAACCGAACAGAAGCCGACCTTCGCCACGAGTATGAATCCCTTCTCTCTGTCCTGTAACAAACAGTGGAAGAACGTCTACACCGCTATTTGTCCAAATTGGTCAGGACTAGGTCACGTTCGTCTTGCTGCTGCCCATGGATTGCCGAAAGGAAGCGTGCATCTAGCTTAAGCTTAACAGGTCGGATGGGCGTGACTCGCTGCTATGCACAATGTGATCTGAATGTAAGGCTTGTTAGATCCTGACTCTTACTTAAAGGGGCTGTTTACTTAAGGTGGGTGGTCGCTAAGCGACCAAACACAGAGACCGCCAATGAGTCCGTTGTGATTCCACATGTACGGGAAGAAGTACCCGTGTCCCCAAGACCACTAAACCAGCCTGACAAACTGCAGCAGCTTGTCTATCTTAACGTTTGCAAATTCGCCCAAGTTCATGGCGAAGCGCGTACCTAAAGTACGTTTCCGCCTCCAAGCCAGACCAGGGCATTCGCAAAGCATGTGAAAAATACTTTCCTCGGCATCGGGTTCACTACAGCTGCGGCATAGATCTGCAATGTTCACAAAATCCCCAGCAAGCCAATAGTGTAGAATTGTCGGATGTCCGAATAGTCGGCAAGAATTCGGATGCCTATTTCGTACCGAATTCGAAACGGTATTAAAAATCCGACTCGTCTGAATGATTTCGATTAGAAATCGGAATTATAATGGGTACGATATCGAATGATGATATCGGTATGAATTCGGATGTACATTTTGTATCGAATGCATTACGTGACAAAAGATCCGAAATGTCTGAAAGATTTCGGATAGAAATCGGAAAGTCCAAGTGCAAACTGCGTAGTTCATGACATTGTGCACCGTGCGTGCACAGATTTTTATATTGTTTTTTCAGGAAATTGAAGTGATCGGACGAGTGTCGCGTGAGTTATAATAAGGTGAATTATTAAGAATTAAATTAAATAAGTGAAATTTCAAAACCGTAAGTAAATATGAATATTAATTTTGTTCAAACGCATTATTCCCTCCTTATTCTAATTTTGTATCGTACACCCCTGTTTACGACTAATATTCGCATGAACTGACCACGGGTTTTGCGTGGACCTCGGCCAATTTGAATATTGGTGTAAGAGATGGGCAAAGCAGTTCCTTTCAGTGAAGTACTTCACTCCGAGTCACTCACTTTAAGGAACGAGTTCAGTGAAGTACTTCCATGTAACTGTTCGTTCCATCGATCCTTCGTTTTCTTTTAGAGCATAGTTCATTACTTGAGGGGAGCTCAGTGATGAGTAGTCGTAGTCGTAGTCGGAAGACAGTAGAGCAAGAAAAAAAAGGTCCAAGCATCTAGAAGATGATGAGCATAAAAAAAGGTCAGTAGATGTAGATTAGCAAAAAAATAAGGTTCGTATAGTTGACTCTGTTACTCTTTATATTTCTTGAGTAGGTATATCGTTTTTAATATTTTTGTCACGTGTCCAATGGAACTGCAGTTCACCAAAAGGAGTGAGTACTTCACTCACTCACTTCAACGAAGTGTTCTTTTGAAACAGTTCACTCGTGAATGACCCATCTCTAATTGGTGTGAAGGATTTATCGAGATAATAAGAAGTAAGTTGAGCTGTGTATCCTTAGAAGACGGTGTTTAAAATATTTATTTTACAGAGTCCTGTTTAAAGATCTTTGAACGGAAAACAAGGGACGGGGTTAAATCCAGCATAAAATTTGTTTTCCACAATGCCAAGGATAAAGTGAAAGAAGAGGAAGATTTCACTATCGGCATGCGTAGAATAGGAAAGGATACTGCATGCATATCTAATAATGAAAATGTTTTAATTTATAGTTACTTTATTTTTTTTTTTTTAAGCATAATTTTTTTTTTATTAATGACTGGAAAGGTTTCCGTTATTTATTATGTTTTTTAAAAAATTGTTTTTAATTTTAAATTAATTTGTACCATATATGTATATATATATTATATTTATTTTTCGAAAATTCTGTTTCTGTTTTAATTATTTTTTCATTGAACTAATGAAACTGTTATAATTCTTTAATAATTCGTTACTCTGGCTAGGCTCGAAAACTTCTCGACATTTCGAATCGAAATCTGAACGACATTGTGTACCGAAATGTGCACGACATTTCGTACCGAAGTTTACACTACATTTCATACGTCATTCGTCTGTACGAAATTTCGTACCGAAATCTTTCCGAAAAGTCGGTACGAGTTCGTAACTACATTTCGTTCCGACATCTGTCAACCCCCTCATATAGTTTCCGATACGACTTCGAGACGAAATCCGCTCAGAAATCGGCATCCGACACCGACAAGGTGGAGCGATTTCGGAACGAACTCGGAACTTTTGGTTTGCTGGGTCTAGTCTTCTGGCGTGCCGGCCGATCAGGCAATGGTCCGTCAGTACACCAATTAAAAATGAAGGTTGCTTTCCTGCAATGTGGAAACTGTCCAATGTAATTCCAATTTTTAAGAAAGGTGATGCTACGGATGTATTCAACTACCGTCCGATATGCACACTAAGCTGCTTTAGCAAAATCTTCGAACGGCTGATCCATAATGTTATTTGGGGGCAATTTGAACCTCTAATTTCTCCATACCAGCATGGCTTCGTTAGGAATCGCTCCACAGCTACCAACTTATACGACTTTACTAACTTCATTGCCAAATCACTTGATAATCGCTTATCGGTTCACACTATCTACACTGACTTCTCCAAGGCATTCGATACTGTTAATCATAAAATTCTTCTAGCGAAGTTGCAGTTCGCGGTTTATCTGGTTCCCTACTAAATGTACTAGTTTCGTATATCTCGGACCGGAAGATGCGTGTTGTTTTCAGAGGAAAATTTTCAGACGAGTTTCATGCACCATGAGGTGTTCCTCAGGGATCTATTTTGGAACCACTACTATTTAACCTCTTCATAAATGATCTTCCACTTAACATCTCGTCTCATTACCTTCTATATGCCGATGACCTCAAGGGCTGAGGACTGTATACGTCTGCAATCAGATTTAAACTATCTGTCACACTGGTGCGACATTAATGATATGTCACTAAACATCAACAAATGTTTTTCTATGTACTTTTCTCTGAAAATTAATCCCCCGGTATTTACCTATTCTCTAAACTAATCTCCACTCTCCCTTGTCACCACTATGAAGGATCTAGGGGTAACATTCGACCCCAAATTAAAATTGGTTGGCCATATCACTGATATTGTAAACAAAGCTTTCCGTCTCCGAGGTTTTGTTCTACGTGTATGTCCTCTTTTAGACGTCTTAAGTCCGGTTTACATGTTGGTTGCAAATAATTTTTACTGAGGTTGTGAGGGAGCTAGCTTATCGAATTTTCAATGGAGTAGAAGCAACCACTACAAAAAAATGTTGGCACGCACACATTGACAGAAATATCGTCAATATTTTTTACTGGATATATCTCTGTTCGTTTCACTCCTAATCAGTTTCTTATTAGAGATTGTCCTTCTCCCTCACAATCTCAGTAAAAATTACTTGCAACCGCCATGTAAACCGGCCTTTAGTACCGCTTTGTTGTTATTTTCCTCCCTTGTTCGTAGTGTCTTAGAGCACTGTTGAATCCGCATCATAACTATCTAATTAATTTAATTGAAAGCGTTCAACGCAGATTTACGCGATCTCTTTTCTATCATCATCACATACCATATCTTGACTACAATTCAAGGCTGTTATTACTTCACCTTCATCCGTTAACCACGCGACGCACTTACCTTGACCTATGTTTTTATACAAGCTCGTGAATAATGTTCCCGGAGTTCTCCTAGTTGAAGAGTTATCACACAGGACAAGTGCAGTTCCAACTAGAAACTGTAACATCTTTCAGCCTACTAGCGCTTTTTTTAGATGTTTACTACTTTTCGCAACAAGTAAGACTTCAGAGAACACATGACACTCTACAACTCGGATCTCTGTCCACTTCTTATACGTCTTTTATTATTAAATTGAAGCGTGCGCTTTTTACAAACTAGTTTTTTCTTTTGTCAATTTGTAATTTCTAAGCTATTGTATTAGTGAAATCATTATATTTTGTCTCAATGGTTTAAAAGCCAAATAAATAAATAAATAAATTAGGATACGAAAAGTATTCCTATCTCCGAGTAGCACAAAGTTTGTCCTGCTCGCACTCAACAAATTGTTATGTTAAAATGAGTGCATAACGCACTAATCTTATCCCTGCATAGCCTCACGAAGCTGGATTTGATCAAGTGTGAGTCGAGCGCCTTAATCGCCGCCTGAATGTCTGTTAGGATGACGACGGGATTGTTCCGGATTGCACAAGCTTCTAGCAGATTGCAAGCCTGAATGATTGCCATCATCTCTGCCTGAAATACGCTACAACAGTCCGGTATTCTGAATGCCTCGCTATGGTTCAGGTTGGCGGAGAATACTCCTACACCCGTACTCGCGTGTGCCTTCGAACCGTCCCATGTCGATATGAAAGTCCCCTTCGTGGGGCTCATCCACATTCCACTCCTCTCTGCTAGGGATCCTCGTTGAGAATCTCCTAGAGAATTCGAACTGCGGAATTAAGTAGTCTGTATCCTCTAACGGGTTACATTCACTAAACAGTCCGAGTATGCAGCTGTGCCGCCCAGGTCTAGATTGTCTAGCTACCTGATTGTCTTAGTCGCACGGCACTTTTTGCTGCTACACTCTTCCCATAAATATCCAGCGGTAGAAGATGAAGAATCATTTCGAGTGCCGCTGTAGGTGCGGTGCTAAGTACGCCCGTTGCTCCTGTGGAAGCTAGACGTTGAACCTTGATGAGTTTATTGAGGTAGGTGGACTTCTCCAGCGCTACCCACCACACTAAAATTCCGTAGGTTAGGATAGGCCTGACTATGGCCGTGTACATCCAGTGAGCCATCCATTATTACGATCTTCAGCTCTAACTGGAAGTTTTCTATGAAAATCTGTTAGCCAAAGTTCCAGTTAGAACGTAACTGAACATCGTAGGAACGGGCCTTAAAGGGCAGGGATCGAAGAGGAATCAGATAATTCAGGGTGACGTCACAATAGGCCCAATTGAGGCTTCAAACCAACCCCATCACGAAAATCTAATCTTAAGAAATGGAAGCAGAAAAATAGACTAACAAGAGGAAATTGTACGCACAAGGATGCAAACTTTAGGCGTGATGGTCGATGCTACGTCTTTATATCCTTTCTTTATGTTAGAAGAGAGGACGAAAACGCTTCAATTGCTACTCTCACCCACCAACTGCAATGGTCCGACCTTTCTTTGCAGAAGTAAGCAAATTCCACCGCGAACAATTCCCATAATTTTGCGCTCAACCCAACCGAATTTAGAAAATTTGAAAAAAATTACACTGACGGTATTGCTATCTCGAATTTATTCTGATTCAAAAATTTCCCTCCGTGTGTTTGGTGGTTCGAATTAGGACAGTTTTGCGCTGTTAGGTGGCATTACAACAAGAGCTCAGATATGCTAGCCAAGGGGGGGCTCCATTTGCATAAGTGGTGCGCCAATTGCGTAACTCTACCGAAGTCAATTCCTCACCGTGTTAAAATCACAGAGTTTGACATCACGAATAGAGAAGAGCAGCGCACCATTAATGCCCTAGGACTCAACTGGATAAATGTAAAATTAGTTGGGAATACAGAGCTACCCTCAATGCTACAAGAGATGTGGATCAACTATTAAGCAGCTTCCTTTACTCATTATTATCTGGACGCTACAACCCGTATCGAGCTTTGGCCTCCTTAATGCGATGCCTCCAGTCATATCGGTTCAGTGACCGCGTCCTTTAGTTCGATATTCCCAGAAGTGATCTGCTGTGCATGTCAATGGAATCATCCCATCGCTTCCGTGGTTTTCCAATAGGCCTAGTTCCGTTTTAATACCCGTTTGGGTATCCTGTTGTCCGTCATTCGCTGAACATGACCAGCTCATTGTAGTTTTATTACGGCTCATCGTATAGATTATACAACTCATGGTTGTATCAAATTCCCCATCCGTCTTCCCGTACAGATTCGATGATTCTCCGTAGTACTTTCCTTTCGAAAGTATCTAAGCCTTTCTCTGACGCCTGCATCAACGTCGTTCCTTTACTCAGCTCATTTAAAATACCGGGAATCGCTGTGAAAACGAGCTTCAGTTAAGTTCGTGAATTCGCTTATGCCAGTGAAAATGCGTATGGAGTCTATACTTACGAGCTAAGAGCATATCGGGACGCAGTGTTTTTTGTATTAAGTCTTACTGCAAAACTATTTGAAGTGTTTCTTTGGTACCCACTTTAAAAAAAACAGGCTGGTGGTTTTCCATTTTCCAGAAATTTAATGCCGTCGTGTAACTGAATTTTCGCCACACTTAAAATGTTGCTTATTCTTTGTTAAGATTCCGATCAGTTTTACCTATTCTCGTATCTCTTCTAAAATTTCAGGTAAATCCCGACATCCAATCTCTTCGAACAGAAAAATGCTATCACATCGAATTGGAGTCTGGCACAGAACAGCTAACAGAACGAGCCGAGCAAATTATCCGTTGGCTTTTGAAAAATATTCAGCAAGAGGATGATTTGAAGACTGCGTCATCACTCCCCACCGAAACTGAACATTCCAAAATTATCGAGATCGGACCACGTTTGAATTTCTCGACGCCGTACTCTACAAATTGCGTGAATATTTGTCACAACATACTTCTAAAGGAAGTCAAGCGTCTCGAAGCATCGATTAAGTATTTTGTTACATTCTCTGGCGCGTCATCGAATCACGAATCTATCGTTAATGCGTTGGGTGACAAAATGACCGAATGTCGTTATGATAAAAGCAATCTGCCAGTCAGTAGTTTCGACGAACAGCTTCCGAAAGTCTCAGATTCGTGGTATTCGATTCCGGTGATCGAAGAAGGGCGTAAAGCTCTGGAAGAGATTAATACGAAGCTTGGTAAAATTTTTGAAAGTTTCGGACAATATTTTATTTAATTTTTATCGTTTTGCAGGATTGGCTTTCGGCGACTGGGATTTGGAATTCTACACAAATTTGTTTAAGAATGTCCTGAAACGAGATCCTACCACCGTGGAACTGTTTGACTGTGCTCAAAGCAATAGCGAACACTCGCGCCATTGGTTCTTCAAGGGCAAAATAATAATCGACGGTGTGGCCAGACGACAGTCTCTTATCGATATGATCATTGACACACAAAAAACAACCAATGCGAATAACACAATCAAGTTCAGCGATAATAGCAGTGCTATCATCGGTCACAAGCATAAAGGTTTGCGCCCGGCAAACTGTACCGGTCCCGGTTTAGTCGAAGTTGTAGAAATCGAATCGGATTTGATTTTCACTGCCGAAACGCATAACATGCCAACAGCTGTAGCTCCATTTAGCGGAGCAACTACAGGAACGGGCGGAAGAATTCGAGACGTGCAAGGTATTGGAAGGGGTGGTTCAACCGTGGCTGGTACTGCGGGCTATTGTGTGGGGAATTTACTAATTCCAGGTAAGCTTTGATCTTTTTTTAACGTAGTAGAATATTAGATTATGTAGCGGCTGTATTTTAGGCTATAGCCTCCCGTATGAAAATGCGGAGTTCAAATATCCGCCATCTTTTGCATCGCCACTTAAAGTCATCATTGAAGCGAGTAATGGGGCTTCCGATTATGGAAATAAGTTTGGAGAGCCAGTTATATCTGGATTTGCGATTTCTTATGGTCAGCAGGATAGTTCTGGCGAACGACAGGAGTATGTAAAGCCGATAATGTTCAGTGGCGGTCTTGGAACTATGGACGTTAATTTTAGGGAAAAAATGAAACCGAAAAAGGGTTTGTATTTCCGAATGGATTTAGTCCATTCGGACATTGTCAAAATTTACTTGACTTCTTAGGTATGTTGCTGGCTAAAATCGGTGGCCCAGTCTATAGAATTGGAGTGGGTGGAGGAGCTGCAAGTTCCGTCGAAGTTCAAGGTGATAACTGTTCCGATTTGGACTTTAACGCTGTCCAGCGTGGCGATGCCGAAATGGAGAATAAGTTGAATCGCGTGATCCGAACCTGCATAGAGATGGGCAATAAGAATCCTATTTTGGCAATTCACGATCAGGTTAGGATTTCAGAAAGTTATTGGAAAAGACGCGTTTATAGTTTTACGTTTTTCCAGGGCGCTGGCGGTAATGGGAATGTTCTAAAGGAACTTGTTGAGCCCGGATATGCCGGTGCTGTTATTTTCTCGAAAGAATTTCAACTCGGCGATCCGACAATAACAGCATTAGAATTGTGGGGTGCCGAGTATCAGGAAAATGATGCTATACTTTGTAGGCCGGAAGATAGAAAACTGCTTCAGGAAATTTGCGATCGAGAAAGATGCCCGATAAGTTTCGTTGGTGTTGTTACGGGTAACGGTTATGTGAGCCTGATTGAATCTACCGCCGATTTTGACAAGTATCTGAACAGAGATGAGAAAAATAATTGGGGTGCTCTACCGTTTGATTTGCATTTGAAAGATGTTCTGGGCGACATGCCGAAACGGGAATATAAATTAAGTCGATTACCGTCCAAGCTCATTCCACTTAAACTAGAAAGAGATGCTATTGTTTATGAAAAGCTTGTCGAGGGAGTTTTGAGCATAATGTCAGTGGGAAGTAAACGATTTTTAACCAGTAAAGTCGATCGATGTGTTTCGGGCTTAATCGCTCAGCAACAGTGCGTTGGAGCGTTGCACACTCCCCTGGCAGATTTCGCAGCCACAACAGTCTCGCATTTCGATCTCACAGGAACCGCAACGTCGATAGGAACGCAACCGTTAAAGGGTCTCATCTGTGCAAAATCGGGAGCCCGAATGTCTGTAGCTGAAGCTATTTCGAACCTTGTATTCATCGGCATCACAGAATTGAGCGACGTCAAGTGCTCGGGAAATTGGATGTGGGCCGCCAAGTTGCCGGGCGAAGGTGCCAAAATGTACGACGCTTGTCAGGAAATGTGTAAAATAATGTCGGAATTGAATATTGCTGTTGACGGCGGTAAAGATTCGCTTTCGATGGCATCTCGAGTCGCGAACGAGACAGTCAAATCACCCGGTACATTGGTCATATCGACCTATGTACCGTGTCCGGATGTTCGAGTCAAAGTCACGCCGGATTTAAAATCGCCAGCGTTGGGATTAAAAGGTGAATTGGTTTGGGTGAGCATCGAGGGTGCGTTTAGATTGGGCGGATCAGCTTTGGCACAATCACTACAACAACAAGGTGTAAAATGTCCGAGTGTTACGAAAACGGAAATATTTAAAACTGCTTTCGAAGTAACACAAAAATTGTTGAAAACCGACAAATTATTGTCCGGTCACGATATCAGTGACGGTGGACTTATTGTTTGCCTGCTGGAGATGGCATTTGCCGGCTTATGCGGATTGAAAATTGATTTAACCCAAGCATTGGCGATAATTAAAGAAAAATGTGTATGCGACGGCGACGACATTAAAGCTATTGATGTTATAGTTCTCTTTGCTGAGGAATGCGGATGGGTTTTAGAAGTACAAACTGCGCAATTATCTCAAGTTCTGAAAGAATTCCGCGATAACAACGTGCCTGCCTATCACATCGGCCAATCAGTTGGGAAAGGTTTAAATTCGACCATTAAGATTATTGACGGTCATAGAAAACTGCTTGTAAGCGACACAAAAACATTGTTAAAACAATGGGAACGAACAAGTTTTGAAATTGAGAAGCTCCAATCGAATCCCGACTGTGCTATCGAAGAGTACGAAAGTTACGACCATCGAACCGGACCATCATATCATTGCACATTTAATCCCGATGCTGAACTCTTCCTGAAGCAACATTCGACCCGACCATGCGTAGCTGTCTTACGGGAGGAAGGTACGAACGGCGATCGAGAAATGATTGCGACTCTGATCAATGCCAATTTCGATGTGCACGACGTGTCAATGTCGGACTTACTGCAACAGAAAACAGTTCTTAACAATTATCGCGGCGTAATATTCCCCGGCGGATTTAGTTATGCCGATACGCTCGGCTCGGCAAAAGGTTGGGCCGCCAATATTCTGTTCAGCGACTTACTTGCACCACAATTCCAACAATTCAAGAAGCGCGAAGATACTTTTTCGCTGGGCGTTTGTAACGGTTGTCAGCTGATGAGTCTGATCGGTTGGATTGGAGAAAGCGAACAAAATACGGACCGTATCGATGTACCGAATGTTGCACTATTGAAAAACAAATCCGATCGTTTCGAGTGTCGTTGGAGTACGTTGAAAATTGCTGAAAGCAATTCGATAATGTTGCGAAAGATGACCGGCTCGGTTTTGGGATGTTGGGTGGCGCATGGTGAAGGTCGGTTTTCATTTAAAAACGACGATGTTTTGAACACGCTGAAGAATCAGAATTGCATTTCGGTTCATTACGTGAACGACGACGGAGAACCGACCGAAAGGTACCCGTCCAATCCGAATGGAAGTGTCGATGGTATTGCAGGTATTTGTTCAGCCGATGGTCGACATCTCGCATTGATGCCGCATCCAGAAAGATGTAGCGCTATGTACCAGTGGCCGTATGTTTCGACCGGATTTAAATCCGAAAAATCGCCATGGCAACGAATGTTCGATGAAGCGTTTTTGTGGTGTGTTGAAAATGTAGAATAGTTTTTTTTTTATAACGTAGCTTTAAGGAAAAGAAAACTATTTTTTCTACTTTTGGAAATAAAATTTATAATTTATCGTAATTCTAAAAAAAAGAATAAACTAATTTTTCTCTAAAATTACTGGATTTGTAGTAAATTTTTTAAGTAGTTCACTTTTGCGCCCGGTACATTCATGTACATTGAGTTCCAGTCATTGAAATTGATGTGTATCACTTTGTAGCCTAGAATTTCTAAATGACGTAGTTTTAGGTGCTCGTAGCCTTTCATTACCGTGAATTTATTTTCACAAAATGAATCGATTTTTTGCAGAAGTATTGCGACTCTAGAAAGAAATTAAACAAAGTGATTTTAAATAGGTAAGGGCTTGAGAACGAAGTGGACGAATAGGATGATTTGATTGAAAAGGCCGAGTTGAAGCAATTATTTATAGGACAAATAATGGAATCTTAGCAGGCCTGAAGGTTTTATAGAAAAAAAACTGCACAACTGAGCTAGTCGCGAAGGACTAAATTTAAACCCACAGAAAAAGGGATTTATGTTACTCGCAAAGAAAACTGAAACTCAAGAGTACACCTTACATATACGGAGTCAGCTACTTCTTACGCGTGCAAAAGGGTGTTCGATAGAAAGTTCGAACTAGAGACGGGTAATTCTGTGTATTAAGGTCGTTTGGACAATGCACTCGATAAATCAAAGTACAGAAAAAATTAGAGAGAGCCCACAGACAATCATGCCTATGGATTGCAGGTGCAGTGCACCCTTAAACTCACTTAATGTAATGATAGAATGTAGCGCTTCTTCGAGTTTATGGGTACGGGCATTTCATTGTTCTATCAGGCAGGCGAAGAGGTCTGTAGATATCTCTGGCAAATTCGTTTTCTTCCATTTATTTATTTATTTACCAAACAAGATATTTACAAATTCAACATTAATTCAGATTATTCTAATTTAATACAATTGGACTTAATTTACTTTAATTAGTATAAAATTATAGGCACTAACACGAAACAGCTTTTTCGGACCTAGTCCTACACAATCTTATAAAACTGGCGTATCCAGTGAAGGTTTTCCAACTGTCATGTCCTCAAGGACAGCGATTAATCAACAGTCGGGGATTTGGTGTTGGGGTTTCACACCAGAAACCCTACTGACGCCGGAAAACAACTAACATTTAATCAAATTTGCTTCTATGGTAGCTTACCATGAAAAAATTCCATTCTTATAGGCACTAGTTAAAGGTTGGTTAAATGGGATGTGAAGGCGCTGATAAGATCGCTGAAATTGTTAAATGTTCTACAGCATCTGTTAATGGGTTCATTTTGACCGTAATCAGTACGATGGGGATATTCCTTAAGAGGTTTTGAATGTCTCGTCAGCCTGACAGTGTCGTTAAGTCTGATTTTATTTGTAAGGTGGTCAACCTTAATATCACCATTCAAGACATCTAAGGTAAGGCAGGATGTGAGCATAGTTCTTATAGAGCTGAGCGGTAGAAGATTTAACAATCGTAGCCTAACTGTGTAGTGTGGAAGGTCACCAAAGTCTCTAGGGTCATACAAGTCCCTAAGACCAAAAAGAAGAAATTGCTTCTGGATTGACTATATTCTGTTGCTGTATATTTGGAAAAAGGGATCCCAAATGGGACATGCATATTTCAGAAGAGGGCGAACAAGGAAACAGAATAATGATTTAGTGACCCATACATTTTTGAACTCTTTAGCCCTTCTTTTAATGAAACCTAGAAGTTTGTTGGCCTTTGAGATTATTCTGTTGTAATGAGATTTAAAGCATAGTTTATTGTCAAGTAGCACGCCGAAGTCTTCAATATGCTCTACTCGAGTTAGACCATTTCTACTTAAGAGTATAACTATGGTGGTAAATGGATTCTTTACGTGAGAAGCTTATCACGTGACATTTACCAACATTAAGCTTTAATTTATTTTGACTACACCACCCATCTAGTGCCAAGAGCTTAGATTGCAGGAATACAGCATCTGTGGGGGAGCTAATGGAATGATATATTTTCAGATCATCGGAGTATAAAAAAAGATGTGTTCTTAGGTATGAGCTGAATATTCGCTGGTTTCTATGCACAAAAAAAGTACTGAATACTAGAACAGATTTTGAAGGCGACCGTTTTACGCCTCTAGATAAAACAATTTTTGGAAACTGAAAGAGTAAAGTTTCTCGCAAAAATCGAGTCCAAAAGATTTGCTTTTTCTATGGAATAAACGACTATACGGTTACCGTCAGAAAATAAAGATATAGACGACGAAAGAAATATCTTGCTTGGTAAGGAACTCGAAATCCTTCGCATTAAGTTTTGGTCAAGCTGATGGATGCACTTATCCACTGTTCCTTTTTGTCTAGTCTAGTAGTATGTGCCGATAAAAAATTGTTCAAGCCTGACTCCATTAACAACATTTTTACTTACTTGGATATTTGATTAAGTACCGTGCTATCTTTTGGAGGTGCTATTGCTTTATTGTCTTTATTTAGATGAACTACGAAGTCGACCTAAAAATAAAATAATACAATTATTAAAAATCAATAAATATTGTTACTGCCGTCACTTACGCGATATCCATAAGGAGTTACATGATTACACTTCAACAGCAACTCATTGTCTACTACCGAAACGAGAAGCCTTTTAATGTCCAAATAAAAATTCGACTGAATATTCGGTTCTAAAAATTCATTTGAGATTTAATTGAATGCCCCGAGAAAAGATAACTCAACTCACGTTTCGACATTTGTGCCTCAATGTAGTTCTGTTGGAACCACGGAACTTGAGATTCGGGATAATCTAAACAAACTGCACGATTCAATTGCATGACTTGATTCAAAACGCGTTCGGGATATGTTTCCTATTAAAGACAGAAAAAAAAACATTGAATAAGATTATCATGAACAATCCGTTGAAACTTGATTCCTACTTTAGAATAGCACGTTTTTATTTCCTCTTCAATACGTTGGATAAAATCAATCGTGAAAACTTTAGTGATTAAACTTTCCGGAAGAGATTTGTAGAAACAAAGCGCCAAACATGCCTGGACAATGGACAGACTGTTCATAAATTTGAAATCTCTGTAAGAAACGATAGTTTCAATGACATACTGCACTCGTAAGTTACATATATTTCACCTTTTAATTATCTCCGCAGACCAATGAAAAACGTCACTACTCTCCGGCGTGTATCCGATATTGTAGCAACATGTAAGAACCTTCTCGACCGTATCGCCCGTTACGTAGTATCGGTTTGTTGCTACGTAGCTTAAAATGTCCTCGCATATTTCCGGTAAGATGTAATTTGTTACGTTAAAGTTAAAAGTAAGATCACGAATGATACGAGAATTTAGATATTTTGTAGAGTTTGTGTAGCGATCCATTATCTTCTGGAAGAGCTGAGTTTTTCGTGAGGCTGCAAGCACAAGAAAAGTTGTGAAAGAAATTTTCACAAAAAGGAAAAACGCGAAGATCTACGTGACCATCTAAATTGCACAGAAAAAGGGTTGATAAAGGCTTACTCAGACAGTCAAGTACCCATTAAGTCACAGAGATCAAAGACTACAGTTAGGAACATTTGAATGTTCTTCAAAAAACTCCTTACAAAACTTGATTACTAAAATTGAGAAGTCATTAAAGAAGGAAAACACTTCTGAGTTACTCCTAAGATATCAAGGCAAACGACAACATACGAAAAAATCTATTATGCTGGCCAAAACCGTGACATTGATACAAAACGTACAATTAGATAAAAATTCATGCTGGAATGCAGAAAAAAAACTTTCAACTCTATTCGACACGACAGTTACTATTATAGCTGCGAAATGCTATCGCACTGAGAGGAAATTCATCATATATTAGTTGTGGACGACCTTCTTCATGATCTAACAAGCCGTGGAGTGCTAGTAAAGGACTAAGCTGACAACAAGCTGGAGTACTAGTAGAGGAGTAGGCTGGCAAGTTGTCATCAGAGCAGAGGTGAGTTCCAAGAAAAGATCATTGACAGAACTACCTCAAACTGCTTTAAACCACGTAGCAACTTGTTGGGAATCAAAGCACAATTGTTGCATCACTAAAATGAGTTGTACAAGAGCAAACCGAAACAGTGTAACAACTTTTCTTTGAAAGTGAAGGACTATCTCACACAAGACTTCGTCATTTGATGTAACGATCAGAACTCCTCATCAATCCTCTTCAAAACCCTGCACTCATGTACATGTCATTAGACGAATGGGTTTTTAAATTTCAACTTTCTACGTTAGAACTAGAAGTCGAAAACAGCTTGTGCCGCATCCATTCCTTGATAACCTACACTGCAAACAATACAGACCTGACTACACCCCAACTTTAAAAGCTAAATTTACTTAGAGCATAGTAAAAACATTGGAATCACTTACCCTTTCGATTACTAAATGAACGTATAATATAATTTAAGTCCTGCAGCGATAACTCTTCAGTCAAATGTCGTTCGGCACACTCATCTAAAATGCATCCGATTTTAATTAGTTGTGGTGCCACTTCAGTCGATACATAGTTGCGGAATCTACAAACCAAAACCGATAAGATTTACATCATGTACGGAAAAACTCGACGACTACCTCATCTCCAAAGCAATTTGTAAGCCTCTCGATAGTTGCAGACAATCGATTATCGTAAATTCAGTCGACATTTCTTCAATCTTATGCAAAATAATTTTCGGTATTCCGTCGCCTTCGTTCAACTTACCGCCGTACGCAATTACAAATGCGGCGAGTCGAACGAATTTCGACGGTACAATTCCGGCAATACCATTTTCAATATCCACCATCAGAAGCGAAATCATCTTATTTTCAAACTCCCGATGACGATACGTTCCGCCCAAGTTATTATTAAAGTGCATATAGCGATGACAATACCGCGACATTCGATACGTTTCCTTTTCGATCGGATTCGAAAAGACTTCGTGCAGTACTCGCGACCAATACCGATCGCAAAGTATTTTATTCGAAATTTTCAACGAACGTAACACTTTGAATAGTTGATGCAAATCGTTGGCATTGAGCGTTTCACTTAACATCATATTTTTCACAATTGTCGTCATTTCGGTTCGTCTGTTCGGTTCGAGAAATTGCACGGTACATGCTAGAGTTTCGGCTGTGGGCGATTTTTGGAATAAATTGTGTGCGGCCTGTTTCAAATTGGGAATAATAGAGGCGGGCTCGAGCTGACCTTGAAAAACCTGTTGGAGACGGGAAAATAGACGATATAAATTTCGATCGAGATAAACGCATTTTTTTCTAGGTAACTTACGCGAAAAACAATTTCTAAATCTTTTGCTGAAAGTTTCACGATTTCGTTATTCAATAGGAGCAACATCGATCGTATGAGCCTCGTATTTCCTTGCGACCAATGCGGATAGTTCAAGAAATTAATCACCTTCAGTATGCACTTGACATCATTCGAAGAAATTTTTCCATTTTCGAGCAGCTCGTCAATTTTCACTTTAAATAAGCTTAAAGTATCGTCAGTGATCAGTTGATGTAAGTGCTGCATGCATATCGTAAGCAACCGAATATCTTCCGGCGTCGTACATTTTTCCAAACGTTTTAAAATATGCGGCATAAAATCCTTACAAGCGAGAAACGTGTGTATATCCTTGTTGATATCGATTGCCACTGATAGTCGGGAAAGGGCCGTTAGTGGAATATCAGCTTCAACTGAAAATTGTAGCAAACAATAAAATGGTTTTATTAGACGTGCTGTTTAAGTCAAATCACAACGGCTTACCATCACTTATCGATTCCAAAATTTTAGATAGAAGTTCTTGCATCAATTGCCGACTCGATTCGATGTTCATTTTTTGCAAATAAAGTAGACAGCATGTTATTTCGTCGTAACTCATTTTATCGATAAACGGCCCAATTCGATTCAGAAACGATTCAAAACTTGGCCAATTGATTACCTCCTGTACTTTGAGTTTGCTGCTAGAGTCTTTATCGTAATATCGCATCCACGACCATAATAAAATAACAAATTGGGTAACATGTTTCTCGGTAAAGCAGTTCTCTAGTTCTTTGTACAGTTCCATCAACTAGAAAAAAAATGTATGGGTTCTATAGTTTTTAGACAGAAAAAAACGCAGAAAACTCGAGTCAACACTCTTTAAACACCTAAGCAATATCTAATAATCGTAAGTTGGTAAGCGACTGTTAACATTATGTGCACTAAACATATTTGCACAATCAAAGAACAAAAGTCGAGTCGACTTCACATAGGCGTTCCGTAAAACGAAACGACTGGAAATGTTTTATTTCCAAGTTCCTGCATAGTTTCATATTGTAAAAGGACGCCAAAAGAAGAAAGAGTAAAACAACCGAAAAATACGAGATACAAGGAAATATAGTTTTATTTCCTTCAGCCCACGCATAAGCTTGTTTCTCATTCCTTGGCTGTAAAAATAAAGACTTAGCACTGCAAAACAGCTAGCGGAGTTGTATTTCGAACAGAAGATGATATAGTTTTAGTCCCTTTAACCAGAGACGCAAAAAGGGTGTTTGATCCACTCAGACCCGAAGATCATAGGGATTTGAAAACGATTTTTTCATGTCCGATCTATTGGACTACATTTTGCATTCCGTTGCGAACCTGATAATAGATTAAACGCATTTACTCCTCAAATTACAACGCTCTGAATTAAATTAAATTTTGCATAGCCATGCAGAGCTGAAAGGATTAATACTCAATTTTTTACACAATGGCTACACATTGAACAAACTTTCGCGTTGCTATGAAGAGCTAAATTTAAATTTCTAATACAATTTTTTTATTTAAGTGTTCTCAATATTATGGATCAAATGTCTGTCCTAGTTTTGGATCTTGTGCCATTCTTCGTTCCGTTCGCAGAAATTGTTAAACCATTTTTCATTACGTATTTTCGGAAATATATTTTTGGCCCAATTTACGCAACGTCCATAAATTAATAGCTTAATAAATCTATAAATTAAGGGCCGTTCTTACGATGTTGAGTTACGTTCTAACCGAAACTTTAGCTGACAGATTTTCATACAAAACTTCCGGTTAAAGTTCCAGTTAGAGATTAACTGAAGATCGTAATAATGACCATAAGACAACAGGAACCGTCACATTATCAAACTAGACTGTCTCACTAAAGTGGAAATCTCAGAAGTAGAATCCAATCGTGCTTCATTAATAGATCACCCGCAAAGCCTTGAATTGGTTTAGAGTACAAAAAAGAATAGTCGAATAGGCAAGCGGTTTGTTGGAACGGTTCAGATATGATCTTCCCATCCTATAATTCTTGCTTTCTCGACGGCGCTGGCTTCTGTTAAGAAAATGTAAACATTCCCTTAAGCTCTGACGAATTAATAAAAAAAAATCGCAATGCAGAGGACTAAGGACGCAGATAGACCAATTGCTTGAATTTTGGCTATAACGGCGTAGCAAAAGCCTTTGGAAATTTCAAGGGTAATTAATTATTCTTCGCGAAGATTAGAATGTTTAATCGCCAGTTGACTATCTTGACCTGAACCTGATCAATCGATGGTTAATTAATTTTTTTATCCTCGAAATAAATCAGTTCTAAATTACTTTTTATTAAGCGTAAATTTTTTCCAAATGTAACCACATGCTACGTACAGATTTTCGAGATTTCCTCGCTACTTTTTTCAAGGTCAGTAGCGTATTCAGCTGCTGGCCAAGAGTATAAAAGAAGGTAAGGGATCGGCGAAAAATATCAAATGAAATTTCTAGAAGTTTTTTTTATTGTGGCTCCTACTACTTCGTGAACAACTCTTTAGATAATCAAGATATTATGGCAATTGGTCTGGGGATCACTGTGATATCGTTTTCCGGACTGGGCGAGACATTGGCAAGGTTCCAGGCGGAGGTATGGGACCTAAACGAAGAGAAAGCGAGCACTCACATTGGACATGCAAGTTTGACTCTTCATTTACCTCGGCATCATGCCGTTTAACGAAGCTTCCGATCATCCTGTAAAATTTGCCGCACATAGAACGGAAAGGTCGGAATCGCACATTGCTTGGGAACTGATGATCGGAATCGGAATACAATAGCTGTTAAGAAACGGCAGTCGAAGTTACAACTTGTTTCTTTCTTAATTTTAATTAGTTGTGAATTGAATTGAATAGGAAGGAATACTTTGGAATGAGTTACTGTTGAATTTAATTTATTAGTTTCTCGTCACAAACCATTTTAACATCTTCTTTTAACAAAAGGCAAACTTGGAACAATCACAATTGATAACCGACTTCCTTGGGAATTCTTTTAACTACAGTAGAACCTGAAGAAGTGACCACCTTGCTATCTTGACCAATTGCCTAAAGTTGCCATTTTTTCCGGTCCCGATGTAAATCAGAAACGGATTTTATTTGTTAAATTATTTTATAATCTGACTAATCGAATACAGTGACCAGTTTTGCACAGTCCCTTGGGTGGTCACTATATAGAGGTTCTACTGTATTTCAAACTGATTTGTTTCGTTCCGATTGGGCGTGACGTTTCCGATGTGATCTCCAACAGTGTGTGAAATGCTTGTTAGCAAAAAATTCCGATTGGTTCTGTTCCAAACAGTTCCAGTTTCGATCCGATTCAGTTTAGACTTCCGATTTCTTGGTCATGTTCAAGGCCAAAGAGCACATGATATTGCTCATGTGTTTACGTTTCACCATATATAGCCTGCCCATTGATAGTATAGTGAGCCGATAGACTATTTTAGAGATCGGGTGAAAACAGCCACAGCTTAGGTAGAGCCAGCTGTAGCAAGATCATCAGCAGCTCGTTGTACTGGATTCTTTAGTAGTCTGGCACCCAGCAGAGCATTATACTTTGCTCTGTGCCGATAAAGTTAGGAGCGCCATGACATGTAACCAGTTTCGATTTTATGCTCGAACTAAGCAGCTAATGTCTTCGGTATAGGCTTGTGTAGTTCGCGAACGAACTAGTTCAGAAGACCGTTCCCAGAAGAGAAATGAACTAACTAGTTCGCAGTCAGTCCCGCTTCTAGTTCGTTTGTATTCATGCATTGCCGTTTGTAAGTCAGTGGTTGAATATCCTCTTTTTAGCTCATTACATTCTATCAGACGACCTTTTCTACTTGTACAGTGACGATTTTTTTTTTTAGGTCATCACATCGTACCTGAGGACCTCTTTTTTTTTTAGGTCATCACATTGTACCTGAGGACCTCATCACTCCTGAACTTGAAGTTCGTTCTGGGAGTTCAGCCGCGAACTAGAAACAAGTAAAGAACGAACTAGTGAACTAAAAGAACTAACTAGTGAACTAAAAGAACTAACTAGTGAACTAAAAAAAACTAACTAGTTCGCGAGGGTTCGGGAACTAGAAATGATCACTGTTTTTGGTGAACTAAAATGAGCAAGCCTACTTCGGTAGCCTGTAGGACTTGTGAATCTCATGAAACATGAAAGTAAAGTGCTGTAAAAGTTAAACAACCGAAGATTGGTTGACCTTTAAATTCAAAATCTAAGCAGATATTAGCTCTTACCTCTACGGGTCCAGGACACGCATTCATTCTCACAATTATTTCATCGTCCGAGGACGGATACAGCAACTGTCGCAGGCAGAACTGCTTATTTTCGCTCTCAATAATGTCCTGTTCGTTGTCGTCGATCAGATCGTATTCGCAATCGACAGAAGTTTCTGGATCGTCCGTAGTCGCGGTCGATAAATACTTCGGGTAATTGAAATTTTTATTCCCGCTTGCCGTTCGATGTTGTAAATTATTCGCTGGTTTTTGCGAACCAATGCTAGCCTCCAGGCTACTAGACATTTTGTAACTTAACTTTAACTGACTAGAATAGCTTAGAAATAAACGATTACAGCTTCTTATTATACTGCGCGGCAACATTTTTGATTAGAAACTAATGAAACTTAAAAATATACTCGACCGATTCCATACAAAACTCAAGGCGCACATTTCAGTTGGTCTTTGCTTGCTGTCAAAATAAAATAACAGCTGAGAGAAAAATTCACAATTGTGTGAACTCATTGTGAACACAACAATTAAAGAATTGACTTTTCCATTTTCCAACGTACGGGGATTTCCCTTTTTTAGAATATTGCAATCGATGTGTGTAGAAAATGTATTGAATTTTCCTTATACGGAGAAATTTTGTGTAGTTACAGTCATAGCATTCATTCGTATTGGGATCAGTCTTGTGATAATTGTCAAGTATTTATCAAGTGTTTTCTATTGTTGCTAAGCAAATTTGTAGCGGATTTCCATTAAATTCTTTATTATGGGACGAAAAGGCAAAGAAACGACCGAAGGAGAAAGGAGAATTATCCTTTCCTTGCACAATCAATGCAAATCATTGCGTGAAATCAGCGTTATCGTTGGGAGACCACGCTCAACCGTTCAAAGCATCATTGATAGATATTGTGTCACGAAAAGTCTTACGAATCAACCAAGATCAGGTCGACCAACATTATTAACGGCCAAAGATGAACGCAGTATATGTAGAAAAGTGAGACAAAATCCGAAAATTACAGCTTCAGCGATTGCGGCAGAGGTAGCGGAAAAAAATAAAATAGACGTTTCTGGAGAAACAATCAGAAATGTGCTCCGCCGTGCTGGTTACAACTCTCGAATCGCTAGAAGAAAATATTACATAAGCGAAAAAAAATGGGAAGGATCGATTAGAATTCGCCAAAACGATGCGAAATCACGGAATAGACTTCTGGGAAAAAGTTATATTTGCTGATGAGAGTAAATTTAACATTTTTCAATCAGATGGCTTTTGTAGAGTGTGGCGGAAGCCAAATACCGAACTCCATGTACAAAATTTATGTCCAACTGTTAAACATGAAGGTGGGTCCATATTAGTATGGGCTTGTATGAGCGCTTTTGAAGTTGGTAAAATACACATTATCGACGGTATTACCATATGAACCAGGATGTGTATATAGACATTCTCAAGCAACATCTCCATACAAGTGCTGAAATAATGGGACTCAGAAATGATTTTATATTTGTCCATGATAACGACCCGAAGCATTCAGCTCTGAAAACGAGACTTTGGCTGCTATATAATACACTAAAACGGCCTAAAACTGCAGCTCAATCGCCTGATGTGAATGCCATCGAGCATTTGTGGGATGTGGTTGAGAAAAAAATAAGGTTAGCTAAAATAACTAACCGAACCACTATAAAAGAAGAGATTGTGAAGGCTTGGCGTTCAATCACAGCAGATGTGACAAGGAATTTAGTTGAATCCATGCCGAGACGCTTAAATGCAATTATACAATCCAAAGGCAACCCGACGAAGTACTAATTATATAGATATCTTATAAAAAGTTTATCATATAAAAATGTCAATATGTCAGGTGTACGAATACTTTTTTGTATCCATTTTCCAGACGACTCTCGGTATTTTGCTTATCATCCAACTATAACCAACGAATTCCAATTTTTTTAAAATTATAATTAAAACTGTATTATATTATATGTGATATTGTCTAATTGTGAAAGTTTTTATTTTGATTATTGTTCCTTTTATTTTGAAATCAATATAAAATTATAGAAAAAAAATCCGCTGTACGAATACTTTTTTGTATGACTGTATATGCTATCTCAGTCGTACACGTGGACTTCAATGTCCGTTGAATGTGTGTAGAAATTTGATGACTATTCGAAGGGGATGATTTACCTGAAATAACGAATAATTGAGAGATCAAACATTTGACTGAACTGCATTAAAGGCTGATTCCTAAGTCCAGTACGGTATCCTGAAAACTAACAATGTTGAACGACGGGACCGAACCAAATAATAATTTTAGTTATATACATACGCTACTTTGCTTATTAATATTTTTTTTGGTTTTTGTTTTGGATAACACAACAATTGTAGTAATATTGTACTTTGTGATATCAGGTGTATCAGCGAAAGCTGCCTTCCTGATTATTAAATAATAAATAGGCATAGAGATTCAAAGACAAAAGCGACACTGTCGGAATGTCGATCATCTCTTAGGGAGAACAGTTCAATATTCATATGAGCTGGGTGCCAGGACACAGGGATATTCCAGGGATCTGTATGGCTGTTGAAATAGTAAACGTTTTGGAAGAATGTGTCCTTCGCTACATATTCAAAGAGATCAGCGGAGCTCTGAGAACAACTTCCTGGAGCACTGGACATGCTATTTAATCTTCCTCCCCCAGACATATGTTTGGGAAGCAAATGGCAGCCAGTGCAGCCATTCAACATAGAGCCTCTATACAGTGGACTGGCATATTTGCAGGTCACTCGACAATCTTGAATCACTTCACCTGCATTCTACTTTCCAGTATTTTAAAAACACCATTTCGTCACTTGAATAATTCTTTTTTTTTAAAATAGTGTAATTAAGCCCTTTTAATTGTTCAATTACACATAATCTATTGAACTACTAACAAATAGCTACTAAATCAACACCGTTTACTGTTTTCAAAACTTCTTATTATTTATATTTAAAGAAATTTCACTTGTTAAAAATTAAGGTTTTGTTACTTACTGCGGAAAAATTGGATTGTAATTCAAATTTAAGTAGACAAATAAAATTAAGATTAATAAGGTAAAGACATTATTTTATTGGAAGACGTAATTGAAGTTCCCACCCAGGATTTTTCCTTCATAGAAGTTTGCTATGACTTATGAAAAATACAGGAAACCCCAAAGATCTTATTGGTTTCCTGAAATAAAGTACCCATCTACTCATATAGTGTTTTTTTATACATCCTTTCGACTTTGTGCTGGGAAAGAGGGTGTTTTCAAACATGCAAAATTTTAAGGTATGTTGATTAAAGTAGCAGAATCAGAAGAATGCTAGTAACATCAGTACGTAACTTTTTGTTAAACCACGGTTATCAGTTTTTAGTTGCACTTTATTAAAAAAAAAAAGAATTGCTCAATTACGAAATGGTTAAAATTAAATGAGAATAACCTCGAAAGTTTTTGAGCTAGAGCGATAAATCGGTGTTAAAAAGCGATAACAGCTTAAGTCGAAAAAAAAATTATTCAGTTACGTGTATCAAAATTGATAAATAAAGTAATAAAAAATATATTAGGAGATCTTATTTTATTGAATTTAATAATACAACATAATAATAATATATTATATAATATAAGATAAAAATCTATCAAACAATGGCAATTTTTTTAAAAAAATGCAATAGAAAACTTTAAAAATGCTTTTTTCTTATCTCGACATAAGCTGTTATCGCTTTTTACCACAGAAATTTATCCTACTAACCACGCTTCTTAGCATTTACAACAGCTTGAACACGGTTACAACTAATTCCAAGTCTTCAAGTTGACTCATCAGAAAGCACTAAATTGCTTAAAGACTTTTGTATGGCATCCTAAAACACTCACTCTGTTTTCCAGTTTTGATTCTTTCAAAATAAGTGTAACTACATAACCCCCTTCCCGAGAATTTTGTCTTAACTTAATCACGAAAAATATTCCGTTTCGTAGTTATCGCTCCTTCGCGAAAAAATAGGAACCATTTTTATTAAGAACTTTTGTATGGTAGCTAATTGAAAGAGTACCGCAATATTGTCAGTTCATGCAGTATTTAATTAAAAAAAAATTTAAATTTCAGAATATAACTGTCATGAGTTTTAGTTCAATGAATCACTTGTTTTAAGGAACTTTGTATGCGATGTACCCGAAAAAGTTGGGTGATTTTACTTATTAACGGATTCTAAATAAAATTTCAACTTCTCTGTATTTTTCCCCTATCTTCCGGTGCGCAGATATTGTTTTGGTGGGGCAGAAAAGGTTCAATGATTCTTAACTGAGTGAAATCCACATTCATTCTATTCGTCACAATTTGTAGCTCCCGAAATTGCAAACTCCTTTTATAAGTCATAGTTCTGCTCCTCCCTACGAAATGTTGTATGGGCGCCCATGACTACATCCCTCCCAGTTATGATTTTGACAAGAATTTCCTAACATTCATCCCAACCCGTCTAGAATGAGAAAGGGATTCGGTACGGATGGAAGAGTCCGTCCACATATATACGGACGGCTCCAAAACTGAAGGCGGTGTAGTGGAGGTGTTTTCTCTGACATTCTTAACATTAGCAGCTCCTTCCGTCTTCAGGACTACTGTAGGCGGAGCTCAAAGCGATCATGGAGGCCTTGTCCTGGCTGAGGTGTAATGTAATACGAGTATCTATCTACTTGGGATATTAGCATTTTCACAGACAGCCAAGCGGCAATAAAATCCTTGAGATCGACAACATGAAAGGTCGCCGTAGAATGTGGATCATCTCTTAAGGAGATGGCTGAATAGTTCAATATTCTTCTGCGCTGGGTACCAGGGCACAGGGATATTCCAGGGAACTGTATGGCTGAGAACTCGCTCGGCGCGGTACTACCCTTCAGATTATGCCGGAACATAGGAATCTGGTTGTGCCTCCCTCTACATGTGAACTGCTACTATGGGGATTGGACTCAGTTGAGAAAACCAACTCATGATGGGCAGACGGTATTACATGTCACACTACGAGACAGATCTGGCCGAAGCTGGACCCAAAACGGTCTAAAGAGCTGACTTTGCTTAAAAGGGCGAATATGAGCAACACAGTTGGTGTCCTGACCGGACTGGACACTATCTTATAGGTCGGCATGCTAAATACTCGGTCTCTTTTGAAACGACTTCTGTTGAAGCTGCCTGGATGAGGAGGAGGAGGAGACAGTCCTTCATCTTCTCTGTACCTGTCCAACTCTATCCGCTAGATATCTTGGAGTTTACTTCTTCAACAGCCTTATTGACCTTGCCGCAACGGAGGTCGCGAGAATCCAACGCTTCATTGCAAGCTCTAAATGGTTTGACGAGTAGGACCGGATTCGATGATCCTGTGGTAACACAACGGATCTTTTTAGGTCTAAGTATGTCCGTGTTCTCACGGGTAGCCACGCGTATCTACCTACCTACCTACGTATTCAAAGGTATCTTCCCTGGTAACCTAAATGTACATTTGCCGAAAAATTAAATTTCTGATTTATAAATGATTCGCCCTAGCGATTTAATGGCAAATACCCTAAACGTCCTATGTACTTGCTTTTCCTTTCACTGAATTTTCTCTACATCAACCTAGAACTGGAAGATACAATTTTGTGCTGTCGCGCTATTGAAGAAGAGAATGAAAAATAAAATAATTTGATTTAATTCGCCGGTATTTAGCTAAAGTGAAGAAAGATCGGGAATGTTCACCTACTATAAATAAAAGGAAAAGAAAAATATTCACCAGATGCTCGCCGTCGGCGAACATTCACCGTAGTGGTATGCTAGAATAAAAAATTAAGTCAAACAGAATTATGTATTTATTCACAGCAATCGCTTTTCAACTGAATTGGCACAATTATAAGCCATAAAATAAAATCTATAAGAATTATCTTTCATTCTTAGTCATAATACAATGACTTCCTAATACGCGATAATGATTGCACTATATATTATCTAATATACTGCAATCATTATTGCGCAAAATCTTCAATGAATGAATCATAGATAAACTTTGATCGGTGAATATTTTAGCTGTGTACTTACTAGACTAGGGAATCGGCTAGTGAATATGATGGCGTCCGTAGAAGAGATTTCAAGAAACAATTTGTCGTATTTAAGCGATCTTATCAATTATCAAAAGAATTAGTGCAATTTTCCAATTGTTAGTACATACTTTCATCATAAAATGATTTTCAAATAAGTTCCATTACTCAAGAAATATGAACCAAATCAATTTTTTTAAACACGTGCCAGCGAGCATTTGAAATATTTAAGAATTTAAAATATGTACATACATGGAAACATTTTGGTTTTGGACAAAAACCGGGGTTTATCTTTCACAGTTGAAATAAAATTGTAAAAATTTAATAAATCCTTAATTCGTCTTTGTGGAATAATTCTCAATTAATTCTGATAATCTCCCGAAACTTTTTAAATGTGAATTAAATTTTTTTTTCAAAATCAAATTTTTTCATATCTTAAATATGAAATTGAATTGATAGGTGGCACTTGTTTCAAATTTGAGTAGAATTTTATGCCGGAAGAGGGACGAGCACTGAATTGAAAATCTCTTCGAACAGTCACGTGCAAGGGTTTTTTCAAATCTTCTAGGAAGTATGCAGATTTTCGAAATCTCGACAATATCTACCGTCTATACAAAATATATACATATAAACAAATTTATAATATAGTTATTAACGACAGCACAGTACTTTATGGCAGCTTCCACGGTGGATACATCGGACTTGGATTAGTTCCAAGCTCTCCGTCATTTGCTAAGACTACCCATACCAAAGCGACAGCTAATAGGGCAATTATTATCGATTGACCGCCTATTACAACTGAAAGGATTTTTTCACGTCGAGTCCAACCACGCCTTTGGCAGCATGGCCATGTCCAGTACTGTTCGCGTTGTACTCTAGAATATGGACGAAGAAATAATTTAATAAGTATAATATTATTTTGAACGAAGACCTATATTTCGACTTTAAAAAATCAAATTAACCGAAGCATGGTTTGACGATCGGCAAACAGAGCTCCAATTTCTCCTATGATTAAATTGGTGGCTGAAATGCGAACTGGAGTGACGTACTTGCTGACTTTTATGCTAGAAGTCGAGTTAAGCCGTACAATTTTTTCAGTTTCTCATAACCAGCTGGAAATCTTATCTCAATTTTATCACCCGTCGAAATCAGAATGACATTTTTTTTGTAGATGACAAGGCTTTATGGGTGGAGTTTGAACAACGTTCCTCCACGAACGCAGCAAGCTCGGAAGTCAGCAAACACGTTGCTTCAGTTCGTATTTCAGCCACCAATTCGAAATTGGGACTCTGTTTCCCCATCAGGTTATTTTAACTTTTTGAAGTCGATAAAAGCCGTCGTTTACAACTGAAAAAAAATATTGAAAATAAAAAATAAAATATTGAAAAAAAAAAAAAAAATGGAAAAAAATTACCGATTAATTGATGTAATACTGCGGTTGGCCGGAATGTTAGGAAGTTGTCCAACAAATCCTTGATTTATGTGGCCGCTAATATAATGAACTTGATGGTTTCCCCGTAGATCGGGACTATAGTGTACCATTCGATTGTCACAGGCTTCGATTGGAACCTTTTCAACATCTCGATCGGTTCGTAATGAATTTCGATTTGGTTGCTTCTTTTCTTCGCTGACATTATTATTATCATTAATTGTTTGGTTGGTCTCGGGTGCTGAATGTAATCGTTTTACTTTCAATGTCCTTTCAGTTTTTGCATCTAAAGTGTTTAGGGCAACTTCTGATATTGCTTCGATTGGTCGTCTGCTTTTGGGTTTTCGATTATCTGTACGTAACGATCGATAGGAGTTTATCGTTTTCGTAGCTGCTTTTGTTGTTTGAACACTCAAACGTTTGTTGCTATCGTCGTTGTCCATCTGAAACTGAAGAAATACTTTCTTATTAATATTATTTTCGTTTTTGTTTTAAAATAACTGTACAAAACGTATGGACCTGAAACCGGCAGTGGTAGCTAGCGTTTGTAACAATTGGCGCGCTCGGGTGTCCATACATTTTGTAAGGAGGGCAAAACTATGGCTTAGAAGACACAGATGGAAAAAGTTTTAGACGAAATATGAATATAGAAATCAGTCGTCTTAAAACTTAAAAAATAGTAGTAGCCTTGTGTATCACACCCAACTTGCTACTCTTGCTACTACTTGGCTAAATGGCTATTAAATTTCTTTCTTCCAAAAATTTTTTTGTATCTGTTCTAACACTGAATCCTAAAGCTGTATATTCAAATGGGAATTGATAACTCTTTACAGCTAAATTAAATTGTTTTTTTCATAATTTAGTATAATTGAAATATTTTAATTCTACAAAAAAAAATAGTCTATTTTTTTAAAAACAATATTTTTTGGTCCGTCGATCCGATTTGAACCAAAGACTTATAGAAGTCAGAAGAAGTGATCGATGATTTCATCGTTTACAAAATAGTTGGGTCATATTTAGTAGGAAAATTCTACATACTTTATCTCATATTATAATATTTAATAGTTTCCGGATTGGTGGAGTACAGATGGGGCCAATGCACCTTCTTGCCTCGCTCTAAGGGCTCCCTTATTGGAGCTGTTTTAGTTTACACACTGCCAAAATTATGGCTAGAATCAGAACGTTCAGTCGAATGTGATTGTCGGGTTCAATAAAACCCCAAGCACCGACTACGTATCTTTACTGCAGCCAACTTACACGGACACGGCTGCTCTATCTGTATGCTGCGTACATGAGAGTTTTTTAAAAGCTCGCCATACATTTCACGCATGTGTATGCGTGAAAACTAGCAAAAGCTCAGATGAATTTTTATAAAATTTTCAAGTCAGACGCTGATAACGTCACTTTGAGAACTGAAATCTCCGTTGAAAATTACTACAGCTAGATGGTAGTACACGCGTATGCGTGAAAACTGGCAAAGCTCAGATGAATTTAATTTCTTATTAGGTGTGTTATTTTCAACTGGATCAGATCACAATTGAAAAAAACGATGTATCTTTCTTTACGGATCTTCGCGGTTCGCGGATCTCGACGGCTCAGCAGATCTTTACGGATCTTTGTGGTTTGCAGATCTTCACGGCAGATCTTGCGGTTCGCGGATCATCACGGCTCGTGGATGTTAAAGGTTTGCGAATTTTTGAGATGATGTAGATAGAAGATGGAAAATGGAAGGATTGAGGATGGATAATGGAGGATGGACGCAATCGCTCGGAAAAATATCCCCCCCCCCCCAAATTTTCCAGATTAAAAGCAACCAAAAAGTAAACTTTGCACATCATCTTTTTGCCACGACGAGCGATTGTCGAGTTTCTTGGAAAAATGAATATCACAAATTTGTATACAAGTGTAAGTGGAAATATTAATAAAAAGAGAACCGACTCTGTGAATATCATCCCTTTTTTACATTTTTAAAATGTTTTTTTTATATATATAATTCTCAACAATAATAAATTGACACTCTCGAACTCTACTAACCTTTATTCAGAAAACGGTTGGGAAGGGCTTACATAGAAACACATAAAATATTATACGTAGAAACACTGTAAATATTCCACGCAAGTTTACGTATAAACATATACGGCAATCGCTGACATCGTTCCCGTTTCGATGTATAGTATACGAAACTTTTACTGCTGTGTGTTCAATTGTCAGCTTCGTCTACGTCTAGTTATAGCAGTTTATGGCATTAGGCTTCGAAAATTTCTGTCTCAATTAAAACCCCAACCAATGTCTTCTTGACCTATTCATCACATGATTTCACCTTCTAAGTCATAGCTTTTCCTCTCCTTGTAAAATATTGTGGGTGCTCCCTTCTCCAGTAGCCAGCTTTGTCAACGTCTTGTTATAACAATTTATGACTAAATTTTGGTTGGTGTCTTGACTTGGCTTGACTAGTTGTACGACAGCTAACGAAATCAACGAGAGAATACACTTAAACATTTTGTAGTTTTAGTATTCGCCCTCCCTGCAACATGTTGTCTGGACGCTTTGTAGACATCTACGTTTATATATAACAGTTTATGACATAAAGTATTGAAAATGTTTGTCTCAATTAAATTTTGGTTGGTGTCTTGACTTGGCTTGACTAGTTTTACGACAGATTACGAAGTCAACGAGAGAGAGACTTAAGTATTTTGTATGGTTTAGAGGAGGTGAAATATCGAGATTTTTTTAGAGGACTTCCTCGCGTTCTTGTATGAAATTTGTCAAAACGAGCGTTATTTAAATTTCTACTTTGAATTTGATGTCTTAATCATGAAGTGAGAAGCTAACTATTTGGACAGTTTAATCTGGCTTTTCCAAACTACAGTAAAAGTTCACTGTAAAGGCAGGCGTCCACTAGGGCGGACGGGCCGCATCGCAAAAATCCGCCTGCCATACATTGTTATGGAAGTGCGTCCACTAAACGACACTCGCGACGGAACGAAGTACGTAGAAAAAAAAATGCTCGCCGCACCGTTGCGATGCGGCCCGCCTCTAGTGGACGCTTGCCTTAAAGCGAAATGACCGCAAAATCAATGACTTATACCATAACGCGGCAGTCCCGCCGCACAAATTCCATAAGGGCTGATTAGTTATTCAGCCGTAAATCGACCGTTACAGAGACGTACATCAAGGTTGATGCTCACTATTTTAACAGGTCCTGAATAACACATTTATTACAATATGATTAACAATATATTCAACATCATTGGTAGTAGACCCTTCCCATAGGTCAGACCTAAATACTCCACTGTTGTAAAGAAAGGTGTAGGCCTCATAAAGAAAGATAATGAATATTAAACTAATCAACACACTATATGGTACCCCTTGTACTTGTAGATTTCTTTAACAGCAGGCGGACTTCTTATCGAATTCTTTAAGTATAAGAGGCATTTCCGGTAATGTAATTGAAATTATAAAATTATATCAATTCCAAGATATCGATAACTGTCTGACTTTAGAGCTTATCAGTATTACCCGTGGTCAAAATAAATGATACTGGCAGTGGCAGCAGCAGTGCTTCGACTGGAGTTATGTTTCTAGAAGATAATACAGCAATAGTGAAAGAAAAAAAGAGTTGTAATAAATCAATGTCTTTTACAAATCCGCACCCACTACTAACAACAATTAAATAGTCAAATTATTGACTGAAAATTGATACAACAAACTGGATAACAATCGATCGGTTGTACAAACCTTGAATTAAATGCGATGTTTGAAAATCTCTTGGTACATTATTTATGAAACCCAAATAACCACCTTATTAAAATTCACCTTTAATTAAAATTAGCACTTTTTTGGATCACAAAACTCCAAAGCACAGGTGACTAAAGTTAAACGCACTAGAGTCGCTACACAAAAGAATTAAGAAAAAACCATATTGTATTTAACAAACACGAGAGTACTAGCTACCAAGTGTTATGAATTTTCCTGCCTAAATTACACTCATATTAAAATTTATTATCAGTTCACTTTCATTTATCTTTATTAGTGCGTCCGATAGAATAATGTTAAAGTAGAAGAAAATAACGAAAAAAAAAACATTTTTTTTTGGCAACACATTTGGCGATAAAAAAAAACCCCGTTTGTTATAAATATGAAAATATGATAGAGAACACCTGAAGCCTACGCAATGTGCAAACCAAACCAGGCTTTTGTTATCTACAGAGTAAGCTCGCTATTACTACTTGTTATCACGAATCAATTGTGATTCTACTTTATCTCCAGAAAAAAAAAATTCATATATATTTTTGCGTCATGAAGTAATATTTTTTTCTTTCTTAGCGATTCTCTGTTATTAGCATCGAAATTTTTTTTAGTGATGAAGAACTAAAATAATTTAATTTTTTCTTTATATTTTTTTTATTTCACTCACACCATTTTTAGATAGAGACCGTTAGCCTTCATTATTCTTAAAATCAACTGCAACAATGTAGCAAAAGAAGAGATTCTTTAGTCACTTTTTTTAGAAAAAAAGAATCGAAAATAATGAGAAAAAGACGTACATTTTACTGATAGGATATTAGGTCCGAGTGGGTCTCTTAGAATTGATAAGATATGTATATGTATAGAGTAAAGTGGGGCAAAGTAAGCCCCCTAAGGTTTGTACCGAGATTCTGTAAAATGGGTAATAGTAATAAAATCCTTTTCTCGCAAAATCGATAGCTTAGTAATTTATTCGTGAAGTTAAATTATTGCTGCTGATAAAAAGATACGTAGGTTGCTACTTAAGTTTTGAGATATGGCAACACTGATGTGAATACGTCAAATCTGACATTAGGTTTGTTCTTTTTGCCAGGTGAAGTTCACATTTTAGTGTAACTTACACTATAAATGGGATACAACTTACACTGAAAGTGTAGGGTTTAGATCGCGCAAAAAGAACGGGTTAGTGTAGAAAAATGACAGCTAAAATTCCGAACTTTTTTATTTGTTTTATTCTTTCACTTCTATCAATGCAAATTTATTGCCATTCAATATTCTTGCATTTATTCATTCAAAACAGTATTTTCATAAATGCATAGAGCCATCAATTCTGACAGATGGCAAAGAAGAAGATCTTACACCGGCTCCCGATCCAGTGTAAGATAGTGTACACTGAGTACACTACACTAGCAAAAAGAACAGCAACCTCTGACGTCACACCGACAAAAAGAACAGCATTAGGGCAGAAAGTGTACACTGAGTACACTACACCGACAAAAAGAACAGACCTATTGTCGTCGAAAAGTTTGACAGTTTTAGTGGTGAACGTACTTAGAACGTGTTGTCATACGAGTCCTATTTGTCTTGTTTACAGATACTTGAAATATTCATCTTGGTCGAAAAATGGAATTAAATCGTGCACATTTTGCGATGACTTTCGACGTGGATTAAACCAACAGCAGTGTGCCGATCAACTCGCTTCGACTTTTGATGATGAAGCACCATCTCGAGCCACCGTGTTTCGCTGGTTTTCTGAATTCAATCGTGGTCGCACTTCGCTATAGGACGAATTTCGTGAAGGTCGTCCAAAATCGGCAGTTGTGCCAGAACACAACGATGCTGTGCGTGAACTGATATTGCAAGATCGTCATATGACATACCGTGAGATTGAGGCAATTATGGGTATTAGTACCACTCGTATACATTCAATATTGCATAAACATTTGGCTGTCAAAATGATTTGTTCGCGTTGGAGACCGCATAATTTGACAATCGCTCTAAAAAAAAAACTCGTGTCGATTGGTGCAAAGAAATGTTGAAAAAATTCAAAAGTGTGTTGATCTTCATGGAGAATATTTTGAAAAACAATTAAGCCATTTTTGATTATAAATATTTGTTTTTATTTGTCTATCTCAAAACTTAAGTAGGAACCTACGTATCTACTCCTTTCTATACATACTTCAAAGTGCCCACTTTGCCCAACTACTGGGGTAAAGTGAGCCCTTCCAAGGAGTATAGTCAGGGACGTCATTTGTGGGGGGCAGGGGGGGGCAATTGCCCCCTCTGAATTATGTATTTTTATAGATTATATATAACATATGTAAATTTATATATAAAAATATATACAAACATAACATCTTGCCCCCCCCCCCCCCCTAGCACCCTCACAATCTCAGTAAAAATTGTTTGCAATCGCCATGTAAACTGGCCTTTAAACACTGATATTTACATCAGACGGTACCAAAATCGCAATATAAGAAAAATTCAAGGAACTGTAATTAAAGTGGATTTCGCTTATAGTGGTCAATTGTGGTCAATTTATGAAGCTTTATCTATAGTTTATTTCGCTAAGAGATGGCGCTATTGCAAATTAGAAATTTCAAAGGAGCTAACTTTACCTTGCTAGCCCACTTTGCCCTACTCTTAGTTGAATCTGATGCGAGAGAACAATTTTCTTAGTTCAAAGGCGGTACATTGTTTATAGATTTCCATTCAATTTATTGTTATCACCGTTTTAAAGATCTTGAGCTTATTGCCGAGCTATAAACTGTAATGAAGTCGCTAGATGATGAATGTGATGTTTTTGCTAGAGATGAAATAAAATACAAATCGAGGCCTACAGAATAAATGCTCGGGCACACTATGTGACAAAGTCTATTTATTTTTGCGAAAAATCGTAAAGTGTCCTTATTGATTTTTTTTTTAAACTAATTAGAACAGAATTTTTGTATTATTATCATTTATTTTAACTACTCCACTCTGTTCTGTCCTCTGTGCAGCCATGAGTGAGGCAGAGGTTCCTTCGTATTATTGGAGGGGTTAAACCCTCGGCGATTTTAACTTGTTTGAAGGCACAGTTTCGGGACGCTACACTGTCGCAGAACCTAGTATTTATTTGGACCGGGCAATTTAAGGGTGGCCAAAAAAGCGTGGAAAACGAAAGTTTTGATCGACGCCCAAAGTCAAGTCTGACCCTGCGAGGGACAAATTTGAGAAAGTGCACTGGGAAACCCTCGATCAGCCTCCCTACAGACTAGATTGGTCTTTGTCTCACTGTGACTATTTTGTTTTACATGAATTTCTGCTTGGATAAGCTCGTTTTTGACTTGTCGAGGCTGGCATATATGTATTCTGTGTCCATATATTCCTGTTTCAACTCTCTCATTTGTCTGGAAGCCATTTGTATACCAGATAAATGCTCTCTTTTCAAATTCTGGCCTGTGTGTTTCCAAGTCTTTGCCAGATGGGAACACTACTTTGAATGGACGTTCAAAGTTATATTTCGGTATGATATTATCCAAAAGCGGGATGTCGAGGATAGGGTCGCACTCACAAGGTCTGTGGAGATTATTTTCTCTGCTTCCGTATCCTCAGAAGTTAGAAGTCGGTACTTCATGAGCCCTGCTTCTTTTTGTACTTACAGGTGTAAAGGTGAACGATTTAAGATCACCTCAAGTGCAGTAAGAGTGGATCACATAGCCCCAGTGATATTTGTACAGGCCAACCTTTGTAGTTTACTTCGTTGGGTCTATAGAGTCGCCTGTAAAGTCTTGCGCCACCATAGAGATGACGCATATCTTATCACTGGTGTGACTATTGCCGTATACATCCAGTGAGCGATATTGGGTTTAAGACCTCAAGTTTTACCAAGAAGACTTCTACAGATTCAGAGAGATCCTAGTTTTCTCGGTAGTGCGTTCAATGTGCGCATGCCAAATCATCTTAGCATCCAAGGGGACCACCAGATATTTGACCTCATAGGAAAACTCGATCCTTTCACGAGAAAACTTTGGTCAACTTATGAGTTTGCTCCGGTTTTTCCTTTTCGTGAAAGCAACGATTGTATGAGATAGTGTCTTCAAACTTGGCTTATACTAGGCTATAGTTATGTCGTCGGCGTAGCTTTGAACTTCTATATCAGATGAGCTAAGTTTAGTTAATAGTTTATCGACAATCGATATTGATTGGCAATTGAACACAGAACGGGTGATAGCATCACTCCCAGCGGACAACCTCTTGCCGCCGTGATTGTAAGGGTTTCATTTGCTGTGAGGACTTTACGGCTCGTTTTGCTAGCACCATATCCATTTGCAGATTTTGGCCGCTATGTCCGCTCCTGAATGGAGTTGTAGATGTATTGGGAAGATGTGTTATCAAAGGCTCCCTCTATATCCATGAACCAACCCACCGCAACCTCTTCGCACTGGATAGCTTCCTCTATTTTTGTGACGAGATGTTAAAGTGTATGGACCGTCGATTTGCCTGGCTCATTTGCTAATTGATTTATGGGCAGTGGATTCACCAATAGTTGTCCATCTCTAATGGGCCTGTCTCAGATTTTTTCCATGGTTTTTAATAGACTGATAGGACGGTATGATTTTGGTTGGTCATTTGGTCTTCTGCCGACTTTGGGTATGTATGTCAACCTAATCATCGTCCATAGTTTTGGATTATAGCCCCAGGAGTGGATAGCTCTAAGCATCTTTGTGATCTGTGTGAATACAGGATGGATACCATCTTCTCCTGGTGCCTTATATGTCTCAAAGGAGTTTACTGTCCATCTTATTTTGTTTGTTTGGTGTGAAGATCTTGGTTGCTCGCTATTCTTCAATTCTCTGGTATTGGTCGAGTCAGAGCCCAACTCTGAGGCTCTGACTCGACAGAGCGAAGACATCGAAGACATCATTAACCTCCACCGAGTCTGAGAAGTGAGTTTGGGATAGTAGCTTCAGTGTCTCTTTCCCTGTCCTAGTGGAGGTGCCGTCGGTCTTCTCTTGACTCTTATTGAGATGTCTACCAAAACGTATATGCTCATTTAAATATCCTGTAAGAAATTTTTAAGCTCATGAAAATCCCGCGGTGATAGTAAATGGCACTCATCCCGAAAAAGGGCACTTTAATTTTGAATTGTTCACACAAAAAGCTGGGTACCTACTTGACGCGTTAACAATCCCGAAATAGAGTAGACTTGCTGGTAACATCCCTTACCAAAAAAAAAATTTTTAAATTCCATTTATCACTATGCCACGCGACGTTTTTGATCAAAGCCACGATGCGAAAAAAAACCGCAAATCCTAATTAAAGGTGTCGGAGAAAATTATAGGTTCACTAAACATAATCCAGCCCACAATTTCCAAACCTTTGTGAAATCCCGCTCGTCTTCATGTTCTCACATATTTCATTTCAATTGAAAGTCGGGTATAACTTTTCTGTGTGAAAAGTAGCGCCTTCTTCGTACCTGTCTTAACGATCTCGATCAGAAATACACATCAGGACAAAACCAACCATTTTTCGTGTCAAAATAATATTCGAAATGAGAATAGATACGGAATTTTATTAGAATAAAATTTTCAAAAAAAAAAAATAGAAAAATACGAACAATGATTTAACAGGTAATGGCGCTTCACGAAATCAGAAAAACAATTCTCTGGTCAAAAACTCAAAACGTATTGCGACGAGAAGGCTATTGAAAAAGGGACATGAATACAAAAGGATTTCAATTTTACACGAATTTAGCTCAAACAATACTACAAATGATTTTCGCACATAAAGGGACTTTTATTCGATAGGATTCGTTCCGCAATTGGAGGTATCGTTAAAGAAAAGGAGATACTTGTTATTGTCTGGGGATATCAAATCAAAATATACAACAGGATTTAATGAAGATGTAATGATTGGCGATTTTTTCTTAATTCCTGATTTAACACACAACATCCATGTTGGAGGTATTTTTTTATTTCCTCACTAAGAAGGACGTATGATTTATTTTCCATAGAGTGATCAAGAGTATTAGAATGTCGTGAATACTTAAAAAAAATTAATTAAATTATTTTTCGCTGTGAGAAGAATTTCTTCAGTAGCAATTGGAAGAACAAATCCGAATAAATTTCTCTACACTTTAACTTATCGTCTTTCTATCGGAAAAAAAAGAGCGACGGATTGGACTGAAAATAGTCTATCAAGAAATTTCGAAAAGAATAACCTCTGCAAATTTTATGCAGTCTCCAATTCCAAAAACAATAAGAAATCATGCTTCGAGGGCGATACAACGCCACACAGGACCTCCTCTTCGAAATGAATAATAGTGTCCACTATGACCATATGCCATATGTGCATTGTTATCATGGTGTCTCCTTTCAATGTCCCATACTGTTTACTACATTGTCCATTGCATTGTTACGCAACGCCTCGCCGAAGCTAAATTATGTCGTGTTGGGTGTTGATCAACTGTTTCCGATTCCGGACCACTTTTGACCGTCGCTCATTCTCAGCTAATTTCTCTTGGTCTGAAGAAAGAAAGCATAATTTTGGTTTTTTTTTCAAAGACATTTGTATGGGATCTACTTTTTTTCACCGTTTAACGATATTATGACAGAAGTGGGTAGCCTTTTTGAACCCTACAACTTTTGTTCGAAAATGCGTTATTTTTGAGAAAATCGTGGGACACAACATACAAAGTAAAGATTCTATTTCTGCAGTAGTAAAACCACAAAAAACTATTGTCTTCACACAAATTACCTTTTCACAAAATCATAATTAGTCAAATATACGAATATATACCTGCTCAGCGGTTTAGCAAAATCGAACAAATTAAATTCGGTGATCTTGTTACATAACACAACGCTGTAAAAGGTCGTAAGATAAGAGAACCAATTTTTTAAAATTTCTTAGTATAAATTGGTCCGAATGCCGAATGCTACATTAAAATTGAAAATCGGATCAAACGAGTGATTGCCTTCCTATAATCATTTCCAATTTAGTGCGCTATTTCCGTGATCTTTTATACGTAAAACAAACAAAATTGATTTTAATTCACGTCCCAAGTCCCAAAAGCATTAACGGAAATGAACCTAGGAAATCATCAGGAATTCTCTGTCCGGATAATTACTTGGTCCTTAGATGCTTGCCTTATCTGCCGGAATAGACGGTATCAGATAACATAGAGAAATTGATTTCAGGCACTCGTCATAATAATTATTATCTGTTCGTTTAATTTTTTTTTTAGGATTGGACAAAATTGTTGGTAATCGGAATTTTATAGAAGTTTTTGAAGAGAATTGACTTTTGAATCGCTCTTACGTACATTGGATATTTGATCAACAGATTATTTATTAAAAATCAAAATGGATATGGAAACTTTGAAGAAGTGAACCAAATTTGACTTTATTAGTTTTTAGTAACAAAGCATTTGCTTTAAGTGTTCCCACGGGATATGCATCCAAAAAGATACATACCCAAAATATACGAAAAGGAAAACTTGAGAGAAAATAGAGAAAATGGTTCCTTAGATATACGGCATATTGTCCGAATACCCACACAAAACTTCACTTTGGATAATTCTTAATATTTTTGAAATTTTTAAATGACTACTTGCTATTGTATTGTCAGGAGGCCAGGGCCCGACTTGGGCTGTCGCGCCATTGCTGATGATGATGACTTGCTATTGTGGTCCGTCGATCCGGACGTTTAAACGTTTGATTCTTTTCCAGACAGAATGGCTTTCATTTTCTCGAAAACAGTCTATTCATTGTAAATGCGGCTCGACGGACCAGTAGTTCAAGCGACAAGTTGTAAGTGTGATGACAGTTTTTTTGAAAAATTCAAATCGAACACGGTACAGTATTATCAAAAATAATAACGTAAAACTACTAATCAAAATTTCCTTAAAACTAAATCGCTTGTCTTTGTTTATAGCGAATCCAGTTAAGTTACTGGATTAGATTTGAATTAAAACCAAAATTCTGATGTCGGAGTCGAGGAGTTGGTTACTTTGCAAATGAGTCGGAGTTGGGAGGACTTCGACTCCAAAAATCGCTTGATTGACCGAAGGAATGCTCTTTGAAGTTGATGGTCAACTTCTCGGAGTTGTAGTCGAAAATCAGTCGGAGTTGGAGTCGAAAACTGTTTGTCCGTCTCCACACCCCTATTTTGGATTCAAACCCAATTCTAACGGATTTCAATGAGATATAAGCATTTCCGCCCCTTACAATCAATAATTGTATTTTATATCTCATAAATTAAATTTAATTCAATTTCTTTTAAAATGTTTACTTACATTTTTTTCACATGAAACTGACGGAACCTAGTAAAATTTTTGATTCTTATTCTTGCGTCCCGGATTATGTCCAAGATCACTCCAAATACCCTTGTGATCTTCAATTTTTTACCTGTTTATCTCGGATCCATTTTTTCTGATTTTTTGATTTTTTCATAGATTTAATTTAGATCCCTTCATAACAACTTCAATTTTTTTCGTTATGAGAAACTTGCGGTTTATCTGACTCAATTCAATTCACTGATATGGTTTTAGTGTTTCCTATTGTATTTTCAGTAACTTCCGAAAACACTTGTTCGTTTTGAGGTAAATTACCTGTGTATCGGCACTTTCATTTTACCGCAAAACGGAAGAAGCTACTTATCACTTTAATAGAGAAAGTGTTTCAAAAAATGTTCAATCTTCTTCAAAATGTGTTTAATAAAATTTTTTTCTTTTTTTCATAGTGCCAAGCGGTATGAAGGTATACCGCATTGGCATTTTTTTGTATGAGTGGCAACAGGCGGATTGCAGGTATTTTTTTTTAAAAGATTCAATGTAACCCCCGTCGCGATAATCCTGTGTGAAACAATCATTTTTCACCTAAGCCAAAAAATTGGTGACATCCTTATGACACCCTGGTCTCATCATTCATTTCGATATCATGATTTAAGAAGTTCCATTTTGTGACAAAAAAAAGTTGATTTTGATTTCTGGCATTTAATGGACTTTATAGGAAATGAAGAGGTTTTTTTTATTACTGGAAAATTAGAAAAGTATGTTACAAAAAATTATAAAACTCTGGTTATTACGGACTAGAAGTTTCAGGTTAAGATTTTACAGTACTATTTGTATATAGCCGCGGCAGTGCACACCGGCGTATCGACCAAAATGCCATTGCTTAATCGGTTACCGCGATATTTTGGAGTTTCCGCGATATTTTGGAGTTTCAAAACTGAAAAAAGATCTGTACGTGACTCCGCAAGGATTTGAAGTGATTGGGCGCAGATAGAGAATAGCAACTTATGTTTATCCGATTTTTTTTCGAAGCAAATGACGATCGTGAAAATTGCAATTGAAGGAAGAAAAAACAGAAGCTAATGAGAAATTCTTCTAGGAACAAACTGGAAAGCGAGATGTTGCAGACTATACTTTGATCAACTGCTACTTCGGTAGGGATACTATGTACTATAGCAAGTTTGCGAAACAAAAACTATCTTTTTTTAATGTGGAGTTATATTGATCGCGTTGCACCCGCGTTAAGCGATGCGACGCGATGAGAGCTGACTTGAATGTATGTTACAAGTGATATCGAATTGCTCTAATTGCGTCGATAGTCTATTTTCTAATTCCGTCGCGCGTGTAACACGATTTTTGCCCTTCCTACAACTTCCTTAATTACACGACATACAGGACATGTGTACTCTGGGCTAGGGAACCCGGCGACAGCCCAGTCTACCCATACCTTAAATCTGTTCTGTACTTTACACTGGATTTTAAAACTAATTTTTATAAATTTCTTTTGTCACTTTAGTTATGGCTGTAAACATTTACATACATTTTACTTTATTATTTCAATAATACAGTATTGTTATCGATTTAAAAAAAAAAAAAATTTGCTACCCTCAACATTTTTTTTTTCACGTTTCATGACTAGTAGACACGAAAAAAGCAAAACAAAATTTCAGTCCGTCTGTCCGCCGTACGCCGTACGTCGACCGCTGTGCGCAAAATCGTTTGAAGGCTCGTAGCACCCAAACCCTTTGAGCTATTAAATTGAAATTTTTTTTATGAATAGACTGAATAGGCCCCTTGAAGTAACCAAATTCTGAGGGGTGGGGGTGTGAGGGGGAGGAGGGGGAAGCGTTTTAGACGGAAAATTTTGGTTTCTAGATCTCAGCAACCGCTTATGCTAGGAGGCTGAAATTTGGAACTTATGTACAGCTTTGATAGTGGACCCATTTGCAACAAAATTGCCGATATAGGTGAAGGGGTTTGGGAGTGGGGGGGGGGGGGGGATAATGCGTCCAAAACGCAAAAAAAGCGAGATCGAGACATTCTAAAATCCATATCTCCTAAACGGTTAATGTCGTAAAATTGAAACTTAATGAATATCTGTAGGTATACTAGGAGAATAGATCGGAAACAAATTTTTTGAGTGGAGGCAGTGTCGTACGGTGGTGGGTGGGGGGGGGGGGGTAAAAACTTTAGATTACGATATCTCACGAACCGATTGCACTAGAGAAATAAAATTTGGTTTGTGTATAAAGGTTCACAAATGAAGTTTGCTGAAAGTAAAATTTTTTAAGGGGGCGGTGGAGCAGGAAAGTGGAGGGGATAAGAATTTTCCTAAAAAATCACGTCTCATATCTCAAGAACGGTGTAAGATAGATGCTTAGAATTTTTACCAGAAGTAGGCCTAATAGACCCCTAGCAGAAAACAAAATTTTGGAAGTGTGGGTGTAGAGGGTAAGGGTGGGGGAGGTTGAAGAGGAAAAGATTCCGATTTTTATATCTCGAGATCCCATAATGATATAAAGCTGAAACTTGGTATTTAGATAGAGCTATATTAGTAGCATGTTGGAAAAATATAATTTTTTATATGGTCAGTATGGTACGGGGGTGGGGGGTGTTTTTCCTATCTATAGAACGGCTTATGCTACAAACTTGAAACTTGGTATGTTTATGTAGATCAACTAGAAAACTAATTTAGATAAAAAAAAATTTCAAATATCCATTGGCGTTCGGAGAGGGGGGCAAAAAAAATGATCAGTGAAAATGGAATACATATATTTTTACGGTTTTTGTCATATCTATTAGGTTTTCCCAAATATTGAATTCATTTTTATTGTACGTCTTCTTCATATAAATACCTAGAAAGTATTTCCAGGATTTTTTTAAATTCAACCCCTAAGAGGGTGCAAAGGGTTTTGTAAACTTTTTCACGAATTCTACTATATACCCAGGTCTTATCAGATATCGAATATCTTTTCACTTTTTCGTGCTTGCGTAATAATCGCCTTAAACTTGTTTTTAAGTTTTTTCCTTTTTCAGTTCCTAAGAGATTATAAACGGGTTGAACACGTTTTCACGAATTCCGTCATTTCTTTTAGAAGTGATAAGAAATTGAATTGGTTCCTACTTTCTCGTGCTGTCTTCCTATTTATTTATTAACTGTTTCACAATTTTTTCGAAATTCAAACCCCAAGTGGAAGTAATGGGTTTGTATACGTTTTAACAATTCGTCATATCTCTTAATTCTGCTAAGGCAACAAATTCGTTTTTACTTCTATGGGCTTTTAGTGTACATAATATACCGAAATTCGAATAGTCTACACGGGCTTTTCCAATGTTTAATCGGCTAAAAATCTTAAATATTTTTATTTTAAGAACAAAATTAAACATCATTAATTATGATACACTCCGACTTTGACCGCTCCCGAACTTTGACCCGAAAAATAATAAAGTTTCGCCCAGACCATTGGCAGATTTTTATTTCGTTTTTCCTTCATTAAGCTACTTATTTTTTTTTTCTAATCAGCCGATGGCAGTATCCGAGACTTGTTGCCAGCGAGCTGGACCGTGTTGCGCCGCAGAGCTCCATTACAAAAAGAAGGACACGCAATAGACTTACATTGGAAATTAAGGAATCACTTTTCGAAGGGTTTTTGATACATGCGCCCTTGTCTTCGACATACATTGTTTTGCACTCCATCCAGTGCCATACTAATAGTTAAGGAGGCTCAGGACAAGTAAGATTAGAAGCTAATTCAGGGAAAAAATAAATTACGACAATAGTGAAAACTAAAAAAGTACGAGTAGATCCTCTAGAAAGGCTTAAGCTAGAAAGTTGAAAATTTAAATTCGAATGTTTGCAATATTTTCCATACAAGAGTCGCTAAAAAAATTGATCACTCCTTTATTATTTCGTAACGTTTTCAAGTAGAAGAATTACAACTCACCACTCCTGCTAAAAACTTCCATAAAAACGTCTTGAAATATTTGTCGTAGTGGCATGTAGTGTAAATAATAGATCAAATTTTCAAAAATCTTATATCGCACTATGAGAACGGAGAACTGTCGTAACTTCCAAAATGGCAATTTTCAGGCTTTGATTGATTCTTATGTATTTTTTAACGCTCTTTGCAATGGAATACTTTCGTATCTCCCATCTCTTACTATTTAGACGCTATTTAACCAACAAAAGATTTACTGTTCCCAAGAAATGCACAGCATCTGCGAGCATAATTACAGCATAAAAAAGATGATTTCCATTATTAAAATCCTTTTTTGCATTTAGATCAATCCAAATTATGATATTATTTAAAAAAAAAAAAGAAGACAACGTTAGACACAATTTTAAGATTACTGGAACTGTTCCAACCTTTAAAATGCAATTGTCTCAAAAACTGTTTTTAAAAGTTACGACAGTTCCGTTCTCATAGTGCGATATTCTGCCAAAGTTTCATGTTTCTATAGCCTGTACGGTTTGCGCTGTGATGCTAACAAGCTCTTCTAGAAGCATTTCTATAAACAATTCCTGACGGCAGATTCAGTTGAATCACAGGATCAAATGCAGTAGCTGTCCTTATCGAGGATCATATTGCTGTTTTATCTGGTCAAGGGACAAAATATCGAAGAGGGGTTTCTCAGTATAAGTAGACTTACGAGCTAGCCACTAGGTCCACTAGATCCCCCACCGGGATTCAGTCACATAAAAAATTGAGGAAAAAAAATTGTATCGTATATAAATAATAATTTTATTTAATAAATATTTACAGCTAGTCTTAAAAAAATATCAAAATTCAATAAAAATTATGTTGGTCTTGTCGAAAGCTCCATTAACGCCGAAATATAGGTCTGAGCCATTTGTAACGTTTCGAATTTCGACAATTTTCGATCACTTCCCAACGATGGAACCACTTCACGTAACCGATCGAATGCATCATTCAAATTATTCATTCGTCTCCGTTCCCTCGCATTGGCTGCTAATCTTCTTCGCTTGAATATATCCAAACTGAATTGTGCATTTCGCCGGCTACCATTCCGTTTGTAGTCACTTTCTTTTAAACTATTGTCACTTTCGTCGTCATCTGCCGTACTACTGCTACTGTAATTAACCGGCGAAAATTTCGAATCGAACGGTTGCTCCAACATTGGAGCCTTATCGTAACACTCGACATTATAGGGTACAATCGGTGGTAATGTGTACAACGAATTCGAAAAATCTTCACAATATTGAACACTGTACTTGTAATTGGTTACGGAAAAATTTTGATCCAAAGCCGCAGTCATCTTGAAAACTACTTTATTTTTGAAACGATCACTTAACGTACTAGCGATCGACTAAACATCGAATCCAATTTTCCTTTGCTATTTATTGCCCAAATTTGATCCTTGATTTGTGATACACTTCCGTGAGAATTGGTTACCTATATACCTACCTGCCGTCTGTACCTAACGCACGTTCCACGTCAGTCAGTTTATCATATCCTTTTTGTTAGTTTCGAGAAAGAGCCGATCTTTTTGATCCTTTTAGCCGTAACCCCGTAACACGTATTGCTCCGCCTTCTTCGCATTACACGTGAACTGATGCATTTTTTCGGGTAAAGTAGAGAGGATATGGTCGATTCATTTGCAGGAAACATCATTTTTCGTAAATAAGAGGACTCGATCCTGTTTTATTTCATAGAAGTCGGAATATAAGTGTGATGGATTGGCCGGTTTAATATATCATTAATAACATGCTTGAGTGATATCCACGATAAGATGAAATTCAAATTAATTTTTTTATAATAATTTTTTTTTCGAATTCAATAATCATCAAATCCGTTGAGAGTAAACAAACAACTTCCTTAAATTCAACTAGAAATTTATGGCTTTGACCGAATTCCAATCAAACCTACAGATTTTTTTTCGCGCAGAGTCTACCTATTATCATCTGCCATCACATAAACACCAGAGTCAATTGCCTTTTTTTACCTGAGGGTCAAACAGATCACCTCATAAGTTAACTGAAACGACTGACAAAACAATTATCCTTGACATTTATGATCCGTTTTATCTTTGGCAACACTTCTGTTAGGTGTTAATTTCGTCTATTGATCGTGAAACTATTCTACGTCCTTATCAACATTAAGGACACGGGAGGAACATAACTTAAGCTACTTAGTAGCATTTTTCGAATTAAAACCCTTAGATAATTTTTTTTCTTCGTTCGAATTTGTGGCGGATAGACCACTTTCTTAGAATAGTGTTAGATATAAGTCGATTTTTAAGGATATGAATATGTGTCGGTTATAATGAAAGTGGAGAGAGAACTAAGTAAGTTACTTATTACTGAGATATTTAGACATTTAACAAATTTATTTAATAACATATCAATTTCTCTTTATAACTTACAATACTATGAGTTCGAAACTATTTGAAAAAAAAATCGAATTTGATTTAGACAACTCCCATTAAGTCTTAACAAATACTTAAATTAATATTCTCGCTATAAAACTTGTTTCAATTAAGGACCATTATAGAAAATTTGTTTAACATTTAAATGTTTGTAGAAACAGATCCTCTGTTGATAATGAATTATGAAAAATGAGCAAACAATGAAACTTACTAAAACGTGTAAAGTATAACAACAACGGAATTAGAAAAAAATAAAATTCGCCAATTTGGCTGTAAAATTTAAAATCAAAAGTTTTTAAAATTTGAAGGGGCTTAACACTGTTTTGAATAGAGGGGAGAAATTTAAAATTTTTGAAATCGAGGTGTGAAAGATTAGGTCAGACCGTCCTGTACCTTTTAGCCTCAGCCTTTCCTGGCACTACAAGTAGCTGTGATCCGGCGATCTAAAAATGGTTACAAATCAGAACTATTTTGAGTAAAAAATTTTTAATTATTCACTCTCTCACTCGACTTATTTCATAAGAATTCTTTCCTCCGCTCAGGGACCTCCTCCGCTAAAAATACAATTTTTGGGACTGTTCAGGTCTATGACTTCACTACAAAGACGTTGGTGTAAACAACGTTTCATGAATGGATAAATTTTGTCACTTCTCAAATGTTATTTTACTTAAATTTTTACGGTTGTTATCGACTACAAATCGAGTAAATGAATTTTACTAATTTTTAACAATGTTTTGCTTTAATATTACTTTTAAAAGATTTGGTCGTAGTTTAAGATACTTTCGAGTTTTATTTTTATATTTATTAGCCATAAAGCAATTTTAAATCATGTCCTCCAGTAGATATTTAACCCCATTCGGTATTACATTGTTGTAGAGAGCACTTTTCAATTGAATACGGTAAAAGCGATGGCGGCAAATTTAAATATTTAACTTGTTCATTTGGAAAGTTCCATGGAAAGACTTCCTCCTCTTTTACATCTGAATAATTTTTCGTGGTATGAGTTCGTGTTGCAATTCGCTCAGCTGAAAAAAACGAACAAAAAACCGATTAGATAATTAGTTTTTAACGATTTTTATGTAGGTAAATTACTATTTTTAGGTTGAAGTAAACTCTGATTTGATTGGTTTATGCGGTGACTTTGGCAGGACCGAATAAGCGATTTGATACTGCGACTTGTTTGAGCCGGCTTTTAAATATTGTTACGATTGAGTTTACTGAGTGTTACTTAAGGATCTGGAAGAATATCAACCCGGTTCAATTTAGAAGAACTAATAACCTCCTTCAGGTCATCAATGGGTCTGCCTTGTGCACGATATCGGGCTCTAGGTAATGCCAGACATTTGCAAATGAAGTGAAAGAATTATTTATCCTTGCAATTGTGGTTTAGCTTAGCAGCATGATCTCTTATTGGCCAAAGTTCTTCGCCGTTCGCCGTGATCGTGGATATGTCCGATCTGCCCGGGTTTTGTTTAGAAGCTTGTAGGGCTTGGTCCGGCTAAAAGATGGCTACATCTGTTTGGTATGACACAGGTAGTCTGATTTGACGATTTTTTAATATATTTAACGAAATATGTCATCAAAATCTACGAACCGTATCCAAAATATTTTGAAACACATTTCGTAGAAACTGTCTTGTTGCTTTTAATTGAAAATCTTGAACAGAAACTTGATCCACATTTCGACGTGGTATTTTGGATCAAATGTTCATGTTTCGTTACTTCTACGATTACTTTCTTAATTCAATATCGTTATTTTTATGATGATTTTTTTCTATTCGATGCAATCGTATTTTTTACTGACTAATCCGCTTTCTATAATTGCCTAGTGAGTGCGTTCTTATTCGCAAAGGTCGTAATACCAATATGAATGTGTTAACTGCTTTTACGGAAGTTCACGTTAATGTCCACGTTTCGCTGCCATAACAGAGCACAGGTCGTATAATAGTTTTACCTATATATTCGCAGCTTATTGTTCCTGTGCACTTTCTTGGATTTCACTATTGGAAGTACCGAATAATACGTTTTATTTGCTAGCATGATCCGTCGTTTGATTTCGTTCGTTTCGTTGACGTCTTTTGCTAGATTAGCCCCAAGATATATGAAGTTGTATTTAAAATACCGTATCATTAAGATGATCTTAAGGGGGTCGTACTATGTGCCGGATCAGAAAAATCTTTTTTTTTACTAAATTACTTCCAAGTCATCCGTAGAATATGTATGTAAGAGTAAGATGATTTCTCCGAATTCGAGGTTGTTATAAAGTAATAGCCGTATAATAGAGCAACTGTTCGGAGCTCGCCCGGGCCACTATCGATCTTTAATTGCGTTTTTCTGAAACCTGTCTTTTCAAATTGGCTGCTACGATTCAGAAAAAACTACTGAACCGATTGCGCTGAAATTTGAATAACATGTTCAGCGGATCCCTAGTTACAACTGGTAGCAGAATCTTAGCCATATCTGTCATAGTTTTTCTTTTGCTGAAGCTAAAATCATCGAAAAAAGCGCAAAAATTTAAAAAAAAATTTCAAAGTTTGACCAATTTTTTAATTTTCAAAATTTTGAGTTAATTCTGGTACCAGTTATAGCCACAGGCCTATAAATGAAGTATCAATTTGTTTTTTTTTTTGATTTCAGATTAGGAGGACAGCCGGAATCATGGCAGCCATTTCATGACTTTTTTTTACAACGGTCACTTTCAAGAGCTCTGCACGCGAAAAAAAACCAATATTTCTCCTTAAAAAATTTCTAATGTTTGTTGAAATATGAGCAAATATGTGGTAAAACTTTGAAAACATTGGATAATTCTTAATCTGCAAAAAAAAGTTCCCGCAAAAAGCGAAAAAATCTGGCCGTCACATAGGACGACCCCTCAAGGAACTTTTTTTGTAAGATTCCCATCCTTTTCTTGTGCACGGTCGAACAGCAGTTCCAGACTAGTGCTGCGTAGGATAAGACGCATTACCGATGTGCAAATAAGCGGTTTATTTTAATTAGAAAGATCTGATTTTCTATTATTAGGGAAAATAGAATTCTTATACTTTAAATGGTTCTCGAACAGACCTCAATCGATAAAACTACTTTATTATTAAATTAATAGAGTAAAAATCAAAGGAATCCCAATTAAATAAATAAAGTTACTTACCCATTTTCTTTAGCTCTTCGAGCTGACTTGGCGTATAATGGCTGTAGTGACAAAACATATCGAATTTACATTCTTTACCATTAAGAAATCTGATGCATGGCAGTTTCATTTTTTCTTCTTCGAGAATTTCGCGCGGATCTGAAAAGAAATAAAGTGGAAAGATAAGACGGACTGTTAAATTTTTGTTCAGGCCTTAGGTTAGGTTAAGAAGGGTGAACTGTAGCACTGTGACCCAGCCCATCAGGAGAGAACACCGGAAAACCGAAACTGCTGATTCCAAATATTGCTCTTCTTTATGGAAATAGTGGTTCCCCATAAAGGTATCATCGCAAGTTCTAAGAGATCGGTCAAGAAGAGGGGAGGGTCTTTCGGGAAAATACATTACATTTGCGGACGACACCCTACTGTTGTATAAGAGTTACAGACAGATAATCTTAGAACCTACAATCAATAATGACCTTGCTATGTTCAATAGATAGTTAAATGGGAATAGATTATCTCTAAATGCCGCAAAAACAAATTATACACTATTTAAATTCAAAAAACAAGCCAGATATTCAGCTTCATCTTGAATTGGTGGCAAGGAAATTTCTAGAGTCAACCAGACTAAGTACCTAGGTTTAATCATTGACGAAAACCTAAACCGGACAATTCATATAACAGCAATACGAAAAAAATAGCACCCATTATTGGATTATTAAGACGCAACCATCATATTGAATCAGGTGAAGGACCTCATACTCAATGCCTTCATCCTTTCCAATATAAGCTATGGACTACTCTCTTGGAGCCAAACAGCTTTGCATAATCTGAAAAAAATTGCAAGATTAATGGACAAAGAAATCAAGGCGGTATACAATCTCCCTCGACTTAACTAACTAAAACCCCGCTAACCATACGACACATTAAAGACTTACATCAATTTAACACACGTAATGCGAACAACATTGTAAATCTATGCAGACCAAGAACGAATCGTCTAAGAAGAGACCCACTTTACGAAGCAATCATTGAGTACAATTCCTTACCCAGCTCCATAAAAAATGCAACCAGTATTGACGACTTCAAAGCGCAAGTGAAGGGATATTTCCTAGACAAGCAGTCCTGAAACACGCTTGAAGAAACGGTTGTGGTTTGTGTTGTTGTAGCATGTATACGTCTTTTATCTTATCTTTTAAATCCTTTTTATTTTATTTTTTTATATATTTTTTATTTTTCTTTTGTTAATAAAAAAAAAACTAACTATAAATTTGCATGTATTATTTAATATTTTGATCATTTATATTTTCCTTATTAATCACTTTATTACTTTAATTTCTTTTAATTATTAATATAAAACTTGACTAATTTATTTTTGTACTACCTCTTATACCAGTGCACTGTACTGACTGAGGAGTACTAGCCCAGCGAAAAAAAGCGCTTTATAACCGATATGCAAGCGCTTTACTAAAGCAGCAAATCGCTTTGAACATGCTTTGGGTTCACTCAAATTTAACATTGCATGTCATTGCTACATAGCGCTTGGACTTCGCTATCATTTCAACGCTTATAAAGCGCATTACCTAAGCAATTACAAAGCGCTTTTTCTAAGCTATTGTAAAGTGCTTTGCCTGATCAATTGGAAAGCGTTTCAATTTCCAAAAAGAAACATCCTCAACAGGACTAGAAATTATTGATGTTTGATCTTATTATTGCATTATTGTTGTTGTTAATTTTTTAGTAATTTTTAATTATAAATAAAACTTTAACCTAAAAGACCAAAAAATAAAATTCGATGTCGGGATAATAAAATTCTTATCGACCTTACTTTCCTACGAAGAATGTAAGGCATAAAGCCATAAAATAAAATCCAAAAACAAAGTTAAAGATAAGATCTTGGAAAAGATACAGAAACATGAAACAAGAGATCAGACTGGGAAAACAAATTATTGTCTTTACAACTTTACTGTAGTATTTTATTTGTTGACAAAATAAGTTATTAATTAAACTTAATAGCACTTCATTTAGGAACATTAAAATTAATTATATTTAATTTAAATATTAAATATTCATGAGTTATTTATTTATTATTTTTTTTAATATGTGTTCCATAGTGGAACTTGTTCTTCTGAGCTCGAATTCCAACCCTCATTTCTTTTTCATATTCCTCACGAGTCAACGAATTCTTTACGGCATCTGTGTAAAAGAAATGTTGATTTCCATGATGAATAAATTAAAATCATCTTACCGTATACATATTGCGAGAAAAAAAATTTTTTTTCAATGTGATTTTCTTTTGTTGACCGTCCCAGTTCACGGTCAAAAGGAATTCGTTACTTAAAACATAGGAATACATTTCCGGATTTATTGCTCTCCAATGAAAAGTAAATAGGGAGTGCGAATGCGAAGAATAGCGCGCTTCTTTCGATAAGTCGGGAATCCCCGTAATATATGGTAATTTACACAGAACTCTAGAATATATATATAAATAATATCAAAATGAAAATTGGCATCTGCTTTGCTCTCGCTTGTTTCAAAGCACTTTAATGTTTCTCGTTACCAAAGCGCTTTATGTGCGCTTTAAATCAATGCGCTTTGCAATTTTTCGCTGGGAGGGGTTAAGGTAGATTATTAGGCATGCATGTGTATGTTAATATGGTGAAAATTTTCTAGCTCATTGAGCTGAGTGACGGTTATGTCTCCAGCTTCTTGAGCTGAGAAAGTGTACCCGAAACGGAGCAATTTATATTGTTCATTTCACTGAGTTATGGGGCGGTACTGTTCCGTTTTGGCTTCAGCTAAGAGGCTGTATTGCCTCCTACTCTTGAAGTGGGAATGACTTGCCCATGTAGCATGAAGGAATTAAATCAATTATTAATAAAAATTTCCCCAAGTTCCGATATCTGGTACATGCCAGACTTTCACAGTAACACACACTAGATGTTCCAGTGTTGGTTCTACACTCTCGTCACGCCAGCGATACAGATCAGTCATGGGTATTCCAGTCTTTCTCCATGACCCGGTGAGACCTCTTTAAATTATCTACATATGTTCCTGCTCACAGACAATATGGAGCTAGAATTCCTCTTATCAAGTTTCGGCAAGGACATTCTTGCGTGCCGGACATCCGATAGGGATGTTAATATCGAAAAAAATATCGGTATATCGATATTGAAAAAAATATCAATATCGGCTGATGATATATCGAAAAAAAATATCGATATATCGAATATTTTTTCCAATGAAAAATAAATTCTTATCTCCCTTCCCGTATCAAATTTAACGTTAGGGGGAGCATATTGCAAAAGGCTTTTCATTACCCATTTTCTCAGAAATTACTCGAATGACATTTTGGACAATTATTCCTTACTGCAAAACGAGCACATGAATGGAGTAAAATTTTATTATTTTTGCGAAGGTTGTATATCATATACATCAAATTTTGACGAACAGAAAGCGTCAATTACATTATTAAATAATTAAACATATTAATTTCCTTCTACTGTATCTGACAGCAGAGGTGGCATGAGTGGTTTTTGAGAAAATGGATCAAACGTAAAAAAATACAACTTTTCAGGAGAGGCACTTCTTGATCTCGTGGAGTCTTGCGGTTTAAACAGTTTTACCCAGAATTGAGTCTAATATAAGAATTTTTTAAAAAAAAATTTTTTTACCCCAAAAGCGGCTTTTATAACAAACCCAAAGTCAATAAATAAAAAAACAAGGCTAAATGCACTTTCAAAGTAATAATAAAAAATCTGCCAACAGTCTGAACGCAAATTTATTTTTTTATGGGTAGAGGTCCGAAACGTGTTTAATGCTGAGATGCGGTGTAAGTTACTACGTGACTGATAACCAAAGAAATAACCAGGAGGCTATTTGAAACTTTCTCCCAGGAGGTTTAATAGAGAAAAATACTTAAATAGGTTTTTCCCCGACTATGTTTAAAGCTTATACAAGTGAAAGTGAACTTCAAATCTCAATATACCTAAGAAATATATCAGAATTCGTGAATGTGTACACAACCACTTTACACCCCCTTAGGAGTTGGATATCGAAAAATTTTGAAGAACGTTTCTAGGCGCTTATATAAATAGCACGTAAAATTGCAAGTAAAATTGCTTTGATAGCTCGACATGTCTAAAAGTTTTAACGAAATTTGTGAAAATGTGGATTCACGAACATTTTTTTTACTCAACCTCTGAATGACAATAAAAATCTGAACTTTTTTTTCATTAATTACTCTAATAGTACATCTACATATACGTACTAAGTTTGAACTTTCTAGCATAAGCCGTTTCTGAGATATAAGAAACCAACCCTCTCCCCCGTACCTTGATACCCCTATCAAAAATTTTATTTTTCTAGGATGTCTGTATGTGGCTCTATATAATCCTAAATTTTTAGCTTTCTATTCATTCCAGTTTTCGAGAAATAAAAATCAGAATTTTTTCCCAAAAGATACCAGGCGTATCTACCCACCATAAAAATTTTATCGTAATATCTCAACGGGTTCGGGAGCTACGCGCCTTCAAACAATTTTGCATACGGCGGACGGCGGACAGACGGAATTTTTTTTTTGTTTTTTCGAGGTTTACTAGTCCTAAAACGTGAAAATACAAAATTTCAGGGTAACAAATTTTTTTGAAATTTCAGGTCGATCACAATACTTTATTATTAAAAAATAATTAAGTAAATTATACGAAAAAAGTATGTGACGCAGCAACGGATAGTTTACTGAAAGGATAGCCAGTGTGCTGGCCATGTAGAGCGGATGGAAGACACAAGAATCCCCAAGCGTGCTCTTAAAGGCAAAGCGAGTGGTAACAGGCCAGTAGGTAAACCACGCAAGCGATGGGAGGACTCGGTTAATGAAGACTGCAAAGCCATCTTAAAAATTAGCAGCTGGAGGACGCGGTCTTTGGATCGAGACGATTGGAGGCGACGACTTGAGGAGGCCAGGACCAGACTTGGGCTGTCGCGCCATTGATGACTATGATGATGAGGCTAATCCTATGGAGATGCTTCCTCATGTGACAATGTCCAGTCAGAGCTCCCACTAGGTTAAGAATCATATGTTTGCTTAATTTTAGATATTCAGACGTTCTGTTTTCCGAATGCTTCGGTATAAAGCCTAGTACTAACTAGAAGTGAAAACGTAATTTTCTGTCAAATCACATACAAAATACACTAACAATTTTCGCTCGAACGAAAAATTTGTATGGGAAATTTCATTTCGCTTCTAGTTAGTACTAGGCTTAAGTAACTTATTAGATTGCCACGTAAAATATCAACTAGAATTAGCTAAATTTGCGGCCAAAGTATAAGTATATATACACAAAAATAAGTAGAAATGAAAAATGGCGTTTGAGATCTAAGATATGCTATACTTAACAAAAAATATCGGGTCCGATAGTCGGATTTTAATATCGATATATCGATTTATCGCTTTTAAAAATATCGGCCGATATTATCGATATATCGTTTAAAAAATATTGCAATTTCGATATATCGAATTTTTTTAACATCCCTAACATCCGAGAGATTCACCCAAGCTCACGCACGCAGTTTGAGCACACCCTTTACACGTTCGATGGGACATAGAACCAACTCATCAGCTAACTCTGTGCTCATCTCCAACACCTTTTGGCGAGATCGTCTGCCTAGGGTTGATAGTCTGGCGATCGAGCGACGTACTCCACAAAACCTCACACATACACATCATAGGAGCACCTAGCCCGAACGCCAGCAAGCGTCCAGCTCTGTCTTGATCTGTTCGGTAATAGAAGGAACTGTCCCACTGAATGCAATCACTTCACCTTACCTTCAATTATTTCGACTTTTTCAGGCACGTATAAGAATAAAACAGAATTTGGTTGAGACAGAAAAACCAGTACTGAAAAAAAAAATCGTCACAAAAATTCGACTTACCTCGATATTGTGCCATGTATTTTGCTTTAGCTATTTTATGTGGCAATCCTTCGTTATGTTTTTTTCGGATACTGAAATTACACTTCATTCGCTTATCGCAATATTCACAGAAGTAGTTTCTGCCCATTTTCATTCAGAATAATGCGAAAATTTGTCTTGTGTTTGTTTACTTCTTGCGACGGTTTTTTTACACTTTAGTCAGCTGATTGCCAAAAGGTAACTTACAGTGACGCGTAAGAACGTCCAACCGCCTTGCAAATTTCAACCGGCGATTTCGAAAGAATTTCAGGAAGAAGAAGACAACAAACGTCAAGTTGTTGGAAAACGTTTAGTTTGGTGTTTTGCTTCTGAGTTTGCGGAATAATTAAAGATTTTAAAAACGCAGTAATGAGTGCTTACTAAATTGAAATGAACAAGTCAAGCGTTAAGATGGGGAACGATAGGAAGCGGCGCTCACGGTCCAAGGAGCGAGTGGACAAGGAACGTGGACGGGAATACGACCGGGATCGCCGCCGTAAATCTCGGTCCAAGGAACGTGTTGTCCGGCCCCGTTCCAAGGAACGCAATCGAACGAGGTCGCGCGAAAGAGTTCCTCAGCCGGACAGATATCGCAGATCCCGTTCTAAGGAGAAACCACTGATGAAATATGAAGGAGTCAAAACTATGAAGCAACGATCCAATTCTCCGTCAGACGTCAAGGATCTGAAACCGATGAAAATCGACTTGTCGCTGGCCAAACAAGAGGCCCTCAAGAAGGAGGAGGAAGACTTGAAAGCGATTAGCACCAAAAATGAACCGCTCTCCCTCGAGGAGCTGCTCGCGAAGAAGAAAAAAGAGGAGGCTGCTCGCAGCAAGCCTGTCTTCATATCGAAAGAACAGCGCGTTGCAGACGCATTGAAGCGACGTCAGGAAGCTGTAGCAGCAATACGAGCGGCTCAGTTCAGCGGTGGAGTGCCACGGCCTGTACAGGATGTCATTCACAATGTCGGAAGATTAGGCGAAAAGGAGCGCGATCAGAGAATGGATCGTGAACGCGATCGTGATATCCGTCAGGATCGGCAGGAGCGTGATGGTCGACAGGAGCGCGATTTTCGCCAGGAACGCGATGGACGTCAGGACCGCGATTTTCGCCAGGAACGCGACGGCCGTCAGGATCGTGATGTTCGTGACGATCGGCGGGAGCGATATAATAAACAAGGTGGTGGGGGTGGTGGTGGTGGTGGAGGTGGTGGTGGTGCCGGTGGTGCGGCTGCCGAACGCGACGACAAAGAAAAAGATCCATCGAAGAAACCGGAAGACTTCTCGCACAAGGATAAGGAGAAAGAATTGGAAGCAATCCGCGAACGGTATCTGGGAATTATTAAGAAAAAACGACGCGTACGACGCTTGAATGATCGGAAGTTTGTGTTCGATTGGGACGCGTCCGAGGACACGTCCGTCGATTACAACAATTTATACAAGGAGCGACATCATGTGCAGTTTTTCGGACGCGGCAATGTTGCAGGTTTGTAGCAATTGTTTTTTTGCAGTATGAAATTCAAGGCAACTATCTTTTTTTCAGGTATCGACATCAAGGAACAGAAACGCAAACAGAGCAAATTTTACGGCGATCTGCTCGAAAAGCGACGAACCGAAGCGGAAAAGGAACAAGAAAAGGTTCGCCTAAAGAAGGTCAAACGAAAGGAAGAGAAACAGAAATGGGACGACCGGCATTGGTCCGAGAAGGAACTCGATGAAATGACGGAACGCGATTGGCGTATATTTCGCGAAGATTACAATATTACCATCAAGGGCGGTAAAATTCCGAATCCGATTCGAAACTGGGTTGAGTCCGGCTTTCCGCAACCACTTCTCGAAATTATCGAAAAGGTCGGCTACAAAGAACCGACACCCATTCAGCGACAAGCTATTCCGATTGGTCTGCAAAATCGCGATATTATTGGCGTTGCGGAAACCGGTTCGGGTAAAACGCTTGCATTCTTGATTCCGTTGCTCGCTTGGATTCAATCGTTGCCAAAAATCGAACGGCTCGAAGATGCCGATCAGGGACCATATGCCATTATTATGGCACCGACACGTGAATTGGCGCAACAAATCGAGGAGGAAACCGTTAAATTCGGACAACCTTTGGGCATTCGGACGGTTGTTGTAGTCGGAGGTTTGTCTCGCGAGGAGCAAGGTTTCCGTCTACGACTGGGTTGTGAAATTGTCATAGCAACACCCGGTCGATTAATCGATGTACTAGAAAATCGCTATCTTGTACTCAATCAGTGTACGTACATTGTCCTGGACGAAGCCGATCGGATGATTGACATGGGCTTCGAACCGGACGTGCAGAAAATTTTAGAGTTCATGCCGGTCACAAATCTCAAACCGGACTCTGAAGAAGCCGAGGATGCGTCGAAATTGATGGAGAACTTCTACACGAAAAAGAAATACCGACAGACTGTGATGTTTACGGCAACTATGCCGCCGGCAGTTGAACGTCTCGCTCGTACCTATCTTCGTCGTCCGGCCACCGTTTACATTGGTTCGATCGGCAAACCGACCGAACGAACCGAACAAATTGTCTACATGATGGGCGAGAACGACAAACGTAAGAAGCTGATGGAGATCTTATCGCGCGGTATCGAACCGCCCGTTATTATTTTCGTCAATCAAAAGAAAGGTGCCGACGTGCTGGCCAAAGGTCTGGAGAAATTCGGTTACAATGCTTGTACTCTTCACGGTGGTAAAGGACAAGAACAGCGTGAATATGCGTTGGCTTCACTTAAGGGTGGCGCTAAGGATATTTTAGTTGCTACCGATGTTGCCGGTCGTGGTATTGATATCAAGGACGTTTCGATTGTTATCAATTATGATATGGCGAAATCGATTGAGGACTACACGCATCGTATCGGTCGGACAGGTCGTGCTGGCAAAAACGGTATTGCTATTAGTTTTGTTACGAAAGACGATAGCCCGTTGTTCTACGATTTGAAACAGTGCGTTACGGCAAGTCCGGTTTCGACGTGCCCGCCGGAACTTATGAATCATCCGGAAGCACAACATAAGCCGGGAACTGTTGTGACGAAGAAACGGCGTGAAGAGAAAATTTTTGCTTAATTGTTTTTAATTTTTTTTTTTCAATGAAAATAAAGGGAAACTGTAAATGTATGTGAACTGATTTTGTTTTGTGATTTTAAAGTCTGTTCCAGCCGAATTAAAATATTTGAACAAATTTTGCTTAGGTGAATTGGATTTAAAAACAACTAAACACAAAACTAACCTTATGATTTTTCCTTAACAAAGATCTCGATCAAGTCTAGCGATAGATTGGATTGAATTTCATCGACGGAATGATTCGCACTATGTTTACCTTATTTCATCTCCAGTTTCAGAGGTAGAGGTCTGTTCTGGGTCTCACAGAAATCTGTTGCGCTAATTTGCCATTACCTCGCAGCTGCGCAGATCGCGTTGATGTTGTTGCGTGTTGCCTCAGTTTGGTTATCAGTTACGACGCTTATTCTTTTAAGATGAATTTTCAAGTTCATGTAGTCTGTTAGTATCTGTTATATAAAACTGTATGCTTCGTTTAGTGTGGTTAGCCTGTCTAAGTCTTAGGAGTGTTAGTATTGACTCTTCTCTACCCTTTCCATGAAACTGTGTGCCGTCTTGATGAATCAAGGGGATTCAATACAAAACGACTGTTTTTTGTATCACTTAAGTGTTTTTTGCGTTCCTACGGTAGACGTAGTCTGCAAATTTAACGTTCGAGTTTCGCCAATTTTGCTACTGGTCGTTCGTATACTCCTTTTGTCGTTTGGATAATTGCTCTTCTGATCTGTCCGTCCCTACTTGGGATAGTTTCGAGAATTCGTCCTTTTGGCCAACAATTTCGCGGTATTGTTTCGTCTACTATTATCACTAGGTCTCCTTGTTTGATTGGAGTTGTTGGCTCAAACCATTTGGTGCGTCGGGTTAATGTTGGCAAATATTTATTTTATTTATTTATAACAATAACAATTAAACAGAAAATCTTTTCCAATTATACAATTGCCACGAATTACAAACAAAATATTTTACATGTAAATAAAATGGAGAAAACAAAAAAAAAATATATAAAAGTTCTCGTATAATGACAATGAAAGAAGTATAAGAAATTAAATTATCGATTATGTATCAGAAGAACGAAAAAGAGTGACCTTTAAGTACACTTTGAATGAGTTTAAGGTAGGGCTATGAAAACTAAGGCAATACAAATTAAAGGAGCGAGGTAATCGAATTAGAGGAGAGCAATAGAAGCAATTGATATTGGCTTGAGGTACTGTAAAAATGTCGTGACATCTAGTATTGTGTTCGTACTGAAAACAAAAACCACTTTATACGAAAATACCAGATCCAAGTATAATCTTCTGTCCTTCATGCAAGATATGCCAAGTAATTCGAGACGAGTTTCATAAGATATATCATGCAAGCCAAGTTTACGAAAAAGTGATTTAGTGAAACGACGTTGAACTGTTTCCAAGACAGTCACGAGATATGTAAGATAGGGATTCCATACTGCTGAACAATATTCAAGATCACATCGGACCAGACTATTGAAGAGATTTAAGTATAGAGTTGCATTACAAAAAGGGTGCGCAGAACGCAATATAAAACCACATAGCCTACATGCCCGTTTACAAATTTCAGTTATGTGCAAATCAAATTTTAATTTAGCATCGAAAATTACGCCTAAATCTTTGATGTTGGAGACTTCCAATAGAAGAGAATTGTCGATGTAATAGTCAAACTGAATGTGTGAGATTTTATTGGTGTAGATCATCATAAAGCATTTCTGCGTATTTAATGACAATTAATTCATAGTACACCAGGATAAAAGTTTCTTGAGGTCATTGAGGCAATCAGATTGTGATTTTATTTCCCGAAAAACCTTTAAGTCATCAACATACATTAATTGCTTTGACTGTGAAATTCAGAAAGAAGATCATTAATAAATAGTATAAACATAAGTGGGCCCAAGGTAGAACCCTGAGGAACACCAGATGGAGCCAGGGATGTTGAAATAGATCCACTGAAGATGACCATTTGCTTACGATATGATTGGAACCAGATAAGAAGCCCAGTACTTAGGCCAAAAGAATTCAGTTTCCGTAGAAGAACGGAGTGATCAGCAGTATCAAATGCCTTTGAGAAATCTGTATAAATCGTGTGAACATCATAATGGTTCTCTAGGGAATGAGCTACAGAGTTGGTGATAGACACCAAATTTGTTTCAGTAGAACGGCCTTTAAAAAATCCATGATAGTTAATTGATACACAGTCACGAACTTGAGAAAAGACATGTTCATGAATAAGTTTCTCAAAAACTTTTGCAAAACAGTTAATAATACATATTGGTCGATAGTTTTCGGCTTTATGTTTCTCTCCTTTTTAAAAATTACATGCGAATTTTTCCAAACACTGGGAAAAAATGTCCTCACGATTGGAAGACGTGTAAAGATTTGACAATGGTTCGGCTAGAACATGGCCCAACTTTTTCACAAAGATATTGGGAATATTATCCGGACCAGCGCTGCCATTACTGTCTAAAGAATTGATGGCAATGATGATATCCTGCACGCTGAATACTGGCATCACATCGTTCTGATCTGCTATTGTGTTAGGAAGGCAAGGAGTTAATGAAGACGTATAAACAGATTGCAAGTATTGAGAGAATAGCTCCACAATGTCACTAGGAGTGGATGCAGTAGCCCCCGAGTATGTTATGCTTAGAGGAGCACGAGAAGCATTAATATATTTCCAGAAGGGTTTATCATTACCCATGAGAAGCGAAGAATTAAGGTTGTCCACATAAAAGCAAAAACTTATCTTTATTTCCTTCTTTAGCTGCTTCCTGAGGTTACCATAATTCGATGCATTGTTATGGTTTGGCACGATTTTTTTCGTATAGTAGGTGTATGATTTTGGCATTAAACCATTGAGGATAACAGCTCCCTTTCTTTGAAGACAATGGAATGTTTTCGGCAATGATTGCGTTAAGATCGTTTCCAAAAGCGGTTGGCAAATGGCTGGGACAGCAATCAATTTCTCTTTAGTAGTACTGAGTCATCACTGATGGTTCCTACCGGTTTCACGCCACTGGAAGACCCCAATAAAAAATGATTGGGTGTTAAGAGTTCATCGGTTCTGTCATCTGTCAAAGGACGAGAGTTCACTAGATTTTCCACCTCTATCAGCATGCTGCGTAGTAACTCATCTGATGGGTTGTGTGTGAGGGTAATGTACTTCATGCCAGGGGGCAGTGAAATGCAAATAGTAGCCTAGTATTCAAATGTTTGGCGTTATTTGTGTTCAAGACCGGAGTATAACATAAATGTGAGTTAGATGCTAATAGTTGCAGTGTTTATTGTCGGTCCTTTGCGAGGAATCGTCCGGCTTCAAAACTGCTCGTCGTCTCCAGTACATACATCTCTATGCATATACCTAACAGAACAGTCATTGGTCCGAAATAATTAATTCCTATATAGGAGAACGGGCTAGTGTAGCTATTTGCGAATAGGGAAGGTTTGCCATTTTTGGAACTCTGGGCTCAGCTCTGTAATTTTTGCAGATCTGGCAAAAATAATTTTTAATTCCTCTTACTCGAGGAATGCGGAACCGTTGTACTAGCTCGTTAAGGGCGGTTTGATAATTATGATGATGGTATTTCCTATAATAATGTCTGACAATCAAGCGAGTTATATGATGGAGTCTCGGGAGCAAAATAGGAAGTTAGAAATCGGCAACTCGTTGTCGCCTACAAAATCTGAGCCTTAATTTATAGGCCCTCGGATTAAACCATTGAACCACATGCCTTTTATGTGCGAAATTTATTTCTTCGTTGCGCCTTCTTCGACTCAAATTTTAGGAGAACCCTTCCTAATCGCGTTATGGCGTCGAAAAAAGATAAACTCCTAAATCCGTTTCTTTTTCTTAATTATTTTTTTTATTTACAACAAATTCCAGGAATTTTTTTTAACATCTTCAATATGAACCATTCTATTATCTAAATTAATAAAAACAAATTAATTTCTAATACTAGTTGCCGATTCCAGACTGCATTTTTCTAAATAAAGCGTTGATATCTCCAAAGCATCATTGTAACGGTTCACTTCGTAAGTGTCCATGACAAACGCTACACTATCCATTTCTGTAAAATCAGAAATCTTTGGATCGGCCAAATGAACTAAGAGCATCAGAACCGTGACCTCTGAAAAACAAAATTAAACTGTTCTCCAAATCCGAATTCTAATAAAATGCTATCAAAATTACCTGATTCTTCCGTTCGATTCTCTAAGGCATAAAACAATGGTGTTCGACCATCTTTTCGATTTTTCGCATTTAATATTTTTTCTTTCTTCGGGTTGATTGCAGTAGCTTCTCTCGTCAGGAACGCGTGCAATTCGTTCTTATAAATACGTAGTAGTGTCTCTCTATCGCTGATACCGAATCCGATTGTTTTCATATTTTCTTTTTCGTCGATAAACTCCAGGAGAGTTTTACACATGAGCAATTTCTTCTCGAGTATGCCAACATGTAATGCCGTGTTACCGTCATCGTTAAATAGTTTCAGAATATCGAAATTGATTCGTTCGAGAAGCAACCGTAAAAGTTTTGTGTTCGTACAACATTTCATGGCCAAATGAATGACTGTATTGCTGTCCTTATCGACTTCGTTTGTGTCCGCATCGTTTACGATCAGTTCATTTATTATGTCCAAGATACAATCGTTTTTAATTGCTAACTGAAGTGGGGCCTGTACGATGTAATGGAAAATTACCGATTAGAATGCACAATAAAATAATTTAGTAGATAAATTTTGTTTCACCTCATCATTGTCTGTTAAAAGCTTGTGTACGTTTATCTTACGGAATTTCAAGACGTATATTTGTCGCTTCAATTGTTGTATATTATTTCCCAAAATAGCCATGTGAATTGGTCTGTGAAAATACAAAAAAAAAATTCAAATAACTGAATGCAACAACAAAAGTATCGTATGATTCTTACAATAAACCATCGATGACTACTGTCGAATTCACCCATTCTTGTTTCATTGTTTCTATAACGGTTTTTGGCGATTCTAAAGTTTTAATACCATTATCAATCTCTTCGGGACTACAACAATCGATGAGATTGGCAACAAGCTTTCCAGTTTCGAGTTCTAACGCCTGGTTATTCGATTTCGTTAATAATGATGATGAAAATTTCTGAAAAGTACGACAGATTTTTTTTGTTATTGCACTTATTTTATTTAAATTACAATAGCTGGCTGATCCCCACAAAACTGAGATAAAGAAATGTTTATATTTACTCGTATATTGTAAATTGCGATTGGATTCGAATTACCAAAGCAGCTGCTTAATTCCAAGATTTCAGATCAATAAATAAGCTGATAATCGTATTTATACAATTACAGGGAATTCCCCTATTTCTTTGGTAACCGTGAAGTCGTTCATGAATCATAAACAAGAATGCCGTGATGGTCTCGTTGTAGCTGTCTATTTTTATGCATTGATATCTCACAGATTGGCGGTTGAGGTAACACAGTTTACAATATGTTTATTTATTTTTGTGTAGAAAGGCTTCGTATTACTTATTAAGTTTTTATTGGAAGTAGTAGCAATATAATTTACGAGTACGTTATGGGTCTGAAGGAAACATCGAGGACGGGGGAGAACGTCTACTTGAGACGGAGAAGAACGGTAGATTTACCTGTATGGGTGATGGTATTTCTAAGAATGAAAATTCACGGCACAGTCGAAACGTTCGTCATGTATGAGTAGCAATAGTTGCTATCTTAATGCTATTTAAACTCAGCTGCAAACAACATAGTTCCCGGTGGTCGATTCTAGCTGACACTAGGTTTGTTCTTTTTGGCTACACTTTCTACACTTTTCTGCACTAACTCTTGAGCGAGTGCAGAAAAGTGTAGAAAGTGATAAATGAAAAAAGGACAAACCTATTAGGTGATGAATGAAAAAAGAACAAACCTATTAGGTGATGAATGAAAAAAAAACAAACCTATTAGGTTTGTTCTTCTTTCATTCACTTTCTACACCTTTCTGCACTCGCTCAAGAGTTAGTGCAGAAAATTGTAGCCAAAAAGAACAAACCTACTGACTGCAAATAGATGCCAATTCTGCTATTTACGATTATAGGCGATGCTGAGGCTTGAACAGTAAGGTGGAAATGTATTTCACTAACCATGCAGAGGCCTGGTTTGAAGGTTTTAGAAATTATGGATGTAGTACAGCATTTTTTATGCAGCTTAAGACAATGCAAAAGATAATTGAAAAATCATTCTACAAGCGCGAAAATTTTTAAATTCTAACAGCTTCAAGTGCCAGCTGTAAAACTCATAGTTTATTAAAACTACAGACTTTTCCTAGAGTTTAAAAAACAAACATGTAAAAATGTTTGTAGGAGAAATCATCGTGTTGATTTCAAATTGAAAAGTTTCTGATGAAGTCATACGTTTTTCGTTCATATTTTTGTACTTCATTCTTTCTTGGAAAAAAGTCATTGTCATAAACACTCCGAAGGTGTTAACGAGTTTTTGGTTTTAGTTGAACCTGTTCTAAGTCATGGCTCATCATCAGCTCGGCGATTAAATAAATATATAAAAAAGAATATACGGTAAAAGAAAGGTATATATCGTTATAGCCGGTATAAAAACAACACAAAACCAAACTGCTGATCAATGTAAAATCAACCCAGGGGCCTGGAGTTCCGCAAACGTCGGATCAGCACGAAAAGACGATCTGTCGGTGGGAGGAGGCACTGAAATGCCATCCGGTGAATAAACCACAGATAACACTTAAAACAGGGATGCCAACACAGTACACTACACTTCACTCATAGATTTCCACTGACCGGCGTAGGTCATTCTCCGGTTATTAAAACTACCAAAAAATATGAAATCTTGTTGAGAATCAAAAAAAAAAAAAATCTGTATCTAGGACAGTTTAAATTGGCTAAAGCAAAATCCTTCTGTTTTGTCGTAATTCAACTCTCTTGGATATTTTTGCATCAAAGCTTCACGTGAACAGCCAGCAAACCCTTCCGGGTAGTTATGTGCGGGATTTTTTTTGCTCCTTCTGCCCGGAAACTTCCCGGAAAGATTGAAAGGGGGAGAGGGGGTGGGAGTGTCCGACCGACCGAATCATAGAAGTGACCGAAATGACTCAATTGAGTCATTTAGGTTAGCGGTTACTAGAAAAAGCTTCTTTAACTCGAGTTTTCGGGTCGGTCGGTCTTCGGTGGTCGCTGGTGGCTGGTCGGTTGGTATTCGAACTTCGAAGGCACCGTATGATTAGACTTTAGACACTTGAGGGGAATAACGCGCCAAGACTAAATCAAACTCAAAGGTCGGTTTAATGAATTCGAGAAAAAAAAAACAATTCCAATGATTTAATTTTTGGAATTCATAGGGAGTATACGATTAATGAATGAATTTGAATGTTCTTTAAAATTCGTAAATTCAACACAGAAAAATTGTTTAGTTTCGATTTCGATTTTCTCTTGGCGCATTTAGGGTAAAAGTGTCTTTAATGTAATCATTAGCTACCTTCGAGCACCACAGACAGACCGGCACGAAGAAAAACTTTTGGCGCTGTACGGCTATCAAGTATCAACATCGGGTACATACAGATACTGGAGACGACAAGCCACCGACTTTGTATAAAGCGCTTTGAAGCCAGAGAAGTGAGACAAAACAGGGTCGTTACGGCAATTGTTGTTGTTTTGTGTGTAAGTGAATGCGACGACGTCCGCCTTCAACTAAATCGCTGCTTGTCATCTCCAGTATATATATATCTCTATGATCGGGTACGATACGAGACGTAGAATATTTTTTCTAGTGACCGACTTGTTTCATTTCACATGAGTCGAGTTAATTCGGTCATAGTACTGACCCGGTCATTTCGACCGAATCGTTCGCGACCGACCCATCACTAGTGGCAGTGGTCCCCTTGCATACTTTTATAAACAAACCCCAAAATTCATCTTTCTGCGTAGTTGGTTCGGCAGATATCAGTTTTTCACCCTGCAACCCCCCACGGCAAACTTTGTTTCTACTATGGGCTCCTAATATGCCTCCAAAAATTATCATATTTAAAGGTTGTGGCATGAACCGTTAAGATATGAATTTAAGAATGTCTCCATTCGAGCGTTAATTTTTCCACCCACTCCCACTTAAATCTAAAATATTTTGAGATACGCGGACAAACCGATTTTATTTTTTCGAACTACTCACTCGCTCGGTTGTTGTGAAGATGTTTTTCTTTAAAGTGTTTGGCCAAGAGCTTCTGATTTTTCTTGTTATGTTACAAGCTATGTATTCGCGACTTTAATTGGTGCGATAAGGTTTCCACGTTTTTTTAAAGCTCTTGTTGTTCACCAGAGTTTCGCATTGCGAAGTGACGGTGCAACTCCTTGCTCCGAAGAAGAAATAGTTCCTTAGTAACTTTAAGGCTATTGAATTTGCGTTTGAACGAAGGTGGCTGAGTACGCGAATGTTTAGAAAATATTTTTGTTAAGGTACTTTTGAAGCCGCTATTTCCGTTATTATGTTTTTCTATTTCGAATTTAGTCGGATGTGTAGATTAGATTAGATTTTGGGGTTGGGCGGGGTTGGTTTGGTTTTCTCCGTCACTGAAGCCTCAAATTATCTATGATTCTTTTTCGATCCCAGCGCTTTCAATGAAGCATTGTATTTTCCCGGAAAAGTGTGGTCCTATGGTTCCATAAAGCCCTGACCGAAGCGACGAAACCTTTTGTGAGCAAGTCCCTCACATTTACAGAGAATGTGCTCTGATGTTTCGTCTTCGCCATCGCTATGGAGATCTTTCTTCACGTAACAATGTCCAGTCAGCTCTTACACTAGGCTTCGAAATATGGTCTTAATTTCAGATAATCAGACGTTCTTTTCTCCGAATGCTCGGGCATAAATAGCTTTGAGTGTCTGTTGCCCGCTGTCAAGGCCCATGGCGGATGTATAAAATAAAGAAATAAATAAAATTTAGACGTGATAGTTGCGAAGCGCCACTATCACGTCCCTTCGTTGAAATAGTCAGACTCTTCGGGACAGCCGAAGAAATTGATTTAAATATGCGATAAAAGAATACGATGGATGAAAAGCTGCGTCCGTTCACAAAACAAGAAGGCAGTAGATTATTGGAGCGTGAGACTCGAAACGCAAAGTTCAAGTTTCAGACTACTTAGCAGAGGTAGAATAAAATCGCCACAAATGAAGAAGAAATCAGAAGGGTGCCAGACATCAATGTAACAATGCGATACGAAGAGACCTTTTCGCTAATTGCACAAGAGTACAAAATAGTGGGTGGTTATTTTTGATTCCACTATGACAAACGGCGTTCTTTGGCGAATTACCACAAGAACAAATGGAGCCCGTTGGCTACGGTTTTATTCCGTGAAAAGTTTTATTTTATTTTTGAGCAGTTAACAGAAAATACCAGATATAAAGAAAACCGAAGAATATGTGATTGGTGCAGAGGAGAGAGGAGCAAAGACGAATCTTTAGGAAAATTCGGAGGTATTGGGCCTCTAGCAGGGTTTTCTTTCTCGAATACCAGCAACAAACATAATAAAAGGAGAGAGTTCGATGTTTTTCTTAGCAGCACAGCGAAAGATCACCAAGGAGCCTATTACTTCAACAGTTTCTGTGAGGTTACGAGAATTTAACGCTTTATTGGAAACTCAAGATGGTTTAGCGAGTAGGACCGAATTCTATGATTCTATTGTTACACAGCGGAACTTTTAAGTCTGACACTTTTGAAACAAGCCGCGGGCATCACACCAAGCAATAACACCCGTGGTACGAAAGATTTGGAGCAAGGCCGTTGAACAAAGCGAAAATCCCATTCAAATTGAGACGTACAAAAAACAAAAGAATATTTTAACTCAACTATTGGGAAATACTAAAGAAAACTACGTAAGGTTAAAGAAAACAAAAATTACCCGCTTCAAGCTGCACGACTGCTGCGAATCCTGCGAACTTTCGTCAAATAAAAATCGCGCCCGACTCGAATCGGTGGTCACTTTTTCAACACGCGGCACTTTAACTGTTCTTCGTCTTCGTTTCAGTTCTTTTCCATCGAGAAAATCACTGAAAGACTTCGTGTTGTCGGCCTTCACTTGTCGAATTGGTGCAGGTTGTTGCTTCTCCTGCTGCGCAACCATTGCCTTGAAATGTAACGGTCGCGGCGAAGAAGACTTTACCGACATCTGCGACTGCGGCAATTGCATCGGCTCAACCGATTTAAAATTTAGGATGATAGGACTGGTATCCATTTGGCATCTGGCAATTGAATCCAGCAAAGGCACTTCCTTCTTGCTTTTCGAGCAAGTAGCTTCGGCCATTGGTTTTTCAAGCGACGACGACAATTGATCCCGTTTGAACGTACTACCGATTGCGATCGTTTGCGTTCCGATATCTACAAACTTCTTACTCTTTTTACAAGCGCACTCCTTTACTGTTGATCCGTTCGCGATCGGATTTACAATGCCATTGATTGCGTCCAAAACTCGTGTCTGAACCTCGCGATCGGGAATCTTAAAAAGCGCCGTGAACAAGTCACGAAATTCTGTTAACTGGTGACGACGAACAACAAGCGAATTGCTCGTCATTTTTTACGGACTATTTCTCAAATTAAATGATTAAAAGTCGATAAAAATGCCGAGCTTTTCGATCACAATTCTCAGGGATTTCCCCGCGTTGTGAATTTCGATACTGACTCGTTGATTTCCAGACGCGTGACAGTTCGAAATGGCAGCTATTTGCGAAGATAACGATTTCGAATGTGGTTCGAACATATAGTGGTTTGAGGTTATGATTCAAAATTTTAAATATTTTAACCGTTACTCTTTTTAAGGACTTCATAGAAAAGATTTCCAGTTTACACTCCTAATTTCGCTGTAGCATTAAAAATCTTCCGTTCAAAATTACTACCGTTGAAAAAGTGGTCCCGTCTGGTCCCGTCACACGCTGACATTTCGCCAAACATCGAAAACTGAACGAACCGAACGGGAAAATAAATAATTCGAAGTTCAAGGATTCGATGATTGTTTACAGCGGTGTTTGTTTTGATTGCATTCACGTCGTTTGCAAAGATTGGAACGTTTGCGTGAGAGCGCAATTTTCTTCATGGCTACGTTTGTGTCGGCTACCGAGTGAAATCGAATAAATTGAAGGAAAAAAACCGAAATTTTCATTGTTAGTTGAAAGTGGTTAAAAGGGCATACGAAGCAATTATGGAAGAAATATTTACGAGAAACATGGTCAGCCCATAAGGTCTACTTTGACAGCTGAACGGAACGGGAGCATTGTATTCGGGGCTTAACACAGGTAAGTGGTGAATTTTTTATTTAAATTTCGATTGAGAAGTGCTAAGTCCTTAAAACACTTGGTCAAGGATCTTAGCTATTAACTTCGGTACGCATTAAGCTGAGTCCTTCGAGTAGCTGCTGTACAAAAATCCTGTAAAAATATTCCCACTCAATTCACGGAACTCAGTAGAACTCAAGAAAACGTTTAGCTAGGATTTCGGAATTTCGCACAAATTAGTTTTGAGTGAAAACAAAGTTCGACTTTACTAGACAACGAAATCGTTCTACTCCTTTGGGTAGCTCCCATACAAAAAGTCCTTAAGACACGTGTTCAATAATATTTTCCGATAACGCTTCAAGCGTACACATTAATTTTTAAATAGTGGTAAAAGGATAAATATGCTATACATCGAGCGAGTCTTTCCTGCACCTCCCATGCGAAAGTCCTAGAAAAAAAAAATTCGGTGACTCACCTAATACCAGATGTGAAATTTATGATATTGTCTTTTAGTTTCGAGTAGCAACCAAATGAGAGTCCTTAATAAAGTACAAACAACATGTGCAGCCTTATCCTAGTTTATCCCCAACTCAATTACTATTATTACATTAAAAACGAATGTTTAATTGTATCTACTGCTTTGACTGTATGTTTCTGTAGAAATTTTCTTCCACAGATTGATTTTTACTCGCTTGGCTTAGAGATTTGGTAGAAAGTAACTTCTATCTGAGTTTCTTTCTTCACTTATTTAGTTTTTGCTGATAATTTTGATAAGCATTCAAATTTTAATATTGTTAAATAGTCAATTTATATAAATGTTAATATATTGTTCTGGATCCCGGGACATGTGGGTCTGGTAGGCAATGAGCGAGCCGATCAATTAGCTGGCTCCTCAGATGTCAGCACATCAGGACGGAGTGCTGCCCAGCTTCATCAGCCACGTAAGACGTACGGCTCGTGTCCATTGGGCCCAAGCCAACAGTAACGCATGGCGTTCCAGCTCGACCTTCCTAGCGAAACAATGGCGGAATACATCCCCGCCAATTTACGAAATGCAGATAGATAGACGATCGGCCGTCATCTTAGCTCGGGCCCAACTTGGCCACTCAAGGCTCACAATCACTCAAGGCTGACAATAGAGCACATCCTGTGCGACTGTAGTATGACGCAGGGCTTCTTTCGATACTCTCTTCCTCCCTTACACACCCTACTCTCCATGTCAGATCCCTCCTTCCTTTTCCAACTCCTCAACCACCTACACATTTGGCATCTCCTTTGCCTCACTTCCCAACTATTTATGTCCATTATAGTAACATGTAAGGCTTGAATTATATTATTATTTCGCTTTACTCCGTATTACTTTGTATACTCTAGATGAAATCATATCGAGTATTATAAGTTTTATCCAGCCCGAAAAGTTTGTAACGCATAGAACCGAGCCTCGGACGAAAAAAGGGGGTTGAATATCCAAAAATTGAGAAATGGGTTTGTAGGCGATTATATAAAAAGTCTGTGGAAATGCAAAGCGATCTAATATCTCATCAAACCTAAGAAATATGTCGAAGCTTTGAAAAGCATACAACCTCCTTACACCCCTTAGGATTGAATATCTAAAAATACTGAAATTAACCTTTTGGCGCATATATAGGAAACCTTAGGAAGTAAAAATGGATTCGATATATCTTCAGATCTAAGCAATATGTAGGAATCTGTGAAAACATATGCAACCTCCTTACACCCACTCCTTACACCCAGTTAATAGATAAATATGAAGACAGAACGAGAAAGTAAAAACAATTGAATTTATTATCACTTCTAAAAGAAATGACGGAATTCGTGAAAACGTGTTCAACCCATTTATACCTCCTTACGGGCTGAAAAAGGAAAAAACTTAAAACGAGTTTTAGGCGATTATTACGCAAGCTCGTGAAAGTGAAAAGTTAGTCGAAATCTAATTAGACCCGGGGGATATGGCAGAATTCATGAAAAAGTATACAGCCCCTTTACACCCACATAGGGGTAGAATTTTAAAAAATCCTGAAAACACTTTCTAGGTATTTATATGAAGAAGCCGTATAATAAAAATGATTTCAAAATTTTGGAAGACCTAATAGATATGACGAAAATCGTAAAAAATTATATGCATTCCATTTTAACTGATCATTTTTTTCGCCCCCTACGCCAATGGAAATTTTTTGAAAATTTTGTTTATCTAAATTACTTTTCTAGTTAATTTATATATATATACCGAGTTTCAACTTTGTACCATGAGCCGTTCTATAGGTAGGAAAAACACCCCCCCACCTCCGTACCATACTACCCCCCATAAAAAATTATGTTTTTCCAATATGCTACTACTATAGCTCTATCTAAATACCAAGTTTAAGATTTATATCATTATAAGTTCACGAGATATAAAAATCGGAACCTTTTCCTTTTCACCGTCCCCCACCCTCACCATCTACACCCTCACCTCCAAATTTTTTTTTCTGCTAGAGTTCTATTATGCCTACTTCTGGTAAAAATTCTAAGCATCTATCTTACACTGTTATTGAGATATGAGAGGTTTTTTTTAGAAAAATTCGTATCCCCTCCACTTTCATGCTTCACCGCCTCCTTAAAAAAATTTTACTTTCAGCAAACTTCATTTGTCAACTTTTATACAGGAACCGAATTTTATTTGTCTAGTGCAATTAGTTCGTGAGATATCATAATGTAAAGTTGTTGTAGATATGGATTTTAGAATATGTCGATCTCGGTTTTTTTGCGTTTCGGACGCATTATTATTCTCCCCACTCCTACACCCCCTCCACCCATATTGACAATTTTTATGCAAATGGGTCCACTATCAAAGTTCTACATATATTTCAATTTTCAGCCTCCTAGCATAAGCGGTTGCTGAGATCTAGAAACCAAAATTTTCCGTCTTAAACGCTTCCCCCTCCTTCACCCTCACACCCCCACCCCTCAGAATTTGGTCACTTCAAGGGGCCTACCCAGTCTATTCATAAAAAAAATATCAATTCAATATCTCAAACCGTTTGGGAGCTACAAGCCTTCAAACGATTTTGCGTACGGCGGACAGACGGACTGAAAATCGATCACAATACTGTATTATTAGAAAATAATAAAGTAAAAACATGTTTTAAATTGTTTCCCGGTAGACGAAAATGCCGTTTTTATACCTGTATTTAAACGTGACTATTTAACGGAAAATAGTTGTTTTCCGTGTTAAATGCTGTTTATTTTAATTTTTGTCGAGTCGAGTCCGAAACGTTTATTAAAATAAACAGTATTTTATCCGGAAAACAACTTTTTTCAGTTAAAACATTCACCAAAATATATCTATTTAACTTTATGAATATTAACTTAAATTAGTATTATTAACCTTTATTTATATTTCTGTTTTTCAGAGTTAAAACTAAACACTATACACTTGAAGAGCATTTCGGAAGATGAACTAAAAGAAGTTTTCCCTCTTGAATTGATTGCTGACCGGATAGTGCTCAAGCGAGTTTTAGGCACAATGGTACTATTCCTTTTTTTTCAAGTTTAAAATATTTTTAATTGTTATTAAATAAAATTGCAGATTCAGACAGAAAAAACTAGAGCTTTGCTTTCTCCTAAGCATTGCCAGCCTAACTTGTCGGTATGTTGGATTTGTTTTGAGGTTCTTTATGAATACTTGAAATCTTTACTGATCTTAAATTATCAGGTAGACATCACCTTTTCTGCTTTATATCTCGGCAAAAGGTCCTTGCTCTTTGATTCTTGGAACGGTTTCACCACTGCCCTTATTGAATATTTGAATTCGCTGGAACAAATTTATGCTGCTCAATGTATGGAACAATATGCTAAAGCTACAAACCAAGGTACGAGATTCATTTTTTGGATTTGTCCTCTTTTCAATTTCTACAATGCTTCTGTCATTCTAGATTCTAAAGATTATATTATTTTAATGTTATTGTACACTGTTCTAAGGCCACCGACAAGCATAGGTTTCTGGAGTCCGACAACATTAGATGCGCAACACGGCGACATTGTACATTTAAATGATATATCAGAGATTGATACGATAGTCGAGAACAAGAAAAATTCAAACTTAGGTCTTCGATTGAAACCCTTTATATTTGTTGTCGGAAAAAATATCTTTAATTTAGAACGTTTCAGGACGTTCGGTCGAATGTGCTTGTCGGCTTCATAGCCCCAAGCACCGACCGGACGTTCTTTACTGTACAGAGCTCAAATGGACACGGCGGCTTTATCTGTATGCTGTGTACATGAGAGCTTTCTAGATTGTCGAGTTTCTTGGGAAAATGAATATCACAAATTTCTATACAAGCGTAAGTGGAAATGTTAATTGAAAGAAAACCGACTCTGTGAATATCATCCCTTTTTGTTGGACCCGACACCTTTTTTTTACATTTTTTAAAATTTTATATTTACATTTCGAACTTCTATTTGGAATTTGCTTCAGGCTTTAAACTGTTTTTATAAAATGTGTCATGTATATGGATTAGGTTATCCGGAAGAGTTGAAACAAGTTTGGATTTTCATTCAAGAGTACTTTTTTCGTACTTAGAGTGAGACGAATAGTATTCAGGTTTCGGAATTTATTTCTAAGTTATTTAATTTTGATTAATATTGAAAATGCTGTATTATTAGAAAATAATAAAGTAAAATGTCAAATGTCAAAAAGTGTTTTTATACTCGCAAATAAAAGTCCCTCCACGGGTTTTTTATAAACTTATTTGATAAATTAGCACGGAAAAGGGAATAGAATTTATCTTGAAAATCACGTCTCATAATTGATATAAATAGGCAGGCATTAGGTCTACTTACTCATTTTATTGCCATTTAAAATATTATTGGTTTTACTTACGATTTCTTCGAGTTCATGTCATCTCGACTTTAAACGAGCCAATCAAAGCAGCGACAAGCATAGAGCAAGCCACGATGAGCAGAGCAGACGAACAGAGCAAAACAAACGTCGACAGAGCACATCAGGCGGACAGAGACATGACGATCAGTAACAGGGTCAGTTACGGCAAGCAGAGTCGTGCCAGGAGTCGAGCTAAAACCAGCTACGACAAGCCACGACGAACGACGCCAAATCACGACAAGCAGACACAGCAGAGCCAAGACGAAGAAAGCAGAGGCAACAGGAAAAGACGAAGACTGCGAGAGCAAAGGCCACACAGAGAGACTAAGACAGGGTGAGATCCAGTGTTACCGCGAGACGGTTTTTTGGGGTAGCAAAATCTGCTACCTTTTTCAAAAAAGAGGTAGTAGATACCGAATTTTAATAATAATACAATAACATTAACATATAGTAATGTAAAATAATAATGTATTAACATTCTTGTGCGTTGCATTTTTCTGTTTTCAATTTAACTTTCGAGAATTATCGCAAAAACGTAGTGTTTCCTGACTTGAAATAGTAGTGCAGTAAATTTTAAAATTAAAAAAGGTAGTAAATCTGCTACATATGTAGTAAAACGGTAACGCTGGTGAGATCAGAGCAGAGAGGGTCAAGGCAAGGCAAGCGGAGTCGTACCCACAGATAACACGAATCGAATCATGTTGAGCAGAGGCGACGATCAGACGGCAAGGAGGAAACCCAAAGGAAATCAAATTTTAATGTATGTGAACTAGGAGTTACAAAGTGAAGTCTAGAATCAAATAAATACTTTGTAACGGATCCCGGCACCCGTTAAGCGTTGAGCCTACCTCGGATGTAAATCAAGCCGTTATAAGAAAGAAAGGCTGATCTCAAATGATTAAAAGTCGATAAAAATGTTGAGCTTTTCGATCACAATTCTCAGGGATTTTCCCGTGTTGTGAATTTCGATACTTCCATGTGATTTTCAGCCGCGTGATAGTTCGAAATGGCAGCGAACGCAGTGGTTTAAAGTTAAGGCCGCAAGACAATTATACCCTGTACAGACTATGCGTTTCAAACGCATTTAAGTAGGTAAATTTAACATGTTAAAAAAGTAGTGTTCAGACTAGGCAACTCGTTTTATTTTGATACATGATAGCTTGATGTGATTTGTTTTGACAAGTAGATATTCAGCTGTGTTTCATTAGCAAATTTATGCTTTCTAAATTGTTTGAAACAAATTAGTTTGTATAGCAGTAATGAAAAGGGAATTTATTAGCTAATGCAGTCGTTTTACAAGCACAAAATTGAGTTTCTGCAGCATTAAATAGTTTCTTCCAAAGTTTACTTCGATTTCCGCGAGGGTCGCAGTACATGTTTTCGGTTTTTCGTAAACGCGTCCGGGAAATGTTTTCAGCGCATTTAACTCGATTTAAACGCGTCAATCTCGTAGTCTGAACATAGTATAAAAGCAGAATTGGTTTAGAAAGCACAGGATTATATGGCGCCTGTTTAAATGAAATCAGCGGCAGAAGCAGAGACGAAAACAGTGCTGCTTTTTCGTTCTAAATTCTAAAATTCTGCTTCAGTACTGCCAACGTAAATCCCTTAAGAATTGGGAATGTTGTCAGCAATGGAAATGTTAAAGGTGTCAAAATTGTTTCCATATACTCGTATTTAATGATCATTTTAATCGAAAAGCTCAGAAAAATCAACGGAAACAAAAATTTTCGTCCTCTCAAACAAGATACTAAAATACTTGTGATTGTTGACAGTTAGCACGGACACATTTTTTTCCCTGCTTCTACTTTCTGTGGCAGTTATCATGGACACATTCTTCTCTGCTTTTATTTAAATTCATTAAGCACTATGATTCAAAATTTTAAATATTTTACCGTTAGTTTGCACTCTTTTTAAGGACTTCATAGAAAAGATTTTCAGTTTACACTCCTAATTTCAGCAGCTTCCGTTTAAAATAACTACCGTCGAAAAAGTGGTTCCGTCACACACTGACATTTCGCAAAACTTCGAAAATTGAACGAACCGAACGGCGAAAAATAAACAATTCGAAGTTCAAGGTTTCGATGATTGTTTACAGCGGGTGTTCGTTTTGATCGCATTCACGTCATTTGAAAAGGGTGGAACGTGTGCGTGAGAGCGCGTTTTTCTGTTCTGAACTTCATGGCTACGTTGTGTCGGCCGTCGAGTGAAATCGAATAAATTAGTAGGAAAAAAACGGAATTTTCATTGTTCTGTTGAAGTCGTTGAAAAGTTCGACTGGTGGAAATTCGATCAGTGTTTGGTCGAATTTTTGTGATATAATTTCTGACGAAAATCGTGTTTTATCGGCCTGAAAAGGGCCTGCGAAGCAATCGTGGAAGGAATATTTGCGAGAAACATGGACAGGCGTAAGTGGTGCTCCGGCTGCGGCCATATTTTAAATTTTATGTCGTTTCCTGTGTGATTTTTTTTACTTAAATTTCGATTGAGAAGTGCAAAGATTGGAGGTGATTTTATTTTTGTATTTATTTTTTTTACAGGTTCCAGGAGCACCGAATCGCCTCGTCGTTATAAAAGTCGACGGGAGCACTCAAGACGCCACAGCCGCTCCAGATCACGGTCCAGGTAAGCAAAGCTAGTTTTTTTTTTAAACTTCTTTTTTTGTGTTTCACATGGGAATTAATTTGTTCTGTCCGATTTAATTCTAAGAGCCCCTGCCCCGCATAGATAGAAAAAATCCATAAAGTGGGCGGCTTGCCTTAGGACCGCCGTTGTCAAGCAAAACAGATTGTTCGAGTTCTTTGATTACTAGGTAGTTCTTGTGGAATTGTCCTTGCCATTCAATCCGCCCCTTTTTGCGGTAGTGTTCCCGTTTTGGAATATCAGCTGTAAGTCACGAGTCGTTTTGCCTTTTCAGGGCGACGTTATTCTGTTTTGTTTGCTTGAGTCTGTAAAAGCCTAAATGCATCTTGCACCTCGACAAGAAAGGTCTTTTGTGATTGGCTCTTAATCACTCCCTAGGTCATCTCTATCCTAAGGAAGGTGATTTTACACATGGCAGTGAAAATTGCGTGCAAACAAAGAGCTGCTGTGCGTCTACTCACTAGCCAAAATCCTACAGAGGATCCTTCAGGTGCGAACGGTGAAGTTTCCGTGCTACACACAAGCCTCACAAGCGTGTAGTCTTGAGTTTCTTAACGACCCTATCGATTTGCACCTGAAACTACTTTATTCGGACTTTTTTTTTTTAAATCAAGAAAATTATTGTGGTCTTAAGAACCATGAGTTTATTTATTATTCAAATTCATCAAATACTGATTACTTATAACAAAAATTACAAAATATAAAATAATTAGAAAAAATAAAAAATAAGTACAACAAAATAAGTACAAAAATACATCATTATATCCGTACACTCATAAATGCCTAAATATAGTATTACATTATTTATTTGATAAAGCCGATTTTAACTGTTGAACAGAAATGTTAAAGTCAATTTGACTGTAATTATAATTAAAAATGCGTGAAAGAGATGTGATTGGTTCATGTTGGCCGTAATTTGTCCGATAATGAGGAATATCCAGCACATAGTCTCTCAAGGATCGAAATGGAACTTTGAAAGTAACGGCTTCCAGCAATGACGGGGAGTTAATATCACCAGAAATTACATTGAAAGCAAAAACAGCTCTAAGGACATCTCGTCTATCAACCAACGACTCCATCGGCAGGAGTTTAAGACGCTCATGGTAAGGAGGCAGATGCCAAGGAAGAATCGCAACAATCTTCTCTGAACCGACTCAATTCTTTTTTATGAACCTCATAGTATGGAGCCCATACCGGGCAGACATATACCAAAATAGAACGGACAAATGTGCAGTACAACATTGTTGTAACATGCGGATCATTGAAATCCTTGCACCATCTTCGCACAAAGCCCCAGACGGAGTTAGCCTTACTGACAACATAATCAAAATGGTCATTAAAATTAACTTCGTTATTAAAATATACACCTAAATCGATCACTTTGTCAGTTCTACATAATGGGTTTCCTTCTAAACTATAATCAAATGTAACTGGAGTTTTCTTTCTAGAGAACGATACAGTGATACACTTACTAATATTTAAAGGCATACAATTTAGTGTACACCAGTCATAAAACCGTTGCGGGTCACTCTGTCGCATTGGTTACATTACGAAAAATCTTTGCATCGTCAGCATACATTAAAATTTTAGAGTGGGAGAGAACCGAACTCACGTCATTAATGAAGAGGATAAATAAAAGCGGACCCCTGAGGTACTCCAGAAGTATTATATATATCGGATGAAAGGGCTTCACGATAAAACACCTTTTGAGTGCGATTAAGGGGGTACATCCGAGTAGAAAGCAGAAAAAATAGGCGAATTTTAGAAATTATTATCTCAATAACTATTTGCTCGATTTTATCCAGGTTGGTTTTATTCGAAAGTATATATGTTGAGGTGCGCTCATAATTTTTTTTTATAAATATATATCAATCAGGAGCGCTGCTGTCAGGGTCGGCGTAAAGAAAGTCCGTCGCTCCACTCTCTGCGGTTCCCAAGATTACATGCAGGCGGTTGATTCAAAACAAAAATTTCAAAAAGATTCTGAAAATGTAAAGTATGATGCTCTTCGCTACGTTGGGGTTTTTGAAAAAAAAAATTTTCACAAAATGGCGGCCGATTGAACTTGATTTTCAGTTTTAAACCTCAATTATCGACCTTACTGGCTTGATAAAAAAAAAAGTAAATAAGTTAAAAAAAAAATCCTACGTAGCGAAGTAGAAACCCTAGCCAAAAATATTATGTGAAATTTTTGAAGCAATCGGTCAAGCCGTTTTCCGAAGATTTTGGGGACCGTCTTTGAAGAGTATGTTTCGAGATAATCGCGTTTGAATGCCGCTCTATATAGAGAATTCATAAAGGTCCCATTCCGGTTAACTGCCCATAACTTTCACAATTCTTGGAATTTCAATATGAAATTTACACACAATATTCTTAAGACTGCAAACTTAAAGATGAGTAAAAAAAAAAATTTTTGAAAAAAAATAAATTTCTACTCGGATGTACCCCCTTAAGTAGATACGAACTGATCCAATTAATAAACGTGAATGGAAAACCCAGTAATTGTAGCTTATAAGTCAGGATGGAATGATTCATTTTGTCGAACGCTTTGCTGAAATCAGTGTAAATGCAGTCCACCTGATTTCCACCTTCAATCGCTTTAACGGAAAAATTAGCAAATTCCATTAAATTTGTGGTAGTAGACCTACCCTTAGTAAATCCATGTTGGGATGGACTCATGATTGATTTGCAATGAAAATTCATTACATCACAAACAATAGCCTCGAAAAGCTTCGAAATACAAGAAAGGTTGGCGACAGGCCGATAATTTCGTACATCCATTCTTTTACCTTTCTTAAATAACGGTTTAATAGTAGAATATTTCCATGAACTGGGAAATACCCCTGAACGAAGAGAAGAATTGAATAAATAGCACAAGGGTGCTATTAGGGAAGAGTATGCATCGTTTTAGAACGCTTTGAGGTATGCCGTCTGGACATCAACAGAAAAACTATCTGCAATATTTGAGATAAATTTCAAAACAGTAGCTTCGTCTATGTGCAGATCCTTCATCTCCAATGAAGTAGAAGGAAACTTTGTCAAGTGTTTATGAACCTTAAAACTATTATCACAGTTAGAAGAAGTGAAAGCAGCACGGAAGTAGTTCCCGAAGAAGTTGCTAATGACTAAAGGGTCATCGCTGACCACACCATCAAAAGACATAGAAGCGGGGTATCCATCGGAATTCCTTTTTGAATTGACGAAATCCCAGAACCGCTTAGGTTTGTCCCTAATCGATAATTTAATATTATTGACGAGGTATACGCCGCACTAGACCGGCTAATAAACAGGTCGCGTAAGGTTGAATAGGAAACGTAGTCTGAATCAATCCTTGAGAGACAATATGTCTTCCAAGCTTTCGTTTTTAAATTTTTCATTTAGACCAACAGCGTTTAAAATTTAAAGAAATTAAGATTTTTATGAGAGTCCAAATACCTGTGTCACATTTTGACACAAAAACGGAAAATATTTTCATTGGTTGGTTGATTTAAGTGGTAGCCAGCACCGCCACCCAGACAAGTCTTAATTAGGCTCATTATTACGTAAACTGGAATTTTAACCGAAAGTTTTATATGAAAATCTATCGGTTAAAATTCCGGTTACAACGTAACTGAACATCGTAGGAACGGCCCTTAGAGGGAAGGCGCTGTTTTGATGCCACAAAATTCTTAGAGCCGGTTCGAGATTGGTATGACCTAAATTGGTGTTTCTTGACGAGAGAGAATTGGTCAGTTATATCGGTCCTGACCATAGAGCTACTGAAGACGACAAGCCACCGGTTTTGTATAAATCGCTTTGAAGCCAAAAACACGGTGAGAAGTGAGACAAAACAGGAGCGTTATGTCAATTGTTGTTTTGCGTGCAAGTGAATGCGACGACGTCCGCCTTCAACTCAATCGCTGCTTGTCATCTCCAGTATATATATCTCTATGGTCCTGACTGTTTAGGGAGACCATTTGCTCTCCAATTTTCTTGTTCGAATCTCCTTCAGCTCGTCATAGAAAGGTCTGCCTTGTGCTCGGTCTCTGGCTATTGCCGGACATCCGCAAAGGCAGTGAAAGTGTGATTTTCGCTCGTTCGTGTTATGGAAGTGTGGATTGAACGTAATGCTCAATTCGCGGCATGATCTCCAATTGGCTAGTGATCTGTACTGATCGTAATCTTGGAGATGTCTGCCCGGATCTTGGTTAGAAGTTCGTATGCTTTCGTGCGGTTATAAGCTTTCTAAATCTTTCTATTTGTGGCACAAGTGGTTAAATTGCCCTATCTAGAGTTAGCCACTGATAGAAAGTGCGACAGTATATCCCACTTGACGACTACTAACGCAATGTGAACTGTTTTCGCGAGAGAACTGTGACTTGTTAGTTCAATCTAATAATAATTTAACACTATAGTACTTTAAAGCTTGAACCCACCTTGTGCTCAGTCCGGACGCGACTCCTCATTTTCCCCACCTCTCTTCTTCCTTCTCATTTGATGTGGATGTTGCCATGTTCTGGCCATTATGTCTCCACAGGGGTGATGTCAGTCGGTGACGGTATTACTGCCTTTGGTATCAATCCTAATCTAATGACGGTACTTGATTCGGCTTTTTTAGATTAATAGGCAGAAGACGCAGTAGCATGTTTAGAGCATTGACGGACATACCACAGGATCATGGAATCTTTTCGTACGCTCTCCTCCTTATCCAAGCAGCTTCTACAGAAGTCGCTTGAAAAAGTTCACGGTTTTTAGCATACCGGCTTATTAAATATACGTGGATCGATGATTAGACTATAAGCCCTAGGCCTGGACAACAAAATATTTGGGCTGGCATACTCCGGGTATGAAAATTTGAGATATGTTTCCCCATAGTTCGTGAGAGACCGAGAAGCGATGGTTTTCCCGATTTGTTAGCTTGCTTTGGTGTTTTAGCATACTGTCTGCATACTCTTCCCAAGCCACGACATTAAAAAATCCGTTTTGACCCCATGCAGAGGTTAAAGCAAGGAATCAGTCGGCCAGACCAAAAAAACAACGCAAAACTTTCATTTCTTCGCACAGCGAATTTTTCTGTTCTGTTAAAGAACAGCTCGGACATTTTTTAAATTTCAAATTTTTCTTCTCGTTCGTTTTTTTTTTCTTTGCTCTTCGATTTACTTACGAAACGAGTGATCAATTTTTCACGACGATGCCGTTTGAATTTACACGTGGTGAATTTATTGAAGCACTAGGCAATTTTATCGCATTGATTACACAACTTTTTCCGTTTCACGTCAGCATGAAACGAAATTTCGCCCTCTGTTTTGTCTTTCTATTGTTGACGAGCGAAATTTTGCCCTTTTCTTCGTCGTCACTTCCAAGACAGTTCTGCGAGCCCATTACGGATCTGAGCAGCGACTTTTTCACGGCTTTTGTTTTTGTTCCCCCACGTCGCTTTTCTTACGACACTTATTTCACGCGACGGATGAACGAATTATAACGAATTTCGAAATGAATAAACCGAAAACACGACATCAGTAAATCTGTTTTTTTACTTAAACTTTAGTTTTCCGTTTTTTGTGGATTCGATTGCAGTGATAATTCGGGTTTCGTTGTTACGACCATGTTCTTTCTAGCAGGACAAAAGTTTCAGCCATTTATTTTTTCAAGCCAACGGAGCCCGTCAGTTTCTGGTTCCCCTTTTTCTTTCCAACTCTTTCTCGATTGCTGTGAAATTTCGGGTTTCGTAATTACGATCACTCGCCATTTGCGCTCAACTGCTGCTCAAAAAGTTATTGGAGTACAATTTAACGCACCGATGGCACCGCAAACGCACGGCAACTCAACAATACAAAACAAATATATTATGAAAAAATGTATAGCTGATTTTGCATGCAGAAGAAAGCAGTCGTTCCCGAGGGTTTGAAATAGAGATGGGCAAAACAGTTCCTTTCAATGAATTACTTCACTCCGAGTCACACAGTTTAAAGAACGAGTTCAGTGAAGTAGTTCCGGAACTGTTAGTTCCATCGATCCTTCGTTTTCGTTCCATCGTTCGCGACCTAGTTCGTTCTTTTAGTTAGATGATGACCAAAAAAAAAGGTCAGTAGATCTAGAAGGAACGAGTTCAGTGCAGTACTTCCGGAACTGTTATAAGTTCCATCGTTCCTTCCTTTTCGTTCCATCGTCAGATGATGACCAAAAAAAAGGTCGGTCAAGTTTTATGTCACGTGTCCAATGGAATTGCAGTTCACCAAAAGGAGTGAGTTACTTCACTCACTCACGTCAATTCAATGAAGTGTTCTTTCACTCCTGAACAACTCATCTCTAGTTTGAAACCATATTTTTGAGTAGAATATTGTCCTATATTTTAACACTTTAATGCGAGAGAAGAACTAGTTCAAATTTTCTTTTATTAAATGGCAATTAATTTTTGAAAAAGCTTTAAAAACGCGACAATTAAATCAAATTTTGTAGAAATTGAATCGTTGACACGTTTTCAATAATTGATGATCTCGCAGTTCACTTTCCCTCCGGTGAGTTTTAGAATAACTTCCAGGTAATAGCAAAATGATTCTTCTCCGTTTCGCCATGTTTGCTGAGTTCTTGAAGTAATTCGCCTTTACACGAAAAGCCTAGGCATTTAGGGCCATTATTACGATCTTCAGTTAAACTCTAACCGGAACTTTAACTGGAAGTTTTGTATGAAAATCTGTCAGTTAAAGTTCCAGTTAGAGCTTAACTGAACATCGTAGGAACGGACCTTAGTGTACTTGTTGCGTAGACTTCAAATCTGCCTAGGCACTTCACGACCTTGTCATTTCGGCACAAGATGGACACGATCTGCCGCAATTTAAAACTGCACGTAAATTCCGAAAGCCGTAAGCCTAGGTATTACGTGAATTGCTGGCTACCATCTACAGATTATCTAGGCGCTTCGTGAAAGTTTGGCGTGACGTTTCGAAATGTTCTATTGAGCGCAATGAAACTAAATTATTCTGGGGCCGTATGATGTAACGAACGTTGCGATGTTCGCATCGACAGAGTCGACGAACGGCGCAACGCCCAGTCAATCACTAACTATGTCCTTCTCACGTACATTTTGCGTCAAAACGACGACGCCAAAAACGACGACGCGTTGGTTTACATCATATCAAAAAAACAACGTAGGTGTCGTTGGCAGCTGACGACGAGCGACGGAATACATCATATGTCCCCTGGTCCTATGTACGCAATCTGAAATATACTCCTTCTATTCCACACGAGATGTACCACAACTTCCCCGCCACTTTCTATTTGCAATCTTTTCCGGGACTACGTTTCGTCTATTTTCTCCTCATCTGGACTTCTCCAACTTGAAGAATTCTAAGACCGTCGTTCCTTAAATAAATTTTATCTATTAAAAAAATGGTTTGAACTAAGAATTCTTATTCTGTTCATTTTCAGGAATCGAAGTCGCGATCGTCGACGTAGAAGTCGCAGTCGTTCCAGGAGTCGCGAGAGGTACAACAGGCGTAGTGGCGAACGTGATTTGTACAAAGACATTATAAACGAGGACTATCAAGATGATCGTGAACGTTATCGACCAGAAAGAAAATCCCGTGATCGTGGTAACAGAGAAGCGGATCGTGGCGGTTACGGTGGAGGACCGGGTCAAGGATATGATAACCACAATAGACGGTTAGTTTTTTTATGATGCCTATCTAAAAGCAATATTAATTTGATGATTTCCTTTCTGAGACAGAGATCGTGACCGTCACAAAAGATATTACTCGTCGGAAAGAGAAGATCACAGTGATAGCTACGATTCAGATTACGCCAATTACGATCACTACTTTAATCCGACGCCCAACAATATCATAATACTAAGGGGCCTGGCACAGCACATTACCGAGGCAGATGTATGTGAAGAAATACACAACGTGATATGAAGTGGTGTTGTAAATTTCTCTTTTTGGTTTTACAGATAAGCAGCGATTTACTTCAGTACGGACTGCAGCCGATGTCAATTCGTTTGATCCGGAAAAGAAAAACAGGTAAATCATTAGTGAAGTCGAGTTATAAGTATGTTTAAGGAACCCCTTTGTTATTTTTGATTTTTTTTTATTATTACAACACATGGTAAGTATGGAGAAAATGCCTGAAACTGTTTGTGTCTTGAAATCAAAAAATCCTCTGCTATGATTTGGGCATTTCATTTCGTCCCGAACAGTTTCAGAAACTCTTTTTTTTTCAAATATGAAAATGGGATACAATAAAAAAAAATATGAAAGGCGTAAATAATAATGTAGTTGATGCGCTCGATTTCTTCTCAATCATAACTGTTATTTTTTTTTAATTCAATTAAAATAAATTTACATGGATTTTGTGTTTGCTCTCTATCTCTAAAATTTAGGTGCGTCACGAGGTTTTGCTTTCGTCGAGTTTAATTCTGAAGAGGAAGCAACTCGCTGGATGGAGTACAAGCAGGTATCATAGAATCTGGTGCAGTTTTCTCTAAAATTTGAAGAAATTCCTTTGATTAAAAAAAAAAAAAAACAAAACATACAAAAAAAATATGTGCACACAAACAAAAAACTAAAAAAAAAAAAATCAAATCGAAATGAATTGTTGGTCTTTTTGTGTGACGGACCCAGCGCTCATTTTCATTACTCAAGTACTCAATTCTTTTAAGATAATTGCATTGTAGTCGGGTGAAAAAAAATTTATTCGAATAAAATTGATTTGTAAATTGCTAAATACAAAGCGCACTATCTCAAAAGAATTTTGTAAGGTAACGAGAAAAAAGGTATGCACTTTAATATTCTTAAAATTTGCCACCAAAATTATAAGACCGGAGTAATTCAAAATATGTATTTAAAAAAAAAAACTCTTGTAAAAGTTCTGAATTTTTTTTTGTCATTAATTTTAAAAACTGCAATCCAGAAAAAATATAAAAAAAAAATTAAATTTAAAATGTTGCCACAAAGACTACCTCGAATGGTGTCGTCATCATATCACTCCTCGAGGAGTTTCATTAGGATCGAATTTAGTAATTACGGCGATGATGTATCGAATGCTACTGTTAGTACGGCAACTTATCGGAAAATTTTCTTTTGTTTTCTTTTCTAGGGTAATCTAATGCTGCAGGATCAATATCGGGCCGTTATGCAATATAGTCATACCAAAGAACCGCTAGCTAAAGAACGGGTTATGTCCGACTGGTATTGCGCTAAGGTATGTACCGATTAGTTCTTATTGTCAATTAGACTTACTGTTGGGCTTAGACCGACGTGCCTTCTACGTCCAGTAAAGTAAAAAAAAATTAACGCCGAAAATTGCTATCAATAAGTTGTGAGACCCCTTTGTTATTCACCTTTGCGAGTGTCAGGCCCTACGTCGAGTTAAACTTCGCGCACTAGGCAAATCTTTCTTTAATAACCTTGATGAGATCCCGAAAAACAAGATTGGAGAACTGAATACCTTCTTGAGCAGCTCCGGATGGATATAATAATCCATTCAAGCTCCAGGTCTTTGTAAAACTGTGTACCTACTTCATCAGCCCTCAACGATCAGGTTAAACGAGTTGTGGTATCAAAACGGCACTTACTGTGCTAATTCGACCCTGTTTTCGGCAGATGGGCCACTACGTAAACCAACCAATCAACCGAGACCCCTTGTGGAGCAACATGGTGGTTGTTGGTCGGTCAAATTTATAGTTCAGTTCGACGTGGAGTTGTGTGGGTGCCGTTTGCTGGAACCCACAGAATCGCACCTTTAATAGGTCTCGTTTCCGTTGATATGAATGCGGAGCTATGAAAAGAAAACCCATCGAATTTTTAAACATTGCTGCAGAAGATTTTTCGGTTCGCTTTATCATCAAAACTAGTTTAACGAACAAGCAGATTGTACACAGTTTTTTGTTGCTGAGTTTCTGTACCGCTCGGACCACATCCTGCGCTTAATAAATGTGAACAAGAACTCTTTCAACTCCTTCGGATGATCAAGATTTTATTTTGACCAAATACAATCCAGCCGAATTTTAGATCTGTATCGATGTAATCAGTTGAAGCTATTGGACCTACTTTAGGTCACGACCGTCAGGTCAGGCCGCGATCAGCTTGTTGGGTGTAAAATAGCTCTCACTGAAGCTTCATTTAAGTCTTTTGTAACTTTATTCTTCTTGGTTATACTTCGAATTCGGCGGTTTTGATGAAACACAGACAAACAGTTTTGCGGTTACCATGAAATTTTCACCTTATACAAACCTAGTACCTAGCATTCACAAAGAAAGTGCTTGTCATCATAAACTTTGCTTATCTTGCTTTGATGAAGACAAATCCTAGTGTCTCGTCACACTGCATTCTCTACGGGCCGAGTTTTGCGTTCAATTCTTCTTCAGTAGCTCCGTAGTGTTTCTTCGCTAGATTCGATCCTGTTCGAATAAGCTGCCAAGATTTCTTTGTTTAAATCCGTTTCTGTTTCTATTCAAGTATATTTTTTGCTTTAAGTGACGAGTGATAAGCCTACGACTTAAAGAGTCCATTTGTCATTTTTATGGTAAGCAGGACAGGTTGTAGTTGTATTCTTCAGCCCCATCGTTTCATTTTGGCATTTAGTTGCTGAATTCTCGGAGGTTTATTTCGACTTTGTCCAATGAAAATGGCTGTAATGTGACCTTTAGGTTTAAGTTGCAGTGGCGGCCTTAGCCTGAGATAGACCCACGATGATCCATAGCGATATCACAACCTTGGGAAGACCTAAATTTCTCATGATGGTTGCGCTCACGTCTCAATCTGCACTGAGAATTTTTCGTTATGTTCAAAAGTCCCTGTTGTTGGCGCGGATAGTGTTGGCGGCTCGTTCGGGCTGGGCGGTGTTGATTTTGTTTGGAATTTACCGAACGCATCTTGAGCGAACAGCTCGAATTTCTTAAACTTCGAATTGAACCCAGTAGTTCATATCAGCCTTCAGTGTAGCATTAATTAAGTGATGAATTGCGAGCTTATTATTTTTTTCATGTTCGAAAATTCGGCTGGATTCGCTTAGTCCAAAACACGCGACGGAAACTTGCAAACACCATAGATTTTTTCAACGCTATAATGCAAGTCTATTATTTTCGTTTCGAGACCGATCTTGCACTTGTCCAGAACGGCTTTAAAACGTTGATACGATATGGTGCTCTCCTTGCTTTTGCACGACGTACGCGCAAAAATTCTCGGCTCAGTCGACGAGAGATTAATAATGTTTGTGAAGACGTAATCACATGTCAACGACGACGCCCCTTTTCTACCGACCTTAGCTCCCTGCTCTCAAGACAGGTACTCAATAATGCAATTGGCTTTCTTCAAATCGCCGGTCTCATCAATCAGCAATATTCGCAAAAAATATGAAGACTTGACAAAATCCGACGAGAATTCAGACGATTCTTGTACATCATAAAGGTTCGCTCGTTCCCCTCGGCAAACGAACACGGCGAATCTTCCAGTACCGACTCGCGCTTCGCGCAAGTGGGCTCTCTTCGACGCGAACATTTAGGATTAATATCATCATCATCAATGGCGCGACAGCCCGAGTCGGTCTCTGGGCTCCTGAAGTCGTCGCCTCCAATCGTCTCGATCCAAAGACCGCGTCCTTCAGCTGCTAATTTTTAAGATGGCTTTGCTGTCTTCATCAACCGATTCTTCCCATCGCTTGCGTGGTTTGCCTACTGGCCTGTTATCACTCGCTTTGCCTTTAAGAGCACGCTTGGGGATTCTTCTGTCTTCCATCCGCTCTACATGGCCAGCCCACTGCAGTTTACGTAGTTTGATGAACGTTGAGGGTTCTGGCTCCTTGAAGAGTTGATACAGCTCATGGTTGTATCTTATTCGCCAGTCCGTTCCTTCCTTTACGGGTCCAAACATTTTTCGTAGGACCTTTCTTTCGAATGTGTTAACTGCTTTTTTGGAAGCTCGCGTTAATGTCCAAGTTTCGCTGCCATAACAGAGCACAGGTCTTATAATAGTTTTATATATTCGCAGCTTATTGTTCCGGTGCGCTTTCTTGGATTTCATTATTGGAAGTACCGAATAATATGCAAATATAATTTAATCTCGCGAAGATCTGGCTGAATTCTTGTAAAGAAAATTTCGCTCATAAATCATTTTGTGTTACAATCATATTTTTTTTAATTTTATTTCGAGAGAATCGTCTTAAATTGAAAAAACTTATTGTTATCTACGTTTTCTTCAACTTTCCTATCTTTCTAAAAATATTTTCCTTTTTCTTTTACAGTGTGGCGTATTTAACTTCAAACGACGAGAGAATTGCTTCAAATGTTACGCGTCACGAGAAGAAAGTGAAAAGGGCGGCGAAGGAAGCGACGAAGTCAGCAATATTTTAACAAAAAGTATAAACTAGTTGAAAAAATGTCAAAAAAACACAAAATTTTGTTATATAATATTCTGTAAATGACTAATCGATATCAATTCAATCGAAAGAAATAATGCTGCGAAATTTGGACGTATTAACGAACGAAGAGGGCGTTCTAACTGTGATGCAAGAAGTCGTGCCGACGTTAGTCTCGAAAATTTCGAAAATTTTAATATGTCGCGATCCGCTGACATCGACATCACGCGGTATTTGCTACTTGTACTTCGATAACTTAGTCGATTCGATGAATACGCACAATGCCTTGAAAGCGCTAGAGCCAGCGCTTGATATCGAAAGTCGAGAGGGTAAGGAATTGAAGTTTATACCATTTTTTTGCTGCGATAGAGACGTTGAAAAATTTCCGTTCGTTCCGTTTCAGTTTTAATATCGTACTGTGTTGATTCCGAGAACAAACAAATATCGAAGTCTTCACAAGGACAAGGCCCCAAAGTTCAGACCGAAAATCTACCTAATTCAAATACGTACCAGTACACATTGGCCGATGTTCCACGTTTGGCAGAGTACAGCGCATCGATGTACGCTTCAACACCGGCCGAACAAGATCACTACGTTAAATACTACACACAATATTACATAGCGGAAATTACAAAAGGACAATATGCAAATCTGCCAACTATGAGTCAATTGGGCGAATCGGCGAATTCTGGTGCAGCTGTTGCATTGTCGGCTATTCAGCGGAAGCAAAATAAATACAAGATTACCACTGCACCGGACATGTCGATGTCTGGTAATTTAAGTGCGTCTACCGGCCCGGCTGCAGCACCCGTTCAGACTCCAAATGGAACTGATGGCAAGAAATATCGTAAGTAAATTTTAAGGTTTCTTTCCAAATTGAATTTAATGTTTCCCTGAAATTAATTCACAGCGAGTCCAGACGTTTCCTTGTATCAATACGACGATACATCTGGCTATTACTACGATCCAATGACCGGTCTCTACTACGACGCACACTCCCAATATTACTACAACAATGAAACATCTGCATATCTTTACTGGAGTCAAGAGCACAGCACTTACTTACTGGCGGCAACCGGATCACAGCCGGCAGCAATGACTAAAGATAGTCCAGCTGCAAGTACGCAATACGAAGCGGCTAAAGCGGGAGCCGAAGAAAAGAAAGTCCCCGTGAAAAAAGAAGCGAAACAGGATAAAGTAAAAGTGGCGAAAAAAATCGTAAAAGACATGGAAAAATGGGCAAAACAATTGAATCAAAAGAAAGACATGCCTTTTGCAGTTGCCACCCCATCACCAATACTGCCCAGTAAATTGGATGATATGCCGCCAAAACCGCCGATAATAAGTAGCGGTTATGCCGACGTCGGGTTCTCAATACTCGAGAAAAAGGACAAAGGAAAATTGGAAATACCGATCAGCAGTAGCAGTTCGGTTATGAGTAAACTTGTTCCGCAATACGGTTCCGATTCCGATGAACACGACGAAAGCAATCATTCTCAATCGTATTCGCAAGAAGTGAACGAAAAAGATTACGTCGATTTTGATAAGTTAACTTGTTTGCTTTGTAAACGTGCCTTTCAATCGCAAGATATTCTTAATAAGCATTTAAAAATGTCGAACTTACATAAGGAGAATTTGCAAAAGTATAATTTAACGCGCGGTAATCTCGACGGAAATAACAGCAATTCGAATGCTGGGTAAGTTTTCATATTAGCAAAAAAAGACTGTTGACCAAATTTATAATCGTTTTTTTTTTTTTTTTTATTTAGATACCGAGACCGAGCAAAAGAACGCCGACAAAAATATGGCGAAAGTGATCCACCGCCGCCGAATCGTAGTAAAGAACGTTTCGAAAAAGAATTGAAATCGGTTAGCTCGTCGGCTCAACCGAATCTTGCATCGATGCCAATCGGTGAGAATAATGTCGGTAATCGTTTGCTACAGAAAATGGGATGGTCTGAAGGACAGGGTTTGGGTAAAAGTAATCAGGGTAGAACTAAAATAATTGAGGTATGTCTGGGAACTCTTTAGGCTTTCGCGTTGTGATACTAACGATCTTTTCAATTTCAGGCTGACGCAAGAAATTCGACAGCCGGCTTAGGAAATAAGACTTCAGCTTTTAATCCTGGCGATGATTATAAATCGTATATAAAGCGTATGATGAAATCCAGGTATGAACAAGTTGATGTTAAAGATTGAGGGGGGAGAATTTCAACCGAACGAGAAGGAACAAAATGAAAAACTCAAAATGCGTGCGTTTTATTAGGCTATTTAAAATACTGTTAGATTTTTTCGAATTTGATTATTACTCTTTGGCTTTTTATAATATTATTTGTTGCCAATTTACTATGTAGGTTGTAACCACACACATACTTTGTTTTAATAAAATATTAAATAATACAACAACGTATTGTTTCCGCTTTGTCCATTTTAAGAGTTTATTTATCTGTTTATCGTGGCTCAACAGACCGCGGGAGCTTAGGCCTGACTTATAAGGAATCAACCTCAACTTTATCATGCGGATGTCTTCCAAGTCTGATCAATTTCGTCGGTTTTTTTCAGGGGGGGAGGAGGGATTGTTTACGTTTGCCATCTGGGTTCTCGCTGAATACCTTTCTCGCAGGTGCATATCCAAGCAAGCCCAAACGACTGATTTGATATTTTAGGAAGTCTACCTTGCGGTATAGTTTGTACAGTTCATCGTAGGTTCCAATCTATCTTTCGAAAATACCGAAGGATACTTATTCCTGATCGAAGTTAGAAGATGCTTCTTCAATTCTACAGTTCCAACGCTGATGATCTATCAGCACATTGGCATTGGTCATTTTTGGAGATACCGCGGGCTTTTCTTAGGTGGCATGCGAACCGTTCATCGGTTTTGATAGACCTCGATGGAACGATGCGCCCGACTTCAGTGGTGGGTGTGCTGGCTCTGTAGACCAGTGGCGGCTCGTGCCTTAGCAGGTGAGGCTGAATTGGAATATTAAAACACGAATTTATCGGACTAAAACTATATGAGTAAAGGCGTCGGTTTACTGTGGAAAGTCATTAAGTAACATATTCAAAACAAAAAATCACTAGGAACTTAATGACTTTTTCCTCTGTAAAATGGTGAGGCTCAGCCTCACTAGCCTCATGTGGCGAGCCGCCACTGCTGCAGACTACGTTCGTAGAGGTAGGTGTACTGGCTTCGTTGGCTGCGCTTGTAGAGGTAGACGTACTGGCTCCGTTGGCTACGCTCGTCTTTGTAGTTCATCTGGCTGCGCTCGTAGAAGCAGGCGTATTGGATCCGTTAGCAACGGTCGTCTGGTTGTGTTCGTCCCCGTAGTTCGTACTGACCCCGTTGCCTACGCTCGTCTTCGTAGTTCGTCTGGCTCCGCACATAGAGGTCGGCTTACTAGCTCCGTTGGATGCTGTCTCGATTGCGTTTGTCTTACTAGCCGGCTCGTTTAGGCTACTCTGTAAAGGACTTACAGAGTCACCGCCCAGTGGAAAGTAAATTTTATCGTGTTGTTTGTTCTTTTTTCTGAAATTTGCTAAACGTGCTGAAACACCAAACAGCAAACCGCGAATCAGTGGTAAATTTTAGAGTGAAAAGACATCGAAGGCGTTTGCCCTTTTATAGGACTGCAATTTTAGAGGGCGTTCTTTGTCTAGGACAAAAATTCAATAATCATTTTTGCGCTCGGATCGGAAGCTTCTTTATTGTCCTTAAACTTTCGGAATTTACTTTCTCTTCCCCTCTCTGTAAAAGCAGTAATTAATTTTATCGATCATTTTTGCACGTCCCCCTTTTCGGAACGGAGTACCATACCTAGAACGTTGCGATGGTTGATTCAAGGTTGAAGATTTGGTCCAAATATTTCCTTGAGTCGACTAAAGTTTAAAAAATTATTTATTTACTTAATTAATGTTCCTTTATTATAAATAAAAGGATATTCTTTCTTTGGTCACCTAACGTTTTCTCTTCTCAACAAATTGTAGAACGTGTGGAACTTAAAAAATGCAAAATTTCGCGCCAAATGTACTTGGTTTTCTGCATGCTTGCATTGGTACACACGCGCCCATATGATAACCACCAGACTCAGCTGTCAGATCGAGTTTGTTTACAAAACAGAGCAGAAAAATTTAACTGTGCAATCTGGAATTAATAAAAACCAGAAAAAATGGACGAGCCAAACAAATGTTCTTATTGCCAAGCGATCATCGACTCCGATGACTTCCTGAATTGTCACGGCTGCCAGAACAACGTGCACATCAAGTGCCTGAAAAGGCCAGGGACTCCCGGTGATTTGCTGGGCGATGTTTTCTTCACGTTCACCTGTACGAACTGTGCGTCTGACAAAAAGGAGGTTTTCGTCAGGCAGAAGTTACCATGGTAAGGATCCTCCTCTTTATTACCCGACTACGCGCACTTATTAACAAATTGTTTTCTAGGTTAATGGTGATCACTCTTACGATTTACAACCTTTCGATTCAGTCGAAAGGACTAAGCCATCACGGATACTTTCACTGGCGAACGCACATTACACACTTCATCGATAAGAACTGGAAATTCCTTTTTGATCCCGGGATGTAAGTACAGACTGAGTGATACTAGGACAATTTTTTAGGACTCCTTTTTTTTATAGGAAACGCAAGAAGAAATGGACTGGTACGGTGTCTGGAACAATTTCGCACAATAGTCCGCAATTCTTTACGTCCGGACAAGAGTACTTTCAAGATTCGGGATGGTGGAAACTAACGTATAATCAAACGCCGAAATTTTACTGGAAATTATGTAAGTATACACACCCTGATCAGGGATAGAATAGTCATCACTGTAGAGAGTACTCACGAAGCTTATCGAGCTGGTTTCTGCAAAGATTCGAACACAAACACCTGGGTTAGGTCAGGTTTAGAGGAGTGAACTGTAGCATTGTGCCACAGCCCATCACGAGAGATCACTAAGGATCCATTGTGTTCCCTCGTATAAAACCGGACTCTTAATTATTGATTCCAAATGCTGCTCTTCTTTATGAAGAAAGCAGTTCTTCATAAAGGTATTATTGCAAGTTCTGATAAATCGGTCAAGAAGAATTTCCTCAAGTACTGAGCCAGACTTTCACAACCACACATTAGTGTTGGTTCTACATTCTCATCATCACAGCGACATAGATCAGCCATGGGTATTCCCAGTCTTTATCCATGTCTCCCAAAAGGACTGTGTCCCGTTAAGACCCCTATGAGTTGTGTACAAGCGTTCCTAACCGCAGACAGTATGAAACTAGAGTTCCTCTTATCAAGTTACGGCCAACACATTCTAGCCTGCCGGCAACCCGAAAGATTCGCCCAAGCCCCTTCAGTTTGTCTGAGTGCTTCTATATCAATCATTCCCTTTACACGTTCAATGGGACATAGAATCGATTCATCAATCAGCTCTATGCTCATCTCCGACCCCATTCTGGCAAGCTCGTCTGCCTTTGCATTTCCAAGGAAGTCACTGTGACCAGGGATCCAACAGATTTTTAGGGTATTGTTTAAACCCACCTCTTGCAAAGTTCTTTAACATTCGCTTACTAGTCTGGATTTGGTTACGAGCGTATCAACAGCCTTTATAGCAGTGTGGCTGTCAAAGTATATAGTTATTGCACTATTCACACACTGTTTCTGCACAATTATTTCCGCTGCTTTTGTCAATGCAAATATTTCCGCCTGAAATACACTCGAGCTATCCGGTAGCCTGAACGATTCCATGATATCGAGGTCGCAAGAGTACACTCCTGCCCCCGTTCCACTTTCGATCTTGGAGCCATAAGTGTAGATAGCAAGCATGTCTGGAGTGCTGATCCTAGATCCCCACTCCATTCTGGTGGGAATGTTCACAACATAGGAATGTCCAAAACTAAAAGACGGTGTCCTGTAGTCGGTGTTCTCTGGAATACCGGAGCACAGGGAAACAGACAAGATCCTAGTGTGGCCCACACTGCCTTTCTTCCAATAGCCTGCCTCACGCAGACGCAACGCACTCTTTGCCGCTATTGATTTGACCGCTAAGTCCAGTGGGATTATGTGGAGCATTACCTCCAAAGCCCTGGATGCCGTGGTACGTAAAGCGCCAGTAATCCCAATGAGTGCAATTCTTTGAATTCAGTCCATGGCGGCCCTGTTAGTCCCGACATCCAGCGCATGCCACCACACCAGAGACCCGTACGTAAGAACGGGTCTAACTACCGTGACATACAGCCAATGAACTATTTTCGGGCTAAGGCCCCAGGTTTTTCCTATCATTTTCTGACAATCGTAGTTAGCATTCGATACCTTCTTGATCCTGTCGTCAATCGTGAGTTTCCAGTTCAACCTAGGATGAAGATATATTAAAGCCAACTGATTGGGATTAGAGGAGGAACTGACGAGCTGGTTGACAACTCTGTTTGAGACTAAAATCGCGAGTGCAGAGATGGGACAAGTAAAGGTTATAAGGCAAGCCTTGAGCGGTACCTATCCCTTCTTAGACTCCTTGTAGAAACCGGAGTTTCCATGGAAATTGAAAAACAAGGAATAAAGGTCTTGGCAGACGTGGACAATATTGTTAGGTTAATTTCCGGATACGCTGACGAGCATCAGGACTCCGTACAATCATCCAATGGGAGCTGCCGTTTGGTTGTGAACTCTTTCAAAATTGAGTTGGTGCTATTCAGAAGGAAACGGGATTTCGGTTTTCAGACTGCCCAGGCTTAAAGGTGAAGAGCTCAGACTATCGGAACAAGCCAAATATTTGGGTCTAATTTTCTATTGGAAGCTTAACTGGAAGATGAATGTTCAGGAACGTATTAGAAAGGCAAAAACGCAAGTAGACCGTGGACAAAAGATGGGATCTCAAATCGAATATAGTACACTGGCTGTACACGGCGTAACCTATTCCGACTTATGGGTGTGTTGGAAAGCCACTGACAAAAAGTACATTCAAAGGTGGTGAGCAACGGACTACCTGTGTAATGATAACGGGAGCCCTCCGTACAACGCCTACTGATGCGTTTGAAGTTCTTATGCATTTACTGCCATTGGATATTTATATTGAGCAGGATGCGGCAAATACAGCAGTTATGCTATCGAGCTGCGGTCCCTTTGGGCAAAGCTTCAAAGAACATGGTTCTATGATCGGTGTATTTCTGGGAAGTCCGGTGTTAGCACGGACTGTATGATCCCAGTTTGAGAGGTATTTTTCAATTTAGAATACATACTATTAAAGACTGAACAATAAGCACATGAGTCCGGACAGCAGCACCGCAATAATCCTAAATGGGCAAAATATGTAAGAGGCGAAAGAATTTTGCTACTTTGGAATATGCTAACAGATGAATCTTCGGGATTCTTTCACCGTTTTGGAGGATTCAGTATACCAGTCTTCGCACAAGACTGCCGAGTGTTCAAATATTGCATCAAATTCGAGTTATTGTACGGCTGTACCACATGGCAGATGACCGATAGACTTATCGAAATTGCAGGTTTTCGTAAACGTCGTAATATACAACTTGGAGATATTTTAACCGGATGTTATGTCCAACGACGACCTTTGGAGGACGACTGAGCAGACCAAGATAGGCAAACAGATTTAGATACGAAAGTGACAATGGATCGGATGTGCCTTGAGAAAGACGCAGCAAAACATCTCTAAATAAACTTTGTATTAGTATTCACAAGGAAGACGTGGGGTGGATCTTCCAAGAAAAATTTTGAGACAAAAAAGATGGACATTCGAGACGTGAATAAGCTCTGGCGACATCGCTCAGGGTCGCGTCTTGTGGAGGAGTCTCGAGAAATTGAAATTTCCCTCGGAATTTGTTATTGAGAACTAATCAAAATTGGAATTTAATTTCGTTTTCGAAGTTGGTGGAAAGAAGAATAATATAGGCCCCTGTCTCTGCCCTATCCATACCTCGGTCGGAAGTCACACAAGGCTTGAAGATTCAAACAGAGTATCTTTCCTCAGCGCTATGAATCAGTTGTTCATTAGAAACTCTGTTAAGAGCAGCTTGTAGGGTAAAAAGGAAAAAGAATCAATTTTCGGTTTTCGACTGATTATTAAAACTTATATTTTTCCTGATAAAACAAGACCAAAATCGCAACACTTGGGAGCCTGAAAATACCTAAAAATAAATTTTGAAATTACAATGGTAAAGTACAAAAAAATTTTTTCAAGTTAATCAAATCTATTAATATTTGTATCATCTGATGATTTTATTGTCAAATGATAAAAATCAGTGTTGGTTGCCACAGTTCTTTTACAAGATATAAAAAAGACTAGAAAAATTACGAAAATTTATTAACATAAGATTCTCAAAAAAATGACCCACAGCCGACATGCAGCTGACACACTGTAGTCGTAAACAAAATGGTTTCGTAAAAAATCATGTTTTTTGTAGCGTTTGCCCCGTTTTCTCGCCAACGGCTTATCAGAATTCATTCATTTTTTTTGTTTTGTTTTGTTGGATAAAAGAATTAATTGATCGAAGATTATCAAATTTAAATAACGCAGTATCGACCTGTAGGCCATAAAGAAATGTTCAAAAAGTAGCAATCTTTAAACAACTGTTATAAAAAAAGTCAAGTGATTTTTTAAAAATGCTTCGATCAAGTAGTAGTACTAACAGAGTTTTACAAATAAAAATAAATTTAGAGTGATACGATTGGCGGTTGAAGAGAAAATGGGTCTCATAAATGGTCATTTTTGCACTCCCTACAAGCTCCCCTTAATCTTGTAGAGCGTAGTCAAAAGCATTGCAAATTATTACCATTGCCATAATCCCGCTTCTCCAGCTTTCTATTTCCTTCCCTTCTGCTCAAAAAGTACGCAATAGCTCTGCCAAATTAATAAACAAAATTTTTAGGTTTCATAATCGGCTCTCCGAGCTGTTGAAAGCCATTCGTGAATTTAGAGGTCGAGACCCAGGGTAAGAGCTTTCTTTTGGTTTTCAATAACTAAAGCATTGGACCACCTACAGAGGACAATTCATTCTCTGGTCATTTCTAACTAAGACGAATTCTGGGTGATGAACATTAAAATTTCAATCTTTTTTATTGCATTGAACTGAACTGAACTTGGGAGTCAACCTTGGATACAGTAAGGAACGTACAGTCCAGTCAGTTTAGAAAATAGGATACCAAAAAAATGGAATAGAAGTAATGGTGGATGTTACATTTGAAGGCGTCCTCTATTGTATTGTATGGAGGGAAATTTTTAAAATCTAAAGATTAAGAAATTAATGAAGGAGGACAAGACATTGAACTTCATTACTAGTAATTTTTCACATTTGGAAACATGAAGATTAGATGATTGCTACTTAACTATGCAAATTTTTCATTCAACAATCTCAAATCGACAGTACGGGGAAGAACCTGGAGTCATTGGCCTCGCTTTGCTGACAACTTTCTATGCCAACGTATTCAACTGTATTTCTCTTCAGGATCCATTTCACGTCCTAGTTACTTTTCACCTTTCGATCCAGGATGGCTGATATTCATTTACAATGAATAGAAAGTCGAAATTTAAATCACAAAACGATTAAAATGAAAACAAAATCTTTTACAATTCGCAGAAACGTTAAACATTTTTTTTTAAAATTGTACATTTTTTTCTAGATGAACAACTTTCGTTGAAAAAACAACAGCTTCGGAATGATAGACGAAATGTTGAAGAAGTGGACTTGACAGAACTTGAAAATATTCTTGGTGCTGATTCGAAACGGATAAGAAAAGATGAAGAGAAAGAAGGCCCGCTTAGTAGAACTTTGTAAGTACATAGTTTAAATATTTTTCGGCACTTGTTTTTATTATGTACTTTGGGAAATTTTTTAGTTAAATTCAATCCTGGTATTATTTAATTCACGATCACATTGTCTAGCTATCCTGTCTGTTGTGCTGTTCTCATAATAGTTAGAGCCTTAATCCTTTTTTCATATAAAGTTTTTCTGTATCACTACTCTTTCACGGAGAAGCATATTGAAGTAGTGGCAGGGTTGAAAAAATCTTACACCGACTAGTAGCGCTTTGGCTGGTAGCGTAATTGATCCTAATATTCGAAAGTACTATAAAATTAGTTAAAGGGTTTAAAACACAAATTTTTGATTTCTGTATTTATTTTCTGAATGGAAAAGGTTGTAGGGCCGATTTATAAAATATTTTTTTTTCCAAGGTGGAACAAGAAAAAATTCAAGAAATCTATTGCACATTTTTTTCTCTGTACTCTTTACGGGGATGCCCTTAGGTTCGTTATGAAATCTTAGAATATAGAAATCCAGTTCTATTCCCTGAATTCTCTGGACTTCCATATCGTTCAAATCACAGAAACGGTTGTTCTCCTGCTTACGGCTGGGGTTGGACTGGTACAGAGGAGATAGAGAAAGATTTCATTCTTCTTTCCGTCCTTACAGCTTTTAAAAAAAATCATGTCCGTTCAATGCACCTTCTGTAGTAATGGCCTGATTTCTGGCGGACACAATTTTTATTACTTTTAAGTAGGGTCCAGGCAATGACCTTTTCCATCATATCATTTTCATGCCATGGGAATAAGCCCAAACCTACCTAGCGCTATTTATAATATACAAAAACGTTCAAAGACAATCCAATATAGTTATGGAAATTCTTTTTAGACCATATATGGGTCGAGAACCGAAAAAAATAAAACAACAGCAGCAGCAATCAACATCAAAGCCATCCACATCGCAGCTCGAAGATAATAAAACATTTAATTCTGTACAATCAAATCTAATGGATTTCTTGGCTGCCAATCTTTCGAGCGGTGAATTATTAAGCGATCTGCCACAAATCGCACCAAAAGACTTACTCCCGCTGATGAGTCCAACAGAACAGGATTCTCATGACATTACCGACCTATGGAGTCCCGAAACTCCAAACTTGGACTATGAAAACGATTTGAAATTATTTACCGAAATAAAAGAAAACGATCAAGTGGAAGATGCTGGAATGGCAAACAACAGGTACGATTTGAATTGAATCAACAATTTTTTTTATAAAATTTTCCGTTTCTCAGCAATGATCTCGATAAATATAAGCCTCGTGTTGTTCAAGTAACAAACTTCCAGGAATGTTCAGACGATCCTGATGAAAATCAAATAAATATGGCAAATATTAAAATGGAACCGAATAGTGATTCGGACAGTGATAGCGAACAATTTGAATTCACTTGCGAAAAAAGTTTGTTCACGATTAAACCGAAGCGTGACTATCCGTGGAAAGATGATAGGGAGGAAGATGATGAGCTAACAACTAACAACGAAAATGACAATGTTGGAAAGTGAGGAGGATACTTTTTTTTATAGTATATAATTCCCTTTTTAATTTTATTCAATTAATAACTAGCATTCAGCTTATGAGCGATTACGAGGAACGGGAACTATTCTATAAATTGAAAGCTATTATAAGCGTTGAAAAAGATTATAAACTAACAGTGCCGTGTAAAATTCGACGACTATATCGAAAACTTTGCGTACGAAATATTAAAAGAGATAATTTGAAACCCATTTTTAATATTGACAATTTTGGAAATGCGCTATCGAAAAACTCGAAGCCACAATTATTGGATCGTTATTATCAGGTTTGTTTCGGATATATGATTTAATAACTGTTTAAAATATATTCAAAATTTTTGATTCAGATGATTGCTGCCTCGTCGAACCAGGAGCGTACATTTTATTCGCGGATAATCGGCTCCGTTCAGGATGAAGCTTTCGAATCGCCATTCACTTCGCGTCTATTACATCCGTTTATTTTCCGAAATGCGAAATCATTTCCCAGTTGGATTAAGGTAAAAACAAAATTAATTGATGTAATGAAATCGAACCGATTTTTTTTTATTATTAATTAGTTAATGTGCGAACTTCAATATACTGTTACTGGAACGATACCAACTCGAGCTACAGTTGATTTTTGCTATGTTCGACCCTATCATATTGCTGCTGTGAACGGTTTGTTGCAACAGTTTTTTTGGCCAGGAATTGACAGTAAGTTTAGAGTCGGGAAAAACTGAACGATTTCGTGTTTATAACGAATATTTGTTTTCCTAATTGCAGTGTCGGAGTGCTTGAGCTATCCCGATTTCAGTGTTGTCGCTTTATACAAAAAATTAGTAGTAGGATGTGCATTTCTAGTTCCCGATGTTGGTTTCAACGAAGCTTATATATCTTTTATGGCAGTCCGACCGGGATGGCAGCGGTGTGGTATTGCTAGTTTTATGCTTTATCATCTCACTCAGGTAAGCTTTCCTTATTAATGATTTACTTGCACTTGGACTAATCTCTTTATTTTTTCATTCGGAACAGACATGCATGGGCAAAGATATCACATTACATGTGTCAGCTACAAATCCAGCGATTTGTTTATATCATAAATTTGGCTTCAAGATTGAAGAAGTTATTTTAGATTTTTACGAAAAATATTTGCCACCAGAATCAACGCATAGTCGTCATGCTTTTTTACTTCGAATGACTAAATAATAAAATAATTATAAATACAAATTTAACAAACGTTATGATTTGACTGTTGTACTTGGAAGAAGAATATTAGTGAGGTGAGTTTTTAATGAACCGATACAACTATTTAATTGGTAGAGAGAGACGAATATTTTACTCAGCTCAGCTCTCAGTTAGTGAAATTTCTTGATGATTGTAAATTTATTTCGATCACAATCACCCGTTTATGAATTCAACAAAGCATTCATCTAGAGGTTTTGCTATTGACAATTTTTTTCTAAATTTATCATGGTGTTATATTTCCTGTTCGTGTCCTTTTTTGTGCAACTGTTTGTTATTGATTGCAATAGTTCGTGCCAGTCTGATAAATTTAGAGTCTTAAATTTTTGTCAATGATCTTCTTTATTTACTCTATTAATTTCCTGTCAGTACCCGTTTAATTTCATTAGCATAGTCTACCAAACTCAAGAAAATGAATAAGATAAAACTCGTAGTTAGCGTGTAAGTCTTAAAAATTCGAAGCCAAATAGCCAGTTTGATTGTTTGATTTTAGTAGTAATTTGATTCTTCCGCTCATGCCCAACTTAAAAGTCAGCAAATCCCTGCAGTATACTTTTTCAATTGTGTGTGCAATTGGAACATCAAATTAAATCGCGTATATACTTATATCTGTCGCTTCACTCCCTGGAGTTGAGATTTAAACATTTTATTGATTAAACTAACTCTGATACTAGTTGGTTTTTGGCTGCACAAACCTCTTGTTCGATAGTTGAATATTAGCGTTGGTATAATAATCACTTTTCCGATTCGCAGTTCTGGGTTCAGTTCAACCTGCTTTTCGGAAAAGGATTCATGGTTTCTCTTGAAGTAATATTTCTCCTTAGTATTTAGTTAACCGGAGTTGGGTGAACTCTTGTCTGTCTCAAATTCAGTATAGGCGAAGAGAGAACAGATTTAGTGAGACCCTAAATCCTTACGACTTGAATACCCAAACATTGGAGTTTGAATCACTCGATTTAATTACTACTCTCTACATGGGGTCTCTTTAATGTCCTGAGCGACCTCGGTATAGCGTTGATGAGGCAAATGTAAGCGAAATGGAAAAGTTTTCTGTCTTCGTCTGTTTGCCAACATTAACAATCTGGCCGAATTTATTTTTCTGTAAAATAATCAATTGCATATTGAAAACAATTTAATGGCCAATATTACGATCTTCAGTTAAACTCTGAGCGGAACTTTAACTGGAAGGTTTGTATGAAAATCTGTCGGTTAAAGTTCCAGTTAGAACATAACTGAACATCGTAGGAACGACCTTAAGTCGACAGCCACACTATAAATTATTTTATTCTCGTATTGTCATTAATTTCATTTTGTCAAATTATGAATAAAAATTAATTTGGAAAGTATTGAAATTAATTTGAAATTGATTATTCGAACGAAAAATTTACGTAAATACTTGATGTCTTAAGAATCGAGAGTTTTGTTGTTATTGTAGACGTACTAGAAATGTGGCTAGTGTAAGAAATTTGTGTAGTTAGCAGAAGTAAGTGTGGCGCCTAGTGAAAGTTCAAAGCTCATTACATTCAAAGTTAATAAGGCAAGTGCAGAAAGACTTCCCAGGTATGTAGGAGTATTGATGTTAAGTTAGTACATACATGGGGTTACAGATTAAAAGAAATATTGAAAAAAAAAAAGCTTTTTGTTGTTGAATCGAAGGTTTTCACTCTTCTGTATTATCGCAGACATTTCTAAGCTATTCGTCTTACTTTTAGAAGGTATCCTGACGGACCGATGCTTTCATCATGCTTGATGGACGGGTATTGCAGACGTGGCGGCTGCAAGGACCCCAACGCCGAGGAATGTATTTTCCAATTGCTTTACGATTGCTCCGTACATTGAATAGGCACTTTGCCTGATCTGGAGCAATTCGTCGACATTAAACTGGAGAAACTGCTACAGTTCGTTCGGCTGGTAGATTGATGAATGCAGAAGCACAACGAACCTATTCATCCACCTTTCCTAACTCAAACCAACTTTTAGAGGAAATTCAAGCGATTTCAAACATGATGAACAGAGGTGTCTAAAAAAATACAAGCGCCATTTGTTGTGGAATTAGAGTACTGTTCGCCGAATTGCGGTATCCTACCTCAAAAATGTCGATGCCTCTGCTATTCGTCACAGTTTTAGAGTGAAGACAGTCGATCAAAGAGGAGCAGAATTGTAATGCAAATACTCTGTGTTGAAGAAAAGTAAAACGTGTATTTAATATCTCAAAGGATTCATGTAAAGCATAGTAATGAACTGCAAATAGATGAACATTTTTTTTGTTATTTCTTTTTGGGAGTATTTTAAACCTAAATACTGTAGACCGCGGTTCAAGTGGACTCGATGGAATCATCAGTATGAGTCCATTGTAAACTAGTGTATATTTTATAAGAAGTTGGTATTCTTAAGGTGTTGAGTCAGGATCTAGCAAATAGGTTATTTATTAACAAGTGTCCATTAAAAGTGTGTCTAATATAAGTGAGTTCACCTGTATAGGAACGTAATTTATTATTAAAAAATTTTAAAGTAAAATCAGCACAATTGTATACAGGTAACAATTGTTGACCTATCCACATTTTGTGTGAATGTCAGGCGGTTGTAAGGAGGCGACTGAGGTGGTTGGACAGTGGTTCCTTTCACAATATGGAGGATCTGAGACCGATAGGACATGACAAAGCTGCTCAAGTTCTTTAGGGATCTGGGTTGTTTTGGGGATGTTTAGTGACCTACGAGGCTCCGTAGGGATCGATATGGGCTCTATTTAGGTGCCTAGTGTGGGCAGTGGCTCAGCGCTTCGCCCCTTCTTAAAACTAATACTAAAACTAAACAATTGTTGTCCATGGAGGTGATCGTTCTGGTTGTACATAGTCCCGTTTTACCAGGGGTTGTAAGATATTTAAGGACAAGGAACTCGAACCATTTATCTATCATAAAAAAATGATTTTGATCTTAAATTTTTTTTTACTTTATTATTTTAATAAATTTGCTGCCCTGAAATTTTTTTTTTGTTTCATCACTATTTCAGTCCGTCTGTACGCCGTACGCAAAATTGTTTGAAGGCTCGTAATTTTAAAACCCTGTGAGCTTGAATTTTTTCTGTGGGTAGACTCGGTGTACCTCTTTAAGTGACCACATTTTAAGGGGTTGGGTTGTGAGGGTGAAGGTGGAGCGAGCGTTTAAAATTTTGGGTTTCTAAATCTCAGTAACCACATACGCTAGGAGGCTGAAACTTGAAATTTATATAGAGCTTCGATAGTGGATCCATTTCCAGAAAAAAACTTGTCGATAGTGGCGCTTCTACCACTATCGACAATTTTTTTTTGGAAATGGATGGGGTGGGAGGATAAACAATGCGTCCGAAAGGCTCGAAAGCCGAGATTGAGATATTCTAAAATCTATATCTCCGAAACGGTTAATGTCACGAAATTGAAACTTAATGACTATAGGTATACTAGCAAAATAGACCGGAAACGAAATTTTGAGCGAGTTTAGTGGCGTGTGGGGGTGGTGGTGAAAAACTTTAGATTACGATATTTCACGAACTAATTGCGCTAAAAAAATGAAATTCGGTTTATGTATACGACCCGATAAGTGAAGTGTGCTGAACGTAAGATTTTTCAAGGGGGAGGTGAAGCATGAAAGTGGAAAGGATAAGAATTTTTCTACTAAATAACGTCTCATATCTCAAGAACAGTTTGAGATAGATGCTTAGATTTTTTACGGGAAGTAGATCTAATAAACACATAGCAGGGTTTGAGTTGGAGGTGTGGGTGTAGGAGATGAAGGGGGTGAAAGTGGGGGAGGGTTGTTAAGAAAAAGTTCAGATTTTTATATCTCCAGAACACAATGATAGATAGCTGAAACTTGGTATTAGATAGAGCTATAGTAGTAGCACGTTAGAATTTTTTATAGCGGTTGTATGGTGCGGGGGTGGGGGTGGGGGGTGTTTTTCCTATCTATAGAATGGTTTATGCTAGAAAGTTGAAACTTGGTGAGTATATATAGATCAATTAGAAAAGTAAAGAAATTTCAAATATCCATTGGCATACGGAATGGGTGCCAAAAAAATTACCAATGAAAATGAAATGCATATATTTTCACAAATTACGTCATATCTCTTAGGTCTTTTGTTATATTGAAGTAATTTTTATTCCACGGATTCTTCATATAAATGCCTAGAAAGTGTTTTCAGTGTATTTTGAAATTCAACCCCTAAAATGTGTAAAGGGGTTGTGTACATTTTCACGAATTCAGCCATAAAATTCAGGTCTGATTCGATATCGAATAGCTTTTCTCTTCCACGGTCATGTTTTATAATCGCAAAAAACACATTTTCAAGGTTTTCAAGCCATAAGCCTTTTCAACCCCTAAGAGGGTATAGAAGGGTTCAAAACGTTTTCACGAATTCCGTTATACTGCTTAGGACTGATAGACAATTGGTTTTTACTTTATCGGGCTTTCTTTATATTTACCTTGAAACTAATTTCAGGATTTTTGAATATTCAACCCCTTTTTAGGTTTGATGAGTTATCAAATTGGCTACAACTTCTGCAGAGTTTTTATATAATAGCCTACAAGCCGATTTTAGTATTTTCTGATATCCAACCCCCGATGTAGTGTGAAGGAGTTGCACACATTTTCACAAATTCCTACATATTTCTTAGATCTGATAAGATATCGAATTTATTTCTTCCTGTAAATTTGTCAGAAAGTTAATTTTCGGGAATTTAAATATTCAACCCAAACGGGTTCTACTGGGGGTTGCATACATAGTAACCTACAACGCATCTCAGCTTTAAACGCGTTCCGGACTTCTACCCAAAAAATAGTAAAGTTGCGCGAAGATTGTTGGCAGATTATTTTCTTTTAACGTTATTCGGCCATAAATCGCCGCAGATTTTACACGATCGCTTAATTCTTAGTTAATTTTTCCAATTTTTTTTCTTCTTCAAAAAAGCTTTTTATGATAGCAAAGGTAAAATATTTCGTTTTTTTTGTTATCACAATGCGATCACATACGATTTATTGTCATGAATGGACGCGGCGGATACGACCGTGTGTGATGATGATGAAGATCGAGTCTGGTGTGTTGTTGCTTCTCTGGCTGCTGGCTGTATCCAAATTGGGGGCAAGTCGTGCGTTTTATTTCCCAAAGAGATCAGTCGAGGATCAGTGCTCGCGGCCTTAGGTTAACCATCGATCGATCATTAAAAAAAACAGAAATTCATGTAAAATTTATCGCGTTTACAAGAAGCACTCGTCAATTTTTATTGTTATAATTATTATTATTATTATTATTTTTTAATTATCTAAACAGACCATCAAATATTGCCGGCAATATTGAGCTTTTTCAGTTCTTTGACCATCGAACTTTCATAAAGTAAATTTTGTATAATTGGAATTTTTTTTTTTGATTTAAATTTTTTTTTTGAATTTATATCGGACCGATGAACGAAAGTTATTTTTAAAGATAGTGAAAAAAAAGTGTTTTGTGTGTGAAAATATATATATATATAAATGAAAACTTTATTTTTAGAATTTTGTTTTAATTTCGTGTGAAGAAGATTTTCATTTTTAGCGTCGTTTTGTAGTGTGTACGAAAGCCAACAACACTCGCATATGAGTTGTGTATCTAAATTCTAAAAGCATATTATATTCGGCTATACAATTATAGCCAGCGAGAAGAGAGTGTACACCGTCCAACAACAAACTGCTAATCGCGTTTGCTGTAGTGAGAAGTTTTATTATTTTTAAATTATGACACACTGTCGGCTACTGAAAAAGTAGCGAAGTGAGTGAATATTATAAAAGCATACAAAAAAAGAAATTGAAAAAAAAAATATAAGAAACAATTAATAAAATTAAAGAAGTACCAATACTGGAGGCGATCCTCTTGTTTCAGCGTCAATATCGCGATCGTTTGGAGTGTTTTAAAACCGATCAAAATTAAAAGATCGCGCTATCGATCGCTCCATTGAAATTGATCAAGAAAAAAAACTTCGTTGCCGCAAATCACGTCATTGATAAAGCGTTCGAAAAGCTTAAAAAATCTTTGTACCTCTGTCGATCTTTTAATTTTAGTAGTGCACACCTTTGTATATGTGTAGTGGGAGTTATAAAGGTGATCGCACGGACTGGAATCGTAATTCGCGCCAGTGGATTAAACTCGCTGATTTTTCTCTTATTTGGATTTGGTGACGGTGAACACCAGGTAAGATAAAATTATGATCGTACATTCCGTTTTACTGATCCCCAGTCTTTCGGTTGCACTAAACAAAACTACGTCATAAGTGAAGATCACTTAAAATCTGATAACATTCTTAGATAACTTTGCTCGAAAGTTGACTATACTTGGGTCGTATCTATCTACTGGCGAAAACAGGTGTTGAGTTTAGTTTGAAGCCAGTCTAAGCCCGAAGGTCTGCCATATGGCAAGGTTATTTGAAGAATCGACAGTCCGGATAATACGTACATTTAATATTTGAAAAAAGCTTAAGCTATCTGCTGAATTCAATGACCTTCTACCCAATTCCCATACTTGGTATAAAAGCTAAGATATATTCATCTTTTTTTTTCTTTTTTTATACTTCATACTTGTTCAATTATTCAAAATTTGCTGGGATAGATACACCTATCTGAAATGTGCACTAAGTATCAAAATTTGGTTTTGATCAACAAATCAAAGATTGATTTAAAGAGGCGTTACGTAGTTCTTTTTTTTTGAGGAACATAAGGAATTGTAATTCCTGTTAAAATTTTGAGTCACAGAAAGTTTGGGTGTTCTTTGATTTTTGAGATTGTTATAAATAAAACAATCGGACTGTATGTAGGAGGTTTTCACTAGGAAAAGATTCCATACATCTTACTATTGTTTACTTATCGTTTGAAAAGATTTTGTTTCAATAAATTTTATTACACCATTATTTGAGTTATAGACGCATCAATTATAAAGTGATATTGGTTTTTCCCGGATTTATTTGGAAGTTGTACTATTTTGAAACTAATATGAATGTGTGATGTGATGTGAAAAGTTGAATTTCTTGCTGATCCCCCGCATTATGTAGAAAGCTTTTTTTTTTGTTGAAAAGAATTTATTAGTCATTATGAAATTGATGCCATATGATATGATGGGTTTTATTATTTGAAGTTATTTGCCGGAAAATATAGGCTCAATATTGAATAATATTTAGCCGGTTTTGTTTATTACAGCTTTCAGAACAATAGGGAGTTAGAGGAAAGTAATTAGGCGTGATATGCAAAAGAGTTGGACTACTAATAACAATGGAAATTTTGGCGTAAAACTCTGAAGATTTTAAGTGTTTAGTAACCGTCCAGCCGATAAAGAAATATATTTTTGACGATATCCCTGGTCCAAAAAATCACATGGGTGTACTGAACTGGAGTACACAAATGGTAGTTTTTGGGACAATCCCAAGGGTGTACAGTCCACTCATGAGGTTCCTGAACTAGCATAGGCGTTCCTCAACTACCATGGGTATACAATGCATGGTAGTCTCGCAACTACTATGGGTGTTTGATTTGGATAAGCAACAAAATTTAGTTACTGTTTATTATTTATTTATAACACCCATGGCCGCTAATACTTATGGGCGCGTCGCTAACACCCATGGATGAGACGCTAAGACACGTGGATACGGCGTTCATCGGTGTTTCACGCTACACTCACGGGTGTTCTTACGAAAATTATGAGAGTTTATCGAAACTCCCATAAATATAGATGTACTACCATGGGTGTTTTTCGAAACACCCAAAAATATGGGATTTGTTCGATCAGTGATGGCCGAAAGAACACATTCTCGCAGATGGTACTGTAGTCATTCATAGGGGGGCAGTGAGAAATTTTTATTTTTCTAGAAAGGCTTTCTTTGAGGGAATCTTAAAAATGTATACCCGTGCTGCAGTGCATATTTTTTTACGGACACCGATTTGAACTTAAGAGGTTAGCCTTAAATACAAAGTAGTGTACAGTCCAGTCAGTTTTAGGGATGAGAAGGTCCTTACCTTAACACGTACTCATATATGCTTATACATATATATAGTGGCAAAAATATTGACACCCTCCATTGTGTAAAACTGAAACGATGTGTTTATAAGTTTTTGAACGATTGACTTTTTCTTATGATATACGCACTAACAGCAACTAGTTTAGTCGGTAAGAAAAGTGTGTGCGCAGCTCGGTCCAAATAAGAAGTTGGACGGCTGACAAGTCTGTAGTATGCGCTTGTCCTAAGGATATCTCAGGTTGGGACGAATTTTAATGTTGCATGCAGAAAGACGAATTCTTAACACTTATTATTAAATTCCATTTAAATTAAAATGGTAGAAATGAACTAGCACCAAAACTTAATTGAATAAAATTACTCCGTTTTGAATTTGATACCATTTACTACTACTACTAAAATCTAGACAGAAGCCGGTTTTGAAAGAAAAAAAAATTTTAAGCTTTATGAATAGTCTTGATAAAAAACCGGCTTGGAATCAAAAATTCGGACTGCAAAAATTCTAATAAATAATTAACATATTGATGTCGATTGAAATAAATTGTTCAGTTGTATATTCGATAGCTCGAATCACTATTTGCTACAAAAATAGTTTGAATTATCAAAATTTTGAGTTTGTTTTTATCCTAAATGATATTGCTATACAATTACGTTCGAGTTATCGAACTTTCACTGTATAGCGGCGTCATATGATAGGCACCCTTAGAGGGGTACAAGAAGAAACACCTATACTCCACCACAAGTATATAATTTTCAAACATGACTCCAACTATTTTGCAATTCAGATTTACTGTAAAATTATTACTGACCTTTTCTGGCTTCCATAGGTTTCTGGTTTAAATTTGGATCGACAGACCAAAATTTGTTCAATTTAAAAAACAATACATTAAATATTTTTTCGAGAATTTATTTATCGCAGAATTTATCTACATTTAGAAGAGGAATATTTTATTTACTTGCAAACAGTAGTTGTTAAGATCAATCTTTAATTTCTATTATAATCTGTAGCTAAAGGCTTTTAAAGAAGTGACTGTTCATTTGTACATGCGCCATTGTCAATGAGACCTAAATTTGTTTTTATTTTATAATTTTGACTAGCTGCAATATTTTTGTATTTCGTGCCTTCAGACACAAAAGGAATCTGTGGCTTTTGTTCTATACGTTAAAAAACTTCTGTATTATAGTACTGAAGTTTTTATTGTTATCGATTTAACATAGTCCCACAGAAATTTATCCAATATTATTTCATGAAGTTTTTGATGCACTGAAGCCATTAATTAATAAATTAATCTCGTGATGTCCATGCCTTGATAATTCGCCGTTGAAATAAAATCTAAAAAGTCGGATTAATTTACGAAAAAAGCAAGGCCTGAATATGTCCAAAAATTGCACACCTACACACTTTTTCGGAGTGCAATGGACGATCTTGAGTTTTGTTCACCATAGTTTTAAATTTAATTTATGTACTTCATTGTACAAAATTATGAGAATATAAAAGAAAGAAATTATGACAAGTTATAAAGTGGCAAAATAATAATAAAGTACCCCCGGAATCATTCATTTAAAATTAAAAGAAAAAAATTGGGTAACAAGACTTGTCTGCACTTAGACCCAAATCAAAAATGAAGGTTTTCATTGAAGGTCCTTCCAAGATTGAGAGTTTTTTCCACTTACTGCAGGTGCTAATCTTTGATACTAATGGCCTGAACCCTGAGAGAACTAATTCATACGCAGTCCAAGTTGAAATAAAAATGTTCAGTTCTTAAGATCGACGATACTCAATGGACGTATGGAAGAAATGTGCAGATATTAAAAAGGGGGAAAGTACAAATATCTTAAATAAATATCCAATAAACCTTAGTATGAAGTATTCTGAACAAGATTTTTGCACCAACTAAGGTATATCTTCTTACCTGAAAGGAAAGACTATACCGAGCAATGTACAATTTTTTAGGCCGATCTAGAGTACGTAATATAACCAATTCGATATCTGATCAGACCTAGGAGATATGTCGAAATTCGTGAAAGCGGATATGAGATCTTTACAAGTAGGGGTTGATTATCGAAAAAGTTTTAAGCTAATTTTTTGATTTGAATATGCATGGAAGTAAAAACTAATTCGATAATATGAATTTTCTTTTACCAGAATCACTTTTCCAACATATGTACCAAACTTGATCTTCCTAACATAATCCGTTCCAGAGATAAAGAACACCTCCCAACTATCCTACTGAACCTTTTAAAAAGTGTACTACGTGCTACTTTAATAGTCTGTATAATTACCAAGTATCTCGTTTATATCGTTAGCGGTTCGGGAAATAAAATCAAAATATTTTGCTTTGCCACAAAAATGTCTGCCGGGGTAGGGGCTTGTTAAATCTACCTGTTTTGAAAATTACAAGGTCCTACCCCAAATAGTTCTTGATATATGAGACGTGATTTTCGAGATAAATTCTTAGCACCTAAATTCCGTCCTTCAAAAATTTTAAATTCTGTATACCACCCTCATAAGGTCTCAACTTCTAACGTAATTCGTTCCACGTACGCCGCTACCTCAATAATTTTTTTTATTATTTGTTTAATAATAAAGTACATTGAGATTGACGTAAAATAATTTTTTTCAAATTAAGTGTTTAGTATTTTTTAAATTTTAAAATTTTCAAATTATCCGTTGTACGCTCTTTGCAGTATGCAAACGCGTTTGAAACCCGTTGAGATTTTTAATTTTTTTCTTGTGTAGATTAAGTAAATCCGTGGTATCTTTTTGGGTGATGAGGGTGTGAAATAAGAGGTGGGTGAGTGTTTTAAACGAAAAAGGCTGTGTGGAACGATAAATATTCCGTTTTTTCATACCACGAGAACCGCTAAGGAAAGACAGTTAAAATATAAGCATGATCTAAAATATAAATTTTGCTGGGAGTACCACGGTACAGGGGTGGAGAGTGTTTATTCGATTTCTGAAGCGGGATTTACCAGAAAGTTTAAATTTGTTTGTTATATCTAGGTGTACTAGAGATGTAATTAAATAAAAAATTTGCATTAACGTACTGAGATGGGGCAAGGAAAATTGTCAGTGAAAAGGGAATGCATAAATTTTCACGAATTTCATCATATACCTTAGGTCTTCTGAGATATCAAATTATCTTTACTTCTCCGAGCTTTTTAAATAAGTGATTAGAAATCATTTTCAGAATTTTTCTCTATTCAACTCCCAAGGAGTTTAAAGTGAATGTGTAAGTTTTCACGAATTCTAACACATCTCTCAGGTCAAATGAGATATCGAACTCGTGTTTACTTCTATATAAATTGGCTTTAAAATAAATTTCAACATTTTTCAATATACAACTCCAAAGAGGGTGAAGTAATGTGGTTGTATACGTTTTCACGAATTCCGCCAAATCGTTTGGATGTCGAATTAATATTTATTTAATGGATTTTCTATATACTTGCCTAAAAATCCATTTCAGTTTTTTCAATAATAACTCCAAATGGATTAAAGTAACATGGTATTCTCCGTTTTAACGAATTCCGACATATATGTTAGGTCTGATGAGATAGATATTAATTCGATTTTAATTTCCTTGGGCTTTTTTTATACAATCGCCTAAAAAGTAATTTCAAAATTTTTTGATATTTTGCTCTGAAGGAAGTGAAAAGGATCTTATTCACGAATTCTTTCCATATACGCCTAAAACTTAGTTGTTTCTAAGTCTTGTCCTGATTTTTTTTTAATTTAAAAATAAATAAATAAAAAAATCTGCCAGAAGTCCGGAATGCATTTAAAGCGAGATGTGGTGCAGAATGAAAACTTAAAAAAAAATCTGCCAACAGTCTGGGCGCAACTTTATAATTTTTTGGGTAGAAGTCCGGAACGCGTTTAATGCTGAGATGCGGTGTAGGTTACTATGCGACTGACAACCTAAAAAATAACGTTCTAAATGAGGCTATGAGGGTAACAGTGGCCTAACCCACAAAACCATGAAAACTGCAAAAATGATATTTCTAGTATCTATAGTGCATTCTGTTGTCATTAGATTAATATAAAAATACCCTGTACAGACTATGCATTTTAAACGCATTTAAGTAGGTAAATTTAACATGTTAAAAAAGTAGTGTTTCAGACTAGGCAACTCGTTTTATTTTGAGACATGATAGCTTGACGTGATTTGTTTTGACAAGTAGATATTCAGCTGTGTTTCATTAGCAAATTTATTCTTTCTAAATTGTTTGAAACAAATTAGTTTGTATAGCAGTAATGAAAAGGGAATTTATTACCTAATGCAGTCGTTGCACAAGCACAAAATTGAGTTTCTGCAGCATTAAATAGTTTCTTCCAAAGTTTACTTCGATTTCCGCGAGGGTCGCAGTACATGTTTTCGGTTAAATGCGTAGTAGCTACGTATTTTCGTAAACGCGTCCGGGAAGTGTTTTCAGCGCATTTAACTCGATTTAAACGCATTAATCTCGTAGTCTGAACATAGTATAATAGTTTTATATACTGCGGACAGAGCATCAAATCTTATTAGTGAGAAACATTTGTATAAAATATTATGGAAAAAAAACTGCATTTATCTCCAATAGATATGCGTTCTGGACTTCTACCCAAAAAATAATAAAGTTGCGCCCTGACTGTTGAACGTATTTGTTTATCAATAGAAAATTCCATAGAAGCAAAAGCGAATTCGACCACATTAAATCTAAGAAATTTTCGGAATCAGTAAAAACTTGAACAATACCTTACACTCCCAAGGGGTTTAATATTGAAAAATACTTAAATCGGTTTTTTCCTCGACTATGCTTAAAAGCTTTTAGAACTAAAAGTGAATTCCAAATCTCAATAGACTTAAGAAATACATTGGAATTCGTGAATATGTATAAAACCACTTTACACCCCGTTAAGGGTTGGATGTCAAAAAATTTGGAAGAACGTTTCTAAGAGCCCGCAGAAGTAAAATTGCTTTGACATGTTTAAAAGTTTTAACGCAATTCGTGAAAGTGTGGATTCACAGACATTTTTTTACTCAACTTCTAAACGTCAATAAAAATCTGAACTTTTTTTTGCTTTAATAGCTCTAATAGCGCATCTACATATACGTACTAAGTTTCAACTTTCTAGCATAAGCCGTTTCTGAGATATAAAAAACCACCCCTCACCCCCGTACCTTGGTACCCCTATCAAACATTTTTCTAGGGTGTCTCTGTAGTGGCTCTATTTAATCGTAAATTTTTAGCTTTCTATTCATTACGGTTTTCGAGAAATAAAAATCAGAATGTTGAATGAAAATTGTTTTCCCTACTAGAGGTCTACTGGCCCTAACTCCTATAAAATTTTCAAGATCATATCCGATACGGTTTTTGAGATATAAAAATTAAATTTTAAATTGTTACCCCCACTTTCGTGCTCCACCTCCCCTCCCAAAAAGTTTACATTCAGTAGACTCCACTTGTGATCCCATATACAGAAACCAAATTTTATCTTCCTGGTGTAATTGGTTCGAAAGCTATTGTGATCCAAAGTTTTTCACCCCCACCCCCACACCCCACAACCCCCCTTAAACATTTTAGCCCTTATCTAATCTCGAAGTATCCCTAAAAACAGCCACAAAGTTTCAACCTTCTGACATCAATCTTTCAGGAGATATGGATTTTACAATGTTTCAATCCCGGCTTTCAAGCGTTTCGGACTCATTGTATTTGTAAATACAAAATTTCAGGGTAGCAATTTTTTGGAAAATTTCAGGTGGATCACAATACTTTATTATTAAAAAATAATAAGTTCCAAATAGCCACCTCGTTATTCTTTAATCTTTTTGCAATTAAATTTACTAATTTAATTTATTTTTGTGTTATGATTCTGCATTTTTGCCTGGTGCCTGTATCGTCTTAATTGCTGCCTGCAACTGGGCAAAGATTCAAAAAATACAATTATTAATTATTTGTTTTTTGAACACAAAGAGAAGAATAGTGGAATTGATTCAAATATTTTAAAATTGTGTATTTTACAAATTCAAATCTAAATAATATTTGTGATTTACATGTATGAATTGATTTAGAGATTAGACAAATATCTTTACAACTACGTTATATTTTTAGCGCATGGCTGTAAGATAATAAGTTTAAAATTTAGTGTGAGTTTATACAAGGAAAATTCCAAAAAAAAACCTCGACTATTTAAACTTAAACTAATTAATCTAATTTACTGCTAATTAATCCACTGAAGTGTTTAAACCGAATAAAATAATATAAAAGAATGCAAGTAACATGTTGGCTACTTTCGTTGACAAAATTGTGTATTGAGGGTAGCTTTCTGTAATAATAAATTCCTTTGTACCTCGTCGTTTTTTGCGTTCCAGGCTTTGATCAAAGTATAATATTGTTTTTATTTTGATCCTGGCAAACGCGGGGTATTATTTTGGACAATCCATCAAAATATAGTCAAATTTCGGTACAGTGTTGGATATGTTTCAAGCTTCCCTTGAGGACTTAACATAATTTTTTATTGTTATAATAAATTCTTTATTATTAAATTAATAATGTAAAATATTTTCTATGATTCATGGAATCGAATGATATCATTTCTATTTTATTTGTTCTTATTTTTATTTTTTAAAGTTTCGACACGTGTCTATTTTTATACATTTATTTAGTTGACAGCATATTTTATTTAATTACGCTACACTCTCTTCTCGATTAACCTTGCGCGTATAGTTTTAAATAATTGCTTTGTGACTTATGGCATTTACAACAATTTACGTAAAATGTGTTGCTGTTCAGAAATATTAAAATAAAATGAAATTTTTTTTTTATTATTTTCGATGGGTTGAAGAGATGTTAAAATGTAATTTATTATATAGCATAAATATTATTTTCATGTGGACCAATAAATTAAAAAAAATAACGAAAATATTTCAATCCACGCCTTGAAGACCTTGTCCATATTTCACCTGTTTAAATTTTTATAAATGAGGTACCATTTTTTTTTTCATATTTACAAAAATGATACGGTTGAAATTGAATCACATCATTACTACCTTATGTTGTGTTAAGAATAAGTTATGTAATAAAATATTTACTTACTAGTTTCATTGAAACTGAAATTATAGGGGAGATTGGCGTTCCTGGTCCCAATTAACAAATTTTCCAAGATCAGAATTTATAAATTGTGCAAAAACCTGACCACAAAATTAGAGGAAATAAGATCAAATGTGGAGACAAAACGAACAAATAAAGAGATAATCAAGTTTCTGAATATGATTAAAAAATTATCTAAATATATTTTCTCGCCAAACATCACTAAAAGTGAAGAAAAATTGAACATAACAAAAAAATACAGAGAGCATTTTAGTATGGATTTACCAAAGGCGAAGAAAAATCGAATAAGGAACAAACAAAATTACTGATCAAATAAAATGTGATATAAACAGTTAATCATTGATCGGAATATGAGTTTGTTGAAAGCGAATCGGAGAGCGTCTATTCAACTAATTCTTCGCAATCGAATTCACCTGTGACTCAAAATCGATTCGTCAGCTGTACGTGATGCACATTCATTTACAAAACTTTAACATGATTTAGAAACGATTCGCTTAAAGTTCACCAAAGTGAGTATACGAGCCTGAAGTATAAATACATTCGCTTTTAAGATGATTAGGTGAATAATTTTTTAGTCGTAATACAGATTCTTGTTTGGATGCGCAGTTAATTACGAATGGCAAATTAATCAAAGAGTTAATTCGCTTTCGTGATTTACTATCAAATCATTTTCGAACTATGTTCGTTTTTTTGAATAAGTATAACATATTTTCATTTGAATTCCTAAATTATCCATTTTGCAGTAGGCTTGTGTAGTTCGCGAATGAACTAGTTCAGAAGAGCGTTGTTCCCATAACTAAAATAAACGAACTAGTTCGCAGTCAGTCCCGTTCCTAGTTCGTTGTTCATTGCAGTTCAGAGCTCTGTGAGACAATATACTATACTAGATCTAGTGTCTTTTTTTTTGTTCATCATGTTCTATTAGATCTACTGTCTTCAAACTACGACTATTCATCACTGAACTCCCCTGAAGTAATGAACTATGAACTAAAAGAACGAACTAGTTCGCGAGGGATCGGGAATCGAAAATGATCGCTCACTATGGTGAACTAAAATGCGCAAGCCTATTTTGAAGCACTTTTTCTAAGGAACTATTACTACTTCTTAGAATCTTTTTATTATCTGGCTAGATGGGACTTTGTGAACTAGTGCACATTGGAACTGGAACTTACTTCTTGTATCTCTGGCGACTTTAGGCTTCACTCCTCCTCTGTTTATACGGGACATCATCGCAGTCTCTATCATGTAAAATAACGACAAACCTCTTATAGTGCTGTTTAACTTCGCTAAAGCAAACAATATACGTTTTTAATATTATTTTAAATAAACATTTTCACGGCTCCAATATGGCTACAGCTTCTTAGCCTCTTAATTTAAGGAAAAAAAAGGAACTGGAACTCTCGGAGGAAGCTTCTTTAGAGTACCATCTATTAAGTGTTTATATTTAGAAATCGGATTTAATTTTAGAACAATCCACGGTATCCCCTATTATGATCAGGTCTATTGAAATTTTATTCATTTTCCCAAGCGATCTGTGTAAAATGTAAATCGCCATAAAAAAAACTGAAGGTGTGCCGTCTCTATGCCTAGCTAAGCGGAACTGAGTAATCCTCTGTGGATTAACTTGGCCAAACAATTGGCTATTGATCGGGTACACCCAACAATTGTTTACTAATCTGTCGGTCGCCGGTTTAATGGTTGATCTTGAAAAAAAAGTACATTGGTCAAATAAATGCAAGTGTTTTTTTTCGGCTCTCAAACGCTACAAGTATTCCTATTTTTATTATGTGGCTTACAATAAGGCTATTGTTATTTAATTAAATTTGAACAAATCGTTTAAATTAAATTTCCGATTTTTTTTTCAATAAGCCATCGTCATTTTATTCTTAGATCGAAAATACGCATAGTGATTCGAAATGCAGAAGTTCGCTTCTTCTGAGCAAATCTTTTTTTATATTTATAACTTTCAATTCCAACATTAAACATTGGTGGAATCAATGCCTGCACAAAATATATCCTGCGAGTATGTAGGCTGCGCACGGACTGACACACTTACAGAAAATATACGAAGAAGAAAAAAATTACGAAAAAAAATAAAGATTTAAAAACAACAAGATTTTCAGTTCCCAAAATAAATTTCTCGTACTTTTAGAAGATTTCTTAGATTGTGGAAAAGTGGCTCAAGATTTAGCGAACGCTGAGATGCTTCACCTTGCCTTGTAGCTTATTTGACTTGGGAGAAATTTATCTTTTGGCCTAATGTAATTATTTCGGTGGAATATACATTCTCGGCATCGTACACACACAAAATATTATATATGTTTGAAATAAGCTTCTATGACGTGCCAATCTTTTGGATCTCGTGAAGTTATCAATCGTTCTTGAAAATTAAAATCAAATTTTTTTTTCTGCAAATTTACAATTTTTTTAGACGTGACTCCTGACTTTTGACTCTTGTCGTCTGAATTCCGACCCCTGACTCCCGTCTTCCGGCTTTCTACTCCTTACTTCCAAATCCTAACTGCCTACTCCATTCTCTCTATTCAAATCTTCCTACTCACAATACACTACTCACTTCACTACTTATTACTAACTATTTACTACTCACTACTCACTATTCACTACTCATTACTCACTACTCACTACTCACTACTCACTACTCACTACTCACTACTCACTACTCACTACTCACTCCTCACTATATTCACTACTCACTGCTCACTACTCACTATTCACAACTCCTGACTCCTAGCTCGTTATTTGCGGTTCTTCAAACTCCAGACTTATGACTCTTGGAATCCTGAATCCTGGTTAATGACTCCCGACTCCTAACTCCTACCTATTGACTCTCAAAAATTGAATTTGTTAAAAATTAATTAGGTTTCATTGCTTCCCTTACTTACCTGTGTAGTTTAAAAAAAATCGATTTTTCAAAAAGGTCCTTATTCGAAAGTACCATCCTTTAAGTGCCTACCCTGAAAGTTTCATAAAGAAGTTCGCTGTACTGATGAAGTTACAGCGTTTTGTAACCGACATGGTGAGCAACGACTAACGGTTGGCGCGTAGGGTTTCGTGGCCTTTGTCATCTGTTTGACTATGAGCTTTTTTTTAATTCCGGGTATTTATGACCTTCTGTATAGCAGGGACATGTTTTGAAAAGTTGGTGAGGTTTAGGTATACTTGTTCCACTGTTAAAATTCACAGAACCTTATTCCAATGTAAACTGTACCCTAAACTTTAAATGGGTTTTTCTCGAAACAGCGTTTTCAAAAACGGTACCAGGATTATCTCCGCGACTACTGGACCGATCGGGACCTACTTTTGCACAATTGTGTTTAATACAACACTCGGTCAAATATTTGACCATTTTCCCTGTCAAATGCTGTCAGATGGTGTCAGATAATGTAATGGTCGAATGCTGTTTGACAAAATGTTTCATTTGACCATTTGACCATTAATCTGACCAAATTTGACCGTTTGCGATTTCTGGAAAAACAATTGTGTCAAATGAGTCAAATGGGAAATGTCATTCGTGAACATTACATTTTTTGTGGCAATCTCTTAAACAAATAGAAATAAGTAATAATAATTAATTAATTATTTTAAGTACTGGAGTTCGGTTTTTTTGTTTGTGCGATGTCTGCCAACGAATTGGCAGCCGATGTGGTAGAAACCCCCAAGATACGAAAAAGGATTTCAAAATGTGTTCAGTGCGTTTGACCGTTTGACACGAAGAGAAAATTTTACGATTTTGTCAAATGTGTCAGATAGTGTAATATCGCAATCGGGCAGCGTGCCAAATGGATATTTGACATCAAATGCGGTCAAATTTTTATGGTCAAATATTTGACCGCCTGGCATACAGTGTACTACTAGCTTTACGTTTACCGAGCCATTTTTTCGATATCTTACTTATTTTTTTTTTTATCATAATTACTGAACAATTTTGAGGCGAAAAATGGCATTTTTAATTCCAGAGGTTGCCATGATCCAACAAAATTGAATTTTGAATTTTGATGTATTTACTTTCAGAAAAAAAAAGATTTCGATAAAAACTGGCGGAGGAAAGTCTGGAACCGAAATCGCTCTCAACAAAACACGTCCCAGCAGAACGACTGTAGCTTTTTTACTGTTTGAAATTTTCCAACCATATTTTCACATAATATAAACAAAATATAATACTTTAAGAGATATATAATGGTTGTTCAATTAATTTCAGTTTTATGCACGAAAAAAATGCGTAAAAATAGCGTAGTTTTAGCCGTCCCAGAAGTATGTAACCCCTTAAATCAAATTTTATAATAATTATGAGCGCTCCAGCGATTCTTAAGTCGGTGGCAAACAGTAGCGTAACTAGAAATTCAGATTTGGGAGCGGGGGTTAATAATTTTACAGCCATCGAAAATATTTATGGAGTCACACTTCTGCAATAGCAGTGTACGTTTGTTTTGAATGAAGAGTGGACGAAAGAAGGTCATTAGTAAAGACTAGAAATTATGACGGAGATAAACTTGACCCTTGAGAGTCACCGAAATCGATGGGAAAAAAAAGGGATGAAGTAATTCTGCTTATTACGACGGTACTGCATTTGTAGTGTATGAACCTTTGTTATTCTTTTAAAAAGAACTCCGTCTCCTTTAATCTGCTTTCGTCCAGACCGAAAACAAACGAACTTGCCAGCCCGGGCTGATTGCTTTTTTATTTGCATTTTTTTTGGATCTTTCATTCATCAGAATTTTGGCAGGAAAACAAGAATGAAGAAATAAATTAGCCATAAAAAGAAGTAATTTTGCCCACTACGACGGTACTGCATTTGTAGTGTATGATCCTTTGTTACTCTTTTAAAAGGTACTCACTCCGTTTACTTTAATCTGCTTTCGTTCAGACCGAAAAATACCGAACTTGCCAGCCCGGACTGATTGCTTTTTTATTTGCATATTTTTGGATCTTTCATTCATCAGAATTTTGCCAGGAAAACAGGAATGAAAAAATAAATTAGCCCTAAAAACGGGTTTGTCTATTATTAGTTGTCCCAAATAGTAGCGTAGCCAGAAATTCAGATTTGGGAGCTGGGGTTAATAATTTTACAGCCATTGAAAATATTTATGAAGTCACATTTCTGCAATAGCAGTGTACGTTAGTTTTGAATGAAGAGTAGACGAAAGAAAGTCATTAGTAGAGGCTTGAAATTATGTGGGAGATAGATCTGACCCTTGAGAGTCACCGAGAGTCAAGAAAAGAAGTGATTCTGCCCACTACGACGGAACTGCATTTGTAGTGTATGATCCTTTGTTACTCTTTTAAAAGGAACTCCGTCTACTTTAATCTGCTTTCGTCCAGACCGAAAAAAACCGAACTTGCCAGTCCGGACTTATTCTTTTTTTATTTGCGTATTTTTGGATCTTTCATCCATCCGAATTTTGCCAGGAAAACAAGAATGAAGAAATAAATTAGCCCTAAAAACGGTTTTATCTATTATTAGTTGTCCCAAAATTACTAAAAGTTACTAAGCTCTTGTTTTTAATTGAACATGTGCATTATGGCCATTTTCAATTTAAAAGATATGATCACATTTTGGGTATAAAAATTAATCGACATTTTTACGCTGGGAATATGAATTTTTCTTGCTTAAAAAAAATTTCAGATTTTTTATGGTTTAGATTTTTTTGATTCAAACATTTAGAGTTATTTTTAAGTAATATAAATTAAAAACACTAAAACAAAGCAAAAATTGTTAACTAATTTTATTTTCATTAAAAAAATATAACTTACAAATTTTATACACTGCAATATGAGACATAATTAAATTTCACCGAACTTAAAAAGTAGACGTTGTTAGTTGGAATCAATGGCTTACAATATTATCGATAAATAAATGATATAAAAACAGTAAAATAATTTATTAAAAAAAATAAAGTGAAATTGCGTGCGAAAAAAGACGAGTAAAATTCTTTTTAGTAAAACTTCGATTAACTTATAAATACTTAATTCATAATGTGTGTAATTGAAATTCATCACTTTTTTCACCATGTAATTCTAATTGAATTACATTATAGTACAATTTGCAATTATAATATATTTTTGTATATTTGGATGTGCTGCGTCAGCTCCTATTGTTGCGCTTTATTTTATAAAGTACGTGCTTCAATTGCATAAAATTAATTTCTTAAATGAGTGAAAAACGGCTCATTAATTCCATTTATTTATTGTTTAACCTCGTCGTGCATCTTTACTGGAAATAAATAATAAAATATAAAAGATAATTAGATACACGGATTTAGAAATGCAAATTAAAGTGCGTTTTGAATTCGATTTTATTGTTGCATTGACTTATTTTTGACGGCTCTCATATGGAATTGTTTGTAATTTAAAACTATTCAATTGCATCTAATAAATTGCATAACTGGTAATTGAGTTTGTTTCGGATAGAGTAAAAGGAGTTGTTTTTACCAGGTATTGTATACTGGATATTATACTGGGTATTGTACTGGATATTGTACTGGGTATTGCACTGGGTATTTTACCGGATAAAGTGACCGTATATTCAATTTCAATTTTCATATTTCCAAATCAAATAAATTTGATGTATCTGCATATAATCTAAAATTGTTTAAAACAAATTTAATCTATCCAAAAATCTTCAAAAATATCGAAAGAAATAAATAAATAAAATAGTTCTGTGATTTTTATAAATACTTGAGCGCGTCGAGATATTCCTCGATGGAATTGCTTGAATTGAGTTAGATGTCTATTTCGAGAGTTCGGGGTGTAGGTGTTACAAAAAAAATAAACCTGTTCGTATATGAGACGAATCATTAAAAATAGTGTTTCGAGCCAATTTAGAACGGCTACATAATGAGCAATAGCAGAAAATTGGGAAACAAATACAAGAAATAAAATTCAAAATTTTACGTATAGCTCTTTTATGAATGACTCGATATTTTATTATTGTATTTATTTTAGCGATTTTAAACGATTTGTGGTGTTTCTTAAATTGGACAGAATATTACTTTTTTGTTCGTTTTTTTTAATGGCTTTGAAATAAATGCGACAAAAATCTGGGTAGTTTTTGCGAGTAAGAAATATGAAGTACATTCTGCTTGTGTTTTTTTTTGAAATTTCAGAACACTTGTAAATTTTTGTAAATTTGACCTGTGGTTCGTTCGCCCGAGTAAATAAAAGTGATGGCTCACTTAAAACCAATTTGGTGTAGTAATAAAAAGAAATTTAGTCGAATTTTATTATTTTTATTTAATTTGGACAATTTGGCACAACATTTTACTGAAATTTTTGAAATTCTTATGTTGGTGCTGTACATTGAATAAGGTCATCGTAATTGAGAGCAGCTGATTGCTGTATTTAAATAAATAATTGATCAATTTGCTTAGTTGGCAGCCGGAACATTGCTTTTATACATTTGATTTTTCAGTTGCTGTGTCACTCTAGGGAGTAGAGTGTTTATTGTAGTTACGCCTTTTTTTATGAATTTGATGAATATGTTATAATTTCAAAAATAAAGGAGACGTTCAGAATTCTGGGAGACATACTGTGGTCTAACTAATTTACTCTATAATAAAGTACTATGATCAATCTGAAATTTCCAAAAAAATGCTACACTCAAATTTGTTTTTTTGGGGTTTCAAGACTAATTGACCCCAAAAACCAAAAAAGGTCCGTATACGGCGGACAGACGGACTATACGCAAATGGGCTTAAAACCTCGCAATCTCTCAAACCCTTGAGGTATTACGTTAACAATTTTTTGGTAGATTGATTGGGTGGACTACTTTAAGTGGTGACTTCTTGGGTGGTTAGGTGTGAGCGTTTTAGACGATACATTTTTATGTCCTAAGAACCGCTTATACTAGGAAATTGAAACTTGGAATTTATGTAGAGCTAGATATAATAGTGCATCCATTTCAAAAAAATGTTTAACATATTATGTGAAGGGGTATTGAAATAGGGTATAACAATGTATCCAAAACGCTCGAATACTGGAATTGAGACTTTGTCTCATTGTCTCAGGAACGGCGTATGATAAGAAGTTAAAATTTGTTACTAATTTAAGCAACGATTTTTTTTTCAAATTTGCATTGACGCACGGATGAGGGCAAAGCAAAGGATCGTTGAAGAAAGGTTCCGTACATATTTACGAATTTTTGTCATATCTCTTAGGTCTTCACATAAAATCACATAAATCTATTTTAGGATTTTTTGATATACAACCCCATAGGGGTTTAAAGGGGTTGAATTCGTTCCCATGAATTCTGATTAATTTCTTTTAGGTGTGATGGGAAATCAAATTTGTTTTTACTTGAACATGCGGTTTCTGGATTTTTTGATATTGTCCCCTGACAATAACGTTGCGTTTCTTCTTAAATTCACAAGGAGATGATGGAATCGAGGGCAGGGAGCTAGTTTGTACTATTCTTCTCGGTAAAGCAAGTCAAACTCGCAGTGCTACACACTGTCAATCGCAATGTTATGATTTTAACCGGGCTGCCCACCCCGTCATCTTCGAAGGAGGGTTTGCTGGAAACTGGGCTTTGCTCTCTCGCTTCATTTCCCTGGCAGATTCCCGATGGGTTTTTTTCAACTAGGAGATAATAACAGATGCTTTCAGCAATTATCTCGAGCTTAGTAGCAATCGTCACTGGTTTCATGGCAAGGTCCTTAATGCTCTGCGCTTGCAATCAATTCTTCATCGAAAACATTTAAGTCGCTCGAAAAGCTCTGGAAAAAAACATTCCACTTGTTTTAGGAACGGACGAATTTGGGGTCCCAATCTTTCATTTCGATGGGACGCTGGAGAGCTTAAGTCCTTTTTGTGGACTGGGTTTTATAGCTCTTCTCGACTTCTGACGAATCAAACTTTAAAAACTGTCCTTCTTTTCCTATGGCTTCTATACGATTTCATTTTCAGCATTTTTCAATATTCAACCCTCAAGAGAAAGCTATTCTGTTAATATAATTGAATTTTCAAAAAACCTCCTTGTATCGAAATAACCACTGCCTGGACTATGATTCAAAATTGTAATTGGCGTTTTAAGGGTGTCAGTAGCGTCTACTCTTCTGTCGCTCCTCGACTTTAACCACTTACTGAACTTTGTCCTAAAAAATAGGACATAAGGTTACGCTCAGATTGTTAGCAGGTTTTTTTCTTAAAGTTTAAGTCTTTCTCGTACATGGCATGCGGCGCTCTTATGTTGAATAAAGTCTTATAAATAAATTGGTTGAATCTTTTTTGTTTGTCTGCATGTTGGTGCATCCATAACTTGAAATAGGCTGATGAGATTTTCATTAAATTTTGTATACCTGTAAACATTTATCAGACATAATATCTACGGTTCATTTTATTGCCCTTGGATCGCTTTAAGGTATAGCTCAAATATAGTTTTCATATGTGAGTCCACATTTGATCCCAATTATAAAAGTGATCGTGCTAAACGTGTCAATATTGTTAACTAGTTTTTCTTTTTGTCGAAAAAATTGAGGAGCAAAAAATCTTTATGACTAAATATAAATATAAAAATAATGTAGAAAAAATACGTTTCGTCCTAAAATTACAATCTATATGATCAGGATCAGGAAGGAAACTAAGGAAGGCTCAGAGGATCTACCTCTCTCCATCTGGACAATTTCCGTATGTACTTCTTACCACAAACTAGTTTGTCAGATGTACAAAAGGCTTATGATAGAAATTCAAATATGGGATGTTTCAAGATACTAGAGGAGTGTCCTTAAATCAGTCAGTCAGCTTCTTTCTTCATGATTCAAACGTCAAAGTGGAAATTTAATAATTGAAATCTGCAAGGGTTTTAGTGAAATTTTGCATGGCATTACAAGAAAATTTTTAATTTTGTCTGCTTCTATCCAATAAAATATGTTTTAAGACTACCCTTTTGTTGATTTCGTCAGCTGTCGTAAAATTAGTCAAGCTAAGCCAAGACACCTACCAAAATTTTTGTGGAGCAGGATTTTTTTATATTCATGTCATCATTAATATTATACTCTATTCAAGTGACAATTGGCATTGATGAAAGAGACTTGCATACAGTTTTGTTACTTGGAGAAATAGTTAAATTTTTTTTGTTCGTAAGCAGCTACACGTTTACAGTCAGGTTTGTTTAACCAATTATTTTCGAAGTATAATTACCCCGACTGAAAAGAACACTCAAACTTAATGTACCACTTTCTTTAAAACAATCAGTAAATGAAATGATCCTTAAACAAGTTTCAAATTCTTTTGTATTGCCTATAAGATTTAACATACGTTTTTATTGTGCTAAAGGTGCTCTTACACGAGCAATTTTTTAAGTAATTCATTGCCCGGCGACAATTGCCAGAACTTGTGGAGCGATTAGTGGATCAATACAGAGCAATATCATACTAATTGCGGCAATATTTCGACAATGTGGCAATGTTGTGACAGATTGCTGATATTGCTCGCCCTGTAGTTGCTGTATTTCCACTGAACTTGGAAAATTTCGAGCAATTATCTTCGTTCGGTGAATACAATTAGTCTGTTGTGGGTTTTTCGTGTTTGATTCGATTGCCAAATTTTATTTGGAGTTGTAGATTTCTTTGTCAAGTTTGCTTTCGTGTTATCAAGGCTTGGAGCAACGAAAAACCAATGAGTTGTTCATAGACCGAATTTGTCATGAATTGCTTGATATTGGTCCATATTGCTCATCACTATTCAGCAACAAGTTGATTAAAAGTTGATCCACATCGCCTGTTGCTATTGTTGCTGTATGTTGCTTCATATGTTCGTGACGTCAAAATTAACGAATATTGCTGCAAATTGAACAATTTTAATCGCTCGTGTAAGAGTACCTTAAACATTTTCAAAGCAATTTTAGCTGTTTCTATTAATTGAACCTTTTTGTAGAAGTAGGACAGTGTAGGGATTAGAAATTAATGCATAAAATTGTATAGTTTTGTTTACGAATTTCTTTGATTTATAATTTTTTGTTCTTTATTACAGGCTGCTGGCAACATGACTGCATCGACTGAACATAATAGTTAATATCCAGGAAAAAAACAAAAAAAAATTATTTAAATCTATTTATTGAGAATTAAGGTAAGAAAATTGAAGTAAATTTTCCAGTAAAAGTTTGTTACATTGCTATACTCGCAATCGCCGAGTAACGTCTCCTCGGTGGTTTTTACAGACTGTCCTAATATTGTTTTCTTAATAGTTCTTATTTTATTTAATAATTTTTCAGGATAAGTAACTAAAATGGGAAAGGATTACTACCGAATTTTGGGCATTGCAAAAGGTGCGACGGATGAAGAAATAAAAAAAGCATATAGGAAATTAGCTTTAAGATATCATCCGGACAAAAATAAAGCAGCAAATGCCGAAGAGAAATTCAAAGAAGTCGCAGAAGCTTACGAAGTTTTATCAGATAAAAGTAAACGAGAAGTGTATGATAAATATGGAGAGGAAGGACTGAAAAGCGGTAGGTTAACAAACTGCGGTCAGGTGTAAAAAATTTAAAAAAAAAAATTTTTTTTCGACAGGTGGACGAAATGGTGGCAGCAACAACACAAGTTACACATATACGTTCCATGGCGATCCGAGAGCAACATTTGCACAGTTCTTCGGATCGAGCAATCCCTTTGCCGCATTCTTCGATATGTCGGATAATTTATTTGATAAGAACGTCTTCGATCTGGATACCGAACATGATTTCTTTTCGTCACCGTTCGGTGGTCTTGGCTCTAGACATGGTCTCGGTGGTGCTTTTCGGTAAATATATCAGCTTTTCTTTTATCGTCTTAACGTTTTAACTATTAATCCTAATCCTTTTGCTTCTGCAGATCTCATTCGTTTAATGTTCATTCACCACTTAAAAAGGAAAAGCAACAGGACCCGCCTATAGAACATGACCTCTATGTTACTCTCGAAGAAATTTATAACGGCTGTGTTAAGAAAATGAAAATTTCCCGAAGGGTACTTCAATCGGACGGTACGCCGAAAAAGGAAGATAAATATGTTAGCATATCGGTTAAGCCGGGATGGAAATCCGGCACGAAAGTCACATTTCAAAAGGAAGGTGATCAAACGCGCGGTCAAATACCGGCAGATATAGTTTTTATTATACGCGATAAGCCGCATCCGTTATTTAAACGTGAGGGTGGTGATTTACGATATACCGCTCGACTCACCTTAAAACAAGTAAGTAAAGTAGCTAGTTTTTCGTCAATCACAAAATTTCTCATGATCTTCATTAGGAATTTCCTCATGAAGTTTGTCATGATTTCATGGCATTTTTCACCAGAAAATGTCATGATAAACTTACATTACTTAAATACTAAAATAAATGAGTAAAAGTACTTCTTTTGAATAAACTGGAGATTTTTTTTCGAAGCGTTCATCAAAAATTGGGCCCTGTCCAAACACAAAATCCCGATTACAAGAAAATGAAAATTTTGAAACACGAAATCCTGGAACACAAAATCTTTTAACTTAATATCCCGAAAAACGAAATCCCGAAACTCAAAATAGCGAAACAAAAAATCCCGAAACACATGCCGAAAAATCGAAAAAAATTTTCTCCCTTTTGACAACAATAGGCTCCTGACCAAACAATTATTTATCTAGTCAGTGAAAACATTTTGATATAAATATATCAAGATATATAGTAATTTTTCTTTTAATTATGTTGCTCCTTAATCAGAGGGATGAGAAAATGGGTCTCCGAAACTTAAATCGACTCCATACATCCCTCATTGGATTTAATTTTTGAAGAACTACGACAGACACACAATATAGTTAAGTTTTAACTTTTGTTGGATCAAAATGGTTGGCATAACTTTTTCTGAGGGTTAGGAACTGTGTTTTTCTGGGGTATTGTTACTGTAATTTTTTTACTTAGACTATGGCTGATAAGCCCATGGCTACGTTATATTCAACGGCTTCAAATCGCTTTGGTATTAGCCCCGCAGCGTCTTCTCCAGTCGGAGATTATGTTCCGTAGTTTTCATATACGAACATTCATCTGACATTGACATCGTAATTTTTATTAGGTAGCTCCATAAAAAAGCATTCTCGTCTAGAAGTAAGGATTTCGGTAAAATCTAAAGATTGTTCAAAAATTTTTCACCCATAAAACACAATAGAGTTATTCCATCAAGAATCGCCAAAAATGGCGAAAAATGAGATAGAAACAAAAAATTTAAATTATATTTTTTTTTCACTAATTCTTTGAGAACATAAATTTTCAAAAGAATCGGCGATGGTAAGGTCACACTTTTGGCGATTCTTGATGGAATGACCCCTTTTCTATAAAATAATTGAGAACCACTGGTATTCTTCAATTTTTTTGACCCCGATCGCCTTGAGATCCCAAGTTAATTTTATAATATGTTTTGGAAAACAGTATAACCTACAAAATACAAAAAAAAACAAAAAAAAAAAAACAGAATTTTGAGATATTCAAAGATAAAGGACAAAATCGTTATCCTTGAAAAAAATTTCAAGGATAATTTTTATTCGTTTTTGTTTTATAATGCGACAACCCTCCCCTTTAAAATAAGCCCTATTTTATTATTCTAGCATAAAAATTACCAGAGATATGAATTGCCAAAGAGGACTTGGACACCATTTTTGCGAAAACTTTAACATACGAGTACTATAACTAACAAAAAAATGAGTAAAAAAAAAATTGAATCTCAATTATTTTTTCTTCTAGTTCTTCAAGTACAAAAATTTTCAAAAGAATCGGAGATGGTAAGGTCACAACTTTGGCGATTCTTGATTCTTTGGTGATTCTTGATGATTCTTGATGCATCTCCTGTTAGGACACAAAATAGCACATAACAGAATGATCCAATAATTAGACGAAAAGAAATTGGCTTTTTTTCATCCAAACCCCTAAAATTTCTTTTTTCCTGCTACCGCTTCCAATTCTTTCTTTCTACACAAAATTCCTTAAAAACAAATTACCAGAGTTCCAGTAAAACGGAAAATTTTAAATTTTTTCGCACTGTACCTAATATTTTCCCAATTACAACTGCGATAATAAAAAATAAGGTTACTCCTTTGAGAAGTTGCCATACATAAGTCATTAAAAACAATGTATTCTTTCATTAGTCCGAAGTCATGAAAACCAAGGGAACATATACAACATTTTCTAGAAAGGGAAAATCAATGGATAATAAGCGAAAGGTTGAGATTTTGGAAAATGGCATTTAAAAAGTCGTACTTATGAAACACTGAATTAATTTTTTTAAATTCACCACATTTTTTGAGATCGCCACAATTTGACAAAATGCAAAATGTGCGGTAATTTCAAAAAAATCTTTTATCTGAAATAAGGCTTGTATTACACTATATGCCACTATGCCCAATATTTGACTATTCTCACTGGCAAATGCAGTCATATAATTTAAACGTTAAATTTTTCTTGTGTCACATTCTACTTTATTATTTCAAAAATACGGTATTTTGATCGATTTAAAAAAAAAAAAAATTTGCTACTCTGAAAAATTTTTTTTTTAATTTTCATGACTAGTAGACACGGAAAAAGCAAAAAAAATTTCAGTCCGTCTGTCCGCCGTACGCCGTACGTCGAGCTGTGTACGCAAAATTGTTTGAAGGCTCGTAGCACCCAAACCCTTTGAGCTATTTCGTTGATTTTTTTTTCGAGGATAGCCTGGGGAGGCCCCTGGGGAGGCCCCTTGAAGTGACCAAATTCTTAGAGGTAGGGGTGTGAGGGTGGAGGTGGGGAAGCGTGTAAGACGAAAAATTTTGGTTTCTAGATCTCAGCAACCGCTTATGCTAGGAGGCTGAAACTTGGAATTTATATAGAGCTTTGATATTGGACCCATTTGCAAAAAATTGCCGATATGGGTGAAGAAGTGGGGAGAAAAATAATGTGAAGACAAGAATTGAGACATTCTAAAATCCATATCTCCTAAACTGTTAATGTCACAAAATTAAAACTTAATGGACATCTGTAGGTATACTAGGAGAATAGATCGGAAACAAATTTGTGGCAGTGGCGTGCGGAGGTGGGGGTGAAAAAATTACGATATCTAACTAACCAATTATACAAGAAAAATAAAATTCGGTTTCTGTATAAAGGTTGACAAATAAAGCTTGAGGAAAATAAATTTTTTTGAAAGGGTGGTGGAGCATGGAAGGGAAGGGGATACATTTTTTTTACAAAAATCCAGTCTCATATCTCAAGAACAGTGTATGATAGATGCTTAGAATTTTTACCAGAAGTAGGCCTAATAGACGCCTATCTGAAAAAAAAGATGTGGGTGTAGAGGGTGAGGGCGGAGGAGGGTGAAAAAGAAAAAGTTCTGATTTTTATATCTCGAAAACAAATAATGATATTAAACTGAAACTTGGTATTTGGATAGACATGTAGTAGTAGCATGTTGGAAAAATATAGTTTTTTATATGGGTAGTATAGTACGGGGGTGGGGGGTGTTTTTCCTATCTATAGAACGGCTTATGCTACAAAGTTGAAACTCGGTATGTGTATGTAAATCAACTAGAAAAATAGTTTAAATCAAATATCCATTGGCGTTCGGAAGGAAGGCGAAAAAAATAATCAGTGAAAATGGAACGCATATATTTTCACGATTTTCGTCATATCTATTAGGTCTTCCCAAATATTGAATTAATTTTTATTCTACGGCTTCTTCATATAATTACCTAGAAAGTGTTTTCAGGATTTTTTGAAATTCGACCCCTAAGAGCATGTAAAGGGGTTGTATACTTTTTGACGAATTCTGCCTTATCCTCCAGGTCTGATCGATATCGAATATCTTTTCACTTTCATGGGCTTGCGTAATTATCGCCTAAAACTGGTTTTTAAGTTTTTTCCTTTTTCAGCACCTAAGAGGGTATAAATGGGTTGGACACGTTTTCACGAATTTCGTCAGATCTTTTAGAAGTGATAAGAAATTGAATTGGTTTTTACTTTCTTGTTCTATCTGCATATTTATTTATTAACTCCTTTCAGGATTTTTGGATATTCAACCCCCAAGTGGATGTAAGGAAGTTGCATATGTTTTCACAGGTTCTGACATATTGCTTATATTTGATGATATATCGAATTCATTTTTACTTCCTAAGGTTTCCTATATAAGCGCCAAAAAGTTAATTTCAGTATTTTTATATATTCAATCCTAAGGGGTGTAAGAAATATTAGGTCGCTATTCACATCCACAGCCTTTTTGTATAATCGCCTACAAACAAATTTCTCAATTTTTCGATATTCAACCCCCAAAGGGTTTACATATGTTTTCAAAATTTTTGCCATCCCTTAGTTCTGATGAGATATAAAATTGGTTGTTACGGCATTTGATGTAATGACCTAAAAACCAATTTCACGATTTTTTGAATTTCAAGAACCAAGGGGGTATAAAGGGTTTGCTTACGTTTTCACAATTTTTTCAAAATCCCTCGTGTCTCATGAGATATCAAGTTTCTTCTTATGAAATCGTCTAAAGATCTGTTTCACAATTTTTTCGAAATTCAAACCCCAAGTGGGTTTGTATACGTTTTAACAAATCGTCATATCTATTAATTCTGATAAGGCAACAAATTCGTTTTTACTTCTATGGGCTTTTAGTGTACATAATATACCGAGTATTCGAATAGTCTACACGGGCTTTTTCAATGTTTAATCGGCTACAAATCTCTATTTTAAATATTTTTAATTTAAGAACAATATTAATTTTCCAAGAAATCTAATAATCTCGAAACAACTGATGGTATACTCCGACATTGACCGCTCCCGAACTTTGACCCGAAAAATAATAAAGTTTCGCCCATACCATTGGCAGATTTTTTTTATTTGTTTTTCACAAGGTCTATTTTGGTCGGAAAAAATTTAACTGAATTGTTCGTCAAATTTTTTTAGTCAAATATTTGACAGCATGGCGTACAATCTCACTGTTTGAACAAGTGGTCAAATTGCAGTAATAAGCAATGGGAATTGCGAATACAAATTAATCTCACAGTATTCGCCCGGTCAAAAACGCTTTTTCGCATTGCTTATTACTGCAATTTGACCACATGGTCAAACAGTGTAATACTAGCTTAATTAAAACATACTTTATTTGTTGTGATGGGAGTGTTAATTGGGAGTGTTAATTATATTGTCCCAAACTACAGTGGAGAAAATATGAAAATACAATTAATTTGAATTTTAAAATAGTTTGAATGAGAAATTCTATTTTTTTTTTCATTTTATAATAAAAATTTTCAGATATTAGGAATGCAGTTAGACTCTAAGAGCGCCTAGAGAACACAAATTTCATTTATTGCCTGAGGACATTAGACATTAGAAATTTAAAACTTGGTACACTGCAATTTTTTTTAACGTTTGAAACTATGAGAACAAAAATAGCTAAAATTACGGCACTCCTTCGATTACCATACAACTGTCTTTAAAAGAATGGAGCTTGCATTCGACCGAATTTACTATAAATCAAAATTGCATAGGCATGTTGCTATTAAAATCGAATTAAATTATTTTAACCTTACCTTGTACTTAATTATGACGGGTTGAATTAAGTTTTTAATTGATCTGTTTTCACTGCAACCACCTTAGTACTGACTTCAAAATATCGCGTCTGTTAATGCAATGTAAAAGGACAAGGCCAAATGTTACAATTTCTTATCATTCTGGATAGTGATAATTTCTGAAATGCTGTCGAATCCATCAATCATTGCAATTACATAGTATTTTTAATCAAATCAATATCGAAAAAAAACGTATTACACATACGGGATAAAATCGTTTTATTCGATCGTTAGAACTAAAAATATAAAAATTTATGGCATTCAGTTAACCTGGATAGTACGTGACTTATAGGAGAAACTGCAAATATAATTGATTTTTACACATATGTGTAAAGTATGATTAATATCTTAAGCACCGGTAATAGATTTGATTGATTCAGAGTTCGCCTAATACAGTGGCTAGTGGACACGGCCAAATATAAATTCTGATAGTTCGTTAGATAAGTTACGACCATACTATTACCATCGTTCCGATGTACTGCAGCATAAGATTAGGTGAGATAAATTTTAATTGAATCGAAATAGTTTGACTACATAAGGTACAACATACTCGTACGTTAACTAGATGTTATGCGTTTTGTTGTTTCCATACATAATTATTTTTTTCTCATACCCAAAATTGGAATATCGATTTATGAGTCTGCGATATGATGTGAAACGTTTTCTATGCACTTAACTATTGAGTTATTTTTCTTCGTTTAAGATCTTATAAATTTCATGGGGTCTTGTAGTCGAATAGGCGCGCTTTTCAGAAAACGTTAAAACCGATGTTAAATTCAATTTGCAGATTTGTCTGTTTTGCCGGGCATATGTTCGTGCTATGACTAAAACGATAAAAGCTCTTTGGGATTTTGTGGTTTTTTTTTGTCTTCTTAATAGAGCAAAAATATGTAGAAAACCACTTTGCACCATTACCTGTACCCAGGGTCCCAAGAGACTCTACTGATGACATAAGAGCCCCCACCGTATATGGTATCGAGCCGGTCTAGTGTTTTGCTGATTAATTTTTATGTCGTTATACCAAATTGGTAAAGTTTGCGTATGGAAATTGACCGGGAAGAATTTTTCTTTATAGTTGTTATAAGCAGATGTAGCGAATAACGATATTATGTTGCTGATTTTTCAGATTTCCTTATTTGGTTTTAGATTATATTTTTTTTCGTAGGTTTTTATTAATTAATGTGCGGCCGAAGTCAATAAAAAAATAAAAAAAAAATAAGTAAATTGAGGAAATTGAAAAATATTGGCATTTCAAGATTATAGAGTTTTATTATTAATCAAATTTTACAGGCTACCGTTTTACTACCTACTGCCAAGATTAAATTTATATTATATAATTTTCTGCAATATTCTTGCAACCAATACGAACAGAAGACCACTCATTAAAATTATTAAAAATTAAGTGGAATAACAAATGGTATGAAAAGTGGGTATAATAAATTGATCGTTGCTCCTAAATTCGCCATCACTTCTTACTTGTAGGTACAAATAAAAACGGGGGAAGAACATTTTATTCCGCAGAATAATTATTGAAAGTAATTCAGTGGTGCCATTTAATTAGACGGAATAGTAAGTACTGAAACAGTACTGATTGGTAGATAGTTATTTCAGCAGATATAATTGATTGGGTTTTTAGTCTGACGTATAGATGGCGGTTTTTATTTGAAAGAAAATACTATGGTGGAAAGCACCAACCCAATATGGTTTAAGTTTGAAGTTTAAAGACGCTCCGTGGTTTTTAAACACGAAAAAAAGTTGTTCATTGTTATGTGATACAATACTTTCATTTGAAAGGTCTCAGACCAACCAATATCAAAGACGATATTAAATTCTGCTTTGGGAGGAGTCTGCTCCTTTGCTTGGTGGCAGAATTTAAACGAGACCGTATGAGCTGTCAAGACGAACAACGCAGTGGTCGACCAAATGAGGTGACATGCCAGAAATGGTGAAGAAAATCCACAAAATTGTATTGAATGACCGTGGACTGAAAGTACGCGAGCTAGCAGATATAATAGGCATTTCAAGAAGTGCTATATATCGCATATTGACTAAAACTTTGAACATGAGAAAGCTGAGCGCAAGATGGGTGCCGCGTTTGCTCGCAATGGAGTCGAAGGAACAGCCAAAACAGTGACAATTTTTTTTGAAGGAAATCATGTCTCATATCTAAAGAAATATTTCAGATAGGATTTCGGAATTTATGCAGGAGTAAGACCCAATTGATCCATAAGAGAAATGTTTAAGGGGGTATTTACATGAAACTAAACCCAAAAATTTGAATTTTTTTTCTTAATTTGGTAGATAAACATGTGTAGAATATGGTAAACCGTTTTTTCGAAATCAACTTTATACGTGAGCTACTTTATGCCTGTCTTTTTCGGTTTTTATTCGATTTTCGAGAATTTTTTTGTCGTTGCGAAATAAGTGTAAATGATATAACTGAGGGTAGATGGTTGTATTGGCAATTGATTTAAGTGACTGTAGATAGCGATGGCGACTTACAGCCCAGGAATAGGTGATTAACTGTAAGGAGCATTATTTCGTTACAAATCGCAAAAAAACAATTTTTTTAAACGTGTTTTTCTCGAAACTGCGTTTTCTGAACTTGTGTAAGCTCTAGATCTTGAACACAATAAGATTTATTATTTATTTCTTTATATTAATGAGATTCATTCATGTAATGAATAAAGCCATTCACTTTTACCAGGCTACTAGGCCATACACAATAAGATATCGACTTCTTTTTTTAATTTAAATTAAATTCATTGGAGGATATTCCAACAAATTAGGGCAAAAATAATTTTTATTATTTTATAACAACTCCAAGATAAAAAAAAATTTCAAAATCGAGAATAAAAATGCATATGCCCATCGAAATAATTGTATTAAAGAGCCGACCTTGTTATAATTAAACTCTCCAAAAAAAATTTATAAAGAGTTTTTTGTTTTTAGTAAAAAGTCGAATATTTTTTGATCCGTTGAGCCGGTATTAGGTAGGTAGGTACGCGTGGCTGCCCGTGAGAACACGGACACACTTAGACCTAAAAGGTCCGTTGTGTTACCACAGGATCATCGAATCCGGTCCTACTCGTCAAATCATTTAGAGCTTGCAATGAAGCGTTGGATTCTCGCGACCTCCTTTGAGGCAAGGTCACCGAGACAGTTGAAGAAGTAAGCTCCAAGATGAGCTTTCCTTCTGGCTGAAAGAGCTGGACAGGTACAGAGAAGGTGAAGGACTGTCTCCTCCTCCTCCTCATCCAGGCAGCTTCTACAGAAGTCGTTTGAGAAGAGACCGAGTCTTTTAGCATGTCGACCTATAAGACAGTGTCCGGTCAGGACACCGACTGTGGTGCTGATGTTCGCCCTTTTGAGCAAAGTCAGCTGTTTAGAGCGTTTTAGATCCAGCTCCGGCCAGATCTGTCTCGCAGTGTGACATGTAACACCGTTTGCCCATCTTGAGTTGGTTTTCTCAATTGAGTCCAATCCCAGTAGCAGTTTACATGTAGAGCCGGTATTAAACCACTGACCAATGCAAAATAGAAGAAGTGAGCAATAACTTTACCGTAAACCGGAATTGCGAACTAGTTAGGCCACATTTAATGTAAATTGGAAAACTTTTTGGATTTGTATTATATAACGCTGGTGGGAGTGCCTTGTTTGCTCCATCTAAGGACGCTCTTGATTCCAATATTTCACTCTTTCAACAACAGTGAATGACATTGCCGACTGCAAATACTTATATTGACCAACAAATTCCAGGCATAATAAGCTGTGCAAATTGAGTGATGTCTGAGCTCAGTTTTCGATAGCTTTTAATGGTTCAAATCTACAAACATCGCTCATCGCATTTCTTTTGATTTATCATCACATTTGATTTTACATCACATTTGTCGCAATCATAGTCGTTTCTGGTTAGATATCGATACTTCAATAAAACAACGCAGACTGGATCTTATTACTCTCTGAGTACAGTCATTTGATTATAATTTTGAAATTTTAATTAAAATCTGTAATTTTTTCTATTCTACGTGAAACTTAATAGAAAATATATGAAAGCATTCATAGCACATAGGTACTCTTTATTAGGCGAGCAAAACAAACTTAAACTGGATAATAAAAATAATATGGGAGAGTTGCCAAATAAGAACTTCGAGATTATCATTAATAGAAACAGAGTAGAGATACCTTTTCCTACTATTTAACACGGAAAATTCTGGTTGAAACTTTCCTATAAACAAAGGTAACATGATGTGAATCTTAATAAGCTCCGTGAAAATGTTCTTGCGCTTGGCAGCGAATTAATGCACCATAAATACCATTGAATTTATATCTGTAAAATTAAGCATTCGGAAGCGAATTTCTAATTTACCGAAATAAAAAGGGGTATTAAAGAAGGAGGACGTGTTGCGAATAGAATGAATTTGCCTAGTTGCAAGGAGGAATTGAAATTAAAATAAATAAAGTTAATTGTCTAAAACACAATCAAATAAATGCAAGAGACCGGCTTGAAAATAAATGGGCGGGAAATTCGATATTTGCACATTGCACATGGATCGATGAATGAATACATGGAGATTAAGAAATCCATGGGTGTTCCCTAATACCCATGGCAGTACACCCATATTTATGGGTGTTTCGAGAAACACCGATATTTGGGTGTTTCGAGAAACGCAGATATTTATGGGTGTTTTGATAAACACCGATAATTTCGGTGTTTTTAGAAACACTCATGGCTGTCGCATGAATGCGATATTCATAGAACCCCGCACTCGTAGTTGTAAGTGCCGCACTAATGGGTGTTAGAAATTATTTATAATGTATTACTATACTATGTATATTTAAAATTATTAATTTATTTGGTTTTTTTCATCACAGAAAATAAATGTCGTTTCTTATCCAAATCAAAACACCCATGTGTGTACACCCGTAGTTGATGAGGAACCCCCATTGGTGTACACCCATGGTAATTGAATAACTTCCTGTGTGTGTAAGCGTGGTAGAAGAGGAGTTCTCCAATGGGTGTGCAGTGTGCACCCATGGTAATTGAGGAACTCCCATGTGTGTTGTACACTGTACATCCATGGTAATGGAAAAACATGAATATGATCAGGAACCCCATGGGTGTAGCCGGTGTACACCCAGGGTAGTTGAAAACTCCCTGTGTGTTTGTACTCGTGGTAAAAGAGGATCTGATGTTGTTTCTTATCCAAATCAAAACACCTATGGGTGTACACCCATAGTTGTTAAGGAACCCCCATTGGTGTACACCCATGGTAGGTGAAGAACTCCCTGGGTGTGTACCCGTGGTAGTTAAGGAGTTCTCCCATGGGTGTGCAGTGTGCACCCATGGTGATTGAGGAACCCCCATGTGTGTTGTATACTGTGCATCCATGGTAGTTCAAGAACTTCAATTGGTGTACAGAGTACACCCATGAGATTGTCGCCACAACTACCATGGGTATACACCTTTCTATTGAAGTAGAGAATCCAGAAGGTAGCATTGTTGTAGAATCGTAGACGCTACTAAATTTTTATCAGCTTAAATACTCGAAGCTTCAAGTCTACTGAAAGCCTCTGAACAATTTGTCAATGATATTACTTAATTGTACTCTTTTCAAATCAACTACTGACTCATATAACATCTACTCTACTCTGAATGATTCCCACAATTTTACATATTTTCAAAATCAGGACATTTAAGTCATAATCCAAAATTACTCTTTTCTCTATTTTCAGGCACTTTGCGGTGTTATTTTCGAAGTTCCTACAATGTCTGGCGATAAATTACGTATTAGTACGATGCAAGAAACCATCAAACCAAATACTGTTAAACGAATTACAGGATACGGCTTACCATTTCCCAAGGACACCTCCCGTAAAGGCGATCTACTGGTAGCATTCGATATACAATTTCCCGATAAATTATCACCAACTCAAAAGGAATTACTGCGCGATATGCTGCCTTGAATTCGTGTTTTTAATGTATATGAGAACTGAACTAAAAAAAGAAAAATTTAAAAAAAATGAAAATAAAAATAAAAATTGTACTAAACTAAAAACCAAGAATTATTAAAAACAGTTGTAAAAATACAAAATGAAACAAACCTCTCATCACAGACGCGCATTTTGCTTTAGATTTTAGTTGACGCAAAACTACATGAACAAGATTAAAGTCTCTGTTTAGATAAAATTTTTAAAATGATAATAACTGATATTAATTTAAATTAATATTGAATTATAAAACAAACAAAAAATGATATTATTTTACACTGTACATAAATTAAATAAACGGAATTTGATAGATTTTTGAACTCTGTACTCAATCGAAACTTTCATCTTTAATCGATAATTTTTGATATTCGGTAGAAAAAAAATACTAACATTAAGATTTTAGCTGCATTTTTTACACCATATTTAAGTTCTTAGACTATCACTTTTATAAAAAAAAATACTATTGAAAATTCTAGTCTAGTCTAATGCAAACTTAACGAATACGATCAATTAAAAATTGTGTTCAAACATTTACTTAATAAAAATAAAACAATAAAAATGACTAAACTAATGCAGCTACTAAAATAACACATCGGTATTCGATTAGAAACATTAATCCTTGGGCCACGAACACTCATTATCTTCGTCTCGTTTATTATTTATCTACATACTCTCAATTAATTTTTATTTTATTCATTTCACAATAAACAGAAGTTGCTTCACTTCACTTTTTCTTTTTTTTTTTGTTTCTTAATTATTTATTTTATTTTTATTATTAAAAATTAAGTTCAAAATGCAAATCGGTCGCTTGTAAAATAATGGAAAAAAAGAAGAAATATAGAAAACATAGAAACCGCATGCATAAACGAATTGAGAAATTATTAATTTATTTTTATATTTATAAACAAAATAAAAAGGAAGCTCTGTTGTCTTTAAAAGTTACAAAAGAATAAATTTCGAATAAATTAATTTTTGACACGAAAACAAAACTATGAATTTTGAGTTTTAATTAGCTTGTAAGACCGGAATTTTTTTTTCCATTACTAGGTATTTGCATACTTATTTTTAGAAAACTTCAACAATTGCATTTATTTATAAAAAAGCGATTAGGAAGCAGAGTTAAGAACTGAATTACCGTGAACTTCATTATTGATCGGCAGAACTGTATCCCATTATTGCGCTATTACGCCTGTATTAGTATGCATGCCACTATGTCAAATATTTGACTCTTATCACTAGCAAATGCAGTCAGATAGTGTCATCATATAGAAGGTCTATTTTTTCCGGAAAAAAAATATGACTGTGTTTTTCATCGATATTTTAGTCAAATATTTGAGAGCATGGCATACAGTGTAATACTAACTTTAGAAGGATGACTTATTTCATGGAGAAACAGTTTTTTAGTGAAGGTGGAATCAAATAGAGGAAGATATGTCGCTTTAACCCTTCACGTATTTAGTTTTAATCTTGAATTTTATATTTGAAATCAAATTTTATATTTATCAGCCCCTTTACATCACCAGATCCTGTGTAATCCCCCTTATGATTCCTTGAAATATAAAAAAATTAGTTGTGACAAATAAAACTTTATTAAATAAAACTAAAATTCATTTTCCAACGCTATAAAATTATAACATAAAAAATTTAAAATGAATTATAAATTTAAATTGAAATAAAATTAACATAACATTAAATAGAACTTAAATTTAAAATTAATTAAAAACCAGCCCTTCACGTATTTAGTTTTAATCTTAAATTTTATATTTTACATTAAACTGTATAATATATTCTTATATAACACCTTTTAATCACCTCAGATTCTATGTAATCCCCTTAAGATTGATCCATGAAATAAAAAAAAATTATTTAATAAAATTAGAAACTAAAAACTAAATAGAACTTAATTAAATAAAACTAAAATTCATTTTCCAACGCTATAAAAGTTTTAACATAAAAAGTTTAAAATGATTTATAAATTTTAATTTAAATGAAAAAACAAAATTAAACAGAACTTAAATTTAAAATTAATTAAAAACCAAAACTAAATGAAATTTACATTTGAAAAAATTAATTAAAATCGAATAGCCGAATTCAATAAAGACAAATAAAGTTTTAGTTTACAAAACACTTCGGGAACCGTTTTTGGCAAATTTGTTGATTTTGGGGTCCTAATGAAACCGTTTGCGACTTCGAAAAGTATCCATTCTCTACGTCATTTATAAGAGGTTCCTAAACTGGTTTGTTGCATGTGGGTGAGTGTAACACATCGCTTCGCGCGCGTCGCTTCGATTACCAAGTTTCTAATTTCGTCGCGCATATATTTCGAGGCAATAAGTTCGATGGTTCCGAATAAAATATTTTGGTACTTGCGAAAATTTTTGATAGTTGTGGCAAGCGATTTAACGTGCTTTTTTAAAACTAGTGTCGCGCAATGTCGCCTGCACTACAGTTCTAAATTTAGCTAGATTTTGGGAAATAGGAAAAAATTATTTCGTCCTATTTACATCAAATAATCCAAATTAATGAAAAATCTTAAGTCTACACTCTCCTTGATTTCGTTAACTCTTTTAAAGCCAAACTAGGCCAAGATACTAATAAAATATCAGATGTCTGACGTCATAAACTGTTCTAACTTAACATAGAACCACATTATTCGTCCTTAAAACCTAAATAAAATTTAGAACCAAAAAAAATGTTTAATTTAATGTTATCTTAGGCATATACAATTTTTATTATGTAATTAAAATTGTAACTCAAAACAAGTCAGGCAGATTTCTATTTTTTCGGTTTGCGGCATAGTGAGTGCTTGCAGTTGTTATAATTTTGGTGTTGTCGCTCCAACATCAACCCAAAATCTCGGAAATGAATTTTTTAAGTTGTAACGCAACTCGCATTTTTTTACTAGAAATTTTATCAACTCTACTTACAGTTTACGAAAACAAAAATTGTATTAGAAGCCGAATTAAAATTATGGGCTTCTTAGAAGTACTCTCCAACAAAAATTTGAATAGTTTATCCAGTCTGAAATATTTCGGTCAATGCAACGAAACTTTTTAGTTCAGTACGTGAATAGTATGATATAATATTGTTGTGAGCTAGGAGTTTTCAGGGATTTCAAGTAAAACACTATTCACTAATCAATAGAAATAACAATGATTTAGTATTCGTATTCAATAATCGCACCCTTGAGAAGTATACAGAAGTTTCACGTTGAATATTGGGGGGATGGCTTTCCAACTGGAAACTGATGTCATTGGGTTGTGCGGGTTGCCAGGGGACATGTAACAATATGTAATAAATTCAGTTACCTTACAAAATATAACAAATAAATACATAATTTTTTAAATTTCTTGTTTCACAGTAGTTAAACAATTTGTCGATGTATTTTGTGCTGTAATCGACCTTAAATTTGAAAGTGTGATACGTTAGGTTGAATATTGTTACATGTAAACCTGGCAACCGCGCAACCGCGCAACTCGATCGTTTCACATAATGGAAACAGCAACAACCGAATACCTAGTTGCAAAATAACCCAATCAGAAACCTAGCTGAAGTAAATAAGGCGAAACAGCACGATTGTATCTCCCTTCTTATCGAATGCTCTCCAATGTACTAGAACCATTTACATACACCACCGAACGAAGATCAAAATCGAAAGCTCTAAAGCTTTCGAGAAACATCTACATCACCAAGCGAACATTCAAGTACATCCTAGACTGCAACCGGCTTGAATAAAAGCAGGTGAAGCTTTCAGCGAGGACATAGTAATTTTTATTACGTCGACTGTGACAGCCAGCGTGTATACGCGACCGTGTTGGTAGAAAGCGATCGATTGCGTGTGATCGAATCAAGTGAAATAGATAAGCGAGCGGTATTGCCATATAGTGCAAATAATTGTGCGAACAGAATTAAAGTGCGGATTAAAAAATTATCACTTATTTCTATTTTAACCGAATTGTGTTTTACTTGAAATCCCGGCAAACCCCTAGCTCGCAACAATATTATGTCGTTTTAATTTGTTATTCCGACAAAATTTGCATGTGATCATACTCATATCAAAAAGGGATAAGAAAGTCATATATAACTCCTAAAGGGTGTGATTTTTTGATCTCAAGAATGGCTTATGTTAGAAAATGGAACTTTACTTGTATTATACTAGAACAAGTATTGTAACAAAATAGCGTAACAAATTTGGATGCACTTATAATAGATTTTTTATAGGTATTCGTAGCTGCCTGGAGTTATAATGTAATCGATTTCACCCAGGTTACCGAGGAGCTAGTACCTGACAATAGCGACACCAATAACTAGAAACTATACTACACCGTTCTTGACTAGAACACTTTATTTCACAAGGGTTACTGTTGCTGAGCATTGCAGAACTTACGTGTTTTTTATTTAATCGATATCTTGAAACTGTTTATCTTCTATTCCAAGTCATCAGTTTTCTCCTTTATTTACTCTACTTAATTTAAAGTTATGGAGAAAAGTAAAAAAGGACCTAGTGAAAAGGAGTCAAAAATCTTAAGAACATCAAGCAAAATGGAAATACCTTAGTAAGTTGTAATAAAAATAAAAATTCAGTTCCAACGAAAATAAAATTTTTTTCTTTCGTTTAAAAGTCCTGAGGTTTGTCGCCGTCGATATGCAGCTATGAAATTAAAATATAACAAACAGTTTTGCAAGGAATTGGAACAGTTGGAAAAAATGCAACCTGATGCACATCAAGCCATGCGTTTTCATAGGTAAAAATATTGTCCATCCCAATTCTTGTGTTGTTCAAATCCATTTCAGACACTTCACCATAACAACTTTTTGGCCTCCTCTACATTCGCGACAAGAAATTGATTGGACCATGGGTTTTTTTCAAGATCCTTTAACTAAAGAGCAAAGGAGACGTGTTGAGAAAATCCTTTCCGAACGAAAATACAGTTGGCTTAATTAGGATAATTACTTGTGCAAAAAAAAAATTGCTAGTAAAAATCTTTGTTAAATTGTTGTTTGTACTGATCCTCGTTAAATACCCATTCAATTAACTAGTTATTGGTACCCGGTAATTTATAGCTCTACATAAAATGGCGCAAAAACAAAGTAATTTGTCCTTTCCTACTCGGTGTGGATAGCAAGAAAAAGATCTTAATGATACGGTCGACAGCTGGCATTTCCATTACGTTGATGTGGAAGCAATAATTTTCGGTTCTCAGTGTGTAAATTGCACGTATGCAGCTGATGACTTTCAAAATGTTTGCCATATTCTTGAGGATTAGAAAGGAAAAAAAACAGTACAGCAGGAGGTGTAAGGACTGCTGTGAATATCAGCAAACCGAGAAGGACCAAATGCACAAGTTTTGTCCTAAGGAGCGAGAAAAACACAAAAAGCTCATAATAAAGCTATGACTATAAATTGCCATCATAAAGGATAATGTGTTCGGTCTCCCTCGGCATCTTCAAGTTCAACATCAAGTCTTCCACCCTCTACTCTAGTATCCCCCCATTTCGCATAAGGATCCAAGAAGGGTGGCCAAGGCAATTGGTTTAGTCCTGAGGAGGCGGCAACGGACCCCGACGTTATTGTTATTTTCGCTAAAAGATTACAAACTGAGGGTTATGTCGCGGATGTGGTGGTTACGTTACATCGCGGTGGCATTTTCTTAGCCCGAGGACTCGCTAAGGTTCGCGCATCTGGGGTCGGTATGTGTTCTATGAAATTAACAAGATGTTCACCTCGGTATCCATAAATCTTAATTACACGTGTTTTGGTTGGGCCTTGAGGTTTTCAACAACATATTTCAAGTGGGCTTGGGGGCGGAATGGGAATAGGGTTGGTCGCCACACTTGTGACAAATAATCATAAAAAAAATATAGGATATATTCTCTCAAGTCCGCCGTTTTCACCAGGTTTAGGATTTGATGAACGGCCTCCACCTTCACATGGAGTTACTGTTACCTCTCCACCATTGGTACCTTCTGTTCCATGGGAAAATAAATTTTGTCAAATTATGACAGTTTTTTTTCCGGTCGGTACTTTCCTTTTGACTATTGTCGGTGGAAGGTGGGTACAGTAATTTTGTAAGGGTGGTAACGGTAGCAAAATTGCTTTCATTCGTTCCACATGTGCGTATGGTAGATTGGGGGGGTTGCAAACAATTTACGTTGATTGCACCCCAACCCGTACGTGACTTGTGAGATTTTTCGGTTTGATTTGGTAACCGTTACGGATAGGTATATTTAACCTATCTAAATTGTTTCGCTTTTTTTCGTCTAACTAGTTAACTAGGAAGGGAATTTCGTGCCTGCAGGCATACCCGGTATCCCTCTATCTATAGATTGTATTAGGGGAGTAAATAAGATATAAATGGAAAGGTTTTTGGTTAGGTACGAGACTCTGCACTTTTTTTTATACAGGAAATATGCAAGTTAGTATACAGGATGATTAGTTAGTTAATTCTTCACTGAATGAAATTCTGTTCAAAATATTAAGGAATGTTTTTGATTAAACAACATTCTTTGGGTTAATGAACTTATCGTTCATTTCTTTAAAAATATTCTTATAAATTTGATCATCATCAATGGCGCGACAGCCCAAATCGGGCCAGGGCCTGCAGGATACATTTCTGAAGTCACCTCGGTTCAGCGCCCGCGTCCTTCAATTTGTGCATCTAAGAAGCGATCTGCAATCTGTATCAACTGAGTCCTCGTATCTTTTCCGCGGTTTTCCCACTGAGCTCTACTTTTCAGTATGCGTTTGGGAATTCTTCCGTCGTCCATTCGCTTTCTAAATTTTATAATAGTTGATCCGGCTGGGTCGTAATAGATGTTATACAACTCATTGTTGTACCGGATACGCCAATCAGTGCCTTCTCTTACTGGTCCCAAAATTCTTGGAAGAATTCGCCGTTCAAAAGCCTCCTGTGGATTTTTCAGACGCTTGGGTGAGAGTCTACGTTTCGCTTGCATATTGTAGGAGTAGGACAGGTCTTATTAGGGTCTTGTATATGCGAAGTTTGCTCTGCCTGTGCACTTTTTTCAGTTTTAAGATCGGGAGAACCGTGAAATACGTCTTGTTTGCTTGTGTGATCCATTGTTTTACTTCGTCCCGTTCGTTGCCATCTATGAGTATGAGAAATGATCCACATTCTCCATGTTGTAGTCCTCCATGGTCATATTTTGTCTAGTTGGAGCATTTCTTTTTGTTTGGGTCATGAACTTGGTCTTATTCTCATTGACCCTTAACCCGACATCCTTTGCCGCTGAGTCTAGACAGTGGAAGACTTCCTTCGCATCTGGAACAGATCTGGCCATAATGTTATATCATCCGCGTACGCCACTAATTGAGGAGTGGACTTGATTAGTAGGGTACTTCTGGTATCAACGGGTACCTTTCTGATGACATATTCCAGAGCGAGATTGAAGAGCATGGGAGCGAGTACATCTCCCTGCATCAGGTCAGACTCTGTTCGGAAGCTTTGGGTAAGCTCGTTTTGTATCCTTACTTGGATTCAGTGCCAGTCATGGTCATTTTGGTTAATCTGACGAGTTTTGATGGAATTCCGAAATCAGGCATTGTCTTATAGAGTACATTTCGATCTATAATATCGTATGCATGTTGGAAGTCCACGAAAATCTGGTGCACGTCAATGTTATACTCCCAGCATTTTTCTAGCACTTGTTTGACTGAGAATATCTGGTCAATAGTAGATCTTAAGGTTCTGGGGAACATAGTACCAGGCTTTCACATTCACACACTAGATGCTCCAGTGTTGGCTCAACATTCTCATCACCACAGCGACTTCGATCAGCCATGGGTATTCCCATCCTTTCTCCATGCCTCCCAAATGGACAGTGTCATGGAGCACTTGGTGTAATAATTAGGTCCGTGACCGTCACTCTGGTTGGGTTTAGCAGCTTTTTAAAGTACTCAACCCATCTTTGTTTAATTTGTTCTGCGTCACTAAGGAGACTTTGTTCCTTGTCCATACAGAGGTTATTTCGTGGCTTATAGCCTTGTCTTATTTGTTTGACGGCAGTATATGCAGCTATTGAAATATGGACAAAAACTAATTGAAATAAAATTGTATGAACACATTCATCACATTGATTAAAACATTCATATGAATATATTATATTGATGATTATGTTCATACCAATAATGATCACATACCTACTATAGAAGAATATGTACGTCGAAAAGTGGAGACACTCATTATAGTAGTGCACATATTCATCATCTTAAACAGCATTAAAGGTATTGTTCCATTATATTGAGGGTAAGGTACATTTTTATAAAAACATACATTATATACATTTTCATGAAATCATGTCACAATTTATCTGTTTTGTTCATGTTATCATTTTTTTGTTTATAAGCACTTCTGTTGCATAGTTTCATTAGAAAACTAAGGTACCTACGCACTTTTTGGAAGTTGATAAACATTTAAAAGGTTTGAAGTTAAACAAAATTTAAAACCTTTAAATAATGAATTATTTATAAAAAAAATGGCTGATTTATTTAATTAAATTTAATGTACATATGTTTAATATTAATTTATGCAAAAAATTGTAATGTGGGAAGAACTTTGCCATTAGTATGCTGATAAATGTATACTATGCCAACCTGATGCACCAACTGATCAAAGGATAAATACATTGAATAAGTATTTTACAATTTTTCTTACATTCATAATTAGGCCCACATAATTATCAATAATTTGATTTTTAATATTTAGAAGTTAATGCCGAGCAATATCTGCTGAAAAGTTGAACATTATATCAGATTATCAATGATTTAATGCAGTTCCTTAGTAATATTCACATTCATGATAACTTTTTGCCAGTTTCGCATTAACGTAAGAATTCATCACATTGTTATGAATACGTACATAAAGAATTTTTTTTTTGTTTATGGCGTTAGAGGAGTTTCTAGTGCGAAACACCAGCACGAAAGCCCGACTGGGATCAATCGCTTTCCTTTGAGGGCATGACAGTTGAAAAACATTCACTGAAGAAGCCAGTTTAAAGCTGTGTTGGACAACATCCGAAAAACCCTTACAGCTGGTGGTATTGCTGATAATTTTTCCTGTATAGAACCGAAATTCAATGCCACGAATTATAAACTAGCTAAATTTGCTATAGCATTTTTTTTGCTTAAGATAGATGGCACTGAAGATTATCTTATATTTCAACCAATACCGTTGCAATTTTTGGTTGTTCACTAGGGTATATTAATTCACACACTCAGATCCAGCCAACAGCAATTTTATTTTTCCTAATATTGATGAGAATCGATTTTTTCATTGTGAAGTTACCATAGGATCTAATTTGAAGAGCCTTTTCTCCATTCCATTCCATTCTAAATACGTATATTAATATTATGAACATAGAACTGATTAACGACAGGATTCATCCATTTAATGAATGTATAGCTTAATATGAAAAATAGTATCTATTAAAAGAACTTACACAATTTATCCATGCCATGAGATCCTTCGCTGATACTACGAATCCATTCATTGTTCATTCACAATTTTCATTTGTACAAAGAAGACCAATAATATTTGAATGATTATGCATCGGTTTAAATTGAATTCATTATGACAATGTGCATTTGCATTGACAGGATGTAAATTTTTTTTGTTCGGTGCTTCACATTTATTGTTGAACTTATTTGATAGATTTTTGAATCCGAGTATTGATTAAACTCTTGTTAAGTCAACTCAATGAATTAGTCATTGCAGTGACTCGGAATTGTTCAAAATATAACTAAATTACAAAATGTTAATTTAATTAGTTGATAACAATAGGGAAATTAGCGCCGATTTCGGGAACTAAAGAAGTTCTTTCTTTCATCTCCTCCTAATAATTCCCATTTTATAAATGTAAAAATAAAATAATAAAATGAAAGCCATAAAAATAAAAATGTGAAGAACATTTGCAATTTTTTGTGCAACCGTGTTTAATAATCAATTACTTATAAAAAGTTCTTATATTTAATTTTTATTTTTTGAGTTCACCAATCAAGTGTATGCCGCAATGGCAACTCTATTTGCTGTTGTTCCGCCAACATCAACCCTAAATTTCTAGAATTTATTTTGCAAATCGCAACGACTTTTTTTTAATAAAAATGAATTTAATTTTGTTTTGGAAATTTCAGTTATTTTCAATTTAATTTAATAACATGAGAATAATTTTATTTAACAAGACGGTTAAACTAGAGTCATACTGAAAATCATGCAGAATGATCCAAAAATTGTTCTTTCAGAGATTCTGAAAACCCCTAAATATGTTTGCTGTCTGTTCATCTGCTGCAATATTTTAGGAATCTTCCGACTAATGGTTCTATAGAGACGTGTTCACAACTATTGTCCATTAATTCAACAATTGTTAAATCGGGAAAAAAATTAAGCCATTTATTTAAGTAGGTTACCATCCAGTAGTAGTTCAAAAACTTGTTCAGTCATCAGAAGGAACATACAATCAAGAATTTAACAATGCATGAGACTAGAAAATATTTTTTTTTAATAAATAACTTTGGACGAAAATAAAGTATTAATTTTGTTAATAATTAAATTATTTTCACTTCGTCAGTTGACTTCCGAAAAAAGTTAGTAACACTCGTGGTCAGATCTACGAGCACAGGATATTAGTTTGAGGTGAGGTGGGAGGGCAACAATATTTCAAACCTTCGAATGATGGGGAAAGACGTTCCTAAACGAACCTGGTGAGTGTCCAGAAGAAAGGCGAAGGCTGAGTAGTCGTGAAAACTGGGCACGATTTTATTTATTTCTCAAGCGTTAGTGAATTTATTTCTTAAGTAAAAAACGAATTTTCATAAGCGGTTGGGGTCGCTTAGTCAAACATGCCGCCCTCTCTTTTGAAACGCGTAAGTGGGAGATATTGTTTAATCCAAATTACAAAAATTTCTTCGTTCTGTCCAGTTGCTCCCATACATATTTCCTTTAAAAAAATAAAAATCTGACGGTCATGCCTCACAATAATTGAGAGCACCTTAAGGTATGCTGAACTGAAATTTGGAATCTGTTAATTTCGTTTTGGTAAGTCTTGTAAATTAATTTCAAACGTTCACACTTTTTGTAGCTTCCATACAAAAGGTTTTGAAACTCGTGATTTTTACTATTCCCCAATGATTTCAGAATACGTACTACTTCGAAATTAAAAATTTGCAAACATTTGTTGTACACTCTATTATAAATAAGATGATCTGAAAAGGTTGTAAATCAAACTTGTTCGAGTAGTTCCAATACAAATGTTCTTGAGAAATTTTCTGCACTCAACCATCCCGACAATAACTCGAGAACAACCTGAGCAGTACATAATGTTTTCTTTCCTGAATTATAATGACAAATTGCTTTCATGAGCATGTTCTTTTGAGAAGTTTCCAACTAAATGTTCTTAAAAAATGAGGTCAATATACAAATATTTTTCGCATATATTCACTTTGGAATCGGAAAATTCTACCGAAAATTTTTTTGTGTTAGTTTAAGAAATGGAACTGAAAATGAAAAATTACTTCAACTAATTCGAGTGGTCAAGAATTTGTCTGAACCCAAAATGTAATTGATGGTAGTTCGTCATACTAAACTAATACAAAATATTATCGATAGGAAATCCGCATGGGCACAATCGCCTAATCAAAATAAACACAACTAAAATTCGGTCAAAATAATTTAAAAAAAATTTGCCAACAGTCTGGGCGCAACTTTATTATTTTTTATGTAGAAGTCCGCTGACTGACTGATTCGATTCCGTGTTGGCGAAACATTTCGAACAAAAATTCGTGTACTTAACCGGGTTCCACCACAGTGCAACAAGTGTCCTCGCACGCCAGCAACATATTGCCCGGTCGTTTGCCTGTCGCGCGACGTATGTTAGTGTCAACGGCAGGTCGAATACTGTTGGTCGCGTTCGTTTGTTGTCGGGTCGGTCGGTTGATTTTTTCATATTTTGTCGGGTAAAGCGTTTCGGAAATTGCGGAAAATTTGTGAAAAACGTAACGTTCAATGTCCGTGCATAAATACAAAAAAAGACATTTTTTTCATGCGGTTTTGTTGTTGTAGTTTCCATTCGAGTGACAAGTGTCCTATCGGCCGTGCGTTGCGGCACGTTTCAATATTTTTAATAGGCGGTTGCTGCGCGTTTGGATACTTTTCATAAACGGGAGGAAGCGTGTGTTTTGAATAGATTTTGTGGGTGACCTCGAGTGTGTTGTTCTGCTGCTTGTGGTAAGTTTCAAGTTTTTAAGTCGGCGCATTCACTTCCTGAGAGCCCTACATGTCCTGCAATCCAACATAACTTAAGCTTTTTTTGGTGTACTGTCAACTTATTTCTGATCTCATTTGTAAGATAATTTTTGCAATTAAAGTTGGCATAGACTATCCGTGGATATACAAAATTTGACGGCATTTTTGGTACCATATCCTGTTGCATCTATCACTCTCTTAAAATATTTGACTAAACAAATTTGACGAAAACTTCAATAAATTCTTCTTCCGCCAAAGGCAACTGTGTAGAGCAAATAAAATAATGTGGCAAACATCAGACAGCATTTGCCAGTGAAAATAGTCAAATATTTGACAGGCTGACATAAAGTGTAATACTAGCTTTAGTGATGTTAATCAACGTGTGCTGGTCCCAATATATCCATGTACCAAACATTATCGATGGTGTTGTGCCCAACCGTGAGCACGAAAGTATTGCAACTTAAATTACGACATACCTATATGAAGATGTTCACATTTTGTGATAAATATTTTCGCGCCTGTTCTTAAAGTCCAGTTTAAGATGTTATTAAAATGAGTACCTACATGTTTTATTTATTGATTCCAGAGTGGATGCATTTTTAGCGCATAAAAAATATGTTTACAATCTTAGTATTATTCATTAAGTTAAAAAGTGAGCTACAACCTATAAAAAACAAGATGACTGAAATGGGTGAGCCTTGAGAAATTCCATTGTACAGTGGCAATAATTTTGAGTAGGTGATATTGATCCTTACTTCGAATTTTTTAATCTTTCATCTATTTAAACATTTTTGGAAAAATGTCCAGTGTTATTAGTTCGGTGAGAGCAAAGTGGGCACCTATTCGGCTGGATAACCGTTGACTAAGGGCTAGCACGTACTGGTGACTAAACAGTTGGGCAACTTTTTAATCACATCGAGCTGCGCAAATTCTTATCTGCCCGACTAAACTATTTGGTTGATAACCAAGCGTACATTACTCAAACCACTCGGCCGATAGTTACAATCAATTGGTACTTGTAGCAAACAATCACCACTGCTGGCGAGTATAAATGCTGTAATATCTCATCAGACCAGACAGACCTATTTACATATTACACACAAGACACAATCAAATGTTAAGTGAAAACGGGTTGTATGAGATTTTTAATTTGGTGCGTGTGCGCATCTCCATAAGCCGCATAATATGCGCAGGTCTTCTTTCGTCGCATTTCGACCCAAAGGGATTTGTCGTGCATATTAAATTATTTAGTTTGGACGAATCGAAACGATTGGGGTGCGCGCTTCCATATAGCTACATAGCCATTCAACTAAACTATCGCCTGATTAAAAATTTCTGGTCTGCGGTTAACTAATAGCATGATTTAAGTACACATGAGCTTCTAGACAGCCTCTGTTCAGCCTGAAAGCCGAATGTTCTTTGCTGAGCGTGTTTTAGGAACCAGAAAGGTCGTGCTACTATTAATTTTTGATGACCTTGCTGAAGCAAGGCAAGAGGGTAATGGGCGATATCCTTCTATGGAGTTCTTAGATTTATTTGGCTTCGTTATAAGGATTATGGTTGATGTTTTCCATTCTTGTGGAATGGATCCAACACTGAACATGTCGTTATATAATAAGCATAGTCTGGAATCTTGATTAACTATACGTGAACAAATTTGAGATTAGGCATGGAATTCGGAGGACACCATTTTTTGATAAACAATCCGTACCAGATATGATCTTTAAAATCTTACAGGAGTACATTTTTTAACATTATATTTGGTACGGTTTCTTGAGTTAAAAAAATTTTAGTTTTTGAAAAATAGCTATTGCCTCACTTCCGCGTTACACCTCCCCTCTCAAAAATGTTACTTTCAATGGACTCCACACTGAGAGAACAGATTTATTGCTGCAATGAATTACGAATTACAACGGTTGCAGGAAAAGTTCCTATCCCATTGTTGGAACCGAAATTCTGGGTTGCCCGAACCGAATTTTCGTTTATTGGTATCGAATATATTTTCCGACAATTGAATTATTTGTCTAGCCAACCAGAATCTCTTAAAATTTTGATTGCCACAAATGCGCAGGTTGTTGGTAAACTCTAAAAAAACATGGAGGTATTTGTGTTAAATCCTACACAGAATTCTTTTTTTTTACCTAGGATGAGGTAGAGAACTCTTCTAAGGCACTATTTTCCTACTTCTAATATTATTTCTTACTTAATAAAACCCATGGTGTTAGGTAGGAATCGAACCTGTGATGAAACTTATTGAATTGGCGCGCGTAGCCACTGCGCCACCGAAGACCTTTCATTTTCATTTCCCTATGTGTAACTTAACTTAGTGTGGATTAACTAAGTTCACCACATCATATATTCGGTTGGCGGAACACACATTCTGTTACCACGGCAGAATGATGCCGAAAATTGTTTGTGATGAACAATATTCTATTGCAACAACCAACATTATATTGCGGCAATACAAATTGAGTTGTTAGACATTTTTTTGTTCGGTTCCTTCAACAGAATCGCGCAAACAACATAAGTTGATTGCCATGGCAGAATGGCCCTACTGCACGTATTACGTGTTTATTTCCTTAAACGAATATTTTTTGTACAACCGAATATCTATTGCTCCAAACTAATTCTTATTAGCGTGAATGAACTTAGATTGCTACAATGAGAATTTTATTGAAGCAATCTCTTGCCAACAAATTATTTCTCTCAGTGCACTTGTAATCTTCTATACAGATACTCAATTTTATCTTCCTGGTATAATTGGTTCGAAAGATATTAGAATCCAAAATTCTTTACCCCGTCATCCCTCCTTAAAAATGTTAACTCTTGTTTATTCTCAAAGTATCCCTTAAAGCAAGCACAAAGTTTTAACCTTTTGCCATCAACCGTTCAGAAGATATAGATTTTAGAATGTTTCAATCCCAGCTTTCGATCGTTTCGAATCCATTGTTTCCCCCCACTCCCACTTTCACATCCCTCAACCTCTATCGATTATATTTTGCCAATTGGGTTCTAAGTTTCAGCCTCCTAGCATAAGCGATTTCTGAGATCTCGAAACCAACAATTTTCGTCTAAAACGCTCCATCTTCCTCCCCACTCACACCCTCCCAAAATATACCACTCGTATGGGTTCACCAAATCTATTCACCAAAAAAATGTCAACTTAATATCTCTACGGGTTTGTGATCTACGCGCCTTCAATTAATTTTGGGCACGTTGTACGGCGGACAGACGGACATTGTTTTAACTTTTTTGAGACTTACTAGTCCTAAAACGTGAAAATAAAAAAATTCAGGGTAGCAAATATTTTTGAAATTTCAGGTCGATCACAATCCTTTATTATTAAAAAATGATAAAGCAAAATTAATCGGATTTATTGAATAGGGCTTTAATTAAATAAAATAATTTTTAAAAAAATATTTTTCCTATATTTTCTTACTAAATTTAAGAAAGAAAATTTAAATTGTGAAAAATTAGTTTTGATTACATACGAGCGTCTTTGAATTAAGAACAAAAAACCCCTTGCTTGTTCAGTGATGAAGAAAACCGCCAAAATTAGATTTTATTGCAATGTGTAATCTACTCGCTTAACTAATTAACAAAATTGTTCTACTCCTAAGACAAGCTCTTGATATAGGAGGGTCTTTAAAAAAATGCGTTCATGGGTACAGCTTGTTAATTTCAAAATACTTAGAACTATAAATTTTAAATTTAACTCGTTCAGTGCCAAACTTTTTGGCAAAGTTTTGACAATGCCAGTTAAAGCGGTCAAAGTTTTCGGTAGGCGCGGAGCCGCATCGCAGGCACGGAACGTCTTAACTTTCTATAATTTTCAAACCATTACGACATCGAGAAATTCTAGCAAGTCTTTCGTGTAGCTTCCATAGAAAAGTGTTTGAAAAATTCATCGGTAAATTATCAGAATTACAATGTATCGCAAGAACACGACGGCACCATATCAAAATTTTAGAAAATTTGTCTGAGGTGTCCAAAAGTTTTCCCATTATTCAGCCCTCAGAAATAAATAACACTATTCCGATATGTTTCAGGTTTCTTAGATTTTTCAGATGGATCTTCACTGTAGAAGGTGATGTGCGCGACTTTCAATCGCGTCGCGTGCCCAATTCGCAACATCTTTTACAGTAAGAATCGAAAGTAGGTGAAAATTCTTCGAATAGCTACCGTACAAGTGTCATTAAAAAATGCATGTTGTATCCGTTGTATTTGGCATAAAATCATTTCAACAGTGAACCCTAAATTTTATGTGATAATTTATACAGATACTCCACTTTTGTTTAAATACACTCTCCTTCCCTACCTTTTTACAGTCTCAGCAAGACCAAGATGATTAGTCCTGGGCTAAGTTTACCTTCGGGTCCTGGACCAGGCTCTACACTGCCAGTACTCGGATTTCATTTCATTTCGCCATAGACGATTCCGTGCCAAGACTTATTAGCTATAAAGACTTAAGAAGTTAAGCGTCTCGGCACTTAACAAATAACTGCTATAGTAATAAATGTTCTTCTTCGGTAACGACTTTCTTTAGATCAAATATAAAGCTGCATCAAATAGCTTCAATCTATATCCCCTGAATACTTAGCTCCAAGCGCCTTAAAGATGAAAATCGTTAACAGCATACACACTATATCCTTCTCATCCCTCTAAGGATGTACTAAAGTGGTGCTTTAGTGTCTCTCGACGTCATTAACCACCCCTAAGAACACCTGCACCTGCGATTTCGAATATGTAAATAAGGTTTTATGTTGCAATAAGTCAAAATTTCTAGTGCTTTGAGTAGATCCTAGGCTCTGGCGTTCTCTGTCTCTCGTAAACTCAAAAGTCTTTAAATAACATAAGGTAAGGACTCTACCCTACTAAATCCTCAAGATGGTTCTGACTGAGGTGTATACGGTTCGGTAGATGTCTACGCTCGGGTTTTTCTTTATGACAACAGGATGGCGGAGAGATGGCTTCATGGGGCGCATCCCTTGTATTTTTTTTCAAGGGACATAGAAGATCTTAAGTGGGAAAAATTATGAGATATCCAAATTAAGTGTAGCGAGCGGAACGGCTCAAATGCACGTAAATTTCGAGAGGAATTAAAGTTAGTGGCCAATTGTGTACAGGAGGAATAAATGAAATGTTTTCCTTCGTATCACATTCAAATTATATTTGTTTAAATCTAGGAGTACAGAAGATAGGAGCTATTTTTAACGGTCCAAAAAGAACAATTTAAACGCATTAAATTTTTTAGAGCACACAAATTATCCACTTAGTTTGCTGAACCAGAATCTCCGTCTGATTTTATACTTGTAAACTTTGAGACTCTTTTGAAAGCGTTAAGAATGAGAGCTGAAAGGATAGCTTTTTAAAGGATCAACTAGTATGAGACAAGACTGCATATTTAAAAATATTTAAAAGTATCTCGGCGTAACTTTATTATTCTTCGGGAAAAGTTTCTTATGCCATTGCAATCCAGGTGAAATCAACCTGGTGAGTGACACTGTCCCTATTCTAAAATCAGCCAACGGAAAGGAGTCTTGCAAGTGTATAGTAAAACAAAAATACCCGACATACCGGTGTACCATATGTGGTACTGCAATATGAGTTTCTCCTCCAACTTTCTACCATTAGTAGTTCTTCAAATATGAAAAAGTTAAAGCTAAACAGTCCTCAGAACCCATGTAGGGTTCCCCACCACTTACTACAGGGCCATTGCTTGGGCCAAGTGCTGGCTGCCAAGCGTTGGGAGATATCACTGGCTAGCGAAGTTTTGTAGTTAGGTACTAATAGGAATAGGTAGGTAAGCATAATTCGTAACCTTGCGTCTACACTGACCTAAAAAATAACGTTCCAAATAGCCTCCTGGTTATTTCTTAGGTTGTCAGTCGCATAGTAACCTACACCGCATCTCATCATTAAACCCATTTCGGACTTCTACCCATAAAATAATAAAGTTGCGCCCAGACAGTTAGCAGATTTTTTTTATTTACTTACGTATTTTTTATCAATAGAATAATTCATAGTAGTAAAAGCGAATTCGATCACATTAAACCTAAGAGATTTTCGGAATCAGTGAAAACTTGAACAATACCCCCAGGGTGTTAAATTGAAAAAACACTTAAATCGGGTTTTCCCCGACTACGTTTAAAGCTTATAGAAGTAAAAGTGAATTCCAAATCTCAAAATACCTTAGAAATATATCAGAATTCGTGAATATGTACACAACCACTTTACACCCCGTTAGGGGTTGAATATCAAAAAATTTTGAAGATCATTACTAGGCGCTTATATAAATAGCCCGCAGAAGTAAAATTGCTTTGATAGCTCGACATGTCCAAAAGTTTTAACGAAGTTTGTGAAAATGTGGATTCACGGACATTTTTTTTACTCAACCTCTGAACGCCAATAAAAATCTGAACTTTTTTTTCGCTTTTTTATTAATCTAATAGTACATCTACATATACGTATTAAGTTTCAACTTTCTAGCATAAGCCGTTTCTGAGGCTTACCGTACCTTGATACTCCTATCAAAAATTTTATTTTTCTAGGATGTCTCCATAGTGGCTCTATATAATCCTAAATTGTTAGCGTTCTATTCATTATGGTTTTCAAGAAATAAAAATCAGAATGTTTTCCTTTCTACCCCCTTTCACCATCACCCTCAACATAGAAGTTTACCGACCCCAACTCCTGTAAAATTTTCAAGATCATATCTGATACGGTTTCTGAGATATAAAAATTACATTTTTTGAAAAATTGCTGTCCCCCCACTTTCGTGCTCCACCTCCCCCCTCAAAAAATTTAGTTTCGGTAGACTCCTCTTGTGATCCCATATACAGAAACTAAATTTTATCTTCCTGGTGTAATTGGTTCGGAAGATATTGTAATCCAAAGTTTTTCACCCCCCACCCCCATACCCCACCACTCCTCTTAAAAATTTTAGCCCTTGTCTAATCTTGAAGTATCCCTAAAGACAACAACAAAGTTTAAATCTTCTGACATCAATTGTTCAGGAGATATCGATTTTGGAATGTTTCAATCCCGTCTTTCATGCGTTAAAGACTCATTGTTTCCCTCCCACTTCCACGCCCCTTAACTAATATCGACCATTTTTTTGCAATTGAGTCCATTATCATAGTGCTACATAAGTTCCAAGTTTCAGCCTCCTAGCATAAGTGGTTCCTGAGATCTAGAAAGTAAAATATGTCGTCTAAAACGCTCCCCTCTCCTCTCCCCTTGTACCCCCACCCCTCGAAAATATACCAGTCGTAAGGGTTCACCCAACCATAAAAATTTCAATTTAATATTTCAACGGGCTTGGGAGCTACGCGCCTTCAAACGATTTTGCGTACGGCGTCTACGGCGGACAAACGGACATTTTTTTTTTTTGCTTTTTTGGGGTTTACTAGTCCTAAAACGTGAAAATACAAAATTTCAGGGTAGCAATTTTTTTTGAAATTTCACGTCGATCACAATACTTTATTATTAAAAAATAATAAAGTAAAATTTATCAAATAAGTTTACAAGAAACCCGTGGAGGAACTTTTATTGGCGAGTATAAAAATAAATTTTATTCTATGACATAAATATTTTCTTCAGTATTAAGAAAAATTAATTAACTTAATAATGAATTCTGAAACCTGAACATTATTCGTGTCATTCTTAGTGAGGAAAATGCTCTTGAATGAAAATCCAAACTAGTTTCGACTCTTCCGGATATTCTAAATTAAATAAATGAAATATTTTATAACAACAGTCCAAAGTCTGAAGCAAATTCTCGAATTGCAAATAGAAGTTCGAAATGGAAATATAAAAACGTTCTAAATTAAAGATATTTTTCCGACAACAACTAAAAAGGGTTTCAATCGAATACCAAATTTATTGTATTTGGCCTTCTTTTGCTTTATTTTCAAATCAAGCTCTGATATATCACTTAAATGTATAATATGGCCGTGTTGTGAATCTTTTATAGTCGGCTTCCAGGAACCTACTCGTTGCAGTGGATGTAGAACCGTGTGCAATAGCATTAGAATCATATAATCTTTGTTATCTGGAATGATTGAAGCATTGTTGAAATTGAAAAGAGGACAAATTCAAAAAAGATAGTCGTACCTTTGTTTGTGGTTTTAGCATATTGTTTCATATATTGATCGGAATAAATTTGTTTCAGCGAATTGAAATATTCAATAAAGACAGTGGTGAAATCGTTCCAAGAGCAAGGACTCTTTGCCGGGATATAAATAAGAAAAGTCGATGTCTATCTGAAAATTTAAAAAAATTTATTGTAAAGATTTAAAGTATCTAAAAAGAACCTCAAAACAAATCCAACATACCAACAAGTTAGCCTGACAATGCTTCAGCAGTGGCCAAACTTTAAAAGAACTTTTAATAGACAATTCCTTGTATGAAGCCAGCCGTTTAGATGTTGTTGCTCTCCATTTGTCCATTACTTCGAGCCACGGTTCACTATTTTCACCAAGCCAAGTTTGATATTTTTGGTATTCATCTTCTTCCTGTTTTGTAACAGTTGGAGCTTGTGGAAGTAATCCTGCGCGTCGTAATGCACTTCTGCAATATCTGTACCTGACAGTTAGTTTACCTTTCCATTTCCAAATCGATTATAATAAACCAACTAGGAAGGATAGAAGTTCAGTTTATGTTTCTCTTTTGGAAAAGTTCTCGCAATTACCGCATTTTCAGATGGAAAAAAACTTGATATCTCCTTCGCCCAGGAGCTTATCACAATCGCTAACATTATTTTTCTTTTGCTAACATAACTGTCGACTATTAAGTTGGTCAAAATCTGTCTATGATGCTCGAGCAACATATTTTTATCGTTAAAATACCGCATAACCGTTTTGCCTTTGAGTGATCTATTTAAAATCGCCAGTAATTCCTGTGAAAATTTGATAAATAGGACATTTGAAAAAATTGTAAAAGTTATAAAATAAATGAAAAAATTTAAAATTTAAAAAAAGTGTAATTTTGAAAATAAGTGAAAATTAAAAAAAAAACAGTATCTAAAAGTTTGAAAAGATGTGGAAATTTGAAAAAACTGAAAAATTTAACAAAATAAAAAAAAATATTTAAAAGTGAAAATGTAAAAAAATGTCATATGTGAAAATTAGAAAAGAAGTAGAAGGTAAAATTGAGAGAAGTATCTAAAAATTTGAAAAAATTTAAAGACAATATGAACATGTTGAAAATTTGAGAAAAACCGGTGGATATTAAAAAAAATTATTAAAATGAAAATTGTATAAAAAGTATGAAAAAGAGAAAGGAAATTGTATCCTTTGAGGACAAGCTGTTATAACATTTGTGTACTATCCCATTTTATAAATGTTTGGAAAACTTACCGAGCTATTTATCTCTGTATCATCTGCAGGTCCGTTTGAAAATGGTATCAAAGGTGATAAAGCCGGTGACGAATAGTGAGGTGAATTTGACGCATTTTCGGCAATTGGCGGCTTAGGAGAAACTACACTAGTATCTGCTGTCTGCATTTTTATTTAATAACAATAAAAATATTTTATACTTGAAAAGTAGTAGTACCACTGGTTTTAAATTCAGCCGCCATATATCCAAACGTTGTTTGAGCAATATCCGATCAGCAATAAGCTCTAGAGGGAGAATTTCTTGTAGTTCATCCCGTGAAATAGTCTCCAGGTGTGTAGTAGTTAGTTTTAAATCTGAAAAAATTTATATATAAATAAAGGTTAATAATACTAATTTAAGTTAATATTCATAAAGTTAAATAGTTATGTTTAAATGAAGGTACAAAAACGGTACATTTATCTATCGGGGAACAATTCTAAAATATTGTTTTAATATTAGCAAAGTTAGAAAAATGTGTTTCAATAAGGTAGGTACGTCAACGGTTTTCAAATTTTAAAGTTTATATCCTAATTGAACTGCTTTTAATGTAATTATTAATATTTCAGGTTTTGAATGGAAAAAAGAAGAATCGTACCTCCTAACCTATTCCGAGCTTCGAGCAAAAGACCCCATTCGTTTAACAAACGAAGGAATTCAGCAGTTTCCTGACCTGTAGAATTAAAATATATTTTAAAATGTATTAACATTAATATAAATTGACTATTTAACAATATTAAAGTTTGAATGTTTATACAAAATTATCAGCAACAACCAATAAGTGAAGTAAGAAACTCAGATAGAAGTTAATTTTTATAAAATCTCTAGACCAAACGAGTAAAAATCAATCTGCGGAAGAAAACTTCTACAGAAGTATTCAGAAGTACTGCTGTACTCCTCTTAAATTTATGCACGCGCAGTCAATGTATAGTACTGCTATACTATTTCCGAAGCTAATTTTAGCAGTAGTACAAAAGCACTTCTTATAATGCGCAATCATGCCTTTGGCAGTACTATACCACTACTGTTCCATCTAGTCTTTGTCCTTTTTCTGTCCTATTCTCGCATATGGATAATTGGTTTATTCATGAAACAAAACACATAACACACACGTTTATAGGGGAGAAGCACCAAATACTGGATACTTTTTGAATATTTAAAAAAAATATGAAATTATATTCAAAACCTTTTGTTCAATACATTAACAAAGATCAATAAACTAATAAGCTTTAAAATAAAAACAAAAAAAATTTATAGATTTCCTTCAATTCGCCATTATTATTTTTTTTCTAAATGACCTGAAAAATAACAATATAAAATTATGTACCCCAATACTGGATATCCAATATTTGGGACACGTATCTACTATGGTAGTCCCAGAAGTAACCGACCTGACAAAGAAGACACAATAATTTGAAAAAAAATATCTATTTCTGAACATAATCTCCTTTTCGATCGATACACATTTACCAGCGATGTTGGATTAATTCGATACCCTCTTAATTGTGAGAACTGTCGAGCTCCTCAAAATAACCGTCAATCGCAGGCTCCACCTCTTCTGTTTGCAAATTTTTTACCACCGAGCCATTTTTTTAAGTTTGAAAAGAGAAAATAATCTGAGGGTGTTAAATCTGGCGAATAGGGTATTGATGAAACAACACTTTATTTTTCGTCAAATGCGCCGTTTTACCTTAATTTCAGCACTCAAATGCTGCAATAAGTTCGCATAATCCTCGAAGTTAATTGTTTAACTGTTTTGAAGATAATCAATGAAAATTATACCACGAGCATCCCAAGAACTAACGCCATGGCATTGCCTGCGGATGGGACTGCCTTCACCTTCTTTGGAGCCGATTCTCTCCTGTTAGTTCATTGTTTTGACATTCAGTTCATTTGTTTCTTCGTTTCAGGTGTGAAGTGATAGACACATGTTTCATCCATGGTTATGAATCAACGAAAAACTCCGCTTTATCGCTGTGAAACATCGCAAAACACTCGAAACATACTGAAAACGCTGCGTTGTTCCATTGTGAGCAAACGCGGCAGCCATATGCCGAACAGCTTTCTCATGTCCAAATTTTCAGTAAATATGCGATTTACAGCACATTTTGAAAAGTCTACCAACCTTACATGTCTGTTAGCTAGACTACTGATAGGATAGTGTCATAATACTGGATATCCAGAATTGGGGCAGTATCCAGTATTGAGGCATATACTATGCATCACAAAATTATTTTTACCATGGAAAAAAATCTCTATCTTCAAGTTTAGCCATATTTAAAGTGCGCTTAATAGCTTTTGGGAAAAATATGTTTGGAGGGGAAGGAAGCGACTAATGTCCTTAAAATACCCAATAATAAAGTTAACGCAATTTATTTAAAGCAAACGAATTAAATGCTAAAAACATTTTAACAAAATTATTTGTACCATTGAAATTTATTCACAAAATTATTTGTACCCCATGGTAACACTATTATTTCTGAGAAAATATGAGACAACCGTTAGTTATTTCACCTGAAATCAGTAAGGTATTAAGTTCTCAATTGTTTTTCGTGCTTAATACAAGTGTGACGATTAAATATTGTGTGAAAATGCCGAAAGTGCGAGAGCTGTCATTCGAGGATAAAGTATATATCATTAGTCAGTACAGAGCCGGGGTTACTTTGACTAATATAGCAAAACAATTTAAGTGTCATAGAAATACCGTTTTGTATCAAGTTTGGAAATTAAATAATACAAAAACTTTGAAAACGGCACCCGGTAGGGGCAGACAACGTGTTACATCCAATAGAGAAGATTTTTAAATCGTTGGAGCGGTGACTAAAGATGACCCAATTCCAATTAAAATATTGCTTCAAAATGTTAACTTGCACCGTGAACACAAAATAAGTCATATGACATTTCGACTGAGGTTGGAGGAAGCGAATAAAAAATGTTATGTAAAAAGGAAGGTACACTTTAATTCGGAGCAAAAAAAAGTTCGCAGACTGTAATTTGCAAAAGAATATATTGATAAGCCCTTAGACTTCTGGAAAACCATTCTGTGGACAGATGGGTCAGCATTTTCGTTAGATGGATCATATGACAAAGAATATTATCGTACCACTCCTGCCTTAAGAAAAAAACAACAGCGAACCATTCCGTTTCGCCTGCACAGTGGCAGAAAAATAATGGTTTTGGGCTGTATGGCATACAACGGTATAGGAAAACTGGTTGAACTAAAAGGAAAAGTTACCCAGTTCGTTTATTTGGCAACTATTAATGATAACGCCTTACAGTCAGCAAAGGCCTTGATTGGGGAGGACTTTATACTGCAGCAAGATAATGCTTCTATCCACAAAGGTCATCAAATTACTCTATTTTTTAACAAAATTCAACAAGAGCTTCTACCTTGGCCCCCTCAGATCCCGGATTTGAATGTGATTGAGAACCTTTGGCATTACGTAAACCAACAAATCAAACATGAAATCGAAAAATCCCAACGAGCTGCCAGGAATGAAATAATTGATATTTGGAATAATATTCCCAAGGAAATAACGATGAATTTAGTGGAATCAGTTCCAAGGCGACTGCAAGCAGTAATAAATACAAAGGGAGGCAGCAACTCATTTTAAATGTCGAAAAAGAATGACCTTTTCTTTTTATTTCTGGTATTTTCCAGTTTTATTATATGAAGTACAAATAATTTTGTGAATAAATTTCAATGATACAAATAATTTTGTTAAAATGTTTTTTGCTTTTAATTCCTTTGCTTTAAATAAATTGCGTTAACTTTGTTATTGGGTATTTTAAGGACATTAGTCGCTTCCTTTCCCTCCAAACCTATTTTTCCCAAAAGCTATGAAGCGCCCTTTAAACATGGCTTTACTTGAAGATTGGATTTTTTTTCCACGGTACAAATAATTTTGTGATGCATAGTAGGAAATTTACCCTAACATATTTACACAAATTTCACTATTTCTTGTAATTGATAAAAAATGTTAAAAACATGTTTCGGAGTATGTAGTTAAGCAACACGATAAACCAAAATAGTATATATCAATACATATCGTATTTAAGAGCAGTTTGGAGGGAACTAATTTAAAAACTTGTTGCGCGCAAGAACGCTTCGCGATTTTTTAAAAACAACTGACAGTAAATATGGAATTGCTTGCATCACATAAGTGACTAACTTCTTTCGATATTTCAGTTCCCGCCACTAAATTTAGAGGGCGGTATTTAGATCTTATTTTAACATGGTATTCAGTATTGCGCACCTATCCAATATTTGGTGCTTCTCCCTTATACAAGAAATAAATAGATGAAGTTTTGGGCAAAACCGCTATCATTTGCAGCGTAAGCATTCAAGCGTTTGTTCATTACTTTAGCAGTACTATGGAAGCAGTATTGTCTTTGCTGGGAAGCTTACTTTTAACATATAACATGTAACACTGTAGGTGTGGTAAGCGGACTACATTGGTTCGTTATCGTAACACTTTCTCTACCCTTTTTGAAAGATCAGCTGTCTTCATCTTATAATAAATCGGTTTTGAATTCCACTGAAATCCACCAGAGTGACTGGTTCTTCTTCTTACCGGCGTCCAAACTCCAAATAACATAAATAGAGAAAGAGAGAGAGAGACTATATGCAAATACCAGGCGGATGTAATTACCATATAATTGCACAGAAACATAGTGAAGTTATTTTACCACATAAACATCATATTTCGAGAGAGAACAAAACCGATAGGAACCCTTCACCTATCGTCTTGCTCCCGCTTTGACCATGCAATTATTCAAATTTTTCTGGTTTTTTCTCACTATCTCTAACCCTTTATGCCATAGACCATCTCCACACATGCTCAATTTTAACCGAATTTGTTTTTTTTATGTAAAAAACAGCAAACCCACTCTGTCAAAAGCAGTTTCGTTTCTGCTTCATTTCTCTCGACCCATTTCATTTCCTTATATTCTTATTCGTAGGCAAATACTAAACACTTGTTGATAGGAGCGTTGTGTATTATTCTGTGGCATACACTTTTTGGTTTAGAAGTAGTAGTAAAACGCAGTCACCAACACCAACATCATTGGTGTAATAGCTGTCAAAAAGATTGTTGTTTTCGGCAACTTAGAATAAACAAGTTCTTGAAATAGCGTTCTTTTTCTTTATAACGCTTTCAACTCTGCAACTTAACATAGTCATCCTTTCGGTAAATAAAGCTGTATCCTTTCTAATAATCTTTGAGGTGGACGTCCTTACGATGGCAATAAGCGTAAGGTACGCTCTAATTTGGGTTCTAATTCGTTATACAAAAGAACTTACTCATGATATTGTTGCGAGATAGGGGTTCGCCGGGATTTCAAGTAAAACACAATTCGGTTAAAATGAAAAATAAGTAATTATTTATTCAATCGCACTTTTAATTCTATTCGCACAATAATTCGCACTGTATGGCATTACCGCCCGCTTATACCATATATCGCTTGACTCGTTCACTTTCGTTCTCTCTCAACACGGTCGCGTGTACCCGCTGGCTGTCACAGTCGACGTAATCAGAATTACTGTGTCTTCGCTGAACGCTTCACCTGCTTATATACTAGGCGGTTGCAGTCTTGAATGTTCACCGGTGTACTTGAACGTTCGTTCAGTTGTGGAATCTTCTCGAAAGCTTCAGAGCCTTCGATTTTGACCTTCGTTCAGTGGTTTATGTACAGGGTTCTAGTACATTGGAGAGCATTCGATAAGAAGAGAGAGACAATCGTGTTGTTTCGGCTTATCTTCAGCTAGGTTTCTGATTGGGCTATTTTGCAACTAGGTATTCGGTTGTTGTTGTTTTCATTATGTGAAACGATCGAGTTGCACGGTTGCGCGGTTGCCAGGTTTACATGTAACAATATTTTCAACTAGTTTAAATAAAAAAAAACTTCGTAACACTTTGTTATCAATGGGTGGCAAGTACAGCGATTTTTATACACTTCGAACACTTCTTAATTTTTGCTCGACTTGAAGCCGAACATCGAAAGACTGGTGAAAATTTTTCGCTCAGTAGAGTTCTGAATTACACGCCCATACAATCTTCGCATATTCAAGCTGTGTGTGTAAAATTTAGGTTGCCACCTACACGTGTGTGTAGAATTGAGAAAACCACATTACGTCTGTGATCTTACCGTATGAAGTCCCAGCATATCACATATCTATAGCTCCTGATACTTTTCAGCAATAGCTTTGGCATTTAAAGCCAAAAAAGGACTATTTAAAAAATTATATGCCAACTACCTGTAGCTATACCAACTAGCCGTAGCAAATAATTTTACGCCAAAATTAAAATTAAAGCCTGTTCTCAAGACACCCATAATAGTTACGGAGTTTCTGATTAGTTATATTGAACTAAGTCTGGAAAAGGACGATTTTAAAATTATAGTAATAATATAATCTCACCACAGCTGGAAAACCTACAATAAAGCAAAAATACGAACAATAACGAGGAGTTCTAGTCAGGAATTAGAAAAGTTCTACTATTCTTAATCCTTTGCAAACATAGTTCTACTGGCTATAGCCAAACAAGACATTGTTAAAATTATCTGTAAACTTACCACTAAATCAAATAAAATACTAATTAATGAAACATGAGCAATAAACAGTAGTTATGCCAGCATGCATCCAAGTTCTGCAGGTCTTGATTTTGTTTGGTGATAGTTCCGCTAATTCCGACCCAAAAAGGGACAATTGAAAAAAATTATATGTTTATTTTCAAACAAATTTTTTTCCTTAAAATATCATATCCAGAAAAAAGGATCACTTCTGAAGAAATGTGGTGGCAATAACTCCCCAATTAAATAAGAATGCAACCCCAATAAAATTTTAATTATAAAACGGAATACAATTGCTTTTTCCATATAAATACGTTTCCTCTAAAAGTAAAAAAGGTTCAAGAAAGGGAATCATTTTCAGTCGAAATGTCCGTTGGACTGTGATAATAAAGTGATTAACCGTGGTATGAAAAACCTTGTAGCGCCTCTGCGATAAAAATTATTTTGGTTTATTTGTAAAACGTGTGGTAGTAGTCTCATAACCGATATAAAATGAGGAGGTACACCTAAGAACACCTCATTTTATATCAGGTACCTACAAACACAATCATATATATAAGTACCAGAAGTATCCTTTCCTTGGAAAAAATAGTCTAAAAAATAATCACCATGTCTAAACTTTGTGACATGCACCATTCAGGAATTCAAAGTTTTAAAAGTCTTTATTGTGCTACCCTTAGTGTAATATAATAAGGTTATGCTATTCTTAAAATAATGGAGATCAGTCAGTCGTCTCTACAGCCAAGTTAAATATATTTAGCAATATGCAAATGATTTCGAATGTATGGATATTTGAAGGAAAAGGGTTCACCGTTCAGGAAATATGGGCCTTAAAAGCTTTGTATCTATGTTAATTTTTTTCTTTACAAGTGACTCCACCTCTATAAAAATGTTTACGTTTTTCCCCAAAATTATTCGTCTAAAACGTTTCATCTTGCAGAAAACTGATCACTAAAAACACTATCAACAACTATGAAAATTTTAACTTAATATCTGAATGGGTTTATTAGGTACGAGTAGTCTAAAATGTACGGCGGTCAGACCAGTGGCGGTCATATTGCTTGTTCAAGAGGGGGGGGGGGGGGGCATTGAAGTTCAGTAGATACTGTAGAGAAAATAGGTGAGGTAGATACCCGTTAACGCAGCGTGGATGAAGGAATTTCAGAATATTAAAAAGTATTAACATTGCTCTGAAGGGATTTCTTTAACATCGTTCAATTTATCAACTGATTGTATGATATCAAAAATTTGAACCTGTGTTGTATGATTGTAAGTCCTTAAGCAATGGGAAATTGAATAGCACGGGTAGGAGCTAGAAAATAAAATTAATTGATTTCAAAGCTTGGTAAACATAATTTTCGATTTCAGTAGAAATCGATGTCGATCTCGATTTCGGAAAAATTTAGAAGCCCTAACAGACTTCAACACGTATGAGAAAATTTCGAGATTTCGCCAAATCCAGTTTGAAATCTTTGGATGTAAATTAGCTGTTTTTTGAGACCACTAGAAAAGTAGTGTATTTAATTCTTATTGGTTCTACTATCATACATATTTGATGAAACTCAATTTAGGGCATTAAAATCCGAACCCTATATCTCATAATCTAAAGACTTCATGCCCGACGATCACCCCAATTATTAAGTTATCCTACAATACTTAAAATCTACCAAAGAAATATTTTATGTCAATGTTATTTATTAGGTATATATACATATTCACTGAGTCTCCTTATTGATTCGATCTATAGTTAAGATGACTGCCACCATAACCTAACCTAACCTACTCTCCTAATTCAAAAATTTAAAAAACCAAACTCGGAAATTCTCTAAAACTATTTTCAATTATAATAACTTCATAAGCAGTATCTTATACCTGATTTACATAGCAAGATTTTGACAAGTATTACGTTATTATTTTAATAATAAAGTATTTTAGTATAGTATGGATTTTGAAATCTCGAAAAGTGTTTACAACGCTATGAAGACATTTGTTTGCCAACGACTCTGATGATAAAATTTTTAATTTATTTTGTAAGAGTTAACATTTGGAAAGGAGGAACTTTCAGTTGAATGAACAAGAGTCGATAGCTTGCATTATCATGCAATTTGAAATTTTGTAATATTTTATACAGGTAGGTGTGGTGACAGATAAATTGAGGGCTGTTCAGTGACTATTATTTGTATTGAGAATTTTTTTCCAAACAATTTTTTTCGCGGCACCTCTTATAATGATTGTAATAAGTGTAAAAAATATATGTTTTAAGTTTCACCCCGATCAGAAAAAAAAAATTTAGATTCCGAAAAATGGGTCCCGAAGTATTGACAAAACGGCCAAATAATATTATTCTATGGATGGTTGTAGTTTCAAATATATAGGTTATGTACCATCGGAAATACCATCTAGTGGTCGTAATGAGAAAATGAAGTTTTTCATATTCAATCGGTTTCGACCGTATTTTTATAATAGTTAATAATACGAAATTAGTATCGTCGGCAAAATGATCTGATTTCTAATGCTCAATATTATATTATAGAAAGAGAAAACGGTTCAGAAAGTCCTTCATCAAGTACTAAATCAAAAACTTTGACGGATTAGTGATTAAATGTAAAACATCATCTTATTCGTCCTTGCTGAAGGACTCCTTTTTTTCTTTGTTTCATAACATTGTGCACTCTAAAAGACTTCGTATCGTTTACCGTTCCAAAGTTACGTTCAAAAATTTATTTTTTAAGAAAAACTGCAATTGCTGAATTTAGGCACTAGATGGCATTTTCGATGGTACACCACCTATATATATTTAGAGTTTCAATCACCCACAGAATAATACTGTACTTGGCCCTATGTCGATACAATTTTGGTTTCTTTAAGGTTCTTGAGGCACGTATTCCCCATATATTATCGACATGAAACTTAAAACGTATTTATTTTACACTAATTCGAGCCTGATGGGTGCTGCGAAAAAATCCAAATTTTTAAATTGAGTGATTAGCTTTGATTAGGATTTGAACTACCCTTTTTACCCGAGTAGATTTCAAATTCATCCAAATATGGGAAATATATTAGAATTCGATAGAATCGAAATCGAAATCTCAACATTTCGAAAAATCAAGTTTTAAATCTTTGGATGTTATTAATATGTAATATAATAGTTACTGCAAATATTCATAATTAAGTTCTTATAGCTGATTTCTCTCGTGATTTCGACAAAACTATTAAGATTACTGGATTACCGATAAATTTTAATAAGTTTTATATCTGCTCTGGTGACTAGGTTTTTTGAAAACATAGTTCAAAATCCACTCAAAACGACCTGGATAGCAATGATATTGTGTTTCGCTGTATTTACCACAACTTACGTTTTAATCTAGGATTAGGACGCACATAATGACAATTGTCCAAGCATAATCCAAATCCAAATTTTTCAAAATTAGTTTCAAACAGTAAAAGCTACTTCCTTAACAGAACACATCACAACCCAACGATTGATTTATATTCGAAATCTTATTACTTTTCGATTGAAATATTTTTAATTAGACACAGTCTTCTTTTTAATCAGGAGACAAAGACAAAAGAAGGATTAAAGAAAGACATAAGGTGGAATCCGATTTTACTTTATTAAGTGCATTATACTTTATTAAGTGTATCTATTAATCTTATAGTCTCATATAATTTCTCTTTAAAGCAGAAGGGATAAGGTAATCACGGGTTACGAATTTGTTAGGGGGGCATGGCCCCCATGGCCACTGGGTCAGACAGACAATTTTTTTTTCTATTTTTCCAATCCATCACAAAATTAAAATAATTTAATTTAATCGAGTAAAATTGAAGTTTCATGACAGATTGCGCTGTGAAAAGACCTACAAAAGCATAAAGAATACAAAAATTTATCAAATAAGTTTATAAGAAACCCGTGGAGGGACTTTTATTGGCGAGTATAAAAATAAATTTTATTCTATGACATATTTATATTTTTCAGTATTAAGAAAAATGAATTAACTTAGTAATAAATGCCGAAACCATAAGATGTTTCGTGTCATTCTTAGTGAGGAAAAAATGTTCTTGAATGAAAATCCAAACTTTTTTCGACACTTTCGGATATCCTAAATTAAATAAATGAAATATTTTATAACAACAGTCCAAAGCCTGAAGCAAATTCTCGAATTGCAAATAGAAGTTCGAAATGGAAATATAAAAACGTTCTAAATTAAAGATATCTTTTCCGACAACAACTAAAAACGGGTTCAATTGAAGACCATGTTTCTGGTATTTCTTCTTCTTTTCCTCGACTATCCAATCATGCTCTGTTGTTTCATTTAAATGTATAATATGATCGTGTTCTGAATCTTCTATAGTCGGATTCCAGGAACCTACTCGTTGCGGTGGCTTTAGTGCAGTGTGCAATAACTTTATAATTATATAATTCTTCGTATCTGGAATGATAGAATTGTTGAAATTGAAAAAGAGGACAAATCCAAAAAGGATAGTCGTACCTTGGTTTGTTGCTTTAGCATATTGTGCCATACATTTAGCGGAAGAAATTTCTTCCAGCGAATTGAAATATTCAATAAAGACAGTGGTGAAATCGGTCCAAGATTCCAAGAGCAAGGACTCTTTGCCGGGATACAAATAAGAAAAGTCGATGTCTATCTGAAAATTATAAAAATTTGACTGTTAAGATTTTAAGTATGTATAAATAACCTCAACACAAATCCAACATACCAACAACTTAGCCTGACAATGCAGCAGCAGTGGCCAAACTTTAAAAGAATCTTCAATGGACCTTTCCTTGTATGAAGCCAGTCGTCTACATGTTGTTGCTCTCCATTTGTCCATTACTTCGAGCCACGGTTCACTATTTTCACGAAGCCAAGTTTGATATTTAAGATATTCATCTTCAGGTATGTCTTCCATTTTGTTATTCACTGTTGGTGTAGCTTCACGAATGCCTCTCCTTTTCTTCTTTCCTCGTACAGTTCTTGGACCTAATACTGGAAATTGCAATTTATAAGTGCAATATCGGTATCTTTCATGTAGTTTTCCTTTGATTCCCATTTGTTTCCGACAATAATAAACCAACTAGGAAGGATAGAAGTTCAGTTTATGTTTCGTTTTTGGAAAAGTTCTCGCAATTACCGCATTTTCGGATGGAAAAAAATTCGATATCTCCTTCGCCCAGGAACTGTACAGAAGCCTTGACATTTTTTTTTTTTTGCTAATATAACTGTCGACTATTAAGTTGGTCAAAATCTGTCTATGATGTTCGAGCAACATATTTTTATCGTTAAAATACCGTATAACCGTTTTGCCTTTGGGTGACCTATTTAAAATCGCCAGTAATTTCTGGGAAAATTTAATAAATAGGACAATTGAACAAAATGTAAAAGTTATAAAAAAAAATAAAAAAATTAAAAACTTAAAAAAAAATGAAAGTTTGAAAATAAGTGAAAATTAAAAAAAAAAACAGTATCTAAAAGTTTAAAAAAAAAATTGAAAATAGTGAAAAAAAATCTGCCAACAGTCTAGGCGCAACTTTATTATTTTTCGGGTAGAAGTTCGGAACGCGTTTAAGATTAATGCGGTGTAGGTTACTATGTGACTGAAAACCTAAAAAAATTGGTAGAATGGGGTCGCGCTAGAATACTTACGCCGCTGCCACATATAAAATATGAATTACATAATTGGGTCATACTCCGGGACGCAGTTTAAGTAGTAATATAATACTACGTAGTTATTACGTGGTTAGGAGGTTTTTCGTGATTTGGTTTTGGGCCATTACATGAAATCGGAAATGCGTTTGTAGGCGATTATATAAATAGTCTGTGGAAGTGAAAAACAATCTAATATCTCATCAATCCTAAGAATATCTTGAATATCTAAAAATCTTGAAATCAACTTTTTGACGATTATATAGGAAGCCGTAAGAAGTAAAAATGAATTTGATATCTCATTAGAACTAAGAAATATGTGAGAATATGTGAAAATATATGCAACCCCCTTAAACCCACTTTGAGGTTGAATATCCAAAAATCCTGAAATGAGTTTTTAGATATATATAAAGAAAGCCCGAGAAAGTGAAAACCAATCCGATGTCTTATCACTCCTAAGAGATATGACGGAATTCGTGAAAACGTGTTCAACCCGTTTATAAACTCTTAGGGGTTGAAAAAGGAAAACATTTGAAAACAAGTTTTAGGTGATTATTAAACAAGTCCGTGGAAGTAAAAATTTATTCGATATCTAATCAGACCTGAGGGATATGGCTGAGTTCGTGAAAATGTATACATCCCATTTACACCATCGTGGGGGTCGAATTGCAAAAAATCCTGAAAACACTTTCTAAGTATTTATATGAAAAATTCGTAGAATAAAAATGGATTCGATAATTGGAAAGACCTAATAGATATGACGAAAACCGTGAAAATATATGCATTCCATTTTCACTGATCATTTTTTTCACTCCCCCTCTGTACGCCAATGGATATTTGAATTTTTTTTCAATCTAAAAGACTTTTCTAGTTGACTTACATATACATATCGAGTTTCAACTTTCTAGCATAAGCCGTTGTATAGTTAAGAAAAACACCCACCACCCCCGTACCTTACTACCCCTATAAAATATTATATTTTTTCAACATGCTACTACTACAGTTCTATCCAAATACTTTATAGGTTCTCGAGATATAAAAATCGAAACTTTTTCCTTTTCACCCTCCCCCACCCTCACCCTCTGCCCGCTCACCACCAAAATTTTTTCCCCTGCTTGGGGTTTATTTGGCCTACTTCTGGCAAAAATTCTAAGCATCTACCTTACACTGTTCTTGAGATATGAGACGTGATATTTTAGAAAAATTCTTATCCCCTCCACTTCCCTACTCCACCGCCCCCTTAAAAAAATTTACTTTCAGCAAACTTTATTTGTCAACCTTAATACAGAAACCAAATTTTATTTTTCTAGTGTAATTGGTTCGTGAGATATCGTAATCTAAAGTTTTTCACCCCCCCCCCCCTCCGTACGCCACTTCCCCCACTCAAAAATTTATTTCCGATCTATTTTCCTAGTATGCCCACAGATGTTCATCAAGTTTTAATTTCGTGACATTAACCAATTAGGAGATATAGATTTTAGAATGTCTCGATCTCGGCTTTCGAGCGTTTCGGACGCATTATTATTCCCCCAACTCCCACACCCCTTTACCCATATCTTCCCTTTTTTTGCAAATGGGTCCACTATCGATGCTCTATATAAACTCCAAGTTTCAGCCTCCTAGCCTAAGCGGTTACTGAGATCTAGGAACCAATATTTTTCGTCCAAAACGCTTCCCCAACCTCCCCCCTCGCACCCCCACCACTCAAAAGGTGGGCACTTGAAGGGGTCTGCTCAGTCTACCAACAAAAAAAATTCAACTTAATAGCTCAAAGAGTTTGAGAGCTATAAGCTTTCAAACGTTTAGCGTACGGCGGACGGCGTACGGCGTAATTAAAATGAAATTTTTATAAAAAGTATGAAAGAGAGAAAGGAAATTGTATCCTTTGAGGACAAGCTGTTATAACCTTTGTGTACTATCCCATTTTATAAATATTTGAAAAACTTACCGAGCTATTTATCTCTGCATCATCTGCAGGTTCGTTTGAATACGGTGATAAAGGCGGTGACGAATAGCGTGGTGAATTTGACGCATTTTCGGCAATTGGCGGCTTAGGAGAAACTGCAGGACTGGTCTCTGCTGTCTGAGTCTGTAATTTTTTTTGGAAATAAGTGAAAATTAAAAAAAAAACAGTATCTAAGTGTTGAAAAGATGTGAACATTTGAAAACAGTGAAAAATTTACCAAAATAAAAAAAAATTATTTAAAAAAAAAATCGCAAAAAGGGAAATATGAAAAAAAGTGAAAACTAGAAAAGAAACAGAATGTTGAGTTCGATGTAGACTTCCGAAATCGAACGCGAAAAATTATGTTTGTTTACGAGGACTTACCAATTTTTGAGGCAGCGTCTGGCTTCGCTAATTGAGATGGCACTTTTGCCATCCTCGTTGGTATGATGCAGAATTGAGGCAAATCATTAAAGATAAAAAGTTAGCGCACAAGAGGTACAAGGAATCTGGCTCTGCCATCGATTAAAATGTTTTCTCGCGGTTACGAACTCTTTGTAAAATAAAAATTAAATCTTGCTACATGGAATATATGCTTAGTGTTGAAAATAGTATCACCACCAATGCCAAGGCTTTTTGGAACTATGTAAATTCGCTTCGCTCGGACAACGTTTTGCCATCATATATGTATGCTAATGACAAGTCTGCATCTGATCCATCCAATATTGTGGAGTTGTTTTCTGATTTTTTTTCTAGTGTATACTCTGATATCACTTCAAGTACACCTTCTCCTAGTGTGTCCATCCGCCCCGGCAATCTTAGCTTTAATCTCTCAACTCTTAGTGTTGATATTTCAGAGGTCTCCTTAATGCTGGACAATCTCGACGTAAATAAAGGCATGGGTCCAGATAGTGTACCTCCATTATTCCTATGGTTTTGTAGACAACACTTAGCACAACCTCTGATGTACCTATTCAACTTATCCCTTCAGTCGGGTATTTTTCCAGCATTGTGGAAAAACTCTTATGTTACACCTATTCACAAGTCGGGAGATAAGAGCAACGTTCACAACTACAGGCCTATATCTATACAGTCTACTGTCGCTAAAATTTTTGATGCAATTATAACTACAAAACTTACTCCTCTGATCAGAAATTATATAACGCCTAATCAGCATGGCTTTTAATACAAATCTTTTACCTTACATCGAGACCATCCACCGTGCAATGGATAAGCATTCACAGGTGCACGCCGTTTACACTGACTTCTCAAAGGCGTTTGATAAAGTGGATCATTGTTTACTTATTACTAAACTAGCTAATCTGGGTGTTTCCGGTTGCTTTTTAAGCTGGATACGTGACTACCTTTGTAATCATTCCTGTGTTGTAAACATTAAAGGTGCTAAATCGGATCCTTTTGTGATTAAATCAGGTGTTCCACAAGGTTCACATCTTGGTCCTCTCCTTTTTTTAATTTTTATTAACGATATTTCCTCTATTTTTTCTGAAGTAAACTTTTTACTATATGCAGATGACCTTAAGATTTTTAAAATAATTAATTCCCCCAGTGACTGTGATATTATTCAGAATAATCTGAACTCGCTTTTCGATTGGTGTGTCAACAATCGGTTGCCTTTGAATATATCCAAGTGTAACTACATTGTTTTCCACAGATTGCGTACTTCTATATGTTTTAATTATAGTATAAACAATTGCTCATTGCCGCTTGTTGATGTCGTTAAGGATCTGGGCTTGTTACTCGACTCAGCACTAACATTCATTCCGCATTTCAAAAAGATATGTAGCTCAGCCCGAAGAATGCTTGGGTTTGTTATTCGTAACAGTCAGGATTTCAATAATATTCGGTCTTTGAAGGTTCTTTACTGCTCTCTTGTGCGCCCACACCTAGAATATCTGTCAGTTATTTGGAACCCTCATTTCCAAATTCATTGCTCTAATATTGAAACTGTTCAGCATAAATTTCTACGCTACATTGCCTACAAACTTCACATACCATCAGAGGTAATCGATTATGATAGTCTGCTAACATCCCAGCAAGCCAATAGTGTAGAATTGTCTGATGTCCGAATAGTCGGAAAGAATTCGGATGCCTATTTCGTACCGAATTCGAAACGGTATTAAAAATCCGACTAGTCTGAAGGATTTCGATTAGAAATCGGAATTATGATGGGTACGACATCGAATGATGATATCGGTACGAATTCGGATGCACATTTTGTATCAAATGCGTTACGCCACAAAGGATCCGAAATGTCTGAAAGATTTCGGATAGAAATCGGGGTATTCCAAGTTCATGACATTCTGCACCGTGCGTGCACATATTTTTCTATTGTTTTTTCAGGAAATTGAAAGTGATCGGACGTGTGCCGCGTAAGTTACAATAAGGTGAATTATCAACAATTAAATTAAATAAGTGAAATTTCAAAACCGTAAGTAAATATGAATATTAATTTTTTTCATTCCCTTCTTATTTTAATTTTGTATCGTACACCCCTGTTTACGACTAATCTTCTCAAACACCCACAATACTAGGTGTGTTAGGTATTATTTTAACACTTGACTGCTTTCGGACATTTGATATACAGTTGTAGTTGCCGCCTAAATGCCGTAATCATCGCCAAAACAATAACATTAACCGGGTGATAACAATAAACAAAGAAAAAAATAAGCGATGAATTCTGTTTGTGGAATATGGAACCCAACTGTTTTGATAACAAAATGCGGCTTATAACATTATCCGCGATTACAATAAGCGGCATCCACTGTATTATACTAAAAACCTTTAAACTTAATCTTAAAATACTGAGTGTAACAATAGAAGAGTGTCTTGCGAGTAATCAACGCGGAGAAGAGCGTAGGACGACTATATAATTTTGAGAAAAGGATCTTGCATGGAAAAGGAATGGTGTGAAAAGAAAAGGATGTGAAATTCTAAGAAAATAGAATTGAGGTACAAGCACAATTAAGAAACGTATTGCACCCAGATGTAATTGCCAAAGCGAAAATTTGCCACAATCCGAACAAGCTCAAGATGGCTTATTACGAGATAGACATTTAATCATTGATTCGTTTTAGTTTACATCAATTCTTTAAAAACCTTTTATGCTTACTCTTTAGATATTTACCTTAAATTAACTGCCATAGAAGCGAGGCAAGCACAGGAGTTTCAATCGCTCCGAAACGAAAATAAGCGTTTTCAGGACGAAAACAGTCGATTGAAAGAGGGCTTCAACAATGTGTTAACGCAATATTACCGAGTTCGGATTGTTGTGAAGAACAGTCGAAATGATGATTATTTTCGAGACTGATAACTTGCCCTCATTTCCGTTCACTTCAAATGACGCCATACTGGAGTTCGAAAATAAATTAAAATACTTTATTATTAAAATAATAAAGTAAAATGATGCGAACGTTAAAGAAAAATTGGTAAGCGATACTTAATTGCTGTTATTAAATAGGAACTCTATAACTTAATGTATATTACATTTCTTCTGCAGATGAAGCGTTTTATAAGGTGCACGGCCAAGGATGCAGCCAGGTTCGTTAGTGAAAACCTCAACATGATTTTCGGATCCGATGAACTGACTACGGGTTTTGCGTGGACCTCGGCGAATATGAATATTAGCGTGAAGGATTTTAAAATTATCGAGATAGTTAGAGGTAAGTTGAGCTATGTATCCTTAGAAAACAGTATTTAAAATATTTATTTTACAGAGTCCTGTTTAAAAATCTTCGAAAGGGAAACAAGGGACGGGGTTAATTGCAATATAAAAAAATGTTTCCACAATGCCAAGGATAAAGTAAACAAATCAAAGAAGAGGAAGATATCGGCATGCGTATAATAGGAAGGATACATATCTAATAATTAAAATGTTTTAAGAATAATTTTTTTTTATTAATGATTGGAATGGTTTTTGTTATTTATTTTGTTTTTGAAAGAATTGTTTTTAATTTAAGTAAATTTATACCATATATATATTATATTTATTTTCCGTAAATTCTGTTTCTGTTTTAATTATTTTTTCATTGAACTTATGAAACTGTTATAATTCTGTAATTGTAATAATTCGTTACTCGGGCTAAGCTCGAAATTGTCCCGACATTTCGAATCGAAATCTTTCCGACATTTCGTATCGAAATCTTCCCGACATTTCGTACCGAAATCTGAACGACATTTAGTACCGAAGTCTGTACGAAATTTCGTACCGAAATCTTTCCGAAAACTCAGAACGAGTTCGTAACTACATTTCGTTCCGACATCTGTCAACCCCCTCATATAGTTTCCGATACGATTTCGAGACGAAATCGGCATCCGACACCGACAAGGTGGAACGATTTCGGAACGAACTCGGAACTTTTGGTTTGCTGGGATATTTGAACCTCTCTACACTCTCAAAACGTCGCGAGCATTTTGATTTAATTGCCTTGTACAGAATCATCAATAACGAGTTAGATTGTCCCGACTTTCTACAATTCATCAATTTCAGAGTCCCAAGTTATTCGTCACGGTCGAATGAAACCTTTTATGAATCGCGTAACAGAACCTGCTATGCCAATGACAGTCCAGCGAATCGATTAATGAGATCTGCAAATAAGCAATCTGCGAACCTGGATATTTTTAACACCAGTGTTCACCATGTCAAGTCACTATAATTATTTTATTTTATATTATGCTTTTTATTCTTTTCCTATTTATTTTTGTCTTACATGTTTCTTTTTGATTCCTATTTATTTTATTCTTAGTGTAGTTCATATATACTGCTAAGTTTATTATTCTATTGTATATTATTATTATTATTCTTATTAAGTCTTATATCAAGGGTCAAGTTGAAAAATAGATGTAGCAATTTAATACTGCAATTTAGTAGGCTATTATGCCGAAAGATATGTGTTTGACTAAAACAAAGAATATGTATGGTAGGCCTTAGGCCGACAAAATATATTAGTTGAATAGCCTCGAGCGCGGGCTGAACCATCTCTTTTATACAAAATTTCTTATTCTAAATTACATATACTAACTTACGTCTAAAGTACATAAGGCGGCATAATTGCCCCTACAATTTCATTCATGTAAAAAAAAACTAGAACAATGTTCAGAGTGAATGAAATTGTCCCATAAACAAATCCTCATATTAAAAAAAATACACGCGCCCTTCCTGCTCATCGATAAATTATCGTTCGCAGCAAAAAATGGTATTTCTACAAAAAAATGCATATGCAAGAGTTCAATGGGATACACATAGTGCATCGTCTCATGCATGGACTTTGCATAGCATTCAGGTACTTTCCCAAATGTAATTGGAGTACATTGAAATCGTATGGTCAGAGCTCGGTGCATAGATCTTATGCCGATGACTCAATTGTTTTTGTCGCGTGTGGGCCGTAGAAAAGAGGTGTCACATATCTATGATAATTTATGTTGACTTTTTTGAATGATGTCAATTTACTGATATGTGATATGTTTATGGTTTACAAGTGTTTATAATCGTTTGTTTACTTTTTTAGTTGGTAGGTACACAACAAGAAGAAGGTAAAATTTAAAAAAGTGTCTAAAGATTTTAAAAAAATTAAATTTTTGAATATTAAAAATAGTAAATATAAAAAATTAATGTGTAAAAAAAGAAAATATGAACATGGTGAAAATTTCGAAAAACCGGTAGGTATTAAGAAAACCAATTAAAATGAAAATTGTATAAAAACTATGAAAAAGAGAAAGGAAATTGTATCCTTTGAGGACAAGCTGTTTGTATACTATCCCATTTTGTAAATGTTTGAAAAACTTACCGAGCTATTTATCTCTTTATCTTCTACTGGTTCGTTTAAAATTGGTATCAAAGGTGATAAAGACGGTGACGAATAGTGATGTGAATTTGACGGAAATTGAGCTGAATTTAACGAATAGTGAGATGAATTTGACGCATTTTCGGCAATTAGCGGCTTAGGAGAAACTGCAGGTCGGCTCTCTGCTGTCTGAGTCTGTAATTTTATTTAATAACAATATTAATGTTTAAAACTTAAAAAAAAGGAATAGTACTACTGGTTTTAAATCTAGCCGCCATTTATCCAAATGTCGTTTGAGCAATATCCGGTCAGCAAGCAATTTTAGAGGGAGAGCTTCTTTTAGTTCATCTGGTGAAATGGTCTCCAGGTGTGTAGTAGTTAGTTTTAAATCTAAAACAATTTGATTATATATAAAGGTTAATAATACTAAATATTTTTACAGTATATTTTTAACTGAAAATACTAGTTTCCCGGGTAAAATACTGTTTATTTTAATAAACATTTCGGGCTCGACACGACAAAAATTTAAATAAATAGTATTTTTCCCGGAAAAGGTATATTTTGAGTTAAATAGTCGTTTTAAATAAAGTTACAAAAACATGCTTTTTACTTAATATTAATAAAGTTAGAAATGTATGTTTGAATAACGGAAAAAACGGTATATTCATCTATCAGGAAACGATTCTAAAATATTGTTTTAAATTTAGCAAAATTAGAAGAATGTGTTTTAATAACTGTACATCAACGTTTTTAAAATTTTGTAGTTTTATCCTAATTGTACTGTTTTGTGATCGATTTAAAAAAAAAAAAAAAATTGCTACCCTGAAAAATTTTTTTTTACGTTTCATGACTAGTAGGCACGAAAAAAGCAAAAAAAAAATCAGTCCGGCTGTCCGCCGTACGCAAAATCCTTTGAAGGTTCGTAGCTCCCAAACGGTTTGAGATATTAAATTTAAATTTTTTATGAATAGACTGGATAGGCCCCTTAAAGTGACCAAATTCTGACGGATTGGGGGAGGAGGAGGTGCGTTTTAGACGGAAAATTTTGGTTTCTAGATGTCAGCAACCGCTTATGATAGGCAGCTGAAACTTTGAATTTATATAGAGCTTTGATAGTGGACCCATTTGCATAAAAGTTGTTAATATGGGTGAAGGGGTGTGTGGGAGTGGGGGAAAAATAATGCGTCCGAAACGCAAGAAAGCCGAGATCGACACATTCTAAAATCCACATCTCCTAAACGGTTAACGTCACAAAATTGAAACTTAAGGAATATCTGTAGGTATACTAGGAGAATAGATCGGAAACAAATTTTGAGTGGGGGCAGTGACGTAAGGGGGTGGGGGGTGAAAACCTTTAGATTACGATGTCTTACGAACCAATTGCACTAGAGAAATAAAATTCGGTTTCTGTATAAAAGTTGACAAATGAAGTTTGCTGAAAGCAAAATTTTTTAAGTGCGCGGTGTAGCATGAAAGTGGAGGGGATACGAATTTTTCTAAAAATTACTTATCATATCTCAAGAACCGTGTAAGAAAGATGCTTAAAATTTTTACCAGAAGTAGGCCTAATAGACACCTAGCAGGGAAAAATTTTAAGGGTGAGGGTGTCGAGGGTGAGGGTGTGGGAGAGTGAAAACGCAAAGGTTCCAATTTTTATATCTCGAGAACCTATAATGATATAAAGCTGAAACGTGGTAGTTAGATAGAGCTATAGTAGTAGCATGTTGGAAAAATATAATTTTTCATAGGGGTAGTATGGTACGGGGATAAGGAGTGTTTTTCCTATCTATAGAACGGCTTATGCTACAAAGCTGAAACTCGGTATGTATATGTAAATCAACTAGAAAATTAATTTAGATTAAAAAAAATTTCAAATATCCATTGTCGTTCGGAAGGGGGTCAAACCAAATTATCAGTGAAAATGGAATGCATATATTTTCACTGTTTTCTTCATATCTATTAGGTCTTTTCAAATATTAAATTCATTTTTATTCCACGGATTCTTCATATAAATACCTAGAAAGTGTTTTCAGGATTGGAAAGGGGGTTGTATACTTTTTCACGAATTCTGCCATATCCCTCAGATCTGATCAGATATCGAATATCTTTTCACTTTCAAGGGCTTGCGTAATAATCGCCTAAAACTCGCTTTTAAGGTTTTTAATTTATCAGCCCCTAAGAGGGTATAAACTACCATTAAACTTGAAGCGACATCAAAGGCTTCTTGCACCACGATATTCGAGGTCAGTTGGTGAGAGCTCCTTCCTTGTTTAATGTAATTATTAGTATTTCAGGTTTTGAATGAAAAAAAAGAAGAGTCGTACCTCTTAACCTGTCTCGAGCTTCGAGCGAAAGACCCCATTCGTTTAGCAAACGAAGGAATTCAGCAGTTTCCTGACCTGTAGAAATAAAATGTATATATTTTAAAATGTATTAACATTTATATAAATTGACCATTTAACAATATTAAAGTTTGAATGTTTATACAAAATGATCAGCAAAAACAATTAAGTGAAGTAAGAAACTCAGATAGAAGTTAATTTTTATAAAATATCTTGACCAAGCGAGTAAAAATTAATCTACGGAAGAAAAATTTTACAGAAACATACAGTCAAAGAAGTACAATTAAACATTATTAGTTTTTAATGTAAAAATAGCAATTAATTTCAAAATATTATAGTTCATTAACAAAATGTTTTTAATTTAAAATTAAAATTTATTAATTTAAGATGTTTATAGTTGGTTGATTAGGTTTCTTATTACAGATATTAGGAAGTTTCAGACAAAAATATAGAATAGTTTCCATATCACAGACACCGCTTTCTCTAGGAAATTGAAACTCAGGTATAATAAAAGAAACTATGAGTAAAGGTGAAATTATAGTGAACGCGACGCGCGCACGTTATGCGATGCGATGGGATGTGGCGGGATGACACGACAAGGCATGTTAATTAGTGTAACCAGTTACAGTGATATTGCATCGCTTTAAGCACGTCGGTTGGATCATCCACTTGTGACGAGAAATCGCCCGCGTGATGCGATTGTAACATCGTTCGTCGCGCGCTGCGCGGACATTGCTCACCTCGACCAAAATTGTGTGTCACGATATCTCACGAACTTTTGAGAAGTTGTAACGCTGAGTGAGAGGAGTTTGTCAAAAATTAGGACTCGAACAGGTGGCATGGAACTTGCTCGACAAGAATTTATTTATTTCTACTGTAGATTAACCTACTTTCAGTATAAGCTATTTATTTCTTTTCTATTTATCTAAAAGTTAAAAATTATCCATTTGAAAATCCTTCAAAAAGGAAATTTTTTTTCGATGACTTACCCAGTTCAAGATATGAAATTAAACACTGAATATTGTCTTTTAGGTTTGAGTAGCAATCAAATGGGAGTTATTAATGAAGGACATACAACATGCACACACGCAGTTCTACTTTATCCCCAATATAAATCGGAGTTCAGTATTCATCTAGAGTATTATACGATTGGCTTGCAGCCGATCGTGACTGCAGTATGTTTATTATTAGGAACAGTGAGTTGGTTCTACACATCACAGATATATTGTCTGGAGCGCCTAGATGTCCTGCTGGTAATATTTCTCTGAGCTTGATAAGAATAATAGTTTATTCTTGCTCTCCACATGGGTTCAGTCCAGGAACTCTACAAAAACAGATTTTACAGAATTCTCTAATGCTTGCATTAGTATTCAGTTTTTTTTATTGTGTAGTGTCCCCATGCATTACTCCACTTTATGTTGGCTAAAAAATATCCTTTTGTTCCTCTGCAAGGTAGTTGAAAAGTTGATAGACTCAACTTTAAAACATTGTTTTCAGATTTTTTCTTTAATCCAATGGGAGGAGGATTATTCTTTAACTTTTGCATTTTTTTTAGATAATTTCCAAAGTGAAATCTTTTAAGATCTATTGTTAGAAGGACAGTTTGCAGCTCCTTGAAATTCGTTATCTGTATTTAAAAAAAAAATTGCGATGACTTCTTTTGAATCCTCTAGTTCACCGCATCAACAACTTTAATCCATCTTCGTACACGCGAGAGAAGGAGTCGAAAATATTCAGGTGCCCACGTTAAGGCTTGACCGAAAATCTTATTCTTGCAACTTCAAAATCCACCGAGTTAACTGCCATTTGAATTTTCATCCGTTATTTGAGATTCGCACGCTCCTTTATGATTCAAACAATGGCCCTTTCATCCCTGGTCTGAACTTGTAGTTAAGTAACTTCTGTAATACTGTAGTGTGGTATGCGGAATACATTTAGGTCGTTATCGTAACACTTCCTCTACCCTTTTTGAAAGATCAGCTGTCTTCATCTTATGGCAAACCGGTTTTGAATTCCTCTGGAATCCACCAGAGTGACTGGTTCTTCTTCTTACCGGCGTCCAAATAACATAAATAGAGAAAGAGAGAGAGAGAGACTATATGCAAATACTAAACACTTGTTGATAGGAGCGTTGTGTGTTATTCTTTGGCATACACTTTTTGGTTTAAAGGAATAGTAGTAAAACGCAGTCACCAACACCAACGTCTTTGGCGTAATAGCTGTCAAAAAGATTGTTCTTTTCGGCATCTTAGAATAAACAAGTTCTTGAAATAGCGTTATTTTTCTTTATAACGCTTTCAACTCTGCAACATAACATACTCATCATTTTATCCTTTCTAATAACCTTCGAGTTGGACGTCCTTTACGAAGGTAAGGTAATAAGCGTAAAGTACGCTAATTTGGATTCTATTTCGTTATTCAAAGGAACTTACTCATGATATTTTCAATGAGTTTAGATAAAACACTTCGTAACACTTTTCGTTTCACTTTGTTATCAATGGGTGGCAAGCACAACGATTTTTATACACTTCAAACACTTCTTAATTTCTACTCAACAGTTGACTTGAAGCCGAACAACGAAAGACTGGTGAACATTTTTCGCTCAGTAGAGTTCGGAATTAACACCCATACAATCTTTGCATATTCAAGCTGATGTGTAAAATTCAGGTTTTCACCTACACGTGTGTGTAGAGTTGAGAGAACCACATCACGCATCAGCATCACGTCTGTGAACTTACCGTTACCATATGAAGTCCCAGCATATCACATATCTATAGTTCCTGATACTTTTTAGCAAGTTTTCGCGCTTAAAGCCGAAATAAGGACTATTAAAAAATTATATGCCAACTACCTGTAGCATATCATTTTCCGCTGATATTAAAATTAAAGCCTATTCTCAAGACTCCCGCAATAGTTACGGAGTTTCTGATACTTTTCAGCGATAGTTCTTTTGATCAAAGTCCGAAAACGGATGATTTAAAAATTATAATATCAATAATAATTATTATTATATTATAAATTTAAAATAATCGCACCACAGCGGAAAAACCTACAATAAAACAAAAATACGAACACTAACGAGGAGTTCTAGTTAGATATATAACAGTTCTACTGTTTCTGATCCTTTTTTAGCATAGTTCTACTAGTTACAGCTAAAAAGGGCATTGTTAAAATTATGTTATATGTAAACTCACCACAAAATCAAATAAAATACTAAATAATGAAACATATGAGTAATAAACAGTAGTTGTGCCAGCACGCATCCAAGTTCTACAGGCCTAGACTCTGTTTGGCGATAGTTCCATTAATTTCATAAATATTTTTTTTGTAAATGTCTAAATAAAATTTCTCGTCAATGTCAAGATAAAATTATCGCGATAGTGCTACCAACTATCTAGTCAAGCTTGATAGTGCGATAGTGCTTTCATGATAGCGCGAAAGTAACTATCGAGAAGTTTACATGATGATAGTTATGACGACAGTAATTATCATGACATTAACTATCGCAAAAACTATCACCGTGTAAACGGGGCTTTAGCTTTGTAACATGCCCCGTTCAGGAAATATGGGCCTCAAAGGCCTTGAGATCAGCTTTCTAGCTACGCACCTCTCTTCCTATGTTAATTTTTTCCTTTACAAATGACTCCATCTCTATAAAAATTTCAAGGTTCAACTTCCGGATACGCTTTCCCAAAATTATTCGTCTAAAACGTTCCATCTTGCAGACCCACCAATCAAAAGGTAATCACTATCAACAACTATGAAAATTTGAACTTAATATCTGAAAGGGTTTAAAATGTACGGCGGTCAGACGGACAAAATTTTTTCTATCCATCACAAAATTAGAATAACTAATTTAAATTAATCGAATGTAAATATAAAATTTAAAAAGAAGGTGTCGGGTCCAACAAAAAGGGATGATATTCACAGAGTCGGTTTTCTTTCGCTTGTATACAAATTTGTGATATTCATTTTCCCAAGAAACTCGACAATCGCTCGTCGTATGGCAAAAAGATGATGTGCAAAGTTTACTTTTTGGTCGCCAGCCAATCAGAGCACACAAAAGAGTGGCGCGTAAAAAGGTCGATTCGGTATTGCGGTATTTAAAAATTAACAATAACCAAAGTTAATAATAAAAATTAACAATGATTAACAAATATTATTAACTTCATAAAACTGATATGCTAACATCCAAAAAAATTTTTTTTCTGTAAAATAGCATATCCAGAAAAAAGAGACGTTCTGAACAAATGTGGTGGCAACAACTCCCCAATTAGATACGAATGCAAACCCCAAAAAAAAATTGTTTTTCTTAATTATTTAATTATAAAACTGAATACAATTGGTTTCTCATCTAATAGCCGTATACGTTTGATCTAAAAGTTAAAAAGATTCCAGAAAGAGAATCATTTTCAATCGAAATGTCCGTTGGACTGTGATAATAAAGTGATATGCAAAACAAGTAATCTCCTCGATACGAATTATTTTGGTTTATTTGTAAAACGTTTAATAGTAGTCTTATAACCGATATAAAATGAGGAGGTACACCTAATATCTCCTCATTTTATATCAATTACCTACAAACAGAAGTATCATAAACCTTTCCTTGGAAAAAATAGTCTTACAAATGATCACAATGTCTAAACTTTGTAACATGCACCGTTCAGGAAATATGGGCCTTAAAAGATTTGTATCTGTGTTAATTTTTTTCTTTACAAGTGACTCCACCTCTATAAAAATGTCTACGTTTTTCCCCAAAGTTATTCGTCTTAAACGTTTCATCTTGCAGAAAACTGATCACTAAAAACACTATCAACAACTATGAAAATTTGAACTTAATATCTGAATGGGTTTATTAGGTACGAGGAGTCTAAAATGTACGGCGGTCAGACAGACAAATTTTTTTCTATTTTTCCAATCCATCACAAAATTAGAATAATTTAATTTAATCGAGTAAAATTGAAGTTTCATGAAAGATTGTGCGGTGAAAAGTCCTACAAAAGCATAAAGAATACAAAAATTGATTAAATAAGTTTATAAGAAACCCATGGAGAGACTTTTATTGGCGAGTATAAAAACAAATTTTATTCTATGACATATTTATATTTTTCAGTATTAAGAAAAATAAATTAACTTAGTAATAAATGCCGAAACCTTAAGATGTTTCGTGTCATTCTTAGTGAGGAAAAAATGTTCTTGAATGAAAATCCAAACTTTTTTCGACACTTCCGGATATTCTAAATTAAATAAATGAAATATTTTATAACAACAGTCCAAAGCCTGAAGCAAATTCTCGAATTGCAAATAGAAGTTCGAAATGGAAATATAAAAACGTTCTAAATTAAAGATATCTTTTCCGACAACAACTAAAAACGGGTTCAATTGAAGACCACATTTATGGTATTTCCTCTTCTTTTTCTCGACTATCCAATCACGCTCTGATGTTTCAGTTAAATGTATAATATGACCGTGTTCTGAATCTTTTATAGTCGTCCTCCTGGAACCTATATGTTTCGGTGGCTTTAGTACAGTATGCAATAGCTTTATAATTATATAATTCTTCGTATCTGGAATGATAGAATTGTTGAAATTGAAAAAGAGGACAAATCCAAAAAAGATAGTCGTACCTTGGTTTGTTGCTTTAGCATATTGTTCCATACATTTAGCGGAAGAAATTTCTTCCAGCGAATTGAAATATTCAATAAAGACAGTGGTGAAATCGTTCCAAGATTCCAAGAGCAAGGACTCTCTGCCGGGATACAAATAAGAAAAGTCGATGTCTATCTGAAAATTATAAAAATTTGACTGTTAAGATTTTAAGTATGTATAAATAACCTCAACACAAATCCAACATACCAACAACTTAGCCTGACAATGCTTCAGCAGTGGCCAAACTTTAAAAGAATCTTCAATGGGCCTTTCCTTGTATGAAGCCAGTCGTCTACATGTTGTTGCTCTCCATTTGTCCATTACTTCGAGCCACGGTTCACTATTTTCACGAAGCCAAGTTTGATATTTAATATATTCATCTTCAGGTATGTCTTCCATTTTGTTATTCACTGTTGGTGTAGCTTCACGAATGCCTCTCCTTTTCTTCTTTCCTTGTACAGTTCTTGGACCTAATACTGGAAATTGCAATTTCTAAGTGCAATATCGGTATCTTTCATATAGTTTTCCTTTGATTCCCATTTGGTGCCGACTATAATAAACCAACTATGAAGGATAGGAGTTCAGTTTATGTTTCGTTTTTGGAAAAAGTTCTCGCAATTACCGCATTTTCGGATGGAAAAAAATTCGATATCTCCTTCGCCCAGGAACTGTACAGAAGCCTTGACATTTTTTTTTTTTTGCTAATATAACTGTCGACTATTAAGTTGGTCAAAATCTGTCTATGATCTTCGAGCAACATATTTTTATCGTTAAAATACCGTATAACCGTTTTGCCTTTGGGTGACCTATTTAAAATCGCCAGTAATTTCTGGGAAAATTTAATAAATAGGACAATTGAACAAAATGTAAAAGTCATAAAAAAAATAAAAAAATTTAAAATTTAAAAAAAATGAAAGTTTGAAAATAAGTGAAAATTAAAAGAAAAACAGTATCTAAAAATTTGAAAAGATGTGAAAATTTGAAAATAGTGAAAAATTTAACAAACTAAAAAAAAATATTTAAAAGTGAAAATGTAAAAAAATTGCAAAAAGGAAAAATGAAAAAAAGTGAAAATTAGAAAAGAAACAGAAGAAGGTAAAATTGGAAAAGGTGTCTGAAAATTTTAAGAAAATTAAAATTTTGAATATTAAAAATGGTGAATATAAATAACTAATATGTAAAAAAAGAAAATATGAACATGGTGAAAATTTGGAAAAACCGTGGGTTTTAAAAAAACTAATTAAAATGAAAATTTTATAAAAAGTATGAAAGAGAGATAGGAAATTGTATCCTTTGAAAACAAGCTGGTATAACCTGTGTGTACTACATTGGCGGATACAGGGGGGGGGGCGGAGGGGGCGGCCGCCCCCCCCAAGAGCACTTCCAAATTTTCTAAACATACATACTTCAACCGTTCTCCGATTTTTTTTACTCCACTCCAATGTGGACTGTAATTAGCATTTACTGTAGTTCTGCGGTGCAATGCAAAGCACAGAACAAAACCATGATGGTGGATTTACCATACACTCAACGTTTGAGGCGCGCCTCTATCCCCACCATAAAATCAACCAATCAGATGGCTCGTGCAGTCGCAAGAGTTTAACATTCTTCAACTTTTTCTCCGACGCACGCTTCCATATGTGTACACACATACAATTAACTGTGGTGCCACACAATTAGCAGCTCATCGTATTTCTGTCGTTTCGCACTTATAGGCAAGTTGCGCCGCAAAGGCATGTTGAGTGTAAATTGCTTTCAACACAGCCGATGAAAACCGGTTTGCGATGACCTGATGGGGGTAGAGGCTCGCCTCGAGGCTAGCCTCAAGGGTGAGTGTAAACGCACCATGATAAAAAGACTACAAGACAACATATTGCGTAGGTAATAGGGTCATTCCATCAAGAACCGCCAAGAATGACGAAATTTGGGACCTTACTATCTCCGATTGTTTTGAAAATTTTTGTACTTTAAGAACTAGTGAAAAAAATATTTGAAATTCAATTTTTTGTTTCTATCTCATTTTTTTTGTTAGTTATAGTATGTTAAAGTTTTCGCAAAAATGGTCTCCGAGTCCTCTTTGAATAATAAAATATGGCTTATTTTAAAGGGGAAGGTTGTCGCAATAAAAATTATCCTTGAAATTTTTTGGATAATGATTTTGTCCTTTATCCTTGAATATCTCAAAACGGTTTTTTTTTATATTTTGTAGGTTATAATGTTTTTTAAAAAATATCAAAAAATTAACTTGGGATCTCAATGTGATCGGGGTCAAAAAAATCGAAGAACATTATAGTGGTTCTCAATTATTTTATAGAAAAAGGGTCATTTAATCAAGAACGAGTGTGACCTTATCATCGCCGATTCATTTGAAAATTCATGTACTCGAAGAATTAGTGAAAAAAATATGATTTCAAGTTTTTGTTTCTATCTAATTTTTTTTTGTTAGTTATAGTATGTTAAAGATTTCCCAAAAAAGATGTCCGAGTCCTCTTTGAAAATTCATATCTCTGGTAATTTTTATCCTTGAATAATAAAGTAGGGCTTATTTTAAAGATTGTTGTTGTTAGTTAAAAATGAGATAGAAATACAAACTTAAATTTTAATTATTTTTTTCACTAGTTCTTCAATTACAAACATTTTCAAAAGAATCGGAAATGGTAAGGTCACAACTTTGGCAATTCTTGATGGAATGACCCATAATAAGATGAAAACAATATGATCCCGTTTTTGCTAAATTCATAATTGCATAATTTAGCTAAATTCACACAGAACTTGATCAAACAAAATAGTCAAATCAAAAAAATTTCCGCCCCCCTCCCAACAGCAAAGTCTGGATCCGCCACTGGTGTACTATCCCATTTTATAAATGTTTGAAAAACTTACCGAGCTGTTTATCTCTGTATCATCTGCAGGTCCGTTTGAATTTGGTATCAAAGGTGATAAAGGCGGTGACGAATAGCGTGGTGAATTTGACGCATTTTCGGCAATTGTCGGTTCAGGAGAAACTGCAGGACTGGGCTCTGCTGTCTGAGTCTGTAATTTTTTTTGGAAATAAGTGAAAATTAAAAAAAAACAGTATCTAAGTGTTGAAAAGATGTGAACATTTGAAAATAGTGAAAAATTTACCAAAATAAAAAAAAATTATTTAAAAAAAAAATCGCAAAAAGGGAAATATGAAAAAAAGTGAAAACTAGAAAAAAAACAGAAGAAGGTGAAATTTAAAAAAGGGTCTAAATATTTTAAAAAAATTAAATTTTTGAATATTAAAAATGGTAAATATAAAAAATTAATGTGTAAAAAAAGAAAATATGAACATGGTGAAAATTTCGAAAAACCGGTAGGTATTAAGAAAACCAATTAAAATGAAAATTGTATAAAAACTATGAAAAAGAGAAAGGAAATTGTATCCTTTGAGGACAAGCTGTTTGTATACTATCCCATTTTATAAATGTTTGAAAAACTTACCGAGCTATTTATCTCTTTATCTTCTACAGGTTCGTTTGAAATTGGTATCAAAGGTAATAAAGACGGTGACGAATAGTGATGTGATTTTGACGGAAATTGAGGTGAATTTAACGAATAGTGAGATGAATTTGACGCATTTTCGGCATATAGCGGCTTAGGAGAAACTGCAGGACTGGTCTCTGCTGTCTGAGTCTGTAATTTTTTTTAATAACAATATTAATGTTTAAAACTTAAAAAAAGGAATAGTACTACTGGTTTTAAATCTAGCCGCCATTTATCCAAATGTCGTTTGAGCAATATCCGGTCAGCAAGCAATTTTAGAGGGAGAGCTTCTTTTAGTTCATCTGGTGAAATGGTCTCCAGGTGTGTAGTAGTTAGTTTTAAATCTAAAACAATTTGATTATATATAAAGGTTAATAATACTAAATATTTTTACAGTATATTTTTAACTGAAAATACTAGTTTCCCGGGTAAAATACTTTTTATTTTAATAAACATTTCGGGCTCGACACGACAAAAATTTAAATAAATAGTATTTTTCCCGGAAAAGTAGTAATAGTCGCTTTAAATAAAGTTACAAAAACATGCTTTTTACTTAATATTAGTAAAGTTAGAAATGTATGTTTGAATAAAGAAAAAAACGGTATATTCATCTATCAGGAAACGATTCTAAAATATTGTTTTAAATTTAGCAAAGTTAGAAGAATGTGGTTTAATAACTGTACATCAACGTTTTCAAAATTTTGTAGTTTTATCCTAATTGTACTGTTTTGTGATCGATTTAAAAAAAAAAAAAATTGCTACCCTGAAAAAATTTTTTTTACGTTTCATGATTAGTAGGCACAAAAAAAGCAAAAAAAATTCAGTCCGTCTGTCTGCCGTACGCAAAATCGTTTGAAGGTTAGTAGCTCCCAAACGGTTTGAGATATTAAATTGAAATTTTTTATGAATAGACTGGATAGTGACCAAAGTGACCAAATTCTGACGGATGGGGGAGGAGGGGGTGCGTTTTAGACGGAAAATTTTGGTTTCTAGATCTCAGCAACCGCTTATGTTAGAAGGCTGAAACTTTGAGTTTATATAGAGCTTTGATAGTGGATCCATTTGCATTAAAATTGTCAATATGGGTGAAGGGGTGTGTGGGAGTGGGGGGAAAATAATGCGTCCGAAACGCAAGAAAGCCGAGATCGACACATTCTAAAATCCATATCTCCTAAACGGTTAACGTCAGAAAATTGAAACTTAAGGAATATTTGTAGGTATACTAGGAGAATAGATCGGAAACAAATTTTTGAGTGGGGGCAGTGTCGTAAGAGGGTGGGGCGGGGGGTGTGAAAAACTTTAGGTTACGATGTCTCACGAACTAATTGCACTAGAGAAATAAAATTCGGTTTCTGTATAAAAGTTGACAAATGAAGTTTGCTGAAAGCAAAATTTTTTACGGGGGCGGTGTAGCATGAAAGTGGAGGAGATACGAATTTTTCTTTAAAATCACGTCACATATCTCAAGAACCGTGTAAGAAAGATGCTTAAAATTTTTACCAGAAGTAGGCCTAATAGACACCTAGCAGGGAAAAATTTTAAGGGTGAGGGTGTCGAGGGTGAGGGTGTGGGAGAGTGAAAACGCAAAGGTTCCAATTTTTATATCTCGAGAACCTATAATGATATAAAGCTGAAACGTGGTAGTTAGATAGAGCTATAGTAGTAGCATGTTGGAAAAATATAATTTTTTATAGGGATAGTATGGTATGGGGGTGCGGGATGTTTTTCCTATCTATAGAACGGCTTATGCTACAAAGTTGAAACTCGGTATGTATATGTAAATTAACTAGAAAATTAATTTAGATTAAAAAAATTTTCAAATATCCATTGGCGTTTGGAAGGGGGGCAAACAAACTTATCAGTGAAAATGGAATGCATATATTTTCACTGTTTTCGTCATATCTATTAAGTCTTTTCAAATATTAAATTCATATAAGTACCTAGAAAGTGTTTTCAGGATTTTTTGAAATTCGACCCCTAAGGGGTGGAAAGGGGTTGTATACTTTTTCACGAATTCTGCCATATCTCTCAGGTCTGATCAGATATCGAATATCTTTTCACTTTCAAGGGCTTGCGTAATAATCGCCTAAAACTCGCTTTTAAGGTTTTTAATTTTTCAGCCCCTAAGAGGGTATAAAATACCGTTAAACTCGAAGCGACATCAAAGGCTTCTTGCACCACGATATTCGAGGTCAGTTGGTGAGAGCTCGTTTGCTTGTTTAATGTAATTATTAGTATTTCAGGTTTTGAATGAAAAAAAAGAAGAGTCGTACCTCTTAACCTGTCCCGAGCTTCGATCGAAAGACCCCATTCGTTTAGCAAACGAAGGAATTCAGCAGTTTCCTGACCTGTAGAATTAAAATGTATATATTTTAAAATGTATTAACATTTATATAAATTGACTATTTAACAATATTAAAGTTTGAATGTTTATACAAAATTATCAGCAAAAACAATTAAGTGAAGTAAGAAACTCAGAAAGAAGTTAATTTTTATAAAATCTCTTGACCAAGCGAGTAAAAATTAATCTGTGGAAGAAAAATTCTACAGAAACATACAGTCAAAGAAGTACAATTAAACATTATTAGTTTTTAATGTAAAAATAGCAATTCATTTCAAAATAAAAAATATTTTCTCAACAAAGAAATTCATTAACAAAATGTTTTAAACGTTGTCTTTTGAATTATTAATTTAAAATCTTTATAGTTGGTTGATTAGGTTTCCTATTACAGATCACAGACACCGCTTACTCTAGGAAATTGAAACTCAGGTATTATAAAAGAAACTATTAGTAAAGGTGAAATTATAGTGAACGCGACGCGCGCACGTTTTGCGATGCGATGGGATGTGGCGGGATGACACGACAAGGCATGTTAATTAGTGTAACCAGTTACAGTAATATTGCATCGCTTTAAGCACGTCGGTTGGATCATCCACTTGTGACGAGAAATCGCCCGCGTGATGCGATTGTAACATCGCTCGTCGCGCACTACGCGGACATTGTTCACCTCGACAAAAATTTTGTGTCACGATATCTCACGAACTTTTGAGAAGTTGTAACGCTGAGTGAGAGGAGTTTCTTTCGAGTGAGTCCTTTCTGCACCTCCCATTTGAAAATCCTTCAAAAAGGAAATTTTTTTTCGATGACTTACCTAGTTCAAGATATGAAATTAAACACTGAATATTATCTTTTAGGTTTAAGTAGCAATCAAATGGAAGTCCTTAATAAAGGACACACGTAGTTCTACTTTATCCCCAACTACAATATAAATCGGAGTTCAGTATTTCATCTAGAGTATCATACGATTGGCTTGCAGCCGATCGTGACTACAGTATGTTTATTATTAGGAACAGTGAGTTGGTTCTACACATCACAGATATATTGTCTGGAGCGTCTAGATGTCCTGCTGGTAATATTTCTCTGAGCTTGATAAGAATAATAGTTTATTCTTGCTCTCCACATGGGTTCAGTCCAGGAACTCTACGAAAAACAGATTTTACAGAATTCTCTAATGCTTGCATTAGCATTCAGTTTTTTTTATTGTGTAGTGTCACCATCCATTACTCCACTTTATGTTGGCTAAAAAATATCCTTTTGTTCCTCTGCAAGGCAGTTAAAAAGTTGATAGACTCAACTTTAACCATACGTAAAACATTGTTTTCGGAATTTATTTTAATCCAATGGGAGGAAGATTATTCTTTAACTTTTGCATTTTTTTTTAGATAATTTCCAAAGTGAAATCTTTTAAGATCTATTGTTAGAAAGACAGTTTGCAGCTTCTTGAAAATTTTTATCTGTATTTAAAAAAAAAATTGCGATGAATTCGAAGTTTTGAATCCCCAGCGTAAGTAAGTATTCTAGTTCACCGCATCAACATATTTAATCCATCTTCGTACACGCGAGAGAAGGAGTCGAAAATAATCAGGTGCCCACGTTAAGGCTTGACCGAAAATCTTATTCTTGCAACTTCAAAATCCACCGAGTTAACTGCCATTTGAATTTTCATCCGTTATTTGAGATTCGCACGCTCCTTTATGATTCAAACAATGGCCCATTCATCCCTGGTCTGAACTTGTAAATGAGTAACTTCTGTAATACTGTAGTTGTGGTAAGCGGAATACATTTAGGTCGGTATCGTAACACTTCCTCTACCCTTTTTGAAAGATCAGCTGTCTTCATCTTATGGCAAACCGGTTTTGAATTCCTCTGGAATCCACCAGAGTGACTGGTTCTTCTTCTTACCGGCGTCCAAATAACATAAATAGAGAAAGAGAGAGAGAGAGACTATATGCAAATACTAAACACTTGTTGATAGGAGCGTTGTGTGTTATTCTTTGGCATACACTTTGTGGTTTAAAGGAAGTAGTAAAACGCAGTCACCAACACATCTTTGGCGTAATAGCTGTCAAAAAGATTGTTCTTTTCGGCATCTTAGAATAAACAAGTTCTTGAAATAGCGTTATTTTTCTTTATAACGCTTTCAACTCTGCAACATAACATACTCATCATTTTATCCTTTCTAATAACCTTCGAGTTGGACGTCCTTTACGAAGTTAACGTAATAAGCGTAAAGTACGCTAATTTGGATTCTATTTCGTTATTCAAAGGAACTTACTCATGATATTTTCAATGAGTTTAGATAAAACACTTCGTAACACTTTTCGTTTCACTTTGTTATCAATGGGTGGCAAGCACAGCGATTTTTATACACTTCTTAATTTCTACTCAACAGTTGACTTGTAGCCGAACAACGAAAGACTGATGAACATTTTTCGCTCAGTAGAGTTCGGAATTAACACCCATACAATCTTTGCACCTACACGTGTGTGTAGAGTTGAGAGAACCACATCACGCATCAGCATCACGTCTGTGAACTTACCGTTACCATATGAAGTCCCAGCATATCACATATCTCTAGTTCCTGATACTTTTTAGCAAGTTTTCGCGCTTAAAGCCGAAATAAGGACTACTGAAAAATTATATGCCAACCAGCGCTGCCGAACTTGCTATAGTATTTTACTACTATTTCAAGCCCGTACTACTTATCCTACTCAAATTTCAATTATGCTACCCGGATGAAAAAAATTATTTATAATTAAAAAACTTATCATCTAGCTTACTTCCTTTGATGTCATTATTCCCCAATTTAGTAGATGAAACTAACGTAGAAATATTAGATGAGGAATGGCGATCATTTCGTAATCAAACAGTGGTATCTACAGATTTGCCTTTTGAAGATTTCTACCTAAATATTATTAATCAGAAAAACGCATTAAACCAAACCATGTTTTCTAATATAAGACATTTTATCGGAACTATAATCGCTTTCCCCATAGCACTGCAACTGCCGAAAGAAAGTTTTCTGAATTTAATTTAATTAGGGACAAGAAAAGAAATTCACTTCTCACTGGTACAGTGCTGTTTTAATTGACAAAGAACTTGCTAATAACAACTTGGCTGAAAAGTGGGAACCGTCGAAAACTTTGATTTTTAAGTACAAGAAGTAATAAGCTTCACGGCTGTCTCATTCCAAAACCCAGTTAGTTCTTCTTAGAAAATTTTAAAGTATCTTAAAACTTATATTTACTCAGCCTTCAAAAATAAATATTAATTGTCCCATACATAGGGGTACTCTCAGATAAACTGGAAGAACTCCTAAAATATCGAAATAGCAACAATTATTTCTGAGGACTGGCAAAGTTTTTGGGTACTCCTATAATTTTGTTTAAAAAGCACTTACTATGTTTTGAAATTGAATAGCCAATTAAGTCAAGATCAAGATTTCATATCTTTATTTAGATTTTAAAAGAAGATTTTTTTGTTTTGAACTTAATTTAGAATATATATGAATTATTGTACATCTTTATATTTATATTGATTTATGCTGTTGGGACAAAAAGTAATATATTTTTATTGAATATTTGATAGTAATTTAAAGAATTTTTAGTTTTCTTAGGTAATTATAATTTATGTAAAATGAGAAGACTGATTTTTTTATACAATACATTTTGTATGGCGAAACGCGTTATGTTTCGGTACCTAAATCTCAGCTTCCACTTAACTCACAATAGTCAGATTTTGTACACTTATTGTTTAGTGTATTTAAAAGCTTAGTACATGAGTAAATTAAAAAATTTTCACTAAAAGTCGAGATATTTAAGAAAAAGGGAATGAATAACATTTTTTTACTGTTTTTCTTTTTTCATATTTGAAAAAATCTGCCAATGGTCTGGGCGAAACTTTATTATTTTTCGGGTCAAAGTTTGGGAGCGGTCAAAGTCGGAGTGTATCATGAGTTGCTTCGAGATTATTAGGTTTCTTGGAAAATTATTTTTGTCCTTAATATAAAAATATTTAAAATAGAGATTTTTAGCCGATTAAACATTGAAAAAGCCCATATAGACTATTCGAATTTCAGTATATTATGTACACTAAAAGCCCATAGAAGCAAAAACGAATTTGTTGCCTTATCAGAATTAAGAGATATGACGAATTGTTAAACGTATGAGTATACAAACCCATTACTTCCACTTGGGGTTTGAGTTTCGAAAAAATTGTGAAACAGGTTTTTAGACGATTTCATAAGAAGCAACTTGATATTTCATGAGACAAGACGGATTTTGAAAAATTTGTGAAAACGTAAGCAAACCCTTCACACCTCCTTGGTTCTGGAAATTCGAAAAATCGTGAATTGGTTGGCCGTAATAATCTATTTTATCAGAACTAAGGAATGGCAAAAATTGTGAAAACATATACAAACCCGTGGGGGTTGAATATCGAAAAATTGAGAAATGGTTTTGTAGGCGATTATATAAAAAGTCTGTGGAAATGAAAAGCGATCTAATATCTCATCGAACCTAAGAAATATGTCGAAGCTTTGAAAAGCATTACACCCCTTAGTATTGAATATCTGAAAATACTGAAATTGACTTTTTGGCTCTTATATGGGAAACCTTGAGAAGTGTTGAGACTACAGTCAGATTAAAATGAAGAAAACGAAGATTGATTTACTCTGAAAATTTGGTCCCGGCATTCGTTAGAACGCCGCAGTTGGAACCGAAAGAAAAGGCATAAGCATCCCCAATGGAGACGCAAATTACCCTTTAAGTTTTTAGCTGAAAAACGAAAAGATTAGTATTAGTTTAATTAAGTTTTACCTATTGAAAATAAACGCGAGTTGCTGCTGCTTTGAAAAATACTTTTTATTACAATGGGTTTTTGGACAGTGCCTCTGGATGAGTTTTAGAAAAAGACTGAGAGCGAGTAATCGCATTCAATATCTTAAATACTAAAAATATGCAAACTAACTTAATCTAAATGTGCCAGTCGTTCAACTCGTCGATCCAAGCGAAAAAATCGCTTGCGAAACGATCGGCACTTTTTTGTCGACCCACAAATAGTGCAAGCACGTTGGTTGAGTGCAATGTGCTCATTTGTGGGTCACAAACATTGCAGAAAAATTGCTATTGCACATTGTATGCAAAAAGCAAAACAGTAACCCAACCATTATCATTACCTTTGGCCGGTAGCACCTATTTCGCCGTGTCACTCGAAAAACAAAACATGTGGAATCCCCTGAAATTCGAGTAACACGACGTCACAGCACTACAGGCCAGGCCGAGTATTGACATACTATGATATGGCTGAGTCATTGTTATGCTCGTGCAATAGCAGAACATCAACGACTGGCATATGGCTTATTTTAGATATCGCGAGAGGAAAACCAAATGGATGATTCAAAATTTATGAATTTGTAATATGATGATGATTGGAAGCTGGGCACAACAGAAGTAAAAATGAATTCGATATATCATCAGATGTGCAACCTCCTTACACCCACTTTGGGATTGAATATCCAAAAATCCTCAAAGGAATTAACAAATAAATATGAAGACAGCACGAGAAAGTAGGAACCAAGTCAATTTCTTATCACTTCTAAAAGAAATGACGGAACTCGTGAAAACGTGTTCAACCCGTTTATACCCTCTTAGGGGCTGAAAAGGGAAAAAACTTAAAAACAAGTTTTAGGCGATTATTACGCAAGCACGTGAAAGTGAAAAGATATTCGATATCTGATAAGACCTGGGGATATAGTTGAATTCGTGAAAAAGTTTACAACCCTCTTTGCACTGCCTTAGGGGTCGTATTTTAAAAAATCCCGAAAACACTTTCTAGGTATTTATTTGAAGAAACCGTAGAATAAAACTGAATTCTATATTTGGGAAGACCTAATAGGTATGACGAAAACCGTGAAAATATATGCATTCCATTTTCACTGATAATTTTTTTTGCCCCCCCTCCAAACGCCAAAGGATATTTGAAATTTTTTTTTATCTAAATTAGTTTTCTAGTTGATTTACATATAAGTACTCAGTTTCAACTTTGTAGCATAAGCCGTTCTATACGTACTATCGTACCATACTACCCCTATAAAAAATTATATTTTTTCAGGATGCTACTTATATAGCTCAATCTAAATACCAAGTTTCAGCTTTATATCATTAAAGGTTGTTGAGATATTAAAATCGGAACTTTTTCCTTTTCACCCTCCCCCACCCTCACCCTCTACACCCTCACACCCAACATTTTTTTTCTGCTAGGGGTCTGTTAGGCCTACCTCTGGTAAAAATTTTAAGCATCTATCTTACACCGTTCTTGAGATATGAGACGTGATTTTTTAGAAAAATTTTTATCCCCTCCACTTTCATGTTCCACCGCCTCCTTAAGAAATTTTGCTTTCAGCAAACTTCATTTGTCAACCTTTATACACAAACTAAATTTTATTTGTCTAGTGCAATTGGTTCGTGAGATATCGTAATCTAAAATTTTTCGCCCCCCCCCCCCGTACGCCACTGCCCCCACTCAAATTTTTGTTTCCGATCTATTCTCCTAGTATACCAACAGATATTCATTAAGTTTCAATTTTGTAACATTGACCGTTTAGGAGATATGGATTTTAGAAAGTGTCGATCTCACCTTTTTTGCGTTTTGGTCGCATTTTTTTTCCCCCCACTCCCAAACCCCTTCACCTATATCGGCAATTTTTTTGCAAATGGGTCCACTATTGAAGCTCTATATAAATTCCAAATTTCAGCCTCCTAGCATAAGCGGTTGCTGAGATCTAGAAACCAAAATTTTCCGTCTAAAACACTTTCCCCTCCGCCCCCCTCACACCCCCACCCCTCCAAATTTGGCCACTTTAAGGGGCCTACTCAGTCTATTCATAAAAAAAATTTCAATTTAATAGCTCAAAGGCTTTGGGAGCTACGAGCCTTCAAACGATTTTGCGTACAGTGGTCGACGTACGGCGGACAGACGGACTGAAATTTTTTTTGCTTTTTTCGTGTCTACTCGTCATGAAACGTGAAAAAAAAATTTTGAGGGTAGCAAATTTTTTTTTTTAAAAATCGATAACAATACTGTATTATTGAAATAATAAAGTAAAATGCAAAAGCTAGTCAATATTACCACAAAAAAATGAAGACGCTACTGTGTGTGGTTACTGAGAAACGTGTACCGAAAGTTGAAATAGCACTACTTTTTAGGAGAGCCAAAAAAGAAAAAATATCTTGCAGTGACTTATTCGACTTCCCCCACTTCAGAGCAAAATTTGAGGTACTTCCCGCTATCCGACAAAGGTGCGGTCTTTTGTGTGATGTACAGAAATGAGTATAGAAAAATAAGATGAGTCTTGAGATGAGCTTTCTAGCTACGCACCTTTCTACCTTTTTTATTATTTTTCTTTAGAAATGACTCCATCTCTGTAAAAATTTCAAATTTCAACCTCCCAATATACGCTTTTCCCCAAAACTTTTCGTCTAAAACGTTCCATCTTGCAGAAAATTGATCACTAAAGACACTTTCAACAACTATGAAAATTTGAACTTAATATCTAGAAGGGTTTATTAGGTACGAGAAGTCTAAAATGTACGGCGGTCAGACAGACAAATTTTTTTCTATTTTTCCAATCCATCACAAAATTAGAATAATTTAATTTAATCGAGTTAAATTGAAATTGCATGAAAGATTGTGCTGTGAAAAGTCCTACAAAAGCATAAAGAATACAAAAATTGATTAAATAAGTTTATAAGAAACCCGTGGAGGGACTTTTATTGGCGAGTATAAAAACAAATTTTATTCAACGACATATTTATTTTTGTCAGTATTATCCAGTAAAATGAATTAATCCAGAAATAAATTCCGAAACATGAATATTTTTAATTTTAATATTAGTGAGAAAAAAATGTTCCTGGATGAAATACCAAACTTTTTTCGACTCTCCTGGATATTCCAAATTAAATACACGAAATATTTTATAACAACAGTCCAAAGCCTGAAGCAAATTCTCGAATTGCATTAAGGAGTTCGGAATGTAAATATAAAAACGTTCTAAATTAAAGATATCTTTTCCGACAACAACTAAAAATGGGTTCAATTGAAGACCATATTTATGGTATTTCGTCTTCTTTTTCTCGACTATCCAATCAAGCTCTGATATATCATTTAAATGTATAATGTGGCCCTGTTGTGCATCTGTTATAGTCAGCTTACACCAGGAACCTACCCTAGACGGTGGCTTTATAACAGTGTACAATAACATTACAATTATATAATCCTTCGTATCTGGAATGATAGAATTGTAGACGTTGAAAAAGTGGACACACCAAAAAAAGATAGTCGTACCTTGGTTTGTGGCTTTAACATATTGTTCCATATATTGAGCGGAAGAAATTTGTTCCAGCGAATTGCAATATTCAATAAAGACAGTTGTGAAATCGTTCCAAGATTCCAAGAGCAAGGACTCTTTGCCGGGATATAAATAAGAAAAGTCGATGTCTATCTGAAAATATAAGAAATTTGATTGGAAAGATTTCAATAATGCATAAAGAACCTCAACACAAATCCAACATACCAACAAGTTAGCCTGACAATGCTTCAGCAGTGGCCAAACTTTAAAAGAATCTTCAATGGGCCTTTCCTTGTATGAAGCCAGTCGTCTACATGTTGTTGCTCTCCATTTGTCCATTACTTCGAGCCACGGTTCACTATTTTCACCAAGCCAAGTTTGATATTTAAGATATTCATCTTCAGGTATGTCTTCCATTTTTGTATCTACTTCAGGATTGCCACCCTTTCTCATCTTTCTTTGTTCATTTAATAATCCTGGATATCGCAATTTATGATTGCAATATTGGTATCTATCATATAGTTTTCCAGTGACTCCCATTTTTCGTCGAGTACAATAAACCAACTAGGACGGATAGAAGTTCAGGTTATTTTTCGTTTTAGGAAAAGTTCTCGCAATTACCGCATTTTCGGATGGAAAAAATTTTGCTATTTCCTTCGCCCAGGAAGTGCACACATGCGTTGACATTTTTTTTTTTTTGCTAATATAACTGTCGACTATTAAGTTGGTCAAAATCTTCCTATGATCTTCGTGCAACATATTTGTAGCGTTAAAATATTGCATAATCGTTTCGCCTTTCGGTGAACTATTTAAAATCGCCAGTAATTGCTGTGAAAATTTGGTAAGTAGGATATTTGAAAAAAATGTAAAAGTTATAAAAAAAATGAACAAATTTAAAATTTAAAAAAAATGAAAGTTTGAAAATAAGTGAAAATTAAAAAAAAAATCTGCGAACAGTCTGGGTGCAACTTTATTATTTTTCGGGTAGAAGTTCGGAACGCGTTTAAGATTAATGTAGGTTACTATGTGACTGAAAACCTAAAAAAAGTGGTAGAATGGGGTCGCGCTAGAATACTTACGCCGCTGCCACATATAAAATATGAATTACATAATTGGGTCATACGCCGGGACGCAGTTTAAGTAGTAATATAATACTACGTAGTTATTACGTGATTAGGAAGTTTTTCGTGATTTGGTTTTGGGCCATTACATGAAATCGGAAATGCGTTTGTAGGCGATTATATAAATAGTCTGTGGAAGTGAAAACCAATCTAATATCTCATCAATCCTAAGAATATCTTGAATATCTAAAAATCCTGAAATCAACTTTTGACGATTATATAGGAAGCCATAAGAAGATATTTAGGAATTTGTGAAAATATATGCAACCCCCTTGAACCCACTTTGGGGTTGAATATCCAAAAATCCTGAAATGAGTTTTTAGATATATATAAAGAAAGCCCGAGGAAGTGAAAACCAATCCGATGTCTTATCACTCCTAAGAGATATGGAGGAATTCGTGAAAACGTGTTCAACCCGTTTATACCCTCTTAGGGGTTGAAAAAGTAAAACATTTGAAAACAGTCCAACACAATCTTATAAAGACTGGCGTATTCCAGTGAAGTGTTTTCCAACGGTCATGTCCTCTAGGACAACGATTAATCAGCAGTCGAGGATTTCGTGTTGGGGTTTCACACCAGAAACCCTACTGACGCCGGAAAACAACCAACATTTAATCAAATTTGCTTCTATGGTAGCTTACCATGAACAAATTCCATTCTTATTTGAAAACAAGTTTTAGGTGATTATTAAACAAGTCCGTGGAAGTAAAAATTTATTCGATATCTAATCAGACCTGAGGGATATGGCTGAGTTCGGGAAAATGTATACATCCCCTTTACACCATCGTGGGGGTCGAATTGTAAAAAATCCTGAAAACACTTTCTAGGTATTTATATGAAAAATCCGTAGAATAAAAATGGATTCGATAATTGGAAAGACCTAATAGATATGACGAAAACCGTGAAAATATATGCATTCCATTTTCACTGATCATTTTTTTCACTCCCCCTCTGTACGCCAATGGATATTTGAATTTTTTTTCAATCTAAAAGACTTTTCTAGTTGACTTACATATACATATCGAGTTTCAACTTTCTAGCATAAGCCGTTCTATAGTTAAGAAAAACACCCACCACCCCCGTACCTTACTACCCCTATAAAATATTATATTTTTCAAGATGCTACTACTACAGTTCTATCCAAATACCAAGTTTCAGCTTTATATCTTTATAGGTTCTCGAGATATAAAAATCGAAACTTTTTCCTTTTCACCCTCCCCCACCCTCACCCTCTACCCGCTCACCACCAAAATTTTTTCCCCTGCTAGGGGTTTATTTGGCCTACTTCTGGCAAAAATTCTAAGCATCTACCTTACACTGTTCTTGAGATATGAGACGTGATATTTTAGAAAAATTCTTATCCCCTCCACTTCCATACTCCACCGCCCGCTTAAAAAATTTTACTTTCACCAAATTTTATTTTTCTAGTGTAGTTGGTTCGTGAGATATCGTAATCTAAAGTTTTTCACCCCCCACCTCCGTACGCCACTTCCCCCACTCAAAAATTTGTTTCCGATCTATTCTCCTAGTATGCCCACAGATGTTCATCAAGTTTTAATTTCGTGACATTAACCAATTAGGAGATATAGATTTTAGAATGTCTCGATCTCGGCTTTCGAGCGTTTCGGACGCATTATTATTCCCCCACTCCCACACCCCTTCGCCCATATCAACAATATTTTTGCAAATGGGTCCACTATTGATGCTCTATATAAATTCCAAGTTTCAGCCTCCTAGCCTAAGCGGTTACTGAGATCTAGGAACCAAAATTTTCCGTCCAAAACGCTTCCCCCACCTCCCCCTCACACCCCCACTACTCAAAAGGTGGGCACTTGAAGGTGTCTGCTCAGTCTACCAACAAAAAAAATTCAACTTAATAGCTCAAAGAGTTTGAGAGCTATAAGCTTTCAAACCTTTAGCGTACGGCGCACAGACGGACTGACATTTTTTTTTGCTTTTTTGGTGTCTATTAGTCATGAAACGTGGAAAAAAAATTTTTCAGGGTAGCAAATTTTTTTTTTTAAAAATCGATAACAATACTTTATTATTAAAATAATAAAGTAAAACAGTATCTAAGTGTTGAAAAGATGTGAACATTTGAAAATAGTGAAAAATTTACCAAAATAAAAAAAATTATTTAAAGAAAAAATCGCAAAAAGGGAAAATATGAAAAAAAAAGTCAAAACTAGAAAAGAAACAGAAGAAGGTAAAATTTAAAAAAGTGTCTAAAGATTTTAAAAAAATTATATTTTTGAATATTAAAAATGGTAAATATAAAAAATTAATATGTAAAAAAAGAAAATATGATCATGTTGAAATTTTCGAAAAACCGGTAGGTATTAAGAAAACCAATGAAAATGAAAATTGTATAAAAACTACGAAAAAGAGAAAGGAAATTGTATCCTTTGAGGACAAGCTGTTTGTATACTATCCCATTTTATAAATGTTTGAAAAACTTACCGAGCTATTTATCTCTTCATCTTCTACAGGTTTGTTTGAAATTGGTATCAAAGGTAATAAAGACGGTGACGAACAGTGAGGTGAATTTGACGGAAATTGAGGTGAATTTAACGAATGGTGAGATGAATTTGACGCATTTTCGGCCATTGGCAGCTTAGGAGAAACTGCAGGTCGGCTCTCTGCTGTCTGAGTCTGTAATTTTATTTAATAACAATAATGATATTTTAAACTTGAAAAAAAAGGAATAGTACTACTGGTTTTAAATCTAGCCGCCATTTATCCAAATGTTGTTTGAGCAATATCCGGTCAGCAATCAATTTTAGAGGAAGAGCTTCTTTTAGTTGATCCGTTGAAATGGTCTTCAGGTATGTAGTAGTTAGTTTTAACTCTAAAACAATTTGATTATAAATAAGGGTTAATAATACTAAAAGTTTTCATAGTATATTTTTAACTGAAAATACTAGTTCTTCGGGTAAAATATTGTTTATTTTAAAAAACCTTTCGTGCTCGACCAAAATTAAAATAAACAGTATTTTACCCGGAAAACTAGTATTTTGAGTTAAATAGTCGTTTTAAATAAAGGTACAAAAACATGTTTTACTTTATTATTTCAATAATACAGTATTGTTATCGATTTTTAAAAAAAAAAAATTTGCTACCCTCAAAATTTTTTTTTTCACGTTTCATGACGAGTAGACACGAAAAAAGCAAAAAAAAATTTCAGTCCGTCTGTCCGCCGTACGCCGTACGTCGACCGCTGTACGCAAAATCGTTTGAAGGATAGTAGCTCCCAAAGCCTTTGAGCTATTAAATTGAAATTTTTTTTATGAATAGACTGGGTAGGCCCCTTAAATCTGTAGGTATACTAGGAGAATAGATCGAAAACAAAATTTTGAGTGGGGCCAGTGGCGTACGGGGGTGGGGGTTGCAAAACTTTAGATTACGATATCTCACGAACCAATTGCACTAGACAAATACAATTTGGTATGTGTATAAAGGTTCACAAGTGAAGTTTGCTGAAAGCAAAATTTTTCAAGGGGGCGGTGGGGCATGAAAGTGGAGGGGTTAAGAATTTTTCTAAAAAATCACGTCTCATATCTCAAGAACAGTGTAAGATAGATGCTTAAAATTTTTACCAGAAGTAGGCCTAATAGACCCCTAGCAGAAAACAAAATTTTGGAAATGAGGGTGTAGAGGGTGAGGGTGGGGGAGGGTGAAAAGGAAAAAGTTCCGATTTTAATATCTCAACAACCTATAATGATATAAAGCTGAAACTTGGTATTTAGATAGAGCCATATTAGTAGCATCTTGGAAAAATATATTTTTTTATAGGGGTAGTATGGTGCGGGGGTGGGGGGTGTTTTTCCTATCTATAGAACAGCTTATGCTACAAAGTTGAAACTAGGTATGTTTATGTAAATCAACTAGAAAACTAATTTAGATAAGAAAAACTTTCAAATATCCATTGGCGTTGGGGGGGGGGGGGGGGAAAAATGATCAGTGAAAATGGAATGCATATATTTTCACGATTTTCGTCATATCTATTAGGTCTTCTCAAATATTGAATTCATTTTTATTCTACGGCTTCTTCATATAAATACCTAGAAAGTGTTTTCAGGATTTTTTAAAATTCGACCCCTAAGGGGGTGCAAAAGGGGTTGTAAACTTTTTCACGAATTCTACTATATCCCCAGGTCTTATCAGATATCGAATATCTTTTCACTTTCACGTGCTTGCGTAATAATCGCCTAAAACTTGTTTTTAAGTTTTTACCTTTTTCCGCCCCTAAGAGGGTATAAACGGGTTGAACACGTTTTCACGAATTCCGTCATTTCTTTTAGAAGTGAAAAGAAATTGAATTGCTTCGTACTTTCTCGTGCTGTCTTCATATTTATTTATTTATTTATGTTAACTAATTTCAGAATTTTTGGATATTCAACCCCCAAGTGGGTGTAAGGAGGTTATATATCTGATGATATATCGAATTCATTTTTACTTCCTAAGGTTCCCTTTATAAAAAAGCCAAGAAGTCAATTTCAGTATTTTAGATATTCAATCCTAATGGGTGTAAGGGGGTTGTATGCTTTTCAAAGTTTCGACATATTTCTTAGGTTCGATGAGATATCAGATCGCTATTCATTTCCACATACTTTTTATATAATCGCCTACAAACAATTTCTAAATTTTTCGATATTCAATCCCCACGGGTTTGTATATGTTTTCACAATTTTTGCCATCCCTTAGTTCTGATGAGATATAAAATTGATTATTACGGCCAACAAATTCACGATTTTTCGAATTTCCAGAACCAAGGAGGTGTGAAGGGTTTTCTTACGCTTTCACAAATTTTTCAAAATCACTCGTGTCTCATGAGATATCAAGTTGCTTCTTATGAAATCGTCTAAAAACCTGTTTCACAATTTTTTCGAAATTCATACCCCAAGTGGTTTGTATACGTTTTAACAAATCGTCATATCTCTTAATTCTGATAAGGCAACAAATTCGTTTTTGCTTCTGTGGGCTTTTAGTGTACATAATATACTGAAATTCGAATAGTCTACACGGACTTTTTCAATGTTTAATCGGCTAAAAATCTCTATTTTAAATATTTTTATATTAAGGACAAAAATAATTTTAAAAGAAATCTAATAATCTCAAAGCAACTCATGATACACTCCGACTTTGACCGCTCCCGAACTTTGACCCGAAAAATAATAAAGTTTCGCCCAGACCATTGGCAGATTTTTTACTTAATATTAATAAAGTTAGAAATGTATGTTTGAATAACGGAAAAAAACTGTATGTTCATCTAACAGGAAACGATTCTAAAATATTGTCTTAAATTTAGCAAAGTTAGAAGAATGTGTTTTAATAACGGTACATCAACGTTTTTATCCTAATTGTACTGTTTTTAATGTTATTATTATTATTTCATTTTTTGAATGAAAAAAAAGAAGAGTCGTACCTCTTAACCTGTCCCGAGCTTCCAGCGAAAGTCCCCATTCCTTCAGTAGTTGAAGGAGTTCAGCAGTTTCCGTACCTGTGGAATTATTTTAAAATTTATATCTCAACAATTATAAATTGAATATGTAATTATATTAAAGTTTAGAATTATTAATAACAAATTTTTACTGCTCGTAGGTTTTTTAATTGCAATTTTAGGAAGTTTCAGACAAAAATATAAAATAATTTCCATGTCACAGACACCGCCCAGTCTAGGAAGATGAAACTCTGAATTGATATCGCGAAAAGGTGCGCGCGGTGCGATTGCAACATCGCGCGTCGCGCGCTATACGGATATTTTCCACATTGACAAAAATTTTGTGTTACGATATCTCACGAACTTTTGAGAATTTGTAAGGATGAGTGAGAGGAGCGTGTCAAATGTAAAACTTTTGACTCGAACAGTTGGAAATCTCCACCTGGTGGCAAAAAAAACAACCCTATTGACGAATGGTAAAGTTGGAAATCTCCACCTGGTGGCAAAAAAAAACAACCCTCTAAGATAGACAAATTTTTGTCAGCTGACTGTTATATGGCGGTTCGTGTGTAATTTTGTGATTTGGAGCTCGAGAAGTTTTCGATTCTTTCTTAATTTCATTATGAAAGACATAATAAAAATTGATTACGATCGGTGCGGTTGATAATAAGGTATTCATTTCCGGTTCTAGATTCCGAAAATGTTAGACTCAAACCCGCACAACGAAGTCAGAAAATGAACAATTTTTCTTTATGAACGGGTGGTATAAACTTCGAAATAACTTCACAAATGTTTAATATTCCGGAAAAAAGAGATATGGAATAATTTTTAAATTATTTAAAAGGAACATAAACCGTTTTATCGTTACATTTTTCTTTCATTTTGGTGCTTGAAATTGGTTTCTGAAAAAAATAAATTTTGTTTTTGATATGTTATGATACGTTTGTTGTTCTTATTTAATTTTGAGGTTCATTTAAATTCACTTCAAGCGATATTTTGGAGGAAAACACTTTTATTCGAGCTCAATTACAATTTTGTATGAAAATCACATGCAACTGTCAGTTTCTGTCTATCTTATAGGGTTCCGAAATTTGCCACCAGAGCACATGGTATATTCATCAATAGTGACGAGGCTTTAACATGGACAACAGTATTACTACGTTTACATGGAGGATCGAAAGATCCAAATTTGAATCGCGAAGATCGAAATAAGATCGAAATGAGTTCGAAATGACAAGTAACATAACCAGATTTTTTTCGTTAATCGTACAAGTTCGAAGTGCAGTGCATAAAAATGTCAAATTTAGCAGTTTTGTGTGCTAATACTATGAAGATGATAGAAAATCAATTTTTATTGTTAATGAATTTGCGACGATCGAACTTTCGATCCGTGTTTACATGAGAAGTTCGATCCGATTTCGACTCGATCCAGGTCGAGAAGTTCGTTCGGATCGAGTCGATCTCATTCCAATCCGATCTGCGTTTACATGAAATTTTAGAGGATTGAATCCGGATTCAATCCTCCATGTAAACGTAGTATATGTTGAACAAGTCAAGAAGATGCACTAAGCTATTTCTTTTCACCAGCTAGCAGAATTTATCATAAAGTTTAAAATTTTTGAATTGCCTAACCAATAGACTGTGTGCAAGTCAATCATTTAGCTGGAACTCTATGAACTCTTTAATTTTTCTCAATCAGTACTCCATTTTATTTTTTTCATTAGGAACAGTGTGTTGGCTCTTCACATCACAGATATATGTATTGCCTGGAGCGCCTAGATGTCCTGCTGGTAATATTTTTCTGAGCTTGATAAGAATAATAGTTTATTCTTGCTCTCCACATGGGTTCAGTCCAGGATCTCTACGAAAAACCGATTTTACAGAATTCTCTATTGCTTGCGTTAGTATTCAGTTTTTTTATTGCGTAGTGTCCCCATTCATTACTCCACTTTATGTTGGTTAAAAAACATTCTTTTGTTCCTCTGCAAGGCAGTTAAAAATTCGATAGACTCAGTTTTAACCATACGTAAAACATTGTTTCTGGAATTTTTTTTTAATCCAATAGGAGAAGGATTATTCTTTAAATCTTGCATTTTTTCGGATAGTTTCCAAAGTGAAAACTTTTAAGATCAATTGGTAGAAAGACAGTTTGCAGCTCCTTGAAAATTTGTATCTGTATTTAAAAACAAATTTTGCGATGAATTCGAAGGTTTGATTCCCCAGCGTAAGTAAGTATTCCAGTTCACCGCATCAACAAATTTAATCCATCTTCGTACATGCGAGAGGAGTCGAAAATATTCAGGTTCCCACGTTAATGCTGTTATGACACTGGTTATTTTTCGCGCTTTAAAGTGCTATTAATAACCAAATGGAGAGAGATAGAAAAGTTAACATACAATTTAGACATTGGTGTGAGAGAGACAGTCCGGACAGCTAAAAAGTGAGTAATACTGTTATGACACTGGCTATAATTGCGACTTTAAAGCGGCTAGAAAATCCAAATGGAGAGGGATAGAGACTTTAACATACAATTTAGACATTGGTGTGAGAGAGACAGTCCGAACAGCAAAACTATGAGTAACTGTCAAAAAACAATCCATAACTGTCAAAAAAAGCGGCAACAAAGCGCATTCGAGCAGTGTTTCGCAACATTCTAGCAGTTAATCCAAGAAAAATCCACTCATCCGCTACAGACTTGTTTTTGACAGTTTGGTACGTATAAATTATGGAAAGTGCCATGTGATGTTATGAAACGCGCCAGAACCGGTATTTTTCTTAACAAACCAGTTGCTAATTTCGTTTACTAGATGCCACTAATATTGGAAAGAGCGGTATCTCTTTCTTTTAATGTTGTTCGCCTTTTCGCACGATTTGCTATTATTGTACTTTTTTCTAGCGAGGAAAATAGCCAGTGTCATAACAGCATGACTGTCAACAAAAAAGCGGCAACAAAGCGCCTGTGAGCAGTGTTTCGCAACATTCTAGCAGTTAAGCCAAGAAACAACCACTGGGCGCTTCATTTTTCAACCGCTACACGCTTTTTTTTTGACAGTTGGGTACGTATAACTTGTGGAAAGTGCCATGTTTGTTATGAAACGCGCTAGAACCGGTATTTTTCTTAACAAACCAATTGTTAATTTCGTTTACTAGATGCTGCTAGAGTCGGAAAGAGCGGCATCTCTTTCTTTTAATGTTGTTCGCCTTGTCGCACGATAGGTTATTATTGTAGTTTTTTCAAGCTTCAAAAATAACCAGTGTCATAACAGCATAACCCCTACGTCACAACGGCAACGCAGACCGAGGCAGACTAGCTGTCAAAAAGTTGAGCACGGTGTATTTCCATTATGGTAGTTACAACGAACGTAGACGAAGGCAGCCATCCAAAAATGTTCGTCAACTCTGAACTTTTCCGTAGCCTGTAGTTAACCTCGAAATCGATAAGTGACTTTTTTATCTTTAATCTTTAAATTCGAATCGAACCGTTACTTGATATGACCGGACTGAATTAAAATTAGCTTGAAAATCGTTTTTAATTGTTCGCTGCTTCATATGCACGAATACGAACGCTTTTTGGAAAATTTGAAATTTATTCAAAACTCAAACTGACGCAGAAAATAGGTCTGTTCTTTTTGGCTACACCTTCTACACTTTTCTACACTAACTTTTGAGTGAGTGCAGAGAAGTGAAGAGGGTGAATGAAAAAAGAACAAATGTAATAGGTTTGTTCTCTTTTCATTCATCCTCTTCACCTCTCTGCACCCGCTCAAGAGTTAGTCCAGAATAGGGTCACTAGATACACAACACTCTCTACCTAGGGTTTGGCAGATACGTCTAATTCGGTCGTTTATGTACTAGAAATTGTAATTTAACCTCACAAAAATCGCCTGTTTATGTACTAGTTCGCCTGTTTTTGTACTACTGAACATTGCTCTCAAATTGAGTTTTTGGAGTGTGTTAGTGCGAATATGTGAAGAGTCGGAAAAAAGCTGTCGGTTCCCTTCCACAATTCTAGTACTTGGTTTTCTTTAGTATGTGTAAGTGTGTGTGCGCGAAATTGAGGTTTTCAATTGAAAATTTCCGTATTTCTTTCATTTCTTTTATGGAAATTTACAATTTTGCAGCGAAAAGTTAATCATTTCGAATGTTTATAAAGCGAAATCCCATAATCATGAAAAATATTTAAATTTACTGGTTTTCCACCTTGGTACGCATCTGCCAAACCCCTCTTAGAGGCTGTTTTGGTGTGAGTGCGTATACAGTAACCCTAGTCCAGAAAAGTGTAGAAGGTGTAGCCAAAAAGAGCAAACCCAATGAATAGTTATCTGACTTGCTTATTTATTGGCGGCGTCAATCTGCGTTGCGCTGCCTCATTCTACTTTGTATCTGACTCAAGCATAAGGCTTGATCGAAAATCTGATTCTTGCAATTTCCAAATCCACCGAGTTAACTGCCATTTGAATTATCATCAGTTATTTAAGATTCGCACGCTCCTTTATGATTCAAACAATGGCCCTTTCATCCCTGGTCTGAACTTGTAGTTGAGTAACTTCTGTAATACTGTAGTTGTGGTAAGCGGAATACATTTAGGTCGTTATCGTAACACTTCCTCTACCCTTTTTGAATGATCAGCTGTCTTCATCTTATGGCAAATGGGTTTGAATTCCACTGGAATCCACCAGAGTGACTGATTCTTCTTCTTATCGGCGTCCAAATCAGTATTGCCGAGGGGGTCGTGAAAAAAGTAGCAAACAAAATTTCAAAAGAGTAGCATAGAGTAGCAAACATTTTTATTTGAAAAAAATATATACTTTTCATTGTACAAAATATAAAAAAATCACAATTCATTTCATATGTAAATATGTATTTTTGAGATCAGACGTTATCATGAATAATAGTCAGTTTTAATTTTTTTGGCAAACATAATTGCTGCAACAGTATCGATATTGTATCTGTTTTTAACGTCATTTTTTATAAGTTTGAGCTCTGAGAAAACTCTTTCTGCTGCAGCAGAACTGTGAGGTAGGCAAATAATTAAAGAAACCAAATCAAAAAGGTCAGCATATAGTGGTTTGTTATTTACATTTTTTAATGTTGAAATAAATCTCCAAAATTTTTCAATATCGAAGAGAGAAATTCATTTCCTTATGGAAATAGTGAAAAAGATGAAAAGTTGAATAGTAGTAAAATTAGAGAATTTGAAATTTTCAGGAGTATGTAGCAAATCAAGAAATCTGGATGCAAAAGTAGCATTTTTGCTACAAAAGCAGCAATGTGGCAACGCTGGTCCAAATAACAAATAGGGAAATAGAGAGAGAGACTATATGCAAATACTAAACACTTGTTGATAGGAGCGTTGTGTGTTATTCTTTGGCATACACTTTTTGGTTTAAAGGAATAGTAGTAAAACGCAGTCACCAACACCAACGTCTTTGGCGTAATAGCTGTCAAAAAGATTGCTCTTTTCAGCATCTTAGAATAAACAAGTTCTTGAAACAGCGTTATTTTTCTTTATAACGCTTTCAACTCTGCGACATAACATACTCATCATTTCGGTGAATCAAGGTGTATCCTTTCTAACAATCTTTGAGTTGGACGTGCTTACGATGGCAATAAGCGGAAGGTACGCTAATTTGGGTTCTAATTCGTTATACAAAAGAACTTACTCATGATATTTTCAACTAGTTTAGATAAAACACTTCGTAACACTTTTCGTTTCACTTTGTTATCAATGGGTGGCAAACACAGCGATTTTTTTACACATCAAACACTTCTTAATATCTACTCAACAGTTCATTTGAAGCCAAACAACGAAAGACTGGTGAAAATTTTTCGCTCAGTAGAGTTCTTAATTACACACCCATACAACCTTTGCATATTCAAGCTGGTGTGTAAAATTTAGGTTTTCACCTAGACGTGTGTGTAGAATTGAGAGAACTACATCACGTCTCTGTTCTCTGAACTTACCATATGATATGAAGTCTCAACATATCACATATCTCTAGTTCCTGATACTTTTTAGCAAGTTTTCGCGCTTAAAGCCGAAAAAAGGACTATTGAAAAATAATATGCCAACTACCAGTGGCATATCATTTTCCTCTCTAGAACCGTATCAGATATGATCTGGAAAATTTTACCGGAATTAAGACCAGTAGACCTCGAGCGGGAAAAAAAATTTTTAGAGTAAGGGTGTAGGGAGTGATGGTGGGAGGTGGTGGAAATGAAAAAATTCTGATTTTAATTTCTCGAAAGCCGCAAAGGATAGGAAACTAAAAATTATAAACTGTATAGAGCTACTATAGAGACATCCCACAAAAATAAATTTCTGATAGGGGTTTGCAAGGTATGGGGATGGGGTGGTTTTTCATATCTCAGAAACGACTTATGCTAGAAAGTTGAAACTTAGTACCTATATGTAGATGTGCTACTAGAGTAATTAAAACTAAAACGCAAATTTATTATTTTATGGGTAGAAGTCCGAAACGTGTTTAATGCTGAGATGCGGTGTAGGTTACTATGCGACTGATAACCTAAGGAATACTAGGAGACTATTTGGAACGATATTTTTTAGGTTGTCAGTTGCATAGTAACCTATACCGCATCTCAGCATTAAACACGTTTTGGACTTCAACCCATAAAATAATAAAGCGGCGTCCAGACTGTTTGCCGATTTTTTTGTTTTAATTTCAGGTCGATCACAATACTTTATTATTAAAAAATAATAAAAAAAAATAATTTTTATCTCTTCAAACCTAAAGCCAAATGTACACGATAGAGAAAAAACAGTAGAGTTAGAGAAAAATCTCGCGAAATACGTGTACGGTGCAGGGCTGTCACCAAGATTGTTTTTAGCGGAGTAGAAAATGAAAAAAAACTTTAGTAGATTGAAAGATAATGGAGTAGATCATAAAAACCTGAAATAATAACTCCAATATCCATCTTATCCATCTATCCATCTTTTTATAAGGTTATGAACAACCATTTCCGACATTTGCAGATGAATGTGTAAAGTTAAAGATATTAAATACAAAATTACATAAGGTTACAATAGCCGTCAGATCTCCTATCTGGACATAGAAAAGATCTTGCTAAAACACTTCTATATCTTCTTCTACATTAGAATTGTTGTTTGCAAATACATAATTATTAATTACATAACATAACATAACATTTATTCAATAATAAATTCAAGTAGCTACAGCTTTGTGAAACATTTTAGAGATTTATTCAGAAGTTGCCTTTACAGCTATGATGAAATAGTTTTGGTAAATGGTAATGATAGATCAATGTTGCTATGGTTATCAAGCTTTTTAGAAAAATTTTTCAAAAACCTAATACTGTTAAATTTAAAACTTAACCTATCTTATATCTAAACAATACTTAAAAGAGATTAAATAAATGAGAGGCACACATTGCATCAAATTATTTTTACTCATGAAGAGATGCTATAATTATTAATTAAATAACAGTCTAAATTCATCATCGAATTTTTGTAATTTATGGTCTTCAACAATAATGTCCTTTCAATGTATAGTTCTCACTAAAATGTTTTTCTTGTTAATTTTAGTATCTGTAATTGACACCATTTAGAATTTTTTATAAAGCAAGTAGAAATTGGTGTCTAATAAGTACTCCTTACCTACTATAATCATAAAAGTAAGTAGATGTACTTACTTCTAGCTAGAGTTGGCGATTCACACAGAGATGTAAATAAAGGAGACGACAAATTGCCGTTTTTGCATGAAGCACTTTGAAGCATTTTGAAGCAAAATTGAATTTTTTTGTATGGAGCGTTTGGTGCCAGGTGCCAGTGAAATGCAAATAGTAGCCTAGTATTCACATGTTTGGCGTTTTTTGTGTTCAGGACAGGAGTATAACATAAATGTGAGTAAGATGCTAATAGCAGCATAGTGTTTATCGCCGGTCCTTTGCAAGGAATCGTCCGGCTTCAAAACACTCGCTGCTCGTCATCTCTAGTACATCTCTATGGCGATTCAGTTCCGAATTTGAGGCCGAAACAACAGCAGGAGTAAAATAATTCCAAAAATTTGACATAAGAAGCAGTTTTCTCAACAACATTTTGATTGATGGGTTGTTAGTACCAAACCTGTGTTGCTGGATCTACCTATCTCTTCATAAATGCATAACTTTTTTCTGTTGCAGCAAATTCGTAGTAAAATGTTCCCAAAACGGTCGAACATTGAATCGCTTTACTGTTGAAATTTGTTCGATTAATTAACGTTAACTAATCGATTATGTCGATTAATCAACATCACTCATATCAATTGATAAAATAGATTTTTTTAAAAAAAAATTAATTGAATCGAAATCGAACGTCCCTAACCCAAAGTGCTGTGTTGTTGATTAGAGTGCTCCAAGAAATGTAGTAAAATTCGTTTAGTGCGGAGTAGACAATTTTGAGTTCAAAATTGTAGTAGATATACTACAATTGTAGTATGGTGGCAGCTCTGGTACGGTGTACACACCACGTAGTGCTCTACTGGAGAGCACTACACTCTCTCTATACGAAATTTCTCTACCAAAATTTTTCTGTCGTGTAGACGGCACTTCGGCACTTTGTAATTTACGCTAGCGCTCTACATCGACTCTACACTCGATTTAGCGCGTTTAATAATCAGGTAGTGCTCTACACATTGTTCCTGGCGTAATAAGCCTTGGTGCCAGCTGTCAGAAGAAATTCTGTGTGAAAATTTCGGATAGTGCCATTTGATAACACTATGGAACCTTCAATAAAAAGAAGCCGCGGCAGTATAAATTACGTATGGTCAAATGCTAAAATTCACGAATTGATCGCCTTGTACGAGTCGCATACCGATTTATGGGACGTTTCTACTGAGCTGTACAGCAATCGGTATACAACAAAATATTTGGTAATGATTGCTTGTGAAATAATTTATTATTCTTTTCTTCTATATAGAGCACATAAACAGAAGCTGCAAGCGGAAATTGCTACAACGTTGGAAATTGATGTAGAAGATGTTGCCAGTAAAGTGCATAATCTGAGATGTCAGTATAATGCTGAAATGCGAAAACTAAAAAAGAAAAAAAAAAGTGGTTTTGGATCGGATGAAGTTTATGTTCCTCGTTGGGAATATTTCAATTCGTTGAAATTTCTGACGAATGGAAGTCAGTCCTCCAATACTACTTCGAATTTGGTGAGCAAACAGTTTTTATAATTTCTTAAAATTTTATTGGATCGACAAACAATTAGAATACAATAACAATTAAATGCGCATGTGCTGCCATGAGACTTCTCCCTCTGGACTGACAAAAAAATCTTTAAAAACACTTTGAACACTCTTTGCATCGATTGATGGTTTTCTTTGTTGATCTCTGTTCAAGGACATCATTTCATCATTCAATCAAAGACTATCTATAACAAGACTGGACACTACGCAGTATTTTTCTTATCAAAATCTGACCTTGGTTTCTTTATTTAATTAAATGAGGGAAGTAGATAGCAACATGTTACGGGAATATCCGTAACTACAGCGCCGACCTGTAATGAAATAAAGCAAAAAATCATTAGTAGTTGAATTGAGAGTTATACTGGAGTTTACTTACCGCCGAATTGTTAGTTTTTCCGTGAATGTCGCTCACGATTCTTGGGGCGATTGGCGCTCCTCTTACACGCATCTAAAAGTAAATAAACATGCACCAGCATTAGTCAAGCGTATTAAAACAAGACGGAAGCAGGGCGAAATACCGAGGAAAGGAAGAAGAATAGATTAGTAGATTAGCTGGAATCATAAACATGAATGGTATGATTAAGATTTGAATTGGATTTTTATTAGGTTTAGGCTTAGGGTAGGTTTAGGATTAGGGTAAAGAATCGCTAAATAAAGGCAGCGAGCACCGCGAGAGGCGGTAACCATGTCGTTCTACGGAATTTCACCACATCAGGAGCATACTCACGCGGAACATGAAACATTTATCACAAATGTAAAACACCGAACACAAAATATAACATCAACGAGACGTAAACAAAGTACTGCGAACGCGAAACGTCAAGTGACGTGTCTATTTGCCTAACCGACATGGCGGACACTGCTCGAGTCAAGTATGTTCGACAGATTTTACAGAAGATCATCGGTTTGGATCCCGGCTAGATCGTCGTTTGGTTAATAAAAAGTGGTCCCCCGAATGCAATAAGAGAAAAGCGGGATTAACGATCGGCTAGCAGAGACGTTGACCCAACACGGGAAAAAGGAAGGCCAATTAACTGGAGAAGGTCAGATAACCGAGGCTTGGAGGAAAGTGGTCGTCGGGAAAACGGGGCTTTTTGGATAAGGTGTGCGGAGTGTTAGGACGAAAATTAAACGAGTGAGATTGGTGGAATTTAAAATTAGAATAATTGTGGAAGCAAGAAACAGCGCGGGGTGGGAATTAAACAATTTGAATTAGAGGAAATCGTGAAAGCAAGAAACAGTGCGGAGTGAGTTTTAAACAATCGGAATTAGAAGAAACCGTGAAAGCAAGAAATCGAGCGGAGTGAGATTTAAACAATTTGAAATAAGAAAGAATCGTGAATGCAAGAAACAAATAATAGGAAGTTTGGACGAAACTGTTAAAAGCGAAGCGTGGCCAGTGTTACGGTGAGGAACCAGATCTGGAGGCAGTGTTGCGGACGGATATAACGCTGGAGTTGAATCCGGAAGAAGCTGTACGACGGAGTCTTTAAAGAATAGACGTCGCGGGACAACGCACCAGCGGCGCCCTAGGTTTAATATAGGTAGGGTAGTGCAGATAGGGAAGTCGAGCAAACTTTAAGGAGTACCGAGTAAGTTGAGAATATAGTTTTATTATATTCATTTATTTTTGGAATAACTTTTTATTAGATTTATTTATAACTTGGTTTGCAATATATAGGGTGTTTTTTTAGGTGCATGAGAACTTTCGATATTGATAACTGTGGTTTGACAGCTGAGAATGTCAAACTGTGTTGACATTTCTGTTCAGTAAGGTTTGGCAAGTCATCATGAATCGTTTAACGCCAGAAGAACGCTTCCAAATTGTGGAAATTTACTTTGAAAAAAATAAATTTGTTCGCTAAGTTCATAGCGCACTTCGTCCATTTTACGGTCAACATAATCGGCCATGCTGACTGAATTTCTGTTTCCAAAAATTAATCAGCTAAACATCGCCGACATTTGGTTCCAACAAGACGGTGCAACTTGCCATACAGCGCGCTTACTTTTTATGGGGCTATATTAAGTCGTTTATACCGACAAACCAGCAACTCTTGAAGCATTGGAAGCCAATATTCAAGCCACTATTGACGCCATACGGCCAGATTTATTGGAAAAAAGTAGTCAAAAATTGGACTAATCGAATGGACCATGTAACTCGTAGCCGCGGCGGACATATGACGGAAATCATATTTAAAAAATAAATGCCATGAAATTATCTACCTGAATATAATAAAAAAATTTCATTCCAACAATATTTCTGTCTTGTATTATAATTTTAAGTTCTCATGCACCTAAAAAAATACCTTATATTACATTTTAGTAGAACATCGTATCTTTTATAAATGGGTTCCGTGTTGGTTTTAAGCGAACAGTAAAGGGTAATTCGGTCGGGGTAAATCGTATAAGAGCGGGTTCCTTAAATTCAGGGACCACTGGCGCCCACGACCCTTCTCTGGGTTGGCCGGCAAGGACCCGTTCGCCCCTTTTGGTACAAAGGGGTTTTATTCCACCGGGAAAACGCGCTAGCTTCAGTATTAAGACCGCTACCGCATTTGAATCGTAACAAACAGCATGAGCCATGATGGAGAAAAAGACAAAACTGATAACGAGTCGCATTCACCAATTCAATGACATCGTTATAGAGCGCATACCAAAGTCCATCTATAAATTACCTCAATCAAGTGCAAGCACGGCGCAGCTGTGTTGGTGTGATTTCATTTCTCAGATTGTTCTTATAAATTTGTATGCTGAAACACTTTGAGAATAGAACAGACGCACAAAAAGGCGGTCTATTAGATCGCCTTTAAAAGTGCCTTGTGAAAAAACGATGCATACAGATGTGAATGTGTAATCATTCATTTATGCATTTTAGTGTGCTCTTTTTTTCTCAATTTTGAATTTGCATTAGAATATCGAATTGAAATTGTTCAATCGGATTTCTTTGTTCCGCTTATACAATGATTTTTTTGTTTTTTTAAACATAAGTGTCCAGTCTTCTTGTGGATAGTCTTTGGTTCAATTCGGTTCGCCATCGTCCAGGAATGACAACGCCATTATTTGCTTCTCGATCAAAATGAAGAGATGTTACATATTTGTCGGAATCAGTCATCAAGTAATTGTGTAATGCGCAGATGGTTAAAACAATTTTTTTGGTTTTATCTTCATCCAAGTGAATTGGCTTTAATAGTATCCGAAATCTAGCCGACATAATTCCGAATAGATTTTCGACGATGCGTCTAGCTCTTGATGATGCATTTACACTCACCCTTGAGGCGAGGCTCTACCCCCATCAAGCCATTGCAAACCAGTTTTCGTCGGCTGTATTCTTTGTTGTGTTGAAACCAAAGACTGTTAGACTCTTGCGACTGCATGAGCCATCTGATTGGTTGATTTTGTGGTGCCAACGCATCGGACAATGTGCACTAGTTAAAAACAGACACACGACCTTTGCATCCGACATCGATATATATAATTTTATAGTCTGCATCCGCAATAGCCATGATCACAATGCTATGTGTTCCAGGCTTGCGCATTTCAGTTCACCATAGTGAGCGATCATTTCCGATTCCCGATCCCTCGCGAACTAGTTCGAGCGAAAAGAAAAAGGTCAGTAGATCTAGTAGAAGATGAGCAAAATAAAAAGGTCAGTGGATCTAGTAGAAGATGATGAGCAAAAAAAAGGGTCAGTAGATCTAGTAGAACATGATGAGCAAAAAAAAGGCACTACATCTACTTTAGTATATTGTCTCACAGAATTCCGAACGGCAATGATAAACGAACTAGGAGTGGGACTGACTGACTGCGAACTAGTTCGTTCATTTCAGTTATGGGAACGCTCTTCTGAACTAGTTCGTTCGCGAACTACACAAACCTAATGTGTTCCCTTATAGTTATAATACATGCTTCCCCTGTTCGGCGGCGCAAACATCACAACATGTTTCCCATCTAGGGCTCCAAAGTAGTTTGGAAAATTTCACTTCTTTTCAAAATTATCTGCATGTTGCAACTATTCCTCTTCTGTGATTGGCACCTGTGTGAATACAAAATTGTTATTTCAATTATTATTTTAATTACAGGCCATAAACGACAATGATGAAAAAAAATTGCCATTATCTGATGACACAGGTAACGGAAATGAGTTGACCTATTCAAGTGTAGCAACGGTCAGCCATAGCTCTTCATTCCGAAAGAAAAAAGCAAACCTAATTCCAAGTCAGCAGAAGAAGAAGAAGAAGAAGAAGAAGTCCAAGGAAGAACTGATGAACAGTGCAATGAAAATTCTGTCCAAGTCAGCCGACTCTCATCAAATATTTGGCGACTACGTAGCTGATCAAATGCGTTGTATGAGTGAGGGAAAGTGCAAGCGATTGAAACTGTGTATTCAAAGAACAATTGTGGAAATTGAAGACGAGCCCGATGAGTCAATTCCACACATGCCATCCACAACTTCGACACCATCCACATCATCAAGCCCATTTCCACAGGCAAATGAACAATATTCGAAGTTGTTTTTTAAAAATTTGAATAAAAGTCTGTAGAATTTAAAATCAATTCGACACTTCAACAATCCCAAGAGATATACCGGAATTCGTGAAAAGGTATTGAACCCAATGGGTTGAATATCGAAAAATCCTAAAATAGAAAAGGGTTCGTCCCTGGAAGTTAAAACTTATTTCATTTCTTAGAGATGTAGCGGAACGCGTGGAAACGTATTGAAGCTATTTTCACAACCATTCCCCCCCCCCCCCCCCCTAATGCGACAATTTTGACAAAGGATGAAATACATCATATGGCCCTTGTTTATTTGTAAAACGTGTAGTTTGAGGTAGACCTAATACCTCCCCATTTTATATCAGTTATGAAACGTGATTTTCAAAATTGGCATATTTCTATTCTTGCAGTATCATAAACCTCTCGTTGGAAAAAATAGTCTAAAAAATAATTAACACGTCTAAACTTTTAGGAAATATGGGCCTTAAAAGTCTTGAGATCAGCTTTCTAGCTAGCAACTCTCTTCCTATGTTAATTTTTTTCTTTACAAATGACTCCATCTCTGTAAAAATTTGAAGTTTCCACTTCCTTGTACACGCTTATCCCAAAAGTGTTCGTCTAAAGCGTTTCATCTTTCAGACCCACCAATCGAAAAGTGATCACAAAAAACACTATCAACAACTATGAAAATTTGAACTTAATATCTGAAAGGGTTTATTAGGTACGAGGAGTCTAAAATATACGGCGGTCAGACGGACAAATTTTTTTAAAATTTTTTCCAATCCATCACAACATTAGAACAGTTTAAATTAATCGAATAAAATTGAATAAAATTTATTGGGGGACTTTTATTGGCGAGTATAAAAACAAATTTTTTTCAATGATTTATTTATTTTTTCCAGTATTATCCAGGAAAATGAATTAACCCATTAATAAATTCCGAAACCTGAATATTATTCGTGTCAGCCTTAGTGAGGAAAAAATGCTCTTGAATGAAAAGCCAAACTTGTTTCGACTCTTCCGGATATTCTAAATTAAATACACGATATATTTTATAACAGCAGTCCAAGGCCTGAAGCAAACTGTCGAATTGCAAATAGGAGTTCGGAATGTAAATATAAAAACGTTCTAAATTAAAGATATTTTTTCCGACAACCACTAAAAAGGGTTCCAATCGAAGACCTAATTCATAGTATTTCGACATTTTTTTCACGACTGTCAAATTAAGCTCTGATATATCATTTAAATGTACAATATGGGAGTGTTGTGCATCTACTATAGTCGGCGTCCAGGAACCTACGCGTTGTGGTGGCTTTAGAACAGTGTGTAATAACATTAAAATCATATAATCCTTCGTATCTGGAATGATTGCAGAATTGTTTAGATCGAAAAGAGGACAATTCCAAAAAGGATACCTTTGTTTGTGGTTTTATTATATTGTGCCATATATTGAGCCATATATTGAGCGGCATAGATTTTATGCAGCGAACAAAAATATTCATTAAAGACAGTGGTGAAATCGTTCCAAGATTCCAAGAGCAAGGACTCTTTGCCGGGATATAAATAAGAAAAGTCAATGTCTATCTGAAAATTATATAAATTTGATTGTAAAGATTTGAAGTATGTATAAAGAACCTCAAAACAAATCCAACATACCAACAAGTTAGCCTGACAATGCTTCAGCAGTGGCCAAACTTTAAAACAACCTTCAAAGGACCTTTTCTTGTATGAATCCAGCCGTATACAGATTGATGCTTTCCATTTGTCCATTACTTCGAGCCACGGTTCACAATTTTCAGCAAGCCAAGTTTGATACTTGTTTGCATTTATTATTATCGGAGAGATTCCTGCCAATCGTGATTTTGCCCAGCAATTTTTCTGCCTTGAATATAGTCTTCCTACGGTTCCATTTGGTCGCGGATTGTAATAAACCAGCTAGGAAGGATAGGAGTTCAGTTTACGTTTCTTTTTTGGAAAAGTTTTCGCAATTACCGCATTTTCGGATGGAAAAATTTTTGCAATCTCCTTTGCCCAGGAATTTAACGCACACGATGACATCTTTTTTTTTCGACTAAGATAACTGTCGACTATTAACTTAGTCAAAATCCCCCTGTGAAATTTGGCCAATTTTTTATTTTTTTTAAAATACCTCAGAACAGTTTTGCCCTCGGGTGATCTATTTAAAATCGCCAGTAAGTCCTGGGAAAATTTGAAAGAAGGAAAAATTTGAAAAATGGAACAATTAAACAAAATGTGAAAGTTATAAAAAAATGAAAAAATTTGAAATTTGAGAAAAAAAGTTAAAGTTTGAACATAAATGTAAATTTAAAAAGCCAATACCTAAAAGTTTGAAAAGATGTGAAAATTTGAAAAAAAGTGAAAAATTTAACAAAATAAAAAAAGATATTTAAATGTGAAAATGTAAAAACATTGCAAGTGAAAATTAGAAAAAACCGGCAGACAAATTTGAAAGAAGGTGAAATTGAAAAAGTACGTCTAAAAATTTGAAAAAATTAAAATATTGAAAAAGAAAAATGGTGAATATTTGAAAAAAATTACTATCACAGCCATGTGTTAAAAACATAACTTAGTTGTACCGATATTTGGCTAATCTCTAAATCAATTTCAACATGTGATCCATAAAAAAATATTTCTGACAATAAGGAAATTTGAATTTGAATTGAATTGTAAAAAAGTGAAAATATGAACATGGTGAAACATGGAAAAACCGATGGATATTAGAAAAAAATAATTAAAATGAAAATTGTATAAAAAGTATGAAAAAGAGAAAGGAGATTGTATAATTTGAGGACAAGCTGTTTGTGTACTATCCCATTCTATAAATGTTTTAAAGACTTACATAGCTGTTTGTATTTGTAGTTCCCAAATTTTGATTTGAAATTGGTGTCAAAGATTGTAAAGGTGGTACCAAATAGCGAGCTAAAATTTCTGCATTTTCGGCTATTGGAGGCTTTGGAGAAATCGTAGAGCTAGTTTCAGCTGTCTGAGTCTGCAATTTCATTTAATAAAAACAATAAAACAAAATATCTAAAAATTTGATAAGATTTAAATTTTTGAGAAATGTGATAATGGAAATATAAAAATGGTGAAAACCAGTGAAAATTGAAAACAAAAAATTGTAATGAAACTGAAAATTGTATAAAAGTATTGAGACAGTATTACAAAGAGAAAAGAATTTGTATCCTTTTCGGATTACCTGTTATTAGATTTGTGTACTATCTAATTTTTTAAATGTTTGAAAGACACTTACATAGTTGTTTGTATTTGTAGCATCTGTATTTCCATTCGAAATTGGTGACAAAGATTGTAAAGTAAGTATTGGTGGTGCCAAATAGAGAGGTAAAATTACTGCATTTACGGCTATTGGTGGCTTTAGAGAAACTATAGAACAGGTTTCAGCTATCTGAGTCTGCAATTTAATTTAATAGAAACAATTAAAAAAAAGTATATAAAAATTTGATAAAATTTTTGAAAAATGTGATAATGGAAATATAAAAATGGTGAAAATTTGAAAAACCCAGTAAAAATTGAAAACCAAAAATTATAATGAAATTGAAAATTGTATAAATGCATTGAGACAGTATCACAAAGAGAAAAGGAATTGTATCCTCTTCGGATTGGCTGTTATAACATTTGTGTACTATCCCATTTTATAAATGTTTGAAAAACTTACCGAGCTACTTATATCTGTATCATCTGCAGGGCCGTTTGAAATTGGTGACAAATAGCGGGTTGAATTTGACGCATTTTCGGCAATTGGCGGCTTAGGAGAAACTACACTAGTATCTGCTGTCTGAGTCTGCATTTTTATTTAATAACAATAAAAATATTTTATACTTGAAAACAAAAAAAGGAATAGTACCACTGGTTTTAAATCTAGCCGCCATATATCCAAATGTTGTTTGAGCAACATCCGGTCAGAAATAAACCCTAGAGGGAGAACTTCCTGTAGTTCATCGGGTGAAATGGTCTCCAGGTGTATAATAGTTAGTTTCAAATCTGAAAAAATTGAAATATAAATAAAGGTTAATAATACTATGTTAATATTCATAAAATTAAATACATAGTTATGATTAAATGAAGGTACAAAAACGGTATATTTATCAATCGGGAAACATTTTTAAAATATTGTTTTAAAATTAGCAAAGTTAGAAAATTGTGTATTAATAGCGGTACATCAACGGTTTTCAAACTTTATAGTTAATATCCTAACTTGTACTGTTTTTAATGTAATTATTAGTATTTTAGATTTTGAATGGAAAAACGAGAAGTCGTACCTCCTAACCTCTTCCGAGCTTCGAACGAAAGTCCCCATTCGTTTAGCAAACGAAGGAGTTCAGCAGTTTCCGGACCTGTAGAATTAAAAAATATTTTAAATTGTTTTAACATTTATAAAAATTGTCTATTTAACAATATTAAAGTTTGAAATTATTAATTAAAAGTTTGATTAGGTTGATTAGGTTTCTTATTAGAGGTGGTAGGGAGTTACAGACTTAAATATAGAATAGTTTACATATCACAGACACCGCTTACTATAGTAAGTTGAAACTTTGAATCGATAAAGTGATTGGATAGTGGAGCTGTTTTAAAAAAAAAAAATAATATCAAGGTTATAAGGGTAACGACTAAACAAAGCTTGAATGCATACTAGAAAGTTGAAATTCAGGAATTATAAGAAATCTATTGATAAAAGTGGAATTGTAGTGAACACGACGCTCACGCATTATGCGATGCGGCGAGATTACATGACAAGGCTTTTTAGATAGTACATCTTTATTCTTGCTGTCCCCATGTGTCTAGTTCAGGAGCTCTTCGAAAAATCGTGCTCTTAAAGGTTTTTAGAAAATTCTCTATTGGTATGGTATGGTATATGGGGTGGTGATGCCATCATCCTCCTTTACTTAGACGTTAGTGTTCGTCCATTGTGCTCCCAGTTTGAATATGACTACTCCTGTAACCGAAAAACATTTAGTATAGAGTTTATAAAGTTTGCTATGTTACATATCTTCCCCTTATCGATATCACCAATGTCATCGAGGAAATATGCGGCGAGGTTCCGTCTTCTCGTTCCCGATAGGGCCGGACACTCACATAGGACGTGGACGATTAACTCTCCCACTTCTGGGTCACCGCAGCTACGACAGATCATTTGCCTCGGCACCCAGTCGTCTAGCGTGTCTACCGATCAGGCAGCGCCCTGTGAGCACTCCGATGAGTGAGCTAGCATCTTTTCTGCTCAGGCTAAGGATATACTTGGTTTTCTCGTGATCATATTCAGGCCAGAGTTTTTGATATTTAGCATGTGGTTAGGTTTGACCATCTATTGCCTGCCCACTGTGAGTCAATAGACTATTCGTGGGGACAGCAATGTGCTGGTCTTCCACTAGTGAGCTTAGGCTGGAGCCTAATCGAGCGAGTTCATCAGCTTGCTAATTCCCCTGCATTCCAGTGACCTGGCACCCAGCAAAGGGTAATTTTGTGCCGTGTGCCGATAGTGTTAAGAATGCCACGACATCGTCTAACTGGTTTTGATCGTGTTGTGTTCGAGCTAAGGGCCTGAATGGCTGTTTGGTTGTCAATGCAAATAGTGATGTCTTTTGTTGCATACACCTTTGCTTCAATAATTTTGTAGGCCTGAAGTATTGCACAGATTTCCGCTTGAAATACACTGGTATGGTCCGGTAGCCTATAGGACTCGTGAATCTCGAGTTCCTGTGAGAATACCCCCGCGCCTGTGCCAGAAATTATTTTCGAACCGTCGGTGAAAATCATTGTGGTACTATTGTCTTGGTAGATTTCTTCATTCCAGTCGTCCCTGTGTGGGATTTTAATTGAAAATTCCCAACCGAAACCTATTTCTGGCATAATGAAGTCTGTTTCCCTATCAATATCACACTTCAAGAAGTCATTGAGTATAGTATTGTGACCTAGTCTAGTTCTCCAGTAACCTAACTCTTTGAGTCTAAGAGCACCTTTGCAGCAATGCTTTTGATGAATATGTCCATTGGCAGCAGATGGAGGACAGTTTCCAGTGTCGTCGTGAGAGTTGTTCTGAGGGCGCTAGTGACCGCAATGCATGTTAAGCGCGCTGTATGTACTTTTGTCAGCTTACTTAGATACGTGAACTTTCTAGTCGCCTCCCACCACACTATCGCTCCATAACTTATTATTGGTATAATATAAAAATTATCTATTACTTGCATTAGTGTCCAGGTTTTTTTTATTGATTACTGCACTTTATGTTGGCAAAAAAATATCCTTTTGTTCCTCTGCAAGGCAGTTTACAAGTTGATAAACTTAGTTTTAACCATACGTAAAACACTGTTTCCGGAATTTTTTTTTTAGTCTAATAGGAGGAGGATTATTCTTTAACTATTAGATTTTTTTGGCTAATGTCCAAAATTAAAACTTTTAAGATCTATTGTTAGAAAGACAGTTTGCACCTCCTTGAAAATTTTCATCTGTATTTAAAAAAAAATTTTGCGATGAATTCGAAGTTTTGAATCCCCAGCGTAAGTAAGTATTCCAGTTCGCCGTAACAACAAATTTAATCCATCTTCGTATACGCGAGAGAAGGAGTCGAAAATATTCAGGTTCCCACGTTAAGGCTTGACCGTAAAATCTTATTCTTGCAACTTCAAAATCCACCGAGTTAACTGCCATTTGAGTTGATAGCAGTTATTAGAGATTCGCGCGATCGTTTGTGATTTAAACAATGGCTCTTCCAGCTTCCATCCTTGGTCTGAACTTGTAGCTGAGAGTTGAGTAACTTCTGTACCACTGTAGTTGTGGTAAGTGGAATACATTTGGGTCGTTATCGTAACACTTCTTCTGCCCTTTTTGAAAGATCAGCTGTCTTCATATCAGACTGACTGGTTCTTCTTCTTACCGGCGTCCAAATAACATAAATAGAGAAAGAGAGAGAGAGAGACTATATGCAAATACTGAATACTTGTTGATATGAGCATTGTTTATTATTCTTTGGCATACACTTTTTGGTTTATAGGTAGTAGTAAAACGCAGTCACCAACACTGACATCTTTGGCGTAATAGCTGTCAAAAAGATTGTTCTTTTCGGCATCTTAGAATAAACAAGTTCTTGAAATAGCGTTATTTTTCTTTATAACGCATTCAACTCTGCAACATAACATACTCATCATTTCGGTGAATCAAGGTGTATCCTTTCTAACAATCTTTGAGTTGGACGTGCTTACGATGGCAATAAGCGTAAGGTACGCTAATTTGGGTTCTAATTCGTTATACAAAGAACTTACTCATGATATTTTCAACTAGTTTAGATAAAACACTTCGTAACACTTTTCGTTTCACTTTGTTATCAATGGGTGGCAAGCACAGTGATTTTTATACACTTCAAACACTACTTAATTTCTACTCAACAGTTGATTTGAAGCCGAACAACGAAAGACTGGTGAAAATTTTTCGCTCAGTAGAGTTCGGAATTACACACCCATGAAATCTTCGCATATTCAAGCTGGTGTGTAAAATTTAGGTTGCCCAGTGTTGCCAGTCGTACGATTTTTATCGTACATGTACGATTTTCCCGCCTTATGGACGATTTTTCAACTATTATGTCGAAATTAAAAATGATAACGAACATAATTTCACTTTGTTATTTGTTAGTTCATCATAATAATAAAATAATTGAAAACATTGCCCAACACGTGTGGTTAAAATTAGGTTTCTTAAAAACAAGTAAAGTTTCGTATGCGAGACCGTGTAAAAGTCATGTAACCCATGTTGAAATTTTGGGAACGATGTCCGCGGTAGTCATATATGTTTATAGGTACGTATCCTTTGTAAGAATATTCACGGCAATTCTACGTATAATATTTTAGTTGCTTATATGTAAAGTAAGTACGATCTTTGTACGTACAAAATTGTGTTACTTCTACGAGTGGTGCAATGTATTTGTCCTCTCTTCATCTTTATTATAGCCTACTATCTACAGTGAAAATAAATAAAAATTAACATTATTTTTAGACTTTTCAATATAAATTTTTTTACAAATTATTATTTAATTTTATTATTTATTTATATAAATCCGTAAAAAAAACCTAATGTAGACACTGAAACAGGCATACTTCGAATTCTTCTATTCAAAATAATGTAAGACAGAAGTACAAAAAAATGAGAATGGGAAATCTTGAAAAATTTTCAAAAAAATAAAGTCCTAACTCTAAACCTTCGCCGCATTATTGGCTCGGGCTCTGAGGGTGGCAAAAAAAAATGCTGAAATTTCTCTACCAAAATTCTGTCGTGTATGAAGTGTTGCCAAGTATTTTTCTTGGTTGAGCACTAAAATATGAAATTTTTATTTTTGTCTGCTGAGACGAAATTTTCGGCACCAAATTTAACGCTGAAAGCACTAAATTGGCATCACTGCGTGTATGCACTTTCTCAGTCGGACCAGCAATGCTTACAGCTTCAATTCTGTAATCATTATTTGCAATAATAGTGGATGTTTTTCGCAATACGGTATCAATGATTTTATCGCCTAGGACATAGGCGATAGTAGTACTCGCTCCATTTCGAAATGCCGAGGAGCCGGTTCCAGAATCAATGCTTCAGAATGCATGGCGTCATTGATGTAAAATAATTGATGACAGCAATCAATGATGGAAATATATGAGTTCATATATGCTTCGGAATTGATGGTGTATTTGATGTAAAAAACATTGCTGACAGATGTCAATGCTGAGAATAGATTCTTTCATATTTGCTTTGAAATGGATGGAGTAATTGATGCAACGAAATTGCTGAGAATAGATTTTTCGAAATAAATGGGTTATTCTTGTAAAAATGCTAAGGGTACTTTCCACATTAAGACATTTTTGAGCTGCTATGTACCCATTAAAATGAAATACACAAAAAAATCCAAAATTGCCGGTTTTGTTATTGAAAGAACGAGAAACTCATTAAAGTAAAGGTATTACTTGAGCAACTGCATGACTAGAATTATAAAAATTCTGTGAAATCTGATAATATAGAGGAACAATAAATTAACCAAACATATCCATATATTACAAAAACTTAATATAATTTATTCGACCGAAGTAAAAAATAAATAATATAATCAAATTCATTTATATTCACAAATATATGCTTTATTAAGTATTCAAAAATAATCTAGCTTGTCTTTTTCTTTGCCAAGCAAATTTCTTTAAAAATTCTGTTTTTTTGAATTTTGAAGGCATATTTCATGTCCGAAAGAAATTGGTCATGACAGTATCCTTCTTTGGGGGTGGCCTCTGCAAAAATTAAAAAAAAAATTATGAAGAAATATTTACAATACATACTTTCGATAGGGTTGCTTGAATTTCTAATTTCTAAATAGCTTACCAGTCTATCTTGTTCGTTTTTAATTAAACGTCTCAAATGACGAGCACTTATACCACTCGAACACATGATTTGATTTTAAATTAATTTCAAAAAAGACTTACCGGCGATTGAAAAATTGATTTTAAAATTTTTATTAATTTAAAAATAATCACAGACAATTGGAAAATTAAATCTGCGCAAACATGACCTTCTCGGATTCAAAATATAACTTCGAATGACCATGATCGAAATTCTCATAAAACAAAGGAATTGCATCGCAGTCTTGTCAAAGTTCTTTTTAGTTTTAATATTACCATCGCTTCCATTTTGCATTACTTTATCATGCATAGCGATTAGCGACAATCACAAGCACGAAAATGATTACTTTCCCCATTGGCAGTATCTTACATTGTAAGCTATTCTTTTGCATTGCAATTACATTAATGCATTCATGCATTTCAAATGGTATTGATGGCAAGTGGTCCTGCTGGGTACACTCGATTCAACGCGTTTAATAATCAGGTAGTGCTCTACACATTGTTCCTGGCGTAATAAGGCTTGGTGCTAGCTATCAGAAGAAATTCTGTGTGAAATTTTCGGGTAGTGCCATTTGATAACACTATGGAACCTGCAACAAAAAGAAGCCGCGGTAATATAAATTACGTATGGGCAAATGCCAAAATTTACGAATTGACCGCCTTGTACGAGTCGCATACCAATTTATGGGACGTATGCCATCCACAACTTCGACACCATCCACATCATCAAGCCCATTTCCACAGGCAAATGAACAATATTTGAAGTCGTTTTTTAAATATTTGAATAAAAGTCCGTAGAACTTAAAACCAATTCGACACTTCAACAATCCCAAGAGATATACCGGAATTCGTGAATATCGAAAAATCATAAAATAAAAAAGCGTTTGTCCCTGGAAGTGAAAACTTATTTCATTTCTTAGAGATGTAGCGGAACGCGTGAAAACGTATTGAAGCTATTTTCACAACCATCATCCCCCCCCCCCCACCCCCAAAAGGGAAAATTTTGGCAACGGATGAAATACATCATATGGCCCTTGTTTATTTGTAAAACGTGTAGTTCGAGGTAGACCTAATACCTCCCCATTTTATATCAGTTATGAAATGTGATTTTCAAAATACACTACTCCACACAAATTTCATATTTGGCATATTTCTGTTCTTGCAGTATCATAAACCTCTCGTTGGAAAAAATAGTTTAAAAAATAATCACCACGTCTAAACTTTTAGGAAATATGGGCCTTAAAAGTCTTCAGATCAGCTTTCTAGCCAGCAACTCTCTTCCTATGTTAATTTTTTTCTTTACAAATAACTCCACCTCTGTAATGTAAAATTTCAAGTTTCCACTTCCTTGTACACGCTTATCCCAAAATTATTCGTCTAAAGCGTTCCATCTTTCAGACCCACCAATCGAAAAGTGATCACTAAAAGCACTAATCAACAATTATGAAAATTTGAACTTCATATCTAAAAGGGTTTATTAGGTACGAGGAGTCTAAAATATACGGCGGTCAGACGGACAAAATTTTTTTTAAATTTTTTCCAATCCATCACAACATTAGAATAGTTTAAATAAATCGAATAAAATTGAATAAAATGTATAGGGGGACTTTTATTGGCGAGTATAAAAACAAATTTTTTTCAATGATTTATTAATTTTTTGCAGTATTATCCAGGAAAATGAATTAACCCATAAATAAATTCCGAAACCTGAATATTATTCGTGTCAGCCTTAGTGAGGAAAAAATGCTCTTGAATGAAAATCCAAACTTGTTTCGACTCTTCCGGATATTCTAAATTAAATACACGAAATATTTTATAACAGCAGTCCAAGGCCTGAAGCAAATTCTCGAATTGCAAATAGGAGTTCGGAATGTAAATATAAAAACGTTCTAAATGAAAAACATTTCTTCCGACAACCACTAAAAAGGGTTTCAATAGAAGACCTAATTTACAGTATTTCGCCTTTTTTTTCTTGACTGTCGAATCAAGCTCTGATATATCATTTAAATGTACAATATGGGAGTGTTGTGCATCTACTATAGTCGGCGTCCAGGAACCTACGCGTTCCGGTGGCTTTAGAACAGTGTGTAATAACATTAAAATCATATAATCCTTCGTATCTGGAATGATTGAAGAATTGTTTAGATCGGAAAGAGGACAATTCCAAAAAAGATACCTTTGTTTGTGGTTTTATTATATTGTTTCATATATTGAGCGGCATAGATTTTATGCAGCGAACAAAAATATTCATTAAAGACAGTGGTGAAATCGTTCCAAGATTCCACGAGCAAGGACTCTTTGCCGGGATATAAATAAGAAAAGTCGATGTCTATCTGAAAATTATAAAAATTTATTGTAAAGATTTCAAGTAGGTATAAAGAACCTCAAAACAAATCCAACATACCAACAAGTTAGCCTGACAATGCTTCAGCAGTGGCCAAACTTTAAAACAACCTTCAAAGGACCTTTCCTTGTATGAATCCAGCCGTCTACAGATTGTTGTTTTCCATTTGTCCATTACTTCGAGCCACGGTTCACAATTTTCAGCAAGCCAAGTTTGATACCTGTTTGTATTTCTTGTTGTAGTTTGTGTAGGTTGCGGAATTAATCCTGTCAATCGTAATTTTCCACAGCAATATCTATTCCTTGAATATAATTTTCCTACGGTTCCATTTAGTCGCGGATTGTAATAAATCAGCTAGGAAGGATAGGAGTTCAGTTTACGTTTCTGCCTTGGAAAAGTTTTCGCAATTACCGCATTTTCGGATGGAAAAATTTTTGCAATCTCCTTTGCCCAGGAATATAACGCACACGATGACATCATTTTTTTTCGACTTAGATAAGTGTCGACTATTAACTTAGTCAAAATCCTCCTGTGAGAATTGAGCAATTTTTTATTATCGTTAAAATACTTCAGAACAGTTTTGCCCTCGGGTGATCTATTTAAAATCGCCAGTAAGTCCTGGGAAAATTTGAAAGAAGGAAAAATTTGAAATATGGAACAATTAAAAAAAATGAGAAAGTTATAAAAAAATGAAAAAAATTTGAAATTTGAAAAAAGTTAAAGTTTAAACATAAATGTAAATTTAAAAAGCCAATACCTAAAAGTTTGAAAAGATGTGAAAATTTGAAAAAAAGAAAAATTTAACAAAATAAAAAAAGATATTTAAATGTGAAAATGTAAAAACATTGCAAGTGAAAATTAGAAAAAACCAGCAAACAAATTTGAAAGAAGGTGAAATTGAAAAAGTACGTCTAAAAATTTGAAAATATTAAAATATTGAAAAAGAAAAATGGTGAATATTTGAAAAAATTACTATCACAGCCATGTGTTAAAAACATAAAAACCGATGGATATTAGAAAAATTAATTAAAATGAAAATTGTATAAAAAGTATGAAAAAGAGAAAGGAGATTGTATAATTTGAGGACAAGCTGTTTGTGTACTATCCCATTCTATAAATGTTTTAAAGACTTACGAAGTTGTTTGTATTTGTAGTTTCTAAATTTTGATTTGAAATTGGTGGCAAAGATTGTAAAGGTGGTGCCAAATAGCGAGCTAAAATTTCTGCATTTTCGGCTATTGGAGGCTTTGGAGACATCGTAGAGCTAGTTTCAGCTGTTTGAGTCTGCAATTTTATTTAATAAAAATAATAAAACAAAATATCTAAAAATTTGATAAGATTTAAATTTTTGAAAAATGTGATAATGGAAATATAAAAATGGTGAAAATTTGAAAAACCCAGTGAAAATTGAAAACAAAAAATTATGAAATTGAAAATTGTATAAAAGTATTGAGACAGTATCACAAAGAGAAAAGGAATTGTATCCTTTTCGGATTGGCTGTTATAACATTTGTGTACTATCCCATTTTATAAATGTTTGAAAAACTTACCGAGCTACTTATATCTGTATCATCTGCAGGGCCGTTTGAAATTGGTATCCAAGATGATAAAGGCGGTGACAAATAGCGGGTTGAATTTGGCGCATTTTCGGCAATTGGCGGCTTAGGAGAAACTACACTAGTATCTGCTGTCTGAGTCTGCATTTTTATTTAATAACAATAAAAATATTTTTACACTTGAAAACAAAAAAAAGGAATAGTACCACTGGTTTTAAATCTAGCCGCCATATATCCAAATGGTGTTGGAGCAATAGCTGGTCACAAATAAACCCTAGAGGGAGAACTTCTTGTAGTTCATCCGGTGAAATGGTCTCCAGGTGTTTAGTAGTTAGTTTCAAATCTGAAAAAAATTAAATATAAATAAAGGATAATAACACTAAGTTAATATTCATAAAGTTAAATAGTTATGATTAAATGAAGGTACAGAAACGGTATATTTATCAATCGGGAAACATTTTTAAAATATTGTTTTAAAATTAGCAAAGTTAGAAAATTGTGTTTTAATAGCGGTACGTCAACGGTTTTCAAATTTTATAGTTAATATCCTAACTTGTACTGTTTTTAATGTAATTATTAGTAGTTCAGATTTTGCATGGAAAAAAGAGAAGTCGTACCTCCTAACCTCTTCCGAGCTTCGAACGAAAGTCCCCATTCGTTTAGCAAGCGAAGGAATTCAGAAGTTTCCAAACCTGTAGAATTAAAAAATATTTTAAAATGCATTAACATATATATAAATTGACTATTTAACAATATTAAAGTTTGGAATTATTAATTTAAAGTTTTTCTTGCTGATTGATTAGGTTTTTCTTAGAGGTGGTAGGGAGTTACAGACTTAAATATAAAATCGTTTACATACCAAAGACACCGCTAACTGTAGGAAGTTGAAACTTTGAATTGATAAAGAGATTTGGTAGTGGAGCTGTTTTTAAAAAAAAAAATAATATCAAGGCCATAAGGGTAACGACTAAACAAAGCTTGAATACATACTAGAAAGTTGAAATTCAGGAATTATAAGAAATCTATGGATAAAAGTGGAATTGTAGTGAACACGACGCTCGCGCATTATGCGATGCGGCGAGATGACATGACAAGGCTTTTTAGATAGTACATCTTTATTCTTGCTGTCCCCATGTGTCTAGTTCAGGAGCTCTTCGAAAAATCGTGCTCTTAAAGGTTTTCAGAGAATTCTCTATTGGTATAGTATGGTATATGGGGTAGTGTTCGTCCATTGTGCTCCCAGTTTGAATATGACTACTCCTGTAACCGAAAAACATTTAGTATAGATTTTATAAAGTTTGCCATGTTATACGCTTCCCCTTACCGATATCACCAATTTCATCGAGGAAATATGCGCCGTTGTTCCGTCTTCTCGTTCCCTATAGGGCCGGACACTGGCCTTTCACTAGTGAGCTTAGGCTGGAGCCTGCTCGAGCAAGTTCATCAACTTGCTCATTTCCCTGCATTCCAGTGACCTGGCACCCAGCAAAGGGTAATTTTGTGCCGTGTGCCGATAGTGTTAAGAATGCCACGACATCGTCTAACTAGTTTTGATAGTGTTGTGTTCGAGCTAAGGGCCTGAATGGCTGCTTGGTTGTCAATGCAAATAGTGAAGTCTTCTGTTGCATACACCTTTGCTTCAATAATTTTGTAAGCCTGAAGTATTGCAAATATTGCCGCTTGAAATACACTGGTATGGTCCGGTAGCCTGTAGGACTCGTGAATCTCGAGTTCCTGTGAGAATACCCACGCGCCTGTGCCAGAAATCATTTTCGGACCGTCGGTGAAAATCATTGTGGTTCTATTGGCTTGGTAGCGTTCTTTATTCCAGTCGTCCCTGTGTGGGATTTTAATAGAACACTCCAAGAAGGCATTGAGTATGTTTCTATGACCAGCAGGTCTAGTTCTCCAGTACTCTTTGAGTCTATGGGCACCTATTGCAGCAATGCTTTTGATGAATATGTCCATTGGCAGAAGATGAAAGATAGTTTCCAGTGTCGTCGTGAGAGTTGTTCTGAGGGCGCTAGTGACCCCAATGCATGCTAAGCGCGCTGTACTTTTGTCAGCTTACTTAGATACGTGAACGTTCTAGTCGCCTCCCACCACACTATCGCTCCATAACTTATTATTGGTATAATATAAAAATTATCTATTACTTGCATTAGTGTCCAGGTTTTTTTTATTGATTACTGCACTTTATGTTGGCAAAAATATATCCTTTTGTTCCTCTGCAAGGCAGTTTACAAGTTGATAAACTTAGTTTTAACCATACGTAAAACACTGTTTCCGAAATTTTTTGTTAATCCAATAGGAGAAGGATTATTCTTTAACTCTTGCATTTTTTTGGCTAATGTCCAATAGGAAAACTTTTAAGATCTATTGTTAGAAAGACAGATCCATGAAAATTTTCATCTGTATTTAAAAAAAAATTTTGCGATGAATTCGAAGTTTTGAATCCCCAGCGTAAGTAAGTATTCCAGTTCACCGCATCAACAAATTTAATCCATCTTCGTATACGCGAGAGAAGGAGTCGAAAATATTCAGGTTCACACGTTAAGGCTTGACCGTAAAATTGTATTCTTGCAACTTCAAATTCCACCGAGCTAACTGCTATTTGAATTGGCAGCAGTTATTTGAAATTCACGCGATTCTTTATGATTTAAACTATGGCCCTTCCACTCCTGGTCTGAACTTGTAGTTGAGAATTGAGTAACTTCTGTAACACTGTAGTGAGGTAAGCGGAATACATTTGGGTCGTTATCGTAACATCCTCTTCCCTTTGTCAAACATCAGCTGTTTTCATCTCATGGTAAATCGCTTTTAAATTCCTTTTCACTCCTTCAAGGCGTTGTAGAATTATTTCGTCAATGGGGAGATTACCAACTCGTAAAGCTGGTCTGGTCCGATTATTGTTGCGAACGAAGTGACAGATAAGAACTAAACCGGCTTAATCATAATATTTTTGATATTAATTATTACCACCACATGGTTTTGTTGTGCTCAGCGCAATACACATCGCACATTACACTATACTGACTGACTGACTCTTTTCTTCCGAATATGCTACATTATGTTCTACATCCCTACAGCCTACACCAACAAGACAAACATTAGAAAAGGACCAAACGCGGTCAAACTCAAAGACTCAAAGCCAATGCGCAACTCAGAAATAGAGAGAGATAGAGAGAGCGAGATTGTACGTAAATCCTTGTTTGATCTTTAATGGGGGAACGTGTTGTGAGTATTATTTCTCGCGCACTTTTTGCTTTAGAGGCAGTCACCAACACCATTAACGGAATAGCTGTCAAAAAGATTGTTCTTTTCGGCACTTAGAATAATACAAGTTCTTGAAATAGCGTTCTTGTTCTTTATAACGCTTTCAATTCTGCAACTTAACATACTCATCCCTTCGGTAAATCAAGGTATATCCTTTCTATTAACCTTTGAGTTGGACGTCCATACGATGGCAATAAGCATAAGTTACGCTAATTTGGATTCTATTTCGTTATTCAAAGGAACTTACTCATGATATTTTCAATGAGTTTAGATAAAACACTTCGTAACACTTTTCGTTTCACTTTGTTATCAATGGGTGGCAAGCACAGCGATTTTTATACACTTCACACACTTCTTAATTTTTACTGAACCCTTGACTTGAAGCCGAACAGGGAACAGCGAAAGACTGGTGAAAATTGTTCGCTCAGTAGAGTTCGGAATTACACGCAGGGTTCTCAGTTGATAAGCTGATTTCCGGAATAGATCGTGCCTGTCGAGTGTAGTAGATTCTCTTCCTATTGTAGTAGATCCTATTAATACTAGAAATTTAATATTTTAGCTAATAGTGACGTAATTTTAAAAAATTTCTTGTAGAGATCTAAATTTAAAAGCGTTATAAAATAAATTATGCGAAATGTAATTTTGTTTAGATAATACAGTAAATTTTTATTTTCATTTTAAATTTACTGTACATATAGATAATGAACTTAAAATACATATAACGTCAGAAGTATATTATTAATTAGCGTCCTAGCTTACCCTGGTACCAAGAACTTAAAAAAAAAGAAAAAACAAGCTGATTTCGAGTTTTTGGCCACAAATAAACAAAAAATAATATATAACAACTTTTGGGCTGGCTTAAACTTATAATACTCTCAGATTTCATCTAGAGTATAAAAACCCGATACATCAAGAACGTATTTTTGGCGACGGATGACCTACGATGCGTTCTCGAACTTCCTACCTTACGAATTATGGCTACCTACCTATTAGTACCTAACTACAAAAGTTCGCTAGCCAACGATGGCCCAGAGGTTAGCCAGTGATGGCTTTCAACGCTTGGCAGCCAGCACTGGCCCAGCCGTGGCATATAACTGGTACGCTAGACTCGGCGAAAGTTCGCTACCCAACGCTGGCGGCCAACGATGGCGCAGAGGTTAACCATTGATGGCTCCCTACGCTTGGCAGCCAGCACTTGGCCCAAGCCATGGCCCTGTAGTATGGTATGGTATGGTGTGGGGTGTGGTGATGTCATCCTCCTTCGCATAGACGTTAGTGTTCGTCCGTTGTGCTCCCCATTAGAGTATAATAACTCGTGAAAACCTAAAACCATTTTATTGTCTTGCTGAAATTTTGCTATGTTACATAGCTTTCCCGTATCGATATCACCGAGGTCATCGAGGAAATATGCGCCGAGGTTCTGTCTTCTCGTTCTCGATAGAGCCGGACACTCGCATAGGAAGTGGAAGATTGACTCTTCCACTTCTGGGTCACCGCAGCTACGACAAAGATCATTTGCCTCGGCACCCAGTCGTCTAGCGTGTCTACCGATCAGGTAGTGCCCTGTGATCACGCCGATTAGTGTGCTAGCACCTTCCCTGCTCAGGCTCAGGATGTCCCTTTTTTCCATTGTCATATCCAGGCCAAAGAGCTCTTGATATGGCCCTGTAGTAAGCCCTGGGGAACCCTATAAGGGACATTAAAACTGTAGTAGATTTAAGTGTGACCGTAGTGGCGAAGTAAACGCAATGAAAGTGTAGCAGATCTGCTACAATTGTAGTAAAGTGACAGCACTGATTACACGCCCATACAACCTTCGCATATTCAAGCTGGGTGTGTAAAATTTAGGTTGCCACCTACACGTGTGTGTAGAATTGAGAGAACCACATCACGTTTGTGAACTTACCATATGAAGTACCAGCATATCACATATATCTATAGTTCCTGATCAGTTTAGTATTTAGTTCAGTTACAAGAACAGCCACGCTCACCCATAGCGATCCTTTCAAAACCTCGTTGGCTTTAACTAACCCCCCTCAAAAAAAAACTCTATACTCTGCGGAATCTGACCAGTTTCTCATGCCCTAGTAATCTGAAATCCGCGATGTTGTTGATGAAATGACTGCCCAGCCATCTCATTCGCCTTCAAGCAACCCCTGGGCACTCACACAAGATGCGAGTGATGATTTTTCTCTATCCCAAGTTAATCTATTCCTAGTCTTTCAACTATCCTGCTTGGGTCACAAAGCCGTAGAAATCCTGCAGCTTGTCAGCTCTGCCCACCTAGAGTTGGCCGCCTCTTTAGAACGTTCTCCAATTAGCGCTTTGATGCCGCATATTGGTGGACTGACATTCTTCTCAACCCAACCGTTTGATGCCGATCCCGCTCTAGCCTGCTCATCCGCCATTTCGTTCCCTAGTAAAATACTGTGCCGGTACCCAGCAAGTACCGTTTCTGACTACAAAATACCTTCAGCACTTCTAGACAGCCCTTTATTAGGTGTGATTTCATATTCACCGATTCCAGCGCCTCTATGACAACCAGGCTGTCAATGTAGAGTGAAATATCCTGACTGTATACCTCACCCATTAACAGGATGTTTACTGCCTGTAGTACAACCACAATCAGCGCTTGGTGCATACATCTGGCAGCTTGAACGACTTCCCTACACTTAACTGCACAGAGAAGACGCCTGCACCAGTGCCGCATTCCATTTTTGATCCATCTGTATATACGGAGATTACCCCTATTGTTCACGCAGTCCAAGTCCACTCTACTTGGATACACAGTTGCGTAGGACGTCACAAAATTTATCCCTGTGATCAAGTAGTCTGTACTTCCCAGATATTCATCGAGAATAGAACCATGGCCTTTAGAGCTCTGCCTGACGAGGTCACATCTCGATAGCCGAACTGCTATACTTACCGCAAACTGTTTCACATAGACGGCAATAGATACATTAAACTCCAATGCGGCAGTAGGTGTTGTGTGGATGGTTCCCGAGATCATTACATAAGTAGTCCGTTGTACACCACCTAGAGTGTACTTTTTATCCATGGCTTTCCACCACACCACTGCCCATAAGTCAGAATTAAGGTCGCCAGATTGGGCTATTTACCGCGATTTGGGCTATTTCAATTCGCGGGTACAAATTTTAAAAAGCTACTTATAGCTTTTTGGGCTATTCGGCCAACGCAAATTATGTTAGTTTGCTAGTTTACAACAGAGCTGATCTACGAGGAAAAAATAGAAATATAAAAATTAGAAAACTGAATTTTAGTCGTCTTTTGGGTTAAATTTGCTAGTGTTACCGGCTCAAATACAACGCAAACTATGGCAAATTATGTTATATCACAAATCCTGTTGCCACCAAATGTTCGGTTCTCTCTAATGAAAAATAATACTTCACACGGTATCTATCTGGTGTTTGCAAACTAAAATTCATTTAGAATCGGTTCATTATTTGTTGACTTTCTACAAATGAACCACTTTCTTTCAAGTTAAGGACACCCAAGAGAGGACAAGAGATAAGAGATTTACCAATATTGATGACTTTCATAGAGTTCCATTTTATCATAATTTATTAAACATGTGGTGCAAAAATTAAAGTTATTGTTACAAAGTTATTGTTACATGTGTACACTGGCAATGCAAACAACTCACTTATTATTGGTATTAAAGTTTCCAATGAAAAACAACAACCTTGCAATATCGTAGATAGGTCCATGTACTTCTCGCATATTGTAGAAATTTCACGCATGTAATAGTTACTTCATACTCATTTCACACAAACAACCGAATATGCTGGAAATCTCACGACTCACCACATGCAGTACATAAGCGTTGCAGAGCCCGGGGATATGTTTTTCTGCTGCGAGAATGAAACGACGATCAGTTCTACGCGATAACAGCGAAGTAGTAGAAGGTGATTATGAGATGCTTACATTATTATATAATGATATGCATCTTATAACATAAACTAATACTCGTAGGTATATATAATTATTCATAAAAGCAAAAAGCCATATTTTATTTTTGCCTGATAACTTACATGTAGGATAATTCACTGAAGATTTTGATCCCATTGAATTATGAAAGTTACAAATTATTTTTCATGAATAATTTGATTATTGCACCTAATATTTTTAGAGAAGACTTTTAAAATTGTGATCTTGCCATTCAATTTCGGTTCTCCAGTCATAATATTGAAAAATAATAGTTCACACGATATCTATCTGGTATTTGCAAACTAAAATTATATAACCGATTATAGAATCGGTTCATTATTTGTGGACTTTCTACAAATGAACCACTTTCTTTGAAGTTCTGGACACCCGTAGAAATATAACATACAAGAGACAATAAATTTACCTCTATTGATGACTGTCATAAAGTTCCTTTATTTCTTGCATAATTTATTAATAATAATTTTTTCTGGATTGGTAGGTTACAGACACGTGTTGCAAACATTTTATTCCCTCCAAAGTTATTTGACCGTATTGTGAATGTCACGTCACGTCACTTCGATGCCGATTCGACATCGACGCCTGAAAAAGCGATTGTGAATGTCGATTGTCATCGACTGTTGTCACTTTGATCGCCATTTTCCGTCGATGAGATTCCAGTCCGTGACGCCTGAAAAAAATTAACGTCGATGCAAAAATGAAATGATTGTAAATGAAAGCATTCACATGAGCTTAAATTCACAATTTACAGCTGACACATACATATCAATATGGAAATGCTAATGAGTCACGTCGATGCGGTTACACAATCGGTTTTTTTCGATTGACGTGACACGTTGAATCGGCATCAAAGTGACGTGACGTGACATTCACAATACGGTCAATTGTTACATATGTACTCTGATAACCCGAACAACTCTGTTTCCAGAGAAAAACAACAGCCTTGCAATATCGTACAGAGCTCTATATAGTTATCGCATGTTCTAGACACTTTTCGCATGTAATAGGTACTTCTTCCACACAAACAACCGAATGTGCTGGAAATTTCTCGACTCAACACATGCAGTAAATAAACGCCGCAGAGCCGGAGGATTAGTTTTTCTACTGCGAGAGTGAAACGACGATTTATGGAAAAGTGTATTTTTAAAGGGATTTTCACCGATAAAAGCGATCAAGTAGTAAATGATATCGAATTATGTTTTACTGGAAAACCAGGCGAAATTACTTTTCAATTATAATTTTACCTTCAATTTGGACCTAATATGTTTTGCAAATAAGATTTTTAAAATGGTGATAAATACGAATTTATGTATTCACACAATATTGATTATACATTACAGTTCCTACGAATTCTGGAACACAGTTCGTCCTCGAAATCGCAATTGTGTTCAACACGTTTAAGTAGGTCTTTAAAATTGCAAAGTTGAGCGCGGTATTTGGGCTACAAGTCTTCATGCGGGTTTTGGGCTATTTTATAAGCTCACTCGGCGGGTTCTGCAACCGACTATCTGGCAACCCTGGTCAGAATAGTTCTCACAACTGCCGTATACACCAGTGCACTCGGTAGACCTAATACCTCCTCATTTTGCATCAGTTTTGAGACGTGATTTTCAAGATAAATTTTATTCCCACTTTCGTATTCCACTCCCCCACACCATACAAAGTTTTATGAAAATTTGAGCGTAGTATCTGAAAGGGTTTATTAGGTACGAAGTGTCTAAAAGGTACGGCGGGCGGTCAGACAGACAATTTTTTCTATTTTTCCAATCCATCACAAAATTAGAATAATTTAATTTAATCGAGTAAAATTTAAGTTTCATGAAAGATTGTGCTGTGAAAAGTCCTACAAAAGCATAAAGAATACAAAAATTTATCAAATAAGTTTATAAGAAACCCATGGAAGGACTTTTATTGGCGAGTATAAAAACAAATTTTATTCTATGACATATTAATTGCTTCCCAGTATTATCAAGCGAAATGAATTAACTTAGAAATAAATTCCGAAACCTGATTATTCGCGTCATTGTTAGTCAGGAAAAAATGCTCTTGAATGAAAAGCCAAGCTTTTCTCGATTCTTGCGGATATTCTAAATCAAATATATGAAATATTTTATAACAACAGTCCAAAGCCTGAAGCAAATTATCGAATTGCAAAAATAAGTTCGGAATGTAAATATAAAAACGTTCTAAATTAAAGATATTTTTTCCCACTACAACTAAAAAGGGTTTCACTTGAAGACCTATATTCGAGTATTTCAGCTTCCTATTCTTGACTATCGGATCAAGCGCTTCTAGAGCGTGTAAAAAAACAATGTGACCCTTTTGGGCTTGAAACAAAGTCGGAGTCCAGGTACCACCTATTCTTGATGGCTTTAAAGCAATGTGTAATAACATTAAAATTATATAGTCCTTGGTATCTGAAATGATAGAAGATTGTTGATACTGAAAGAGAACAAATCCAGAAAAAAGATAGTCGTACCTTGGTTTGTGGCTTTAGCATATTGTTCTATATATGGTTGAGCGGTAGCATTTTTTTCCAACGAATTGAAATATTCAATAAAGACAGTGGTGAAATCGTTCCAAGATTCCAAGAGCAAGGACTCTTTGCCGGGATATAAATAAGAAAAGTCGATGTCTATCTGAAAATTTAAGAAATTTGATTGGAAAGATTTCAAGTATGCATAAAGAAACTAAAAAAAAAAATCCAACATACCAACAAGTTAGCCTGACAATGCTTCAGCAGTGGCCAAACTTTAAAAGAATCTTCAATGGGCCTTTCCTTGTATGAAGCCAGTCGTCTACATGTTGTTGCTCTCCATTTGACCATTACTTCGATCCACGGTTGACTATTTTCGGCAAGCCAAGCTTGATACTTAAGATATTCATATTCTGGTATGTTTTCATTATTGCTATTTGTTCTTAAGGTTGGTACAGTTCGTGGAAATAATCCTTCGCATCGTAATTTATTACTGGAATATTTGTACCTTTCATATAGTTTTCCTTTGGGATCACTTAGTTGGCACGATCGCCGATAATAAGCCAACTGGGAAGGATAGGAGTTCAGTTTATGTTTCTTTTTTGGAAAGTTCTTGGAATTACCGCATTTTCGGATGGAAATAATTTTGGTATTTCCTTCGCCCAGGATTCAATCTCTTGCCATGACATCGTTTTGTTTCGACTCAAATAACTGTCGACTATTAAGATGGTCAAAATCCGTCTGTGCCCTTCGCGCAATATTCTATTTTTGTTAAAATACTCCAGAACAGGTTTGCCTTTGGACGATCTCTTTAAAATCGCCAGTAAATCCTGGGAAAATTTGAGAGAAGGAAAAACTTGTAAAATTGCAAAATTTAAAAAAATAAATATTAAAGTTAGAAAAAAAATTAAAAATTGAAAAAGGTGAAAATTTGAATAAAAAAAGTGAAAACTAAAAAAAAAACAAAAACGAAAAAAAAAATATGCCAATGGTCTGGGCGAAACTTTATTATTTTTCGGGTCAAAGTTCGGGAGCGGTCAAAGTCGGAGTATATCATCAGTTGTTTCGAAATTATGAGGTTTCTTGGAAAGTTAATTTTGTTCTTAAAAAAAAAATATTTAAAATAGAGATTTTTAGCCGATTAAACATTGGAAAAGTCCGTGTATGGTAGACTATTCGAATTTTAGTATATTATGCACACTAAAAGCCCATAGAAGTAAAAACGAATTTGCTGCCTTATCAGAATTGAGGTATGATGAATTTTTAAAACGTATACAAAGCCATTACTTCCAAGTGTGATTTGAATTTCGAAAAAATTGTGAAACAGGTTTTTAGACGATTTCATAAGAAGCAACTTGATATCTCATGAGACACGAGGGATTTTGAAAAATTTGTGAAAACGTAAGCAAACCCTTTACACCCTCTTGGTTCTTGAAATACGAAAAATCGTGAAATTGGTTTTTAGGCCATTACCTCAACTGCCGTAATAACCAATTTTCTATCTCATCAGAACTAAGGGATGGCAGAATTTGTGAAAATATATGCAAACCCTTGGTGGTCAAATATCGAAAAATTGAGAAATGGGTTTGTAGGCAATTATATAAAAAGCCTGTGGAAGTGCAAAACCGATCTAATATCTCATCAAACCTATATAAGCGGCAAAAAGTCGATTTCAGTATTATTAGATATTCAATCCTAAGGGGTGAAAGAGGGTTATATGCTTTTCAAAGCTTCGACATACTAAGAAATATGTCGAAGCTTCGAAAAGCATATAACCCTCTTTCACCCCTTAGGATTGAATATCTAATAATACTGAAATCGACTTTTTGCCGCTTATATAGGAAACCTTAGGAAGTAAAAATGAATTCGATATATCATCAGAAATGCAACCTCCTTACACCCACTTGGGGCTTGAATATCCAAAAATCCTGAAAGGAGTTAATAGATAAATATGAAGACAACACGAGAAAGTACAAACCAATTCAATTTCTTATCACTTCAAAAGATATGACGGAATTAGTGAAAACTTGTTCAATCCTTTTATACCCTCTTACCCTCTGAAAAAGGAAAAAAACTTAAAAATGGGTTTTAGGTTATTATTACGCAAGGCCGTGAAAGTGAAAAGATATTCGATATTTGATCAGACCTGGGAGATATGGCAGAATTCGTAAAAAAGTATACAACCCCTGTACACCCCCTTAGGTGTCGAATTTAAAAAAATCCTGAAAACACTTTCTAGGTATTTATATGAAGAATCCTTGGAATAAAAATGAATTTAATATTTGCAAAGACCTAATGGATATGACGAAAATAGTGAAAATATATGCATTTCATTTTCACTGATCATTTTTTTTTGCCCCACTTCCGGATTTTAGAATGTGTCGATCTCGGTTTTTTTGCCTTTCGGACGCATTATTTTTCCCCCCAAGCCCACACCCCTTCACTCATACTGACAATTGTTATGCAAATGGGTCCACTATATAGAGTTCCAAGTTTCAGCTTCCTAGCATAAGCGGTTACTGAGATCTAGAAACAAAAATTTTCCCTCTAAAACGCTTCCCCCTCCTCCCCCTTACACCCCCAGCCCTCAGAATTTGGTCACTTCAAGGGGCCTACCCAGTCTATTCATAAAAAAAATGTCAGTTTAATATCTCAAACCGTTTGGGAGCTACGAGCCTTCAAACGATTTTGCGTACGGCGGACAGACGGACTGAAATTTTTTTTTGCTTTTTTCGTGTCTACTAGTCATGAAACGTGAAAAAAAAATGTTCAGGGTAGCACATTTTTTTTTTTAAAATCGATCACAATTCTGTATTATTAGAAAATAATAAAGTAACAAGACAAATTATGAAAAAGGTCTCTAGAAAATTTGAATTTTTAGAAAAACTGAAAATATGTAAAAAAATCTGCCAACAGTCTGGGCGCAACTTTATTATTTTTTCGGTAGAAGTTCGGAACGAGTTTAATTCTGAGATGCGGTGTAGGTTACTATGTGACTGAAAACCCAAAAAAAATCGGGAAGCGGTTAAAATGGGGTCGCGCTAGAATACTTACGCTGCTGCCTCATATAACATATGAATTACATAATTGGGTCATACACTGGGACGAGATCTAGTCCTAGTATAACATCAGTTGTTACGCCATTAGAAGGTTTTTCGTGATTTGGTTTCGGGCCATTACATGAAATCGGAAATGCGTTTGAAGACGATAATATAAAAAGTCTGTGGAAGTGCAAACCAATCTAATATCTCATCAATCCTGAGAAATGTGTCGAAAGCCTTACGTCCTATTGGAGTTAAATAACAAACATCCCGAAATCAAATTTTTGACGATTATGTAGGAAGCCTTTGGAAGTAAAAATGAATTCGATATCTCATTAGAACTAGAAAAATGTAAGAATTTGTGAAAACATATGCAACCCCCTTGCACCCACTTTGAGGTTGAATATCCAAAAATCCTGAAATGAGTTTTTAGATATATATAAAGAAAGCCCGAGGAAGTGAAAACCAATCCAATGTCTTATCACTCCTAAGAGATATGACGGAATTCGTGAAAACGTGTTCCACCCGTTGTTACCCTCTTAGGGGTTGAAAAAGGAAAAACCTTGAAAACAAGTTTTAGGTGATTATTAAATAAGCCCGTGGAAGTGAAAAGTTATTCGATATCTAATCAGACCTGAGGGATACGACCGAATTCGTGAAAATGTATAATCCCCTTTACACCACCTTGGGGGTCCAATTTTAAAAAATCCTGAAAACACTTTCTAGGTATTTATATGAAGAACCCGTAGAAAAAAAAATGAATTCAATATTTCGAAAGACCTAATAGATATGATGAAAATCGTGAAAATATATGCATTCCATTTTCACTGATAATTTTTTTTGCCCCACTTCCGAACTCCAATAGATATTTGAATTTTTTTAATTAAAATTACTTTTCTAGTTGATTTACATATACGTACCGAATTTCAACTTTCTAGCATAAGCCGTTCTATAGTTAGGAAAAACACCCTCCACCCCCGTACCATACCGCCCCTATAAAAAATTATATTTTTCCAACATGCTACTAATATAGTTCTATCTAAATACTAAGTTTCAGCTTTATATTGTTATAGGTTCTCGAGATATAAAAATTGGAACTTTTTCCTTTTCACCCTCCCCCAGCCTCACCCTCTACACCCTAACCTTCAAAATTTTTTTTCTGCCGGGTGTCTATTGGGCCTACTTCTGGTAAAAATTTTAAGCATCTATCTTACATTGTTCTTGAGATATAAGACGTGATTTTTTTAAAAAATGCTTACCCCCTCCACTTCCATGCTCCACCGCCCCCTTAAAAGATTTTACTTTCAGCAAACTTTATTTCTCAACATTTATACAGAAACCAAATTTTATTTCTCTAGTGCAATTGGTTCGTGAGATATCGTAATCTAAAGTTTTTCAACCCCCACCCCCGTACGTCACTGCCCCCTCTCAAAAATTTTTTCGAATCTATTCTCCTAGTATACCCACAGATGTTCATTAAGTTTTAATTTCGTGACATTAACCGATTAGGAGATCTGGATTTTAGAATGGCTCGATCTCGGCTTTCGAGCGTTTCGGACGCATTATTATTCCCCCCACTCCCACACCCCTTTACCCATATTATCATTTTTTTTTGCAAATGGGTCCAATATCGATGTTCTATATAAATTCCCAGTTTCAGCCTCCTAGCCTATGCGGTTGCTAAAATCTAGAAACCAAAATTTTTCGTCTAAAACGCTTCCCCCACCTCCCCCTCATACTCCCACCACCCAAAAAGTGGTCACTTCAAGGAACCTACCCAGCCTATTAATAAAAAAAATTTCAATTTAATAGCTCATAGGGTTTAGGAGTTATAAGCCTTCAAACGTTTTGCGTACGGCGGACGGCGCACAGACGGACTGAAATTTTTGCTTTTTTGGTGCTTATTAGTCATAAAACGTATAAAAAAAAAATTTCAGGGTAGCAAATTTTTTTTTTAAAAATCGATAACAATTCTTTATTATTAAAATAATAAAGTAATAGTGAAAATATGAACATGGCGAAAATGTAGAAAAAAAACGTGGATTTAAAAAAAAATAATTAAAATGAAAATTGTATAAAATTATTAACACTTTCACACCTGGCTTTTTCTAGTGGTTGAACAATTCATGTTATTGTTATGGTGCACTAGTAGACTACGTTCCAAATTTTATCTTCCTGGTACAGTTGGTTCGGAAGATATTGCAATTCAAATTTTTACCCCCCCCCCCCCTTCGTCCCGTCTAAAAAATTTTAGCCCTAGTCTAATCTTCTAGTATTTCTTAAAACAACCACAAGGTTTCAACTTTCTGATATCAACCGTTCAATAGATATGGATTTTAGAGTGATACAATTCCAGCTTTCGAGCGTTTTGTCTGCATTGTTTTTCCCGCACGCCCCTCAACGTTTATCGACCATTTTTTGCAAATGGGTTCACAATCACAGTTCTACATAAGTTTCAAGTTTGAGTTTCTTGATCTAGAAACCAAAATTTCTTTACTAAAACGCTCCCTTCTCACACTCCCACCCACCCAAAAGATACCACTCGTAGGTGTTCACCCAATGTACCCACCATAAAAATGTCAACCTAATATCTCAACGGCTTTGTGAACCTTCAACGCTTTAATGTACGGCGGTCAGACGGATTTTTTTTTATGCTTTTGTGTGGTTTACCATTCCTAAAAGGTGCAAATACAAGCAAAGTTTTTTTGAAGTTTCATGTCGATCACAATAAAAAATAAAAGAATAAAATTGTGTTGAAAATAAAAATATCTAAATCGAATGTTGCGTGTACACAACATCCCGCGCAAAAGGGTTAAAAAAGTAACAAAACGAGAAAGGAAGGAGGACAACATGTTTGTGTACTATCCCATTTTATAAATGTTTGAGAAACTTACACAGCTATTTGTAGCATCTGCGGATCCATTTGAAGTGGGTGACAAAGATTGTAAAGGTGGTGCCACACAGAGAGGTAAAATTACTGCATTTTCGGCAATTGGCGGCTTTGGAGTTTCAGCTGTCTGAGTCTGCAATTTTATTTAATAAAAATAATAAAAAATAGTATCTAAAAATGTGATAAAAATAAAATTTTTGAAAAAAAAAATATAAAAATTAAGAAAATTTGAAAAATCAGTGAAAATTAAAAACAATAATAGAAATGAAAATTGTATAAAAAGTATTGAAAAAGTATCAAAGACAGAAAGGAAATTGTATCCTTTGTGGATTAGCTGTTATTAGATTTGTGTACTATCCCATTTTATAAATGGTTAAAAAAAACTTACATAGCTGATATTTGTAGCATCTGTAGATCCATTTGAAAGTGCCAAAGGTTGAAAGGGTCCTGACAAATTGCGAGCTAAAACTACTGCTTTTCCGGCTATTGGTGGATTTGGAGAAACTGTAGAACTAGCTTCAGGTGTCTGAGTCTGCAACTTTATTTCATAAAAATAATAAGAAAAGGATCTAAAAATTTGATAAAATTTAAATTTTTGAAAAAAGTGACAATGGAAATATAAAAATGGTAAAAATTTGGAAAAATTACTGCATTTTCGGCAATCGGCGGAGAAACTGCGAGACTGGTTTCAGCTATCTGGGTCTGAAATTTTATTTAATAACAATAATAATATTTAAAATTTGAAAAAAAGATGGCACTACTACTTTTACATCTTCTCGCCATTTATACAAATATCGTTTGAGTAATATCCGATCAGCAATAAATTCTAGAGGGAGAACTTCTTTTAGTTCATCCGGTGAAATGGTCTTCAGGTGTGTAGTAGTTAGTTTTAACTCTAAAAAAAAGAAAATTAAATTAAAAAAAAGGTTAATAATACTAATTTAAGGGAGTAACCACAACAAATACTTTATTATTTAAAAATAAAAAATTAAATTAAAAAAAAATTTTATTTTTATTGTGTTCTTTTGATCTAGACTATATTTTGCACCGAACGTAAAAATTTGCACATCTAGAAGTGATCAAAATTTCGTCCCAAATTTGATGGGTCTTCATTAGACAGAACAAACTTTTTTAGTTTTTACTCTCTCTTCTCCTTCACTTCAATGTACCTTTTTCCAAAACTACAAAACACATCAAATTCATTTTACTTTATTATTTTAATAATACAGTATTGTGATCGATTTAAAAAAAAAATATTCTACCCTGACTAGTAGACACGAAAAAAGAAAAAAAATCAGTCCGTCTGTCCGCCGTACACCGTACGTCGACCGCTGTGGCTATACGCAAAATTGTTGCTCGTAGGTCTCAAACCCTTTGAGCTATTGAGTTCAATTTTTTTTGTACCCCTTTTTTGCACCCCTTCCAGTGGCCACTTTTAAGGTGGTCGAGGTGTGAGTGGGTAGGTGGGTGGAGCGTTTTAGACGTAAAATTTTGGTTTCTAGATCGCTTATGCTGGGCAGCTGGAACTTGGATTTTTTATAAAGCTTTGATAGTGGAGTAATTTTAAAAAAAATTGTCAATGTCGATGAAGGGGTGTGTGAGTGGGAGGGGGGGGGGAAACAATCCGTTCAAAACGCTCCAAAGCCTAGATTAAGACATTCTAAAATCCATATCTCCTAAAAGAATAATGACGCGAAATTGAAACTTAAAGACTGGGACATACTAGGAGAAAAGACTAGAAATAAAATTTTGAGTTGGGAGAACGGTGTACGAGTTTGATAAAAGTTAAAGTTTTAAAGAGGGAAGTGGGGGGATAAAAATTTTTCTTAAAAATCTCGTACCGTATCCCAAGAACTGTTTAAGATAGAAGCTTAACATTTTTCTGAGAAGTAGGCCTAATAGACTGGAATGGAATAGTAGAAAAAAAATTGGAGGTGTGGGTGTAGGGGGTGACAGTGAAAAAGAAAAATTTCCCATAATGATAGATAGATAACACTTAATACTTATATGGAGCTATAGTAGTGGCATGTTGGAAAAATATATTTTTTTATAGGGGTTGTATGGTACGGAGGTGGAGTGTTTTTCCTATCTATAGAATGGCTAATGATAGAAAGTTGAAATTTGGTGATGTATACATATCTACTAGAAAAGTAATTTAGATTAAAAAAAATTTCAACTGAGTACGGAATGGGGGCAAAATGATCAATGAAAATGGAATGCCTATATTTTCACGAATTTCGCCATGTCTCTTAGGTCTTCTTAAATATTGAATTAATTTTTATTCTACGGATTCCTTACATAATTGCCTAGAAAAGCTTTTCCAAATTTTTTGAAATTCGACCCCTAAAGGGGTGTAAAGGGGTTGTATAAATTTTCACGAATTCAGCCATATCCCTCAGGTCTGATTAGATATCGAATATCTTTTACTTCCACGGGCTTGCGTAATAATTGCCTAAAACTCGTTTTTAATTCTTTTCCCTTTTCAACCCCTAAGAAGGTATAAAAGGGTTCAACACGTTTTCCCGAATTCGGTCATATCTCTTAGGAGTGATAAGAAATTGAATTGATTTTTACTTTTTCGCGCTGTCTTCATATTTATCTAGGAACTTCTGTCACGATTTTTAGATATACAACCCCCAAATGGATGTATGGAGGTTGCACATGTTTTCACAAATTCCAACACATTGCTTAGATATGATGAGATCTTAGATAAGCTAACTAAGGATAGGACACCCCGGGGTAAAAGCACGTAAAAAATAGAGACCAAAATTATGTTGACAGTACCATGCGATCCAAGGATGCCAAGGGATCTTGCTTGTCAAAAACACACGTGAAATAATTATGAAGGAATATTTTGTTGATTGTTTTTATTGGTTGCCATGGTAACCTGAACGGCTAGGATCTTGGATCCAATGGTGTAGCAAAATAACGTTATATTTGGGGCCATCCAAAAGCGTTACAAAGGTGAATATTTCGAACATGCAACTGTACTTAGAAAAGAAATATTTATTAAAATAGCTACATCTGTACAAATACTTTGCATCGAAAGAAATCTTTTCGATGACTAGTCTCCCTTGAGTTCACAACAATATAACCTTCTCATTCATCAAATTATTAATAAAAAAATGGTTGCATTATTGTTAAAAATAGGTCTGACGAAATATCGAAATTTGGTGTTTATCAAAAAACATATTGTTTATGTTTTTTCAGTTGAAAAAGCTACTCGTTTCTGGTATTTCGCCGAGATTTCAGTTACAGAATCGTACCAGATCATAAGTAGATATGTACATATATGATAAAATAACTTGCATCTGTAAAGCATACATACATAGATTACAAAGAGATAGATAGTTTTATACTCTAGATGAAATCAGAGAATATTATAAGTTTAATCCAGCCCAAAAGTTTGTAACGCTTAGAACGAAGCCTCAGAGCACAAAAAAAGTTAAATATTATTTTGTGTTTATTTGGGATCAAAACTTCCGTCCGTTTGTCCGTCTGTCCGTTAGCATTATAACTCAAGAACGCCTTGAACTAGGATCTTGAAATTTTGATCTGGGCGAATTTGTAAAGCTAAGTTCTCATCTAGAGTATCATACGATTGGCTTGCAGCTGATCGTAACTGCAGTATGTTTATGCAATATATTTAGTATATGCAAAAAACTTTTAAAATGCGAGCTAAAATGTTTACCCCTAAAATAAATAAAATCAGTTTTGTACGCCCATGTAGTTTTTACTTCGACATGCGCATAAAATAACTTGGCTCTTTTTTATGGTGGCATGTCCAATCCTTTTAGGTATATAATCTAAGGATGAGATATCGAATTCACTTTTACTTCCTAAGGCTTCCTACATAATTGCCAAAAAGTCAATTTCAAAATTTTTTGATATTCAACCCTAAGGAGGTCTAGTATAATTTTCACAGATTCGACATATTTTTTATATTATATTATATATATTATATATTTTCACTTTCCCAGACTTTTTATATAATCGCCTATAAACCCTTTCTCAATTTTTCGATGTTCAACCCCTAAGGGTTTGCATATGTTTTCACAATTTTTGCCATCCCTTAGTTCTGATGAGATATAAAATTGGTTATTACGGCATTTGATGTAATGGCCTAAAAACCAATTTCACGAATTTTTGAATTTCAAAAACCTTACGTTTTCACAAATTTTTCAAAATTCCTAGTATCTGATGAGATAACAAGTTGCTTCTTATGAAAGCAGCTAAAAACCTGTTTCACAATTATTTCGAAATTCAACTCCCGAGAAAAGGTTGAGTTTGTACTGAAAATGGACTCAGGGATTACCCCGTTAAGTTGATATTATATAAGTTAAAGAGTTATGTTTAAATACAGGTACAAAAACGGTATATTTATATATCGGAAATCAATTCAAAAATTGTTTTAATATTAGCAAAGTTAGAAAATTGTGCTTAAATAACGGTACGTCAACGGTTTTCAAATTTTGTAGTTTATATCCTAATTTATACTGTTTTTAATGTTATTATTAGTATTTCAGATTTTGAATGAAAAAAACCAGGAGTCGTACCTTCTAACCAGTTTCGACCCTCGAGCGAAAGTCCCCATTCCTTTAGTAGACGTTGGAATTCAGCCGTTTCCGTACCTGTGGAGTTAAAAAATATTTTAAAAAATTTATGTAAATATTAACAATTATAAATATAATAATTCTCGGTTTTATTACTCGTAATCTTAGATTAACCACCTAAACAGATTGGCCATGCCACAATAAAAAAAAGCCAAGTTGTTTTATTCGCATGTGTTACTAACGTCGAAGCAAAAGCTGCATGGGCGTCCAAAACTGATTATTTTAGGAAAAAAAATTTTGGCGTGCAATTTAAAAGTTTTTTGCATAAATTAAAAAATAAATAGAAGAAAGAGCGCGCTTGTAGTTTGTCCTGTATTAAGGACTCTCAATTGGTTGCTACTCGAAACTAAAAATACAATATCATCAGTGTTCAATTTCATATCTGGAACGTAATGAGTAACCGAAAGCAAAATTTTCCCTTTTCAAGGACTTTCACATGGGAGGTGCAAGAAGGACTCACTCGATTTCTAATATATTCATCCTTTTACCTGGAACTATTGTTGTACATTTCTAGATTGAATCGTTCAAAGACTATCGGAAAATAATCTTGAATACGTGTCTTAATGACTTTCTGTATTGGAGCTACTCGAAGGAGTAGGACGATTTTGTCCGAACTTAGCCTTAAGAATTCGACCAAACATCCAGATTCAAAATTTCAAGATCTTAGGTCAAGGCGTTTTTGAGTTATCATGCTAACGGACAGACAGACGGACGGACGTCAAGCGGTTTTGAGGGTTTTAGCACCAAATAAACACAAAATAATATATAATATAATTTTTTTTAGTCTGTGGCTTCGTTCTAAGCGTTACAAACTTTTGGGCTGGATTAAACTTATAATACTCTGAGATTTCATCTAGAGTTTAAAAGTATCTACCTATTTTTATACTCTAGATGAATTCATATAGAGTATTATAAGTTTAATCCAGCACAAAAGTTTACGCGGACATTGTAATTCCACTTTGAGAAAAATTTTGTATTACGATATCTCACGAACTTTTGAGAATTTGTAACGCTGAGTGAGAAGAGTGTGTCAAAAATTAGGACTTGAACGACAAGAATTTATTTGTCTTGAACTTTATACTGTAGATTGACCTAAGATGGAACCATAGAGATATATATACTGGAGATGACAAGCAGCGATTGAGTTGAAGGCGGACGTCGCCATTGACATAACGACCCTGTTTTTTCTCATTCATATTTATATTATGTCCCGCTTTTGAAACACGCTAAACAACAACAATTTGACACTACGACCCTGTTTTGTCTCACTTCTTTGGCTTCAAAGCGTTTTATACAAAACCAAAAGCAAACGGAAGCAACGGAGAAACAAGAGCATCGGGAGCAACAGGATCAACAGGAGCAACGGGAGTAACAGGAAGCAAGACGAAACCACTGGCTTTGCAGTTTCGGTGGCATAGCACCATACAAACGTAGGCGTAGCCGCGGGACGCGGCTAGTAAGCAATACAAAATATGTTCACGCATGGTGCACAATGTAATGAACTTGTTTGCACAGACGTTCGATTTCATTCGAAATCATAGCGCTATCATCGTTCGAAATGGTACCTCCTCTATTTCCGATTTCTATCAAAAATCTTTCAGACATTTCGAATCTTATTTGCCGTAACGTATTCGATACAAAATGTGCATCCAAATTCGTACCGATATCGTCATTCAATATCAAACCTATTCTAATTTCGATCACTAACCGAAATCTCTTTCATACGACTTGGATCTTTAATATTTAATTTCGAATTCGGTACGAAATAGGCATCCGAAGGCATTTGACTTTTCGAACATCCGACAATTCTTCACTATTGGCTTGATGGGGTTTAATATTGCTCTGTAACACTGTAGTTGTGGTAAGCGGAATACATTTGGATCGTTATCGTAACACTTCCTCTTTGAAACATCAGCTGTCTTCATATTAAGGCTTTAAATTCCACTGGAATCCACCAGAGTGACTGGATCTTCTTCTTACCGGCGTCCAAAAAACATAAATAGAGAAAGAGGGAGAGAGAGAGATTGTATGAAAATCCTTGTTTGATAGGAGCGTTTTGCTCGTATTCATTGTTGCACACTTTTTGGTTTAGAGGTAGTAGTAAAACGCAGTCACCAACACTATTGACGGAATAGCTGTCAAAAAGATTGTTCTTTTCGGCATCTTGCAATAAATGACAAACGAGTACTTGCAATAGCGTTCTTCTTCTTCATAACGCTTTTAACTCTGCAACATAACATACTCATCCCTTCGGTAAATCAAGGTGTATCCTTTCTAATAACCTTCGAGTTGGACGTACATACTATGGTACTAAGCGTAAGGTACGCCAATTTGACTTTTATTTCGTTATACAGAAGAACTTACTCATGATATTTTCAATGAGTTTAGATAAAACACTTCATAACACTTTTCGTTTCACTTTGTTATCAATGGGTGGCAAGCACAGGGATTTTTATACACTTCAAACACTTCTTAATTTCTACTCAACAGTTGACTTGAAGCGTAGCTTGAAGCCGAATGCCGAACAGCGAAAATTGTGAAAATTTTTCGCTCAGTAGAGTTCGGAATTACACACCCATACAACCTTCGCATATTCAAGCTGGGTGTGTAAAATTTAGGTTGGCACCTACACGTGTGTGTAGAATTGAGAGAACCACATCACGTCTGTGTTCTGTGACCTTACCATATGATATGAAGTCCCAGCATATCACATAGCTATAGTTTATGATACTTTTTAGCAAGTTTTCGCGCTTAAAGCCGAAAAAAGGACTATTGAAAAAATTATATGCCAACTACCCGTGGCATATCATTTTCCGCTGAAATTAATATTCAGGCCTGTTCTCAAGACACCTACAATAGTTACGGAGTTTCTGATACTTTTCAGCGATAGTTCTATTGATCTAAGAACGAAAAAGGACGATTTAAAAACTAGGCTAGCTCACCGCTGCAGAAACACCTACAATAAAACAAAAAATCAGCCAACAGTCTAGGCGCAACTTTATTATTTTATGGGTAGAAGTCCGAAATGTGTTTAATGATGAGATGCGGTGTAGGTTACTATGCGACCGACAACCTAAAAAATAACATTCCAAATAGCCTCCTGGTTATTTTTCGTCTAAAACGCTCTCCTCTCCTCTCCGCTCGTACCCCCACCACCCGAAAATATACCAGTCGTAGCGGTTCACCCAATCTACCCACCATAAAAATTTCATGTTAATATCTGAACGGGTGTGGGAGCCACGCGCCTTCAAACGATTTTGCGTACGGCGGACGGCGTACGGTGGACAGACGGATATTTTTTTTTTTTGCTGTTTTGGGGTTTACTAGTCCTAAAACGTGAAAATACAAATTTTCAGGGTAGCAAATTTTTTTGATATTTCAGGTCGATCACAATACTTTACAATTAAAAAATAATAAAGTAAAATACGAACAATAACGACGAGTTTTAGTCAGGAATAGAAGAGTTTTGCTGTTTTTGATCCTTTTTAAATATAGTTCTACTAGTTACAGCTAAAAGGACATTGTTAAAATTATCTGTAAACTCGCCACAAAATCAATGAAATATATGAGCAAAAAACAGTAGTTCTGCCAGCATGCATCCAACTTGGTTCTATTTGGCGATATTTCTATTAATTTCAACCCAAAAAAGGACTATTGAAAAAAATTATGTGCTATCTTCCAAACCAAATTTTTTCCTTTCTCAGCATATCCAGAAAAAAAAGCAGTTCTGAACAAATGTGGTGGCAATAACTTCCCAATTAGATAAGAATGCAACCCCCAAAAAAATTTTTAATTATTTAATTATAATCAATTAACTCATTATTTAATTATAAAACTGAATATAATTGGTTTCTTATCTAACGGCCGTATACGTTTGCTCTAAAAGTAAAAAAGGTTCAAGAAAACTAGTCATTTTTAGTCGGAATATCCGTTGGCAGGCGCGAAAGCAGGGGGGGGGGGGTTTGGGGGTTCAAACCCCATCCGAAATGATGTAATTAAAAATTCACAACTAAATGTAACTAATACGCGACGCGTAAATTTGTCTGTAAACCCCCCCGAAATAATTTTCTACGTTCGCGCCTGTCCGTTGGACTGTGGTAATGAAGTGATTAACCGGTGGTATGGAAAAAATCGTAGCGCCTTTGCGATAAAAATTGTTTTTATCACTTCCTCGAACCATTAGAGATTCTCCATTGCAAAATGAAAGCGAAATTTATAACACTGCATTATCAGCGATTACGGTAGCCATGAAATGATATGAAAACGATTCACTTTCGAATCGTCATGGTTGTTCAAAAGCATGATAATTGAAGATGGCGAATACCGCTGATAAAAGAGAGTTTATAAAAAATTCACTAAAATCGAATTTGAACGAATTAAATCGCAAATGTTCAAAACAGGTCAATTAACAATTAGTACACCTGCATAAAACCCACTAGAACTTTATATTCACTTCAAGTGAATGTTTTGCGATTGGTTAATGAGCTGCGAAAAATGACTCGTGGCGAATATAAGTTTAGTCCGATTGGTAATTTGGACGCGAAAAAAAAATCCTTTCGCTAGTGAATGACTAGCGAATCCATTTAGAGCCGTCCGAGGGGTACACGCAACAATAAAGAATTAATACTAGCCGTTTATTATAAATTACGACTTTAGCTCAGAAAGGCAGAAACACGAAAACCAGTTGATTGTTGCGCTATGGTTTAGAAGGTGAAGTCGTGTGACGAATTTTCGCCATTACATACTATTTGTAAATAAATTAATAAATTTTCATAATTTAATACTTCACTTTGTACCTACTAACGTATCAGTTCTGGGATGATTGTATTCAAATAGTTGTTGAGAGTGAGGTCATCTTTGGGTCATTCCATCAAGAATCGCCAAAGTTGTGATCTTACCATCGCCGATTCTTTTGAACATTTTTGTACTTGAAGAACTAGTGAAAAAAAGTATAATTTAATTTTTTTGTTTCTATCTCATTTTTTTTTGCTAGGTATAGTATGTTAAAGTTTTCGCAAAAATGGTGTCCGAGTCCTCTTTGAAAATTCATATCTCTGGTAATTTTTATCCTAGAATAATAGAATGGGGCTTAAGTTAAAGGGGGAGGTTATTGCAATATAAAAAAATACGAATAAAAATTAGCCTTGAAATTTTTTGCACGGATAACGATTTTGTCCTTTATCCATGAATATCTCAAAATAGGTTTTTTTTTATATTTTATAGGTTATACTGTTTTACAAAACATACCAAAAAATTAACTTGGGATCTCAATGGGATCGGAGTCAAAAAAATCGAAAAACAATATGCTATAGAAAAATTACAATTATATTATAACATAATTGAGCACTGAAGCACTGACGTTCTTAGATTTTTTTGACTCCGATCCCATTGAGATACCAAGTTAATTTTTTGGTATGTTTTGTAAAACAGTATAACCTATAAAATATAAAAAAATAAAAAAAAACTGATTTTGAGATATTCAAGGATAAAGGACAAGATCGCTATCCTTGAAAAAAAAATTTCAAGGATAATTTTTATTCGTATTTTTTTATATTGCGACAATTTGTAACAACAGTCTTTAAACTACTTTATTATTCTAGGATAAAAATTACCAGAGATATGAATTTTCAAAGAGGACTCGGACACCTTTTTTGCGAAATCTTTAACATACTATAACTAACAAAAAAAATGAGATGGAAACAAAAAATTGAAATCATATTTTTTTTTTTCACTAATTCTTCGAGTACATAACTTTTCAAAAGAATCGGCGATGGTAAGGTCACAAATTTCGTCACTTTTGGCGATTCTTGATAGAATGACCCCCATGCAATAATTAAATTCTCGAAGAAAAATTAATAATTTTTTTTTTAAAGAATCGAATACATTTTGGTCCGTCGAACCGGATTTAAACTATCGTCCAATGAAAGCCGGAAGAAGTGAGTAAAAATTTACTAGTGAAAATCAAGTGAATTGTTGGTTAAAATAAAATGTTTAATCGACTTGATATTTAAAAAAAAAATTGCAACCATCAAATTTTCATGTTTCATGGTAAATAGGCCCTAAAAAAGCATAAAGCGTCAGTCGAAATGTCTGCCGGAGTGTCCGCCGTATACGCCATTCGCCGTACCTTAGCTCGATTGATGGCTTATTGATCACAAGTTCTTTCAGAGAATTAATCAAATTTTGGACCTCTTTAAGTTGTTGTAATTTGGTGAGAGGCAGGCGGTTGAGGAGGGAGTTGGGAGAGCAATTTGGACGAAAAACTGCTGCATTATACCATATTGGCTCTGTTTTGATAGAAGACATTTGACTGAATTTTTCGTAAAATTTTTTTAATCTTAAAGTGTGTCTTAAGGGGGTCATCCCGTGTGACTGATTCAAAAAACCGTTTTTTTTTTTGCATAAATTGCATCGAAATATAGTGTAGAATATGTGGGCGAAGTGATATTCCGATATTCGAAGCCGTTCGGAAGTTACAGACTGTTATATTCTCTAAACTCCTTTGTTGTTTCGAATATAATGTTAAGTTTAGTCGCGTTTTTCTCAAAACGGTATTTTCTAAATCGGTAGACACGATATCTCGAAATCTATCTAACGAATTCCTTTGAAATTTGGTGAACTTATTCAGTACTCTTGTAGATAGTTTGCAAACTAGAATAATTGTGATCCATCAAGCCGTTTTTTTTCTCGACCTGAAGAAGTCGTAAAAAACACCAAAATTGACGATAAAAAGTTCAACAAGTTGCCAAAAATTAACTGTTCAATATTTTTTGATAATCTTAGTTTCGAAACTAGTTCAAACTTCACAGATTAAAATGCTGTTTGATGTTTTTATTTGAGATAAGCAGAACGCCCGCAATCGTGTCTACCGAAAACAAGGTTTTTTTTGAAAATGTGTGGCTAAATAGCCGTATATCTCAGCAATGAGCGACAATTTCGTGTAAAGTGTGCTCAAAATGTGCATAAATATGTGGTAAAAATTTCACGGTTGTATCTTGATTTACTTCTCCAAAACAAATTTCCCAAAAAAGCGTTAAAAAAGAGCCTTCACACGGAATGACCCCCTAAAGTGTGGCGACTGACGTAGGCAAGAAATTTTGGTCAATCAGAGTGCAAACTTCTGTTTCCAGAGCAAGCAATTTCTTCTTTTATAGTCATTTCTAGTCGTCTATGGTACTACCGAAATGATCGTTTGAACTCATCTTGGCGAACATAGGGATTGTAAAAGGATTTCGATTCCACAACACAGTGCCTTTGTACTATCGTTGCTCTTCCTACTTAATTCCAAACGGTTCCTTTTCCAGTTCAGGTTAGAAACACTACCACCCATCAGCTACATTCTTAAGGATTTTCCATAGTTTCTCTCCGCCCAATCGATGCTCTTGTTTTTCTTCCGGAAAACCTTTTCCCGATGCTTTGCATCGAAAGCAAACCCCAAAATTGCTCGAATCTGCTTTTATTTCATGCTTCATTAAAATTCACCCTCATCTCCTTCCTTATTACACATATTAAATAAAAAAAAAGATTTCACCGGGTTTCGTTCGTTCAAGCCTGCAACCCCCTAATGCACAGCACACAATCGAAAAGAGCATAAGGATTTCAAGGAATATAGGCCCGGGTCTGGTTAAGACGCTTCAGAAACTTTAAGATACTTACATGAACGTAAGAAAAACACAATATGAAAGACACAGGAACCTCTCAAGGTCCTGGGTCTTTAACGTTTCCTCAAAAAAATTCAGTGGTATGTAAGGAATACAACGTCGGAACATAACGAAAAGCATACGCAGTACAACCCCCGCGTTCGATGGGGATATTGTTTCTGTTGAAATCTTTATTGGAATATTTTGATGAACACAAAAGGGGATGAAAGGCTTTTACGCTGCCGAAGACGGAACGCGTTTGACGGGAAGAAAAACATGAATACAGAATATTTAAAGTGATGCGTTTTGGAGAGTATAACCAATTGTATCTATTAACTTATTCACGAATTCGGAAATTCAATTAAGAACAGACGTAGTCTGACGGTAACGTTCCCATGGGATCACTTTCAAATGTTGATTTAAGAACAAGGTGGAAACACGGGAAATAAAAAGGATGTTTGAAAATAATTTGGTCTGTAACGAACTTTAAACATCCACAAACTGTCTTGATCACTAACTTTATTGTTTTTAATAAAACCTTAAAAATTGTGATCAAAAGTATATTTTTTGAACGCTTAAAGACTAGTACACTCCAAAAAAGAGGAAGAAAACAATTTTGTCCATCTGACCGCCGTTTGCTTTTGCCAAATTCTAAGTTTCAACATTTTAGTATAAACGTTTCCTGCGATAAACAACCCAAAACTTTATGCCTGAAGCTCTCCTACCATTCTTATTAATGGGGTTCATCTAATAAAAGGGTTTACGAGTTACGAACCTTGAAATGTGTTTGCGTACGGTACACGGTGGACAAATGGACACACGGACAGATGCACAAATTTTAAATTTTTTTATTTTTAATAATAAAGTATTGTTATCGACTTGGAATTTTAAAAAAAATAATCTACCCTGAAACTTTGTATTGTCACGGACTAGTAAACCTCAAAAAAGCAACAAAAAAAATGTCCGTCTGTCCGCCGTACGCCGTACACAAAACCGTTTGAAGGTGCGTAGCTCACAAACCCCTTGAGATATTAAGTTGAAATTTGTATGGTAAGTAGAATGGGTGAACCTCTATGAGTGTTATCTTTTGAAGGGGTGGGGGTGTGAGGGAGGAGGGGCGGGGAGCGTTTTAGATGAAAAACTTTGGTTTCTAGATCTCAGGAACCGCTTATGCTAGGAGGCTGAATGTTGGAACTTATCTTGTACTGTAATAGTTGACCCATTTACAAGAAAATGGTCGGTAGGGGTCGAGGGGTGTGCGAGTGGGGGGAGGGGAACAATGCGTCCAAAACGCTTGAAAGCAGGGATTGAAACATTCTAAAATCCATATCTCCTGAACGATTGATTTTAGGGTGCTGAATCTTTGTGGTTGTCTTAAGAGTTACTAGGAGATTAGAAAAGGCTTCATATTTTTAAGAGGGATGGTGAGGTATGGGAGTAGGGAGTGAAAAACTTTGAACTACAATGTCTTCCGGTTCAGTTGTGCCAGGAAGATAAAATTTGGTTTCTGTATATAGAATTATCAGTACAGTCTACTGAATTTTGAATGTTAAGGGGGGAGGTGAAGCGCGGGAGTGGGGGAACAGTAATTTTTCAAAAAATTAAATTTTTAGATATCTCAAGAACCGTATTAGATATGATCTTGAAAATTTTACAGAAACTGGGACCAGTAGACCTTTAGCTGAGAAAAAAATTGAGGGTGTGGGTGTAGGGTGTGATAGTGGGAGGGGGTGAACATGAAATTTTGATTTTAATTTCTCGAAAACCGCAAAGGATAGAAAGCTAAAAATTGAAATCTGTATAGAGATACTGTAGAGACATTCCGGAAAAATAAATTTTGGATAGAAGTTGCATGGTACGGTGGTAGGGGGTGATTTTTCATATCTTAGAAACTGCTTATGCTAGAAAGTTGAAACTTAGTACCTATATGTAGATGTGCTACTAGAGTAATTAAAACTAAAAAAAAAATCGGCCAATAGACTATAGGCGCAACTTTATTATTTTATGGGTAGAAGTCCGAGACGTGTTTAATGCCGAGATGCGATGTAGGTTACCATGCGACTGACAATCTAAACAATAGCCTCCTGGTTATGCCTTTGTTTGTCAGTCCCATAGACACCTACACCGCATTAAACACGTTTCGGACTTCTACGCATAAAATAATAAAGTTGCGCCCAGACTGTTGGCCGATTTTTTGTTTTGCGTTTGAAATGAATCGAAATTTTGTAGGAGCCGGTGGAGTGGGTTTGAATCGTCTCGGCTTTTCAACCAAGAGAGGTATGCCGAGGCGTCACGAGAAAGAACGAGCATCCCGGCTACATTTTGTTTGGGTCGCTTTTTGGAGTTTGACACCGAGAAGATTCGAGAGAAAAACTCAAATCGTATAGTGAACGCGATGCGACGCTATAACAGATTGGAGTGCATGTTAGCGAGGTCAACCAGTTACAATCGCATCGCTCTAATCGCGTCGCGTTGATAGTCTATTTTCTAATTTCGTCACGCGTGTTACTCCGCACTCGAAATTTTTTACATCAATAAAACGCGATATACAATATAAAAAACAGGCTGCGAACTAAATATTTTTGTATTTGATAAATTATTTGCAGTTTCGGGAAGAAATTTACCGCGCGCTCTCTTTTACTAGTGTAGCAAAGGCGCACGCGATGCGATTGGATCATTGCGCGCGTCGCTCGCAGAGCTGTTACTGTAATTCCGCTGTAATGTTATTAATGTGATCACAGAAAAATCATCAAGGAGCGGCCAATGCCCGGTTTGGGCTGTTACGCCAAAAATGAAGACAACCCTTAAACACGAAAAATCAAACAGGGGTTGGGATTTTTTTTCATCAATTCCTGGCCGATAAACATTCTTTATTGTTGAAATAATACAGTAAAATAAGATAGAAAAATATCCTAAATATTTTTTTAAGTACAAGGGTAAGGAATATTAAGGCATATCCTTTCTTATCATTTCATTACCTGCTTTGGAGCAATATTATGCATAATTTACATGGGTACTACTTATTTATACGCAAATACCTGCTACATTTTTGGAATAGGATTTTTAAAGGAGGATTATCTGGATCTTAATCTTTTGCTAAGATTTATTACTTAATAACTCTAGTTCAGTTTTCTCTCAGAAAAGAAACCTTTCGCCTAGCCACTTTTATTACACTTTCGCTAATCCCCTTTACTACCTAATATCCTGTCTTTTGGTTTCATACCTGAACTTTTACGACATACGAGTATGTGAGCATGGTACCTACGAAATGAATATCGGATTATCATCCAGGTACAGGTCGGAGGATGCTCAACTTTTACTTTTCACAAGATAATAAAGTCGACAAATTTAAATATTTTAATACGTAGATAGCAGAGATTATGACGGATTTAGAAGATTTGGAAATATCAAACATATGGAACATGTAGTGGCTATGTAAAATGACAATAAATTGTTTGGGCCTAGTCCACTCCCATTATTGTTATTTTTAAATAGGGCAATATTATTGTATGTTAAAGACAAGGAAGTGGATTTTTTATTTCCATGAAATGTCCAATCTGCAAGAAACACAGAGCCTGGATTGCATTTTTGAAAATAAATTTCATTGGACCTCTTACATTCATGAGCAGTCCAACATTAACCAAGAATTGTAAACTATAGGCCAAAGTCGTAAGTTATAAAATTTTAATAATTCTTTACGAAATTGGACATTGCGTTTGTCTACCAAATTATTTAACTCGAGTCAAACAAGACACCAAGGTCCTTTATTTCCATTGATCAACGAATACAAGGAGGACCCTTTCTTTAATCAAAAATTACTTCTCAAAGTTGAGTTCAAGATAAATGCATTTAATATTTTAATATTAACTGCATACATTTGAAGTAGTCAATTTGGAGACGTTTAAAACGAAAGGATGGTCATTAATAAAGAAAACGAACAGTATGAGTGACAAATTGGAGCCTTGCGGAACCCCGGATTAATTTCGGAAATAGGAATTAAGTGCTTTATTTTTGAGCTCTGGTTGAAATTTAAGGATTAATATAAATTTGATCCCAACCAAAATATTTGTAACATACAGAACCAGCCACGGACGACAGAACGTCATATTTTGTTTGGCGATGGCCAAAAATGCCCATCCGAAAACACGCGAATATGTTTAGTCGGGAATTTGAAATGAATGGTATAATTGCCTTATTCCTTCAAATAGCTCTCGTACAAAATGGGGTATCAAAGTTGGAAAGTGGAAAGGTTGGAAGCTCTAGATATCTTTAATCCAGACCTAAAAGTTAAAAAAAAATATAATAAAAAATTCAACCCCAAATCCGCATGTAATCTGATCTATTGTCTTCTCTGAACCCACGATAAGATAAGAACACTTTGTCTAACCCAGTTGTAAGTTGGCTCTTTGGAATCGTCTGCTCCGTTCGAGTAGCTTCTATACAAAAGTTTTTAAAAAACGGTGTTCACAAATTCTATACGGACGTTATCTTAACTTTTTTCCAGGTAGGAAGTCAAAATTTTGCATACCTACATTAACTTTTAAATAGATACAGGCTAAAAGATATATAATTAAATAGCTTCCATACGGAAGTTCTTAAAAAGTTCGTACAATTATATTCTGCAAGACACTATAAATTAAAATTTGTTCAGATGTCGAAATTTTAACCGAATCAATTTTATATAAAATACATGAATGAACTTCTTGTACATACTGCTTCCGGCAGCTCTTAAACAAAAGTCCTTAAAACATGTTACTAGTCAGCAAATGAAAATATCAATATAAAATTTGGAAGACTATTATAACGTATCACTTTTTAAATTAAATTCGGGAACGAAAACAAGTAAAAACGATGCTGCTCCTTTTAGTACATTGTTCCATACAAATGTCTTTAAAAATTTGGGTTTGCATTTGTCCAAGCGAGAATGTAACGACCCATGAAGCTAAAATTTTATGTTGTTACGTTTAGACCAAAAAGGAGATTCGGTATTTAAAAGAGAAAAATATTCACTCTTTTGGGGTAGCTGTCACAAAAAAATTCTGAAAAAACGTTGTAATCTTTATTGATATCCGTAGAATCTATATTAAAAAATATGTTCAATATTGTTCAGCGTTATCTTTTCAGCATTTAAAAGAACCGAAAAAAAATAATGTTTTTGGAAATTCTTCAGCTTTAACCACCATACATGTGTCCTAAAAAAAGTTATGTTTGTAGTCTGTTGAACTAGCGATAATTCGAGAATGGATTGAAAATTATGTGAATAATTATTAAAATGTTTCACAACCTTCACCTTTTTTTTGTAAGCTTGAAATTCAAAATCTGACTTGCCTTACCACGTAGTAGTAGGAAAACATTTTGAAAAATTTTCTACTCCTTCGAATAGCTTCCATACAAAAACCCTGGCAAAAATTATATAATTTCACTAGTCGCGCGATAAGTTGGGAACTCGTTGATGTCTTATTGCAATGAATATTTTAATGGCCAAAATTCTTCCATTCCTTCATATAGTTATTATACGAGAGTTCTTTCAGCAGTTTGTGTACTGATCTTGCACGATAACTCAAGAACGCATTTGGTTTTGCATCCATATGTTTGTTTGCACTTTTTTCCATCACATTTGAATAGTGAAACGCATGTTTTGAAAATACCTCCGAACAAAAGTCTTTGACTAATTCTCTCATTAGCCGGATTTGAGCAATAAATCGGAAAAAAATTTCATAGATAGATTTAAAACTTAGTGTTACGTACAATTCGTAAGGATTGTTATATTATTAGATCAAATCTCTTCGCTCTTAAAGGTAGGTACTGAACAAAAGTCTTTAAAGTAATTGGTTATGGTATTTGTTCGAAAACTCAAGAACATGCCAAGCTACGAATCGAACATTTTGTCTGTCACATCTTGGTCGAATAGTGCTCATTCAAATGTCTTTGACAAATTAGTGAATCCACTTAAGGGGGTCGTCTGATGTGACGGCCAGTTTTTTCCGCTTTTCTCGGGAATTTTTATTTTGCAGATTATGAAAGAACCATTTTTAAAATTTTCACCACATATTTATTTATATTTCAACAAACGTTAGACATTTTTTTTAAGGAGAAATATTGTTTTTTTTGCGCGCAGAGCCCTTGAAAGTGGCCGCTGTAAAAAAAAAGTTGCCAAGTGGCTGACATGATTCCGGCTCTCCCCCTCATCTGAAATCAAAAAATTAAATTAATACTTCATTTATAGGCCTGTGGCTATAACTGGTACCAGAATTAAGTCAAAATTTTGAAAATTAAAAAATTGGCTCAACTTTGAAATTTTTTGTTCAAATTTTGGCGTTTTTTTTCGATGAATTTAGCTTCAGCAAAAAAAAGCTATGACAGATATTGCTAAGATTTTGGTACCAGTTGTAACTAGGGATCCGCTGAACATATTATTAAAATTTCAGCGTGATCGGTTCAGTAGTTTTTTCTGAATCGTGGCAGCCAATTTGAAAAATGCAATGAAAAACCCAATTAAAGATCGGTGGTGGCCCGGGCGAGCTTCGAACAGCTGCTCCATTATATGGCTATTACTTTATAACGACTTCGAATTCGGAGAAATCCTTTTACATTCATATACTAGGAATAACTTGGAAGTAATTAAGAAAAAAAAAATTTCTGACTTGGCACATAGGACGACCCCCTTAACTGAACAGATTAACTTATCTACTGGAAAATTTGTATTTTATTTTTCGAATCTCTATTGACTAACAGAAAAAACCCTTAGTTGCTGTATTCGCCCAAACTCACTATATGATTAGCTTTAGGCTAAAAATGGAGGGGTGTTAAATATTACAATGACTAATACCATGGATAGACTACTGTACCACCATATCAAACGTTCACGCAAGACTCTTCATCATCATCAATGGCGAGACAGCCTAAATCGGGCACTGGCCTCCAGTCAGGTTTCTGGGCAGTGGTCTTTTTTCCGGTGATGCGATGTCGGCGCCTCGTCCAACCCCCGACTTGGAGGCCAGTCCTATTTACTTATTTCACCCCAGTCGGAAAAGGGTGGAAGTTTTCAGCTGACTATGACATGTTGAAGTTCTCCCAACTATGCTGCGAGTCAAACTATGTCATTCTTTTTGCCTACATCCTAAGACGCACTGGAGTTACTGGCCATTTAGGTTAACTCCATGCTCCCTCTTCCTTTCTCAACCGGGCTTGTAACCGGCTAGGGGGAAGTTCTTCTCCTGAGACTCTTCACTGAAGGAAAAACTTTCGAAATAGCCTAAGCCTAAGCCTAAGGTCTATGGGGAGACACCACGTGAAGGTCGGAAAACTCTCTGATCACTAAGGGTGGCCTCAAACGGGGTATTAACACTAGGTCGAAAAATTAGAAACTCCTCGCTTGGAGATGCAAAAAGTCGAATGAAAGTAACCAAAGAAGTTCCTTCATTCGCATCATATATCCAATGAATTGTGTTCCATTATCACTTAATTTACAAAGTTTTAACATAACCTGCCACATTTATGCAGGCATATCATACTTTTATCCAATCTTATTAAAAATCCCGGCTCAAATTGTCCAGTGTATAGCTAGTTTTTTTTTTATCATATCCAGTCTCCCAAAGAATTTCCAGAGCGACCCTGACAAAAAACAACAACGTTACTATGAGAAACTGCGACTATATTCCTTCTACAAATAGCCCAACATGTTTCCATGTCATTCTTTTGAATATATCGCTTCATATCTCACTTTTGCTACTGTGTCTTTACTTCGGGTTCGAAAAAAAACCCACCCCGCCATACATTATTACAAAATTCTATATGTACTATGTGAGAAAACCCAGTGAACTTTATAGGATTTAAGATAATATGACATTGCTTCGTACTACGACTGAGAGAAGGTCCTATATTTCATGTCCAACCGACAGTTTAGTATTCCCTTTTTTTTGTGCCTTTGCTCCCCGTTATTATTCTGCTCCTGTTTTGCTTCTCCACATACCGGAAAGGATCTACTAGTGAAAGTCTGTGAAAAAGTGCAGATGCTGCAGAAGTAAACATAATCCTGGAAACAAATGACCTCCAGCAAAAATATTATTTTTCTTATCTGAATTTTCAGACGATTACACATGAAATACCTTTTTTAAGCCATGGCTACGATATGTGTAGATCTGCTCCTACTCCCGCCCTTCACGCGTTTTTTCGGTGCTTTTTATTGGGGAGCAAAATCGATAAAAACCCATAATACTGTTTTTTTGCATGGTTTGAAATCAACTAGTATATTAATTTTTATTTGACAAATAGTTCACACAATATTCGAGCGTACCGTTTTCATGGATGGTAGTTTTTATAGAAACAAAACATTTATACGGTTTTATTTGTCTTGCTCGTTGTCAAAGCAGGTTTCACTTCGGCTGGAGATAACACACCACTTAGGTTGTAGCTTCGATTCATGCTTAATGTTTCAAGGTGAAAATTTCAGTAGAGATTTCTATTAGTTGTAAAAAAACCAGTTCCATTTGACGATGGAATTTCTACTCACCGGGATATACATATATCTGTCAAAATCTCCACCTTAAAGCTAAGACAAAAATTGTTGATATCATTTTTTATGGCTTTTTCCAGTTCACTGAATAATTCGACCAAACGTCTAAATCTATTTTATTTGAAATCATTTTGCTGTTGTCCAGTCCAAGTGGTCAAAAATATGTCCAAAAAAATTTGACAGAAATTCGTTCAAATAAAAAGAATTGGCCTTGAGTACATTATCCTAATTTTTTCTTAGTTTGCCCCTTTTTTGAGTTCTTTAAAAAATGCATTTTTTTATGTTTGCCAAGTGGTAAAAAGTTTTATCTAACAAAAACCCATTTTTTTTTGTTAGAAAATGGTTCCTACCAATAGAAAATAAAATATTTTAACAAATCAAAATACGACAGATTACATGTGAAAATGGACAAATATTTGTCTATGTGGCATATAGTCATACAGGCCTTAGTGTTTTTCGAATCTATTTTTTTAGGCTTTAGTTTTTTTTTAAATTAAACTTTATTTAGTATTTGGTTTATTCTTAATTTTATTTATTTATTCTTAAAGGTATTGAAGAAAATGCTATATTTCAGCTATACAGCAGCTAGAGAGAGGGCAAATATGGTTCAAAATTTATTAACAATATAAATGCATTCATTATAATTAAATAAATAATAACAATAAAAATTTCAATTGTGGTTTATCTTCATCGACATTATGGGCTTAATTGCCCTCGAATACCCACTCTCCCTGCCGAACTAAAAGTTTCCACTTTATTTATTTATATAATTTGGTTATAAGTTTCATTTATTTTTTTATTAGAGTTTTAATTAAAGCAGTTTATTTTTATTTTTAACCATTCGCGAGTGTCATTTAGTTTCACATAGTTTGAAAGTTCTAATTTGAAATGTTTTTTTTTAAATATTAATTTTCTGTTAGAACTACTAAACTACTAAAATTTTTTTTTAATTTTAAATTTAATTTTATTATTTGGCTGTAGTTTAGATTAGTCCTTAAATTTTTTATTTTATTCACAATTTATTTTTATGTTACAGTTTTATTAATTTTATGTTTCATAATAGTTTATAATTGAGGTTAAAATTTAAGGTTCTACTTAAACAATTTTTTCCGAGATTAATTTTTATTCAGTTTTCGGAGTTTTAAGGCGGAATTATAGAGAACGCGACAAGCGCGCAGTTAGCGATGCGACGCGATAAAAGCTGACTATATGAATGTTAGTGATTGATAGTTTATTTTCTTGTTTCGTCGCGCGTATAAATCGATTGTAACACTTGCGTCGGTTCTATTTTAATTTTTTTTACAACAAAAAACGGCAAACGGGTATTGAATATCGGAAAATAAATGCCTGTACAATGAAGGAAAACCGGCAATATGTTTGTAGACTATGAACAAAATTTTTCAATATTTGATAATATTACTTGGCGTTTGCTGGAAGAAATTCAGCGCGCTCACTGTAACTGGTGTCGCGATATGGTCAACGCGATGCAAATTGGGTTATCGCACGAGTCGCGCGTATCGCTGTAATTTCACCTTAATTTTCTTAATTTAACTTTTTACTTTGAATGGCAATGAATTATATTTGTTATGATTAAATAAGTTTTTATTTAATATTATTTAATTGAAAATATTATAGTGGTGAACACCAATAGCAATCAGAAAAGTGAACTCATTTGCATTTTGTTTTTTTTCGCGGTGAATTCAAATCCGTTCCTAGTTTTTTTCTATCACCCTTTATTTTTCAGTTATACGCCATTTTTCGCTTTTGTCATAAAATTTGAAAATTTGAAAATTTGAATTTTGATTTTTTTTCAATGCCTAAAAATGATATTTAAAACTGTGAATCGTCATTTTAAGCACAAATGTTTTATAATTACGAAAAAAAAATTTGATAAGGTATTTCCAAAATTTGTTCAGATCTTACTCAAAAATGTAAAATTTTTAAATTCTGTTTAAATCAAAAGATTACTATTTATTACCTTAGTATGACATTTCTTCTTTTATTTGAGCCTATGCCACTGAACGTACGAATAGTGTACATGGTACTATTAAATTAATTGTTTTTTTTTTAATTTTAAGTTTCATGTGCAAATCGGAACTATCTGTAAGCAGATCACCTGCCAATTGGTTCGAACCTTATGCTCTTCTTCTAATTTTTCATATAGTTGTCGCTAGGTATTTGGACCATCGCCAAATTGGACCATTGATCATTCCTGTCTATAGTATAATGGCCTTTTTCTCAAAACTGGCAAATCGATCCGAATTCTTGGTCGTCAGTATTGTGCTTTATGTCTTCGCTTTATGTCGTGCAGAAGAGATTAATTGTAAGCTTTATTTAGTTGTAGACTTAAATTAATATTATTTTAATTTCTAGTTTAACTTATTTTATCCCAAATCTTTCTCTCTTCGGGGAAGAAATGCAATGGACTAAAAACTTAAAATACCTAGGATTTTATTTCGACAACAAGCTAACGTCTAATAACCACATCACAGAAACATTAAATAAAACTAATGCCCTTATAAAAATCCTTTATCTTTTCATAAACAGAAAATCACTATCTATTAAACATCAACAATAAAATGCTCATTTTTAAGTCGATTTTTCAGCCAGTATTACTATATGGGGCTCCATTGTGGATAACCTGTGCCAAAAGTCATTTGAACAAACTGCAGATAGCTCAGAACAAAATCTTAAAGTTAATTCATAACCTTTCAAAATATTATTCTACTGAAAGATTACACTCTTTAGCGGACACTAAATATATTGAAGCTAAAGCACTTACACTAATAAATAAAATCAGAATTAGACTAGAACTAGCTGATAATAGACTGATGAAAAACTTACAGTTTTAAATTCTACCTTTCTTTTGAATAAGTACATAGTTTTAATAGTTAGGTTAAGTTTTTACTTATAGTTAAAATTCATCAATTAGGTTTCTTGCTTGCCATTTTCCTGTAAATATTTCTTCTCGGAGGTTACAAAATTATTTAGTAAAATAACTTGAAACATTACATTCTAAAAAGTTGTATAGTTAGTAAGACTGAACTCTTAAGTAAAATTATTATGTATATAACAAATTTTATGTCTGGCCATAAAACAAAGAAACAAACAATCTTATTTTATTAAAATTCTATTTTTTTATCTAAATATGTTAAACTAGTAATTTTTCGGTTAAAGTTTCATTTAGTTTTTATGTTTTCATTTTAAATAATTTAAATTTATTTGGAGATAAGTTTTATTCAGTTTTGAGTTTCATATTTATTTTAAATTAATTTAATTTTTTTTTGTTGATTTCGTTTAATTTAATTGTAAATATTATGTCCCTTTATGTTGGAGCCCTTTTGGAGTGTGGATTAGTAAAAGCACTCTTCTGAGGCACTGTTACTGCTTTAAATATCATTCTTTGTCCTTAGATCATGGATATTAAGCCCAGGCCTTCATCTAGATGTTATCTTATTTTATTAAATTTGAGTTGTTGACTTCAGTTTTTATTTACTTGTGTTGTCTGTTTTATATTTTTTAAATATTTTTTATTTATTATATTTAAGTTATAAGTTTCTAATTTTGATTTTTGAATTTAATTTTTTTAGGTTTAACATTAAATTAAATGTTCTGATTTTAATAATAATTAGTCGGTTTATTTTAATATAGGTTCACAGTTCTAATTTTTGTTAATTTCAAATCTTAAGTTTTTCTTTATTTCATTTTAAGTTTTAGTGAACACAATGCGCGCTCGTTAAGCGATGCGACGCGATGACAGAGAGCCGATAAGAAAGCATGTTAGTGAATGTAACTAGTTACAGTGATATCGCATCACTCTAATCGCGTCGCTCAAATCGCGTCGCTTTGATATAATTTCGTCGCGGTGGTAACTAGATGTTGACTTTTGCGCCGGTTGTATTTCGAACTACTTACAGTAATAGATTGCAAATAATAAATCAATCAATATCGGAAAATAAATGCCTATAAAATAAAAAAACAATCAATACGTTTGCAGGCTGTGAACATAATATTTTAGTATTTGCACGGCACGCACCGCTTTTACTGTAAATCTACCTTTACTCTCATTCATCATTTTAATTTTTTTTTATATTTTTTTATATTTTTTATTTTATATTTTATTTTTTGATGAAATACGTGGAATGAATTTTTATTTCGGAAAAAATGTGATTCACGTCAAGGGCAAAGCGGGTTGGGAATTAACTATTTCCCCCTTACACCCTCCTCCTTCCAATAAAATGATTTAAGTCCTACTTAAAACAAATGTGTTCATGAGTCGTCTTATTTAAGCAACTACAGATCATGTCGAACTTCAGTTATCAAATTGAAGTTCAAGTATGTAGGTTAATATCGAAATTTTCTTGCTGACTCTCCTTCCTAAAAATCATGTCTAGCTACGCCACTGATTCACGTTATTGAATTGAAAAAGAAATTATACGTGACATTTTCAGAAATTATTGAGAAAACTTTTGGATGACCTATCACTTCTTCCCCTCGTACTTTGTAAATGATCCAAAAAATTAAAAATTTTTTATTGATAAAGACATTTTTCATAATTAAAGAAATTTCTTTAAACAAATAAAATATTTAATCACGTGGCTTAATATTGGAGACATCTTAAGCGATATTGTTAAAATTTGGACCACTTTGTTCACATTGTACGTGGTTAGGGGGGTGATTGTTGCGCTCTTATGAAGAAATAATTTATTGGGCATTCTAATGTACTTCCAGAAAATGGCAGAGGGTTTGAAATGTAAATCAGGGCAATAAGGACATTTAGGTACAGCAGAACTTCCCACCAAAATCTTGTCAGAATTTGTCCGTTAATAGAAGATTGCCTGCAAAGTAATCTTCGTAAAGGATATTTTGAAGGATCCTTTTTGTAAGGTCCAGGTAGATGTATGATAAATCTGATGTACTACAGAAAGTACAATAATATAACAGGTATGAAAATGGCATTACCTTCTTATACCGAAATATTTAATTGCACCTACCTAAAAACAAAAGACTCCCTTTAATACCTCTTAAATTTTAACCACACCTACTTTCATTTACATGTTTTAATGATGAATATTTGCAGGAGCAAATCGTTGAGTAAGTTGTAGAGAATTGACAAAATCAGTTGAAGTTTAACTCGCACGTGATCAAGTTGCAAACCTAAAGAATTTCTTTAGTTTTTTTTTCAATTAGTCAGTTAAAGTTAAACTTGTAAAAACCCATAACCATATTGTTAAAATTGCCGTAAAACGAGATTGATTGAATTGAAATTATTGTAAGTAGTTAACATCAAGTGATTGTGACACAAATATTTAATAAGAAAATTAATTTAAATTTCAGAAATTTTTTTAATTTGAGAATATACTGTGGCGCGGTATCACCAAGTGTTTTCTTCGGGCCCAAAACTACACCGTGAAAATTTCAATCGACACAGCCAATTTTTTTTAAACCGAAAAAGTCAAAAATTCCGTTAATTTTTTTATAAAAATTCACAAACATTGCATTCAATTTTCCGTAAATATTTTTTTTTTCATGTGTTTAATGTTTGTAAATAGCAAAATGCAGGTTTAAAATAACAATTTAGTGGTTTATGGAAGAATTTCTGGACGCAGGCTTAAAACGCATTACAAAAAAATGTTTCGACAACTAAACGAAATTAACAATCTGGATTTCGCCATACAAAATTGCAAGGACTTGGCAAAATGCTTGGAAGTATCAATTAACCATGTTCATCGTCTTAATATGAAATATAATACGGACTGGTTGGCGGATAACTACCAGGACTATTTAAACGATATGATGCACGAGACGAAGCTGGAGAATGCCCAGAAACGCTACAGTACCGACTCGAATCGATTGAATTCGTCCTTGACGGCGAAAAGTCCCACATCATTTTCGTCTTCGATACGTTTACATCGGAACGTTCGCGATATCATACATTCGAGTAGCGATATGAATCTCAAGTTAATTAAAATTAAACGAAACGTCGAATCATTACTGCACAATGTCGAACATACGATTAAAGTTAATAACAAAAAGTGCATGTACCTTGCGAAGCAACGATGCCGTCTAAGGTTTGAAAAGCCGCTGGAAAGGAAACGATGTTGGTGCTGCCATTGAAAAATATTTTATAAGCAATGTACCTATACCTTGTAACTTAATTTGCATAGAACTAAAAATATATATTTGTATCTGTAAGTTGTAGTCTTTTGATTTCATGGATCAACTTATGACCTCGCATAGAACTAGGTTTTGTGCTTTATGGAGCTAAGGATATCTTTTCTGTCATTGTTTACTTGTCATTTGGCGTCGCATGGAACTGGATTTTGAGATAGATCTGAAATTAATAACTAAAACGCCAGAATGAGTCCCCTTTCGTTGAATTGATATCGTTTTTCAGTACTGAATACCGGAACTAAAATTTACGATTCAATTTTACTTCATTGTTTTTTTTAACAATAAAGTACTGTGGTCGACCTGAAATTTAAAAAAATACTGCTACTCTGAAATGTTGTACTTTTACGTTTTAAGGCTACCCTCTAAACCTCTAAAAACCAAAAAAATGTCCGTCTCTACGCCGTACGCCATACGCAAAAGAGGGCGCATAGCTCACAAAGCCGTTGAGATTTTAAGATGAAATTTTTTTTTTGGTGAGTAGATTGATTGGACCCTTATGATGACTTTTTTAGCGGATCGCTGCCAACACCTTCGTTGGCAGCGATCTTTGGGCAAGGCTTGAGGCTGAAACTTAGAACTTATGTAGAACAATGTTAGTGGAACCATTTGCAAAAACATGGGTGATAGTGGTTGAGGGGTGTGTGAGTGTGGAGAGGGGAAACAATGAGACCGAAACGCTTGAAAGCCGGGATTGAAACATTCTAAAATCCATATCTCCTGGACCGTCGATGTCAGAAGGTTGAAACTTTGTGGTTGTCTTGAAAGATACTAGGAACAAAGCCGTCCTAAGATATTCGGTGCTCGTGGGCTACTTAAAATAATGCGCCCCTCGTCATAAGAAAATACCTACAATTTTGATGGCTAGTAGAAGCGGCAAACACAAAATATAAAGGTGCCAGAACGTTACCAGTTTAATGATCACAGTGTGTGTATATTATTTTAATGAAAACAAAATGAAATTAAATTATGATATAAATATTAAGGGACTGTGTTGTAGATTGTTTCGTAGCGCCTATTTAATTTAGAACAGGTTAATTGGTTATTTCTATCATGAAGAAAAATAGTTAATAACTAAATAACTAATAATAGCTAAAAAATACTTTATTATTAAAATAACAAAGTAATATGACAGCCATTAAAATTGCCGCCCTAAAAGGCTTGCGCCCCGGGGTTATAGCCCATTTAGCCCTGTGGTTGAGGCAAGGGCACTCATGCAAGGGGCAAGAGGGGGCACTTGCCCCCACCTGTATTCTACCTTCCAGTATTATAATCAGACTATTTCGTCACATGAATGATTCTTTTTATTTAATATAGTGCAATTAAGACCTTTTAATTGTTCTATTACACATAATTTGTTAAACTACTAACAAATAGTTACTAAATCAACACTGTTTATTGTTTTCAATTTCAATAAAAGCAAAACATCTTTTTATTTGCATTTGTATTTAAATAAATTTCACTTGTTAAAAATTAAGGATTTCTTTCTTACTGCAGAAAAATTGGATTGTAATTCAAATTTAAGTAGACAAATATAATTAAGATTACTATGGTAAGGACATTACTTTATTGGAAGACGGAATTGATTTTCACACTCATGATTTTTTTCTTCATAGGAATACACTAAGTTCGGTATGACTTATGAAAAATACAGAAAACCCGAAAGGTCTTAATGGTTTCCTGAGATAAAGTACCCATCTGCTAATATATATTTTTTTAATACATCATTTCGACTTTGTGCTGGGAAAGAGGTTGTTTTCAAATATGCAAAATTTTAAGGTATGTTGATTAAAGTAGCAAAAGGATATTAGTAACATTAATACGTAAAGTTTTATTAAACCACGGTTATCACTTTTTAGTTGCACTTTATTTAAAAAAAAATGAATTGCTCAATTACGAAATATTTAAAATTAAATGTGAATAACTTCGAAAGATTTTGAGCTAGAGCGATAAATTTATCCTGCTAACCCCGCATTCTCTTAGAATTTACAATAGCTTGAACACGGTTACAACTAATTCCAAGTCTTCAAGTTGACTCACCAGAAACGTAAGCAGTAATTTTTTTAAAGATTACATGGCAACCTAAAACATTATCTTCATTTCACTCTGTTTTCCAGTTTGGATACATTTAAAATAAGTGTAACTACGTAACCCCGCTCCCCGAGAATTTTGTCTTAAATTAATCACAAAATAAGCTTTTATGCCCAATACGTTCCGTTCCGTAGTTATCGCTTCTTCGGGAAAAAATAGGAATCGTTTTTATTAAGAACTTTTGTATGGTAGCTAATTGAAAGAGTACCTTCAATACTGTCAGTTCTTTTTTCCTACAATATTTAATTAAAAAAAGTTATATCGTGCGAAATTTTTAAATTCCAGAACATAACTGTCATCACTTGTTTTAAGGAATTTTATATGCGATGTACCCGAAGAAGTTGGGCGATTTTACTTACTAACGGATTCTAAGTAAAATTTCAACTTCTCTGTATTTTAATTTATTTTTAATATTGTATTGGAGTGGCAGAAGAGGTGGGGGGGGGGGGGGGTGAACAGCCATTTTTTAAAAAATTAATATTTTCATCTCAAGAACCGTACCAAATATGATGTTAAAAATGTCATAGGACTTAGGACCAGTAGACCTCTAGCCGAGAAATAATTGGGGAAAAAGTTCTTATTGCTCGAAAATCGCATAGCTAAGAAATGACAATAATATAGAGCCTCTATAGCGGCATTGTAAATGGGGGTGGATTTTTATGCATTAGTACCAGCTACTAGAAAGTAGGAATTTAGTACGTATATGTAGATCCACTACATAATTAATGAATGCAAAAAAAAGTCAAGGTGGAGTAAAATAAATTTCCGTGGTAAAGTTGTTTTCCAAATTTTCACGAATTTCGTTATATCTTTTAGGCATAAATCAGCGCCGCATGTACTTGGTTTACAAGGCGCCAATCTAGCTCTGTGTAATCTTTTAGGCAGCAGTTCAGAATTAAATAAATAAAATATTTTCGGTACGTCTATGTAGTTATCAAATTAGTTTTACTTTTGCGGGCTCTTAATACAAGCTCCTAGAAACGTTTTTCAAAACTAGTTGTTTGGAAGGAAAGTGGTTGTGTACATTTTCAGAATTCCGATATTTTTCTTAGGTCTAATGGGATATCGAATTCATTTTCACTTCTAATGGCTTCGCATATAATTGGCGATAAAACCGATTTAGCATTTTTCGATATTAGACCCCCTTGGAGTGTAAGGTATTGTTCAAGTTTTCGCAAATTCTGAGAAATCTTTTAGGTTTAATGGAATGGAATTCGCTTTTACATCTATGGGCTTTATATATAATGATCTAAAAAATAATTTCAGGATTTTGCGATACTCAACCCCGATGAGGGTGTAAAATGATTGTGAATGTTTTTACGAATTCCGACATATCACTCAGGTCTAATGAGTATTCGAATTGTTTTTAACTGTTTTTTTTTATATAATCGCCTAAACTTAATAAAAGTGTTATACGCATGTTTGTTTATTTGTTGCTAGTCTTTTTGTATTTCTAAGAATAATAACCGCAAGTCAAAAAAATGATTCTCGGGAAAGTAAAGGAATAAAGGACGACACGTTTTACTTTGAATTGCGATAGCTCGCAAATATTTTATTAGTCAGGCATTAACCTTTCCAAATCGGTAATCCTGCGAAACATTTTACACTCACAATCGTTTCAAACGTAGCCATAAGCCCTTCATATTGTTTCGCATCGTGCGAATAAAAGTTATCCAAGCGGATAAGGATATTCAAGTTTCGTGGAAAATTAAGGCGAAATTTTAATTAGCCCGGGAAAAAATATTAATGGTGATGAAACGTACCACAAAGAACAGAAACAGGTGCCCATTACGTTTTGTTGGTAAACTGAACAATTAAGGTGCAAGAGAGTATGGGGTTGTACCAACGACTGGCGAATATTAAAAACCACATTGCTTACAGCATCCATCGGGATGTGACCATGAATAAGGTAAAGTGCCGGAAGGGTTGGCGCGAGACTACACACAATCGTGAAAAGTTCATCTCATTTGTATTCAAACATTTAATTCAAAAAAATGAAGGGTTGCTGTGAAAGCGGACGAGTGAATTTAGCTAACATGGCGGAAACGAGCTTCTGAATGAAACGAAGCCAGGGCAGATATTGGTAATTAGAAAACGAAGTAGGGGGTATTTGAAAAATTATTGAAAGGGGTGGTGAACTTTGTAGTAGGGATGGGTGGTTGGATAACAGCATTTATCGGGTAACTACCTGGGGAACGGGAAACGCTAGAATACCTCCTGTGCAACTGCCCAGCTCTTGCTAGGAGACGGGTGAAGGCTCTTGGTGCACCGAACTTCACAAATCTTAAAGAAGTCTTATTTAACAGCATGCAGAGTCTGCTAAACTTTGCTACGGTAACAGGGACCTTTGAATTAAACGAGGAGCTCTCCGTACAGATCGAAACGCAAGCACAACTATCATAGGTACATTGTTTTTTAGTGGTATCACTATGGACCCTCGTGGGTCTATGTGAGGCTTTGGCCGTCACTGTAACCTAACCTAACCTAACCAGCTTTTCACTGAGCAATCGGTGACGTCGCGATCAGGCTGCAGATTCCCTTTAACGTCCGTTGTCACAGTTGTGGGAAATGCAAATGAGAAGGAGACTTTGCGGGACAGAGACAGACTTTGTGAATTGGGCAAATCTTTCCTTGATAGCCTTCATGCGATCTCGACAAATAAGATTGGGGAACTGATTCTCTTTTTAAACGATCCTTTCCAGCTGCGGGTCTCTGTAGAGCTCCTAATTTACTTCATACGCCCTCAGCTCCGGGTCTCTGCAGAACTCCGTATTTACTTCATATACCCCCATGGACCAGATTAAGCCAGTTGTAGCAACAAAAGGGCGCTTCCTGTGCTAATTGGGCTCTGTTCGGCTGATGGGTCACCACGTAAACCAACCAACCAACCTAATCAGTTAGCTTAGATAAAATAACCAGTTAACTGGGATAAAATAACCGGTTATTCAAATAAAGGTTTATTTTTGAAGTTTACTTAAAAGAAAACCTTTGCAGCTATTCAAAATTTAAATTTGTTTCATTCAACAGAATTAAATCAAAATAGAAACAAAAATATATTTTCGACAGTACGTACTTTAACACGAACCGCAAAACCCTACCGCTGATCCTCAACCCCAAGACCTCGCTACATGCCTGAAAATTGACTTCATTTAAAAATTATGTCGCGATGCGGAAAATCGGGGAGTCCCCCTACAACGAAGAGTACGAACAAAATCTGCCAAAAGTCTAGGCACAACTCTATTATTTTTTTGGTAGAAGTCCTGGCCATGTTCAATGCTGACTGACTGTTTTTGTAAGCACCTTCTTTGTGTGGTAGGTACCTTAAGGTGTACCTTGTTCTTATTATCAAAATTTTAACATGAAAAATCGTAAATTCCTCGCTTTAAAAAAACCTGTAAATTGAATCGAATCCGAATCCTTTCGTGTTGGCGAATCATTCTTTCCAAAAAAAATTCGTGTACTTAACCGCATTATCTATCCTCGAACGCCAGCGACATGTTGCCCGGTCGTTTACCTATCGTTTACCTGTCGCGTCGACGTAATGTAATGTGGTACACTGAAAGAAAAAATGTGGTTCTTCCATAGTTGCAGTAACCATAATTTAGTTATTATAACTATATTAAAATAGTTATGGTTGTCCTTGCCATAGCTTATAATTCCCACAAACAAACTATGGTTGCAATAAACATATTTGGTGATTTTAAATTAATAAGGTCGGCCTAACCGTGCTTGTTACATGATGTAAAAGTATTTTATGGTAACAGCAACTATATTCCATGATCAGTACAATTATAGAAATTTATTGAATATTTCTAACTATACTATGGTTTGTACTATTTTGCACGAAGATATTACAAACATGCTATGGCCACAGAGAATAAGTAGGTAAGTCTGAAAACGAAACTATTCAGGGCAGCACTTTCTTGCTAATTTTACTATTGAACTATTCCTGTAAATCCAGTTTTTGTGAAAAAATTAAATTTGATGACATATCAGTGATCAAATAACATACTCGTATAGCAATAACTTTTTCACAGTGCGTGTAAGCTTTGGGAGATGACCACAGTACACTTAACCCATTTTACTATTTTTCGACTTACCAAGTTATTCCCTGTGACCACAGAATTATTATGGTTATCGAAATTATGAAACAAATATCTATGTCATAAAAAGATGAAAACCACAATCACAGTGAAAGGTATCGTTCGTGAGTTAGGTTAATTTATGGGTGTGCTTACAAGCGAAATGTATTCCAGTGAAGTTGAAATTTTAAAATTGAAGTGTTAATAATTAAGAAATATGTATATGTATTGAAATTTCTTATTTTATATAGGTATATTGAATATATTAAATATTTTTCCAGTTATGAAAATATATTTATATTCAACTTATTATAAATTTTTAGTACAATTTACTTTTGAAGATTTGGAAAAAAAAAATATTCATAAGAAAATACGCAGTTTTTCCAATTACTATATTTTTATTATTATAAAATCCTCTAGCTGTACAGAAAAGTGGACTTCATAAATTTTCAGCGATCTGGGAAGACATTTTGTTCGGCATTTGACGGGGCTGATCTACCACACAGAGACAAGAAATAAGAAAGTAAGTATGTAATGAGAAGTGAATCCAATTTTAAAGTGAGTGAGGATCACCAGTGCAATTTTTTATAAAATGATAGTTTCTTAGTGTTCACAGCTTTATGGTTATTGGTTATAAGAACCATACATCATTGTTTAGCTCTGTTTGAATCAAACATATTAATGTTTCTTAGGATCGTAATTATAGTTCTCACAACCATGTTCTGTAATTGTTACAACCATTTATATGATTGACGTAATTAGAATATGTTTATTATAACTAAAGTCATAAGATACTGAATGTTCAACAGAAGATAAGATAAGTTGGTAGAACCAAAACTATGTTTGCGTTAACCATACAACAAGTTTTCGTTTGTTTGATTCAATCATAACACATTTCTCAGAAACAAAACCATAGTTGTAATAATCAAATTACAAATATTTTCATGATTGATATTGTTACGTGTAAGCCCGGCAACCGCGCAACCGTGCACTCGATCGTTACACATAATGAAAACAACAACAACCAAATACCTAGTTGCAAAATAACCCAATCTGAAACCTAGCTGAAGATAAGGCGAAACAATCTCTCTTCTTATCGAATGCTCTCCAATATACCAGAATCCTCTGCACAAACCACTGAACGAAGATCGAAATCGAAGGCTCTGAAGCTTTCGAGAAGATTCCAGAACTGAACGAACGTTCAAGCACATCCTAGACTGCAACCGGGTAGTATATAAGCAGGTGAAGCATTCAGCAAAGACACAGTAATTTTGATTACGGCGACTGTGACAGACAGCGGGTACACGCGACCGTGTTGAGAGAGAACGAAAGTGAACGAGTCAAGCGATATATGGTATAAACGGGCGGTACTGCCATACAGTGCGAATTATTGTGCGATTATAATTCTGCGAATTTAAAGTGCGATTAATAAATAATCACTTATTTTTATTTTAACCGAATTGTGTTTTACTTGAAATCCCGGCGAACCCCTAGCTCGCAACAATATAATCACACTATGTTTAGAGCAACAAGACAGTAAAGTTAGTACAACCATAATATCAGTTATCAGAACTATCTTGAATCTTGTAACGAGGTTCACGCAACTATAAATTCAACCATAGTTGTTTTAGATGAAACATTTTGGTTTCTAGATCGCAGAAACCACTTATGCTGGAAGGCTGAAAGTTGGAACTTATGTAGTACAATAATCGTGGACTCATTTGCAAAAATTGGTGATAGTGGTAGAGGGGTGTGCGAGGAGGAGGGGGAAACAATGCGTCCAAAACACTTGAAAGCTGGGATTCAAACATTCTAAAATCCATATCTCCTGAACGATAGATGTCAGACGGCTGAAACTTTGTAATTGTCTTAACAGATACTAGGAGATTAAAAAAGAGCTAACAATTTTAAGGGGGTGGTGAATTAGGGGGTGGGGGGGGTGAAGAGCTTTGAATTAAAATATCATTCGACTCAATTATCCCAGGAAGATAAAATTTGGTTTCTGTATATAGAATTGCTAGTGAAGTCTACTATATAAAATTTGGGAAGCGTGGAAGTGGGGTGATAATCAATTTTCAAAAAATTAAATTTGTATATCTCAAAAACTGTATCATATATGATGTTGAAAATTTTACAGGAGTTAGAACCGGTAGACTTCAAGCGGAGGAAAAAAATTGGAGGGCATGGGTGCAGGGAGTGATGGGGATGGAAATGAAAAAATTCTGATTTTAATTTCTCGAAAGCCGAAAATTTAAAACTGCATAGAGCTACTATAGAGACATCCCAGAAATTTTTGATAGGGGTAGTAAGGTACGGGCGATAGAGGTGATTTTTCATTTCTCAGAAACGGCTTATGCTAGAAAGTTGAAACTTACTACCTATATGTAGATATGCTACTACCCAGGTGTATTTTATTCTGCTTCAATGCTTTAGAATCTGCGAGGACTTTTAGTCGCTTTAAGGCACATCAAGTTCCTTCATTGGATCTGACATTACTCTCGAATCAATTTGGTACATGCCATTGAAGAAAGGCAAATTAGTGAGGCAGATTTCACCTCAAATACCATTCGGGGAAAAAATCCATTTTGAAGAAAAAATCTTACACAACATGCCTTTTGATGAGTTAAGGTGCCATCGCCGAACAAAACAGTATTTTCGGACCCAGTTCAATTTATTGTAAACTACTGAAAAACTTGTTTAAATTGTAATAGGACAGCTCTGATCTCTTCAAATTTTCACTCTTCAAACTCACATTATTAAATAACCATTTATTTTTGCATAAAAACCTACTTAGCATATAATCACTCATTAAGTCGTATATTGTTCTCAATTTATTTAACGCTTCCCATCAAAAATTCATAAAGTAGTTTTACAGCACAAGTTCTTTTGTAGTAAGTGCGCCACGCTGCAATGTATGCAAATGGGCGAAGAACTAGGAGCAAAGTGCAGGTTCCAGCGACGGAAAAAGTAATTAACCTTTTACACTAATTACAGAAAAAGGAAAGTTAGAAGACGATGAATTAATTCTGAGAAAAAAGCATTTCTTTTGCTTTGTAATTTAAAGAAGAAAACTTTGGAGTTCTCCAGTTGTAACTTTTATCTTTGCGAATGATATGATCAGTTTCCCAAGTGGTAGTAGTTTTTCTACTTCTTTACTACAGCGTTTTATAATAAGAATACCCGATTTATTGCATGTATGTTATTCGTATTTTTGGAATATGTTTTTTTATCTTATGTAGAGGAAATCATCGAAATGATTATTTTGTAACCCTGCATGTTATCTGCCAAAATGTGCTCTAGTCTGCAAATGAACAAGAGTAAGAAGTAATATTATAGGAAAAATACTTTTAGATATTTATTGCAATAACAAGCACAAATTTCATACATGCAAGCCACGATATTGGAGATCTTCAACACGCAACTCAAAAAGAGATAGCAAAATTAGTATAATTTTTATTATTAAAACAATAGGTCCAAGAATTTTGTACAAATTAGTTTTGAAAACAGACTTCGAATTAATCCTTTTACTCCTTCGGGTGGCTAGCATACAAAAAGTCCTTAAAATACGCGTTCAAGAATATTGACCGATAATTTCAGCCTTATGCTAGAAATTTGAAATTTTTTCCCAATTTGATATTTCAATGATGCCATATTGGCATGAAGAAAATCGTTTGAGTCCTTCGTGTAACTGCTATACAATAGGTGTGTTTTAATGCTCTTCAGAGTAGGATAGGACAGCATAAGTATACGTAAAACAACAGCAACATCCAGAATAGTCAACCTACTAATTTTACTGGGTTATAAATCCTATACCGGATAGAATGAAATGGTGTGAGTCTAGGATGATTTCGCTTCAATTCGCTTTACTCGTTTCGATTTGAATGATTGGCAGCATTTGTCTTTATCACAACACAAATGCAACAGAACTGCAATAAAATCCAATCCGGTGACAGTTTTATTACCGTTTGTTTTAAAACAAAGGAAGGGAAAAGAATTACATAAGTGTAACACAACGAAACGGAAATGCCATTTAACTTCAAACTTGACAACGCAGGGCTGCCAAACTTTACCAATGAAATTTACTCCACATAATACCCTGGATCGTTTTTTGCCGCCTGCTGATTAGATACTCTATTCTGGAGAGCATTAAAACACACCTAATGATTCTTGGAAAAATGAATATTCAAATTTCGAAACCTACTATAACTCCAAAAATCGCTTAGCTTGGAAGTCCAAATTTTTTAGTACTTAAATTTGAGCTAAAAGTATGATCTGTTGTGCTATTGAGCAAAATTCCCCCACTTCTTCGAGTAGCTCTCATACAAAAGTCCTTGGATCACATGTCCACGAGTTTTCGGCCGATAACATTTGATCGCTTCAAGGCGGTAATTTAAAATATTGTACACATTAATTTTGAAATGGTTTCAGTTAAAATGATAAATTGAAAATAAATCAAGCACTCATATGTAAGTCAGTTAAAATGATAAATTGGAAATAAATCAAGCCCTCATATGTAAGTCCTGGAAAAAGAAAATTTGACTCTCGGTGATTTACCTAAAATTTTAATTTATGAAGTTCAAAACGCAAAATATTGTGTTTCACTTTCGTGGAGCAACCACTCGAGAGTCCTTAAAAAATAGCTACTACATGTGCACTCTGTATCCTACTTCATCCCCAACTAAAATATAAATCGGAGTTCAGAAATTCATCTAGAGTATCATGCGATTGGCTAACAGCCGATCGTGACTGTGGCGTATTTCTAACTTCTTGTTTTGTTAGTTTTAAATTTTAGTCTTTATTTTTGACTTTTTTCTTATTTTTGTGTTTTGCCATATTGTGTTTTTTGTAATTTGTGTTTGTTAAATTTTTGTTTTTATTTTTATCACTTTTACAATTTAATTCATTTTGTTTTTTTTTTCTTTTCTGGCCCTTTTTTAAATTTGTTTGTTTTTATGTAGGCATTTTTTTTTGAGAGGAGATGGAGAGTTTGTATATTTTTTTGTGATTTATCTACTTTACATTTTTTCTTATATAAAGTAGGTGCTAATTTAGTTATTTTTTTCATCAATTCTTTTCATTTTGTCGAATTTTTAAGATGACTTCCGTCTTTATTTTTTGCCTTTTTTTCATTTATTTCGATTTTCGTTATTTCTGTGCTATAATTTTTGTGATTTTTTTTTTATTTTTGGACTAATTCTTATTTGCCATCCCACTTTCGTAATTTCTTCCTTTAGCGCTTAATTCCTTATTTTGGGTTTTTGAAATCTTTCTCACTTTTGCGTTTGGCATTTTTTACCAATTTTCTTACTTTTTTTTGTTTATTTAATCTCTCAGTTTCTTTGTAACATTTCTACTATTTTTTGTTTTTGCAATTTTTGTCTTATTGCCATTTTTCGTTTTTGTGATTTTTGGTATTATTTTGATTCATCTTAAAATCCTTGTTATTTATGCCATTTTTCATCTTATGAATTTTCCTCTCTTTTTTGCGGTTTATATTACCTTAATTTATTTTCTTGTTCTATTTTATTTTTTTTTCTAATATAAAATAGGTGCTTTTTGGAATTTCAATTATTTGTTATTTTTGAATTTTTATTAATTTTTCTAATTTTAACATTTTTGTCTTATATTTTTTTTTTTTTTCATTTTCGTGTTTCTTGTTTTAATTTTTGTGATTTTTGACGTGTTTAATTTTTGGCCCAATTCTCATTTTTGTGTTTTTTTGTCATTTATCTCGCGTTTGCAATTTCTTTCATTTTAGTGCTATTCCAAGTTTTTAGGTTTTTTTGGTCTTTCTTATTTCTGTTTGTAATTATTTTTTTGTATTTCTGTTTGTAATTATTTCTTTGTATTTCTGTTTGTAATTTCTAAAATTTAATTTTTTTCTCTTTACACAGCAAACATTTACGGACTATATTTAAGAGAATTTGGTTTGTATATAGGTCCAAACGAAATTAGACTTCTAAAAAGTTTAAAGAAAACTGAAACTAAAAGTTTTAAATAAAAACCGCTAAAGGGATTCAAAATAAGCCTACCTAGTATTATTTTTAAAACTATGCTGTCGACTAAACAGTAATCATAAAAGCCTAGAAATAAAACCGATAAAATCTAAAAAAAATTAAACTAAAAGTTTAAATTAAAAACTTAAGGAATTCAGAACGAGACTCGCTAGTTTTCTTATAAAACTGTTGACGACTACGTGCGAAACGGGAAAAAGACCAAAATTCAAACGAATATGGATTAAAAAAACTACTGCGTTGGTTGTAGAATGCTTAGGGCCATTATTACGATCTTCAGTTAAATTCTAACCGGAACTTTAACCGGAAGTTTTGTATGAAAATCTATCAGTTAAAGTTCCAGTTAGAAGGTAACTGAACATCGTAGGAACGGGCCTTAAAAGTTAAAACATTACAATAGTAAAATTATGTGAATAATTGAAATTAATAATAAGACATTAAATTATACAACCAACTGAAAAATATAGCATTTATTTTCAAAAAATAATATGAAATTAAGAAAATTCTTATATCTATTTAGTTCACAGTCTGTTCAGTCTTAAAAAATTAAGGATTTCATAATAACATATGTCTCTTTTTCCTACAATTTTAACATCATATCTTTTTGAATTTCAATTCGTCTAAAAATCGTAAGCAGTACTCTTCGCTTTCCTCAATAGAATAACTCTCGTATATAATATTTAAATTCATCGATTCATACTTCTTAGTCAACTAGTCAACAAGAATGTTCTGCTATTGTAAGACATCATTTTAATTATTTTAAGAAATACAGGTAACGCATTTTCGCTTATTTCTGCTATAAAACGGTCTTTGCGATATTGATATTCTAATGATACCCATTGCAATTCTGTAGTATTATTAATACTAGATTTATAATTGTGACCTAACAACGGTTAGTGAGCTTCCAGTAATGAGAGTCTAAAAAGTGTAAGAAAATTATGGAATTAATTAAAAATGAACGAAAAAAAATCTTTCCTTTGAAGTAATATGAAGTGTACTTCCAAATGAGGTAAAGGGAAACTAGTGTTACGTTGGCATTCTCGTTACGTTCTTCGATCGCTTTTGTAGTAAACTTTATATAAAACTGTGGGTTTACTATGTATTGTCCAATAATGTTCATACAGGAACTCAGTTTTAAAGGAACGTCTTCGAAATCGGTAAAGTCAATAAATTCCTTTTCGTCGAATTTTGACTGAAGCAAGACTAGAAACAAACACTTGAATTAAAAAGCACACAACACATTTAAAACTCTCACCAGAAAAAAACCAAATCATTGTAGGTTACAATATCATTTTCTTCATCCATATCAGAATCAACCTTTTTGAGGTACACGGAATCCTTTTTGATTCCGCCAACAAAATAAACTTTAAGAAAATTACCGGGACGAACAACGTATTGGACGCTCATCTTGACATGACATTAACTTGAAACAAAAGCGCAAATACGTATCGCTTCATTCAACTAGACGTCCATTTGTTTCAGTTTTAAACTTTTGTGGTCTAGTATGCCTTTTGTGGTTAAAAACTAGTCGAAGAAGTCTAATTTGCGAAACTAATTATTCGCGCTTACTAAAAATTAAACTGAAATGGCTTAACTTAATTAAAACTTTGACATATACTCCACTTTATTCCAAAATGTTTAAAAAATGGCTAAATCTTATTTAAAGTTTTAAAATTAAACCTGAATTTTTTACTGTGTAGTCTGTTTAGTGTTGTTTTTTGTGGTTTGTTTAATACGAATAATACCTACTTCCCAAAAAAGATAATTTTAATTCAATTAATATGAAAACTTTTTTATTTGGACGTACCTTCTAGTAGAACACCAACGGTTTTTTGTTTCCAGAAAATATTAATTCTGATTTTAGTGTTGATTAAACCAAAACAAATCCCGAACTAATGATTTATTATGAGACCTGGCGTCTGATTCAATCACAACTATTTTTAAATTATAAAATTTTATATTTTGTCTAGAAGTCTACATAATTTAATGACGAACCTTTCTTTAATTTAGGTTCTACCACATGCAGACAAATTGAAAATCGTCAACAGACTTATTTATAAGAACATGATTTACTTTTTCTCTATTAAGAAGGTTCCTTCTCTTCATAGCGACATTCATCAAAATACAACAACGATAATATTCTTGGGAAAACTTGCATTTCAGCAAAACTTTTTCCTTAGGGGGGGGCTGTAATTTGTTGTTGACTCATCCGTAGTATGTAATATTTTACGGTCCCTCACGTCTCCATTTATACTTTATCGTTTCTAAGCTACTGGGATCATATTAAATACTGTATGCTACTCAACAATATGTCAATGGTTAATCTTTAATAAATGAGTTGGGAATCAAGTCAAGGATGAATTCATTCTTTGATTCCTTTAGTCGTATGAAATAAACGTTAGATATGGCAAGCGAATAATAAATAGGATTATTGTTACGAGTGCTGTCGGGTCTACTGGGCCTAGATAAGATATTTATTAGCGTTTAAAATTATAAAAATTTTATTTCCTCATAATGATTGCTTGCATGTCAGTCAAACTGCTGAAACTGGCGAGGATAAAAGTCGGCTATGTTTGACTGATACTGCGCAATTAGCGAATAGCGATTGAAAAGTTTCCAGCAATATATTGCACATATATGTACATACAGTGGTATACGAACCAAGGTGGAATGACACAAAACGTATAGCATGATCTGACATCTATCTAAAATAAACTTCTAGTAAATGGACACTTAAATGCCACAATTCGCATAGTAAGCGGCTGATCGCTGATATTAAATGATTGACAGCACCGGAAATAAAAAAAAATAATTTAGTTACTCTAGTGATCACAGGCTGGCTGAATGGCGCTGATAGCGGCGATAACTGCCACTAAACCCAATAAAATACTAAATTTCAGGGTAGTGTTTTGAAATTTTAGATATATAAACAGAAACAACAAAATTTTGATTTTAGTTTTTATTTTAAAAATAGTTAAAAAAGGAAATAAACCAATTTTCATGCTTTAAATTAAATAAAAAAGTATAATTCGGAAATTCGTCGGAAATTTTACATCGTATAGCACAAAGACTTGAACCATAAAATTTATAACTATATTTTTTAAGTATTTCTTAAGAATTTCAAATTCCGTTTACAATTCGCTCGAAGGTGTATCCATCTGTTCGTCTATACGCACGATATTTCGAGAATGCGTTGAGTAACAATTTATTAAAAATAAAACACATGAAGGTGTCATTTTACTATTTTGTGACAGCTACTCGATACTGAATGCTAGTTGCAATACAGCAAATAATTTAGGACTTTGTTATTACACATATAAGTGATTATGGAAGGATACGTATTTTAATAGGTCATTTATTATATTATATATTAAAACTGTCACACGGAATAAAATTATTTTGTTAATTAACATGTACACCTATTCTTTTGCTCTAAACTGAGTCACAGAAAATCTTAGCCCTATAGCTCATCAGGTTTCTCAGTTATCTCAAGCTTAGGTGAGAGTAAGTTCCAAAATTTTTCAGCACCTTTCCATGGTAGATACTAGTATGAGTCTTTGATTTTACTTGTTCTCGTTACAATCGTTTTTTACGGTGAAGCAGCCCGAATTGCTCCTTGGAATCTTCGATAATATTTCTTGAGCAATTTTCGGACGTCACGGTTGTTCCTTCGTCCGGTCTAAGATTTTTATGCAAAGTTCCTTAAACAATGTTTTCGTTGGATAGGTTATTAGCCTACGGTGCAATCTCCTGTGGAGACAAAGTAAATATTTTCCGGAAATGATTATTATTAAAAAGAAAGGAAAAACTGGCTATAGAGTAAAGTGCAAGACCATGTCATGAGTGGAATTCAAATCTATGATCTCTGGGATCATGATTCTTGCTTCAAGCGTTCTGCAGTTATCGGTCAATTTTATTCGTAAACAAATTTTTCAATGGCTTTTCTATGGGTGCTACAGGAACGAGTGTAAGGATTTTGCTTATTAATAAATTCGACGTTAAATTTTACTGTAAATTCATTCAAGTAAAATTTCTACTTTCCATCGGAAAGATTTCTTGTATAATACTCAGTTCTAGAAGATGATTGCACAAATTTTTCAACGACTTTTCTATGACGGCTAGATGAACGTGTTCTTCGTTTTGCCTTCAATACCGAAAGTGAAATATTAGTAGGGTTCCATTTTTTCGCTCAGTGTTCGAGAAGTTAATAAAGACTGATGCAAAACAATAGAGTATGGACAATTTGACTAAGATTTTGAGTAGAGATGCATCTACTACAATTTTGAATTCTTCCGAATGTGAGTAATTTTCGATCGTAATAGAACTTTTACTTATCAGAAGGCATGTTATTCTTACTTCACATGACCCAAGTTTTTTAAGATGTACGATGGGAGGTCCTAAAGTTCTTATTCTGATAATGAAGGACACATTGAGGAGATTAGAGTATATTATCCTTAGATAGGCATACTATCAGTATAAAAGAATTCACAAAACCAGATTTTTCCAGTCAGTCGTTGTTTGTATCTTCTCTTCTAAAGACTTCAGTTTCTCATTATGGACAAAATAGAGTACAGGACAAAGAAGGGTCGGACACCATCTAAAATTCAATATCGGTTGGTGGGGATTTATAGGAATGCTGCTCCCTCCGAGGCCATCGTGAATAATTGGTCAAACCTTTTTAAATGGGGAAGAGATTCGTTGGAGTACGATGCTCGGAGTGGAAGACCAATTGAAGCCACTTCGGCGGAAATTGTTGAGAGGGTGGAACAGTTGGGGCTGAACATTGATCGTCTTTAGAAACAAGAGAATACAAATTTTACACGAACATTGTCAAAAGTGAGCGCCAAGATGGGTTCCCCAAACCTTTCAGCAATTCGAAAAAGTGTTCATACAGCAATGAGCGCCTTGGCCGAATGTGGATTCCAGGATATCAGCCATCCACCCAATTGCCCAGACCTAGGCCCCCAGTGACTGCTCACCAACCTTAAGCGGGACGTCAGAGGTCCTCATTTTGAGAGTGACGAATCACGCAAAGACGCCGTGGAGGTAAATTTTGGGCGCAATCAAGAACATTACTTTAGATTGGGCATAATGTTACTTCATGAAAGAGCCACTCAGTGTATTCGACAAGGGTTAATATATTGAAAAATAAAGCCTTATTCAAATTCTTAATAATTTTTTTTGTTACTCAGAGTAAGAACTTTTGGACCTTCCCTCGTATGAACCATAGACGCCACCTTACAAATATTTTGGGCTGAACCCGTTATTGAAATTTTTCTTCTGCAGGACCTTTTCTTCAAATTGTTTTCCTTGGACTGCCATATCCACTTAAAGTTTATACCTCATTACGTTTTTGTTTGGCATCATCAAACTCTACTACTTTACGTTACTTTGTGTAATCAACATATAACAAGGAAAATAAATAACTTTTGTTTACTTAGGTGGATATTGGACATACATGTGCTCCAAAATAGGTACATTTATCTCATTGTATCCGGCAAACTTATACGACCAGTTGCCTAAATCTCACATAAATTTAAAATTGGCCCCATAAATGTTCATTTCTGCTGAAGTTTTAGAATTGGACCGTGGCAGGATAAGCAATGAAACAATAGTAAAGAGTCCTGTACAACAAAAATGTTTGCCAGTATACGTCATGATGTTATCCTTCGCAAATACGATCGGAAGAATCCTCTTCAACCCCATAAATAATGAATTTTCTTTGAGCGGAAATTTGGGCTATTTACGTTATACGTTACGTTTTATAAAAGGGTCCGTATATGAATATGGGTGAGATTTTTCGAAGAGTTTGGCACGCTAAACTTAAGGAAAAGGACCTGCGACATAAAGAGAATGGAATCCCGAAAAAGTTCGCCACGCAACTACTAACCAAATAAAATAAGGAATAAATTGAATGATGTACTGTTATTGTCACAATATATCTTTTGTAAGAGAGTGAGTAGTATTTAAATTATGGCTTTCGTCCCTTTTGTAGAAAGCAGTTAACAATTTAGCACGCTTGGGGCTAGGCCGCGTATGTATGAGGGGTAGTTATTTATTATACAATTAACTATAATTCAGTGAAGGATAAAGCTAGGAAATTTTGAGGGGGGGGATAATTCGATTAATTTGGCCTGCCCGGCTTTGGTTTTATATATGTTTTTTTTTGTGGAATGGAGATCTCGTTTGAACGATCTTAGAGATGTGGCTGCAGTCGTTTACAGTGTATATTTAGACCAGCTATTGGAGCAACTCCCATCCACTAAAAAAAATACTATACTTCTATAATTACGTAACACATAAACAAAGTTCCAACTTTCTTGAGTAAACTGCATCTACTAAAGTAGAAAGTACACTGCCACTATCGATCCCTTTTATAAGCCACAACTTCGTAAGTAGTTCCACAAAAATAAAACGCATAACCTTCCAATTTACCTCTAATCCTACATAACATTTAACTACCATTTAAAGGCTGTCCAACGGATTTTTATATATGGTGCATAAGTTTCTTGATGTATTTTTTGCCTCCACCTTTGCAGGTCACAGTTATATTTACATCCTAAATTTCAACTATTTACCATAATCCTTTCCAGAAATATAAACGCCTCACTTCCGTACCATGCTACCCGAACAACATTACTAAATATTGACATGCAGTACTGCAAATCGAAACTTAACCAGAATTGCATGCTCCGATAGCTGTCCAGGAAATCAGTACTGACAATAAAGAACTTAACATGGATTCCGAATCTGAAAATCGTTCGGAAAGAATTCGGATTTCCAGATTTCGTCGCTAAGAGGATTAGCTACACGGAATTACAAATTGCAGCTAATACTGGGCGAATTCAATTTTTAGAAACAGAGGTTTCAGTTCTGCATCAGTACCCAATTAATTCTGTTTTTCTTTATTGTAATATTTTTTTCTTTTCTCAATGTAGTTCCTATTAGATTAATTTAACGCATTTTTCGAATGTCAAGCTGTCTACAGATTATGAATGAATTGAGAATTCTCAAAATTCACTATTTTCTATAATATTTCCTCGTCCGTTATTAAAATTTCAGGATCTGCCTAAACATTTTTTTTTTAATTGCTTTATTATTTTATAATCTTAACTTTATATACAATTATGAAATAGCACTACTTCCCCTTCTAAGGATATATCCTTGTGGTAGGGGTGAGGAGTCTTATAGAATATTATATATTATATCATTTAGTGAATTTTAGCTTAGTAATAATCGTAAATTTAAATTCCAGGCTGTCATTTTATAAGTAATTCAAGTTAATTTCATTGTTAAAAATAGTACTTCAACAAGCTAAAAATTATTAATATTTTCTACTGTAGTAGGGTAAAGACCCCAGTTCCGAGCCCCCTTAAGACAAATGTTGACTTTGAGTCATCGCTAAAAATCAAAATATACAGTTACCAATTTGATATTTTACTGTTCTGATTTAATATTTTATTCTTATTTGTTATAATACCTATTCAACAAAAAATTGGTATAATAGTTTAAAGAAAATCAATAAAAAGTTTAAAATGGCCTTTGTTCCAGTTCCGAGCCGCTCTGATCCCTATTCCTAGCCATCATGTGCCAGTTCCGAGCCTCACATGCTCTCATAGCAAATAGTACCTAACATTATTTAAAGAAGCCAAGATTTTAAATAAAATTAATTATATTTTTCATTTTAACAAAAAAAAGGTGTTGATGAAATAATAAAACTTTGTTTTTCGGTTTGTCGTATTGCTAACCGCTCAGGAGTATCAGGCTTCGTAAGAAACGACGTAGTGTCTGATACATTTGAATCACCTAAAAAATAATTGGCATTTCAGATATATTGAAGTTTTTAACGTTCTATAATTATGAAAAATGCTAAGATCACATTTATATAGTAATTAAATATAGTATATACAACTTTGGAGCTGGCATCAGTAATTGCTTCAGGTGTCCTAACTGACAAAGAAGGGTGTCGCTGGAGGAATCTCTTGTACCATTTATTCCCGGGGGTGTTATTTTTAAATGGATTTCCTCTAGGCAGGGCATCCAAAAATTCCTTTACAGCAAATAGAATATCCTCTTTTCTTCTAGGGAAGCCTTTGAGATGACACTGTAATATCCAGTCGACAATTTTCTCTTCTTCTTCATCAGTTAAAATAGGTGAAGGGCCACTGATTGGTTTATGCGTTTTATTATGCAAGCGGCTTTGTATTGTACCGCGCGGAATCCGATATTTCTTAGCTACAGAACGAATTGTTGACCCTTTCCTTATTTCCTCTAAAGCAACTAATTGCTCCTGTGTATATTTCGGTTTTGGCATATTCAATTACCTTATATCTAAAACAAGTGAATATTTTTTAACTTTATCATAGTAAACACACTTCGTAACCAAAAATATCTATAATAATTCATTATAATAATATAATATTAAAATATTTTCGGTATAATTATATGTTTAATTAAAATTGTATTTTTAAGGAAATTGTCTTAAAATTCGAAGGAGGCTCAGAACTTGGGGCTCGCAACAGGGTCGATGAAAAAGATACATAAATGCCAGTTGCGAGCCACCCGGCTCGAAAATGGAAATTATCAGAAATACAGTACCAGTCCCGAGCCTCCTTATTATTCTAATTAAATATAAAATTTTCAATGCTTAATAAATTACATAATAATATTTGTAACATACACTTTCAATATTGTCACAATACTTACACCAATTATATAAAACTAATGTTTTAAGCACTATGGTGTCACTGAAGTTTCTTAACGAAAACTACAAGGAATTTGCCGTTTTGTGGAACACGTGTGCTCTTTACGAATTCTGACAACAATTGAAAATATTTCACAAGAAGCCTATAGCTGAATTAATAAAAACAGTTGAAAGTGATTGCTAAAAATGATAGTGAAGGAAAAACTGTCATGAATTCTTAGCTATTCGTGTAATTAAAGATGGTGGCTCGGAACTGGCGTAGGGCTCGCAACTGGGTTCCTTACCCTAGTAATGATTTCTCCAAAGCCTTTGATTCAGTTGATCATAGCTTGCTTTTGTCGAAATTGCAAGGCTGTGGCGTCGGTGATACTCTTTTGGAGTGGTTTGCGTCCTATCTTGCTGAGCGCAGTTCTCGTGTAGTTCTTAATGGATGTTCGTCTACTGTATTCTTCCCGCTCTCTGGAGTTCCTCAAGGCTCAACACTTGGCCCACTCCTTTTCATAATCTTTGTTAATGACCTACCCCTAAACTTCCACTCTTCATTCCTTTTCTACGCTGATGACCTCAAAATCTACAGGGAGATATTTTCAAGAAGTGACTGTATCCTATTACAGTCTGATCTTAATGAACTAACCCTATGGTGCTCATATAATCGCCTTCCGCTTAATGTAAGCAAATGCCATAAAATGACCTTTACACTAAAACATGCAGTTATACCCTTCGATTACACTCTGAACTTCACCCTTCTCGTCGAAGTATCCCAGATTCGTGATCTAGGTGTAACTTTCGACCGAAGACTTAAATTTGATATTCACTTTCAAAACATTATTTGCACTGCATCAAGATTGTCTGGTTTCATTTTGAGATCCGCTTATATGTTTTCCAATATTCAAACGTGCGTCCAGCTCTATCTGACACTTGTTGGCAGCGGATTGGAATATTGTTCTTCTATTTGGTCCCCTCATTATAGTTGTCACATTGAATCTCTTGAGTCTGTTCAGCGTCGATTCACCCGGTCACTCCTCTTCAAATATAACCTACCCTACTGCTCCTACAGTGAACGTTTATCCTTACTCAATATTCCCTCACTAAATCAGCGCAGATTGTATCTTGACGAGTGTATTCTCTTTAAGGTTTTTAACGGTATTATGAACTCTACCTTACATCTTAACCTTGAGTTTCGCTCTACCTCGCGGCCGAGTAGGTCTGTCTCTATATTCGCGCCAGCTGCGGCTTCAACTAACGTCTACTTTTATTCGCCACTGGTTCGATTACAAAGGAATCATGATAGGCTCCAGGTTGGTTCTCTGTCTACATCTTTTTTAGCTTTCAAAATCTTAGTCCGGTCATTAATTATGATGTTAATCTTAACTTAATTTCTTTTAACTCTAACTATTAACACAATAATTTTCTACCTGTGTTTTTACTATTACGTTCTTTCTTCTTTTTTCTTTTATAAAATTTTTTCTTTTTGTTTTTCTGGCTCCCGTTTGTTTTTTTTATTTTTGTTTTATTTAACAGATTGTGTAATTGGGTTTCTTAAATCTGTACAGTGTGTCCGAATGAATAAATAATTAAATAAATGACTTCGAAGTAAATGGGAATAAGTTTCTTCAGTCCGCTATTCATATTCAAAATTTGAATATCCCACTTCATGAGATGATCAAAAATGATTCCCAGATATTTTGTGTTTGTTACTCTCTGTAGATGGTCGCAACTGCAATCCCAGGTGCATTCACAGGAGTGAATTTACTTTATTATTTTTTAATAATACAATAATTGTGTAAGGGAAAATGGCATGTAACAGAATTTAGTAGGATTTTGGGTCAGATAGTTGAAATTTAGCCAATCCTTCATTACGCACCAACCATGATTTGCTTTAACTTCCACATCTTCCCAGGATTCACCCTCGAAATATAGCACTGTGTAGTCTGCGAAGGATATCATCTTTCCGAAAATTAGTTGATTATAAATATCATTGATAGATAATAAGAACATAACTGGTCTCAAGACAGTCCCTTGTGGCAGAAAGTTTCACGGTTTGTACTGATAGTGTTATTGATTTTAACATACTGTGATCTGTCTGTTGGGTAACTTGAGATCCAGTTAACCCAAATTTAATTTATACTAGTCTCCGTAAATTTTCTTATTAATTTTTTGTATAGCATTGCTTCAAGTGCCTTAGCCAAGTCTAGAAAAACGGCACATCCTTTTTTTCTATCCAGGGAGGAACTTATTAGGCTGGTTAATAGGGCTATAGCGTCATGGGTGCTGCGTCCAGCTCGAAATCCAAATTGGCTATTATTTGGAATATTATGTGATTCGAAATAATGCATTAATCTCTTCTTAGCGACCTTTTCAATTTTTTTTCCGATATTAGATATTACAGATATGGGTCTGTAATTATCGATTTGGCTTTTATCTCCAGCTTTGTAAATTAAACGCAATTTGTTTAAAATTGGAAAAAAATTTATTACGCAGGAATATACTAACCTACAACGCAGCTTTCTTCCTGATTGTCGTATTGCCGGTGCTTTTGATTAGTATTTTTGTAAATTTATACAAAAAAAGGTATGATTTTATTCACAGCTTTCAGCAAATATCAAACTTGATTTTTCTTGACATTTTGGAACTGGTACAAGGTAGTAGTGGTTTTTATGATTTTTTAATCGGTTCAAATGACATTTGTGAATACTGGATTCACTGCTTCCGTGCCAGTACTGCATCAGTTCTGAGTCTTTGTTAAAGTAACGAGTAGTAGACTAGCATTCAAATATTCAAAGCGGTTGATAGCTTAGTAATATTGATTGGGATTCAGAGTCAGGAGGTTTGGAGTTCAAATCTACATGAAGCAAATATGTCGCTGGAATTGTTGAAGGCATATTAGAGAATTCAGATAATAACAATAAAATGCTTATAGTTCAGGCAGTATGAATACGAAATTAACAGAAAAAAATAGGAATATTAGGTTAGGTTTAGAGGAGGGTACTGTAGCACTGTATCACTGCCCATCACGAGAGATCAATAAGGATCCATTGTGTTCCCTTCAATGGAATATTTAGTATGAAGTAAATTTAGTTCATATTGAATATTGAATATTTAATTTCAGTTTTTGTTTTCAATTAAACTACAGTATACTTGGATATAGTACCTGAAAGGTATTCCATTTAAATTGAAATTCTGAAGTCCTGTGCAGTACTGGGATCGAGTGCTTAAAAGGAAGTGATTCAGATTAATACGAGTATACTGAACTCGTACGCAATATCTATAAAGGGAATTCAAATTTTACGTAATCACAGTACTACATCGGCATTGGGATCCAGAATATAGTCACTCACGGAGTCCTGAACGAACTCATTTCGATAGAATTTTGAATTTTTTTGGAACTCAGCGAAGGCTTAATTCTGCTCGAACTCTGCATGAGTTCCAATGTGGTATACAGATGTCTCCATAACATAAATTTTGGAAGGTACTGCTATAGTGATTCTATATTACTCCATAGTTTTAACTTTTTGCCATTAGTTGTTCTAGAGAAAATCCGAAACCGCATTTCCTTTTGATCTTCTTTAAATTTTACTGAAGATAGGAGTATACAAAAACTGATTTTTGCATACATTTGAAGATAATTTTTGAAGATTCTCGGGTTATTAAAACTGGTTTTCCGGATATTTTTTTATATCTCCATTTCTGTGTGGTACTACATCATTCTATAAATTTTGGCATACTCCTTTTTTACATCCATATCCAGAAACCAAGTTTTAACTTTTTATCTTTATTGGTTCGTTAGATGTCGAAAGTGTTTATTTTATCCCCACTTTTTTATGTCACTATCTCCTTACAAATATACAGTAGAACCTGAAGAAGTGACCACATTCCTATCTTGACAACTTGCAAAAGTTGCCATTTTTTTACGGTTCCGATGTAAATCAAAAACGGATTTTATTTATTAAATTATTTTTATAATTTGACCAACCGAATAAAGTGACCAATTTTGCACAGTCCCTTGGGTGGTCGCTATATAGAGGTTCTACTGTATTTTGAAATATTCCGCTTGTATGTCGGCGTAGAACAACCAAGTTTCGTTTTTTCAGCTTTCACAATTTATCAGATATAACCGGTCTCGATTTCGTATCTGGATCAATCTGAATATTTTGTGTCGCCATCTTCTGGACGCTAGTGTAGAATACTTCCTCAGCATACCTCTATAAAAACGCCAAGTTTCAACTTTCTAGCTTCTGCCGTTCCATACTTAAATAATTTTAAGTTTTTACTTTCCCTCCTTCGACTCCCGTCTACCTACTGCAAAAATTTCACCATATTCTTCACAGCTTCTGTAGCTATGAATCGTCAATCTCGTTTCGCACGAGGAGTTGGCGGACGAATTTTTGTGATTTTTAGGGTCTTTTCAAACCTGGCAATACAAATTTTCAGCGTGCGCAATTTTTGAAAAATTTGACGTGAATTTTTTCAGTAGATACTAAAATAATAAACTAAAATGGAGAGGAGATTCAGAACTTTTGACAACAATTTTATTAGAAATAAATAAATAAATTTATTAACAATAAATTTAAGGAATTTATTTATTTATTATTTGAATTCTTACTTTCTTATTTGCCACCTTTCAACCCATAAAGTCGTACTTGTTTGCCTTCATTCTTCAAATTACATTTATCATAAGGTTTTTTCTCAGTATTCATGTTTACCATCTGAACCGTTTTGCAGTGAATACACTTCAATTCAATTGATCTGTACATTTGTTCTGCTGCGGCTTTTTATGCCACTTCAAACCCTTTGCATTCTTTCAAGGTGCTATCTCCAGTAGCTATCAATATTGCACCGATTTTGAATATCCAAAGGTAGTAGAATTACTAGTGTGTGATTGTCGTTGACGAATTTTTTACTTTGATTAGTAGACTAGGATGATTTCCTTTAAATGGGTGTACAGCTTTAGTCGCCGATAATTTCATTTATTTCAGTGATTGGTTTCAGTATCTGCAGATTTTGTCATCAAGGTTGGTTATGATCGCAAAATCACTCTGACCTTTCGGACGAAAAAGGAATAGTTTTGACACGAAAATCATATCGATACAATGAAAACACAGTGATCCGTCGAGCCGGATTTTGAAAACCTACTTTGCGCTACTTTCTCAGCAAAATTCCACTTAATATTTGGTCCATAGCTTCTTACATATTGTTAAATTTTAATGGTAATCAGTCACACTGCAACACCTCCTTGACAATTCCATACCTTCTTTATCCCGAACAACTATACAACATCAAAAAGATCAAAAAGATTTGATTAAATTGTCATCGAAATAAATAACCATCCCTTCATAATAATAAAACTCTGGTAGCTTTCCGCAATCTATTCAGATATTCAGCGACGTACACTTCGAATACTATGCGACTTCGTACGTAGAGCCAATCGCGTTTCGCCTTTGTGCGGAGTAAAGTTGGGGGGGAATTCCCCCAATAAACTGTCTCATCCCAATATCGAAGAACGTGGTCCCCATTTCTGAACTTGATTCGTTCGATTGCAATGTAGCGCGGGAAGTTGAAAACATCTGCTCCCCAAAATGCGGGAATATAATGCTTTTCGTGTCCTGTGTGTAAATGCGTCTTAAGTATCCTATTTAGGGTTTATTTCGAAACTCAACGGCTGATACGACTTTTCCTTTCGCATTTTTCTTCCCTTCCCGGTAATCTTCTCCGGCAAATCTTTCCAACTCGCTTTTATATCGCTATTTAAGCTGCCGATGAAATATGCTCCTTACCATAGGGAACAGAGAACATTTGGCGTTGTAATGTCTTGGCAATACAAAAATATTCTATACAAGAAGTTCGCTTTCGACTTTTTATTACTCAAAAAATAAATAAAAAGAAAAATGTCAACGACAATAAAAAAAGTGCTAGAAGACCAGAAAAGAAAAAAAATGTATTACGATTTATATCGCAATCAAAATTCCACTTAATATTTGGATTTAATGTTACAATTCGAATCAGAAATATAAATTATTAAAATACCATAAAGTGCGATATTACTGTATCAAAACGAAGTATATCTATTCTAAACAAGATGTCGTTACGGTCACCTTACGTCACATTTATCATAGAGCACGTTCTCGGACGATATAATCGCGATAATGTAACTTCATTTCGATTATGAATTCAATGGGCTTCAATATCCGGAGGTCGTTACCATTTCGAATACAATTTCCGAAATCCATTTCGAGTTAGCGCCATATTTCATAGCTACGAAAATGGAAATATCCCGAATATCCCGTGGCGAAAAGACGAAGCAGGAATATATACGAGTTTTGGCTTTCTTTGCTGGCTCGCATAAGTTTTAAAGATAAACGCGAGAACGGGAATATCCACCACAGGGAGACAGTCTGAAAATCTAATATTTTACTCAAACATTGGAGCCAGTGCGGGGTATCCTTAAAGTGTGGTTGTGTATTTTTGGTGCCACAAGATAAGCCCGTGGCAATTTCTAATATAATTCGAAGTAGTACTATACCTTGGGATTGTTACCGCAGTGGCTGTCATCTGATACTTCTGGGATGTTTAAATTTTAGATTTTATGCTATACTCGTATTCTCATTAGACAGATAGCGTCCTAAACTGTAGGACGAAGTGATTTAAAATGACATGTTACTAGACCCATATGTGTAGTAAAATTGGTGGTTATGAGGGAAGGTTTGTGGCTTAGCCTCGGGCTGAACGTCAAGAGGATGCCCTAAACTTTTTGTGTCAGTTCTAGCGAAGCTTTACGTCTTATTTATATTTTCCAATTGGTCATACATACTGACTACGTAAGATGGAATTAGAACTGGGTGGTTTCGAAAAATTAGCAATGCGCCAGCCAGGTCTGAAACTGACAGCAGCAGCAGGCAAGGTACAGTGTAGGATAATTTTATTTAATAGTGTGTTTTTGGTTAACTGGGTCGATCTTTTGACATCATAACTTTCATGAAATCTATTAAAGTGCGAAAAACTCGTGATAGCAATACGTATCTCCTAATAGTAAAAAACTGTGGAATGGTTCATGACATGGGTTTTTTCTGGGCAGAGCTGTTTACTTTCACCTATTGCGTCCAAATCAGGACTTGCTCTCTTTAATTCGAGACATTATGGTCCTCAGTTCTTCCGGTCTATATTTTTCACACAAAGTTTCTCAACATTTTTCTTATTCTGGGTGTAGTTTGTTTGCCTATCGTCCCCTACAGAAGACAGTATTGCGGTAGAAGTGTGAATTGAGCAATTAATCGCACGAAATAAACTAGATACGCTTTTCATAATTTTCTTGTACTTACTTTCGGGTCTTTAATTTAGTACACCACTGCGCTGGATTCTCATTTAGTGCCTTATTTTTTCATGATGGATTTTTCTTATCCAGCATTAGCTAAAATAGTTTTTAATTTTATAATTCTAATAAAAAACATAAATTTTTTGATTATTGCCTGAAATTCTTGACTTATCGTGAATTCCTATGAATGCATGGATAAATTTTCAAAGGACGTATATGTGGCACCAACTCAAGCAATTCCTTAATTTAATCGGTTCTTGTTCCCGTTTTTTCAAATGACAAATTAAAATGGTACTTACGCAATTTAAATTAATCGATTTGTCAGCTCCATATACCTTCCAAATTTTTCTATATTAGCAGTTAAATTGAATTTAAGGATTTAGGTCAAAAATACACGAATCTTGAATTTTGGCATAAACGTAATCATATGAACCTTCTTAGGTTAACGTGTTTTCGATTTATTTCAAGTTCGTCCAAAATACAAGCACAAATTTTTTAATGACATTTACTTGGTAGCTAATCAAGGGAGTAGCCTCCTTTCTACTCTCGTATGTCTCGTATGTGTAAAAAAATTTTACTTCTCGTCTTACTGGTTTTTAATTGACTCTTGATATTCATCCCACAGTTTGAAAATTAAGGCACTACAAAATTTAATGGTCCTACCTTCAAGTTCTGAATTTTTCGGTCAGTTTTCGTGAGCATATGTTTTAAGTACTTTAGTTTGGAAGCTAGCCGAAGAAAGAGAATATGTGGCTTTCGCTCTCTAACGAACTCATCGTTTCTTTTTACTCGATAGTACGTAAAAAAACGTTTGACTTCCTGGCTGAACAAATTTTTTAGTTTCTTTTATATTTTCTGTTTTCCGGAAAATTAATGAACGGAATCTTAAAGTCCCTTTGCATGGAGGATACACGGATGTTTTTTTTTACTTTCCTCTACTTTTCATGCAATAGTTGTATGAAAACTACACTCTAAGAAATGTTGGAGTAAATTTACAATTATTATATTTGGCAACTCTTTTCCATCAATACTAATGGTAAAATTACATGCTTGTGTAATTAGAGGGAAAATTATAGAAATAAGTTGTAATAATTACACAACATATGCGTAATCAATACACATTAGTGATGCAATCATTGTACAATAACTGCGTAATCTGTAAACATCGGTGGCGTAATTATTACACAAAAAATGCAATTATTACACGCTTTTTGTGTAAAAATAAAATAAAATTCTCCATTTAATTGAGATTTATAATTATATGAATGGTAAAATCGTAAACTAAACACTCAATTTCACAATACATGTAGCGCATTAAAATAAATTGGATTCGGTTGACAATAATAACAACTTTATTATTATTATAAAAAAGAGGGACTTTCTAATATTAAAAATAAAAACCAGATGCGGAGTATTGTAAATATAACATATATCTATATAAAAATGATACAATAATAAATAATCCAATGCAACTAACATACAAATTAAAAATAATTATTTAAATTATGTACACATATATATTCATAAGATAATAACTCGTATAATATAATAACTAAAACAAAAACTGCTTCAAAACCAATTTACAAACATTACACAAAAATATTTGGTTGATTTATTTCCTAATATCCAACAAACCTAACAACGTGAAGTGGATTGAAATGATGAAATAAATTCCAGGGAACTTACTTCCTTATTCTGGCGTAATATTGTAGGGATCTTCTCGTTTATAACCTCTTCTTAAATTCTTCTTGACATACCATATATTTATTATTCGATGAACCAATAATTAAATAAACTTAAATTGCAAATAAATTAAAATTATATTTTGATTTTTTAATAACATTTGATAAATATATTATTAGAATTGCACATAACTTTAATAATCAAATTCTATTTAATTTTATAAAAAGTTAAATTTCTCCAAAAAAATATTGTTACGTGTAAGCCTGGCCACCGCGCAACTCGATCGATTACGAATAGGAAACAGCAACAACCGAATACCTAAGCTGCAAAGTAACCCAATCAAAAGCCTAGTTGAGAGATGACTCTAGTTGAGAGTAAATAAGGAGAGCGGAGTAACACGATTATACCCCACTTCTTATCGAATGCGCTCGAACGTACTGGAACAGCGTTGAAGATCAAATGGAATGCTCTCAAGCGTTCCAGTTGCGTCCACACACACCACCGAGCGAAGATTCAAGAACAGTCTCGACCACAGACAAATGGTATAAAAGCAGATAAAGCTTTCAGCGAGGGGCATAGTAATCTTAATTACGTCGACTGTGACAGCGAGCGTGTATACGCGACCGTGTTGGTAGAGAGCGAAAGTGATCGAGTCAAGCGATATATGGAATAAGCGGGCAGTGCTGCCATACAGTGCGAATTATTGTGCGAATATAATTCTGTGAAATAAAAGTGCGGATTAATAAATTATCACTTATTTTTATTTTAACCGAATCGTGTTTTACTTGAAATCCCGTCGAACCCCTAGCTCGCAACAATATAAACCGATAAAAATTTTATTATTGAAAGAGTTATTCAAAATTTTTTATGAATCTTATTTTTTTAAAAATAATTAATAATCGATTGATTAATTTACAAGTTGTAATTCATTCAACTGATAGTATTGGACTGAAGAAACTGAATCGAATTCATTTTATTTTGCACGAATTCGCTGACGACTTCGATTGAAACTAAAACAAATCCACAAAGTCGTCTGAAAATAATAGTTAAATTGACAGTGGGGAAAATAATACTCAGTTAAGGAGAAATATTTAAATTATCGTTAAACGACACTACAATATTACACAGTATTTAAAGTAAAATTACACTAAGCGTGAATTTACATTATTATTGGTTTCACATAATCATGACACCTAAATTTACTTTTTTTATAGAGCAAAATAGATGTAATTGTTCACCTTATTTTGTAATATTACCTATTGGTAAGCTAAAAAAGCGGTTATACGTCAATAAAACGTACAATTATACAAATAAATAATGAATTTTTACACTTATTTTTGCGTTTAATACATAGTATTTTTACATTCTGTTTTTAGAGTGTATAGTGTGTGCCAAATTTATACAAATTACTATTACACATGATTTTTATTCACTTTTATGTAACTTAACCTGTCTGTATAAATCAAGTGTCTTTAAGCATATTATGCAAGGAGGAATTTACATTAATGAACCTTTGTAAAAAATAATTTTCACACGCCTTGCAAGAATTTTTAGAAATTACTGTGCAAGAAATGACGCCGCCGATCCTGTCTAAATTAACTCAATGTTGCACTTAATGTGGATAGCAGATAAAAGAGTCCGTCAACAGCATCTGAAATTGTTTGCGATACGCGTACAATGCGTATTACATATTTGAAAGTTGACACGATAAGGTAATTCGATAATCAATAAAAACGGGTTACTTTCAGCTAAACAAAAAATATCTACGGAATTATTAGTCTTTTCAAAACAAGATATTTGAGGAAATTTTGATATTAAAAAAAATAGAATTTCATTTACATTTTGTATTTCCAGATTAAGTTTGCGGATTTTGCGATTTCAGCGTATGAGAATATGAGATTTTGTTTTTTCGCACTACTGAATTTTGGGGTTTTCCGGATTTTTTTTGTCTGTTTCATTCATTTCGGATTTTTTGTAATTTTAATTTCTGGTATTTTGAGATTTTGAATTTCGAGTGTCGCGCTTTTGAATTTTTTTTTTTGGTGAAATTTATTTTTCCGATATTTTTTTTTGCACTACTAGCTTTTGGGATATTCAAAATTTTTTTAGTTTTTTGTCCTTTTCATTAATTTTGGTTTTTTTTATAATTTTAATTTTTAATATTTTGAGATTCGTGATTTTGAATTTCGAGTTCCACGCTTTTGAATCTTTTTTTGGCTGAACGTTTTTTTTCGAGATTTTTTTTCGCACTACAGGCTTCTGGGATTTTCAGAATTTGTTAGGTTTTTATCCTCTTCATTTATTTCGGATTTTTTGTAATTTTCATTTTTGTTATTTTGAGATTTGTGATTTTGAATTTCGAGTGTCGCGCTTTAGAATTTTTTTTTTTGTGAAATTTTTTTTCCAAAATTTTTTTTCCCACTGCTGGCTTTTGGAATTTACAAAATTTTTTTAGTTTGTTGTCCTTTTCATTCATTTCGGATTTTTGTAATTTTCATTTTTGGTATTGAGATTTGAATTTCGAGTTCCGCTCTTTTGAATCTTTTTTTTGCTGAAAATTTGTTTTCGAGATTTTGTGTTTTTGGCATTTTGGAATTTTGGGTTTTTGCGATTAGAGATTTTCACTTTTGTGATCTCCCGATTCAGGATTTTGAGTTTTGAAGTTTCTTCGGAATTTTGTGTTTTCACGATTTTCATAAAGCCAAGTTAGTGGGAAATTATTGCTTTCATTTTGCGATTCAGGAGTTTAAGTTTCTGAATTTTTGGTTTCAGAATTATGATTTTTATTTTAGCTTTTGTGTGTCTGAAGGGATTAAGGATTTTTGTATATAGTTCTTAATTTAATCCTGAGTATTGGAGCTTTAAAAATTCTTGAATTGAAATAAATTGAGGAAAAAACAACGTTCACATAATTTAAATTCCGCATTCATGTAGAAGCTGCAGTTTTATGTACGTCTATGAGATTTCGATTAAAAATATCCACTTTAATTAAATTATATGCTGGCAAGTCTCATGGATGTCGGATGGCGGACAGAGAAAAGGCAATGCAGTTAACTTTACGACATGATAACGAGTCAGTAGCAAAATCAATTACGATGGAAAAAAACATCGGAAAGGACATCGTATTCCTTCTTACATGCTCTGGCTTCCTTTTTTTCATCGGTGTCCTTCCGTTTTTTCAGCCAGAAGGGGATTTACTTTTTCTTTATATTTATTTTTGCGACTCACGGCAATTTATGAAAGGAATGGAGAAAGGTGAAGAGAGTAGTTTAGGTGATACGACGTGGTTCTTTGATCCTGAAGCGTTTAATTTTCCTCTTCATTAAATGATTACATCTGCGTGCTAATGTCGAATAAATGAAGAAAAAACCTACATAGCGAAAGAAGGACCTGGTTAAGGACCTAAATCATTCGATAAAACAATTCTTTGATCGTTGTAATTTTTCTCAGATTTTTGGACCCCCTCACACTCCACTGCAAACTTTTAAATTCTCGCAAAAGTATACTACATTTCAACTTTCTAGCTTAAGTGGGTCGAACGCAAATATTTTCAGTTATTTGCTCACCTCTTCAATACCTTTTTGTCCTTCAAAAACTGCTTTTATTTGATGGGTGCTTATAGCAGATACGTTAATTTATCAAATTTTAATCCAATTGCTTCAGCTGCACTTATCCACCCCATTTCACATGCCTGACTGACTGACAGATTCCTACTTATCAAGCAAGCCTACGTTGTATCTACTTCTATCTCTCAATACTGCAATCTTCTTCACTTCTCGCTAATGATACTCGATAGTTAATCATTTAAGCCCCGTTTACATGGTGATAGTTTTGCGATAGTTGATATCATGATAACTACTATCATTATAACTCTAATCATGTAAACTTCTCGATAGTTACTGTCACACTATCATGATTGCACTATCACGTTTGACGAGATAGTTGATAGCACTATTGCGATAATTTTATCTTGACATTGACGATTTTAATATTTACAAAAAGAATATTTATCAGGACAGCGATCAATCAACAGTCGGGGATTTCGTGTTGGGGTTTCACACCAGAAACTCCACTGACGCCGGAAAACAACAAAACTTAAACAAATTTGCTTCTATGGTAGCTTCTCATCATGAAAAAATTCCATTCTCATAATATTTATCAAATGCCGTCACGCAATATTTTTTTTTAAATCAAAATGTTTTAACTTGAACTTGTAAAATTTAACAAATAAAATAAAATTGGAAACAAAGTTAACATTGAAGCCCCGTTTATTATAAAAATGTAAATGTCATTGGGAATTTACATAACTAATTAAAATGCGTGCAATGAGTTCGAAAAGGTTTATCACAGCTACGGTCAATTATGTGAAATTATTTAAAACGTGTCCCAAGAACCAGGTGCAAAATCTTCGAAGCGTACAAGCAAAGAACAAGTCCTACATTGAGTAAGTTATTAGCTAAAATATAAACGAATTTAAATTGATCACAACTTCGTTAAATAGGAGAGTGGAATCTCTGCCAGAAGAAAAGAAAGGCATCAACTGGGAGTACTACAGAGTAAACGCAAGACCGGAAGACCGGAAGCCCGATTTCGAGGTCCCCTACCCAGAAGATCCCTATCCCTAATCGAAAAATAGGGAGAGGAAGTAGGTCTTTTAAAAGCAGTACAACTTTAATTGTACGCTAAGCCACAAATTTTTGATTATTTTTTTAGTGCGAAATTTTCAAATATAAGGCTGCTTCAGACGAGCGCATCGAAGGATACGAACGACGAATTTGCTATATCCTTTCACAGAACAAATCAAATCGGAACCAGGTAGCGTTCCAGCAACTCTTGATGTCGATCAGAATGCAACTGATCGAAAGGACGGAAATGTTCAGAAAAAGGTGGCTAAGAAAGCTTCGGAAGATGAAAAAGAAAGTGAGGAAAAAACACAAATTAATGAACAAAATTCAGTTGAAACTAAAAGAAACAAAGTGGGAAACGAAGTGGGAAACGAAAGTAATAAAGATAAATAAATAGAATAAAATACCGAAAGTTTTATTTTAATTGTGTACTATTTATTTATTGTTTGGGATGTAGTGAAACAAACCCGAAAAGTGGATGGAAACTGATTTTAATCCCTGTCTAAGTCGACTAAAATACAGACTACTACCCCGCTTTGTGTTTTATTTTAGACAGCTTCACCAGTGACTCCAGGTGCAACCAGCCCCACTTGAAACATTTTCCATAACGATACCGCAACGTTTGACACCATAAACAATGTAACTGTTGCCTAATTTCACTGTCGCACTATCGCGACGTGTATACAGCAGACTGTCGCACTATCACACTCTCACACTATCGTGCTATGCTCTCGCGAAAGTACTATCGTTAAAAACTATCACCGTAAAAACAGGGCCTTAATGACCCATGATACAGGTAAACTACCAGTGAATATACCCAGTAGTTCACTGTTGGGATGCACTGATGGGCAGGTGATGACTTAAAATAGTTTCCTCTGATGCGGTTGGTTTGGGTCAGGTCAGAACGTGGTTGAGCAGGGGAAAAGGTAGTACTCATACTTTAAAAATATGTACACACGTTTTTAAAACACTAATTTTTCTGTATGAGTGTACACTACATAATCTTGACTGCTGCTTCTCTTTATAAATTTCTTTATGGTTTTTACAGGCTTCTCTTTGCTTTTTGTTTGACAAGGATCGAAACTATGCCATCCATTCATTCATTTTTCATTCTGAAAAGGTCTCAGGATCGTTACCTTTATTTTCCATGAGACGCTGTTCTTCATCAAAATGTTCTAAAAAAAACTGTGTATTAGCTTTTTATTCTACACTATTCTCTTCTCCACCCTTGGTATTGAAATATACGCCTACACCTCATGTCTCTTAATTAAAGAAGTTTTTAAACAAAAAAATTGTTTGGGGTGGGAGGATATATCCCCATATCCTACCCTAGTCGCGGGTATAAGTCTCTCTACTATAAAATTTAAAAGACATCTAGTATTTTTTGGTTATGGGAAGCAATTTGCGTGCAGCGTATACGGCGGACAGACGGACAGGCGAATAATACACCCTCTGATGACCTAATGCCATCTGCTGACGAAACAGCTCCTTCGGACCTAGTTCAAAACAGTTGTAAACTGGCATCTCCAGTGAAGGTTTTTCATATGTCACGTCCTGAATGGCAGTAGCCCTGACAGCGATTGATTCCAGTCGGGCTTTCGTGTTGGGGTCCTCCGACCCCGAAAAACAAACAACAAATTTTTTATAATTAGCTTGTATGGTACCTTCTCCGTGGCAAATTCCATTCGCAATAAAAAGAAGTGCACTGGAGAAAAAATCAAATTACAGGCAGTTTCCAGATTAAAACATCTTAAAATTAAATTTTCTCACGAGTTCGTAGTAGCTTCAACACTGTCCAAAAATGTATTATCATAGCCCCAGGCTGAGAATTTGTTGTGGCACCTACACCGTCCAAAAATGTATGGTATGAAATTTCGTAGGTAGCTGTCCACATGGTTTCTCTGGAAATATAAAGGATCAGTTTTTTTTGGAGCTAACCTCGTATTTAGTGCTAAGTACTACAAAGGTGAAATAATTAAAAACGGATTATCGGCATGAACTTCAAAATGTCTCTACCCACACAATAATCCGTGGAAGAACGTAATTACCATCAAATTAAAACATTCAATATCCTTGATTGAAATTCAATCTGGACGAAGCTCATTACACTAATGGTTAGTTTGAATTATGTTGCAGCTTCTTGACGATTTCCAATGAATTGAAGAGGACCTCTTTTTTTTCTGCCAGGTCTCTACGTGGATTATACCTTAAGAAGAACTTGGACAATGGAAAACTTCTCGTTTCTCGTGAATGAGCAAAAAAATCTCAAAAGGTGTTCACTCCCACGCCGTCGTACTTTCAAACAGTAGAATAGCAATTAACCTAATTGATGGGGATCAACGATTTTAATGAGGGTCTATTAATAATAAGTTGGGAAGCTTTACGATTTGTTTGTAAGAAAATGCCATAAACATGAATGGGTGCGAGTTAAGCATCGACGAAACAAGCCAGGAAGGGTGGTAATCTTTGTTTGGTTCAATTTTTTTTCCATCCACTCTCGCGGGTTTTAGCCGTCAACCCCAATTTTGCGAAATGATTATGTTCGCAATTATAAGTACAAGTTGAAGTTGTCGAGCTGGGCGGTACCAGCCAAAGCAGAACTGACAGCAGCACGGAGTGGAGCCATCAGGAAAATCATTAGCACTTGAGGGAAATTCACTTAACTTTTCATTTTCAGTTCAGCCTTAAGTTTTAATTTTTCTTCCCTTTTTTTTGTTCAGCCGCTGCTCTACTAGCTGCCGTTTTGTTGTTCTTTTCGAACATTCGAGACGAGACACAGCCCAAGGATTTGCGACCTTCTTGCGCGCTTTTCCACGAAACGAGAAATGTTCGTTCCGGCAAGAAGGACGACAACCGCGAGGGCATCTCCCAGAATGGGAATCCTTGTTGTTTCATTAATCACATTGAATTCCAGCTGTGCTGATTCTTCGGCTCGCCCCTTAATCCAGAGGTGGATGCTTGTGGAAATTCGGTTTACGCTTTTCGCTCGATAGTAGCGGAACCGACCCCGAGTCCTTTTAGTCCTTTCTACGGCTTGGTGAAGTATTACGTGAAAATCCACATGGACCGTTAATCACTCCTATAAGAATTTATGGTTTTTTCTTCTCGGGTAGTCCTTATGGTCCTTTGCCAAGGGTTTTGTTACGTAATTGCTAAACATGTATACGATGCGGTACGGCGTGTCCTATGCCACCACCCTTCGATGCTAGCCTGCGGAGCGAACAATTTTATGAGAAGTTATTGAGTTTAGAACGCCCACATTCCATGTTCTCGAGCTCGGTATGTGCCTTGGAAGGCATCCGAGCTTCTCTGATTCCTTTTTCTTGAGTCTTAAGGACCCTTCTGGAATTTACAAGAGTTTATGGATTGTTGAATCTCAATGAATGGATTTGTATTATGGAGAATAAGATGCGGCTTGGTTGGTCCTTGGATTCGGAGCCAAAGATTATGATTGTGGTTCGTGAAATTGAACTTGAAATCTGAAGAAGGATCAGCGTTGGAATTCGATCATGTGAGTTGCAGAAGCGTTCTAGATATGTGAAGCAGCCGAGTAGCAATTATGTTTGCCTTCTGCAAAGGTACGTTCTAAAAAACTTCACAGCCAAGCTGAATTTCGAAGGACATCGAACCAGCTTGGGAAAGATAGAATCCTCCTTCGTAGTTATTTTGCGTTTACTTCACGAGAAGTTAAGGACGCACAGACCTGGACCTAACCAAGGTATAGACTTCGCAAAGAAGTTAAACGGGACAAATTAAGGAACCTAAGGAGCTCAAATCAGGACCCCGTCAAGGTATAAGTTTTGTAAGAAATCAAAGTGGTTAGGCTTGGAGAAAGTGCATCCTTTAAAATTTCTTCACGAAACAGGGTGGTACATTGGGCTTCTTTCTTGGCCTAAGTGGTGATACCCCTGCTGCACTAATGGTGGCACCTTACATAATCACCACACCGATACCACTAATAGCGTTCACTCAGTCTAAATTCGGGAATGCCAAAGCAGTTTTCGAGCAGCGTGGTGTACGGTGTATACGGCGGAGAGACGTACATATTTTTTTTGGCTAGTTTAAAGTGGTTAAGCTTTTGATGAAAATACTTATTTAGTTTAAATCTGCCAACAGTCTGGGCACAACTTTATTATTTTATTTTACAGAAAACAACCTGACGTACGGCGGACAGACGGATATTTATTTTATTGCCTTGTTTTAGTGAATTGCATGGTTGAAATTTGTTTAAAATTTCTTAGAACTAAACGTAAATACTGAAACTGATAAGAACTTCTGTCATCACTTTTTACTTTACAGCTTGATATCTCAGCTTTGGAAAAATGTCGGTTCATTGGCCTAGCAGTTCTCTCTTTCTTGTTCAATAAGCTGCCACTGGTTTCAAGAAGTGATAAAGAAAGGCAGGGGATATTTTCTGATTTCACTTGAGTGAAATATTTTGTTTTTTCGCTCTATTCTACCGTGATTCAAAGCAATACTCAAAGGAGGTTTTTATTCTTCACATCTTGGGATCTAGGTGGGTATAACTACGGCTACACTCAAACTCGCCGTCTTTTCTTACATCGGCGCCCAACGTGGGGCATTGAAGCTCTGTATAAAGTATTTTAATTCAAACTGATACTTCCGTTTCTTAAGTCTTAGGTCATCATAGCTCGTAACAACCACAATTCTTATGTGCATCATTAAAAGTTAATCAGTCGAAAAAAAATATGGCAAACCTAAAAAAGATAGCCAGCAATAAATGTCGTAGCGGTTCTCGAAATCTTGAAATCCATTCGAAACTTAAATGATCCTGAATTAATCCTATATAAGTTCGATTGCAGAAAATACTACTCTTAGCGGCTATAGAGAGTGAGCACAGTAGATATAGGGTAAGTGGTAGGTATATCCCTCCTATCTATACCTACTATAAAAATCGAAAGCTTATTTTCGACTTGATTTCGACAAAGGCAATAAAAAACGATAGGATAAAAATACAGCAGGGCCCCGAATAAAATCTAGAAGAGGTTTTCCATTTTTCCACTCAATGCCAAATGATCAATGATAAATGGAAAAGACTTAACATAAACGAAAATAAGGGCACGTATGGTCAATTGGCGATGTGATTTCACGGAAGATATCTTTTACTAAGTAGCTTTTCTTTCTCGGGGGTCACTGGCAAAAAATGGGAAGATATACATCCTTCTGTTTCCTTAACTTGTTGTATCGAACTGATGGTAGGTACTCTAATAATTGGAACATTGAAGTCCGTAAAGGAAAGAAGGATCCAGATGGGAATGCAATAACAATTTGTAAAGTGGAGGAAAATTCGCAAATGGAATTTAATTTTCTCTAAGGGAGTTGCCCTTTTTTCAATTTCGATTTGCGTTAGTTTTTCTTTATTATTTTTTTATTAATAAAGTATTGTGATCGACCTGAAATTTCCAAAAAATTTGCTTCCCTGAAATTTTGTATTTTCACGTTTTAGGACTAGTTGACCCCAAAAAAGGCAAAATGTCCGTCTGTCCGCCGTAGACGCTGTACGCAAAACCGTTTGAAAGTGCGTAGCTCTGAAACCCCTTAAGATATTAAGTTTACATTTTTATGGTAGGTAGAATGGGTGAAATGGGGACAGACATTTTTCAAAAAATTGAATTTGTTTATCTCAAGAACCGTATTAGATATGATCTTGAAAATTTTACAGGAGTTAGGACCAGTAGACTTCTAGCGGAGAAAAGAGTGTGGGTGTAGGGAGTGATGATGGGAGGTAGTGGAAATGAAAAAAATTCTGATTTTAATTTCTCGAAAGCCGCAAAGGATAGAAAGCTAAAAATTTAAAACAGTATAGAGCTACTATAGAGACATCCCAAAAAAAATAAATTTTTGATAGAAGTTGCAAGGTACGGGGATGGGGGGTAGTTTTTCATATCTCAGAAACGGCTTTAGCTAGAAAGTTGAAACTTACTACCTATATGTAGATATGCTACTAGAGTAATTAAAACTAAAAAAAATCAGCCAACAGTCTGGGCGCAACTTTATTATTTTATGGAGTCCGAGACGTGTTTACTGCTGAGATGCGGTGTAGGTGACTATGGAACTGACAACCTAAGCAGTAACCAGGAGGCTATTTGAAATGTTATTTTTTAGGTTGTCAGTCGCATAGTAACCTACACCACATCTCAGCATTAAACACGTTTTGGACTTCTACCCATAAATTAATAAAGTTGTGCCCAGACTGTTGGCCGATTTTTTCAATTGTGTGTGGTTTTTTGGCGTTTGTTGCTCATTCATGCCTTTCAGTTTTGTTCTATCTACTTTCCTCGGTCTTGCGTGTTTAGTAATTTGAGTTCATTTTGTCTCTTATTCTGTTACTCTTTTTCTTCATATTCACGTTTTTGAAAGGATTTTCTATATATAATTTTTTCTTAATTTTTCTCACTCATTTCTACTAATTTTACTTTACTATTTTAATAATACAGTATTATTATCGATTTTTTTAAAAAAAAAATTTGCTACCCTGAGCAATTTTTTTTACAGATTTCATGACTAATAAACACCAAAAAAGCAAAAAAATGTTCAGTCCGTCTGTGCGCCGTCCGCCGACTACCATCCGCCGTAATCGTTTGAGGGCTTATAGCTCCCAAACCCTATGAGTTATTAAATTAAAATTTTTTTTCTGAATAGATTGGGTAGGATCCTTGAAGTGGCCACATTTTTAAGATTGTGGGTGTAACGGGGGAGGTGGGGAGCATTTTAGACGGAAAGTTTTGGTTTCTAGACATCAGCAACTGCTTATGTTAGGAGGCTGAAACTTATTAGTTTATGTAGAATTTATGTAGAACTTCGATAGTGGACCCATTTGCAAAAATATTGCTGATATGACTGAAGGGGTGTGGGAGTGGGGAAAAAAATAATGCGTCCGAAACTCTCGAAAGCCGAGATCGAAACATTCTAGAATCCGTATCTTCAAAACGGTTAATGGCACGAAATTAAAACTTAATGGACATCTGTAGGTATACCAGGAGAATAGATCGGAAACAAATTTTTGAGAGGGGGCAGTGTCGTACGGAGGTAGGGAGTGAAATACTTTAGATTACGATATCTCACGAGCCAGTTGTACTAGAGAAATAAAATTCGGTTTCTGTATAAAGGTTGACAAATAAAGTTTGCTGAAAGTAAAATTGTTTAAGGGGGCGGTGGAGCATATAAGTGGAGGGGATAAAATTTTTTTTAAAAAATCACGTCTTATATCTCAAGAACATTGTAAGATAGATACTTAGAATTTTTTACCAGAAGTAGGCCTCATAGACGCCTAGCAGAAAAAAAAATTTTGGTTGTGATGGTGTAGAGAATGAGGGTCAAAAGGAAAAAGTTCCCATTTTTATATCTCGAGAACTTATAATGATATAAAACTGAATCTTGATATTTAGATAGAGCTATAGTAGTAGCATGTTGGAAAAATATATTTTTTTATGGGGGTAGTACGGTACGGGGTGTTTTTCCTAACTATAGAACTGCTTATGCTAGAAAGTTGAAACGCAGTATGTATATGTAAATTAACTAGAAAAGTAATATCGACTAAAAAAAATTAAAATATACAATGGCGTTCGCAAAATTATCAGTGAAAATGGAATGCAATTATTTTCACAATTTTCGTCATCTCTGTTAGGTCTTCCCAAATTTTGAATTCATTTTTATTCTACGGATTCTTCATATAAATACCTAGAAGGCGTTTTCAGGATTTTTTGGAATTCGACCCTAAGGTGATGTAAAGGGGATGTATATATTTTCACGAATTCAGCCGTATCCCTCAGCTCTGATTAGATATCGAATAACTCTTTACTTCCACGGGCTTGTTTAATAATCACCTAATACTTGTTTTCAAATTTTTTCCCTTTTCAACCCCTAAGAGTGTAAAAACGGGTTGAACACGTTTTCACGAATTCCGTCATATCTCTTAGTAGTGATAAGATATCGGATTGGTTTTCACTTCCTCGGGCTTTCTTAATATAAATCTAAAAGTTCATTTCAAGATTTTCGGATATTCAACCCCTAAGTGGGTTGTATATGTATTCACAAATTGTTACATATTTTTTAGTTCTGATGAGATATCGAATTAATTTTTACTTCCTAAGGCTTCCTACATAATCGTCAAAAAGTTGATTTCAGAATTTTTAGATATTCAACTCCAATAGGACGTAAGGCTTTCGACATATTTCTTAGAATTGATGAGATATTAGAATGGTTTTCACTTCCATAGACTTTTTATATATCTAATCGCCTCCTAATCAGGTAGCAGCTGATATTATACTACGGCTAATACCATGGATACACTGCTTGTATACAAATTAAATTATTCAAATCATGATATGCGATACAAGATGGCATGATACACAGCCCATACATGTTATACTTGTAGAAACCGGATCATCACATCGCACACAAAAATGAACACACGCTCAAACAATTCTACCTGACCGAAGGATAGAAACATAACTGCCATTCATTGCAATTTCAGTTGATTTCAGTTTTAGATGGCGCTGATGGCAGTTAAAAGAAGGCTATATCGGCTAAAATCATCGAATTTATAATACAAGGAAACAGGTTGGATATTATGTAGATATCAGCTCGTTGACGTACTATACGCGTATTATTGGGTGATACACTGGTGATATTGACGATATTATGATTTGAATACGAGCAGTGTATCCAACGTAAATATTAGACTGCGTCCCGGAGTATGACCCAATTATGTAATTCATATGTTATATGTGGCAGTGGCGCAGGTATTCGAGCGCAACCACATTCTAACCGCTTCCCGAACTTTTTTTTAGGTTTTCTGTCACATAGTAACTTACACCGCATCTCAGAATTAAACGCGTTGCGAAATTCTACCCAACAAATAGTTAGTATAGTAGTTAGCAGGTTTTTTTCTTATTTTTGTCTAACTTTCTTCTTAATTTTTTTTGTCTGTCTTTAATTTTGTGTTCTTTCATTTATATCTTTTATTTTGTTTTATCTACTTCTTTTTTCTATACTTTTTCTCATTTGTGTTTTATTTTCATTTTCATTTTTAATTTTAATTTTCATTTTTACTCTCTTTTTTATTTTATTCACTTTTCTTATTTTGCGTGTTTCGCACTTTCACTTAATTTTGTCTTCCATTTTAGTACTTAGTACTTTTATCATTCACCCTTTCTTTTTTTCACATTTCACGTTCTTATCTAGTTTGTGTCCTTAACTTTTTCTCTGCATTTCTCTAATTTTTTTCTTTCTCTCTTTTTACGTTGTTGGCTTTTGCATTCCATTTTAGTGGATTTTAGTACCTTTTTCATACACCCCCTTCCAGATGTTTTATCTAGTTTCTGTCTTTCACTTCTTTTCTCTTTTTTATTAATTTTTTTCAATTCATTAAGTTCGAAGCTAATTTTTATTGAGTTTTTTTTTTTCTGCTTAATTTTTGTGTTTTCGTATGGCTTAGAAATATTTTTTTTTTATTTTTAACTTCTTATATGTTTTTCTATTTTTCTCCTTATTTTTTTTGCATTTTTCGCGATTTAAAACCTTTGCGGGTTCTCAGCTCATTTTCGGTTTTTTTTTATATTTGTTCCATAGTTTTTGAATTTTTTTCGTTTTTAGCTCTTTTTAGCTATTTATTTTTCGTGATTTTTATTTTTATAATTTGCCTCCCTCAACCAAGTTGCAGTTATATCTGTAATAAATATTATTAACTGCGATATACCAAAAAGGCGTAACTGAGATTTGATTCCGTAAAGTCGTGACTGTTGTATAGATAGTATACAACGTGCAATTAATTTAAACTAAAAATAAGTTCTGGTAGGAAATGAAGTTGTATTAAATGGCATTCATGAATTTCTACTTAAATCCGAAAAATTAAAAAAATAAAAACGAAAATGAGCTAGGAATGACTTTCCATTTTCCTAAAAAATTAATACTAAGAACTTTATTTACTAGAACATGTTAAACTAATGTAACCAACCAATAGTTGAAGAGGCGACAGCCTGACCTCTTAAAGCAATGTTAGCATTTAATATAAATTTACATTATTGGAAATAAATATGAATTTGAATTTGAGCTAGGAATGAATTTTTTTTAAAGAAGATTAAATTCTAAGAAAATTAAATTTTTTTAATATTCCGATATGAAGGAAATCTAGAGAACGTCAAAATGTCGATAACGTTAAATTTATTTATAAAGGCTGACTAGTTAAAATCTCAGCTAGTTTTTAAAAGGTACTGTTCCAATTTACTAGTTTTTACCTTTTCGATCAAAATCCTTCCTTATTAAAAATCAATTAACATGCAGTTCTCGTCAAACATCCTGAGCAGAAACATCACCGATTTCCGAAATCCGTTCGGCTAATGGTAAATTACCCATCAATTGAACTTTTCACATTCAAATTACTGCCGAGGACTTACAGAGATTTAACCCTTTCGAAAGCATGTAATAATATTTTCGATCGATGTCATGAAAATGGAGGCCTGATAAATTACATGGCCATAAGCTAATTCAATCAGGTTATCAATAACAATTTAGATAGGGTCGGACAGGGCAGGAAAAAAAAGGACGACGATTGATTGCCAGCCATCAGATACATGTGGACCTGAATTTTAAAAAGTGAGAAAAGCCACCCGGGTGACAAATGGAGGTCCTGTCGAAAATATTTCAATTTCAGTTCGGGATTTTGTTACGTTTTCTACGGGTAGCTTAAATGCCGAGAAGGTACAGGAGCGAGAAAGAGTCTAATAGATTTCAATTTGTCACCAAAAATCAGATCGATGGCGGCTTCTAAATGGTCCGAGAATTACATTTTACCATTGGGAGGATTTCAGTTTTTAGCAATACAAATTACAGGCCTAAATCTGAAATCTCGATTTTGGCAAGGCCCCATAATAGAACCCAGCCATTTTATTTGCACCGCAACCCAGACAGGTCTACCCAACTATTCCAAATTTATTAAGACAGATCCTTATCTTCTACCCCCTCATATGCACACACCTTCAATATAACACCCATGTAACCACATTAAATCATCATCCACGTGCTACCGATCTTGTTTAACTACGTCCTTAGGACGATGGGTCCTATTATGCAAAGCGATTTAATTTAATTGAATACAGACTAGGTAATTACCTAATTTATATAATTGAAATTAAGACTGCTGTACGACATAATGTTACGTTGATTTTATGTCCCAGATAACAATTAAATTCTGTGTATTCCTGGGGGATGATTAGTTTGTCTTATCGAATAGTTTCAAAGTATGTTTGCTATGAAATATAAAATCAATATTATATTTAGCTAGAGATGGGCAGTTCAGATACTCCATTAAATTTCCCTTCTCAATTTTTACGTTCAGGTCCAAAAAACCTTCAGATCCAAAATTTTGTTCACTTCGTCAACCAGAAGCAAGGAAAGTAAATTTTGGACATAAAATTTAAAACTTATGAAAATTATTGAAACAATCAGGTTACCTGATTTACAGCGAAACTGGGACTACGAGGGTGAGTCAAATATAAACCGGACTTTTTTTATACACATTTATTAACAGTAATAATATTCAAATAAGACTTTAATAATTTTTCTACATAGTTTCCTGCACGCTCTACACATTTTTCCCAACGTTTTGGCAGCTTAAAAATTCCTTGTTCATAGAAAGTTTGAGGTCGAGTTGTCAACCAGTTGCGCACGCGCTCCTCAACTTCTTCATTCGCTTCAAATTTTTCGCCTCCCAAAGCTTCTTTCATGGAACCAAACAAAAAATAGTCGCATGGGGACAAGTCTGGGCTATAGGGAGGGTGCTCCAGGGTCTCCCAATGCAGCTCAATTAATTTAACCTTTGTCAATGCAGCTGTGTGAGGTCGGGCATTGTCATGGAGGAGAATGACCTCTCTGATGTGATTTTTCCTTCTTTTTTCGGAAGCCAAGATGGTCTGTGATGATGGAATAGGCACTACCATGGCTAATACCCACTTCTGAAGCGATTTCATCAATAGTGAATCGGCGTTCATCCTCGATTAGATTTTGAACCGCTCGAATATTGTCATCAGTTACACTTGATCTTGGGCGTCGATCGTGAGTTTCATTTTCTACACTTTCTCGTCCATTTTTAAATTTTCTAGCCCAATCAAACACTTGTGTCCGTGAAAGCGTATTGTCACCAAACTGCACCTTCAACCTAGCCAAAATATTCGATGGTGAAACGTCTTCATTTGTTAAAAATTTAATAATAATACGTTGCTCAATGGATAAAGGAACCACTTGCTCACTCATGATTGCTACTGATCAACTGGAAGAATGAGCAGCCCCGGAGCGGCTGTCCCCACTTTTAACAAACCAACCTAAGACCCCCCACCCAACCAGACCGCTCGGCAGAGTCTGAGACTCATAAAGACAAAAGTCCGGTTTATATTTGACTCACCCTCGTATATATGTAGGTTTTGATTGGACGTGGTTTTTTGTACTGAATCTTGGAAGATCAAATCCAAAGAGAATGAGATAGAGTGGAAGCGGACCGTATTCGAAAAGCAGCGTAATCTGTTTTCTCAGTCGAATACTATGCTCTGAAAAAATTAAACTGTAAATGCAATAAAATCTCATACTCTTTGCAATAAACGTCAAATTGTTTATTCGGTGAACGGGCTGTTCCAGCGAGTAAGAAACGTGTACGTTTCTTACTTTAACTTACTTTTACTCTTACTTTTTAAAATTGTTTAAACCAAGAAAAAATAATGTATTATTAGAAAATAATAAAGTAATAATTGGTGGTGAGTCTTTTCCAGATCCCAGCTTTGTAGTGCAGAGAAATGATTTGTATGTTTTTTCAATTTAGTGATCTTTCATTGCGCAGTTCTGAGTTCTCAATATGGTTCGTTGTGCTGTTAAAGGGTGTGGAAGTACCCCATTCTTTAATAAGGATGTGTAATTTTTTACTTTTCCGAAAAAATTACCAAGGTGAGTATATTTATCGAAACTAAAAAATATGATTTATACTCTTAATTCTAGGCGTTTGAAATGGAAGTCATTTGCAGGCATAGATGGTAATGAACCCAATTTTATATCTATAATTTTCTATTAAGCTGTATTATTTTAGTTTCTTTAAATAAAATTACATTGAATACTTTATTTTTATTTATTTGTAGCTTATAATCTGAATTCCGTTCGGTTAAATTAATACCACATAGCTTCTCAATCTATTATCCGATATAAAATTTGGCGCGGATTCGAACCAAATCCAAATTTAGTAATCGACTGGGACTGTGGAGGTGTTGAAACTCGATACGGGCTTTTCTATGGGGCTTATATGAGTGCTTCCAATCTATCTCATACTCTTTGATCAAATCCAGAAGAACGGAATCGAGAAAGAGACAATCCTGAAATTTAAATATCTTGAAGTTTGCAAGTCCGGAAAGACAAGAAACAGAAAGCAAACTCATTTTCTAGTGTAATTTGTTCTTGGAATATCGCTATTCAAAATGTTGTAGTAACCACCCCCGCACGTTACTGTGCTTTCACAAAACTTTATTTCCGATCTATTCTCCTGGTATAGCTACAAATAAATACCAAGTTTGAACTTTGTGTCATTAACCGTTTAGGAGATATGAATTTTATAATGTCTCGATCTCATCTTTTGAGTGTTTCCGAAGCATTATTTTCCCCCACTCCCGAACCCCTTCACCCATACGACCTTTTTTAAAAATGGCTTCACTATCTTAGATCTATGTATGTTCCTGGTTTCAGATGGGAATATTTTATCTCTTCTTCTTAGGCCCATTAAGTTTTGTATAAATTACCTTACTATTTTTTAATAATAAAGTATTTTTAATTTCATGGGCTTCCTTTATAACCGCCTAAAATACAACTTCAGGATTTTTTGATATACAACCCCTAAAGTGGTCTAAAATTTTTGTTTATAGCAAATAACTGGGTTGGGTATTAAGAAGAATAGTGTATGAACGCATATATCTGTGGCCACAGGGAATAAGTAGGTAAGTCTAAAATCGAAACTATTCAGGGCAGCACTTTTTTGCTATTGAACTATTCCTGTAAATCTAGTTTTTGTGAAAAAATTAAATTTGTTGACATCTCAGTGATCAAATAACATATAACAATAATTTTTGCACAGTGCGTGTAAGCCTTGGGAGATGACCACAGTACACTTACCCCATTTTACTATTTTTCGACTTACCAAGTTATTCCCTGTGACCACAGATATAGTTCAAGGAGTACATAACATTTTTTTGATTCTCTTGAAGATAGTCTTTCCAGAAAAAAGAAATGATAAATGAAGGGCATGGTTTCCTTTAGTTCACAGAAATAAGGGATCAAATGCTTCTCTCATCATATCCTGCGCAAACTACGTCCCTGTCTATTGTTCAATGATTGGAAAATTCGTCAAAATAGTGTTTGATGTAGGCAACTGAAAATATAGACATTAAATGGAAAATTTCCCTTACAATTAAAAAAATTGGTGTATGTAGTTTCCATACAAAAGCCTCTTTGAATTAGGCTTGTGTAGTTCGCGAACGAACTAGTTCATGAGAGCGTTCCCATAACTGAAATGAACGAACTAGTTTGCAGTCCGTCCCGCTCCTAGTTCGTTTTTCATTGCCGTTCGGAACTCTGAGTTTTTATTTTACTCATCATTTTCTACTAGATGTACTGACCTTTTTTTTCTCATCATCTTCTACTAGATCTACTGTCTACGACTACTCATCACTGAACTAATGAACTATGAACTAAAAAAACGAACTAGTTCGCGAGGGATCGGGAATCGGAAATGATCGTTTGCTATGGTGAACTAAAATGCGCAAGCTTACTTTGAATACGTGACTACGAACGTATTGCAGTAAATTATTTAGATTTTGCCTTCATATAAAAATTCTTTGGTTGTATTTATTTTCATAATTGCCCAAGGACTTATCAAGTAAGCAAAAATTTCATTCACTGTTTTAGACCAAAAATCGGGAAAATTCAAGACTCTAATTTCAGTACCTGCCATATAAATGTGTTGAAAAAAATTGTTGTTTTCTTCAACGCCTGAAGTCGATCAGGAGGAATTTAATATGGGAAACGTTTAGAAATTAAATTGTCGCAAATTTTTTTGGTTGGAAATTGGCAAGTAGTTATGGGCTGTGTGGCAAACTTAGTCCTTCCACCTTAAGTCTTGAGTGCGATGTTTTCAGGTGAAAAATCTCGATTTAATCATGGACATGGATACCATGGACAGTTTATGCTACAAAGTTTTTTTGACTCACTAATCGTTGGAACTAGAAGTGCAGTAGCGCACTGTGGATATGGTGGACCTTGTACGACTAATTTGTTTGAACTAAGAAGTTATTTTCTTTCCTCTCAGGGGTTTTCAAGCACGTGGCTTGCTAATAAACAATTAAAAGTTAATAATAACATAAATATGAAAGTGAAAATGAAATTGAAATCTTAAAAATTAAAAAGCGAAAATGGAATCAGTCCGTCTAAATCGATGTATTTGCCGCGTAGAAAATAAAAAAAGAAAACCGACGTGAAAGGAAACCAGTTGGAGGAGAACTGGTGAGTCAAAATATTTTTAACCGCATTTTTAACATCCTTGACTTGAAAGGACGTATTTGCAAAGTTCACGTTAGTTAGCAAAAATTGAGTAACGATCGGTTCGTTTGAATCAATGGTGGTACAGTCATAGGAAGCAAAGATGTTCCTGTAGTTGTTTAATTTTGATTTTGAGCCGACGATTTTGACCAGACTGTAGAGCATCATCAGTCGAAATCTGGATCGAAGTAAAAGTGGAGATTTGATGTTGATTTTGGCCCTTAAGGCACTCGATTAATAATGTAAGTGTTTCTCAAACTGTGACCGGTATTTTACGGACAAATTGTTCTCCACATTGGACGCAACGATGGACTCAACATTGTATTCAAGGACACCAGGAAACAATATAAAAGGATTGATTTCTGTATGCGGACTCCGTACGATGATCGATTGGGTCAAATAAAAGACCGATAGGTTGGGCGGGAGCTTTGTCTACCCAGATTGTCGCATATCGCGGCTTCTGGGTCTCGGGATGAGTGGGGAATTTGAAAAGAAACTCGTCTGGGGTTCGTGTATTATTAGTCACTCGAAACCGTTAGGGAGGGATATTCTCCTTTTCTTCTGATTGCGTGTGGATAACGTAAGCAGTACGTCGCAGGAGCGCTCAAACTGTCTGCTTGCCCAATGCATCACATACTCCAAAGTAAATCATTCTTGACGAGCCTTTCAAAATCGTCCGCGAAGGACTATATTGTGGCTGCTCCACGGGCGAGTGCGGCGTGAATTCCAAATCTAAATCCTGCCTCGTATTGTTGCCCTGCTTGCTTATCGATATAAGCAATCAACTGCAATCTGATTCTGGGACCTCGGATCATCTAGAGACAGAAGCAATGACTTCGTAGATGCCTGGTTAGTGTGCTAGTAGATGTTGATCCAGATTCGTAATAGAACTGTAAGAATGGACCGATTCAAATTGCGGGGAAAAGGAAAGACAAATCATTTAGAGGTTCGCATCTATTCTTTTAATTTTTCGTAAATTTTTTAATTAATTAATTTTTCCCCTCTTTGTTTCGAAATACGGTGCGCGTTGTGATGAGTACGTGTGCGCAAACTCATTTCACAGATTGAGGAGTTCAGTTGTTCTTTTGTGTACCCGAATATATCCTAAACTATTTTCGAATATCAAACTGGTCGCGTCAGTTCGCGTCTAGGAAATAAAATAAAAATAAATGTAGCGCCCAAATGATTGATATTTGAAAGTTTGCAATTGGTGCAATTAAAATCGGGTTGAAACAAAAAAGAATTTAATTATTACCGCTGAATTAAATTGTTTTCGTTCTAACAACATTTGTGTGCTACTGCATCGACATAGTATCCTTAATATGGCCGCAAGTGTAGTGTAGTCCCCTTAAAGTGTATGATGGTTCGATAAGTGTTCCGATAAAATAAATGGCATTTAAGCCCCCAGTGTTAATTTCTGCCCCTACTAAAATATGTTGCCCTAAAAGTGCCCCTTTGATGCCCAATTTAATAACAGTGTTTCTAAACATTCAAGAAGTGCGGTAATAAAAAAAAGTAATTGATAAAATTGTTAAAGAAGTTTAAAATAAATGGAGTATAAGCATTTTCCAAAAACTAAATCCTTGATGCACCATATTACCTTCGAGGGAGACGACTTTGAGTCATGTACCATAATTTCAGAAGCTCTCTATTATTTACATATATAATTCAAATAAGTATTTTTTCCTCAGTCCAGCAAAGTGTTCAATTCCTTCTGTTTTTTCGGTCAAGGTCTAAAAATTTGGAAGAAACTTGTTACCACCTCTGATGTAATTAAAACAGATACTAAACCGATTTGAATATTGTAACTAAATTTTATTTGTGCTCACGATCTTCATTTTGAGTATTTGGATATTAATTTTATAAATTCACATTATCCTATTTGTCAAAGTTATTTATCACCTTGGGGAGCAAGAACCTTTCCTCTTTGTGGACACATTAAAAAATTCATTTCGTGTCCATTAAACACTTGAATTGCAAAATGTGCACAAAATTATCCGATTCCAGATAGTTATGGATCTGCATGATATGGAAATATCATTCTAAATAATTTTGGAACTGGTATCAGTGCTTGCCTCGAGTGTCCTACTGACGGAGAAGGGTGTCGCTGAAGGAATCAAGCCAAGTCGAGAAATTGAACCACTACTCTTTTAAGATACTGCTTTTGAGATACAGGGTTCATTTTTCAGTTGGACAAAATAAATACTAACAAGAATACTGATGATTGTAAACGAGTCTGCCAGAAAGGATACATCGAGACATACGTTTGATGAAACCTTTTAATTAGTATAGTCAAAGAACACATTGTTAAAAGCTTTAAGTCAATTTTGATCCAATACTCGTTCTATTCAGAAAGTTTGAGGAACACTTTCATAGAAGCTTCAAGTATAAAAGACAGCTATTCTCCCTGTGTCCTAGCATTAATCGTTGGAATTTACAATGACTTGTACCACAAAGCAAACATTATTACTTTCTGCAAAGCCTCCTACATTTTCCAATCGGCAATTACAGTCGTGACACCTAAAGCCTTTTACGGTAATCCAATTGTGTTACTCCTAAAGTTAAACGGTTGGGTTTTGTCGGGTGGCTATAAATCACTGCACCTTTTCTCTTCAACCACCCCGAAACCACCCTCATAGCGTTGACCCGGTATTTTGTCGAGATCCGGTAAAATCCAGTGCAGTTTGCATTCTTCCGCAACTGATTTCCCATTTGTTTGCCAGCTCTACAAAATTTCCCCCCGGAATTGAATTACATTACCCGCCGGGCAAAATACGACGTTTGCTCTGAAATACCTCCACACCAATGGTAAAAGGACCTTCCGATACACACTGCATCGTTTCCCTACGCCTTATTCGATAATGCTGATGAATTCTGAAAATTCACCACCCTCTCGACCGTTGTGCGACCAAGAAACCTTCTTTACCACCACCACCACTTGGTGAATTTTTTTTTCTCTTTCATGTTTTATTTGTGATAAAATTCGGTCACCAGGGATCCAAGGAATCGACTCCCCTATGCCAACAAGGGAGAAGGTAAAACAACCATTCCCTGAAGCTTCGTCGTTAGAAGGGTCATCGTTGTTTTGATTTCCATCTTTTGTTTTCTGTCGGCCCTGTGTAAAACTTACACACTCCCCCAGACTTCGTCTTTGAACAACTTAAAAAGAATTCCGATACACGTTCGGAATACTCGAGCAGAAGCTCTGAAGGAGTCTCTCATTTCCGAAAGGATCCTTGTTCTTAATTTCGAGCTAGTGTGTGGAGGCTATTGCAGGCGAAGGACGACACAAAAAGGGGATGGTCTCTTCACTAAACGAGAGGATGGTCCCTGCAGCGGCATATAGAAGCCGTACTAAAGTTATTTATTACCCAGGGGGATGAAATTTATTGATATATCAGACAGATTGGAACCAGCTGTTGTACCACGATAAGATGCCGCTGCCGGCGAAATTCGATTAGAAAATGGGATTTGCATGAGTGCCCTTTCAACTTTTATGTGGTAATCCATGGATTAAGAAAATCGAGCCGAACGTTTCTCGAAGTAGTTCATAAAGGAGTCCACTCCATCCCGGCAGCTCCTAGTTATTTACGTCTGTGTCGTCAAATCAATCACGAGGTCGATGGTGCGAACTTTTATGAATAACAAGATTCTCTTCAACCCCTCTCAGCTTACGTCAGAGATCCAACGCCAATTAAGATTATTCGCGGCAAAAGTTTTCCAATGGCGCGACCGACCATAATTATTCCGAACCGCATAATATTTTGCGGATTTCCATTCGAAATGATTCATGCGGAAAAAAAATTTTTCCTTGCGGAATTTAATTATAGGAAAAATGAACAGGGGGTGGAGTTAAAAAAAGGGATACTTCTGCCACGTTGTGACGGAATTGATGAGGAGTTGTGAGTGTGTAAATGGCATCGCTGTTATCCTTAAGACTTCGAAAGAATGGACCACTTAACATTCAAGTGGCAGATATTTCTGTTTTGGGTTGATGGCCCATGGACTGGCAATTTAATTGGATTCTTTCAAATCGAATTGTTTCCAGTAGTCATGATATGGAAACGAGTACCGAAACATGTTTTGGGTGTTGTGTTGTTGGAAATTTTGAAAATCAGGTTCGTTAAAATTGGGTCCACATTTAACGACTATCTCTTTGATTTCCGGCTCGAATCTCTCTAATTTTAATATGAAGATTTGCATACAAATTAAATTTCTTGGAATCTAAAATAGACTTTGCCTTTAGAGCAGTTCAACTTAATTTAATTATTGCTATATAATTAATAATCGGCATTTTTTTGTTCATGGATTTTAAGAATGTGCAGCTCAATGAATTCTACCCTATGCCTTCAAAGATTTGTTAATTTCAGAGGCACTCAATGTATCTTACTCTATTATTATTATTTTTTTTAAATAATAGAATTTTTTGATCGAACAAAAACTGTCTTCCTTAAAACTTTTAAGTTTCACATTTTAGGGGTTAGTGGACACCGAAAAAAAATAAAGTCCGTCTGTCCGCCGTATGTAAACTAAATTGGAGCCATACAATTCGAGAACTGCTGAAGATATGAGCTAAAAAAGTTTACAGTAGGTGGACTGAGTGACACCTTATCAAGGGTAAGCTTTTTGGGGTGAACAGCTAATTTCAAGATTTTTTGATATTGACGAATTTTGCTATATTTCTTAGATCTAATGAGATATCGAATTGAGTTTTATTACATACTTTTTTTTTTTAATATTCGCCTCAAAAACATTTTAACGATTTGCCGACGTTCAAAACTTAAGGGGTGTACCATAAACAGGTTGTATGCTCTTTCACGACTTTCACCACATCTCTGGAGTTTAAGTGTGTCTCACGAATTCTGTCATATATTTTGGTCTGATTAGATAATGAAAAGGCTTTTTTTTATTTGCATGAAGAATCGCTGATGAATGTTAAAAGTTGTATCTTACAAGAAGCTATTCTATTTTATTTCTTTTTTACAAAATTAAGTTTCTAAATAACTTGAATCAACCAGTGCAATATTTCGACTTTGACCGCGTGCAGGAATAGAACCCATAAAAGTAAGGGTGTCTGAAGCGTCGGCACTTCTGTAGCACCTCGACTTTAACAGCTTCCTGGGTTTTGTCCTGAAATATAATAAAATTGCGCCCAAACAGTTTTTCTTTACTCATGATTAGTATCGTCGAAAAATTAGTCCGTCTGTACGCCGTCCGCCGTTCTCAAAATCGTTTAATAGCTCGTAGCTCCCAAACCCTTTAAGTTATTATGTTAAAATTTGTTTGGAATGGTAGACTGGGTGGATTCCTTTATGTGGCCGCCTTTTGAGTAATGAGGGAGTGAGGGTAAAGCGTTTTAGACATACAATTTGGGTTTATAATCTCATCAACCGCGCTTATGATAGGAAGCTGAAACTTGGAATTTATATAGAGATTGGATAGTGGGGCCAAAAAATGCTTATATGGGTGGAGGGGTGTGGGAGTACAGGGAAAAACAGTGCGTCCGAAAGCTGAGTTCCAGAAATTCTAAAATCTATTTCTCCTAAGCGGTTGAGATTCAAGAATTTCAGAATATCTCTTAGCTGAAATATTAACAAAGAAGAAGAAAAATAATCTGCAGATTTCTCAGATAAATGCCTAGATACTGTTTTTAGAATTTTTTCTTAATTCAACCCCTAAGGGGGTCATGAATTCTGCAGTGCACCTTCGTCCGTTGAATTTACCTTGTATTAGTGCTGTAACAAAGTTTCCCTTTGAAATAAAAAATGATGCCGTAGAGTTAGATAAAATTGTTTATTTTTAATCCCTTTAAAATATTATTTACAATTAAGCATACCAAAAGAATTTAGTCAAAATAAATGATGTTAATTCAAAGGCAGCGCAGTCGGCATGCCAAAGAATTAAATCGGAAAACGCAAAGTGATTTTTGTTGGAACACTTCAAGCAGCGCAATTTTGGCCTACTTGAAGGGTTACAACGAATTTCAACCGAATAATATAAATGTAACCGTGTGAGGTGCTACCTTTGATTGCCGAGTTGAAGATTCCTGTTCGCAGAGCAAATTTGGCCTACGATCGCGAATGTTCAAATGACTTGTATCAAAAGAGAGCGAGCCGACGTTGCGCGTGGCTTAAATAGCCCGATTGAGCTTTTGTTTCCGTTGTCCTGGACCAATTTTGGCGAGGTGAAAATTGGGTGGACAGTACGGATCGAAAGTATTTAAGATTAGAAATGTAACAATTATAAAAAATAGAATTTATGTTTGGGAAGTCCAAACATCAGTTTTATATAAGTCCCCTAAAAATTAATTTAATAATTTTTTGGATATTTAACCCCCCGTTATTAATATTTTCACAATTTTTGCCTATATTTCTTAGGTCTGATGAAATATAAAATTGGTTTTTACTTTTACGGGCATTTCATATAATCGTCTAAAAACTAATTTCAGGATTTTTCCAAATTTAATTCCCTAAGCGGATGTAATAAGCTTTCATAACTTTTCATAATTTTTTAAATATCTCTTAGGTCTGATGAGATCCATAATTGGTTCTGTCTTTTTAAAGCCTATAATGGTTACGATCCGATCCGATCCGGAAAACGGACAGTGTTGAGTTTCTCCGTCCGGGAATTTCGGAACGACTAGTCACAATAGTTCCTTTAATTAGCCAAGACACAAAACGGAGGGGTAAAGTTGACCAACTTTCAACTTCTATCCGTTCCGACGCTAAGAGGTGAATTATTGAATTTCACCATCTCTTTCGCCTCACTAAAAATCAATATTACACCTCAATAGTGTCACTTTGACGAATGTCGGCATGGAATTATTGTGCCTTGAAATTGTTCTCCTCCGACGTTGCCGGATCGGATCGGAACCATTATAACTGAGGCTTAACGCTTTTCGTGCAATCCTTTAAAAACTTACATCTCCATTTTTTGAAATTCACCCCACGTTGATGAAATGCGGTACGTTTCACGAATTTCGTCATATCTCTTAGGTCTGATGAGCTAGCAAGTTGGATATTACTTCTATTGGCTTTTGATATAATCGCATAAAAACTGATTTCAAGATTTTTTGATATTCAACCCCGAAGTGAGTGCAGAGTACAAGTTTTCACGAAGATATGACGGAATTCGTACACGGGGTTTTTATATAATTTTTTTTTTGATATATTTACTTCTATGGACAGCTTATTTATTTCAATGTTTGTGTTAAAAACCACTGATGGATGTTGAAGGTTGTGCATTACATGGAGCTATTCTAGTGTCAAAATTAACTTTTCAAAAATATTCCCTAGCTTGAAACAACCGTTGTTTCATTTCGACTTTGACCGTGTCCCGGACTATGACCCAAAAAATGTACACCAAATGTGCACCCCCGTCTTTAACTGCTTCCCGGACTTTGTCACGAAAATCAATAATGTTTCGCCAAGACTGTTGGCAGATTTTTTAAAGCATTTCGCATTTACCAAAAATACAAACTTTTAAACCCCAAAATGAAAAAAAAAAAAAATTTAAAAATTTATTGAATTTTTTTCGACGAAGTACGGAGGCTGTTGAGTCAGGGTCGTCAATTCCAGTCAATTCATTTCGTATGAGAAACGGGAAAAAACATCCAAAAATTGTTTAAATTTAGCTTCTGTGGTAACCGATCATAAGAAATTTTATTCTTTAACTGGTTTGCTCTTCGGCTAGTGCTACAGTTAAATATTTTGTTAATTCGGTCAGTCGGTTACACCCACGACTTAACATCCTAGCGAACAACCAAAATTGGTTTAAATATGAGGTGAACTTCAGTATATGCATGCAATAACAATTTACTGTGTCAGAGTTTACCTTGTTTCAATTTGCGGAAATTAATTTCAGTTCAGGAAGGAACACATGGAAAAATTTTCGGCAATACTGTGTTTATCGGAATTTGATAAATGGCTCCATCGGACGTAGTTCAACACAGTTTTGAAACTGGCTTTTCCTATGGAGGTTTTTCGTATCTCTTGCCATTTCAATAGCAATGTAACAGGGTAGCAAAGTTGAAAGGATTGCAGCTGTTGGAACTACAGGTGTAATGCGGTCATGTTCGACTGACGCTTTGAACGTACTATTGCATCTATTACCTATTGATTTACATATCAGAAGTACTGTGTCGTGTAGCGCTGTCAGACTCAAGGAATATAGGTGCCGGTATGCCAAAACTTACGGACATAGTAACATTCTAGAATCTGAAAATACAAGTTTTCTGGGTTCAATACTGTTGTTATATAAAAATAACAACAGTGTTGAACCCGGAAAACTTGTATTTTCAATTCAAAATGTCCTGTGAAAACATTCACCCAAAAAAATTCTAGAATCTTTACCAACGGACATTACATTACCCCGAGAAGGGTTTCGCTGTGAATTTTCCAACCAGGACGGAATGGAAGAATGGTTTGGTTATACATAAATTCGACACAGTCATATACACCGACGGTTCCAAGATGAACTGCGAAGTCGAAGCGGGTGTTTTTTCAGACACACACTATGTCGCAAAGTCTTACCACCTACCGGACTACGCTAGCGTTTTCCAGGTGGAGATACTGGAGATCTGGGAGGCAAGTCGGACTTTGAAGCAAGACTTCACGCCAAAGCAAAATGTTGTAATCCTCACTGACAGTCAAGCCGCAATCAAGGCCTTAGATTCGTCTCTAAACTCGTCGAAAAGTGCCGAGAGGAACTAGCCTACTAAAGGTAAAAATCTGACTGGTACTGCCGATCGTTGCGGTCACAGGTAACTTAACTGCCAATATCAATTACTCACCGCGGCTGCTTTGCACTGCCAAACATTGTTATGGAAGTGCGTCCACTGAACGACACTCTCGACGGAACGAAGTACGTAGAAAAAAAATGCTCGCCGCACCGTTTCGATGCGGCCCGACTCTAGTGGACGCCTGCCTTTAGGAAGTCAGGTCAAAGTAACTCTGCTTTGGGTCCCAGGCCACAGCAAGATAGAGAATAACGAGCGAGTAGACGAATTAACTAGGCAAGGTTCTGCTCTTCAGGGCTCTCTCGTGCAATCCGTTCTGGTCCCACTAGGGACTATTAAGCGCCAAATATCCTCCAACTTTCGTAAACGCAAACTCCAGATGGACTGGACTGACCAATTACATCATATCTAGGAAGATATATTCATCCTACTGTCTCAGCAGAACAGAAGAACTCTTGAGCAGGAGCCGAGTTGACGTCTCCACAGTCACGGCGGTCAGTACGGATCACTGGCCAATCGGCGACCACGCGGCCAAAGTGGGCATTCCCTTTAAACTGTTATCCATCTTCTTTGCGAGTGTCCGACCCTAGCTGGAGCCAGACTTCGTGCATTAGGCAAACCTTTCTTTGATGACCTGGATGAGATTTCAAAAAATAAGATTGAAGAGCTGATTATTTTTTAAACAGCTCCGGATGGATATAATAATCCATTCCAGCCCCAGGTCTCTGTAAAACCTTGAACCTACTTCATCAGCCCTCTACGACCAGGTTAAGCGAGTTGTGGTATCATCTGTGCTAATTGGGCCCTGTCTCGACTGACGGGCCACCACGTAAACCAACATAAACCAACCAACAGGGCAGCGGTCTACCCTGTCAGGAATTTCATATGCTGGTCTTTTAAAAGGACTCCCCTAACGCTGAAAAATAACCTAAAAAATGTTTAAAAAATTTTGCGTCTATAGTAACTCCAGCATGAAAAATTCTGTTGTCGTGAACAAAATTGTCAAATAAGAATCAGTCCGTGACGCTTTGTAAGCTAGAACTGACTACGGACTAAACAACAATGCTACTTGCAACTTTGTTCTATCGACTCGTAATCACACTATTTAATTAAAATCATAAGTCGAGGAGATATTGACGTGTTCCTTTTGTAAAAATCCTAGTTCTTATAGAAAGGCGCTCAGTATAATAAAATAACCAACGAGAAAAGTGCTTGCAATCTTTCACATCCTTATCCTTTTTATCGATTGATTCATTTAAATGCTCCGGTAGCATACAGACGATAGTAGGAAATATTGTCAAGGATTCTTCTTGTCTTTCCGCCAACGACTCTATACACGGATGGTATCTAATCTTTTAAAATTAAAATCCCATTATAGCCGTAATGTTGCTATAAATGAATAATTAATTGCATGAACGTCTGGAGAAGTCCTTTTTCTGAGAATTCCTTTCCGTTCCTTCGGTGCGTAATTATCCTATCGCAAGGAAATCGTAGAAACGAAGAGTCATCTGCAAATCAGGACCCATTCTATGGAAGATAACTTTTTTTCTGCCGGTAATTTCTACGATTAGATACATCTGTTGTTTGAAATTTTCCGTACAACAATAATTCGGCCGGGTGGAAAGCTTCGAAATTTTCCGATTTAAATTGGCCACAATAAGGGGTTTCGGGAATGGGATGGGAAACAACATGCGGTAATTCAAACTCGTCGTCCAAACGCTAGAGTTCATTCGGGCATATGTTTTACTAATATTCCCGTCTAGATGCCGACCCATTTTCCAGGATAAACTACAAGGCCCGGTGGTTAAGTGTTTTCTAAAACGGCCTCGGGCGGCACCTTCATTTTGAGGAATATTCAATTTTAGTTGAAAACCCTGGGATATAATTTATTCTATTACACATAAACGTGATCTCGGGCAAAATAATTTATGGAACTTAATAAAATCCTTTCGGGGGAGGTGCTATACACGAAAGGATGTAGAGAATGCGATCCTTAAAGGACCGGCAGACAAAAAGGAACCACCAACGTGGTTAGTGGCAACGCAAGCCAGCTAGAAAGATAGCTGGGCCGACTCGTGACTCCTTCGCCGATTCCCGGCAACTTTTGAAATGCGAAAATACGGGGTATTCACTCAACTTTGAATGTGTAAAGTTTTATCAATATGGTTTTATTAGACATTTAATTTGAATATTTTCATAATTCAGGCTGGAAAAGTTTGGCGTGCGAGTTCGGGGCTGGTAATCAGCCCTCCATTTCATTAGCCCCGGTCTTCTTTGCTGCCCGTACGGGAAACCACCCCCCGTTGTACGCGTACAAACTTTCTACACTAGGACAGTAAAATGTAAAATATCGCAGTTCAACAAGGGATTAATTCAGAAGTCGTAAGACGTAACTTTTCTTAAACGGTCCTTACACCGGGGACGTAGCGCGCGAGGCACAAGCTAACGCAAGTCATTCGACGCTACAGCGTAGAAAAGTAAAAGGAATTTTTAAAAAGCCCGCCAGCTACTAAAAGTAGGGCTCGGAATTTCGTTGAAATTTTGCGAAACAAGACGACATCAACGGTATATACCCAACTAAACAAGGACATTTTTTTTCTCGTACATATGGAAGGAAGGAAGCATCCTAGTTAACTGTGACGTTATACGCTAAGCGTGCAGAAAAATCAATGGCAAGGTTCTTCGTTCGGTTAGATAGAAACAGGGTTGTGGGGGGAGACTGAATGGGTGACTGGATATGGGTGGCTTGATGTCACTTTGCTCCCTCACCTACCCTTGTGATATATCGTAAATGGCAGAATAAACCAAAGGGCGGAACTAATTTGGAATGACTACGAATAGGCGTATATCGGAAAACCAAAATGACACTGTACTATACAAGGAGAGGTCTGCTGCACAGGACGCACTTAACGGCAATGATTTATGCCACTTGGTGCGGCACCACCAACGTGTACAACATGTTCAACTTTCAGGACTAACTCGATTTTCGGGGGGATAAATACGTTTTTATACACCGGGACATACGTATCCAATGTTCGCGGTAATTTACGATAATTAAGGAATTTAGTGCAAGTTTTTGCTTGAACAAAGTAGAGAAGTTATAATAGTATCGGACAGAATGCATTACAAGTTTTTGCGAAATTTTTTGCACAAATTGGTCACGTATTTTTATTTTGAAGGGACAGCCGTACTGGTCTAATACTTCAATCTTGGTCTGTCACCAGAACTTGTTGTTCCTTAAAATTTTCGTCATAATCCACGATCCTTGGTGGTAGTAGCGCTAGGCGGCTTTGGCCAGTCCTGACTGCCAGCAGGACAAAGTTCGTCCTTCTTGGAGATCGAAATACTCTACGTCTCTGATTGGTGTACTGATGGGCCTCTACCAAATCGACCGGCACGCCAAAAGACTACGTGCTGCAGACCTGTGACGCACCTGTAGGGATCCCGATGCCGAGGGAAGTATTTTCCACATGTTCGGTGAATGCCCTGATCTGGATTTGAGACGGGAACGTATACGGTGGGTACGCGCTTCACCATTGGCTTGGGTGAATTCGCAGACATTAAGCTAGACAAGCTGCTGCAGTTGGTCAGGCTATCAGGGTGGTTCACCTTAGATGGTCTTGTGTTCTCGGGATCACAACGGACCCATTGGCGGTTTATGTGTCTGGCCGCTTCCCCAGCAACCCATCTAATCGAACCGAACCTAACGATCTTTCGTTAAGCCTCAGTTATAATGGTTCCGATCCGATCCGGCAACGTCGGTAGAGAAAAATTTCTAGCCCCAATGATTCCGTTCCGACCTTCGTCAAAGTGACACTATCGAGGTGTAATTTTGATTTTCAGTTAGGCGAAAAAGGTGGTGAAATTCAAAAGTTCACCTCTTAGCGTCGGAACGGATAGAAGTGTAAAGTTGGTCAACTTTAACCCTCCGTTTTTTGTCTCGGCTAATTAACGGAACGATTGTGACTAGACGTTCCGAAATTCCCTTTAGATGTGTGTCGGATGGAGAAACTCAACACTGTCCGTTTTCCTGATCGGATCGGATCGGAACCATTATAACTGAGACTTTACTGGGGTTTTCGTAGAGAATCCATCAGCCATCAGCTTCCTTCCAGATTCTAGAGCTTGTTCAGTCTGGTATCAATCTTGAAGGAAACGAACCTTTGAGCAATAAACAGTTTGACTGTACCACCCTGTTTGGTTGAGACACTTAAAGAGACCCCGTAGCTTTCGACAGGCAAGTTGATCTTCTGGACCAAATTCCCTCTCGGCAAAATAGTCCTGCAATTCTCGTGAACTTAGGGTTGAAAAGTTTCTGGTTTTTCCTAAGCCAGTTGGACTTCTTGCAAAATTCAAACCTTGGATAAGTCCAGGTTTGTGAGTCTCTTTTACAGGTCCTTCGCGTCATGACAACTAAACGTATAAAGGTTCTATTGAAAACTCTTCCTTCATTAAGCCTGTTAGACTTCTTGACAAAATTTATACCGTGATCGGGTCCGAATTCCTCCTGTTCTTAGAAATTTGTAACTTTCTCCGACCTGGTTCGATTTCTTGAAGAAATTCACACCTGGACTAGGTTAAATTTATAAGCTCATTGTGGTTCAATTAGGGTATATTTTTGGGTTCCTTTTATTTGGGGGTTCCTCTGTTTTCTGGTAGACAAAAGGGACTAAATGTTTTCTAGAACGTCTTTTTTTTTGCTATGGAGTTCAGAAGATCCTGCTTTGGGGCCTTTGACTGAGAAACAAAAAAACCACTCAATCCGGAGAATCGAATATGAATTCAGAATGAATCCTCGAAACATATTCCGCATATTATCTATTCAGGCGTGCTACCAACCGAACTCATATGTGGGTATCGAATTTTCTGCAAATTTTTTCAGACATCTGCTTGCAATTCGATTCCAACTATAGAAAATCTGTGGCTAAATACTCGAAGTTTTGATCATAAATTGATATCCTTTTTGCCTAAAGAAAATAATATTTTTAATGTTTTCGTCCATACATTGAACTAGTGTGTATCAATTAGAATTCAATCGATTTAAGCGTATTTCGAAATGAAATCGAGAATACTGATTTTACCGAATTTATTGGAATATTCCCGGTGGATAGAATTTGCCCTCCAACATATTACAATACTAATTAATAATTTCAATATTTACAACCCCTTCAGTCCAATCAAGAAAACATCCTTTGATCATTAAGGAAACCCGACTACACAAGATCTCTTAATTTTTTTTTTTATTTAAAAATCTTTTGCACGGGTTTATTTAATTCGAAATTTTTTTTAAAATTTCGTTCGTTTTAGCTACGAGTAAAGTCTGCCATCCTAAATAAATATTTAAGACGTTAATCAAGGAGTTTTTCTTCGACATCATAACCAACGTCTTGTTAGTCTCATTTCTCTCATTAGAAATTTTGATTCTGAAAGCTCTTCTTAAGGACTTAACACTGGCTGTGTGTCGTTTGAAGTGAAATGTTGTAAAGATTGAATTTTGGGCAATTCTCTGTTGAAGGGCTAATCACTTTATTCCATTTATTTTACCAAGCGTAATTAGAGGTGCTCATAAATAAGATGATGCTGTTTGTTTTTTAGGCGATTAACAGTAACGTGATTGGTGAAATAAATTTGTAAAATTTCAGTGTGTTTAAAAAATTTTTATAAAAGACTCGTAGTGTAATGCAATTGCACAGCTCTTTTCGGCCGTAAATAAAAATACTTCGCGTTCCTTAAGAAACCTTTTTGGGGCAATGACCGTGCGAACATTAAGGTAGAATTATAGTGAAAGCGAGTCTAACTATAGTGATATCGCATCGCATCGAGCGCGTCGCTTCGATTGGCCAATTTCGCTGCGCGCGTAATGCGATTTTGAAACTTGTGTAGGTTTCGTTTTATTGATGGTGTCTAATTAGTTCAGATTTTAGGATACTTCCAATATTAATTTTTTTACTGTACAAGTAGAAGGTATTCCGATTTTATTAGAATATCAGCAAATTTTCAGAACATCAGGGCTCTCTGCCTCAATCCGATTTTGGTTGGTATCTTGGCTTGGCTTGACTTGTTTAGAAAGAGCTGCGAAGTCAATGAGAGAGTAGACTTACTTAACATTTTTGGTACAACAAAAGACGTTAAAATTTTAATTTTTTTGTAGTAAATATTACGGAATATTTTTTTTTTCAGTTTCCATCATTCTTGAGTAAAATTTGCCAAAAATTTAGCGAAGATTTGCATTACTACTTTTCCACTTTCGCTTTGACGTCTGATTCAAGATGGAAGAAGTGATTATTTGGACGGGTTGGGTTAGCTTTGCTTTTTCTAAAATGTTATAACGTAAAATGACCTATTCCCGACCACCTAAGACCCTGCAAATATTTTTTATTCATATAAAGCAAACAATTATAATGTTTCTTCTTAAACATTTTTTATACGGATTCATAACATGATACCGATACTCAATAAATTCAATTTTGGTATGATATATTTATATATTGATATAAAACATGGTTGGAAATAATTAATTTCATAATGATGGCAATCTTCCTAATTCCGACCGCATAAACAACTATTTCCTTATACCGACCGCACATTAGCCTATTTCCGACCTAGGTGTTCTATCATATAAAACAACATTGTTGTTGCATATTATTAACGATATTATTTTTTTTTATTAAATTTGATGAAGAAAACAGGATAATAAAATAATTAATGCAGATTCCATTAATTTTTTTTATTAAGTGTATAAGATTATACTAACATAAAATGTATATAAGCTTTATATAGATAGGAATATATAATATATTTGAAATGATTTCAATTAATGATTCCAAGTAATGAAAAAATACTTTATTATTAAAAAATAATAAAGTAAATTATGTTTTAAATTTTATCTTTATCTGATAAAGAGAACATGTGGCTCAAGGCCTTTTCAAAAATAAAAATTGTACAAGATTCTGAAAAAGCCACTAGGGGAGGCGGACTAAATATTGGATACGTTCGTAATACTGGATACCGGTCATGAGGGTATAGAGACCAATAAAATAGTAGATAAGAGACGGATCCGCTGTTCGCCCAAGTGGACATTTCTGTGGAATCTCAACCTGATCCAACAAGATGGAGGCATAAGGTTCAGGGAAAAAAAAAAGAAGTGCCAATACTAGGCTACACTGTCCAGTCTCCGAGAGGCCAATACCGAATCACTGCAATTCCAAATATACTACAAGTTCTCGTGTGTACGGTACACCTCCAAAACTGTATTAAAGAACATTCTACTTCGATCTGCATTATTGTACTGCTTTCCCCATACATCATTATGTTTTTTTGTTTGCGAGCACAACGAAATAATATCCCGACACGCATTGCAGTACGAGCGGTGTTTCCATTACTTCCATTACTTCCTTTGCTTCAGTGCCCGTATTATTCCCGTTGCTCCGTTGAATTGGACAAACAAACAATCAAAACATTCATTGAAAAAAAATTATTCATTTTCTGTGGTCCTGATCATAAAATTACACACGAATCGTAATGCAATAGTCAGCTGCCAAAAATTTGTCTATCTTGGAGGATTGTTTTAATTTCAACTAGGTGGAAATTTCCAACTTTACCATTTGTCAATGGCATAAGTAATACACCGAAAACGCACGAACTGCCTCGAAACTACAATATATAAAAACAGTCAATTATTGAAACGACTCGCGTACCACCAATAATTGTAAAATGATTTTACTAATTCAGAAACCTTCGAGGGCGTGCGCACAACAAATCACCAAAATTTCATCACAATCAGATGAGTGGTACAGAAACTCATACGGGACAAACAAACAAACCTCAATTTTTTTTATATATAAAAATATATGTTTGTTTAATTTTATTAGATAAATCGCAAAATTAAAATGTAATTTCCACTGAGTAAACTTGTTATCCTGCTGTACGGCTACTAGGTCGGAAATGGGTAAACCGATCAAATTGGATGTCCTAATTACCGACCAGTGATATTAGTAGATATAATCTAATGCAAAACTAATATAGAAACATAAATTTCGCATCAAAGAACATACTGCAGGTATTAATATTTAAATAGAAACCAATTTATTACTTAAACCGCCAAATAAAGCCAAAACTCTTAAACGAAAAAGGTATGGATTCTGCAATATATATCAGTTCAAGAAGGTGATAGGTCCGTTTCATGTGAACTTTCGATATCTAAAATATATATATTGAGTAGGTCGGAATTGGGATCAAAGACAGTAAAGACAATAGTATAATCATAAAATATCGATTTTTACTATTTATAGTATATAAACATAATATTTTAATTTTTTGAAATATTCCCTTGATATTCCCTAATACCGACCACTGGTCGGAATAAGGACATTACATGAAATCAGAGAAGCCTATTTCCGACCACTTCATTTTGTTTCACAAATTCTATGAATTTAAATTATTTTTTTATATTTCAATATAAATTAAATGTTTATAAAGCCAATCAGACCTTAATTATTCACTCTGATGAAAGCTAGTCTTTTAAATTTACGAAAAATAAAGAACCAAAAATTTCGATTTTAGGCTTAAAATTCATGTTTTTTGGTCCACCGCCGATTAATTTAAACCACAATGTAAAGAAAGGACATGCAGATCCCTTTATGCACAGAAAATGGATAGAGAACACATGTGGAAATATATTGATCCTAGAATTTACCTTATTACTCGCGATAATAAAAATATATTAATAAAAAACCAAAATGGTCGGAATTAGGAAGGTGGTCGGCAATAGGCTACTTTACGTTAGTATAATAGCAATGTACATACATGACATCAACATAGACATAGATGACATAGATGAATCAAACTATTCGAACACGTCCTAGAAAACTAACCACATCCTTTACCTCTAACAAATAAAAGAAACAAGCCCTTGACAGCTAACAAAATTTTGATTTACGAAATTTTCCATCACAGCCAAATTATTTAAAAAGGGGAAACTTTTCAAAAAATTCAAATTTCGACTTCAAAAGCTTCAATTTCACCTTTTTCAGTTTCAACTTCTCAGCTTAAGTCATTCCTGAAATAATTCTAATAACTTATGGTAAAATTTTACGCCCACTCTTAATTTGTCGTTTTTGTCTAAAAAAACAGATTTTTCTTAATTATTTTCAAATAAGAAGATATTTTGGTCAATCCGAAATTAAAAAAAAAATTATAACACTCAAATTTTGAATTTTCACGTTTCGAGGGAAGTAGACCGGGAAAGGTAAAAAATTTGTCCGTCTTTCCACCGTTTGTTTTTTTTTTTCAGATTTTTGTCATCGTACCTACTGAGGTGGAGCAAAAAAAAATGGTCGGTAAATGGATGGTTCATATATTTTAACGAATATCGTCTTATATCTTAGTTCTTAGAAATAATATTCACAAGCTTCTCAGACAAAAGCATAGAAATCGTTTTGAGAATTTTCACGAAATCTGACATATCTTTTAGGTGTGATGAGATATAGAATTTATTTGGACTTCTACATTAACTTAAGAAAAAAATCAGAATTTGCTGATATTCAACTTTTGAAAGGGTCTATGGCAGTTATGCATGTTTTACGAATTCTTAGGACAAAACTCATTGGACCTAAGAGATATTGAGGAATTCGTAGAACATATTGAATTGATTTTTACTTCCACGAACTTTTTATATAATTGTCTCAAAACTGATTTAAACATTTTTTTATATTAAATTTTAACGAATCAATTTCTTTCTTTCAAGGACTTCTTAACGGCATTTGGTAGGCTTTAATTGATTGGAAACGCTTTTACGAATTTTGACATTTCTCTTAGGTCTGATGAAATATTGATGGGTTTTTCTTTTAACGTGTTTTCATATAATTGCATATACTCGTATATCGGTTCAAGTATTGAGTATCTCATAATTCCAGAATTTTTCGAAATTCAGCCCTTAAAGAGGAGTTTTTCTATTGACATAACTAATTTTCCAAAAACCCTCCTTGTATTAAAACTACCAATGCCAAATACGACTTTGAGAACTATTATTCTAATTCGTGGTTTAGGTAGATTTTGTAGATTAGGTAAATTCTTTAAGTCAGAAATGGTCTAAGATCTAGCTCATGAAAGAACACCATTTTTGAGTAATACTTTTCGGCGTAGGGTGTTCTTAAAACCAATTTAATTGGTTTGTTAGTCAATTTGTACACAACTTGAAATTTATTTCAACTAGCTTAAAATGTAGGACGAATTTTTTTATTCCGAAGAAAATGCATTATTAAGTTACTGAAATGATTAATTAGCTCTTTAACTGAATTTAAAAAAACCATACTGCAGTCACGATCGGCTGCAAGCCAATCGTATAATACTCTAGATGAATACTGAACTCCGATTTATATTGTAGTTGGGGATAAAGTAGAATTACGTGTGTGCATGTTGTATGTCCTTTATTAAGGACTGCCATTAGATTGCTACTCAAAACTAAAAGACAATATTCATTGTTTAATTTCACATCTTTAACTGGGTAATTCATCGAAAAAAAATGTCCTTTTTGAAGGACTTTCACATGGGAGGTGCAGGAAGGACTCACTCGATTTCTTACATATTTATCCTTTTCCTTAGAACCATTTAAAAATGAACGTGTACAAAATTTCAAATTCGTAGCTTGAAGCGTTCAAAAGTTATCGGAAAATATTGTTGAACACGTGTCTTATGGACATTTTGTATGGCAGCTACCAGAAGGAGAAAAAGGATTTCGCTGATTAGTAAACTCAAACTTTGTTTTTACTCAAAACTAATTTCTACAAAATTTCCAATTCATAGCTAAAAGATTACTTGAGTTATTGAAAGTTCCGTAAATTAATTGAAGACGTTTTGACAGGATATTTGTATGGCAGCTACACGAAGGACTAATAGGATTTTCTTCATAATCATACATTTAGCTCCGACTATTGGAAAAATAACACATACAAAATTTCAAAGTCGTAGCTTAAACCCTTCTGAAGTTATCGGCCAATATTCTTAAACACGTGTTTTAAGGACATTTTGTATGGCAGCTATCTGAACGAGTTAAAGGATTTCGCTGACTAGTAAAGTCGAACTTTCTTTTCACTCAAAACTAACTTGTAAAAAATTTCGAATTCGTAGCTAAAAGATTACTTGAGTTATAGTGAGTTTCGTAAATTAAGTGAATACATTTTGACAGGATATTTGTATGGCAGCTACACGAAGGACTAACAGGATTTTCTTCATAATCATATATTTAGCTCCAACTATTGGAAAAATAACACATACAAAATTTCAATGTCGTAGCTGAAACCCTTCTGAAGTTATCGACCAATATTCATGAGCACGTGTTTTAAGGACATTTTGTATGGCAGCTACCCGAAGGAGTATGACGATTTTGCCCGTTAACGAACTTAGCCTTACAAATTCAACCAAACATCCAGATTCAAAATTTCAAGATCCTAGGTGAAGGCGTTCTTGAGTTATCGTGTTCACGGACAGACGGACGGACGGACGGACGGACGGACGGACGGACGGACGGACGGACGTCAGGCGGATTTGAGGTTTTTGGGCACAAATAAACAAAAAATAATATATAACTTTTTTTCGTCCGAGGCTTAGTTCTATGCGTTACAAACTTTTGGGCTGGATTAAACTTATAATACTCTATATGATTTCATCTAGAGTATAAAAATATTTGAACTTAATAGGTACAAAATATATTAAAATATACTGGAAAATTTTGAAAATTTCTAAACGTTAAGAAGTTTTTGTTGTTTGCCGGCGCCAGAGGAGTTTCTGGTGTGAAACCCCAACGCGAAATCCCCGACTGGTGATTAATCGCTGTCCTTGAGGACATGACAGTTGGAAAACCTTCACTGGATAGGCCAGTTTACAAAACTGTGTTGGACTAGGTCCGAAGGAGCTGTTTCGTCATCGGATGGCACAGACTCGTCAGAGGGTGTATCATGCCTAAATCCGAAACACCCTTAAAGCTGGTGGTATTGCTGAGGATTATTCTATGTAGCGATATCGAAACAAATTTTATTATCTACGAATTATATAGTTAGTGAAATTCTTGCCATCGCATCCTTATACTTAAGGGGTTACTCCACTCTAGAGGCTGAAAAAATAGGCCTTTTTCAGGATTTTTTTTCAGAAAAACTGCAAAATAAATCGAGATTACAAATATTTATAATACATATTATTGACTATGTACAGTAATTTTTTTTAAGCGATTAAATTCAAAATGGCGGCTGTGCATTGTTTTTGAGATGACATTTCCGTTTTTCCTGGGTCCATGGCCGGACACCTAGTGACTGTAATTTTTAAATTATGATAAGCTAATAAATTTATTTCGATTACATATAACAACATCCACAAGAGTAAGTTGGATTTTTTTTCGATATTTTGATTTTTAGCCAAATGGTGCACTTCTAAAGTGAAAAGTGTGAAATTTGCCTTAAAAACTCTCAGAAAATTGTAATTAAGATATGAACTATGCAATATAAAAAAAAAATTCTACGTACTCTGATGGACGATGTAGTTTTAAAGATATATTCAAAATTTCAAGTGAATCGGTTGAAAATTGTCCGAGTTATGTTTCCGGCCAGCTTGAAAAATGTAGTTTTGAGATAAACGCGTTTGAAGTTTTGAGTAGTTGAAAATCTTGAATAGTTTTACAGGCGGCCTTGTACTAAAATTCAAAAACCGAGTCCTTAGAGACTTTGTTCAGCCATAATCTATTGGGACAGCATTTTTGAGGTCTTAAGGGACCATTTAAAATAAAAAAAAAATAGATTTTTCGAAAACTCTAGAGTTGCGTAACCCCTTAAGGTAGGTGGCACTGAAGACCACCTAATATTTCAACCAATTTGGTGGAACTTTTGGTTGTTCATTTCCACCCCCTCCCACCATCAACCCTTACACCCACATCATCAAAATTTGTTTCTCTCCTAGAAGCCTACTGGTCCTAACTCCTGTAAAGATCATATCAGCTACGGCTTATAGGATAAAAGAATTAAATGGCTGTGGAAGTGGAGGATTCCACACTCCACCTCTACATTCAACAATTTTACATTCAGTAGATTTCACTCCTCTAGTACAATTGCTTCGAAAGATATTGTAATCTAAAGTTTCCAAACCTCCTCCTACCTCCTACTTCCCCTTTTAAAATTGACCTTCTCTAGGCTCGTAGTATCCCTTAATACAGCCCCACTCCACTATCTTCTGACATCAACCGTTCTGGAGATATGGATTTTAGAATGTTTCAATTCCCACTTTGGAGCGTTTCGGACTCATTATTTTGCTCCCCACTTCAACACCCCTAAACCCCACTCAACCATTTCGCAAATGGTTCCACTATCTCAGTACTCTGTAAGTTTCAAGTTTCAGCCTCCTAACGTAAGCGGTTCCTGAGATACATAAACCAAAATTTTTCAACTTAAACGCACCTCATCCCTCTTATTATTAAAAAATAATAAAGTAAACATACTGCAGTCACGATCGGCTGCAAGCCAATCGTATAATACTCTAGATGAATACTGAACTCCAATTTATATTGTAGTTGGGGATAAAGTAGAATTACGTGTATGCATGTTGTATGTCCTTTATTAAGGACTGCCATTAGATTGCTACTCAAAACTAAAAGACAATATTCAGTGTTTAATTTCATATCTTGAACTGGGTAAATCATAAAAAAAATGTCCTTTTTGAAGGACTTTCACATGGGAGGTGCAGGAAGGACTCACTCGATTACTTACATATTTATCCTTTTCCTTGGAACCATTTAAAAATGAACGTGTACAAAATTTGAAATTCGTGGCTTGAAGCGTTCAAAAGTTATCGAAAAATATTGTTGAACACGTATTTTAAGGACATTTTGTATGGCAGCTACCAGAAGGAGAAAAAGGATTTCGCTGATTAGTAAACTCGAACTTCGTTTTTACTCAAAACTAATTTGTACAAAATTTCCAATTCATAGCTAAAAGATTACTTGAGTTATAGTAAGTTCCGTAAATTAAGTGAAGACGTTTGGACAGGATATTTGTATGGCAGCTACACGAAGGACTAATAGGATTTTTTTCATATTCATACATTTAGCTGCAACTATTGGAAAAATAATACATACAAAATTTCAAAGACGTAGCTTAAAACCTTCTGAAGTTATCGGCTAATATTCTTGAAGACGTGTTTTAAGGACATTTTGTATGGCAGCTACCAGAAGGAGTAAAAGGATTTCGCTGAATAGTAAACCCGAACTTCATTTTCATTCAAAACTAATTTGTACAAAATCCCGAATTCATAGCTAAACGATTACTTGAGTTATAGTGAGTTCCGTAAATTAAGTGAAGACATTTTGACAGGATATTTGTATGGCAGCTACACGAAGGACTAATAGCATTTTCTTCATAATCATACTTTTAGCTCCAACTATTGGAAAATTAACACACACAAAATTTCAAAGTCGTAGCTTAAACCCTTCTGAAGTTATCGACCAATATTCATGAACACGTGTTTTAAGGATATTTTGTATGGCAGCTACCAGAAGGACTAACAGGATTTTCTTCATATTCATATATTTATCTCCAACTATTAGAAAAATAATAGATACAAAATTTCAAAGTCGTAGCTTAAACCCTTCTGAAGTTATCGACCAATATTCTTGAACACGTGTTTTAAGGACATTTTGTATGGCAGCTACCCGAAGGAGTAGGACGATTTTGCCCGTTAACGAACTTAGCCTTACAAATTCAACCAAACATCCAGATTCAAAATTTCAAGATCCTAGGTGAAGGCGTTCTTGAGTTATCGTGTTCACGGACAGACGGACGGACGGACGGACGGACGGACGGACGGACGGACGGACGGACGGACGGACGGACGGACGGACGTCAGGCGGATTTGAGGTTTTTGGCCACAAATAAACAAAAAATAATATATAACTTTTTTTCGTACGAGGCTTGGTTCTATGCGTTACAAACTTTTCGGCTGGATTAAACTTATAATACTCTATATGATTTCATCTAGAGTATAAAAACCTGCCAAGTAACATATATACAGGAACCAAATTTCATATCTACTGCGTAATTGGTACGCGAGATATCATAATCCAAAGTTTTTTATGAGCCAACATTTTTCGTCTAAAACGCCTCTCCCACCACCTCCTTACAACCCTTCCCCAGGAGTATTACTCGTAGGTCGTAGCGCTTCGCTCAATCTACGTACCAAAAAAATTTCAAAAATAATAACATGAAATATACATGGAAATACGTTAAAGTTCAGTGTCAGAGGGGTACAAGTGCAATGTTTCACGAGTTCAGACCACGTTAAACACTATATCTCGGAAAATTATATATATTTCTTTTTGGCGCAGCTGCGGGCTTTAGAGTACTAAGTCCCTAAGAGGAAAACCGACCAACCAGGTCGGTAGGTCTTAGCCATAATTATTGACACTTAAAAGACGTTGATATTACTTTACTCGAAACTACTTGAATCGCACTTGTACCAATCTAGTTCTAAGCCTGTCATTTGTGAAATTAGAGAGTAACGCTATCAATCCTTGTAACTTATGTACGAGCGTGATAAGCATACAGACGATGAAAACGTTTTCGAAGTACACTCCTCCATTGTACCTTCAAAACACTGTGAATCCAGAGTTTTTGAAACCTGGAGGACAATATTATCTGTATTCAATAGAATAGATACTTTGTCAACAAAACAAAACTGTGGAAAAATTTCGATGGAGACATTATTTAATTTGCTCTACACAATATCTATTTTGACGGAAAAGGTTTGACAGAAATTTTCGTAAAATTTTTTGAAGTCAAATATTTGACAGCATGGCATACTAGTAGCATATTAGTAGCTTTAGGAAGTACGGTTTAATTGTATTTTTGTTTACCGTGCTACAAACTCAGAAACAGAAGTATTACACTGTATGCCATGCTGTCAAACATTTGACTAAAAAAATTTGAAAAAAATTCCAGTCAAATATTTTTTGTCAAAAGATAATAAAGTGACCTACAAAAATTGATAATTACACTATCTGACTGCATTTGCCAGCCAGAATAGTCAAATATTTGACGTGGTGGCATACAGTGTAATACGAGTTTTAGAGAAAATCTCATTTGGTCAATCGAAACGTAATAAAACTATCATTCTGCTCACATTCAATTAGTTGATCCGAAATTGTGATAAAGTCCAAAAAGAAGTTGTTTGTCCGTATCATCCAGCAGTGGAATTTTCTTTATATGGAGTTGAAAAATTCTGGAAGATTGGTCTACAGTGGTCTGAGGGTATATCCTTCTGCTGAGAGCTGAGACTTTGGTTGTTTTATTACATGTTATTAACATACTGGTAAAATTATTGTATTCTTATTTTTATGTCTAAATGTTTCGTCTTCTTTTTGTAGAACAAAAATTATTGCAAGGCATTAAGTTAGATAAAGATCTTACTGTCTCTGACCTTTGGACTAATAAGGAATTGAATTAAATTGATGTTAAGCTCATTTCAATATCTTTCCTCTAAAACAGGGTTGAACTAATTTAGGACAATGTTCTGGATTTGGACAAGAAACCCTTACTAATTAAATTATAAAACAAATTAAGCCCAGGTGACTTATTATTACAACGAGTTCCTTGTTCCGTCAGGATATTCCGGCGGGTGTAACGGCTCATCAGTCATAGCATATCCAGAGATGCTCCTTATCTGAGCAGTTGGGACTAAGGACGAAGATTTGTAGCCCGAACATGCTGCACACACAGGGTGACTTATCATCAATAAACGGCTGTCACATCTGTCGAAATATTGATTGCAGACTATTCCGGTGAAAGGCGATGGCACGAACTCGTACAACTTTCACTTGAAAGACGTTTGGCTTTTTTTTCCTTTCGCTGCTTTACTAGACTTTTTGTCATCATTGCCTGAGGAACATCTGGGAGTCGAACCATTAATCATTTTTCTTACTTAAATCTTCCCTTGGCTTCATATCACGTTCGTGTTGGACGTTTCTTTTCGACTGCACGTCTCCTCTTATCTCCTTGAAAGAAAGTTTTCTTTGGGATTTTTTTCTGGTGTAAATTCTTTTTTCCTTGCGCACTTGTGCCTTTTACTTATGCCCGTCTCATTTCGAGTCCGAGTTCATGTCTGAAGGAGGAAAATAAATCTGGTTTTTTTTTCTCGGAAGAAAAAGTAATAATTACACACAAGATTGAGTTTTAATTTAATTTCGCTTAGTTGGGAATACTCAAGGTAATTGCAACTGTTATGAGTTGAAGTGATGGGGTCGGAAAAGTTCTGATAGGTTTGGCGCAACCGCCCCCCAAAAAGGCCTTGCTAATAGTTGACTTGGGGGATAGTTTTGTCACAATACGGCTCTTTGCAGTTTCTTAATGTTTGAATGACAAGTTTTCCTTATTTGTTCGGAGGAAGTTGCTTTTTGAAAGAAGTGTTGCAACTGATGCCACGTCGAGATGAAACTTGAACTTTGAAAACTTTTCGAAGATCCAAATTTAAGGACACGTTTTCGTTTAATCTACCCCATCTACGATACGACTGTAATCTATCCATAATTCATCCCTTGAAAAACAAAAGTCTTCTCTCTCGTCTTGGAAAACCGAAATTAATTAGTTTGCGTGTATCCAAATTAGATTTGCAACAAAATCGTTTGAGATGAGATTGAAGCCGGGAATACCGTTGAGACGTTGTGATAAATAGAGTTATAACAAAGTGCTTTCGTTCAAAATAAATTGCCATCTTTACCGCCAATCCCCGAGATCTCGGAAACTTTACACAGGCGAAATACATTACGACGGCCATATTTATCACAATTAAATTTAACCCCTTAATAAGTACCAAGCATTAATAACTCCGAAATATCTTGCTAAAGTTCTTCGCCACTTTAGAGATGAGTGAGCTGAGCTCTGAGCAACGATGATGGAAGCGAACGGTTGATGTCTATGACGGGGTTTGTGTACGCGATGGAGATAATGAGGGTGGATGTTTCGAGGTGTCATAGAGCCGTAGATTACCCTCAAATAATTAGAGCACGTTATTTTTTACGTATGCTTTCTGAAACGATTTTTTAGCGTCATGATTTTAACTTAATTTTCGATGTTTGCGTATGTTAAGTATGTTAATTAATTTGAAGCGTTTTCTAGTGAAGCGAAAATGGGGCGGAAGTTAAATTTTTTTTGAGTCGATTTCCCCATCGTTTTCGTTGGTGGTATTGCTGGCAATTTATTATTGGGGATTGTTGATTCACTGTGAACTCCGGTGTGCCTTTTGCGATTATCCACCTATTTTACTATTTTTTAAATAATGAAGTATAGTGATCGCCCTGGATGTTGTATTTTTACGTTTGACGGTAGTTAGAAAAATCTGTCAATGGTGTGGGCGAAACTTTATTATTTTTCGGGACAAAGTTCGGGAGCGGTCAAAGTCGGAGCATATCATTTTTTAGCCGATTTCATAAGGAGCAACTTGATATCTCATGAGACACGAGGGATTTTGAAAAATTTGTGAAAACGTAAGCAAACTCTTCACACCCCCTTGGTTTTTGAAATTCGAAAAATCGTGAAATTGGTTTTTAGGTCATTACATCAAATGCCGTAATAACCAATTACTTTATTATTTTTTAATAATAAAGTATTGTTATCGACCTGAAATTTCAAAAAAATTTGCTACCCTGAAATTTTGTATTTTCACGTTTTAGGACTAGTAGACCCCAAAAAAGCAAAAAAAAAAAATGTCCGTCTGTCCGCCGTACGCCGTACGCCGTACGCCGTACGCAAAACCGTTTGAAGGCGCGTAGCTCCCAAACCCGTTAAGATATTAAATTGAAATTTTTATGGTGGGTAGATTGGGTGAACCTCTACGACTGGTATATTTTCGACGGATAGGGGTGTGAGGGGAGAGGAGATGGGAGCGTTTTAGACGAAAAATTTTGGTTTCTAGATCTCAGGAACCACTTATGCTAGGAGGCTGAAACTTAGAACTTATGTAGTACTATGATAATGGACTCAATTGCAAAAAAATGGTCGATATTGGTTAAGGGGTGTGGAAGTGGGGGGGAAAACAATGAGTCCTTAATGCATGAAAGACGGGATTGAAACATTCTAAAATCGATATCTCCTGAACAATTGATGTCAGAAGATTGAAACTTTGTTGTTGTTCTTAGGGATACTTCAAGATTAGAGAAGGGCTAAAATTTTTAAGAGGGGTGGTGGGGTGTAGGGGTGGGGGGTGAAAAACTTTGGATTACAATATCATCCGAACTAATTACACCAGGAAGATAAAATTTAGTTTCTGTATATAGGATTACATGAGGAGTCTACCGAAACTAAATTTTTTGAGGGGGGAGGTGGAGCACGAAAGTGGGGGGACAGCAATTTTTCGAAAAATGTAATTTTTATATCTCTGAAACCGTATCAGATATGATCTTGAAAATTTTACAGGAGTTGGGGTCGGTAAACTTCTAGCAGGGAAAAAAATCTGGTGGTGTGGGTTTCGGGGTTGATGGTGAAAGGGGGTAGAAAGGAAAACATTCTGATTTTTATTTCTCGAAAACCATAATGAATAGAAAGCTAAAAATTTAAGATTATTTAGAGCCACTATGGAGACATCCTAGAAAAATAAAATTTTTGATAGGGGTGTCAAGGTACGGAGGAGAGGGGTGGTTTTTTATATCTCAGAAACGGCTTATGCTAGAAAGTTGAAACTTAGTACGTATATGTAGATGTACTATTAGAGTAATTAAAGCAAAAAAAAGTTTAGATTTTTATCGGCATTCAGAGGTTGAGTAAAAAGAATTTCCGTGAATCCATATTTTCACAAACTTCGTTAAAACTTTTAGACATGTCGAGCTATCAAAGCTATTTTACTTCTGCGGGTTATTTATATAAGCGCCTAGAAGCGTTCTTCAAAATTTTTTGATATCCAACCCCTAAAGGGGTGTAAAGTAGTTGTGTACATATTCACGAAATCTGATATATTTCTAAGGTATATTGAGATTTGGAATTCAATTTTACTTCTATAAGCTTTAAACGTAGTCGGGGAAAAACCGATTTAAGTATTTTTTTCAATTAAACCCCATGGGGGTATTGTTCAAGTTTTCACTGATTCCGAAAATCTCTTAGGTTTAATGTGATCGAATTCGCTTTTACTACTATGAATTATTCTATTGATAAAAAAATACGTAAGTAAATAAAAAAAATCTGCCAACAGTCTGGGCGCAACTTTATTATTTTATGGGTAGAAGTCCGAAACATGTTTAATGATGAGATGCGGTGTAGGTTACTATGCGACTGTCAACCTAAGAAATAACCAGGAGGCTATTTGGAACGTTATTTTTTAGGTTGTCCGTCGCATCTCATCATTAAACACGTTTCGGACTTCTACCCATAAAATAATAAAGTTACGCCCAGACTGTTGGCAGATTTTTTATATCTCATCAGAACTAAGGAATGGCAAAAATTGTGAAAACATATGCAAACCCTTGGGGGTTGAATATCCAAAAATTGAGAAATGGGTTTGTAGGCGACTATATAAAAAGTCTGTGGAAGTTAAAAGCGATCTAATATTTCATCAAACCTAAGAAATATGTCGAAGCTTCAAAAAGCATACAACCCTCTTACACCCCTTACTGATATTGACTTTTTCGCTCTTATATGGGAAAGCTTAGGAAGTAAAAATGAATTCGATATATCATCATATCTAAGCAATATGTAGGAATCTGTGAGAACATATGCAACTCCCTTGCACCCACTTGGGGGTTGAATATCCAAAAATCCTTAAGGGAGTTAATAGATAAATATGAAGACAGCACGAGATAGTAAAAACCAATTCAATTACTTATCCCTTCTAACGGATATGACGGAATTCGTGAAAACTTGTTCCACCCTTTTCTACCCTCGTAGGGGTTGGAAAAGGAAAAATCTTAAAAATAAGTTTCAGGCAATTATTACGAAAGCCCGCGAAAGTGAAAAGATATTCGATATTTGATCAGACCTGGGGGATATGGCAGAATTCGTGAAAAAGTATACAACCCCTTTACACCCTCTTAGGAGTCGAATTTCAAAAAATCGTGAAAACACTTTCTAGATACTTACATGAAGAAGCCGTAAAATAAAAGTGAATTTAATATTTGAAAAGACCTGGTATAGATAACCTACCAAATATTCTAATTAAGCATCTTCCTAAAAAGGCAATAATTAAGCTGAACTTCATTGTAAATGCCTCTTTTAAACTCGGTTATTTTGCTAATGCGTGGAAAAAAGCACTGATCATCCCAATCCCCAAACCTGGAAAAGACCCCAAGTTTCCAACAAATTACCGACCTATTAGTTTATTACCTACTCTAAGAAAGGTGTTTGAAAAGATAATACTGAGCAGATTAAATGCTTTTTCGAATGAAATAATACCCGATTTCCAGTTTGGTTTTATGCCACGACTTTCAACAAATCACCAACTTCACCGTGTCACAACATTTATAAAATCATCTTTCATCGCAAAACAGTCCACTGGATTCATTGCCCTAGACATCGAAAAAGCTTTCGACTCTGTATGGCATGATGGTCTTGTGCACAAGCTCACGCACTTCGGCTTCACCATATATGTACCTCGTGAAACTAATTACCTCTTTTTTAAGTAACCGTAAATTCTGCATAAAACTGAAATCCAGTATATCTGACTCCTACATAATCCCAGCAGGTGTACCACAAGGCTCTTGTTTGAGCCCGACCTTGTATAACATATACACTGCGGACTTTCCGAAATCCCCTGAATGTGAAATTGCGATGTACGCCGATGACACCGGGATTTACACTAGATCCAATGATGTTAATATCATCCTGCATAACCTTCAGACTCAGTTAGATTTGCAGCAATCATATTAAAACAAATGGAAAATAAAAATAAATCCGGGTAAAACGCCAATCATATATTTCACCAAGAAAAGAGCTGCACGTAATGCCATGGATACACTGCTGGTATTGATATCATAATATCGTCAATACCAACAGTGTATCACCCAATACTAAAGCATATACCAGATAAACGAACTGGTATATATCTAGTATTGAACCTGTTTCATGGTATACAAATGCGATAATTTTACGTATTATACCATGCATTTTACTGCTAGTTGTGCCATTCCCCTATTGTGTGGCGAGTATCGCAACTAAATGTCTTTGTTTGCGTATACCAGATACTGTCAAATCATTCCATATATAATAAATAATATGATTTCAAAACCATGGTTTGTATACTAGCTGTTTATCCATGGTATAACCTACCTAATCCCACTATGAACATATTTGGAGAACCCATCACTTGGTCAAAAAATATTAAGTATCTTGGACTTAATCTTGTTACGAAATTATCTTTCCATGGCCACTTCGAACACGTTTCAAGTAAAATATCAAAAAGCATCCATGCACTTTACCCCTTTATTAATCGAAAATCGAAACTTTCAGTGGACAACAAACTATTAATCCATAGAATGGTTATGCAGCCGATCGTGTTATATGCAGCACCAATATGGAATCAGTGTGCTTTAGTTCACAAAATAAAACTCCAAAAACACTTCAGAACAAATGCCTTAAAATAATACTGGACAAACCATTTTATTTTTCTACCGCTCGCCTTCACTACTTAGCAGGCATTCCCAAGATCACGGACACAGCCAATAAATTTCAGCTAACCTTTCTCGAAAAATGTACAATATCTGTTAACCCTCTGGTTACGTCAACTAATAATTAGACTTATAGTTTAAATTTTTTATTTTATTTTTTTATTTTTATTTTCTTTTTAAGTTAGTATATAAGTGAATAGAAATAGGTTTTTGTCTAAATTTTCCTATCACAATGTTACACCAATTTCAAAAGAATTCGAAACACTTATATGTAAAAAATACCCCGCAAAAAGTGAAGATGTAAAGACTATTGTCTAATCTCTGGTTATTAATAACATAAGTTTATACTCGAAATCATCACCGAATAAATATTATTATTAGTATTATTAAAGTGAATTAAATATTTGGTAAGACCTAATAGATATGACGAAAATCATGAAAATATATGCATTCCATTTTCACTGATAAATTTTTTCGCCCCCCCCCCTTCGAACGCCAATAGATATTTGAAAGTTTTTTTATCCAAATTACTTTTCTAGTTGATTTACATATATATACCAAGTTTCAACTTTGTAGCATAAGCCGTTCTACAGTTAGGAAAAACACCTCCAACCCCCGCACCATACGACCCCTATAACAAATTATATTTTTCCAACATGCTACTATGCTACAGTTTTATCTAAATACCAAGTTTCAGCTTTATATCATTATAGGTTTTTGAGATATAAAAATCGAAACTTTTTCCTTTTCACTCTCCCCCGCCCTCACCCTCTACACCCTCACCACCCAGAATTTTCCTGCTAGAGATCTATTAGGCCTACTTCTGATAAAAATTTTAAGCATCTGCCTTACACTGTTCTTGAGATATGAGACGTGATTTTTTAAAAAAATTCGAATCCCCTCCACTTTCATGATCCACCGCTCCTTTAAAAAATGTTACTTTCATCAAACTTCATTTGTCAAGCTTTATTCACAAACCGAATTTCATTTGTCTAGTGCAATTGGTTCGTGAGATATCGTAATCTAAAGTTTTTTACCCCCCACCCTCGTACGCCACTGCCAATACTCAAAAATTTATTTCCGATCTATTCTCCTAGTATACCTACAGATATTCATTAAGTTTCAATTTTGTGACATTAACCGTTTAGGAGATATGGATTTTAAGATGTGCCGATCTTGACTTTCGAGCGTTTCGGACGAATTATTTTGCCCCCCCCCCACCTCCCTCTCACACCCCTTCACCCATATTGACAATTTTTATGCAAATGGGTCCACTATCAAAGCTCAATATAAATTCTAAGTTTCAGCCTCCTAGCATAAGTGGTTGCTGAGATCTAAGAACCAAAATTTTCCGTCTAAAACGCACCTCCATCCTCCCCCTCATACCCCCACCCTTCAGAATTTGGTCTTCTCTCTTCTCACATCAAAGGGCCTACCTAGTCTATTCATAAAAAAAATCTGCCAACAGTCTGGGCGCAACTTTATTATTTTATAGGTAGATGGTTGGTTGGTTGGTTTAAGTGGCAGCCCTGTCACCCAGACAGAGCTCAATTAGCTCAGAGGCCGTTTTGGAACCACAAACTCGTGTTAAACTAGGATGTTAAGGGTTGTTGATACTGGGGAATACGGAAGATGAATGTGAGAAAGGTTGATTGAATTGAATAGCTATAGCCACCCTGTGCTGTTCAGGAAAAGTAATAACTCTCCAATCTTCTTCCCCGAAATCTCCATCAGGTCCCCGTAGAAGGGCCTGCCTAGCGCTCGCTCTTGGGCTTTAGCTAGAGCCGGACACTCGCAAAGGAAATGAACGAGGTAGGCAGAAGTCCGAAACGTGTTTAATGATGAGATGCGGTGTTGGGTACTATGCGACTGACAACCTAAGAAATAACCAGGAGGCTATTTGGAACGTTATTTTTTAGGTTATCATTCGCATAGTACCCAATACCGCATCTCATCATTTAACAGTTTCAGCCTCCTAGCATAAGTGGTTCCTGAGATCTATAAACCAAAACTTTTCGTCTAAAACGCTCCCCACTCATACCCTCACCACCCCCAAAAGATACCAGTCGTAGGAGTTAACTCAATCTACCCACCATAAAAATTTCAACTTAATACCTCAACGGGTTTGGGAGCTACGCGCCTTCAAACGATTTTGCGTGCGGCGTACGGCGTATACGGCGGACAGACGTCCTAAAACGTGTAAATACAAAATTTCAGGGTAGCAAATTTTTTGAAATTTCAGGTCGATCACAATACTTTATTATTAAAAAATAATAAAATAAAACTGGTACTTGATTAGAGTTTCTTTTCTTGAATGACATTTTAAAAATATTATTAAAATGTTCTTGTGCAATATAATAACAATTTTGGTAAATAAAATATAGGAATGAATTAGTGAAGAAAATACCGAGACTTTCTAATACAACTTTGAAAATTCCCAACATATGGTCCTGCCGATTACTTCAGAATGGTAAATATAATTCGATTTGCTTCTTATAATTAATTTAATTAGATCGTGAAATTAAATAAATCATACACAAATTTATCTCTAATTCGCTAGAAAATCATTTCAAATTTATTTCATTTTCACGTGACTTGCAATTTAGTTACTAAAGTTATGAAAACTAATTGCCACATTGCATTTCAGAAATTCGACAAGGAGAATATTTAAATATGTCCAAATGTATCAATCACTTCTAAACGAAATATCACCTCCCACTCTTACTAAATTAAAAATAAACCGAATTTAAAAATAAGTAAAAGTTTTCGTTAAGATCAAATCAGTCGCACATTTCGATCGGGAGCTTTAAGATATTCATTTAGTTCGAAAAAAAATAATTTGGTGAAATTTTCCAACTAGTTCAGAATTCCGAACAAAATGAGCGATCAAGCCGACTTAAGTGATTCGATTCAACGCCTTCAAGCCTTACGCGAAAAAGTGAAAAAGGCTGAAGAGGCTACGGCCAAGGAAGAGCAACTTCGTAAGCAGATCGAAGAAGCCAGGGCGAAACTTCAAAGCGAAAAAACCAGCATTTCGGAAGAATTGACCAAGGAGAAGAAAGCCTTGCAAGAATTTCAACAAAAAGCCGAACAATTAGAGTATCAAAAAAGTCATCTGGAAGGAAAGCTTCAGGTTAATTAGTTCGCGCAATTTTTTTTGGCAACTTATCAAATCGCTTCTTTTTTACTGACAAAAAGAAAACATGTTTAAATATTTCCGCTCCGAATTTATTTTTAGATTTACTATTTACACATGTTGCCGCCGATTCGATAAATATTAGATAAAAATAATAATTGTTAATGTTGTTCTTTTATAGGCGATCCAAAAACGACTTAGTAATCCCGATGATTTGTCCAGCGAATTGGATGACGAGAAGCAAAAAGCCGAGAAAGAAATAGCCGAACTGAAGCGCACTATTCAGGGAATTCAGACGGAAATGCAGAAATATTAAAATTTAAATTGATTTTCAAAATATTTTATTTATTAATATTAAAAAAATAATGTCAGAATTATTTTTAGACTTCTCAAGGTAAATTAAATCGGATTTATTTCTATCCTCACGAGTTGAAAACTTGAAACCAGTTTGATTAAATTGTGCACAGTTTTATTATAGTTACCAAACTAAAGTACTGACTTTAATTTCTTATTTTTATACTTTAAATGAAATCCGAGAGTATTATGAGTTTAATCCAGCCCGAAAGTTTGTAACGCATAGAACCGAGCCTCGGACGAAAAAAAGTTATATATTATTTTTTGTTTATTTTGGTGCCAAAAGCGCCAAATCCGCTTGACGTTCGTCCGTCCGTCTGTCCGTACGAACGATAACTCAAGAACGTCTTGGCCTAGGGTCTTGAAATTTCGAATCAGGATGTTTGGTCGAATTTGTAAGGCTACGTTCGTTAACGGGTAAAATCGCCTTACAACTTCGGGTAGCTGCCATACAAAACGTCCTTAAAATACGTGTTCAAGAATATTGGCCGATAACTTCAGAAGGGTTTAAGCTACGACTTTGAAATTTTGTATGTATTGATTTGTTGGAGCTAAATGTATGATTAAGAAAATCCTATTAGTCCTTCGTGTAGCTGCCATACAAATATTCTGTCTTCACTTAATATACGGAACTCACTATAACTCAAATAATCGTTTAGCCACGAATTCGAAATTTTGTACAAAATAGTTTTGAGTGAAAACGAAGTTCGAGTTTACTAGTCCGCTAAATCCTTTTTCTTCATGGATAGTATCCATGTTGAGTACGAGAATTATGGACTCTAGCTTAGGCTCCTTGCTCCAGCCATTTGGAAAAATCTGTGTGCAGAGGTACACCCCAGGTTGGTGTTATCTCGCCTCTTCTCTGGTTAATGGTCATGACCAAGATCTTAGTAAAACTGGAGAGGAAAGGGGTTAAAGTGGTGGCGTATGCGGATGACGTGGTTATACTGGTATCAGGGATGTTTCCTTCAGTGATCAGTGAAATCATGGAAAGCGCGCTGGGTAAGGTAAACACGTAGGCTGCTAGCTGTGGCTTGGGTGTAAATCCGGACAAAACTGAACTGATGCTCTTCACCACTAAAACTAAAATACCGGACTTTAACCTCCACCGCCTAAACGGCCATCAACTACCATTATCATCTAGTGCGAAGTATCTTGGAGTTGTGCTCGATACGAAGCTGGAAGTTAAATATAGAACAACGGGTGGAGAAAGCACGTATCGCCTTTTACGCCTGCAAACGAACCTTCGTCAAAAAGTAGGGACTTAAACCAATAATGATTCTGTGGTTGTACACAGCCGTAATACGTCCAATTCTTATTAACGGATCGCTAGCCTGGTGGCCAGCGTTGAGTAAGAGTTACAACATAAACAAACTCAGCAAAGTTCAGAGAGCTGCAGCCGTCGGAACTACATGTGCAATGAGGTCATGTCCGACTGACGTTTTGAACGTATTGTTGCATCTATTTATCAATTTACATAGTAAAAGCACTGTGTCCTGTAGGGCTGTCAGACTCAAGGAATCTGGGGGCTGGTATGCCAAGCCTTACGGTCACAGCAACATTCTAGAATCTTTACCAGCGGAGATAATTAAATCGCCGACCGACTACATTATCCCGAGACTGACCTTCAAGAAGAATTTCGCTCTGGGTTTCCCAACCAGGGCAGAATGGAAGGATGCTTCAGTTATTCATAGATTCGACACAGTCATATACACTGACGGCTCAAAGATGAACTGCGGAGTCGAAGCGGGAGTTTTCTCAGACACACACTTTTTCGCAAAGTCTTACCATTTATCGGACTACGCCAGCGTTTTCCCGGATACTGGGTATCTGGGAAGCCTGACGGTTTTTGCAGCAAGACGCTACGCCAAAGCGTAATGTTGTAATCCTCACTGACAGCCAAGTCGCAATCAAGGCCTTAGATTCGGCTATCACCACCTCTAAACTCGTAGAACAGTGCCGTGAAGAGCTAACCCACTTAGGAAGTCAGGTCAAAGTTACCCTGCTTTGGGTCCCAGGCCACAGCCAGATAGAGGGTAACGAGCGGACAGACGAATTAGCTAGACACGGCTCTGCACTTCAGGGCTCTCTCGTAGAATCCGTTCAGGTCCCACTAGGGACTGTTAAGCGCCAAATATCCACCCACTTTCTCACAAACGCGAACTCCAGATGGAGAGGACTGACCAACTGCGTCATATCTAGGAACATATGGCCATCCTACTGCCGGAGCAGAACAGATGAACTCCTGAGCAGGAGCCGTGTGGACATCTCCAGAGTAACGGCAGTCAGCACGGGTCACTGGCCGATCGGCGACCACGCGGCCAGACTGGGTATTCCCTTTAACGCCAATTGCCGCAGTTGTGGGGAGGGAAATAAGAGGGAAACTGTTATCCACCTTCTTTGCGAGTGTCCCGCCCTAGCTAGAGCCAGACTTCGCGTACTAGGCAAACCTTTTCTTAATAACCTTGACGAGATCTCGAAGAACAAGATTGGAAAACTAACTGATCACCTTCCTGAACAGCTCCGGATGGATATGATAATCCCTTGGAGCCTCAGGTCTCTGTTAAACCATGTTTCCACTTCATTAACCCAGGTTAAACGAGTTGTGGTATCAAAACGGTGCTTCCTATGCTAATTGGGCCCTGTCTTCGGCAGACGGGCCACCACGTAAACCAACCAACCAACCAAATCCTTTTACTGCTTGTGGTAGCTTCCATGCAAAAAAAAATCTTAAGACACGTGCTCAACAATATTTTTTGATAACTTTTGAACACTTCAAGCCAGGAACATTAATTTTTAAATGGTTCCAAGGATACATATGTAAGAAATCGAGTGAGTCCTTCCTGCAGCTTCCATGTGAAAGTCCTTCAAAAAGGACCGAAAATTTTAACTCTTTTAGTTTCGAGTAGCAACCAAATGGGAGTCTATAATAAAGGACATACTCCATGCATACACCTTATTCTACTTTATCCCCAACTACAATATAAATCGGAGTTCAGTATTTCATCTAGACTGTCATACGATAGTCGATCGTGACTGCAGTATGTTTTATTAATAAAGTTTTGGCCTGAAATTTTAAAAAAATGCACTACCTGTAAATTTGAATTTTCACGTTTTAAAGCAGCAGCTCTTAAAAGAGCGTGTCTTGTTCATAAAAGAACTGCTTGGGCGATAGCTCAAGCAGAGCCCTGTCCAAAAGAATTTTGGACATTGGGACAATCTGAGAACGAAGTTATTTTTCCGGTGATTGGTTGGTAGCCTACAGTCCAAAACCGTAGTCTGGGTGGCTTAGTGGCTAGAGCACTTTGCCTTCGGTGCACCTGGTACCAGGTTCGAATCTGCTTGGCGACAAGTAATTTTCGAGAATGGGTTTGGGGCCGGACTACCAGTTCACTCAGCTGTAAAGGTACTCATTAAAATCGGGGTAATAATCACGGACGAGCGTGTGGCTGACCACTTCACCTCCTAGTGTTCCGTTTGTCCAGTAATGAAGTAACTCTAGCATTACTTCAAGGTCTAGGCCTAATTTCGGCTTTTGTGCCATTGATTATTACAGTCCAAAACCAGCGGTGGGGAGAAGAATGAGTGTGAAAGGAATTGGCTTTTTGGGAATGCATATTTTTGACAAGTGGTCAAAAGTGGGTATAAGTGGGCATGTAATTAGTGGGATTTGAACACACGACTTGTGGGTTAATAGAGTAGCACGCCACGCTAGAGAGTACCGATGCACTGCTTTAGAGAAATTGGGGTTGGGTGGGTGGTTGGACCCCTACTAAAGGTGCTCTTTTTAAAAATGGGGGTGCCAGAGCGTGTTAGGTTATCAAGGTTACGCAATAATATCATAACATCTAAGGGATTTTCACCCGCACATAAATGGTGTTAGGACTCTGTCTCTACATCCATCCTGACTCATTGTCCGAAAACTCTTTGCAAATCGGACTAGGTACCTTTGCCAGTTTTAGAAGTGTCATTAAACCAAGTAAGTAGCATTAAAAAACAAATAATAATAAATTGTTACTTACTATTTCCGGGTATTTAAAACTAATCACTGATTATGGCGTCACTGATTACGGCATCAGTAAAAGATTAAGGTGTCTTCTTCCAGCATTCGTAAAGCTGCCAATAAAAAAACTGCCAAACGTGTAATTGAACGGAACGGAACAAAGGCTAATGCAGATTTAGGTAAATAAAAACAACGAGCTCAGTAAATCCAATGATATTATGCAAATTAGAGGAAATGAGTTTAAATCCAGTTGGAGCAACAACTCGCTTGGGGCGTTCCTTCTTCCCTTCTCAGGCACGGTCCTGACTTCTTTTTTTCGAAAATTTTTCATTTCTCCAATGCCCTTTAATACACAACATCAGGAAGGCGAAGATCTAATCAAGGCAAATGCATTTAAATCCAAGGCTTACGTGGGGGATGTATACTACTCCCCCACCATTCTAACCGGCCGGGTGGGTAGATTCGAAAAGCTCACGTTAAATAATGACAGATTCAATTTTCAACTTGTTGGGCTTATTCAAATTAACATCACGTACCATATGTTTGTCCCATTAAGATAAGACGGCTTGATAGTGGCACACAGTTAAGAAAGTTGCCGCGAGAAGAGGGCGGAATCCACTCCTCGGGGGTGGAAAAAAAATAGGCTGAACGTGTTCGACTGAAGCCTCCGGATTCGGGTGCGGTAAATCCAGTTAAATGTTGCGCTAAGATAAATCGTTGTTCGTTCGGCTTATTTGAATGCGAAATCGATAGAAAGGACCCTCACCCGAAAGCTTTTTGACACGAATTTAATTTTATTAATGGGCGCCAGATTTTACCGTTCCGATGTAAAGTCAAGTGTAATTTAGAGTAAATCCGATACAGCCACGGCCGGACGGTGTTCGGATATCCTGGAAAAAATGGCAATCTTAGTCTTTCGGATCGGCAGACGTCGTCTATTTCCTTTGAAACCTTTTGGCTTAATGTTCTCGAAATTCTGGCAAAAAGGACCGCCGGTTGCTTTGACCTTTGCAACGATTGTGTTCTATACCCTTTTGTTACTTTTTGAGTCCCGAAAATCTGCTTTCCAGCATAGGTAGCACGCAGAAGGGATAGTTACCCGATGCCATAGAGCAGTTTTACCCTGTCATGGATATGCTTTCAAAAGACGTTGATGCGATGAAAAGATTATACCCCCGACATCAGAGAGCTTCGCCAGGGATCACCAGTCATGTCAGTGGCATTGTGGTTCACTGGGATGAAGTTTAGTTTTATGTGTGTTCCAGGCTTTGAGCGCAATATCGAATCGAATCTATTCAGGACAAGGATAACGCACGAGTTGAAAGAAACCCTTTAAAACTTTATCGGTTTAGATTTTAGAAATCTTTTAAAAATGCCCCATTTTTAATTCCACGGGGGAAAAGAACGGAAATTTTGCAATAAAAAATGTTAAATACAAAAAGCTACCATAATTGATATTTTTTAGCCGAATATTGTCATGGGATAAATTATTTTCATTGAATCTGAATTTAAAGAAAAATCTACTTTAAAATATATCTAGAAAACCAAAGAATCGTAATTGAATCACTAACGATTCATATATTAATCCATTTATGAGTGATTCATAGGTGATTGGTTGAGTGTTCTATATTGCTGCTCATAAGTGATTCGCCTTGGTGCACCGCAAGTGAATCATCTAGGTGGAGTGATTCATTGAGCTTTCTATATTGGTACTTGTAAGTGAATCACCTAGGTGCATTGCAAGTGAATCATGTACGTTGAATGTACTCGTATGAAAAGTGTGTTTTGCGTTAGGGGTTTTTGGCGTTTTTACGCTTTGCAGAGTGTAAATGCAAATTTTTTTTTTTAACTGAGATGTGAGCACAATTCTGCGTATAAAATTAAGGAAGTTGAAACTTTGAAATCATATGTTGGTACGCTAGGCGAGTTGAGGACTAGGGGAGTTCGTTGATGTAGTAGAGAAGGGAAAGTGGTGGATTGGACAAAATATTTATATACGGTAGTGCTATAATTAAGGCTTTTACTTTTGGTATCTCGTAAACATCTGAAGCTAGAAAGATTAAACTTGGTTACTGTATGCAAACATATCAAAAAAATGTACGAAAAATATAATTTTGCAGAGGGTAGGCGGTGTACGGGAGTTAAGAGTAAGATAATTTAAATTACTATCCTCTATCGATTTATGAAAGAAAGTTGAAACTTGGCGTAGAAACTGAATCGATTTCCAAATGTATTTTTTTAGACAGTAATTGTGGCTCCAGATATGACCGTTAAATTTGTTCAGAAGGTGTGTATCGGCATCTGGAGTAATTATTTTGAAGGTGGCATATGAGTATTTTTTATATCTATCAAATCGTTAATTATGGAAAATTAAAACTTGGTCATTATGTATTATACAGGGTCCGGCAGTGAAACCTGACGGTTTTTGAACGTGGGTAGTGGGTGGTGGGGGGATCTCAGGTGGTGGGGGTCGGTCTCGTTCCCTTCTCCTGATGTGGAAGTTTAGTTACAATGGAGCGTTGGACCAGTGAACACCTTGCCCTTGTCGTCGAGACGTTCTTCAGAAATAACGATTCTGTGACCCTAACACAGCGGCAATTTCGCTTACGTTTTAATGTTCTCCTCGTGGGCCGATTCCATCTCGAAATACTATTCTTTTGTGGGTTTGGAACTTTCGCAATACAGCTTTCGGAACAACATTGGGAAGAGAGGGGCAAGGTCACCTGCAAACATCGAGGCTGTACGAGTTGCTTTTGAACGGATTCCCGGCGATCAGCTATTCGTCATGCTCAGGCTTTAGGGATGTCCGATAGGACTTTTCGGCGGATAGTTCATGAAGACTTGAATTTTCACCCGTACAAAATTGCTGTAGTTCAAGAATTACATCTTCAAGATTTCAAAAGAAGATTAGCTTTTGCAGAAAAAATGTTGCGGATGATGAACGAAGACCCTGAAATGATTGATGATGATGTGGAGTTACCTCAAGGGAATAGTGTACCTTGATAAGCCTAAAAATTTGGCAGAACTGCGAGCGAATATTCAGCGGGAAATGCCTGCGATCCCGCGCCAAACCTTGGGAAGAGTGATGACTAACTTTGCTAACAGACTTGAGCAGTGCAGAGAAAATGGAGGTCATCATTTGAGTGATTTTATTTTTGCTTCATAATGTTTTTTCGATTTTTTTTTGCATACATCTTAAACTTCCATTCTTTCTTTTTAAAACAAAAAAAATTATAACAAAATATCTTGAATATTCATTGAATTATTCCATTTCAAAAACCGTCAGGTTTCACTGCCGGACCCTGTACAATAACTAAACGGGCCCATTAAAAAAATATTTAGTGTAGTGTTGTATTGTGTCCTATGTGTTGGTTCCTGATCACTGGTCAATGGCTACTATCAATTCAAATCGCTTTACGAATACCTTCGCGTAGAAACTGATCGTCGTCTTGCTTTATCGTAGTAAAAACTGTGTTCGGCTGCAGACTTCGCCGTGCTTATATACTGCATGTGTTGAGTCGAGAGCTTTCTGTAAAACCGAGAAGGGGAAAAAGTTTCGAAAAGAATTTTGAACTAGACAGATTTTCCACACATTTCTCATCGGGTATTGCAAGGTGGCCTATCGGATGTTTTAAGGTATTATTAACTTCTTGTTTTTCGTATTGAAAACTAATGGCATTCTGCGGGTTGCCAGAGTAGCATGTAAAAATTATAATTAACACAATATAGAATTGTGATCGATTTAAAATTTTTTTAGCTATTAGGGCTATCAAAAAAAAGTTCATTCCGTCTGTCCGCCATACGCCGTAGCCAAATGCATTTGAAGGCTCGTATCTCCCAAACCCTTTTAGCTATTACATTAAATTTATATTTTTGGTAGACTGAGATCCATTCAAGTGGTAGCTTTTTGAGTGTATAAGTGTTAGGGGGACCTCGAAAAATGTTGGTTTTCCTATCTCACGAACCCCTAATGCTAGGAAGTTAAGACTTGGTACTTACATAGATGATAGTGGAGCCAATTGCAAAGGGGTAAGAAGAGTTCGCTAAATTTTAAATTCTTCAGGGGGTGGTGCATCGTAGATTTAAGGTGGTTAAGAATTGTTCCAAGAAATCACGTCTCACATATCAAAAACGGTTTAAGATAGGATCTTGTAATTCATGTGAAAAGTAGGTCTGATAGATAGAAGCAAAAACAATTTTTGGAGTTGGGTTGTAAGAAGTGAGGGTACGGGTGGCTGTGAAGCGGAAAATATTCCGATTTTTGTATCTCAAGAACCGCTAATGACATAAAGCTGAAACTTCGAATTTAAGAGGAGCTACAGGGGTAGTATGTTCTAAATTTTTTAATAGGGTTGGTATGGTATGGTGATGTTTTTCCTATCTCTGGAACGGCTTATGCTAGGTAGTTGAAACGTGGTGGGTGTAGATGTACTAGTTAAGTAATTATTGTAAAAAATATTTCATATTTGACATTGACGTACGAAGGGAAACAATTAAAATGGTCAGTGTAAATAGGTGCGTATATTTTCACGAATTTCGTCATATTTCTTAAGTCTTTTGAAATATTTTACTTCAACGGTTTTTTCATATAATTGACTAGAAAGTGTTTTCGGAATTTTTTTTTTTTTAAATTCAACCCAAGTTGGTGTGTACATTTTCACGAATTCTGCCATATACTTTTGGACTGATAAAATTTCGAATTGGATTTTCCTTCGTCAGGCTTTCTATTATATATAATCACTTAAAAATTAATTTCAGAATTTTTGGATATTTAACATGCAAGGGGTTCGTAAAGCGCGAGAAGTGCTGAAGGTACTTTGTAGTCAGAACAGAGTAGTAGTAGTAGATTTGCTGGGTGCCAGGGCATAGTAATATACTAGGGAACGAAAGAGCAGACGAGCTTGCGAGATCGGGATCGGCTTCGAATGGTTGGGTTGAGGAGGATGTTTGTCCACGTATATGCGGCATCAAAGCGCAAATTGGTGAGCGTTCAAATAGGGCGGCCAACTCTAGGTGGGCAGGGCTGGCAAGCTGAAGGATTTCTAGAGCCCTGTGGCCCGAGCTGGATAGTCAAAAAACTAGGAATATATTAATTAACTTGAGATGGAGGAGGCTGCGACTGCTCGTCGGAGCACTGACGGCTTACTGTAAGTTGGGGAAACACGCTATGCGGCTAGGGCTAGCGGAGACTGACATGTGCAGGCTCTACCATGATCCGTATGCTGTGGAGGGCATCACTTACATCCTGTGTGAATACCCAGGGATCGCTAGAAGGCGACTGAGATGGCTGGGTAGTCTTTTCTTCGATAACATAGAGGATTTGAGGTCAATAGGGGTTGACAAACCGGTCAGGTTCTGCAGGGAATTGGAGTGTTTTTGAGTGGATGGAACAGCCCACGAGAATCTGAAGGGGTCGCAATGGGCCCGTATGGTGCCTAGTGAGCGCGGTGGTTCTAGCACTGCACCCCTTCTTAAACCTAAACCTAACATGCAAGGGGATGTATGAGGGTTGTATATGTTTTCAAAATTTTCGCCACATCTCTTAGGTTTAATGAAATATAACTTTGTTTTTGCTTTTGCGAGCATTTCATGTAATCGCCTGAAATGCGATTTCACGATTTTTCGAAACTCAATCCCCAAGGGTGTGTAAAAGGGTTGTATACGCTTTCATGAAGACCAACACTCCTCTTAGATCTGATGAGATATCGAATTGGTTTATACTTCGTCAGGCATACTATTTAATCACTTAACAATTTATTTCAGGTTTTTTGGATATTCAACCCGCAGGGGGATGTATGAGGGTTATAGGTATATATTTTAACAATTTTCGTCATATCTTTTAGATTTGAGAAGATGTAACTTAGATTTTTACTTCTGCTAGCATTTCGTGTTGAAATTTTTACCAATTTTCAATATTTTTCAAATATAAATTAACTTTTGTTGTGCAACTTTGTTTGAATACATTCTGGACTCAAAAAATTCAAATTCGAAAAGTTCTTCGATTTTGACAAGTGACCCCTTAAATTTAAGGTGCTGGCGTCTCCTTTTCAAATCCGCAAGCAGATTAAAAACATTTTATAATTTGTGGCCAGGAGAGGTTAAAGAAGAGTCGCAAATTTTTTTTCCAACGTTTTTGGCCATCATTCCCCATTTTTAATCCGATTTTAATGTTGTTTAGATTTTTGAGCAGCTGTTGATCTCCCCTTTCGTTTTCACTTGCGAAAATCTAAGAAATCTGTATAAATTTCAGTGTAAGTGTATAATAAAGTTATCTTAGATTTATTGAGTATCTGTACCCATTTCAATATAGTTAAAAAAAATATTGGAATTGCTAGTAAAGCGTCGAATGTGGACTGGACGATTAGAAAAAAATTATTGAAAAATTTCATTTGAGATGGGAATTTTTTCTCAAACTTCTAAGGTCAGATTTCAATTACCTTTACCATACCCAAAATCTGCTCAAATATCTTCTTTCATTATAAATAAGGTAGTAGATTAATAAAAATAGTATCTTAGTTAGATAAGCTATTGAATTACTTCAGTTAAGTTAATCTTAATGTCAGTTTTAAATAGTTTTAAGTCTAGCCATAAGTTCTAGCTTAAGTAACATCCATGAGGTTTTTTCAAGTCCCATTTTTCTCGCATTATTCATATCACTAAATTGTAACTCATTAACTTCTTGTCACAACTAAACAATAATCAAGAATTTAAAAGGCCGCAATGTCTGAGCATCGCATTATTTAATATATCTTAAAATATGAAAAATGTAATATGGAATAATAAAAATTAAATCTAATCTAATCTAATCTAATAAAAATAGTTCTGTGTTTTCTATTCAAACGTTTCAAAAAAACTGAAGGCTCGTATCTCACAAACTCTTTGATATAATAAGGTCAAATTTTTTTGGTGAAAAGCTTGGGTGAACCTCTTTAAGAGATTTTTTTGTGGGGAGCAGGTCTGAGTGAACCTCTTATGCTAGCAAGTTGAATCTTGGAATTTTTATAGAGCCATGATAGTGAGTGGAAATATTGTGTCCGAAACGGGATCGAGATATCCTTAAGTCCACAACCCATGAACGGTTAAGTGAAAAGATTAATGAATAAGTGATGAAGCCACTCTGTCCTATTCGTCGTTAGATGAAACTTTTTGGAAATATTTTTACAAGCTAAAACTTTA